>LR990669.1:1361573-2723146 GCA_905147715.2 Xestia xanthographa | reverse complement strand
GCGCTTAGCGTTGCATCGGAACATTTTTCCCGTGGTAAGCGTGCGTTGTAGTCGTCTGATTTATACGTCGCTTATCTCTCTGCTAAATTTATTTGTCTGCGCTGCTACCCGGCGATTCTGCTCTCGTACTCGGGATAGGAATGTCGTAGAAGAGGCATCGTTAAAGAGTAACGGATTCGTGTTTTAAACCATGGGATTTAAGAAAGTAAATAGTGGTGAGGGTCAATTGAAACAAAGCTATGGGTACCATCGTCTTATCAAGGAGTAATTAGGTTAACCACAATGTAAATTAGCCTTTTTTTCGGATGGGAAATCATCAAATGACTCCTCACGCTCTGGGCGGAACAGCAGGGAGTGTCAGACTTTTACTGACTAAAACCCATCCTTGTTCCTCGCTCTTTGTGTTCCGGGGCCACGGTATCTCTTTCGAACAGTCCCGCAACCCCGGCAGGCATCGGTCCTTGCGGACCCCTTCCTTTTGCTGACTCTCTTAAGAACATTCGCAGCACCAATAATCTCTTTTCTTCTTTCAAAAGAGTTTCCTTTTTTTTTCTTTCTTTGAAAGAAAGAAAATTATTAAAAGGCATCACTTCTCTTCTTCAACCTTTGGTCACTCAATACCAAGTGTAAGTCTCTTTCAAATCTCTCCACTTTTGGCAGTTGTTGTCTCTTGTGTCATGTCTCTCCAGTTTCATCCGACCACTTTATTGAGATCGTCTGTCCACCTAGTCGGTTGTCTTCCCACATTCCTACGTCCCGTCCGTGGTCTCCAGTCTCCTCTCCAGGACTTTCTTCCGCCATCTTCCAATTTATCAAGATGGCATAATATCTACTAAAAAATGATGACGGTGTTACAAGATTTGAAAAAATATATTTCGAGAATTTATTCGGTTTCATGCTCTTCAATTTAGGTGCCTGTGGCTAAATAATAACAGCCGCTCGGGTCGATCGTTAGGTTCAGCCGTGCTTGCCTAGGTTTGTCTGTGGATGGGTGACCACCCATTACATACCGGGTTTCATCCGTGCCTCGGAAAGCACGTTAAGCCGTTGTTCCTTGCTGTCATTTGCAGATCTTTGACAGTCGTTACAGGTAGTCAGTGACCCAAAAAGTTTGACAACAGTCTTGCCAAGGGGTATCGTATTACCCAGTACTAACTGGGTTGTGGAGGTCAGATAGGCAGTCGCTCCATGTAAAATACTGGTATTCAGCTGCATCCGGGTTGCCTGGAAGCCGACCCGAATATAGTTGGGAAAAGGCTAGGCAGATGTTGATACTCTTAAATTGATATAATAAATAAAAATACTTCAGATCTAGACATCTAAGTACTTTCATCTTTCACAGTGAAATCCCCAAAACTGTATAAAGTTCCCTGTTCAAGTTTCTTAGCTCTGTATTCCCCCAAGTCTCGGGGGCGCTGGTAATTGTACAAATTATAAATTTGTGACCGACTGCCGCTGTTGCGGGATTAAATCGCGCGGTCGCACTCGCGTCGCGGTCGCAGCGCAGTCGCAGCGGCGTTGCAGTCGCGTCGCAACGTTGTCACTAAGCAAGAAAAACAGAAGATTTACGTTCAAGGATGTTAGCTCTGCTATAGTAACCTTACCGAATGCGGTGGTGGCTTCGGCATCCTACATACTGCGTGTAACTGTGAGGGACATCGACGCGCGGCTGGCGGGAGCTGCTTTGCCCCCTGACGGCTTCATCGAGCCATCTGAAAGCCTTCCATCTGAGCATGCTTTGCCGTGGCCGACTTGGAAATCTCTACAAACAGGCATTTCAATTTTATTTCTACACTATAATCTACACTAATATTATAATCTACACTAATATTATAAAGAGGAAAGATTTGTGTTTTTGTGTGTGTGTATGTTTGTAATAAATAAACTCAAAAACTGCTGCGCCGATTTCAAAAAATCTTTCACCATTAGAAAGCTACATTCACCCTAAGTAACATAGGCTATATTTTATCCCCGTACTCCCACGGGAACGGGAACTACGCGGGTGAAACCGCGGGACGTCCGCTAGTATTTGTAAAGATTGACAAGTTAAACGCACAACATACTTCTTAGCGTGTCCATGGCAATCTATATTAAGTCGGTCCGAGTTCTAAGTACGAGTTCGGCCCTAACACCGGTCCATGAATTCCTGCTTAGTGCAGGCACCAGACACGATTTCAGTTACACTCAACAACAACAGCCCATAACGTCCACTGCTGGACATAAGCCTCTCCCATGATGGGAGGAATTTGCCGTAATCTCCACGCTTGGCAGGCGGATTGGAGATCGCAGTAATGAAAGACTAACAGAAAACGCTGCTGCCCATTCTCTGGTCTACGGAGGCGCAAGGTGTTCTGCCTCAGACATTAGTCGCCTTATACGACACCCGTGAGTGTAAAGGGTTGGTTCTATTCTACTCTGCCGGATACCACACGGCTAGACTACACTCAACAGCAACACAATTACACTCTAAGCTGGAATAATCTACGAATCTCCACTTGAGCAGGTTTCCCCTGACACATCGGCCCCGAGTACCCCGACGTAAAACGGCAAAAAGATTGTGCAATGTGGGCTTTTTGATCTATCTCTCTAGTGCCACTATCGCCCGCAGTGTTTTGTTTATTAAACCCATTTGTATTAACATGTATGCATTGTGATTTTAATACAGACATACTAGACCGTAGACACTGCTGAATATGAGCCTCCCCCAAAGACTTTTATATGGATCATCTGCCTAGCCTTTTCCCAACTATGTTGGGGTCGGTTTCCAGTTTTACCGGATGCAGCTGAATACCAGTATTTTACATGGAGCGACTGCCTATCTGACCTCCACAACCCAGTTAGCACCGGGTAATACGATACCCCTTGGTAAGACTGGTTGTCAGACTATTTTTTTTTTTTTGGGTTTCTGACTACCTAACGACTGTCAAAGATCTACAAATGACAGCCGGGACCAACGGCTTAACGTGCTTTCCGAGGCACGGAGGAAACTCGGTATGAAATGGGTGGCCACCCATCCACAGACCAACCTAGGCAAGCATAGCTTAACCTAACGATCGACCCGAGCGGCCTGATTCGGCTGTTATTATTTAGCCACGAGCTCCTCTCTCGAGACTTTTATATGGATCTGTGGGAATTGCCATTTTTAGGGTTTTGGTACACCAACCCATACCGGGTTCGCGTGGTACATTACGGCCTGGTTCATCTCACAAAGTTCTGAGTCACAGCAGCATGCTGACTTCTGCCAGCTGCTTCAACCGTTCATCATTATCATCATCATCAGCCTATTAATGTTCCCACTGCTGGGACACAGGCCTCTCTATGAGAGGGAATGAACTACAATTCCACCACGCGGGCCCAGTGCGGATTGCTAGATGTCACATGTCTTCGAATTTTTGGTTCTAGGACATGCCGGTTTCCTCACGATGTATTCTTTCACCGTTTTGAGAGCAGTGGTGATGAAATAAATTACACAAAGTAATGCGCCTGTCTGGGTTCGAACCCACGACTTACTGTTCGTAAGTCGGGACCGCCACCACTGGACCACCGCTGCTCTTAAACTTCACTTGCTTCAACCGTTGGTAGGTTTTTTTTTTTTTTTTTTTTTTTTTAAAACGCTTTATTTGCTAAATCAAATCAAAATAACAACCTTGCACAGTTCAAAAAGTTACAAATAAGCAGTAGAGGTAGTTACAATTTTTGTTTGTTATGTGTCGGTATACTTATTTTGGTTGTTAACACAAGACTGATTCACTCTGCTCCCCGTACTAGTTTAAACTGTATTACGGTGGACCAGTGTTCCTTGTTCTCTGTGATTGTACTCATCATGGTAGCATACTTGTGACAAAATATTATTTTAACATATAGCATTAAGAGTTTTAGGAAATAAAAGCAAAGCAAATGCAAAAATAACTTAAACTAGGGGTAGGCAAACATAGAATAGTGAACTTTTTGTTAAGTAGTAGGTACATGTAAAAGTTGACATAGTATACGCAAAATATTTCGATGCTTTGTTTGTTTACATTGTGTTTGGTTATACTTTATAATGTTTGCCTGTTAAAAACCAGTGGCAAAGTATATTTAAAGTTAAAATTAATTAAAAGTAGATCATGATTATTATTGATTATCTTTATGTGTAAAAAGTGTACGTTGTATGTAAAGTGACTTGAAATGTGTTAATGTATGAATGTGTATGATGCAATATTTTGGTGATTTATCTCATTAACTAGTAATTTTAAGTATTTGTTCAGTATCATTATAGTTCAGTGAGTTAAGAAACTTAAAAATCTCAATTTTACAAGTATGACTATTAAGATTATGAATTTGGATTAGTTTTGATATTTTATTATACATGAATGGTCCTAGGAAATTAAAATCGGTTTGCAAATGAGGTTTTACAGTAAGGTACGGAGTAAACAATATCTTGCCTTCTTCTCGTTTTATAATCAGGTGAATTTTTGTGCTGGGTTAATATTAAGTCTTTGATGAATAGTTGCCTTACTGTAAGAACTGATAATTCCGAGTATAACAGAAAAGTAGGGTGCCTAAACTTCTTATAACTCATCACCTTAAGAACAGCACGTTGTGCTCGTTCTAAAGCAATAAGAACGGTTTTGGCAGCACCCCCCCAAGCCGTAATAGAGTAAGTTATAATGGACTGGCACAACGAAAGATACACTAACAATGACAAGGTTGGTGGGCAGAAACAACGTATGTTTTTAAATATGTATATAAGTTTTCTCACTCGGGAGGTAAGTGAAGAGACCTGTTCTTGCCAGTTTAAATGTTGGTCAATGATCAGTCCAAGGTATTTTAATGACGATGCTTTAGAAAGTTCATGGCAAGAGCACTTCCCCGTCATATTACATGTATGAGCATTTATTTGAATAGTGCCAGGGGGTGGTTGGCTGCTCTTTCTTATACTAAAAGGTATGTATTTAGTTTTATGCGTGTTAAGAGTCAGAAGATTTGACTGTAGCCACTCCGAAACCAGTCTGAACCCTTCATTAGCCAGCTCGTTAGCCTCTTTCCATGTTTCTCCACTAAATAAGAGGGCTGTGTCATCAGCGTACGCTATGACCCGGCCCTGGTTCAGCTGTAAATCACACAGGTCATTTACGTAAATAAGGAAAAGCGTAGGTCCCATAACACTACCTTGTGGCACACCGAAAGTTACATTCTCCAGGTCGCTCACAAAGCCATTTATTCCCACACATTGTGTTCTGTTAGACATATAGTCTTCAAGTAGCTTAAGAGCTATTCCACGAACTCCTACATGTTCTAGTTTTGCAAGAAGCAGGGGAACAGAGACTGTGTCGAACGCCTTTGCTAAATCCAGAAATATGCCTATAGTTTTCCTTCCTCTATCAAGGTTATTCACAATGGTAGAAGTTAGGTGTTTAATTGCGTCGCTAGTTGACCTGTTTTCCCTGAAACCGAATTGGTTGATTGAGAGGAGATTCTGAGATTCAAGGTAACGAGTTAGTCTTTTGTTAATAACTTTCTCAAATACCTTAGATAAGGAGGGCAGTAGCGATATTGGCCTATAGTTAGAGACACAGTCTTTATCCCCCGCTTTGTGTATAGGAATGATTAAAGCCTTCTTAAGGACTTCTGGAAAAACGCCCGTTGTCATGCATTGATTACATAGCATAGTTATGGGCCGAGCCAAAGTATCCACTCCTAATTTAAGCAATGAAATTGGAATTCCGTCGTAACCAGTAGCGTTCGTTTTTTTTAAATTCAGTATGATGGCTTTTACTTCATCAATATCCGTTGGCAAGAGGACGAGAGAGTTGGTAGCAGAGCGCCCAATGAAGGGAGTCTTTGATAACTCAGGGCCTCGAATCTGTATGTCATTAGCTAAATGGTATCCAATATTTGCAAAGTACCCATTTACCCGGTTAATTGAGCTCTGTGGATCAGGTTTGAGTTTTAGCAGTTCTTCGTTGTCATTACTTAGACCAGCAAAATTGCAGACATCTTTAATTAAGGACCATTGTTTTTTTAAATTGTTTTTATGCTTATTGATTTCAGACCTTAGATAGTTGTTTTTAAGTTTTTTTAATAAATTATTACATGTGTTACGGTACCTTCTATAGGTGATCCTTAAAGTAACATTGTCTGGGTTTTTGCGAAGCTTTTTATGGATTTGATCTCTGTTTATAATACAGCGGCATAAGCCAGGTGTTATCCAAGGTTTTATGGCACGTTTCCTTCGAGACAGTTTATGTAAAGTTCTATGCTTACTCATTGCGTCTGTTATAGCTGTCAGAAACACATTTGTAGCCATATTGCAATCATCAGTTGTAAGGATGGATGGCCAGTTGATTTGTTTTAAGTCTTCGATTACTGCGTGATAATCAATTTTTTTATAAGTTTTAGATTTAATAGCGGGAGTCTTAGATTTTTTTGACAGAGAGATCATAACACTTGAGTGGTCCGTGACTGTGGACTCGCAGACTATAGTGTTAGATAAAGCCGAAGTTTTCAGAAAGCAATGATCCAGACAAGTTTCTTTTCTAGTGGGGTGGGTATGTGATGGCAATAATCCATGTGAGGCCAGTAAATCTATGTATCTTGAAGAGTTAGTACTGCTATTATCTAAGATATTAATATTAATGTCTCCTATCAGAATAATGTTTTTATAAATCTTTAAATTATTTAAAATACGATCTAAAGCGGTTAAGAAATTATCAATATTCTTGAATGCGGGCGATCTATAGATCGATATTATTGCGAGCTCATTTTCAATCGTCGACAGTAGGCAATTCATTTCATCGACATCGCTTGTAGGTTCCGTGATTTTAGCTTCTAGATACTCTCTAAAGTAAACCACTATTCCACCATTTTGATTAATTGTTTCAGTGGTAGCGAATGTTTTGTATGAGGTAATTTTGGGTAGATTCACTAGTTTAGCCAGCCAACATTCAGTCAAAACAATAAAATCAAATTCTATATCCAGTCGATTCAGTAAGACCTGAAAGTCATCAAAATTATGTTTCAAGCTTCTTATATTTTGAGTCAGTATTTTGTACTTATTTGATTCACCAAATACTTTTTTGCAATTTTCAGGAATATCTACGCTTTGTGAAATGCCAACGTTTATAATTTTTTCGATATCTTCCGAAATATCTACTAAATCAGCCATATCGTTTGTTGATTATTAAGAAGATTATGTCGGCGGTACAAAGCGGATACTCCCAATCACCGTGTAAAAATAGTGTTATAAATGTAAAGAGTTTGTGTGTGAGAATAGAGTTTAGTGAGTAAATATTGTGTGTATTCAATGCTTGTCGGCACACTCTTACAGATGTATTGATAATCAAATAAATTAAGACCATTATAGAGTTACATATTGACAAAGTAATTAAAAGATAAGAGAAAAAACAACACAGAATCAGACATGGAGGCAACTTATTATTAACTATTAGTCAGAGTTCCAGAGGGGGGTTAGTAAAGTCGTTTAAGGATGGAAAGTATTCCAGTAACCTAAAACCGTGGTAAAAGTACCCAATTCTAACACAGAACAGGGATGATGACTGACTAAAAAAAATATGATTCTGTTTAGTCCGTCAGTTAGATTATCGAAAAATATTAGATACGTGTTTTTTGTTTTATCAAATTAATAAAAATTGACGAAGATAAAACGTGTCAAAGGTCATAAGTGGTGGCTTGTGACGTCACATTTGAGTACAAAATGTAGGTACTTAAATGTGACGTCACACGAGTTTTCGATGCAGTGTATCGCTTTAATTTTTTGTTTACGTGGAAAAAGAAAAAATATGCGTCCAATATTTTTTAGAAATCTGACGGACTAAATAGTTTTTTTTTGTCATTTACCCTACTGAGTGCATAAATATAGTCTACTCATCTATGTTAGAGTCGGCTTCCAGTCTAGCGGCTGAATACCAAAGTATTTTACATGGAGCGACTGCCTATCTGACCTCCACAACCCAGTTAGTACTGGGTAATACGATGCCCAAATGTCATAGTCTGACAACCAGTCAGCACTAAGAAGACTGGTTGTCATATTTCCGGGCCACTGACTACACCGACTGTCAAAAATCTACAAATGACAGCCGGAACCAACGGCAACGGCTCAACGTGCTTTCTGAGGCACGGAGTAAACTCGTTATGTAATGGGTGGTCACCCATCCACGGACCAACCTAGACAAACACGGCTTAACCTAAAGATCGACCCGAGCGACTGTTATAATTTACCCATGAGCTCCTCGTTTTAGATAGACGAGGAGCTAGAATGTGCCAAAATCCGTGCAGGCCTTCTGGAGAGTTACGATCACGTTTATAATATTAGTATGTTTTTTTTTTTTTTTTATAGCTACTCCTTGTGGTTAGTGGTTCTATGTGAGTAAAACCAATAGCTACAAATTCCATTCACATGACTCCCTCTCTCATAATATGTTAGTTACAGTGGCGTTATTGACGTCATTTGCCTTCTAATGTATTAAGTCCGTCAACAGGCTGATATAAAATAAAAACTACCAATAGAAACTCTACCATAATGCCGAAATACGAAATACAGCAGACGAAATTAAAAATTTCGAGTTCCTACAAAAAAACTCATAGCAATTTGTAGTAAGCGCAACTGTGGTCGCAATATTAGGCGCTTCCCCTATTTGTTGGGGACGACTAGTTAGGTAGATATTTTTACTTGGATGAAGTGTAACATATACGTAGGTATAAATACATGCCATGAATAGTAATAACAAGTTATGATTAATGGTCTGACAAACTAAAACACCCATTAAAGCATCCCCATAGTTATAACTTACTAGCGGACATCACGCGGTTTCACCCGCGTAGTTCCCGTTCCCGTGGGAGTACGGGGATAAAATGTAGCCTATGTTACTCAGGGTGAATGTAGCTTTCTAATGGTGAAAGAATTTTTTAAATCGGCGTAGTAACTTTTGAGTTTATTCATTACAAACATACACACAAAAATACAAATCTTTCCTCTAATACTAGTGTAGATTGCTGTGTAAAGTTAAACGCATAAAAACTATCTTAATTTTTATGGACAGTTTCCATTTACCTACTTCAGAAAAAAAACTAGGTACACTAAGCCATCAAACTACGTACGTATCATGAGTACAGCAGCAAGTGTGCTTAGGCATTTAACATTTGTAGTCTAAAACTAAAAAGTAACGAGTTCACGTTATGTAACTTTCAGTCGACGCGGCTAACTGCAATACGCGGTACGAAGAAGCTGTTGTCTCTTCTTATGGAGCTGGTATTTTGAGTTTTAGGTTAGGTTAGGTTTTTAGCGGTCCAGGGCCCTGTTTATTAAAATAAGGTGGATAATAATAGCAGGAACTCCACTTATTGTTATGTGGTTACCGCCGCATGAACATTTGCTGCAATACTTACTGCAGATTCCAGAGACAAGTTACATGCGATTATGAATGTGACTGTAAGAATGCCGGCTCCCAAACCCTTTCAAATAGGAATACAGTTTCACTTCTTGCTGGTTGGTGGCAGAAATAGGTAAGTACTACATAAGTGCGGGCACATTAAGATGACACATTGAGGCAGAGGCGTCTCTAGCCCATGTAGCGCCCGTGTGCAAACATTACCCAAGCGCCCCCTAGTAAGCGCGCAATCAAAATAGAATGGGTACAAAGTACAAGTAACCACAAACTGTAAAATTTCCCCAATAGATAATGATATAGATAGATATATAACTCAATAGATAACTCTATTTTTTGGAGATGAAAAAGAAATTTGTCGGTTTTGGATACCATGATGTGCTGTTGATTGTATTTAGAATTATACAGGTTGTTCTGGTGTTTACCCTTACAAGCCAAAACCTACCCATGTTTACATGTCTATATGTTACATCATTAATGTCCAAATTTTGAAATTTCTTCATTCTAATTACGACTTCATAATTATAAACATACAAAGTTCAATCAATCAATCAATTGGGAATGTTTGACAAATTTGGGAAAGTTATAAGCTCTCTGCGAGCGAGGCCCACTGTACACGGGTAAAAACATTTTTGGAAAGGCGCCGAGTGGGGCTCCGTAGTGAGCAGTGCTCGGCGCCCCCAAGGACCGCTGCGCCCGTGTGCAACGCACACCCTGCACCATAGGTAAAGACGCCTCTGCATTGAGGATTAATGCTAGGTACTAAGTGTGACAATAACACGATTCCATAAACTTTTCTCGATAGAAAAAAAATCCAAAGTTACCTCCAAATCGAAAAATAAACCGCTGGTATTCAAAAAGTACTTACTTCAAATTAGATCATGAAACTTTGCATATTAACTGAACTAACTATAAAGCAGGTCTTAGGTGTTTTATTTTTTTAGTCCAATCAATAGATTTTTTGTAAATCGCAAAAAACCACTCATTTCGCACTATTCGGCCGCAGTAACTGACGTGAGAACCGCTTTGTAGTGCAAGCTGATTAGAACTTTATTCTAACAGTTTTTCAAACGAAGTTTGAACCACCACAAATAGAGTTGCTAATTTTAGGGTTAGAAGGGCCATAAGCCCATAAAAAACGCTGAAACAGTGACGTTCGTTAAGTCAACGCAACGTACCTACCTAATTGATCACATTCATTTCTTGAATAATTATGACGTATGCAAATATTTTCTGATCAAAGCATGAGATACCTGGACAACCCTCTCATTCTACTCATTCAAATCCGGAAAAGAGCACTCAAACTCAAACTCAAACTCAAAGCATTTATTTCAATTAGACCATTACGGCACTTTTGAAAGTCAAAAATACAAAAAAGAAAATCAAAGCTACAGTCCCAGGCACAAGGCATAATAACTTGAGAAAGTACTGTAGTTGCCCATTCCCTAGCGTAGATCTCTATGGAGAAGAACGGGCAAGAAACTCCATGGACACTCTTTTAAAATCAAAATATTGTTACAAAATCTTGGTTACATCATTAATTTTGAGATTAGGATACATTATATGTGAGAACGATGTAAAAAGACGTGCACACTAAGAGCATCCAGAGTAAAAGATTAGATCAAAAATTTATGAATAAAGTAATTAAAATGAACCTTGGCAGCTAAGAGATGACCAGTCCCAACTGACAGCGCCCGTTCACAGACATGACGCATGTACCGGCGCCATTCAACTCAACCATATTGAAGGGAACTAAATGACCCGACACACCCGCCACCATCAGCGAGACATCTAAGTAAGCATGACATTCTACAACGGCAACGGCATTCACTAGTCGGGCTCAATCAAAAATGGCTATGTGTTAGAGGCTTATCCTCTAAATTTATCAATGCCGACTCCACTCCCCACATTACGTTCACGGCTCCCCTGTCGTCTGATTCGTCTCGGCCCATATCGCTAGGTTTTTTCTCTACTAATTACCGCCAGTGTGCAGTTACGAGCCGAGTTAGTTCCCGAAAGCCAACGCAGTTTGGGGATTTCATTGTATTCCGTACATATGTAGCTGTGGCTGTTTTGGTGGGGTCTGTCTACTTGAATATAGTCCTATAAGTTTAAGGGGAAAGGGGTAGGTACTGGGATAAAGCGACGAGACCGAATGAAATAAATAATTCATTTATTTCTCGTGATAATCCTAAACAGTCCAAAGTCAATTCTCAGTCCCACTACAAAGAGACTGGTGTCCATTTCAGGTAAAACGTGAATTACAGATTACCAGGCTGACCCTCCGTCGGACATTTTTATCTTATGACACATTACCACATTATCTTATAACTGCATTAAATTTGAAAGATAAAGATGAAAATAAGTGCCCATTGCTTATTATTTGAGCTTCTGACTACTTAATTGGTCTAGCGAAGTCAAGCGCGCCAGAGGTTTGATACCCAGCCGTGTTATTGTGTTTTTCAAATAGAAATTTCTTAGTAATAGTCCGGAGTCTGGGTTTGTTATCCTATTAATTGCATTATGCTTGCTTACTTGAGGCTTTAACTTAGATGGCTAAATGTGCGAGTGTTTGGAGGAATATGTGCACAGTATTCTCATTCTATATAATACTAGCTGTTGCCCGCGGCTTCGCCCGCGTGAAGTTCGGTAACTGTCCCACTGGATCATACTAAAGGGATAATAGTGTCCTCCATGTTAATCCAGGTTATAAACTATCTATGTGCCACATTTCATAATCATCACAATTATTATTATCACAATCACCATCACTATCACAACCGCCATCATTATCACAATCACCATCACTATCACTATCACAATCACAATCACCATCACAATCACCATCAAAATAACTATCACAATCAACATCATCGTTATCACAATAATTATCATCGTAATCACAGTCATTATCACACTCACCATCACTATCTCATTCACCATCACAATCACCATCACAATCAACTTCACAATCACCATCACCATCACAATCACCATCACAATCACCATCACAATCACCATCACAATCACCATCACAATCACAATCACCATCACCATCACAATCACCATCACAATCACAGTCACCATACAATCACCATCATCATCACAGTCACCATCACAATCACCATCACAATCACCATCATAATCACAATCACCATCACAATCACCATCACAATCACCATCACAATCAACGTCACAATCACCATCACAATCATCATCACAATCACCATCACAATCACCATCACAATCACCATCACAATCAACGTCACAATCACCATCACAATCACCATCACAATCACCATCACTATCACAATCACCATCACAATCCCCATCACTATCGCTATCACAATCACTATCACAATCACCATCACCATCACAATCACCATCAAAATAACTATCACAATCAACATCATCGTTATCACAATAATTATCATCGTAATCACAGTCATTATCACACTCACCATCACTATCTCATTCACCATCACAATCACCATCACAATCAACATCACAATCACCATCACCATCACAATCACCATCACAATCACCATCACAATCACCATCACAATCACCATCACAATCACAATCACAATCACCATCACCATCACCATCACAATCACCATCACAATCACAGTCACCATCACAATCACCATCATCATCACAGTCACCATCACAAACACCATCACAATCACCATCATAATCACAATCACCATCACAATCACCATCACAATCACCATCACAATCAACGTCACAATCACCATCACAATCACCATCACAATCACCATCACAATTCCATCACAATCAACGTCACAATCACCATCACAATCACCATCACAATGACCATCACAATCACCATCACAATCACCGTCACAATTACCATCACAATCACCATCACAATCACCATCGCTATTACCATCACAATCACCACCACTCTCAGAATAACTATCACAATCATCATCACCATCACAATCACCATCAAAATCAGTATCACAATCACCTTCATCGTAATCACAATCGCTATCATCATTATCACAATCACTATCATCGTAATCTCAACCATTATCATCGTATTCACAATAATCATCATCACAATCTCCATCCTCGTCATCACAGTCGTTATAATCGTAATCACAATCATTATCATCGTAATCACAATCACTATCATCTTAATCACAATCATCATGATCACAATCGCCATCACTATCTCAACCACAATCATTATCACAATCACCATCATTATCACAATCACCAACACTATCACAATCAAAATCACAATCACCATCACAATCACCATCACAATCACCATCACCATCACAATCACCAACACAATCACTACCCTCGTTATCACAATCATTATCATAGTAATCACAATAATCTACATCATTATTACAATCACCATCACTGTCACAATCACAATCACTATCACCATCGCTATCACCATCACAATCACTGCTACTTTCACAATCACCATCACAATCACCATCACCATTACAATCACCATCAAAATCACTATCACAATCACCATCATCGTTATCACAATAATTTTCATCGTAATCACAACCATTATCATCTTAATCACAATCATCATCATCACAATCTCCGTCCTCGTAATCAAAACCATCGCTATCACCATCACAATCACCGACACTATCACAATCACCGTCACTGTCACAATCACCATTACAATCACAATCACCATTACAATCACAATCACTATCACAATCACCATCATCGTTATCACACTTATTATCATTGTAATCACAATCATTATCATCGTTATCACAATCATCATTATCACAATCATCATCATCGTAATCACAATCATTATCATCTAGATCTCAAAATAAATGCCATTTTCGTAATCAGCACCCCTGATAATCTCGGTATCGACACCCATATTGTTTTTTAGACATTTCAACCCCGTCGCACCCCAACAGGGAATGGTAGTATTTCAGGTCTGCCACATCAAATCTTAAAATAGTTGTTTTTGTAATACACCCGACCCAATTCACCATAAAAACAATACCTATGTTGAAGTTCAGGCTTTGTTACCCCATTTCCCCCTTTAGGGGTTGAATTCTGAAAAAAACTGAAACACAAACGTTAACTCATTTATCGATAGGAGTACTCCTGTTAAGTTTCGAATAAAGTAGTCTAACTAATCTTATTTCCCCACGTAATCTTTGGACTCCCGTTCCAACCCCTAAGGGGGTGTATTTTGAAAAATCCTTTCTTAATGCACCCCTAAACCTCATAAAGAACCTTTGTGCCAAATTTGGAATCTCTAGACTCGGCGGTTTGGGCTGTGCATTGATTTTTATACTTTGCCACCCCATTTCCCCCTCTTAGGGGTTGAATTCTGAAAAAACCTGAAACCAGGTCCTACTCATTTATCAATAGGAGCAATCCTGTGAAGTTTCGAATAAAATAGTCTATACAAACTTTGGAGCCCCGTTTAACCCCCTTAGGGGGTGAATTTTGAAAAATCCTTTCTTAGTGCACCCCTAGACCACATAAGGAATCAATGTGCCAAATTTGGAATCTCTAGACTCAGCGGTTTGGGCTGTGCATTGATTTTTAGACTTTGCCACCCCATTTCCCCCTCTTAGGGGTTGAATTCTGAAAAAACCTGAAACCCGTTTCTACTCATTTATCAATAGGAGCACTCCTGTGAAGTTTCGAATAAAATAGTCTTAACTAATCTTGTTTCCCCATACAAACTTTGGAGCCCCGTTTAACCCCCTTAGGGGGTGAATTTGGAAAAATCCTTTCTTAGTGCACCCCTAGACCACATAAGGAACCTACTTGCCAAATTTGGAATCTGTAGACCCAGCGGTTTGGGCTGTGCGTTGATAGATGAGTCAGTCAGTCAGTCAGTCAGTCAGTCAGTCAGTCAGTCAGTCAGTCAGTTTCTTCTTTTATATATTTAGATTAGTATATGCACAGTATTAAACGTTTGGTACTTACGGTTACGATTACTCGGTTACGGACATATAGGTACATTAGATTACAGAATCAACACCCACATTTCGCCAGTTAGGTATGTTTAAATCCCATGTAATAGGGGGTGAGCCTATTGCCATCAACCAGGCACAAATGCGGACTCCGTGGCTGCTACTGATTAATTCCTGATGGAAAAACCCAATAACACTTTGCCTGACCCGGGAATCAAACCAAGTACCTCGTGCTCAGCAGTCAGTGTTGTTGTACATTAATTCTAATAAATTTAATGAATGACTAAAAAAAGTATAAGTAATTCTGTTTAGTCCATCAGTTAGATTAACCAAAAATATTGGATACGTGTTTTTTGTTTTATTAAATTGAACTTTTCTTCTGATTGCTAGAACGTGTCATGTTGTCAGTCCCATATAACCGTCCTAGACAGCCAATTTCTAGACTGTTTCAACCGCCAGCCAGTCGAAGCAACATCGGGAGACACTCACCAGTATCAAGAATGTGCATACAATACAACGAACTAAATTCAAAATTGCCTGACTTGGATGTGTTCTTTGGTTCCCTACCCAAGTTCAAAACCCTGTTGCGCTCCCATTTGAACCCACATTTCAACAGTCCTAAGTAATATTTCTTTGTTTAGTTTTTATATTGATATTTTATTATGTTATTTTGTCTATTCCACATTATTATTGTAAGTCTGTTATTGTATAAGTCTGTAGTCTATAAGTCTGTTATCTGATCTCTTTTTAGCAAAGTAGCTTTATTATACTAAAAATGTTGTGTACACCTATAATTGGTACGTACATTAGAACCATAGCAAGTGTACTTTTATAAATAATGTTATATGTATGTACTGTTGGTGCACCTATTTTAAATAAATAAATAAATAAATAAATAAATTAATAAAAATTGACGAAGTGTCAAAGATCATGAGTGGGGGCTTGTGACGTCATGTTTGAGAAAAACATGTACTCAAATGTGACGTCACACGACTTTTCCAAGCACTGTATCGTCTTCATTTTTTGTTGATGTGAAAAAAGAAAAAATACGTATCCAATACCTACTTTTTTGTAATCTATCTGGCGGACTAATTAGTATTTTTTTGTCATCTACCCTATTCAGTGTCGTGAGGATCGAACACAGCACATACAGGATTCGCGCTTGCGCCCACTAAACTGCGTTTGTGCCAAGTTTTCACAGCTTGGCGAAGCTGCCGGGGTTGCGGGACTGTTCGAAAGAGATACCGTGGCCCCGAAAGGCGATGAAGGAACATGGATGGGTTTTAGTCAGTAAAAGTCTGACACTCCCTCCTGCTCCGCCCAGAGCGAAAGGAGTCAGAGAGGAAGATCAATGTGTTCTCTATTTAGAATATAAAAAGAGTTTAGAATCTCCATGCTTTCTATTCCAGTAATCATGGAGAAATTCTTATCAATAGGTAGATAAAACTAATAATATTATGTAGGTGATAAAAAATAATAACAACAATATTAACATTTAAACAAACATTTATTCTTATTGTCCTTTGTTCTTAACATTACGTTTCTTGATCATACTTCTAGAATCATCCGTCAACTGCTGGAAGAAAGCCTTCGAGGTCTTCAATGACTTATCATCTGTGACCGTTCCTTTCTCCGTGTTCCTGTGTTCTGTTACCTTCTCAACATTCCCCTTCTTTCGTTGCAACTTCTTCTTTTTCCTGCGCTCTCTCTTTTTGTCCGTCTGTGTCCTTTCTTCTTTACTCATCAATTCTCCTTTGCGTTTCTTCTTGACTTCTTCTGGGGCTAGTAAGGTAGCATCGCTTGTTGCCACTGGGGCTACTTCTTCCATTGATATTGCTGGTGTGTTGCTAACGATCTTGACTTCAGCTTGCGGTGCCTTTGGTGTATAGTGGTAGTGGCACAGAGCATCTAGTTTTGTAAATAATTTGCTCATAGCTTCACGAACCTCTGTGTGGGCTTCAGGTTCTTTCTCATCTTGGTCTTCTCCAGATATCGCTTGCTTCTGCTTCAAGTACTCAGCTTCATACACTTGTGCTAAGCTCAATTTGCTCTTAGATTGATCTAAGACTTCCGTTTTACGGAATGAAAGCTGGTCGTCTACTGGTATCTCTTTCTTTACGACGTCATCCCAAGCTTTGTCTTTGATTCTGCGTCTGATTAGTTCTTCTAGTGTGACAGTTGTTTGTTCAGTTATTATTGGTGGAGGTCTACTTGTAAGATCAAAGTCTACTACTTCCTCAAGAAGAGAGTTTTGGGGACGCCGATTTGCATCAACTTCTCCTTTCAACTGCCATGGGGCATCTGATAAGGTTTTCTGTTCTAATTTCTCTATCTGCTGTTTTAGCCTGAGCTGTCGATGTTCAAACTCTGATTTTTTTTCATCTGGTAGTGGTTTTTTATTATTGTTTGTAGTTACTTCACTATCTACGGAGTCATCGTCGTCATCTGAAGAAGCTTCAAGAGCAAACCTAACTTTTTTCTTATCATCTGCCTTTGAAGGCTCATGATCTGATTCTTCATTTTCCTCTCCATCATCCATTTCTTCAATTTCCTCTCCATCATCCATTTCTTCAATTTCCTCTCCATCACCCATCTCTTCCCCATTTTCTTCTTCTAGATCATTATAATCATCCTGGTTGTCTTCTTCTCCTTCTTGATTGAAGAAGTCAGAGTACATAGCCTCTTTACCACCTTCTTCTTCATGGGAATCATCATCATCATCAATATCTTCAAACATATCTATAGATTCTTCCTCACTATCAGAAGCATGGGCTTTACCTTCATTCTTCTCTTCATTCAGCAAGAATTTCTCCATCTCTTGTAGTTTGAAGAACTTATCATCTACTACTGAAGGTTTGACTATAGATTTTGGTAACATAGGCTTCTTTTTCTTAGGTTTTTCTTTGATTTCGTCTTCGTCGTCATTTTCTTGATCTGTATCAGATTCATCATCTCCTGACATAGGTTTCTCATTAACAGAGTCGTTTTGCACATTAGTTTTCTCTTCAGAAGTCGTTACAGGAAATTGTAAGTTAGTTTTAGTGGACATGCAATTAGCTACCTCCCATACAAACTGATCCCAACATTCAGTATTATGAAGCTCGATTTGTTGCCAAATCTGCTCCTCGTCGAAATCCTCGGCGATTAGCTCGGGCAACGCAGCCTTTTTTACCTTATCATCAATTGTTTCCTCCGTTTTCGTGTAGTCGTACATAGATTTAACCAAGTTTTTAATATCATCTTTGAGGTCACTTTGCACAGTGAGAAATTTAACTGGTTTCTCTGTGAAAACATTGAATTTGTCTATTATTTTGTCTAGCTTTGGACACGCCATTGTGTATTCTGCTTAAACTACAACTATTCGATTATTTTCAATAGATTTCGCATGGAAAATAACTCTAGCACCTTTGATTACAACAAAATCACACGCGGTTTCGTTTATTCGCTAATGTCAATTTTGACAATAAATACAGAAGCTGAACACGAGTCTTTTTGGAAATACCGTAATGCAAAATTATATCGTTTGGTGGTGATCGGTGGAACCCACCCATCTCTAAATCACAGATTCACAGATAATATAGTTTCGTAAAATGAGAGGTTTTCTTTTTGAAGTATTAAAAAAAAACTTAGTTTCCAAGAACTCTATAGATGGCGTTGAACTTACTATGATAGTTGGTGCCAAAGCCAAAACGCTTGGAAAAAAAAACATTGTGTCACATCACATACTCTCGTTGACTGACATTTTCATATTTGCTTAACCTCTCCTTCCGAATATAACTTAGTTTTCTCGCGCTTTGTTGCAATCAGATTTTTTAGGTTCCGTTCCTTGCATTATCATACTAACTCCTAGCGCCATCTATCCAGCGACTAGGGAAGAGCTAAAAAGACAATCCCTCATTAACTTCAAACTTCAATTCATTCGGTCTCGGTCCCATCTCGGTCCGTCAGCGCAGTGTTACCAGATACACGGTAATTACCGTAGATGCACGGTATTTTTAACCTGAACACGGTCTACGGTAATGATCTATTACCGTGTCATTTTCTACGGTATTTTTGTATTTAAATTACCGTGTAAAAATATTCGATTTTAAAATAAGAAACTTTCGTAAAATGGAACGTATATTCCAAAAAGCAGCCACACTGGTCGTCTCGTCTTTGACATCGGGGGAATCCCTAAACATTTCAATAGCTTGTGAGGTAGTGTAATCCGACAAAGTAAAGAAGTTTTTCTTTTGGGGTTTTTTCTTTCAACTAACTAATATTAAAATAAGTAGCATAGTAGTAGTAGTGAATGGATAGAAAGAATGTCATTTGCTTTGCTTATTTGTTTGCTATTTAGTGGTGTTTTGGTGTGTAAAATTTTATCTTCGAATTAAAGTAAAGTACGAGCGCATAATGGGCAGCGATGATAGTGACAGTGATAGCTACGAGACCGATACTTATTTATGATTTATAAGCAACAAATGGAACTTCTGGAAGACTGATTGATTATTTCTAATAAACCATACAAAAAAAACTTTTTATTTTGTTTTCCACTATCACGGTAATGGGGAGGCACACGCAAAGCTGTTTGTAGATGGCGCTCTGAACGACTGTACTTTGTTTATGTTAGATCTCATAATCTAGCGTTGTGATTTTTTAACAAAATACTGGTAAATTAATACAAAATGTTCTCTCTGATGACTGTATCTCAACTTAAAGATGAGCTTCGAAGAAGGAATGCGTCAATTGCCGGAAAAAAGGCTGATTTGATTGAAAGGTAAGCATTTTAAATATTTGAGGTTATTTTCCTTCTTCAAGCTTATTTAATATGATTTATAGACTAAATATAATGATATCTTTACAGACTAGAGGCGTATGAGCGGAACCAAAACTTTGGTACGGATTGCGACATCCAGGATGATAGTATATATCAGTCTCCAGCCTCGGATCAATTCAAAGACATAAATGCGGATTCGTCACTTCCAAGTATTACCAAGCAAGAAATACAAGAATATTTTGAAAGATACAATGCCAAGCCAAACGGAGAGCTTTTATATGAATCTCGCCATCTTATAACTGCCCGTTTTTGCTCGGACAGTGTGCACACATTTTTAAAAGGAGAATGCAAAGCTAGTATGAAAAAAGTGGCATATGTGGTTGATGTGAAATTGAGCTGTGATGGTGTGGAAGAAAGCCATTGTGAATGTGCAGCAGGGAGTGGTATTCATGCATGTTGTAAACATGTAGCTGTCCTTTTGTGTGGTGTGCATGATATAGTGCAGAATAAAATTATTAAATTACATCAATCAAGTACACAAAAGCTGATGATGTTTAATAGACCTAAGAAATTATTTTATAACTCTCCGATTGCTGCTCAAAATTTACCCCACAAGAGAATAAAATCGTGTAATTATAATCCTTTACGAGAGGAAGATATAATGAATAATTACACAGATTATGTAAGTAATTTAGCCATAGGTTATGGGGAAAGTTCTATGCCTATTTTACAGACCCTACAACCCGCTAATCCTCATGGTATTGAATGGGACCATTACCCATGTTTGAAAGAAATGTGACCTCTGCAAAAACTGAAAAAGTTGAAAAAAACACAAGAGCGCAGGCTGATTCTCCGGAGTGGCATGAAAGGAGATCATGCAGAATCACAGCCAGCATGTTTTATACAGTGTGTCACAATAAAACATACAGTGACTCCTTGATACAAAGAATTTTAGCACCTAAAGCTGTCCATACCAGAGCAGTAGTACATGGAAAAGTTCATGAACCTATAGCGATATCCCAATATGAAGAAAATTTTGGAATAATGATTGAGAAATGTGGTTTATTTATATCAAGTAAATATCCTTTTTTAGCAGCTTCTCCGGATGGATTAATAGGGCAAGAAACATTAGTGGAGGTAAAATGCCCATATGCATCAAGAAACAGCCTTATGAATGAAGTGACTGTACCATACCTAGAAAAATGTAATGGACAGCTTTTTTTAAGGGAAACCCATCCATACTATGCTCAGGTTCAAGGACAGCTGTTTTGTACTGAGAGAAAGTACTGCAATTTTGTTGTCTATACATTTAAAGACATGAAGGTAATTTTTATTAATAAAGATGATGTTTACTTATGTGAAATGTTAATAAATTTAATAAATTTCAACCTTCATCATTTGGAGCCTGCAATTCTTAGGAAATATGTTTATAAAAACTATTTACACTTGATTAAAAAACAATAATGATGTAAAAATTTGTTTTATTTCACTTTTTCATAATACATTCCCTAAAATTACAACACATAAAACATATGAAGAATATCTTAGTTGCGATAGGAATGTAGCTATGGTCTAGGTCATTCTTTAGTATTTTATAAGTTTTTGTTAATCCTATTATCCGTTCAATATGGACCCTCTTATTAGCAAGCTCCCTGTCTTTGATTAGGGTGAGACCAGGTAACTGAGATTTCCCTTTTAAAAAAGTTGGTATTTTGACTGTCACATTTCTGTCTGCAAACATGTCTTGAATTGTGAATCCTCTGTCGGCAAGGATGCTGTCACCACTTTGGCATTTGGTCATAAGGTCACTTCGTTCAACTACTTGTCTATCACTTACTGATCCTGCATATGCCTCAGAACAGTATGATAGCAGTCCGCCAGGTGTAGCACCAACTAATATTTTCAGCGTATTTGCATGTTTATAACTGCTCCATGAAGCTTGTTGTGATTTTGGGTTCTTTGGTTTTTGAACATTGATTTCAGTGCCATCCAAAATCACTCTGACATTGTTGTCATAATGTTTAAAGCTTTCTGGCATATAATACTGCACCATTTCTTTACTTGGCCAAATATTTATTTTTGTCCATAGCTGGTAAATAAAGTTAACCCATGTTATAAAAATATTTGAAACAGTGGTCGGACTTACATTGAAAAATTTGCTAAGTTCAAAATTACACTTATTCTGCCTTAACTTCATCATGGTTAAAAAGAACTGATTTTCTGTACTTATATTTATGACATTACTGCCATAGTATTTAATTTTGTGAGCCATAGGACTAAGAGTAGAGTAAACAAAATAAAAATTTTTGTAGGTTTCAAAGCCTGTGTAGAATTTTATAGCTTCATCATCTTCTTTGTATTTACTTATTGATCCATACATATGCTCATGGTCAACTTGAGTGTGTTTTGATAAAGATGTAGTTATATTAGGTGAACATTCTATAGGCATACAATGTGTGCTAGTGTCTATTGTTGTTACAATTTCTTCACAAGCAATTTCTGGCGTCGAATCACAGTCCTTTTCGTATTCAGAGACAGCTTTGCTGGTTGAAGGCTGTGGTTCTTCTTGAAAAAGTTTCCTCTGACTTCTTTTCTCTAGACGATGCTGTCGTTCGAGAGCTGCTGGATTTTCAGGTTTCACCTCAGTAAAACAAAATATAGATGGTACAGCTGACTTTCTAAGAAATTTTGCTAGAGGTTCATAAGCTGAAATAGCAAACAGGCACTTTTTAGCTAATGTAATGTCAAACTTACAGTACAGGAATAAGGTTTAGGTTACAAACTTTTGGACGAATCAGAAAATAGGGCTCAATATAATAGTAAATCCCTAGCAGTGCTAGCTTACCTGTATAATTGCTTTTTCCAAAATAATCTTCTTGTTTGAAATGTGTTGCACACAATCGTGCAGTATGGCTTGCTTTAAAGTTTTGGATCCGTAAAGCAGATTCCCATTGTTTTCTTCGTGTAGCATCCTTAGGGAACAGATGAATCCCTTTATTTTTGCAGTCTAAAGCAGAACATTTAGGCATTTTAATCTAAAATAAATAACATGTGAAAAGTAAACAAACAAATCCATACAATTTGACAATCGTTCGTTATGTCAAATCAATGACAGCCGGACAGTCGATCATGCGCCACCTAGCGTGATAAAAAGTTAGTTTTCCTCCCCATTCGCACTGTATTTTTTTTTACATCTAGGGTAATTAGACTCAAAACACGGTAATTTTAGCTAGCTGACACGGTAGTTTAATTTTTTTATCTGGTAACACTGCGTCAGCGTCACCCACCATTCGTTCATTATTTTTTTATTTATTTTCGTTGTGTATCGTGGAATTATTGATGTGATAGTGAAAAAAAACAATAAATCGTAAATGGTGAAGTTTTGTACGCAGCATAACCACCGCAAACCGCTACAGATGCGAAATAAACAGAAACCTTCTCATTATAACACAAGGTAAGTCCAATCGAGTAACTGTTTTTGTGCCTTGTGGCTGTTCCATAGATTTTTCACTCCAGTGACCGTAGCATGCCCTCAGCCCTCTGCTTTGTTTCGTGATCACAGAAATCTTTGTTTTGATCTCATGTCTTTGATTCTTAACTACAAATTAATAAGTTTAATGCTCAAAATATGAAAAATACCATGGTCTGAAAAAGTGAAAGGTATGGTACACAAAAGTGTTTTTTTTTGTCACATTATGTGGACGCGTATGGTTGTGGATGCTTTCTCATGTAAATTACCATGCAGTGTCCAAGCTAAATAATATTGACAATCATTAACGTTCATTACCAACAATAAGACTGATAAAACAGAACAAAAAATGTCTACAAATATGGTATTGGCTTGTTATTTATTCAGAGTTCTTTGAACTCTAAAGGGCATCTGACTCCCACAAATACGGAAATACCATCTTGTTAGTGTAGATCTTCAATTTCCTTTATCAACTAGTTCATCACTATCTTAAACCAAGAAAGTACACAAATAATTTCATTGATAAACACTCACTTCCATGTGACATTGATGTCATTGAGAATATCATCACCATGCCAGACTTTTCCTAACTTTGTTGAGGTTGGCTCCCAATTGGTCTGAAAGCAGCTGAATACCAGTATTTAACATGAGGCCACTGCCTATTTGTCATGAGAATATATTTATTACTATTTTGAAATACTGGTCCTCTTTGAGGAGGAGGATGAGGAGCTTGTGGCTAAATAATAACAGCTGCTCGGGTCGAACTTTAGGTTAAGCCGTGCCTAGGTTGGTCTGTGGATGGGTGACTACCCTTACATACCGAGTTTCCACCATGCCTCATAAAGCATGTTAAGTTGTTGGTCCTGGCTGTCATTTGTAGATCTGTAAGAAGTCTAAACAACAAGTCTTACCAAGGGGTATTGTATTACCCAGAACTAACTGGTTTGTGGAGGTCAGATAGGCAGTCGCTCCATGTAAAATACTGGTATTCAGCTGCATCGGGTTAGACTGGAAGCCGACAACGACATCGTTGGGAAAAGGCTGAGCAGATGATGGTCCTCTTTGGTTACTCACTTATCAATAATGTTTTATTGGTTTCAGGATATATTTCTGAGGTAACTGTTAATTCTTGTTTTTTGTTGTTCCTTTTTCTTTCCAAAAAAAAACATATTCTGTTGTGTTTTCCTGTAGCATGTGTGCGCTTAGAACTTGATCACCCAGATATTTCCAAAAATACACTAAATGTTAAATATGATGTTTATCCATATTTTTTTTTAAATGACCTTTTTGAAATATCAAAACAAAACTCAGAGGTCCTTTTATAGCCCAAAAATTGGCACTGGGCACGCTCGTTCCATCATAGACCTCATCCATCGCTTTACATCAGGAGTGATCAAGGTCAAGAGCAGGCTCAATAGGCTAGTTTCCACCATCAATAAATTGCAAATCTATTTAGTCCGTCAGTTAGAGTATTGGAAAATAATGGACACGTATTTTTTGTTTTTGTAAATCAATTTCATATTGACAAAGATAAAACGCATCAAAACTCGAGAGTGGGGGCACGTCACGTCACAACGCACTAAAAATATAGCGCGGCGTGACGTATTGAGAATTTTAAAAGCGTCGTATCTTCGTCAATTTTGGTTTATATTATCAAAATAAGAAAAAAAATACGTGTCAAATATTTTTTGATAATCTAGGTGAGCCGTGTGGTATCCGGCAGAGTAGAATAGAACCAACCCATTACACTCACGGGTGTCGTATAAGGCGACTAATGTCTGAGGCAGAACACCTTGCGCCTCCGTAGACCAGAGAATGGGCAGCAGCGTTTTCTGTTAGTCTTTCATCACTGCGATTTCCAATCCGCCTGCCAAGCGTGGAGATTACGGCAAATTCCTCCCATCATGGGAGAGGCTTATGTCCAGCAGTGGACGTTATGGGCTGTTGTTGTAATCTAGGTAACTGACAGAGTAATTAAATTTTTTCAGGACACAAGCCTATTGTACAAAAAAAGAGAAAATTGTTGGAATCCTAAATTCCTTCTTTTAATTTCAGCTACAATGGAAGGCCAAGACCAGATGGAGATGAAGTTCAGTGGCAGCAGTGAGGTGGGCGGGTTGGAGCTCTGCATCGTGTGTGGAGACAGGGCTTCTGGCAGACATTACGGAGCCATCAGCTGTGAAGGTATGAGTTTATGCTGCCAGTACCATGCTAATGAAATCGACAACAATGAAGGATAACTAAAAAAAATATGTATGATTCTGTTTAGTCCGTCAGTTATCAAAAAATATTGGATACGTATTTTTTATTTTATCAAATTAATAAAAATTGACGAAGATAAAACGCGTCAAGATCATGAGTGGGGGCTTGTGACGTCACTTTCCGGTAAAAATGTACTCAAATGTGACGTCACACGAGTTTTCAACGCACTGTATAGTTTTAATTTTTTGTTTACGAGAAGAAAGAAAAAAATATGTGTTTTACTTTTTTTGTAAATCTATCTGACGGACTAATTAATTTCATCTACCCTATTATAGATGATCTCGACTTGTATTATGTGTCTATTACACCACGAGCAAAGCGCGTGTTTCGCCGCTGTCAGCTGTCGCGGCCATGATGTGACGTCATTATCCACAATCTGCCTTGTAAACATCTAATTTTTTTGGCCTCAATAAAATAATTTTACTAATTGCATGTTCTTTATTCAAGTAAAAATTGCAATAACAATATTATAATAAAATTTTAGTGAAACTTTAAGCACTTTTAAAATAAAAGTATTTTTTTGACACAATGAACTTTGACGTCAATACCGGCGTTATCGAGGACGATGCGTTTTGAGAGCGCGTTCCGTTTCACCAAAAACATGCTACATAAAACAGTAAATTGTAAAATAAGTGTTGTATTAGCAACTTAAACAAGTGTACCACAATGTTTGTAGGCGCCAATACAAGGCATTTTTAATAAATAAAAAGAGTTTTGTATTTCATGCATATTCCCATATTATCTGCCTGCGTCGGTGTTCCCCAGTACATATGACCCCAATCTATTTAAGACGCGTGTTAATAGGCTTCCTTTGGGTTAGCTCGATCCATCGTCGACCTAATGTCTATCCTCAGGACTAGATTGGGGTCAAATTAACGTAACTTATCCGTGTGGTATCCGGCAGAGTAGAATAGAACGAACCCATTACACTCACGGGTGTCGTATAAGGCGGCTAATGTCTGAGGCAGAACACTTTGCGCCTCCGTAGACCAGAGAATGGGCAGCAGCGTTTTCTGTTAGTCTTTCATCACTGCGATCTCCAATCCGCCTGCCAAGCGTGGAGATTACGGCAAATGCCTCCCATCATGGGAGAGGCTTATGTCCAGCAGTGGACGTTATGTGCTGTTGTTGTTGTTGTAGTAACGTAACTGTCTTTACGCGCGGAGGTTTGCACTAGGCGGTTTTCTATGTTTCACACACAAATTTCGTCTTTAAGAAGCCATTTAGACTTCTGAAATAAACTAACGTTTAAAATATAAATGTCCACATCTCATCTCCAGGCTGCAAAGGCTTCTTCAAGCGCTCGATCCGCAAGAAGCTTGGGTACCAGTGCCGCGGCAGTATGAACTGCGAGGTTACCAAGCACCACCGCAACCGCTGCCAGTACTGCCGGCTGCAGAAGTGCCTCGCTTGCGGCATGAGAAGCGACTGTGAGTATCAGCTAGACCTGAACGTTTAGAGTGCAATTAAACTGGTAAATGAGGATTCTGTATGTACCATCAGCTCGAACGAAATCTTACCATGTTTTTAACAAAATCCCGTCACATCTGTTTACCACCCCTAGTATTTTTTTCTTTCAACCCTTTTTTTCATTAACAAAGACAAGAGATCAGATGCTGCGATGCTATTGGTTGATGAGCGTACCATGAGCTCAGACGAAATCTGCTCATTTTTAAAACAAAATCCCTTGCACATGATCTCCACTGTTTACCACCCTTAACGAATCATCGACACGAAGAAGAAGAATTATTGGTCTTATTATTTTTATGTTTTTTTTTTTATAAAGTATATATATTTTTTTTTTTTATTTCATTAACAAAAACAAGGGGTCAGATGCTGCGATGCTATTGGTTGATTAGCGGCCGATTGCTGCAAGCAAAAAGAGTCGTAGTGGTGGTGAGATTTCGTCCGAGCTCATAGTACATAAGCGCTTCAATATTGGCCGGATGCTGCAAACAAAAAGAACCGTATCGGTGGTAAGATTTCGTCCGTTGTGATGGTACAGAATCATCATCATTGTAAAGTAGTGTATGTGTAGTGTATCCATACATCTACATTCATGCCGAGCTCTCTTTTAGTTTGGAAATACAGGCGTTTATATTCGTCTATTAATAATCATTTTATTATCAGGCAACTAAGGCCCATAGATAAAATACACAAAATACATTTAACAACAATAATAAACTAACTAACTATTATCTCTAGTAATTGAGAAATAATTACCTATTTCTATATTGCCAATTCTGATGAGCAATAATTCTTGCACTGTATGCGACAGCGGTCCAGCATGAACGCAAGCCGATCGTCGACAAGTCCAAGGGCGAGCAGCGAGAAGGCTTGCACGACCGGCAGGCGGCTTACTCCAAGTTCTTGGGGCTGGCGGGGCAGGCTCAGGGAGGACAAGTGAGTCTGACTTTTATTTGTTTATGTAAAATGTGTTTGAAGAAATAGATCATGGATTTTCAGCTACATACAGGGTGTAAACTACCTCATCACGAAGCCGTCAACCAAGCATTCTGCGCATCAAACTAAGTAACTTTACGCAAAAAATATTGCTGGGAAACGACTTTTTTTTTGGGATGAAAAATCATGTTTTGCGATAGAACTCAATGTAACGCACTCAAAACATTGTACTGATGGATGGATTGAATAGTACGGGGGTCGTGAAGGTATTTACAGTAAAAAACTTATTAAAAACTTGTATTTAAATAAAAATTGTCAAAAAGTTGGAACTTTGACCCCCAATATCTCCGTAACTAGAAGGTTCCCAGGTATGGTGTAGAACAAAAAAATGATCGCAATGACGGGGAGAACAAGTACCTTTCGGCTTCGTTAAGAGGTGTTTTACACACTATATTTGTATATGTAAACTGTGTTTGAAGTTAGCCGTGTGGTATCCGGCAGAGTAGAATAGAACCAACCCATTACACCGACGGGTGTCGTCTAGGGCGACTAATATCTGAGGCAGAACACCTTGCGCCTCCGTAGACCAGAGAATGGGCAGCAGCGTTTTCTGTTAGTCTTTCATCACTGCGATTTCCAATCCGCCTGCCAAGCGTGGAGATTACGGCGAATTCCTCCCATCATGGGAGAGGCTTATGTCCTGTTGTACGTTATGGGCTGTTGTTGTTGTTTAATGTTATAACTTTATGCACAATATTTTGAGTGCGTTACAACGAGCCCTACCGTAAACTGTGATTTTTCACTCCAAAAAAAGTCGTTTCCCAGCAATATTTTTTGCTTAGATTTACTTAGTATTATGTACAGAATGCTTGGTTGACGGCTAGGCTTCGTAAAGGCCTACTTAGACCGGGACGGCATGGGAAGGGATTTAATTTTTTGCCAACTTTTCTGTTCTACTCTGCCGGATACCACACGGCTTCGCTTAACATTAAACAATTTTATAAAAAAAAACACTTGTGAAAAAGTTGGAACTTTGTCCTCCAATATTTCCGTAACTAGAAGGTTCCCAGGTCTGGTCCAGAATAAAAAAAATGATTGCAACGCCCCGCCATTGCAACAAGTGCCTTTCGACTAGCTCTAGGTCTCTTTGCACTCACGCAGTATGTGACATCAGGTATTACTACAAGTTTAGTATCCAAGAATCCCATTGCTCTTGTATATTGTATAACGGGCTGGTGTCCGCAACTCCACGTCAAAGCGCGTATTTTGCGTATGGGCTATAATCCACCACGCGGGCCCAGTGCGGATTGGTAGATGTCACATGTCTTCGAATTTTTGGTTCTACTAGGACATGCCGGTTTCCTCACGATGTTTTCCTTCACCGTTTTGAGAGCAGCGGTGATGAAATAAAGTACACAAAGTAATGCGCCACCATGACTGGGCCACCACTGGTTCTGTATGGTGTCGGACGTAAAGAATAGCACCATCCCATATCTTCCCGTGGGTGTCGTAAGAGGGGACTAAGGGACTTACCGGAGAATGGGCAGCAGCGTTCTCTGTGCTTTTGTAACAACCGCACTGCGATCGCCAACCCGCCTGCCAAGCGTGCCTATTATGCCAAAACCCCCCTTTGGGGAGGCCTATGTCCAACAGTGGACATCTTTCGGCTGAAATGATGATGGTGACTGGGCCACCGCTGCTCTCAAAATCCCATTGTTCTAACCTCTGTTTCATTGTCTGAAGTTCGTATAATAATATTAACGTTTGGGTGTTGTATGTAGGAGGTATATTCGCAGATCAACCCCAAGGAGGAGCCGAGCGACTCGGCCTTCGGCGCGGTGTCTCCTGCGCCTGCGATCAACTTCGCGCTCGCCGCCGCCGTCGCGTTTAACAAGAGTAATCCAGGTAATTTATTAGTTTTAAGTTATTTATTTTCTAGATTCTTTGACTGCCTCGTTGGTTTACGGCCATTTCCAATAACTTACTAATCTCTGTCTGTTTGACATTTAGCTTACGGACCGTTAGAAACAAAACGACTCCTCACAAGCTTCTCGTCTTATAACAACAAGTAATCGATTAAAACTTAAAGGCTCACCTACTGCGATGGTACAGAACCCTTCATGCGCGAGTCCGACTCTCACTTGGCTGGTTTTTTTAACTAAACAGGGCCACAATAGATCGTGGAATAGGCTCACCGGGGTAACCACGTTTAAAAAAAAACACGCCAGGTACACACGTTTAAAAAAAAACACGCCATGTACACTACTTCACCGGTGGCGTGGAAACGTTTAATTATTATGAAAAACACAACTTTTTCATCTTTTTTAACAGCTATATCTCAGAAATGGTGATTCTTAGGAAAAGGTATAAAATCAGTTTTTATAGATAATTGCACGATCTACAATTTTGTAGAACATATTTTTATGATAAAACTGACCGTTTGGCTGAAAAATTCAAAAAACAAATTTACGCGACCTTTGACCTTGACCTTTTAGCCGTGTGGTATCCGGCAGAGTAGAATAGAACCAACCCATTACACTCACGGGTGTCGTATAAGGCGACTAATGTCTGATGCAGAACACCTTGCGCCTCCGTAGACCAGAGAATGGGCAGCAACATTTTCTGTTAGTCTTTCATCACTGCGATCTCCAATCCGCCTGCCAAGCGTGGAGATTACGGCAAATTCCTCCTATCATGGGAGAGGCTTATGTCCAGCAGTGGACGTTATGGGCTGTTGTTGTTGACCTTGAATTTTTTTTTTTGCAAAGGGCGGATCCATGGGGAATGTTGACATTTCATTTATAATGGTGTTCCCAACATTCGTACCAATTTTTAGCTCTATGCGAATTATTGTAACCTTGCATGTCTTTGACATTTCGAATTTGACTGGGCTATTAGCCACGAGTTCCTCAAACTATCACATTAACTAAATAACTAAAACTTTATGTAGTTCTAATGAAGCTATCCGTTTCAGTGTCTCCATACTTAACGCCGGGTAATGCGAGTGACATCGAAGGCGCTCGCAGACAACAGCTGATGTTGCAGACGCAACTCGCTAAGAATCTCTTCAAGATGGGACAATTTGGTAAGTTTTTACTTAATGTGAAATGAATGATGTGACGTTATAACATACACACATCAAAAGTGTCTAGGGATCAAGCATTTTTATGCGGATTTCTTGAGATTGAGATGTGGCTTTGTAATAAATTTATGATTTTATAAATTTATATGGATCCTTTTTGGTGCATTTCATAATTTGAATCAGGAACTCTCAATCAAATTCGAGTAAAAGATGAAAATAAGCTGTCAATATTTTCCCTATAAAAACATACAACGCATTGAAGACATTATTAGTGCTACTGTTTCCCTACTACTGATTAAAACCAACGTTATTATGGAGCGGCGACGTCATTTAAGCAGGGAAGAAATGCTCAGAGCCGTGGGAATGATAGAAGCTGGTTCCCGGCAACGTACTGTAGCTTTAGCTCTGAATACAAGTCAGAGTGTTATCAGTCGACTTTGGACACGTTACCGAAGCACTGGTACCGTGGCTGAGCGCCATGGAGGACGGTATCGCTGCACCACACGGAGACAAGACCGATACATTCAAATCTTAACTCGAAGAGCTCCAACAATAACCGCCATGATGTTAGCCGTGAGGCTTCATCACTCTTCAGGGAACTTAATTAGCGACCAAACAGTCAGAAACCGCTTGCATGAAGTGAACCTTCATTCCCGAAGACCGCTACGGGTACCACCTATAGCAATGCACAATCGTAGGATTCGATATCAATGGGCTCTTGAACACAGAAATTGGGCAGAAGAACAATGGCGTTTCGTGTGCTTTTCTGATGAGTCTCGTTTTGGTATGAGACCGGATACAAGACGTATACGACACTGGAGAACCCCTGGACGCCAACAGCGATTAAAATCCTGCCAGGAAGTCCATCCTTATAGTGGTGGAACCATCATGGTATGGGCGGGTATTTGGATCGGCGGAAGAACTGAGTTGATTTGGATCAGAGGCAACCTCAACGCTCAAATTTATGCTGAGACGATTGTATCAGACGTCATCGTTCCTCTACAAGTGCAAATCGGTCCCTTATTTCAGTTAATGCATGATAATGCACGACCGCACACCGCAAGAGTTGTAAGACAGACTCTCGCCGCAGCTAACATCAATGTCCTGCCCTGGCCTGCTCAGTCGCCAGACTTGAACCCGATTGAGCATGCATGGGATATGCTACAGAGAAGAGCTCTGCCGAATATGGAGGGTATCCAGTCGCAAGAAGACCTTTTTTTGTTGTTGCAACGAACATGGGCGGCCATTCCACAGCGTGATTTGGATGAACTCATTTTGAGTATGCCAAACCGATGTTCTTGTGTTGTTAGTGTTCGCGGTAGAAACACGGATTATTAATTGTTTAAGTTACCCAATAAAATTTTAAAGAAAACTGTGTTTTCAGTCATTTTTTCGAACTTTAATGTTAGTGGTTCAAATGTCAAAAATCCCTTTATTAGGAAAATGGCAAATTTCTTTATTAATGCAAAGGTGACTTGGTTTATCGTTACTGTGACAAACGAAAACACTTTATTTGATGAATCCTTAAAGAAAATTTTAATTAATATCAATCAGGAGAAAAGTTATTGCAAAAATATATGTTGATCCCTAGATACTTTTGATGTGTGTATTTCACAGTGATACAAGTATCTTTTGACGTTTCTAAAGTGGCACTCTTGCTTTTAGAAATTGTTTTCTACACTAATATTATAAAGAGGAAAGATTTGTATTTTTGTGTGTGTGTGTGTGTGTATGTTTGTAATGAATAAACTCAAAAACTACTGCGCCGATTTCAAAAATTATTTCACCATTAGAAAGCTACGAGTACATTCACCCTGAGTAACATAGGCTATATTTTATCTCCGTACTCCCACGGGGACGGGAACTACGCGGGTAAAGCCGCGTGACGTCCGCTAGTGTCTAATATGTTGAAAAACAAGATGACGAAGTTAGTTCCGTTTTTGGCCAAGAACCAAAAGATTAATGTACGGCTATAACATGTTTAGTGACGTGGGTCGTCATGCGAACGAGACTTTATTAGCTGTAGAACATTTTAATTTAAAGAGACATCATAGAGTATTTACTAATATGAAAAGAAAATGTTTATTTCAATTACATCATCGATTTAGAGATCACCTTTCAAGCAAGGAAATGCTTGTTAGGAACTCCGCTCCACTTAACATTATACAGTTTAAGCAATTGAAAAGAAAATAAAAAAAAATAAAATACTAAATGGAGAAAAAAAGTGAAGTTTAGGTAATTTTATTGTCACGACTCAGACCCGAGAAATGATGTTTTTCGCCAAATGCTCGAGTTTATATTGACACCACGGTCAAAGTGGGGTCATTCAATAACTGTAACTAACAACAAATGTTTTGTTTTAGGCGCAATCAACGAGTATCTTCAATCCGCTTACGGCGCGACCCCGCCAGAGGTGCCGCTCGCAGCTCTACACGCCGCCGCTGAAACACAACAGACTGAAGGTAAATAAAAAACATAAACTGTCTTATGTTTTGTTATAGCTATAAAGAAATAAAATATTGAAAGGAATGGAGGAACTTGACTCCCAAGAAATATTTGTATCTGTCATCTTCTAACGATTGGCAGAATGTTTTTATAGTTATTTATGATACTAGTGCGGTAAGTTTGTTTTTACAAACGAGTAGACGAATGTAAGCCCGAAACGAAATAGTCACGAGTTTGTGTATGACACACGTGCAGAAATTGGTATTCACATACCAATTTCTGCACGTTTGTCATACAATGTTTTTCGACACATTTGCGAGAAAACAGTACAATATGTAATGAAACAAACAGCGACCCCAAAAACCACGAAAACGACACCCATGAAGAAAAAACCGAAAATATTCATTGGCGCCATTTTGTATTTTCATTTTGACCTCATTTTCGTTATCAGCGACCCCAAAAAACACGAAAACGACACCTATGAAGAAAAAACAGAAAATTTTCGTCGGTGCCATCCTTTTTTTTTTTTTTTTTTTTTTTTCGGATGGGAAATCATCAAATAACCCCTCCCGCTCTGGGCGGAGCAGGAGGGAGTGTCAGACTTTTACTGACTAAAACCCATCCATGTTCCTTCATCGCCCTTTGTGTTCCGGGGTCACGGTATCTCTTTCGAATAGTCCCGCAACCCCGGCAGGCATCGGTCCTTACGGACCCCTTCCTTTTTGCTGACTCTCTTTGAGGCGCGCGTGGAACACGAACGCGCCGTCGACACGGCCTGTCGTCATGAGACGGACGGACGGCGAGCTAGCCCATAGCTCACCGTCCACAGGCCCGCGCCTACGGTGGCCGGGGGCTACGTGGTAGTGGCCCCCGACGCCCGGGGCGTCTCCCGCGGCGGCCGGGACGTTGAGAGGTTCGCTCCCTCTCACGTTCCGCCACCTCCTTCTCTAGCATTACTGCTTCGCAGAAGGAGGTGACGGCGTCCCATTCCGTCTCGCTCCGGACCATGGCTTGCACGAGGGCCGGACGCGAGAGGTCGCCGCCGCCGATCGCCGCTTCGAGGACACGGCGGTGCTCCGCCCACGCGGGGCACACCTCCACCGTGTGTTCCACCGTGTCCTCCGGTCGATCCTCACAATGGAAGCACCCGGGCGTTTCCTCCCGCCCGATTCGGTGCAGGAACCTCCCGAACACTCCGTGTCCGGTGAGGACCTGCGTCAGGCGGAAGGTGAGGACGCCGTGGCGTCTCTCAAGCCACTCCTCAAAGAGGGGACTTATCGCCACTATCGTGGCGTGCCCTGCACGGGGTTGCGACAGTCGCTCTCTCCATGTCGCCATGAGATCTCGCCGGAAGTCTGTCCGCTGAGCGACAATTTGCCGCGGCAGCGGAGTTTCCCCCCGGCTTAGCGCCTCCGCGCGCCATTCATGTTGGCGCGCGAGGACTATCGCCTCCAGATCCCATGGCGGCAATCCGGCAAGGAGGCTCGCCGCCTCGCGGGCAATCGTGCGGTAGCCCCGGGCCAGCCTTACGGCTACCACCTTTTGGGGCGCGTTTAGGTAGTGGGCGGCTCGCCGCCTCAATGAACGCGCCCACACCGGGGCCCCGTAAAGGGCCATTGACCGCACGACTCCCGCGTAGAGCCTCCGGCAGGAGGCGTTCGGCCCCCCCAGATTGGGCAGGAGCCGCCTGAAGGCAGCCCCAGTCCGTTCCAGTTTGGGGGCCAAACGTCGGAAATGTTCTACGAAGTTCCACCGGCTGTCAAGGACAAGTCCCAAGTACTTTAACGTCGACTCAACGCCGATGGATACCCCTCCTACCGTCAGTGAGGATCCCGGAGGTGGCGCATTCCGAGGCCCATGAAAGCACATGGCCTCGGACTTGTGCAATGCCACCTCGAGACCCAATTGCCGGATCCTCTCAACGACTATCGCAACCCCGCGTGTCATCACTTCGGCCGCCGCCTCGTGCGACCCCCCCTGTGCTAGCACCAGCGTGTCGTCTGCGTAGCAAACCACGCTGACACCGCTAGGGAGGTCGGCGCGCAGCACCCAGTCGTACCCGATGTTCCACAAGGACGGCCCTAGGACCGATCCCTGCGGAACACCGCACGACATCTCTCGCCGGTTCCATTCTCCGTTGCGACCGGGGTAGATAACGGCTCTATCCGTCAGGTAGTCCCCGACCACTCGACGGAGGTACCCAGGCAGCACACAAGTCAGATAATTGGCCAACAATTTAACCTTATGCAGGCTTAAGCTTTATTATAAATGTATACAAGCTGAGTGTATTGCCAAGTTCTGTATTAAAGTTTTTTTTTGCTATAATAATGCTTTTAGTTGAGTTAGTTATGTAATATGCCGATTTAATTTCTTAAAGCTGAATAGTCATCATAAACAGACCTGTTACTCAAGAGTGTGTGTAACCTTTTGTATAACACTGGTATAAAATTCCATTATCAAGCATGATACTGGATAATTTGGTTCTGTTCTCTTTTATCTGTATTACACATCACATTTTGACAGTTATGCAGCTGCAGTATAAAGTTGCTGTTGTTTCTGTTATGAAGCATATAATAACTTAACAGAAATTATGATAGCTGTTATAACTACTTTATACCGCTTTAAGTACGAAATTACCGTCATGTGTAGCTGATTGTGGTAAAAGCAATAGTAACAGATTCTTATGCAGAAGTTTGCTGGGTATTCACGAAAAGAAGACGTTTTTAAAGCTAGAAGAACTATTCTGCAACATTAGTAAGCATTTACCGGCTAGTAGTGACATATGACTGAGTTCGGCGCTGCAATTGAGGGCTTGTGAAAAAATTCTCCCTTTAAAAAAAATTGCTTAAAAGTACTCCAGTTCATGGAAAAATAGAAAAAGAACAGGAGGCATACGAAGAAAGTGCTTGCGGGACTATGAAAACATAAAAAACTCTATTTGTGCCAAACAAACGACTGAGACAATAAGTTCTTCCAGTTCATTTGATCCAAGTACAAATCTAGTGCGACCACAATCGATAGAAACGGGTTCCGTAAGAAATGACTATGAATCTACTTTGTTTGAAGATTATAAATCAATTCAGGCGTCTTAATATAGTGATGAGAGTTCCAATAATTTTGTAAAAAGTGAAATGGAATATGAAAAGAATTTAATATTTCGTAATAACTTAAAACAATGGGCCATAAATAAAAATATTTCTCTAGTAAAATATATGTATAATAGTTCTGTCTAACATTTTTGTTAATTCATCCTCTGCTTTTTCGTATGTACGGTAGTTTCTTCTTTTCACTACACAATTATAGGTCAACCAATCTGACTGGGGCTGGGTACTATCATTTTTGGCGAGTATATCACCGTACATCTTAGACCAACGCAATATTCCTTTGACTTCCCATGTTTCCGTAACAGTACATAGTTCTACCTTGCCTCTTCGACGAGTTGACACAATTTTAAACGGCATGTTTTCTGAAAAATATCAATATCAATAAGGGTTTTCAGTATTAATGACTGAATCCTAATAGTTTGATTTACAGTACGAATGAGTGTGATTATAGAACAGTTATCGCAAAGATGTTGTGTGAAGACACTTTTAACCAGAGAACAGCTTATTAAGTGGATACATAAGGTCTTTTATGCAGACATAAGACGAGAAGCCGCTGTGCAAGCAGATTTTAGTCAGAATGAGTCGCCATAATAATGAATAACATAACCTATTAAATAAGTGGAATTTTATACTCAAATACTCAATTTCAAAGAGAAATCGTTATAATATTCTTTTAAAATTATTACAAAGTTATTTTTTAACCCTTAAATTGCATAATTCATAAAAAATATTTCACTCGCAAATACAAACCAATTGACGAAATGTTGTTTATTTCTCAAAAACCCGGCTTATCAGGTGGCGCGTGAAAATTTTACACGAAATGTATATGTAAATACACGGTAAAGTTGCATGCGCACCTACAATTTATTTCTATAGGCATTAAATAAGGGTAAAATTATTTACTTACCGATCGGTACAATAATTTGGTCAAAGCTTGACTTCTGCTGTCACAGTCCTAACTTAATTGTTCGGTATTTGTCAATTTAATTTTAATTTGAATAGCACTTGATAAAAATATACTGAAATAAGCTAAATGCTGTGTATCATCTGAATATCAGAGCTTTGAAGGACATAAGCATAAAGTTCATTCATCATTCATTCATCATCTGGCTAACAGAGCTGTAATACTTGTATAAAAGAACTAAATGCTTTTATCCAGACGATACTCAGCTTGTCGTATAATTATTCAAAACTTATTCATCTGTTACGTTGCTATTACACAGCTATTAGCAGAATAATTTTGTGCCCAAATTGCTTGAATAACGTCTGAGTAAGCGCCAAATCAGCTAATAATGGTAGTCTTATTCAGCAATTAGTTTTTAGAGGACTGGTGTTAAACAAACCTTACTCAGAAGGTTTGTGCTGCCTGGGTAGGTCGGCACCCGGTGATACCGGAGTGCCTCCCTAATGCAGCTCCAGGGCATGGAGTTGAAAGCGTTGGCGATGTCGAGAGACACCGCCAAGACAACCCCACCCCTGGAAACCGCATCCCCCGTCGTGAGGGCTCTCACGCGCATGATGGCGTCCACCGTTGAGCGCCCCTTGCGGAAACCGAACTGGTGTTCCGCAAGGTCCGGCCCAGTCCCCGCAAGGTGCTCGGTGAGGCGGTTTGCAATGACTCTTTCAAAGAGCTTGCCCACCTCGTCGAGCAGCACCACGGGCCGGTATGCGGACGGAGAGTCCGCAGGGCGCCCCGGCTTCCGGATGAGGACCAGCTTCCCCGTCTTCCAACGAAGCGGGAACTGGCCTCTCTCCAAGCATGCGCTTAGGAGCCCCTCCAGTCGGGGCCCAAGAGCCTCTGAGGCCAGGACCCAGGCTTTGCCAGGCAAGCCGTCGGGTCCCGGGGCGGTATTTTTGGCACTGAGCCTGCGTACCGCCACTCTCAGGTCTACCCCAGTCACTTCTGGAGCGTTGTCGTCGTCGTCCTGTTGGTCCGCTTCCAGCATCGCAGGTGGCGGAGCCATAGGCGGGGGTGGATGATCCCCTCGCGAAGGGAACAGAGTGCTCACCACGTCCTCCACGAGCTCAGGCCGGAGACTCTGCGTCAGTGGGGGGGCCCAGGGGCGGAGTTTATCCCGCACCAATTTGTAAGGGCGCCCCCACGGATCTCTGTCGAGAGTCCCCAGCAACTCCTCGCGGGCCAGGTCCCTGGCCCGCAGGACAGCCTCGCGGAGGGCGGTCTTCGCCGCTCTGTACCCCTCATAAAGCTCCGCCTCAATGGTTGCCGCATCGGGTGGGCGGATGCGGAGCCTGCGATGCCTGGCGTACAGGTGTCGGGCAGCCACGCACGCCTCGCGCAGAGACGTCAGCTCACGCGACCACCAGTACACTTGACGCCGGGCGCTTCTTGGCCGGACTCGGGGCATTGCCACGTCACATATATCGGACGTCGGTGCCATCCTGGATTTTCATTTTGACCTCATTTTCGTTATCAGCAACCCCAAAAACCACGAAAACGACACCCATGAATAAAAAACTGTAAATTTACTTCGGCGCCATCTTGGATTTTCATTTTATCTTCATTTTCGTTATCTGCGACCCCAAAAACCCCGAAAACGACACCCATGAAGGAAAACCCGAAAATTTTTGTCTGCGCCATCTTGGATTTTAAATTATAACCTAATTAAAAAAAAACTAAAGAATACGCACGATGCTATACAACGGGGTATGCGGTAATAGTACATTACGATATTAGTGCGTTAAGATGGTTATAACATGCGAGGCGGAATTTCAGCCCGAGCCGAAGGCGAGGGCGTAATTGAGCCGAGCATGTCATAACCAATACGCACGTATGTCGTACGACGTTTTTTAACACATTTGTGAGGAAACAGAAAAAAAAGCATTTCACAATTATACAAGTACAAAGAAAAGAAAATTTGAGAAAATGGCGCGAGGATTATTTTCGGCCGTGGCTGCGTGAAAATGTTGGCAAAGGCGCTAGAGCATGCAGCCAAGTTTTTAAATTACCGAATAAACTGTTTTTTTTTTTTTTTTTTAATAAACTCAATCTGTGACAGCACACTGTTGCTTTCCCGCTATTTTAACAGCGCGCTAGCGCTTCCTACTGACTGGCGCCGTGCAGCGATTAGTTTGAAATTTTGAATAGCAACAGCGCGCTGCTCACTAGCTGGAGTCGTGCGGCGGCGATTAGTTCCATATTTGAAATGGCAAATAATACTGTTATGGAATTTGTATGGACTATAACTTAACTATTTGCTTTGGTAACACACGCGTTTTTTATGACCCGCTTTACATGTTTAAAACCGGTGGAATTACATCAGCTTTACGAGCAAGGGTGTTAAAAAATAGGTAATTAGGTGAGAGATTTTACCGTACGTTCCGTTGTATGGTGCGTAATTTTCAACTTTAGAACCATGTATACAGGCTCCGTAAATGCATTTTTTGAGCAAATGTGTTGAAAAATATTTTTCATCCCATCTATTCGAAAAGGACGACTTGGTTCGCCTTTAATGTTTTCTATAAGAAACTTTTAGCGGGCAGTAATGAGTTTTTAATCCTCTTTATAGATGTTCCAAATTCAAAAAGTACGCCGCAAAGATAATTGCGGCGCACTTTTTGAATTTGGAACATCTTGTGTTCAGCGCCGAAAGAAATCGAACGCAACTATTGTTTGAATAAAGACTGGCTGATACGACGGCCCAGTCGCGCCGCCCGCCGGCCGCCGCGCTGACTGAATAAAAAAAAGAAATCAAATTAAAAATGCGCGAACTACATACCGCGTTTTCGTCAATAGGGTATATGCATGATCTTTTTTTATCACTCTAAACAAAGCGTATTAACATCAGAAATAGCAAAGTGAAATTATTTTTTTAATATCTATACAAAATACTAAATTATAAGCATTTGAAACTGCTGATTAGACAGAGAGATCCGATACAGCGAATGACGTCATTCGCTGCATCGACGTACAAAATACACAATAAATTCCGTTTATCTAGAAAGAGATAGAAACAAAAGTGTAAATGGTTATAACTTTTATGTTGTTTGGCCGATTTATGTCTTGTTTTCGCTTTTTATCATTATTTTTATAGTACTTTAACATTCCGTATCGAAATAAAAAAAGAAAACTTATGCATATTCCCTATTTTCATGAATTGTTAGAAATTCATGGTTTTGTTTTGAAAAATGAGTTCTTCAAGTGACAGTGAATAAAAAACACAATAAAGTGAAAAATAACTTTAGATCTTCAGAAGTCGGTGACCTTTGTTTGATTCATTTAGTTTTTTTTTGTCACCGACTTCTGAAGCTAAAGTTATTTTTAACGTTTTTGTGTTTTGTGAAGTCAGTTTTATTTTTTGCAAAAAAGTTTTTTTATTTTTCCAGTTTTAGTTATAATATCCTATCCAAATATTAGATATGCATTTATTTTAGATGTTGAAATTAGACCACACGACTGAAGTAAAAATGTTCATAAAATGAAAACTACTGGGCCACACTATGTTACATTTTTATAGGACCAAATGGCAACTATTCCGCATCAAACTAAAGAATAATCACGTCAATCGGGTCATAAATATCAGCGTAATCGGTGTAAATACATAAAAAAACAGTCGAATTACCTCCTCTTTTTTGAAGTCGGTTAAAATTATTAGGCGCCTTTTATTTTCTCATAGTGGGTGATGAAAAGTAGAGTGTATCACTCGGGCGCAAAATATATTTTTGGCTCGGGCGACGTACTTTGAATCCCTCGCTACGTTCAGGATTCTATTAAAGAATCCCTCGCTACGCTCGGGATTCTACTCTAGAATCCCTCACTTCGCTCTGGATTCAAAAAAGCGCCCTCGCCGTAAAAATATTATTTTGCTCCCTTATGATACAATCTACTAATAATTATGTCTCAAAAGTGGACCGGAATTAAATGAGATATTTTAAGAATAGACTTTATTTATATGTATTGTTTTTCCCCCAGTAGATGCCGGTGGCGGCGGTATCCTCAGCACCCCGGAGTCAGTGCAACTACTGGTATCCCTCCCGGGAGCTGCGCCCGCGCACCTGCGCCTGCACGCCGTGTGCGAGGCGGGCGCGCGACTGCTGGCTGCGGCAGCGCGCTGGCTCAGAGCTGTACCAGCTGCACATGCACTGCCGTACGTATACTACTAGTGTCACCTGCGCCTGCACGCCGTGTGCGAGGCGGGCGCGCGACTGCTAGCTGCGGCAGCGCGCTGGCTCAGAGCTGTACCAGCTGCACATGCACTGCCGTACGTATACTACTAGTGTCACCTGCGCCTGCACGCCGTGTGCGAGGCGGGCGCGCGACTGCTAGCTGCGGCAGCGCGCTGGCTCAGAGCTGTACCAGCTGCACATGCACTGCCGTACGTATACTACTAGTGTCACCTGCGCCTGCACGCCGTGTGCGAGGCGGGCGCGCGACTGCTAGCTGCGGCAGCGCGCTGGCTCAGAGCTGTACCAGCTGCACATGCACTGCCGTACGTATACTACTAGTGTCACCTGCGCCTGCACGCCGTGTGCGAGGCGGGCGCGCGACTGCTGGCTGCGGCAGCGCGCTGGCTCAGAGCTGTACCAGCTGCACATGCACTGCCGTACGTATACTACTAGTGTCACCTGCGCCTGCACGCCGTGTGCGAGGCGGGCGCGCGACTGCTAGCTGCGGCAGCGCGCTGGCTCAGAGCTGTACCAGCTGCACATGCACTGCCGTACGTATACTACTAGTGTCACCTGCGCCTGCACGCCGTGTGCGAGGCGGGCGCGCGACTGCTAGCTGCGGCAGCGCGCTGGCTCAGAGCTGTACCAGCTGCACATGCACTGCCGTACGTATACTACTAGTGTCACCTGCGCCTGCACGCCGTGTGCGAGGCGGGCGCGCGACTGCTAGCTGCGGCAGCGCGCTGGCTCAGAGCTGTACCAGCTGCACATGCACTGCCGTACGTATACTACTAGTGTCACCTGCGCCTGCACGCCGTGTGCGAGGCGGGCGCGCGACTGCTGGCTGCGGCAGCGCGCTGGCTCAGAGCTGTACCAGCTGCACATGCACTGCCGTACGTATACTACTAGTGTCACCTGCGCCTGCACGCCGTGTGCGAGGCGGGCGCGCGACTGCTAGCTGCGGCAGCGCGCTGGCTCAGAGCTGTACCAGCTGCACATGCACTGCCGTACGTATACTACTAGTGTCACCTGCGCCTGCACGCCGTGTGCGAGGCGGGCGCGCGACTGCTAGCTGCGGCAGCGCGCTGGCTCAGAGCTGTACCAGCTGCACATGCACTGCCGTACGTATACTACTAGTGTCACCTGCGCCTGCACGCCGTGTGCGAGGCGGGCGCGCGACTGCTAGCTGCGGCAGCGCGCTGGCTCAGAGCTGTACCAGCTGCACATGCACTGCCGTACGTATACTACTAGTGTCACCTGCGCCTGCACGCCGTGTGCGAGGCGGGCGCGCGACTGCTGGCTGCGGCAGCGCGCTGGCTCAGAGCTGTACCAGCTGCACATGCACTGCCGTACGTATACTACTAGTGTCACCTGCGCCTGCACGCCGTGTGCGAGGCGGGCGCGCGACTGCTAGCTGCGGCAGCGCGCTGGCTCAGAGCTGTACCAGCTGCACATGCACTGCCGTACGTATACTACTAGTGTCACCTGCGCCTGCACGCCGTGTGCGAGGCGGGCGCGCGACTGCTGGCTGCGGCAGCGCGCTGGCTCAGAGCTGTACCAGCTGCACATGCACTGCCGTACGTATACTACTAGTGTCACCTGCGCCTGCACGCCGTGTGCGAGGCGGGCGCGCGACTGCTGGCTGCGGCAGCGCGCTGGCTCAGAGCTGTACCAGCTGCACATGCACTGCCGTACGTATACTACTAGTGTCACCTGCGCCTGCACGCCGTGTGCGAGGCGGGCGCGCGACTGCTAGCTGCGGCAGCACGCTGGCTCAGAGCTGTACCAGCTGCACATGCACTGCCGTACGTATACTACTAGTGTCACCTGCGCCTGCACGCCGTGTGCGAGGCGGGCGCGCGACTGCTGGCTGCGGCAGCGCGCTGGCTCAGAGCTGTACCAGCTGCACATGCACTGCCGTACGTATACTACTAGTGTCACCTGCGCCTGCACGCCGTGTGCGAGGCGGGCGCGCGACTGCTGGCTGCGGCAGCGCGCTGGCTCAGAGCTGTACCAGCTGCACATGCACTGCCGTACGTATACTACTAGTGTCACCTGCGCCTGCACGCCGTGTGCGAGGCGGGCGCGCGACTGCTGGCTGCGGCAGCGCGCTGGCTCAGAGCTGTACCAGCTGCACATGCACTGCCGTACGTATACTACTAGTGTCACCTGCGCCTGCACGCCGTGTGCGAGGCGGGCGCGCGACTGCTGGCTGCGGCAGCGCGCTGGCTCAGAGCTGTACCAGCTGCACATGCACTGCCGTACGTATACTACTAGTGTCACCTGCGCCTGCACGCCGTGTGCGAGGCGGGCGCGCGACTGCTGGCTGCGGCAGCGCGCTGGCTCAGAGCTGTACCAGCTGCACATGCACTGCCGTACGTATACTACTAGTGTCACCTGCGCCTGCACGCCGTGTGCGAGGCGGGCGCGCGACTGCTGGCTGCGGCAGCGCGCTGGCTCAGAGCTGTACCAGCTGCACATGCACTGCCGTACGTATACTACTAGTGTCACCTGCGCCTGCACGCCGTGTGCGAGGCGGGCGCGCGACTGCTGGCTGCGGCAGCGCGCTGGCTCAGAGCTGTACCAGCTGCACATGCACTGCCGTACGTATACTACTAGTGTCACCTGCGCCTGCACGCCGTGTGCGAGGCGGGCGCGCGACTGCTGGCTGCGGCAGCGCGCTGGCTCAGAGCTGTACCAGCTGCACATGCACTGCCGTACGTATACTACTAGTGTCACCTGCGCCTGCACGCCGTGTGCGAGGCGGGCGCGCGACTGCTGGCTGCGGCAGCGCGCTGGCTCAGAGCTGTACCAGCTGCACATGCACTGCCGTACGTATACTACTAGTGTCACCTGCGCCTGCACGCCGTGTGCGAGGCGGGCGCGCGACTGCTGGCTGCGGCAGCGCGCTGGCTCAGAGCTGTACCAGCTGCACATGCACTGCCGTACGTATACTACTAGTGTCACCTGCGCCTGCACGCCGTGTGCGAGGCGGGCACGCGACTGCTGGCTGCGGCAGCGCGCTGGCTCAGAGCTGTACCAGCTGCACATGCACTGCCGTACGTATACTACTAGTGTCACCTGCGCCTGCACGCCGTGTGCGAGGCGGGCGCGCGACTGCTGGCTGCGGCAGCGCGCTGGCTCAGAGCTGTACCAGCTGCACATGCACTGCCGTACGTATACTACTAGTGTCACCTGCGCCTGCACGCCGTGTGCGAGGCGGGCGCGCGACTGCTGGCTGCGGCAGCGCGCTGGCTCAGAGCTGTACCAGCTGCACATGCACTGCCGTACGTATACTACTAGTGTCACCTGCGCCTGCACGCCGTGTGCGAGGCGGGCGCGCGACTGCTGGCTGCGGCAGCGCGCTGGCTCAGAGCTGTACCAGCTGCACATGCACTGCCGTACGTATACTACTAGTGTCACCTGCGCCTGCACGCCGTGTGCGAGGCGGGCGTGCGACTGCTGGCTGCGGCAGCGCGCTGGCTCAGAGCTGTACCAGCTGCACATGCACTGCCGTACGTATACTACTAGTGTCACCTGCGCCTGCACGCCGTGTGCGAGGCGGGCGCGCGACTGCTGGCTGCGGCAGCGCGCTGGCTCAGAGCTGTACCAGCTGCACATGCACTGCCGTACGTATACTACTAGTGTCACCTGCGCCTGCACGCCGTGTGCGAGGCGGGCGCGCGACTGCTGGCTGCGGCAGCGCGCTGGCTCAGAGCTGTACCAGCTGCACATGCACTGCCGTACGTATACTACTAGTGTCACCTGCGCCTGCACGCCGTGTGCGAGGCGGGCACGCGACTGCTGGCTGCGGCAGCGCGCTGGCTCAGAGCTGTACCAGCTGCACATGCACTGCCGTACGTATACTACTAGTGTCACCTGCGCCTGCACGCCGTGTGCGAGGCGGGCGCGCGACTGCTGGCTGCGGCAGCGCGCTGGCTCAGAGCTGTACCAGCTGCACATGCACTGCCGTACGTATACTACTAGTGTCACCTGCGCCTGCACGCCGTGTGCGAGGCGGGCGCGCGACTGCTGGCTGCGGCAGCGCGCTGGCTCAGAGCTGTACCAGCTGCACATGCACTGCCGTACGTATACTACTAGTGTCACCTGCGCCTGCACGCCGTGTGCGAGGCGGGCGCGCGACTGCTGGCTGCGGCAGCGCGCTGGCTCAGAGCTGTACCAGCTGCACATGCACTGCCGTACGTATACTACTAGTGTCACCTGCGCCTGCACGCCGTGTGCGAGGCGGGCGTGCGACTGCTGGCTGCGGCAGCGCGCTGGCTCAGAGCTGTACCAGCTGCACATGCACTGCCGTACGTATACTACTAGTGTCACCTGCGCCTGCACGCCGTGTGCGAGGCGGGCGCGCGACTGCTGGCTGCGGCAGCGCGCTGGCTCAGAGCTGTACCAGCTGCACATGCACTGCCGTACGTATACTACTAGTGTCACCTGCGCCTGCACGCCGTGTGCGAGGCGGGCGCGCGACTGCTGGCTGCGGCAGCGCGCTGGCTCAGAGCTGTACCAGCTGCACATGCACTGCCGTACGTATACTACTAGTATCACCTGCGCCTGCACGCCGTGTGCGAGGCGGGCGCGCGACTGCTGGCTGCGGCAGCGCGCTGGCTCAGAGCTGTACCAGCTGCACATGCACTGCCGTACGTATACTACTAGTGTCACCTGCGCCTGCACGCCGTGTGCGAGGCGGGCGCGCGACTGCTGGCTGCGGCAGCGCGCTGGCTCAGAGCTGTACCAGCTGCACATGCACTGCCGTACGTATACTACTAGTGTCACCTGCGCCTGCACGCCGTGTGCGAGGCGGACGCGCGACTGCTGGCTGCGGCAGCGCGCTGGCTCAGAGCTGTACCAGCTGCACATGCACTGCCGTACGTATACTACTAGTGTCACCTGCGCCTGCACGCCGTGTGCGAGGCGGGCGCGCGACTGCTGGCTGCGGCAGCGCGCTGGCTCAGAGCTGTACCAGCTGCACATGCACTGCCGTACGTATACTACTAGTGTCACCTGCGCCTGCACGCCGTGTGCGAGGCGGGCGCGCGACTGCTGGCTGCGGCAGCGCGCTGGCTCAGAGCTGTACCAGCTGCACATGCACTGCCGTACGTATACTACTAGTGTCACCTGCGCCTGCACGCCGTGTGCGAGGCGGGCGCGCGACTGCTGGCTGCGGCAGCGCGCTGGCTCAGAGCTGTACCAGCTGCACATGCACTGCCGTACGTATACTACTAGTGTCACCTGCGCCTGCACGCCGTGTGCGAGGCGGGCGCGCGACTGCTGGCTGCGGCAGCGCGCTGGCTCAGAGCTGTACCAGCTGCACATGCACTGCCGTACGTATACTACTAGTGTCACCTGCGCCTGCACGCCGTGTGCGAGGCGGGCGCGCGACTGCTAGCTGCGGCAGCGCGCTGGCTCAGAGCTGTACCAGCTGCACATGCACTGCCGTACGTATACTACTAGTGTCACCTGCGCCTGCACGCCGTGTGCGAGGCGGGCGCGCGACTGCTGGCTGCGGCAGCGCGCTGGCTCAGAGCTGTACCAGCTGCACATGCACTGCCGTACGTATACTACTAGTGTCGCTCCCGGGAGCTGCGCCCGGCTTCGTACGTTTACACCTTGTATAGCTAATTAACATAAATCTCCATTTTTCCCCAGGTTCGAGATCCAAGTGACCCTCCTAAAGAAATGCTGGCCGGAGCTGTTCGTGCTATCGCTGTCGATGTTCTCCCAGCAGCTGTCCCTCAGCAGTCTGCTGCCACAGATGGTGAGCCACCTGCAGGCAGTGCTGCGCGACAGAGCTAGCAACGACTGCGCGGTGCGCTCACATGATATGGCCATGCCGGAGGTGAGAAATATACTAAACTAGCGGACGTCCCGCGGTTTCACCCGCGTAGTTTCCGTTCCCGTGGGAGTACGGGGATAAAATATAACCTATCGTCGTCTAAAAGTGTTAAACTGCTAACTCCACTTTTGCTAGTATGAAGGTTTTTATGTCGATGGAAAGAGAAAAAAAATACCTTTCAACTCGAACAGATGCTAAATACATCCGAATTAAACAAAACACGAAAAAACCACGCAATCAAAACTGATAAGTACAGCGTACCAAAATTCGCGCGTAAAAAATGATAACTCCGCCATTTTGTTCGTGCGTCCGAGCAACTACAAAGTGTTTGCGATAATTTATTGTAAAACAAATAGTTTTTGGTTATCACACTTATTTATGCATTGATTTTCTTGCAAGGTGAGTACATTTTAATGTTTCTTACATAACAGTTTATAAAAAAATTACTTTTGAACATGAATAATTGTCATGTGAATGCTTTAGGGTAGCCCGCGAAATTCAAATTTTCTTACGTTTTTTGCAATTTGCAGGCCAGTGCTAGGTTGTATGTTGATTAAAATATTGTTTGCGATTGTAAGACGTATGTAGTTACAGAATTATATTCATCAAAATCATCAATACAACCCTCAAAGTTCATAGAGGTGGAAAAATTACTTTTCACAGGTCAAAATCATTCTTGCACCTTTATGAACTTGGAGGGTTGTATTGATGATTTTGATGATTATAATTGTGTTACTACATACATCTTACAGCCGCGAATAATATTTTAGGTGTGGTGGTACTCTTCTTCAAAAAGGGTGACAATGCCCGGTTGAAGAATTATAGGCGAATTATAATGTTTGTGGACTACGAGAAAGCCTTCGATTCGATCGAGACCTGGGCTGTACTGGGCTGTGCCAAATCGACTATCGGTACATCGAGGTGTTGAATTGTTTGTACAAAAACGCCACCATGTCAGTCCGACTTCAGGACCAAGCCTCGAAACCTATTCTCCTGCAGCGAGGTGTGAGACAGGGAGACGTCATATCTCCGAAACTGTTCACCGCTGCACTGGAGGATGTCTTCAAGGTTCTGGACTGGAGAGGGCTAGGCATCAACTTCAATGGCGAGTACACCACTCACATTCGGTTTGCCGATGATATAGTGGTAATGGCTGAGACCATGGAGGACCTCAGTACAATGCTCGATGACCTCAGTAGCTTCCGGAAGAGTGGGTCTAAAAATGAACATGGACAAGACTAAGGTCATGTTGAATGCCCATGTCACACCCACTTCTATCAAGATCGGAGACTCTACACTTGAAGTTGGAGACGATTATGTGTACCTGGGACAAACGGTCCAGTTAGGTAGGTATAACTTCGAGAAAGAGAATCCGACTCGGTTGGGCAGCGTTCGGAAAATTGCGCGGTATCTTCTCGTCCAACCTACCGCAGTGTCTCAAGACGAAAGTCTATGACCAGTGTGTGTTGCCAGTGATTACATACGGGACCGAAAGGTGGTCGCTCTCAATGGGCCTCATCAGAAGGCTTAAAGTCACACAAAGGGCAATGGAGAGGGCTATGCTCGGAGTTTCCTTGCGCGATCGAATCAGAAATGAAGACATCCTCAAGAGAACCAAGGTTACCGACGTAGCCCGAAGAATTGCCAAACTTAAGTGGCAGTGGGCAGGGCACATTGCTCGCAGAACGGATGGCCGATGGGGCCGAAAAGTTTTGGAGTGGCGACCGCGAACCGGAAGACGTTGCGTTGGAAGGCCTCCCACTAGGTGGACTGATGACCTGGTGAAGGTTGCGGGAATCCACTGGATGCGAGTCGCACGGGACCAGTCAATGTGGCGACACTTGGGGGAGGCCTATGTCCAGCAGTGGACGTCTTTCGGCTGAAATGATGATGATGATACCTTTTCTTAAAAATCGTAAATATGCTAACTCCACATAATCTTTGATATATTTGTGATGACTTAGATAGTAATCCTGATAACTCCTTTTTTTTGCTATAACTTCTTCAAAATATAATAATTTATATAGATTGTATCATAAACAAATAAGTAAAATTAATGTTGACTAACGGGATTTTCAATTTTCGGCTGTGAATCATAAAACGAAAAATGTAACGTTTTATTGTTCTCCTGAAAATTCTTACGAATGGAGTTAACAGTTTAACGGTTTTAGACGCTATGTTATTCAGGGTGAATGTAGCTTTCTAATGGTGAAAGAATTTTTGAAATCGGTTTATTACTTCCGGAGATTACCCCCTACATACAAACTTACAAACAAATGTGATCTCTTTATAATATTAGTATACTCGTAGATAGGCTTGTGTCCTGAAAAAATCTAATGAGGGATTTTCTTTTTAGCTCTTCCCTAGTCGCTGGATAGATGGCGCTAGAAGTAAGTATGATAATACAAGGAACGGAACCTAAAAAAACTGATTTTAACAAAGCGCGAGAAATGTTGGTTATATTCGGAAGGTTAAGCAAATGAAAGTGTCAGTCAACGAGAGTATGTGATGTGACACAATGTTTTTTTTTTCAAGCGTTTTGGCTTTAGCATAGTTAGTTCAACGCCATCTATAGAGTTCTTGGAAACTAAGTTTTTTTTTTAAAACCTCAAAAGGAAAAGCTCTCATTAATCCGTCAGTTACACTATTAAAAAATATTTTCACTTCTCATGCTCTTAACTTAGTCTCTATTTCGTGCGTAGGCGACATAAAGTAGCTTTTTATGCTCTAGAGCATAAAGTAAAATCTTCGTCAGAGACCAAGTCAATCGGTCCAACAGCCACACGAACAACTTCAACTTCATAGATTAACCTCTTTAATTTTAATTCATTTCGTTAGTATTATCTGTCTGTCCGTCTGTATGTCCGTCTGTCTGTCCGACTGTTTGTCTGTCTGTCCATCTGTGTATCCGTCTGTCCGTCTGTCTAAATTGACTATTTTTCTCGCACTCAAAGTGAAGAGTACAGTGTAACACACGGCGCTAAAATCCCATTATAACTCGGTTCCTATTTACTACCTCGCTAAAGGTCGGTAGTAAAACTACCTCGATAAAGGTCGGTAGTAAAACTACCTCGCTAAAGGTCGGTAGTAAAACTACCTCGCTAAAGCTCTGTAGTAAAACTACCTCGTATACAGTGGGTAATTTTAGCCTCTTATACTACTTTGACACGTATTTTTTCTTTTGTTACGTAAACTAAAATTGACGAAGATACGACGCTTTTCAAATTCTCAATACGTCACGCCGTGTTATAATTTTTTGTGCGTTGTGACGTCACGAGCTCCCACTCTCGAGTTTTGATACGATATATCTTTGTCAATATTCATTGATTTACAAAAACAAAAATTTCGTGTCGATTATTTTCCAATGCTCTAACTGACGGACTGAGGAGCTCGTGGCTAAATAATAACAGCCACTCGGGTCGACCGTTAGGTTAAGCCGTGCTTGCCTAGGTTGCTCTGTGGATAAGTGACCGCCCATTACATACCGAGTTTCCTCCGTGCCTCGGAAAGCACGTTAAGCCGTTGGTCCCGGCTGTCATTTGTAGATCTTTGACAGTCGTTAGGTAGTCAGAGGCTCAAAAAGGGGGTATCGTATTACTCGGTACTAGCTGGGTTGTGGAGGTCAGATAGGCAGTCGCTCCACGTAAAGTACTGGTATTCAGCTGCATCCGGTGACCCTTTTTTACTGTGTTGTTTCATAAGCACTATCTTACAAACCAATTTTGAACAAATCCCGACAGATTTTAACGTAAAGTTCTTTGGATTTCCAGATCACAACGTCAGACTACTCCGACGAGCGAATAGCGGAAGTGAGCAGCAGTCTGTCTCGCCTGCAGCAGTTCATCAGCAACATGGAACAGTTGCGCGTGCAGCAACGGGAGCACGCACATCTGAGGGCTCTGTGCTTGTTCTCACCCGGTAATTAATATTTTTTTTATTTTTTTATTTTTTTTTATGTTTTTGTTTTTTTAAGAAATATTTGAAAATTTCAATGAATACAGGAGATAATAATTTAATAATAATAAATTTATTATCAGAGAAGACACATTAAAAACTTTCACAAAAACAATTTAAAAAATAAAAATGAGTAGGTATTTCCGGCAAAAAAAAAAAAGGAGAATAATTGTATTACAGACACCGACGCCTTCCAGAATAGGTTACATAAAAAATAATAATATTAAAGTCATGTTCTTTCCAGCAGATCCTTACGAAATACCTAAATATTATGCTAAAAACACTAAAAAATAAAAAAAAAGTCATGGCATCGACGAACTTCCACCCTGTTCACTCAGACAATGCGCTGATGAGCTTACACTACCATTTTATAAATTGCTAAACCAGTCTTTCGAAGACGGCGAATTCCCTGATCAGCTGAAAATAGCATTAGTGAAACCTCTACATAAGAAAAATGACAAAACAGAACCTAGCAATTACCGTCCATTAGCTTTACTACCTACAGCTTCAAAGATCTTCGAGAAAGCAATGTGCAATCGCGTTTACACTTTCTGTGAAAAATATAAAATATTTGATGAATGCCAAAAAGGGTTTCGTAAAAATCGTTCAACAGCATTAGCAGCTATAAATTTATACACGAAGCCCTGAGCATAATAAATAATAAAAAATACTAGTGTTGCAACAGAACTCTGCTTCCGCTTCCGCTTCTGCAGAAGTTCCGCAAGCTTTTTCACTTCTGTTTCCGTTTCTGGTTCCGCAACTTTATATCAGAACTCTAAACGGTCTCATACAGCTCGGAGCGCGGGGGTGGGGGCGCGTGAACGACTGCACATGACGGGGGCGGTACACAAACGTGTGGCGAGTTTGTTTATCATTCTATTTTCTGTTTCATTCTGCGCATCACCGCGCCTCGTGCGTGACGTTTAACGTAAGCTCGTAAATCTTCTGTTGATTTTTTCTTATGTTTGTTTTGTTACTTGTTACTTAGGTACCTATTAGTTTTGTGTCTAGTGCAATTAAGAAACCAAAATCCAGTCCCATTTGGAACTATTTTGTTGAGATTAATGACAATGTAAAAGCGGCCAAATTACTTTTTATTAAATATAATTTACCTCTGTTTAACTTCGAGTGCTAAAAGTACAAAATACAAATTCTATTAAACAAATCTGAAAATAAATAAAAATGTGTTTTTTCTTCATAGTATTAACACTTCCGCTTCCGCTTCCGCATCCGCTAAGATTTACTTTTGACATCTGTTTCCGTTTCTGCTTCCGTTAAGACACTTCCGTTGCATCACTAAAAAATACGCAGTAGGGTTAATGCTGGACATGACCAAAGCCAATACGATATCTTATTAAATAAATTATATAGAATAGGGATACGCGGTAAATCATATGAATGGTTCAAATCTTATCTGGAAAATAGAGCACAGCTAGTAGAAATAGAATACTTCAATAACAATATAAACGAACTTCAAAAGTTTCGGTCCGACAGAAAAGTGATTAGCGCATCAATACCACAAGGAAGTGTTATTGGATGTCTTTTATTTCTTATTTACATCATTGATCTCCCAAAATGTATTGCGGAAACCGGCCCTTGCGTTTTGTTCGCGGACGACATCTCCATTCTTACCCAATGTCATGACAACATAAACTTAAACAGCACCCTTAGGGAAATTCTCAGCAAAATAATAACCTGGATGAACGAACACAACCTTGAAATCAACTTTTCAAAGACTAAACTCATAACTTTCCATCCCCACCAAAAAAATCCTCTAAATGTACTCTTTTCATATAATAATCATAAAATAGAAACAGTCAACGAATTCAAACTATTAGGCATAACCATAGACAAAAATATAAATTGGAAATTACACGTACAAAATATACAATCAAAGCTTTCAAAATTTTTATATGCTTTTCGAGAAGTCAAAAAAAACACAAATTTACAGACTGCCCTGGTTACATACTACGCCTATGCTTATGCATGGCTTTGTTACGGCATTATAATGTGGGGATACAGTACAGATGCACTTACACTGTTCACCGTACAAAAGAAACTCATCCGTATCCTGGTAAATAGGTATACAACAAACAGATAGCTGCAAACCCCATTTTATAGAACTAAATATTTTAACTCTGCCTTGGATATAAATATACTTGAAATATGCAAATTCGCTCATAAACACCAAGACTTTTACACTAAACGAGAAGACATACAAACAAGATACACACTCCGACACAAGACACGACTCAACCTACCACAATCCCGTTTAAAAATGCATTCAACAAGTCCTCTGGTTATGTCAATAAAAATATACAATATGCTACCAGAATCCATAAGAGAAGAAAAAAAACCCCATTTATTCACAAATAAGCTAAAAAAGTTATTATTGACCAAATGTTATTATAGTGGCGACGAATATTTAAATGATAAATCTTTAAAACTTGAAATATAAATGTTTTTTGTAATGTTAATGTTTCTTAGAATAAGTTATAGTTGGTGCCAGTTAACATCGGAATAGAGGTCATTGCTCCGACTTTCATCCCGATATCTAAATATTAGCGATACTGTCGCTCCATCCGTAAAAACCTGTCGCAAAACTGATATCGCTTGAGTCTCATAATACATCCACAGTGTCCCACATACATAACACAGTGCACAACCCAAAAAAAAAAAAATCGAGCAAACGTACCCTACGAAATTAATTGATTTAAATACTTTATTTTCGTTTTTAACAGTATTTTAACTTACTGAGACAATTTTAATAAAGTAAATATATTATTATACATCTTAAAATTAGGATCTGAGACTTATGCGCGAAAGACATTTGCGCAAAGAACACTTGTTGCGCGCACCCACTTGCGCGAAAAGACATGCGCACATGGACTTTTGCGCGAACGAACTTTTGCGCGAATGGACTTATGCGCGAAAGGAATCTTGCGCGAATGGACACTTGCACGATTGGACTCTTGCGCGACTTAAGAGCCCGCCGTATAAAATCCACTCGCTAGAGTTTAGGCAAATTCGTTGCGATCCTATGTTTGTGTGCATTGTTCATGCAGATACACGCACACACGGGTTAAGATCGAGTGTAGTGATCGCTTAAACCATTTTGATCTTTTAGTTATTTTTAAGTACCTAACATATTAAGTAGTAAGTACGGTTTAGAAATAAAAGTCATGAATTTGTGTGCTTATCACAATCAATATGTCGTCTTATTGGATTTTCCATCAGGAATTTCTCAGTAGCAGCCATGGAGTCAGGATTTGTGCCCGGTTGATGGCAATAGGCTCGGCCCCTGTTACATGGGATTTCCACAGAACTGGCGAAACGTGGGTGTACTGTACTGTTAGGTGCATCGCTGCCTATACCTTCGGGGATTAAAGGCGTGATGTTATGATGGTTAAGTCATAATTATTAGATCCACGCAGATTAATATCTAAGATGATTTTGAGGAAAGAACCGTACACATTTGAGGGGACCTGGGGGTCTAAAATGGCCGCTTTAGCAGAATCGTAATATGAATCACGTAAAAGATTTAAAATTCTTAAAATGGACTTTATGACCATAAAGTCTACAAAGTCAAACAAGTAAAATTATAAAGTCCATTTTAAGAATTTTATTTTTTTAACGTGATTCATGCTAAGATTCTGCGTGGATTCTGCTAAAGCGGCCATTTTAGATTGCAAACATTTGACAGTTATCGTGTACGTCGACTCATCAACAATACAATAGGGTAGATGACAAACACAATACAATAGGGTAGATGACAAACAAAAAATTAACGTCAGAAAGATTTGCAAAAAATATTGTACAGTTTTTTTTATTTTTTCACGTAATCTAAAAATGAAGACGATACAGTGCGTCGAAAACTCATGTGACGTCACATTTGAGTACAGTTTTTACCGGAAAGTGACGTCACAAGCCTCTCTTTATCTTTGACGCGTTTTATCTTCGTCAATTTTATTAATTTGATAAAACAAAAAACATGTATCCAATATTTTTCGATAATCTAATGGACGGACTAAACAGAATCATATTTTATTAGTCAGGATCATCCCTAAAAAAACATTGTTGTGTTCAACTTGTAACCCGCATAAAGTACCGAAACTGTCAGACATTAGTTAAAAACTAAGTGAAAAGAAAGAAAGAAAATGGTCATATTAATGTCGTAGGCAATTCGTATGCACGACGCGCCATTATTATGTATGGCGCGCCGTTATTATGTATGGTTGAAAAACGCCGCCGTTATGTAATACGGCGTCCTCACGTTCAGCTGGATTACAATTCGGCTGAAATAAAGTACGCCGCATTGAATGAGCTCTTTGCGTTCGTCAAAGCGGCGTAATAACGTGCCGCCGTTATACAAACGGACGCATCGTCGACACCGCTTTGAAAGTTTTAGTTCCATTTATCACCGCAAGTGGCGCTGTATGATCATAACAAGAAACATGGCGTCACAATCGACAACCATGTCACAATGAAATGGCCGCTTTTCCTGCTTTACAATTTTTTTTTGTCATTTTTTTTTCGACTTTTTTTCATTTTTTTTTTTACCTACATGTTGAGAATTACGTGGCAGGGGTTCTAAAAGGGGGGTGAAGTTTTCATTATTTTTGCGATAGGACGCACCGTTTTCGAGATATAAGCAAATTTAGAACCTGCTACGACTCCATGACGCTCGTCGTAGATTTTACATTACACATCCACTTTTTGTCACAAATGTCGTCGTCGCTCCACCGGCCTTCGGCCTACACTCCTCATGCCAGCTAGCAAGACTTTTACGACAATTTTAGTAGGTTATTTGAGGTATCGGAATTGCTGACAATACGGCTAAACGTTGGACGCCGCTTATCAAACGTATCGCCACCACAATCCGGCTGAACGTGAGGGCGCCGTATTACATAACGACGGCGTTTTACAATCCGGCGCGCCATTATGTGAAACAGCGTATTATACGAATTGGCTGCGACATATAAACAAGCAAATTTTGTTGGGTACATAATCTTCTAAAGCGTCACGTTTCAGAAATATGAGCTATGAAAGCTAAAGTCCATTCATGGTGGTCCAATAACACATTCATTATGTCTGAGACAGCAACGTTAGCTACGTTTTCGAATATATAAAGCGTTGTGATCGCTACCAGTACAACTTTGATAGCTTAAATCTCGGAAACGTGACGCTTCTATCTATCCCACGGGAACGTCCTGCAAATAGCCTTTGACACTCGGCGATAATATAATTTAAAAAAATATATAAAGAGTTTTTGTAATCGGATCAGTAGTTCCGAATTACCCTCTACATCTAAACGTGCAAACACGCAAACCAAACATAGAATACAAACTTTACGCCATCATCATAACATTAGTATTGAATCTGAACAAAATTTGAACAATCTCAGTAAACAAGCAAAGTTCTTTGTTTATAAAATGAAAATATAAAAAAAAACTTTTCAGATCAAAATATGGTAGTCGGCGTACAATCTCCGGAATATAATTTACGTAGAACACGTGACCGCGCGCAGCAAAGTCATACGTCCTCACTCTGGGATGGCCCGTTCGTTACTGAAGGGAACGGTTGAAAAGGATAGCGCTATTACTACCGCGTGCAAAACAAGGGACAGAAAGAGTGCGTGCTCGCTTAGAATAAAATAACGTAAGCGCCAAATCACATATTGCTAATTACGAGAAAACCAAGTAGAAAAATAAAAAATTAAGTCAACACGATGTGAGATAATATTGTTACCTATCTATTAGGCTAAAAATCATCATTAAATTCCTTAGGGCTTCAGAGATCCAACACAAAATAAGTGCAAAACGAGTTTTTTTTGTATTTTTTTTCTATCGTGATTTTTTTATCCAATCGTGTTTTCGCTTCAACAGATTTAATGATTATAAGTCCAAGTTTAATGGTGTCCAAATAGCGAACTCTTAGGTTTTATAGATACTGAGATCTAGATCGCCCAATATCACCAAAACAGCAAATACAGGCTCTTAATGGCCACTGAGGTTTACTCTGTAGAGTAAACATAACATCACGCCTATTATTACTTGAAAGTGTTTTTTTTTGGTTTTTCCGTCATGAGTATCGTTTTCATGGTTTTCGGGGTCGTTGATAATGAAAATGAAAATGATTTGTTGAAATCAGATTTAACCAAAGGCACGGTAAATCATTGAATCCATTTCACTATTAGTCATTCAAAAGTACCTTTGAATGACCTAATTGAAATAAATAATTATTGACCTCATTTTCTTTATCCTTTAACCATGAAAACGACGGCCATAACGGAAAAACCGATTTTTTTTCTCGGCGCCATCTTGGTTTTTCATTTTAACCTCATTTCGTTATCAACGACCCCGAAAATCATGAAAACGACACCCATGATTAAAAAACCTAAAATTTTCCTCGGCGTCATCTTGGATTTTCATTTTGAGCTCATTTTCGTAATCAACGACCCCGAAAACCATCAAAACGACATCCATGACGGAAAAACCAAAAAAATCTTGGACGCCATCTTGGATTTTCATTTTGAGCTCATTTTCGTAATCAATGACCCCGAAAACCATGAAAACGACATCCATGACGGAAAAAACAAAAAAATCTTGGACGCCATCTTGGATTTTCATTTTGAGCTCATTTTCGTAATCAACGACCCCGAAAACCATGAAAACGACATCCATGACGGAAAAACCAAAAAAATCTTGGACGCCATCTTGGATTTTCATTTTGAGCTCATTTTCGTAATCAACGACCCCGAAAACCATGAAAACGACATCCATGACGGAAAAACCAAAAAAATCTTGGACGCCATCTTGGATTTTCATTTTGAGCTCATTTTCGTAATCAACGACCCCGAAAACCATGAAAACGACACCCATGACGGAAAAACCATAAGTACCTATCTAAATATAATTATGACATCACAAAAACTATCTCATCACAAAAAATTATAATTCTGATCTTATGCCGTTTTCGTTTTACGAGGTCATCGCGTCAGGTGTGCAGTACATTAAGGTCACGGTGCGGGGGCATTTATGTCACACGTAAATGTATAAGCATAAAATTAGTTTTCTAGCAAAAAATAATAATAAATTCGAATTGGAACAACACAAGATTCTCAACCCCTGTATGTCTAGCCGACTGGTATTATGATACTAAAGCGATGTAGCAAAGTATCGCTTATTGGTCGATTTAGGTAACTAGTAAGTGTCGTTATCGCTTTATGATAAAAAACTTGGTAGGTAGGTGTTAATGACCTCTATTCCGATGTTAACTGGCACCAACTATAGATTATAAGATACTTAAATGACAAGTCCTCTCCACATAATCTTCCTTTTGCTGTGCCCGACACGGTCCACGATTGTTTCCAAAAAAAATGTTTACCACCTAAGCCTACATTGTGGAATGCAATAAAAGAATTGAGTATTGAGTAATTTTTTATGACATTTCAAACGTCCGTGACTCGCGGCCATGATGTGACGTCATTTACTTCAATCTGCCTTGTTTACATCGAATTTTTTGGCCTTATTATAGTAATTTTACTAATTTTATGTGCTTTTTGACACATAGACTTTGACGTCACCAGCGGCGTTATCAAGCACGACGCTTTTTGAGAGTGTGTTCCGTTTCACCAAAAACATGCTACATAAAACAATAAATTGTAAAATAAGTAATGTTTTAGAAACATAAACAAGGTTACTACAATGTTTTTATGCGCCAATACAAGGCATTTTTAATAAATAAAAAGAGTTTTGTGTTTCTTGCATACAGTGGCGGACTAACAGGGGGGCGGAAGGGGCGGCCCGCCCCGGGCCTCCGGTCTTGGGGAGCCCCCAAATGCCTCCGCGTTCCCCTGATCAAATCCTAAACAAGACTTTAAAAATGTGCTTAGTACCTACATAATTTCATCAAGATCTAGACTTTTTACGCGGTACTAATATTCTTCGTCCAATATGCTGGGGGAATTCCCGTCTTTGTAGCAGGTACTTCCCCAGGAATCCCTGAATGAATGAAGTGCAAATAATTCACCCTTGTACGCCTACATTTACTACATTCTATTTACGCCGCAAAATAAACATTGGCCATATTTAAAATATATTAAATTTCATTACGTTGATATAGTCTACACTAATATTATAAAGAGGAAAGATTTGTATTTTTGTGTGTGTGTATGTTTGTAATGAATAAACTCAAAAACTACTGCGCCGATTTCAAAAATTCTTTCACCATTAGAAAGCTACATTCACCCTGAGTAACATAGGCTATATTTTATGTCCGTACTCCCACGGGAACGCGGAATTACGCGGGTGAAACCGCGTGACGTCCGCTAGTTTATTATATATAAAAGCTTATAAAATAAAAAGCTTGTAAATATATATTTTGTTAAGCTGTGGGGGCCTCATTCAGCTTTGGGCCTCTGACGGGCTTAGTCCGCCACTGCTTGCATATTTCCTATTTCCACTTCCCTCCATATCAGTAGGACCCTTTGCTAGGACTAGTTGAAATTTTACAACATAACATGTCTCCCCAGACGGCGTTCCCGATTTCCTGACCCGCAAGCTCCAAGACTACCAGATCAAGGTCCTGCGGTCCCTCCGAGCGTCGTGCCAGCCCGACGAAGACCGCCTGGCGACGTTACTGCTGCAGCTTCCCGTCTTGAGAACGTTCTCCGGACCCTTCCTCGAAGACGTGTTCTTCGTGGGCTTCGTCGGTGATGTCAGCATCGACGATGTTATACCTTACTTGTTGAATGCTGAGCGCTAGTAAATGGGCTTTCGAAAGACTGTACTAAGCGATATCTTCATTTAAAAGCGTTTGGTTACAAAATGAGTTCTTCGTCTTCAAGTTTTGGCCACCCAATACATCCGTACAACAACAGCCCATAACGTCCACTGCTGGACATAAGCCTCTCCCATGATGTGAGGAATTTGCCGTAATCTCCACGCTTGGCAGGCGGATTGGAGATCGCAGTGATGAAAGACTAACAAAAAAAACAAAAACGCAGAAAACGCTGCTGCCCATTCTCTGGTCTACGGAGGCGCAAGGTGTTCTGCCTCAGACATTACGAGCCTTATACGACACCCGTGAGTGTAATGGGTTGGTTCTATTCTACTCTGCCGGATACCACACGGCTAATGCACCCTTACACTTTTTGGGATTTTAATAATCGCTTTTTTGGACAATATGGGTTGAGCCTAATTGACGGAGAAAACCGTATTTAGTGTGCGCACTCAATTCGTACGACGTCTATTCATACGTTAACGTACGATATAAATTCGCATCCAAAGTGCGGTCGGCCCTTTTCTATTGGAGTGTCTACAGAGATGAAATGGATATCCGGCAACTACCCGTTAGTCGGCCTATCCGGCCAATTTTTTGTATTCAGCCGCTTACCAGATAGTAACCCACTATGCAGCCGGATACTAGATAGTAACCCACTATCCGGCCGGATACCGAATATGAAACTAATCAATAATTTCTTATTAACACAAGATAAATCATGCCACAGTAGCTCATAATCACCATGTATTTATAATTAAAAATGCAAGATTTTATTACTCACTATAAATACGTACCTTATTATTGATAACAATTTGGTACTCAAATTCAATTGGAAACTTATTGTGAATAAATACTAAATTTTCGGCATTTGATGGTGAAAAGCGACTCCGCTTGGTAAAGACCGCACTAGTGCGGCAGCGTAAACTCAAATCAAACTCATCACATGTAACTCGACAAAGGGCCGACTATCCGGCCATCCAGATCTCGAAGTTTGGCTAATATCCGGCCTAATTACTATCCGTTTCATCTCTAGTCTACAGGCAATCTTTTAGTACGTTAAGTATACTAAGCCAGTATGTAAGATATAAGTATTCGGTGCTTTGCTCATATGCGAGCAATCATTCCTTCCATGAAAATGTTAGTTTTATTTTAAATAATATTTTAACCGTACGACTTGTTATAAATAGAAATATTTTGAACGTCTACATAATTTTTGTAAAACTTTAAATGTAATAAAATACGAGGTCAAATTATAATAGTTAGCGAAACTTCGCACTTTCAAATGTGATAAATGAGTTAGTCGAAGTATGAATTGAGAAAATCAGTATTTTTTTATTGTTTTGTCGTGTAACGTGCTAAATATAAAAATAAAAAAATCAATTCATTTATTTTTGTGTTAGTGGATGAATAAAGGTATAGTCTGTACCAGATAAGTAGGAATTAAAGGTCATTGCTTTTTCCTTAATTTCTCTGCGTAGGTACCCCGAAAATTCATTATGAATCGTTTTTAGGGTTCCGTAGTCAACTAGGAACCCTTATAGTTTCGCCATGTCTGTCCGTCCTCGCTTAATCTCTGTGACCGTTAGCACTAGAAAGCTGAAATTTGGTACCAATATGTATATCAATCACGCCGACAAAGTGGTAAAATAAATATTGGAAAAAAATGTTTTATTAGGGTAGCCCCCCTATATGTAAAGTGGGATGTGATTTTTTTTTTTAATTTCAACCCTAACGTGTGATATATTGTTGGAAAGGTATTTAAAAATGAATAGGGGTTTCCTAAAATCATTTTTTAAATAATGTCAATAATTTCGGAAATATTCGCTCCAAAAGTAAAAAACAACGTGTCCCCCCTCTCTAACTTTTGAACCATAAGTTTAGAAAATATGAAAAAAAATCTGAATAGTAGAACTTTATAAGGACTTTTTAGGAAAATCATTTTGAACTTGATGGAAACAACAGTTTTTGTACGAAAAAGACAAAAAGTTGTACAAAATAATTTCTGGACTAAGTTATATTCGTATATGCAAGCATTTTTACATAATGGATACCCACCTTTAAACTCATAAGTGGGAACACTTATTGTGACGGACGGGAAACTACGGAACCCTACACTGAGCGTGGCCCGACACGCTCTTAGCCGGTTTTTATTACTAGAAAAAGTCAAGGATCATGATAAAGGTCGTTTTGATACATCATCATCAGCCTATTAATGTTCCCACTGCTGGGACACAGGACTCCTCTCTATGAGAGGGAATGGGCTATAATCTACCACGCGGGCCCAGTGTGGATTGGTTTCGATAAGAGTTTGTCATTATTCCTGTTTTCGGAATTATGTATTTGAATAAATGTATGCGGGTTAATGACCTTTAATTCCTACTTATCTGGCGGAGACTATAACCATCATGCTTTCGTAGTTTCTCTAGCTAAAATAATTTTACCCTGTAGAAGTAAATGTAACGTTGTGGTTACGAAAAATATATACAAGGTTGTAGTTTTGCATCCTAGTTAAAATTCAGGAGCTTGTCACAAAATACATAATCAATATAAATTACGATATTCGTTCAATAACGAATAAAGCTGCTATTTTAAATTGTTTAAATTTGACAGTATTCCAGAATAACACGAAAGTAATAAACTGAGTCACCCATCGCGCGACATGTCGTTGTGTGCGTTTGTTATTTTGTGTGTGTGAAGGCGCGGTTATAGGGCTAGTTACAGACGGTCTGCGTTTAAATACGGGTGGTTTACACTTACCGATTTCCGGAAAAAAAACCTACCCATTTTATTATAGATTCGGGTCGAGAATCATTAGCTTAGATACCTCCTTGAATTTGACCAGGTTGCCAAGTGACACCTTGTATATTCAAAAAATTGAATACACGAAAGTGATGCTCTTTCAGCTGATTAAAATAATATAGATAATTAATTATAATGACTATATTTTAATAAATGAATACCTACTGATTTATAAATGTCCATGATTTATATTTTCATTTTATGTTAGAATATTTAGAAACCATGATAAAATCTTGGAATTGGCATAGACCAGTGAAAAACTAAAAAAAAATAATTTAAGTTGTAAGTGCCTTTGACTCAAAAGACCTAATAAATTGATATGCACATTTTAAATAGATGTTTTTATTTAACACTAACTTGGACCGTGGCTCACGTTAATTTAGAATTTGACAATCAAATCGGCGTGTACAAAATTATGAAAGACACGTGGAGCCATCTTAGAGCATAAGAACGTTATTGTTGTTTTCCTTGGGAACAGAGTCCCTACTCTCTAACGCTCCTTCCGTATATTCGGAACGATCCGTCTTTCTCACTCGCACTCATTTGCAGACTTGCGCGAGAGAGACGGATAGATCCGAATATACGGACGGAGCGTTAGAGAGTAGGGCCTCTGTACTTTTTTCTGGGTGAAAGTATGTACACCTGACAGTGAACGTATAAGCAAAATTTCAGGATGATTGGTTCAGTGGTTTTGTTCTAAATACTTCAAGCGATGCGACCCAGATGTCGCCTGTAATAAATTCAATGGACGCCACGAGATGGCGCTAGTTTGTTAGGGAAAAAGTACTCTCGTGGTCGATACTCTCCGCCATCTTAGCGAGACGATCTCTGTGACCTTTTGTTCTTTTCAAAAAGACACGAAAACCAATTATTGTACCTGTGTAAAATATACTCCGATCATTAAATCAAAGTTCATGTCAAGAAATTCGGCGTTTAATTGAAGAATCTAAAAAAAGGTAACAAATAGGCCCAACGCACACCGCTGGAGGCGCGGCGGAGCGCAATTCCTTGTTACGCGCGGGCCCCGAGCGGCGCCGAGAGCTGACAGCGGAGATACGCGGCGAACAGCTACTCCGAGCGCGCCCATTAGTAGTGCTGTTCGATACTTTGTACAGACAACTCGCTCTCGTAGTGCAGCAGAGCGCAGAGCAGCACGGGCGGCGACTGGAGCAGTCGCGCCCATCTCTTGTAGTAGCTTGAGGGCGCTCCGAGCACCGCGTGCGAATTTATTCTTATACTGACCGTATGTCAAGGTAGGTAGCACTTAGATAACCGCAATAGGGAATATGCATAAAGTTTCTTTTGTTTATTTCGATACGGAATGTTAAAGTACTATAAAAATAATGACAAAAAGCGAAAACAAGACATAAATCGGCCAAACAACACAAAAGTTACAACCATTTAAACTATCTTCTTTGTTTCTATCTCTTTCTAGATAAACGGAATTTAGTATGGATTTTGTACGTCGATGCAGCGAATGACGTCATTCGATGTATCGGATCTCTCTGTCTAATCAGCAGTTTCAAATGCTTATAACTTAGTATTTTTTATAGATATTAAAAAAATAATTTCACTTTGCTATTTCTGATGTTAATACGCTTTGTTTATAGTGATAAAAAAAGATCATGCATATACCCTATTACAGACACAATTAAAAAAACAATGCACCTTGCCCGATTGGGCACGGCTGGGGACATAAGGGTGGTTTATATTAAATTGTTGTCTTCAAATGCGCTCCGCTGCGCCTCCAGCGGTGTGCGCTGGGCCTATAGGGAACGTGCAGGAACTATAGGTGGCAGCACTAATCGACAAAAGAGACACTATGCGGACAGAAAAGGAAACTTATCACTTCTCATCGTGCTTTCAATTTACTTAGACAAAATTGTCCCTTCAATTATATTATTTTTGAATATGATAAAAGGTGTAAAATATGAGTTCCGGTTTATCAATAACGATCGTCAGCGTACTATAAATGTTTAATAATATGAATTTTATATCTTTCGTTTACTTTCTGATGAAAACTGTGGTGTATGAAGACATGGTGGCTGGCATAACTAAGATAGCTTTCTTATTTTCAACACATATTATAATGGAAGGGAATCCTTTATCAGCGAGAACAGTATCTCCAGGCTCTAATAAATCAATTAGTTCACAATCATTTGATGAAGCAATCAATAAAATGCAGTCCGTAGCATTTAGATACAAAACTTAAAAAACCAAAGGAGTGCAGCCAACTAAAAACATTATTGTGGGTATAACCATGTTTATATTCTGAGTACATGTGGAGTCTTTGATTAACTGTTGAGGGATATTTGGTGTGAACTTTAGTGCGGTCTAGTAGAACACGTGTATGGTGAAGTATAAATGGTTCTGGTATGTTTGCATGGACGGTTGATTTTGAGGGCCTTTTCAATTCAGAGTGTAACAAAAACAAGTTGTTTTCTAATATTTTTCTTTACTGCGTTTATCCATTTTTTGCGTTTTTCACCAAAACATGGTATGATAGTAGTATTCTTTGGAAAGTAATAGAATTTTACGCTAATTGATTTATTTTCATTGTATGTATGTATTGGTACATGTATTGGTACCTACATCCAGAAATGCAACAATGCATTATGATTAGTTAATTAATTTTCACTATAAAATTAATTCTGTTTACTTGTTAGAAAAGTCAATGTCAAGCATTAATAGAGCACAAGATTCGGATTGGCGACGCCAGTTGGCAGCACCGTCGTTGTGCACGTTCCCTATTACTTGCTATCAGCGGATCTAAAATGGCCGCTTTAAGGTGGATGCTCAAGGGTAGCCCGCGAAATTCAAATTTTCTTACGTTTTTTGCAATTTGCAGGCCAGTGCTAGGTTGTATGTTGATTAAAATATTGTTTGCGACTGTAAGACGTATGTAGTAACACAATTATAATCATCAAAATCATCAATACAACCCTCCAAGTTCATAATGGTGCAAGAATGATTTTGACCTTGGAAAAGTAATTTTGACACCAATATGAACTTTAAGGGTTGTATTGATGAGTTTGATGAATATAATTCTGTAACTACATACGTCTTACAGTCGCAAACAAAATTTTAATCAACATACAACCTAGCACTGGCCTGCAAATTGCAAAAAACGTAAGAAAATTTGAATTTCGCGGGCTACGCTTGAGCATCCACCTTAACATAACCCACGCAGAATCTTAGTATGAATCACGTTAAAAAAAAAAAAATCTTAAAATGGACTCTATGATGAATGTAATAAGAAATTAAAAATTTTAACGTGATTTATATTGCGATTCTTCTATAGCGGCCATTTTAGACCCGCTGATAGCAACTGATATCATTACATTTACAGATACATTTTAGACCCCCTGTGCTCGGCTTGAGTTTTAGAGCCCTAACACACGGCGTATTTTAAACGCGCAGACGAACTGCCGATGAACTGGCGTTTTCCGCGCCGTAGATGCTAATTTTTGCGTTTTTATAGAAACACGCGTAAAACGCGATACAATCGCGCGTGTGAAGTGCGTTCGAAACTCGTTTGAAGAGCGTACAAAGGGTCAAAGCCAGCTTATGCAGTGTTGTCTCAACTAGCGATGGGCGATTCCGAGATGTTTTAACAATCGAAAGAATCGGAGTCGTTAAAGTAAACCATCGAGTCGACCATCGACTCGCCGTTTTTCAAAACAATCGAGATGTTTTTCGATTGTTTCGAGTCAACGGAATCGACCGCTAGTTTTCGAATCAGTCACTCTCACTTACCGAGTCTCGATCGATCACCAGGGTCAGTCAATTGCATGCATCGAGTCGAAGTGCATGTAAGGCGAGAGTGTGCCAGACTCGAGCTAAGTATTCGTTATCCCCGTCGAGGTTTTGATTATTTTCGATTGCTCTTGTTGAAAGAATTAGGTAGTTTGAATTCGCAATCACAACGCAAGTCAAGAACTCGCGAAGCTCTAAACCATCGAGGAACAACTCTCGAATGAACGCGCCATGCGCCAGTCGCAATAACAGACCGAGTCGGACTCGAGCCCAAGTCGAAACAATCGAGAACCATCGAGATGTTCGAACAATCGAAAAAAACCTCTCGCCATCGCGCATCGCTAGTCTCAACCGACGCCATTGTACAACCAGTACAACTGACTGACGGGGAGTATATGACCAAAACGCGGAAGCTACGAGCGACTACACTACGCGCGTCAGAGGCCCTACTCTGTAATGCCTCTTCTACCTACACTGCTCGCGAAGTTCCTCGGCGAAGTACTCTAGAAACTTTGGGTAAAGTCCGAAGTGCGACACTACATACTCGTTCAACTTCGCGATGAGCTCTTTCGCTCTGTGGTGCCGAGAGCCTGCGCACGTTTGCAATGGACGCTCAAGTAGCAGCTGCCGTATTTTTCTCGTAATTGTCTCTGTTTGCAGTTTGCAGGAACAACACAATTTGCTCCTGTGACCACTGTATATTGCTCATAATTGTGTCACGCGCACTAATTATTAATTCACGCACCGGAACACACGACGTCTGAATGAGTACTGAAGTGAAGTCGGCCGAGTAGTGTAGAGAGGTACTTCGTGAACGCACTTCGTGCAACTTCGGCGCCTTTGACTCGGGAGCAAAAACCGACAACAAATGGAAGTCGCCCGAGGCAAAGACGAGGTAAGCCGAAGTGCCTCTCTACACTATCGGAGCAGCGTAGAGGACGCATAACGGTTCGTCCGTATATTCGGATTAGTGATGGGATTTTACCCGGTAAAAACCCAAACGTGGGTAAATTCGAGGGAAAATACCCGGGAAAATACCCGATTGGGAAAATATGCGGGTTTTTTTAAATTTAGCTATATTTAATATATAGATATACATTCATTAAATAGTACATAGTTTTTAAACTTTATTACTACTAGTTAGAGCTTGTCTAAGTTGAAATGACGTACTCCACTACCACATTATATGATTATACGTACATTAGCAAATTTAAAGTATGGATAATTAAGTAGTAGGTCACGTAATTTTTACTTAAATTACAGTCTAGGGGTGGGGCAGAATGGTTTGCTATGCAGACGACACGCTGGTGCTGGCACAGGGGGGATCGCACGAGGCGGCGGTCGAAATCATGACACGCGGGGTTGCGATAGTCGTTGAGAGGAACCGGCGACTGGGTCTCGAGGTGGCATTGCACCAGTCCGAGGCCTTGTGCTTTCATGGGCCTCGGAATGCGCCACCTCCGGGAACCTTACTCACGGTTGGACGGGTATCCATCGGTGTTGAGTCGACTGTCAAGTACCTAGGACTCGTCCTCGATAGCCGGTGGAACTTCGTGGAGCACATCCGACGTTTGGCCCCCAAACTGGAACGGACTGGAGCTGCCTTCAGGTGGTTCCTGCCCAGCCTGGGGGGGCCGAACGCCTCCTACCGGAGGCTCTACGCGGGAGTCGTGTGGTCTATGGCCCTTCACGGGGCCCCGGTGAGGGCGCGTTCATTGAGGCGGCAAGCCGCCCACTACCTGAACGCGCCCCAAAAGGTGGTAGCCGGCGCGGCTGGCCCGGGGGTACCTTACGATCTCCCGCGAGGTGGCGAGCCTCCTAGCCGGATTGCAGCCATGGGATCTGGAGGCGATAGTCCTCGTGCGCCTACATGAATGGCGCGCGGAGGCGCTACGCTGGGAGGAAACTCCGCTGCCGCGGCAAATTGTCACTAAGCGGCCAGACTTCCGGCGGGATCTCATGGCGACATGGAGAGAGCGACTGTCGCAACCCCGTGCAGGGCACGCCACAATAGTGGGGATAAGTCCCCTTTTTGAGGAGTGGCTTGAGAGACGCCACGGCGTCCTCACCTTCTGCCTGACGTAGGTCCTCACCGGACACAGTTGTTTCGGGAGGTTCCTGCACCGAATCAGGCAGGAGGAAACGCCCGGGTGTTTCTATTGACAATCGACCGGAGGACACGGTGGAGGTGTGCCCCGCTTGGGCGGAGCACCACCGTGTCCTCGAAGCGGCGATTGGTGGCGGGACCTCTCGCGTCCAGCCCTGGTGCAAGCCATGGTCCGGAGCGAGACGGAATGGGACGCCGTCACCTCCTTCTGCGAAGCAGTAATGCTAGAGAAGGAGGTGGCAGAACGTGAGAGGGAGAGAACCTCACAGCGTCCCGGCCACCGTAGGCACGGGCCTGTGGACGGTGGGCTATGGGCTAGCTCGCCGTCCGATCGTCTCATGACGACAGGCCGTGTCGATGGCGCGTTCGTGTTCCACGCGCGCCTCATAGAGAATCAGCGAAAAGGAAAGGGGTCTGCAAGGACCGATGCCTGCCGGGGTTGTGGGACTGTTCGAAAGAGATACCGTGGCCCCGGAACACAAAGGGCGATGAGGAACATGGATGGGTTTTAGTCAGTAAAAGTCTGACACTCCCTCCTGCTTCGCCTAGAGCGGGAGGAACCATTTAATGATTTCCCATCCGAAAAAAAAAGGGTTAGGGTAGAAAAGTCTACGTGGAGTCGCTTTTGGAGCGATTCGTTTCTGTCACTAACTTTTGCAGCACAAAATATTGACTTTTTAAGACAATTATTTAATGTAAGGTTAAAAATGCTATTAGAAATGGCAATAATGCCAAACAAAATTATTTCAAATGAAATTCTGCCATCTTCATAGTATGCCAAAGTGAAATTGTACCAAATAATCGTCGCTCTAAATAAACGTTATTCTGAACAAAATTATGCGGAATTTTAACATTGCAAAAGGTAATTAAGCCAAATGAAATTCTGCCATCTTAAAAGTATGCCAAACAATAACTATATTAAATAATCTTTATGCCTTAAAAATATTCGTTTAAAGAAGATTATGCCAAGTGTGTTATGCCAAATAAATTTCGGAACATTAAGATTCTGCCAGATAGAAGGAACCCCTTTTACATAGACATAAAGATGATGACAACGACGAAGATGACGAGCCTTTATATATATAGACAGAAATTTCTTCAGTTTTATTGTATTAGTGTAGATAATGAAAATACCCGTCTATTGGGTATTTTCCCACATAAATACCCGGTTTTTACCCAAACGGGTAAAAACCTGGGTATTTTCCCGTCGGTTTTTTTACCACCGCCCATCTCTAATTCGGATCTATCTGTCTCTCTCACTCGCACTCATCTGCAGACGTGCGCGAGAGAGACGGATAGATCCGACCCGAATGGCGCAGCGGTAGTGAGGCTGCCTTACGTTCTTAGGGTCCCGGGTTCGAACTTCGGTCGGAGCAAATGTTTGTGTGATGGATGAGCATGGACATTTGTTTCCGAGTCATGGATGTTTATATGTATATTATGTATGTATTTACAAACAAAAAAGTATCTATGTAGTATATCAACTATCAGGTGTCCACGACACAAGCCTCGTTGCTTAGTGTGGCACTAGATGGCGGTGTGTGTAATGTCCAGCGATATTTATTTATTTATTTTATTTTAGATCCCAATAATACGGACGAAACGGTAGGGCCCGTTTCGCTGTATCAGCGCGTATACGCGCGTTTCACGATCGCCCCGTGTGCTAAGGTTACAAGGTTACGTTCAAAATTTCAAATCTCGTTTGGAGCGCATTTTACGCGCGTCATTTGCGCGTTTTAAATACGCCGTGCTTAGAGGCCTTTAGATAAAAACATGTTTATGTTCAGTTGGCAGGTGGTTAAGTAATGTGGACAAAGAATAAAAATAAGTAAGCAAAAAAATATTGACATTTATTACTGTCTACAAAAATAGATGTTAGATAATTTTAACTGTGTATAATAACAACCTAAATCGTTTTGTAACGAAACATACTCTTACTACTAAATTGTTGTCTTACACTCTTACTCTTACGTCATCTATCTCTCTCTTCCGTTCACCGCACATTGTTTAATTCAATAAAATGTCTAAACCTAATCTAGAAGTCTTTATTATCCTTAAAACAGTGTAATAAACATAAGTGCTCAGTTTAATAATATCACGAACACTATTAATTATCAAACTGAGTAAGTACATGTCTAATAGGATAAAGCTTGTGGTATACCATACATAAGTTTGGTCCTTCGAGCCGGATAGAAAAGAAGAGTGAGACAACGATTTAGTAGTAAGATCCGTATTTGCTTCGCATCACCTTTAGTACATTACGGATACCGTTCTTAGTAGGATCGCCACGCCTTAACCAACCCTTTTCACGCCTATACTCTTCAACAAATTCCTCTATTGCCAGTCTTGCATTCTCATCTAACCCGGGTCTGACAAATGGCTCTTGGCCACGGACAACTCTGTGGTTGCTTTGACCAGTTAATGAACATACACTCAACGCATTCTTGGTAAAAATTTCGCGCGATAAATTTCGAGCTAATGACCTGCAATCTTTCGCAAATTTCTTGCAACGACAAAGTTTGACAGCATTAATATAAACCCTGGTTAGTGGCACGAGTTCAACTAGTCCTGGAGCTAATTTGCGATGCTTTAACGTCCATCTTGAGTCGTTTTCATCGTATTCTGGAGGGAGTTTTGGTTTGGGTTTACGAGAACGTTCATTGCTGACGACTTCGTGATAATGATCATCATCACCATCATGGCCTGTATCATCTTGTTTCTTCTGTTTCTTGTTATTTTTTTCGGATATCTTCTCAACTAGTGCTTTAGTGCCTTTTGAAGCAAGTGCAGCACGTAATTCAATGATTAATTTTGCTTGCTCTTTCATTACTTTATCATTCATAATCAATGTTTTAAGAACTATATCTTTCACAGAGTGATTTGTAGTAGACGATTTATGTAAATCTCGTAAGAGGGTCATAATTCCAGTGAATAATTCAGGGTCGGCTATTGTTATAGGCTCTAATGAAGAGTTTTCATTTGCACATTCAAATGCTTGACACAACTGTTCTGCAACCTCGCTAACTGACTCAGTTGTAGCTTCTGTTTCGGGATTTGACTGTGGCGTTCCTTTCAGTCCTGTTTTTGTTGCAGATCTATCATCATTCACAACCAATTCCAGAAGTTTGTCTATATTTTGTTTTGAGTATGCACCTCGCTTAGACCTGTGTGGTGTTTCCTCCAAACATGCCAATGATTCATTATCTAAAACAGAGAGTTAATATAATTTTCACTAATTGTTCTAAACAGCTGCTAACGGTTATATAGACAGTAAATTCAGATTTATCATGAATTGAATAATAAAATTAAAATGCTGATCATATAAATTGCCAATGGCTCAAAAATTGACACAAACTTACAATATCTACCTCCACAAAGTCCACATTCCACATTCGAACAATTTTGTTGATGATGTAATTTATTCATCTTTGCGGTAAAAAGTTTGCCTTGGTCGTACGAATCTGCAGAGAAACACATAATTTTATTTCAATTTCACTCCTGAATTAATTTTCATCATTAGGTACATCTTTATCAAAATGTGTCATTACATACAAAAAAAAATTTTACTAAAACCTCACAATGGACTTAATAGATCTTTAGTCTTTTTTTTAGATTTCTTCCCTTTGTTATTATATTATTCTATGTTGGGATCATGTATGGGATGTATGGGGGAAAAACAAAAGTTATGACCAATGGAAATAAAAGTAGCATAAATGTAGGCGAGTCACAAATTAGCTTGAAGAATATATATACCTTGGACAGCTGATATCACCCAAAGATAACATAAACAAAGAAATCGACAGAAGAATAGTGAACAGTTGGAAAAGATATTGGGGCCTAAGGGAAGTAATGAAAAACAAAATACTACATATAGCAACAAAGAGCAAACTATTTAATGTTTGCAATCTACCAATCTTAATGTATGGAAGCCAAAAATGGGCCATAACAAAAAGCACAACCAATAGAATGGCCGTTTGCCAATAAGCAATGGAGAGGAGTATGATAGGAGTAAAGAGGATAGAATAAGAAAAGTCAACATTAGGAAAAAGACCAAGATACAGGACGTAACCCTAAAAATAAAAAGGCTAAAATGGAAGTGGTCGGGACACATGGTCAGAGGAAAGGACAAATGGAGCAAAATAATTACACATTGGTACCCAAGGGAAGACTAATATTCTTACTGTGCCCTCTCAGTTTATTTATGAAAACCTTTTGTACGCCCACAAAAATATTAATTTATTTAAAAAATACAGTGATATCCACAACATAAACACGAGGAACAAACACAAATTTGTTGTTCCTGCAACGAGGCTCAAAAAAATAGGAGGTACATTCAGATGCCAATGTATACGCTTTTACAATAAACTTCCGAGCCAAATTCAAGCACTAAGCTTAAATAAATTCAAATCGTTTATAAAACGGAAGCTGTGCCTGAAAGCCTACTATCATGTTAATCACTATCTTGAAGATAAAAAAGCTTGGGATTAAGCTGCTCCAATGAAATTTGCTCTGTGAATGTCGAAATTTCGGACTTCGCTTGTTTATTATTGATTCCTTTCTTTTATACACTCTGACATTGAATTTTTTTTGACATGTATTTTATTATTTTACTTTTATTTTTTTATGTTTTATTGTTATATGTGACATTTACTGATTTGACATGAATACTTATTTTTTTAAGTATTTTACTTTTTTATTTTATTATCATTGCGACATTTAATGATTTTTGTGTTTTTTTTTTTTTTTACTTACATTCATTTGAAAAGAATTTGTTATTAATTTTATTTGATTATTGTGAATGTGGGGACCATGTGGGTCACATTTTTATTTTTTGTTTGTTTTTTTCCCACAACTGTCTGGCAGTTTGAGTACTATAAGCGACCTTCCCAAATGTCCTTTCTTTGGTATTGTTCGTCGTTTCGTTGAGCTCCTTGAGTTATAAGTCGAGCTACACGTTAACTGACAAATGCTTGCACTGACTGGACAGGTCCACTCAAATCTGTATGGTTCTTTCTTCAAAAGACCATCTCAGACACTAATCTGCATAGTCCTCATGTGAATTGAGCAAGATTGTCTGGACTTTAAAAGAGACTATGACCTCTGAGTTTGTTTCGGCTGTTTCTTCTCAGAGTAGTCAGGTACGAAACACCGGCCCCATCTAGTTTTAAAAAATGATGTGTAAAAGTGTTTGTAAAAACCTACTTGCAAAATAAACATCATTTATCATCATTTATCATAAGGTAAAAGGAAAAGAGGCAGACAACAAAAAAGATGGGACGATGATATCAGGCAGGTTGCAGGCATAACATGCAGTAGAGTAGCCAGAGAGAGATCAAAATGGAGTAGGTTGGAGGAGGCCTTTGCCAACAGGCAAACGGACTTACAAAAAGTAAAGAAGCACCAAATACGCGAATAATTTTAATTGTGTAAAATACATTAATTATAATAGTGCAGTAGTATAAGAAACATAATTGTATATCTGTTGTCCGAATAAAAAGGCTTTATTATTATTATGTTGGGATCAGCTTTTAGTCTTAACATCATCATCAGCCAAATATATTTTTTCCACTGCTGGGACACTGCCTCCTCTCAATGAGAGGAAATGGGCTATAATCCACCACGCGGGCCCAGTGCGGATTGGTAGATGTCACATGTTTTCGAATTTTTGGTTCTAGGACATGCCAGTTTTCGTTCACCGTTTTGAGAGCAGTGGTGATGAAATAAATTACAAAAACTAATGGGCCTGTCTGGGTTCGAACCCACGACTTACTGTTCGTAAGTCGGGGCCGCCACCACTGGGCTACCCCGCTGCTCTTACCAGATGCAGCCCAATTCCAGTATTTTACATGGAGCGACTAGTTGTCAGACTTTTGGGCCTCTCGACTACTCCTAATAACTGTCAAGAATCGGGTAAGGTTTAGAAACGAGTCACCTGAATTCGGGGGTAGGAGGGGTAGGGGGGATGGAGGGAGAGGTGTACAGTAGCCCCCCACTTTCATCCCCTGCCAGAGATGCGTAGTTTTATATAGGTTACAATTTATATTGATAATTTCGGTCAGTGGCTACGAAATGGGTACTAAATTTTACTGCAACTAATTTCGAGGTAGCGCTCGCCGGCCGCTGCTGCGGCAACGCTCGCTCCGCTCGGCTTGCGCGTAGTTGGTCACAGTTCTAACCTAACCTATATGTTCGGAGAGAACGGAATCCTGTCGACATCGTTTTTACGACAAACGGCTAGTCGGAGACAAAAAACACCAAAGCACTTAGCCTTATATTTAGATGTTTTAGACGATAGAATCGAGAAAATAAACGATTTGCGAAAATAACACTTTGTTGTTTTCTTCTGGCAGCTAAAATCACATGAGGGCGCTTCAGATAAAACCACCATGACCCCCGCCAGTGACAGAATCTTCAAATTGAGGCGACTCGTTTCTAAACTCAACCCGTCACCCATTCACTGAGTGCCCTTGGCAAGCCCTGCTTGAATTTAAAGATCGACCCTTGCGGCTGTAAACAAAAAGATGATGGCAGTATCTAAGTACATAAATATCACAATAACAGTTACTTATTAAAATAGTTCTTGTCACTGCTTACCTTGAAGTCTCCTTGAGTTCTATCCACTTTCACAATTACTGAAAAGATTCAATATCTCTATCTCCTTATCATATTAAATGAATCGTAACAAGATTTAATTCAACCAATGCTCTAAATACTTCAAGCTGATCCTCAAAGGACAGTGAGAGTGACAATACCAGGGTGGTACCGGATAGTAATCCAGAAATATAAACTAGATTGGCACCACGCACACACGAATTCACAAGTTGAAATTAACGAGTTCTGAACTTTCCTGAAATCCTGACTGACTTATGTCCATAGAGTAGAGTATGTCATAGAATCAAGAATGATAGAGTAAAGTAAGAGTTGCCAGATCAAGTTACGAGTTTCTCCCCATATTTGTTTTTATTTCAAAAAATGATTTGTTTTGCAACTTGTTTCTCCATTGTGTCAAGCACTTCTACGCTTTGGTTCGTCATCATCAGCCTACAATAGTCCATTGGTGCACATAGGCTTTTTCATACACCACTCAACTCGATTCTCGGCAACTCCAATCCAGTTGCTAGAATACCAGCCACCCTGTGAAGATCGTCGCTCCACCGAGCAAACTCAAACTCAAAGCATTTATTTCAATTAGACCATTAAGGCACTTTTGAAAGTCAAAAATATAAAAAAGAAAATCAAAGCTACAGTCCCAGTCACAAGGCATAATAACTTGAGTAAGTACTATAGTTGCCCATTCCCTAGCGTAGATCTCTATGGAGAAGGCAAGAACTCCATGGACACTCTTTTAAAATCAAAATATTGTTACAAAATCTTGGTTACATCATTAATTTTGAGATTATACATATATGTGAGAACGATGTAGAGCCTGAGGGCGTCCCACCTTACGCTTGCCGTTTCGTGGTCTCTCCTTTCAAGAACACGCCTACCCAAACGGTCATCGGTTCTACGGCTAATATAATATAACCGGCCTATTGCCGTTTGACCGTTTCAGCTTACTTATTCTTTGAGCTATGTCGACAACTCTGATTCTCTGTCGGATCACCTCGTTCTGGATGCGGTCTCTCAGAGAGACTCCAAGCATAGCCCATTCCATAGTTCGCTGATTGACCCTGAATTTATAGACCAACCAACCAACCCAAGCTTCCCAAATGCTGCCCAGCTGTATTCTTCGGTGACCAGTCAGTTCACCAAACACATAAACTTGAAAAGCAACGATTAGCAAAAACATCAAAAACATTATTTGTCATTTCATCATTCCAAGTTTACCAAATAATTCACTTTTATTTAATAACGTATTATCTGACAAACAACTAATTATTTTTTTAATTTTATCTCATAAAACAACGTTTGGAATAACGACATATAAAACCAATCCAATCCAAATCCAATCCAATTGATTGTGACATTTCAAAAAATGTATAATAGATGAATTTTGTTTCGTAGAAGCACAAAAGTGACAGAAATGAATCACTGCAGCACCGATTCCACGTAGTCTTTTACGCCCTACCAAAGTGTAATTTAAGCCCGCGTAGGCGCGGAGGGGTGAGGCGGCCGGCGAGCTGAGAAGCAGGTGGCTTTATCACTCGCCGCCGCGGCTGGCTGAGGCTGGCCGGCCAAGCCGGCCAGCAAGCCGAAGCTGCGGTAATGAGCGTTAAAACCCTCCGCGACGATAAGCTCGCGTGGGACCGCCGGAGTCCCACAGCACCGGAGCTGTGACAGAAACCATGCCTGCTGCATGTTGCATGCTGCATGCTTGCTTACTGCATGCTTGCTGCCTGCTTGTTGCATAGTTGCTGCATGCTTGCTGCATGCTTGCTTGCTGCTTTCTTGGTGCTTGCATGCTTGCTGCATACTTGCTGCTTGCTTGCTGCATGCATGGCAGCCGCGGAAATTCTCATTGGCCACAGCTCACGAAAGTTTTACGTAATTAGAATTTTGAATTTAACACAACCAAAATACGATAATATTAAAATTAAACGCCTACTCTCTATAATACGATACACAAAAAACAAACGTAATAGCCGTAGTTTGCATTTCTATCTATAATTAAGGTGAACGCACACCTAGCCGCACCGCAGTCGCCGCAGTCCTTTTCTTCGTATAAAGTTCTATGCAATCTGTGTTTAAGGCTGTGTACGAGATTGCATATTTAAAAAAAATGCAGTGACTGCGATGACTGCGGTGCGGCTAGGTGTGCGTTCACCTTTAGTGCCAAAATACCGCGAAATGTATCAGCATCTCTTCAACAACAATAGACTGTTTCTACATTCAAAAAAATTTATTACTTACCCAGGCATAACGAAAACACAACACAATACCTCACAACGCACTATAGCACTCAGAACTCTTTAGGAACCCTATTATAATAAATCTCAAATATTTTTCACAAGGATTTTATTTCTGTAAAACTTCCCCAATCTTGGGGAAATTAAATCAACCTGAACACATTTTTCCAGATAAAAACCCATCTACTAACGACAGTGTTACAAAAGTGCCGACTTGCCAACTAAAAACCGTGAGACCGGTTTAGACGCGGCTTCAAATAATACTAAGAAGCGTATAACTAAAGGATAAATTATTGGGCAAAGCAATCTGAATCTGCGTAAGTCCAAGACTGTAAAACCTATGTATACCTAAATGTTATACACAGAAGCTGTTGGTGAACCTGTACTAATAAATAACTATATAAATTATTGTGAGATATAAAGAAATAAAAAAATACTAGGCTGCATAAGTTTGTTTCATTGCCTGTAAAATAATAATTATATTCTCTTGATTCCTTACGTTTCGTTGTACGTACGTTGCGTTCTATTCTCGTACAAGTTCATTAGCCTGAATCTCATTGTTGCAACACCAGTATTGGTGGATTGTAATTTATGATTGGGGCTTTTGCGGAAAAATGTGTTCAGGTCAATTTAATTTCCCCAAGATTGGGGAAATATGAGAGAAATGTTTTGGAGCAGTTTGTTTCTTTGATCTCTTTTGTGTGTAAACATGAATTTAAAAATTTCTATTTGTTCTATTACCTGTTTAAAACAAAAGTAACTATTCATAAAATAAAATAAAATCACGGCTGCAATCCCTTATGGAATAGGCAGAGATTTACCTAACTAGGTACAACCAGTCCTATGTAATAGAGGGCAAGCTTATTGTCATCAAATGGTCCAAATCTAGACTCCGTTGCTACTAGGTACTGAGAAAATCCCGATATTTTTCATGAAAAACCTTTATCACGTTGACTGGCTTGAAAGTTGAACCAAGCCCTCATGCTCAGTAGTCAGGTTTCTGGCCACTCTAGACCAACAAGGCCGTCGAAAAACAAACAATGCTAAAGATGCAAAACATGTCGTTTGGGTGGTGGGGGCATATGAATTTGGGACATATCAGAATCTTGATCTAGCAACACTCTGCAACACTGTCAACTCTCAAGCAGTCGCACGCAACGCAAATAAAAAATAAGTCTTTTTCACCCCCAGACCATAGAGTATAGTAACTAACCTACTATTCTTTAGTCATTGTAACTAACTAACTAAAAAAGGAACCCCAGACTAGCGATGGGCGATTCCGAGATGTTTTAACAATCGAAAGAATCGGAGTCGTTAAAGTAAACCATCGAGTCGACCATCGACTCGCCGTTTTTCAAAACAATCGAGATGTTTTTCGATTGTTTCGAGTCAACGCAATCGACTGCTAGTTTTCGAATCAGTCACTCGAATGTGTCTCGATCGATCACCAGGGTCACCGATTGAATGCATCGAGCCGAAGTGCATGTAAGGCGAGAGTGTGCTAGACTCGAGCTATTTAAGTATTCGTACGTAAACTTTAATTACTTCTATTTTAGAGGTTTTGATTATTTTCGATTGCTCTTGTTGAAAGAATTAGGCAGTTTGAATTCGCATAACAACGCAAGTCAAGAACTCGCGAAACTCTAAACCATCGAGGAACAACTCTCGATTGAACGCGCGATGCGCCAGTCGCAATAACAGACCGAGTCGGACTCGAGCCCAAGTCGAAACCGCGAAACTCTAAACCATCGAGGAACAACTCTCGAATGAACGCGCGATGCGCCAGTCGCAATAACAGACCGAGTCGGACTCGAGCCCAAGTCGAAACAATCGAGAACCATCGAGATGTTCGAACAATCGAAACAATCGAAAAAAACCTCTCGCCATCGCGCATCGCTACCCCAGACTGCCCCAGAGAGAGGAGCTCCACATTTGTTACAAGGTTGTTTTGTTAGTGTTGCTTTGTTATGCAGCGTTACCGGCGCCATAATATCAACATAGCAGGGGTCAAGTTTATAGAATTAAAAATTAGTTGCGTTGAATCCTGTTATATTTAAAAAATCGAAATATATCAGTTGTGGGAGGTTGTGGATATAGTGTTAGTGAACATAATTTATGACAGTATTTTTGATAACATCATTGATTTATGACTTCCAGGTAAGCAATGATTTATAGTTTATTCCAAATGCGTATGAGGGACCCTCCCTGAGCGACGTACCGACGTACCAACTACTTCGGGGTTGGAGTGAAGCTTATGTATGGGCGCTACGGCGCAAAATTTAACCAATAACGTGTTATTTTCGCAGATCGTTTATTTTCTCGATTCTATCGTCTTTATAACCTAATTAAAAGGCTATAAGTGTTGGTGTTTTTTGTCTCCGACTAGCCGTTTGTCGTAAAGACGAAGAAGAAGTCGAAGAGGGAGGGGAGTACGATGTCGAAGGGATTCATAGGTTAGGTTAGAACTGTGACCAACTACGTGCGAGTAGCTGGCTTCCGTGGCAGCAGCCGGCGAGCGCTACCTCGAAATTAGTCGCGAAATTTGTCTAAGGGTTTTTTTTTCCCGTTCCATCCGCTGACCGAATTTTGGGCCAAACTTATAACCAAGCCATAATAACATCGTCCCGCTCAGGAGATTATTTGAGACCTCCCAAGGGCAACTGATATTGACCGCGATATCTTAACTGAATGGCATTATCCATATAAATTCAACTGGTATAAAACATCAACATCTTATTATATTTTTGTTTCATATAATATGTTATACTTTCAGATGGAGTGCACTAAACTTCTGCAGATAAAAAATACAAATGATTTTAAATATTACGTGATCAAATTTTCTGAATTACCTCACGAGGATATAAATAAGATTGAGTGCATACCCTGGATGTGGATAGTATTACATAGAAGAAGAGATCTAAATGTAATGGTGACATATCCTGTTGAAAACCCAGCTACAACAGAGAAGCGAGTTAAAGAAAGGGAAAAACATTCAAAAACATGGAAATTGTATAAGGCTGTTTTGGTGTATGCCAATGGTAATATTTTTTCTTGTGTCATTGTCTTTTTGAATTTTCACCACCTTTATTTGTTACCTACCTACGGCAACAATAAATCAATATTCTTTTCATTATCATCAACCTATAATGTTCCCACTGCTGGGACACAGTCTCCTCTCATGATGAGAGGGAATGGGCTATAATCCACCACACAGCCCAGTGCGGATTGGTAGATGTCACATGTCTTCGAATTTTTGGTTCTAGGACATACCGGTTTCGTCACAATGTTTTCTTTCACCGTTTTGAGAGCAGTGGTAATGAAATAAATTACAAAAAGTAATGTGCCCGTCTGTATATTCTATTCAGGTAAAAGAAACCTTTCACAGGTAATTTTAATCTCTGCTGTACTGTTAGCTTGTGTCATCCATCCCTCTGCTGGGCAAAGGCCACCCCCCATGACCTCCAAATCTTTCGATCCAAGGCCAATATGGACCACTGGTTGTTGTGTCTAGCTCGTACCTAAATCTTCTGCGAGGTCTATGGCATTGCCTTCTGGCTGTGTGAGGGCTCCACAACGTCGAATAACCTCTCTGGTGTAACATCAAAATATTAATTCAGAAGTGAACTTGAAATTGAATTATATTTTTCTTTTCAGATTCTTATGAAGATGCGAAAAATTTTGCCAGAAAGAGGATGAATGAAATAAATTGTAAACATAATCAATGTTCGAATAATATAAAGATTGAAGGTAGGTACTTATTGGTAGATAGGTATTTATTGTAAATTTATATCAATTATCTAACTCAATATCATGAAAACATTTAATTTAATCAATTCTAATTTAATATAATTTAGTCTAATTTAATAAATTCTAATTTAATTTAATCTATGTTATTTATTTTATTTAAGTAAATAAGTAATCTGCATATTTTTCCAAACTATTCTTGTTTCAATTATTATTATTATATATTTTTCTGCGCTTAATGTAGTGCATACTGTGCTTTTCTGTAAGTGATGAGGCGCTTAGACTTAAGTTTGCATTGTACAATAGTACATTTTGATACAAGTGGAGAAAGTTTGTTATTGCATTCGAGGCGGAATTATAACACCCGACCTGTAGGCGAGGGTGTTTTTGAGCCGACAACTGCAGTAACAAATGTCCACGTGTATCAAACGACGTTTTTCAATACACTTTTGAAGAAATAAAATAAAATATAACGTAAAATATTTTTGTCAAGAACTATCTATAAAACTATGATTTTTTTTTTTTTTTTTAGCGCTTTCGCCAGGATACCTTTGCCTCTACTTCAAGTAGAGGCAAAGGTATCAAGCCGTTAGACAGCCTAATATAAAAAATAGATTTATTTTATATTTTTGATTTCAGAACACAAATAAATGTTAATTTGTGTATAAAAGTAACTATTAGTTTTCAATAATCATGTTTATCTATGATATTCTATTTATAAACACAATTTTAATATTCAAAAAATATTTATGCCGTAAAGACGCGTAGTGTTTTGCCGAAATTAAAAAAAAAACATTCACCTCCGACTTTATGCATTGAACCAATTTGGACTAAGTATAGGTATAGTTATCTGTGGCAATTTTCATTCCCGCACACGTGCGGTAAAATGGAAAAAAATGCACGGGTGTGAAATACATTGCATGTTGTACCTAATCGTAGTGCGTTATGGACCAGTTTTTGAGGAAGTGTATTGAAAATTATAATGTAACAGTGTACTCATTGTTGAGAAGCCTTATAATAAATAAAACATGTTTCAAAATCAAATTACCTTTCCTCGTGCGCACTGCTACAAGATAGGTGTGGGCGTCGCTACCGTGTACTCGTAATGCAAATATTATTATGTCCTAAGGAAAGTAGTCTAATACCTAAAAAGTTAAGTACCTTCCTATTTAAAGTATACAATATACCCATTTAAAGTATGAAATATGATTTTAGTATTTTGGATGAAGAATATCTATTATAAAAATGCACATAATAAAATACATTTTGTTTAATTATGAGTAAATATTAATATTTTTTGCTGAAGTATTGTTACCTAAATATTGCACATATTCTGATGAATTATTACGTCTGGCGATTTTCCATGGATTGATGGATTATTATTTTTTAGAGTACTTTTAATTTGAAATTATTGTTGAAACATACAATAGCAGAACACTCAGTTTATTTTAAAAGCAGCTTTGAACAATAAGTAAAATTTTATTTATTTTCTGTTTTAGATCATACATCATCGACAAGTGTGGAGAAAACACACACATCAGAGCGTGGTGCTAACTCAAATCAAAATATAGACAATCATCTGGAATTTGTTGTGTCTTCAAAGAATCATGATATCCCTGCTTTAAAACGGGCCAAAGTAGATGAGCCAGCCAAAGCATTCAATAAGCTGAATGATAATCAATCTTCACCAACAGTTGGAAGTCCTTTAGATTCTTCTGTAGAGCCTAGAATAATAGCCAGCCGTAATTTTTTTACTGAATTTTTCACGCTCATAGGAGATCTTCAAACAACTCATGCTAGGGATGCTACAATGGTAGATCTGTTACGTGAAACTTTGATTCAGAATGCTGAAACAATGAGAAAAACAGCTAAATTGATAGATGAGACACGTGCTTCACTTGCTTCAAGCACCATTACCCCGAAAGTATCTACATTAAAAGGCCCTTCTCGTAAGCCCAAATTTGTTCTCCCCCCGGAATTTGATAAATACGACTCAAGATGGACATTGAAGCATCGCGAATTAGCACCAGGACTTGTTGAACTCATGCCACATACCAGCGTGTACATCATTGCTGACAAACTTATACATTGCCAGAGGATGGCAAAAGATTGCAATCAATTAGCCCGCTTGTTAGCGGTCGAAATTTTTACTGTGAGTGCATTGAGGGTATGTTCATTCACTGGTGAAAGAGCTAGAGCTTACGACGTCGAGGGGTCAGCTGTCAGACCAGGGTTAGATGAAAATGCAAGAACTGCAATAATGACATACGTTCAAGAGTATGGGAAAAAGAAACGTTGGCCAAAAGTAGGAACTAAATCTATTCGGCACAGTATCTATATTAAAATGCACGCGATGCGAAGGAAATATGAATAAACAACGTCATTGTATTAGAATAGAAAAAAACGTAAAAACAAAGGTCATTGAGAGGTTTTCTTTTTGATGTATTAAAAAAAACGTAGTTTCCAAGAACTCCGTAGATGGCGTTGAACTGACTACGTTACTAGGTGCCAAAGCCAAAAGCTTGGGAAAAAAAACATTGCGTTACGTCACATACGCTCGTTGACTGCCACTTTCGTTTGCTTAAGCTTCCGAATTTATTCTAGTTTACTCGTGCTTTGTTAAAATCAGTTTGACGTTCCGTTCCTTGTAGTAACTTACCAAGTTCAGCGCCATCTATCCAGCGACTAGGGAAGAACTAAAAAGAAAATTCCTCATAGATATCTTCTATTTTTCGTTCTTGATTAACAGTAGTAATATAAGCCTTTTATTGGTGTAATATTTTTATAGGTAACGATCGGCCTACATTCACTTTTAAGTCAATGAGCACTACACACTGGGTGTGTTTTTTTTAGTGTATCAGCTCTGGCGCATTTTTCCAGTGTAAAGATACAAGACTGTTATGATATGCATTATATTCAAAAAGCCCTAATGCCATGTAGATACCTATGCATTTGCATTTAATCGGGTCTCTGAAAATCAACCAGGGTTATGGTTATTTCGAAGAGTACCTACCTAGTTAAACCAGTCTTGCTTAATCTGTAGTTTAAAGTAAGAGGAACAATTCTGCCAAGATACAGGTTGTGCCTAGTTTGGGGCCCAGGGCTACTATTGTACTTTTGTATTCTTTTAATTTTGCTCATTGTTTTTCTATGTTTTTTATGATTAACTAGCGGACGTCACGCGGTTTCACCCGCGTAATTCCCGTTCCCGTGGGATAAGGGGGATAAAATATAGCCTATGTTACTCAGGGTGAATGTAGCTTTATAATGGTGAAAGAATTTTTGAAATCGGCGCAGTAGTTTTTGAGTTTATTCATTACAAACACACACAAATACAAATCTTTCCTCTATAAAATATTAGAGTAGATATCCTATTGTGTGTCAAAATTTAATTATTTTTATGATATTTGTGATATTAATATTAATTCATTTACATTGAGCTATTACTACTACGTATAGAGAAGACAAACAAAATCTGTGCTCCGTTCAAACTCAGCCAGCTGGCTACAACCCACTCAGTCGCTTGCTCGCTCTTGAGCGCTTTATGTCTTGTTTGTTATTTAAGCAATAAAACGTGAAAATTCAACAAATATGGTTACGTGTGTGTTACGATATTGCAATAATAATTCAAGCAACACGGCAAAGTACAAAGGAATAACTTTCCATCGGTAAGTAACTAGATAATCATTTTTAAAATGTAATTCGAGCAAAATATTTAGCGGACGCCATTTTGCGTCATTTGTCATAGACTAAAAATTTAAGAAGTGACATTGGCTGTGTAACAAGTCGTTTATATAGTATTACCTGACGTATATTTTTATAGTGGAAAATAATAATATTACACATTTAGAAAAGAATAGACTGTGGTTATTAATTGAAGGAAGGTAAATTCATGAAAGAAGAAAATCAATTAGCTACGTACCTAATTGTTTTTTTAGATTGTTTGGTTGTAATTGATTAATTGTTTGTACAAGTAAAGGCCTGAAATAAAATTATTATTTATTTAGGAATACAATACAATTTGTTTAAGAATGAGACTTCCCATAACCCTGACTGAACCAGTTAGTATAGGTAGGTATATATGCCAGAATATATTATTTGTTCCGCAGAGTAAAGTCAGTTTATACCTAAAATAAATATAATAACAAAAATTGTAAGTCAAACAATGTGCACGTAAGGGGTACCCAATGAAATAGGCAGAATATAAACAAAGTGTCGCCTCTTAACGGTGACATCGCATCTATGACTCATTACCCGCCCCCCGCGCGCCCCGCACTGCCGCGCTTGTTGCACAAATTTTGTTCGCGCTGTCTTCTCTATACGTAGTAGTAATAGCTCAATGTTCATTTATTTCAGATTCATCCTAAGATTAACCTCGAATGATTGATTGATTGATAAATTACTTAACTATTTGTGTGCGTTTCGACCGCGCGGCCACGGCGTTATTTAAAAAAAAAAAACTGCCAAGATTTTGTAAAAATTTGTAAAAGTTTATTCCCAAAACCATAAATTTGTCAAAGTAATGGTTAAAAAGATATAAGGGTTTGAACGTGGCCGCGCCATCGAAACGCGGAGAACCGCGCGGCCACGGAGATCTTTAAAACTAAGCGTTGCAGAGACCTGAAATTTAGGTAAATAACAGACTGAATTTGTAAAAAACTTGTAAAAATAGCTGTAAGAGTAAAACCCCATGGCCGTGCCATTGAAACGGTGAAAAACACGTTATCACCGATATCTCGCTGAAAAAGCATCGCAGAGGTCTGAAGTTTTTTGTAAAACCTAGAATTGATTTGTCAAAACTTGTAAAAATACACAAAAAAATCCTAGGTTTAAATGTCAGTAGCTGTAGTACTGTATCGCTTATAACCTTCAAAACGTTCTAAATGTTTCGCTTTTTTATTGCTTACAGAAAACTTTCCACGTAATACATTAGAAATTATTTCTCAAGGATTCTAAATTAAATTAAAATTATAAGATACAAAAACATGTTTATTTCTTAAAAAATCACATAAATCACAGATTGCTTACTTACACATTTCTGACAAAATCGCAAATCACAGATTGTTTACTTACACTAAGAAATTTTTTATATTATATTTCTTGTATACGACTTTAAAGTATGGTTTATTTAAAATTACTCTGTTTTTTATATCTTAATCATCTAAGTATTTAGAGACTATAATTATAGGTATGTTAGATTATGTATTCATAGGTTGTTCAGAACTTGCGTGCATTTCGGTTTTACCATCGTCATAACAAATCATTCTGGAAATACTCTGCAATGACACTTATTTCTGACATAATACATATATTTCAAATCCTTTAGACAAATTCAAAACAAAGACTTTTTTTTAATTTAAACTAAAATGAAACTATAAGATCTTCATCATCATCAGCCTTTTAATGTTCCCACTGCTGCGATACAGGCCTCATCTGAGAGGGAATGGGCTATAATCCACCACGCTGGCCCAGTGCGGAAGATGTTACACGATGTCAAACGATAAGATACAAAAACAATTATGTTTATAAGAAATAAACATACGACTCTTCATGTTTATTTAATTTAGGATCCTTGAGAAATATTTTTTAATACAATGGTGTCGATTCTGTTGTGCACAAACTAAACTTAATTTAGGCTATTGCTATCTTTTTCTCTCTATTATAACGAGAAAGAGACGGGCGCAATTTAGAGCTGTCAAATTTAGTTGGAACTAACATTTCTATACAAATGAAGGGTGCACGTAAAAACATGTCGACTAACTAAAAACACGGTGAAGCGCAAGGCATAAACTAGTTTGACATCTCTAACTTAGTTCATAGCTATAGCCGTCCTTTTCTCGCACTGTCTTTTAGTACAGTCCCCGGCACGTAACTTGGCAAGAGTCGTTAGATGCGCAGAAGTCGTTCTTTAGGTCTCTTTGGTGGTCAAGCGGGACGCGGGGTATGACGTAGCGCCGATCAAAGCGCGCGATTGGTGCGTCAGTCGCCCTTGCCTCCCGCACCGCGTCTACATTCTGTTCGCTCCCGATTACACTTGCGTGCACGAAAGTTGTACCCTTTGTTTTTGTTGACTTTTTGTTACGAGTTCAGTTTTAGTTTTAAATTTAGTTTTTGTTAAGTTTATTACATGCCAGCTCAGGTGGTAGTTCTAATTTGATGCACGGGGTAACAGTATTATTAACCGATAGTGACGACGAGAACCAATAATTTTTAATAATCATATATTTTTTTTACATAATAAAAAAATGCATATTATATTTTATTTATAACACCTAATAAATGTCACGAATTCCTCTGCTTTGTTTAACTACATGATTAAAAATAAATGATGGCAATAACCATAGTGTCAACCAATAAAAGTGACCAATTTTTTGTTCCACTAAGTGCACGATGCGCGAACTTGCCCCCACTACGCCAAAACCTTGCCAACTTACGTGCCGGGAACTGTAAAAGATAGAAAGAGCTTAAATTAAGTTTAGTTTGTGCACAACAGAATCGACACCAATAATAGGTGGAAAGTTTTCTGTAAAGAATAAGTCATGGTCACCCTACCGAAACATTCAAAACGTTATTACAGGTTTTATATTATAAAAAAAAAACTTTTTGACCTACTATCGTTAGTTCTACTTACATAATTAGGTTTTGCTTACAAAAAAAAATCAAGTTAGTACTTACTTTCTTCGATAAATAATCACGACTTATTTCTAAGCAATACCGTACTAGAGCTCCTGAAATATAAACCTAGGATTTTTTTTTGTGTATTTTTACAAGTTTTGACAAACTCAAATCTAGGTTTTACAAAAAACTTCAGACCTCTGCGATGCTTTTTCAGCGAGATATCGGCGATAACGTGTTTTTCACCGTTTCAATAGCGCGGCCATGGGGTTTTAGTCTTACAGCTCCTAAAATATAAACCTAGGATTTTTTTGGGTATTTTTACAAATTTTGACAAATTCAAATCTGTGATTTTACAAATACTTCAGACCTCTGCGATGCTTTTTCAGCGAGATACCGGCGATAACGTATTTTTCACCGTTTTAATGGCACGGCCATGGGGTTTTAAGTCTTACAGCTCCTAAAATATATACCTAGGATTTTTTTCTATATTTTTACAAATTCAATCTGTTATTTACCTAAATTTCAGGTCTCTGCAACGCTTAGTTTTAAAGATCTCCGTGGCCGCGCGGTTCTCCGCGTTTCGATGGCTCGGCCACGTTCAAACCCTTATAACTTTTTAACCATAACTTTGACAAATTTATGGTTTTGGGAATCAACTTTTACAAAATCTTGGCATAGTTTTTTTTTAAATGCCGTGGCCGCGCGGTCGAAACGCACACAACTTGATGACACTGACATCTGTTGTTTATGATGTTGCGCCCTCCCAATAAGTCCCAATGTGTTGGGATGGCGCTGTATACGATTTTAAGTTAGCTTCTTCTAGGTTTAGTAATTTTGTTTGTTAATGTTTAATTATATGTTTAAATATAAAATCAGATAAAAACGGATTTGCAAGTAAACTAAAACACTTTTATCTTATTAGGCTTTAAAAATTAGGAATATTCGATAAAAACTTTGATTAATTTTAAACTGGTCGTACTTTATCGATGAAATATGCAGTTCCCAAAACATTAAGAAACGACGTGGCATACTTTAAACAAATTAAAATGATTAATGAACATTAATTCCTGTTATTTTCAGTTTTCAATTACGGCTGTAAAAAAATGATGACTGACAAAACTTTGACCTTGAAAAAAATCGTTCCTCGACCTCTTGAACTTGGAGGGTTGTATTGATGATTATAATTCTGTAACTACATATGTCTTACAATCGCGAACAATGTTTTAATTAACATACAACCTAGCATTGGCCTGCAAATTGCAAAAAACGTAAGAAAATTGAATTTCGCGGGCTACCCTGGAGCATCAGCCTTCAGAAAGCAGCCTAGCAGAAAAACGTTATACGTGAAACCAAGCGTGAAACCGATATTTTAATGTTTGAAGTTCAGGTACCATATTACACAATTTTTACTAGTTTTCTATTTTATAAACGAAAATCATGTTAATTAACAGTAGTTTTAAACAATTTAAGTAATTATTTAAAGTCAAAGTAACTTTAAAAAGGTAATAATGATCTCAGTAAATAATAATTTAAAGTGTGATTTTGATTGGCGATGCGTGGTTCACGCGTCAATCACATGTGACAGTCACATGTAATGTTGAAATAACCACTAAGTAACACGTTACAAAGCTCATATTTAAATGCCATACTGTGAGTCGAGGGGGAATGGAGTCCACCTACCCTAAGGAAAATTGTACAAACTATGAATCAACATTGTAGTTTAAGTTTTAAGCATTGGTACTTGACAAACAAAAAAGCTTAAGTAATGTAATCCAATATTAAAATTAATTAAGTAAGTACTCATCTGCGATATTTTACTAAAAATGTTAATGCTAAGGCAAAGATTTATATAATTTGTATGAGACTGATTTTTAAATAAAAATAATGAATTATGACCATTTTATTATTTTTATACTAACCTGACCAGCAAACTTTTGTATCAACTGTACTGTGTGCGTTACCCTGGCAAAATGTTGTGCGTTTGAGAGATGAAACCATAACAAATAATTAGTGTATCATGAGGAGCAATTTGTTTACTATTAGCAAAATTTGTGTGAGTTGTAGTTTTAGAGTTATTTGAGAAAAACACTTTTTGCTGGAATAACGTTTTAAACGTTATCCTGGCAAAATCGATTTTCAAAAATTCGTTCAGCCCGGAACCAAATACATGAATTTGGGCTTTTGTTTTGTGCTTAGTTAATGTTTGTAAATAGCAAAATTTGGAAAACATGAAAAATAAACAGGGCCTGCATCACATTTTGGCAATGCAGGAGAATGATAGGTAAGAAGTGGGGCCTATCCCCTAAAATTATACTTTGGTTATACTGGGCGGTAATCCGACCTATGATCACTTAGGGGGCAGTGGTCTGGTGGCCCCGCACCAAACTAACTACAGCCTCCATCAAACTGCAACGCATGCAAAGGCTTGCCTGCATGGCGATCACAGGCTGCATGAGGACTACCCCGACCGCAGCTCTCGAAGCCATGCTGGGGCTCCCACCGCTTCATCTGTTCATACAGCAGGAAGCGACGATGACGGCTGTACGCCTTAATACACTTCAACTCTGGGGTTAGAAAGAAACACAGCACACCGCGGTACTGGAGGGATTCCACAACGAGTTCCCCCTGACGAAAGCAATAAACGATCGGATACCAAAACAATTCGTATTCGATAAGAAGTACAAAATCCAGCTCCACGAGGATCACCGCTGCGAGGGATTAAACCCGCGGAACTACGGATCTTCACGGATGGATCTAAAACAGGTACTGGCACAGGTGCTGGAGTCTTCTCCGAGGATCTCAACATCCAGATAGCCAAACCTCTGGGGGCCCACAACACGGTATTTCAGGCAGAATGCATGGGCATTTCCCTGGCGGCATCTGCCATCTTAGCCAGGAAGGTTGTGGACCACTCAATCCGTATACTCTCAGAGAGCATGGCTGTACTGCTGGCACTAAACAACCACACAGTAAACTCTGGGTTAATACACGAGTGTCACCAACGCCTGAACCAGGTTGGTAATCTCAATAATATAACCATCCAATGGATTAAGGGACACAGCGATTCCCGTGGCAATGATGCAGCGGATGAACTCGCTAGAAGGGGATCGAGCATGGCAGCGGTGGGACCCGAACCTATCGTGCCACTCCCTTTCAGATACCTACGCACACTGGTAAGGAACCGAACTAGTGAACAACACCACAACCTATGGCTAGACCACGGCGAGTGCAGGCAGGCCAAGGAAGCACTTCCTACTATCGACGGCCGCCTCACCAAACGCGCGCTTCGGTTGACCAAACCGCAGCTGCGCACAGTTACAGCCGCCATTACTGGACACGGCTCTTTTAATAAACACCTCTTTGTCATAGTAGTCACGGACAGCCCCCTGTGCCGTGCCTGCATGGAGGAAGACGAGACAGCAGCCCACGTGCTTCTGCACTGCCCAGTGGTTGCAACATACAGGGCAAAGTACTTCGGTAACCCAGGTACTCTCCGCGAGATTGTCAGCAACACCAAGGCGCTGCTGGCCTTTCTCGGGGAGTTAGGGTGGATCGAATAAAATTTCCACCCGTACGCAAAATACGCGCTTTGACGTGGAGTTGCGGACACCAGCCCGCTATACAATACAATACAATAGCAACATTTGTGTGATATGGTTCTTGAGTTATTTACGATTTTGTTGCGGTAACGTTTTGGGATTTCCCAGATCTCGAAAACAGCTCATGCCTTCGGCCTACGCTCCTCATGCATTTTTTTTATTGTAACCTAGCGCTATGCCCCGAGACCAGCTGGCTTGTTGTAAACCGTGGCAAATATGTAGATCTTAGGGCTTGCACAGACGACGAACTTTTTGTGCGATCAAGCCTGTGGCGCACAAAATGTCTGCATGGTATACAAAAAGTCCATCGCAGATTTTACGCAGACTCAAAGCATACTACTACTAACAAGTGCAGATTGCATACTAAAAGTGTAAGGCGTGAAATTGCGGCGCGGATCGCGGTGCTAATCACGGTAGCAAAACTGCCAAGTTCCACATACGCAGAGGTTCGCGCCAGGTTCATAGTAAAGTTCGCGGATGCCGACAAAAACCGACCATTTTCGGGGAACGATCCGCGAACGCGACGCCAAGCCGCGAAATATATGCGCATCGGGCGGCATCGGATGGACTAATGGATCGCGTAGGATCCGTGGCTTCGCGCGGGAATGTGGAGCGGCCTTCGTGTTGGAGCAAACGTTCTATTTTTTCGCGCACTTTTTGTACGGCGCACGGTGGGCTGGAAATCGGCTTTCATAGACTTAGGGATTTCAATTTGCAAGTGCTTGTTTTTATGCCCGTAATCGCTTCTATTAGTCATTACTATGTACGAAAATGACACCCGAGTTAATTCTGCCCAAAAACGAAGGAAAAATATTTTGTTTTACGAAAAATTTGTATGAAGCTAGTATGAAAAATCGAATTATCTCCTAAACGGCATGTTTAACCGTACTATCCTTGGAGGTGGTCATAGTGCTAATTATTTATGATTTTTTGGTTGCCGATTTGACGAAAAATTTAATGCCGTTTTTTTTTAAAAAAATCGTCAAAATATTTTTATCTATTTTTACATGTAAAACGATCCCTTTTAGTGTCCAAGTTAAAAAGTTCGATATGTTATTAACCCAAATATTAAGCACACACAAAACAAGAAAAATTAAATAAAAAAATTGCTGTTTTTTGACACATTTTTATTAATTTAAATAAAAAAAGATTATCAAACTCTTATTTGAGTAACATATAAAGTTATATTATATACAAAATAATTGAATTTAAGGAATTAATATTAAGCATTTGTAAAATAAATAAAAAAAAGACAAAATATCATTAAATATTACAAAAAAAAACCCAAACACACTCAAATACAAATTTACAAATATGTACATATATAAATTTTTTACAAATTTTCCTTATCACTCTCGTTGTCAGACTCCAATTCTGAGTCAGCATCCAGATTGGATATATCCAAAAACTCGAACTCAGTTTCCTGAAATTGAATTAAGTCGAGAGTTTCAGCAAAAAAGCTCTGCTTTTTCTTGGCATCTAACTTAGGCCTTTGTGCACTTAGCAAAGGATCCGAAGAAACTACAAGCATATTTAAAATGTCTTGATTGGAATCCTGCCTACTTCTTTTCCGCGAATGATGTTCTCGAAACCTCCTAAAATCTTTGTTTCGAGACTCTGAGGCTTCTTCCGAGAGAGTCCCAATCGGCACAATATTATTTTCTCGATTATGTCAGCCCCATGGATTAATAATTTATGAACGGTTGACGACATGTAAAACCAAAATTGACGAAGATACGACGCTTTATAATTCTCAATACGTCACGCCGTGCTATAATCTTTGGCCCGTTGTGACGTCACGAGCCCCCACTCTCGAGGTTTGATGCGTTTCATCCTTGTCAATATTCATTGAATTACAAAAAAAAAAATACCTACGTGTCCATTATTTTCCAATAATCTAACTGGACGGACTAAATAGATTTGCAATTTATTGATGGTGGAAGCTAGCCTAATAAGCTAGTACTAATCTATATCTATCTATACTAACATTATAAAGAGGAAAGATTTGATTTATGTTTGTTTGTGTGTTTGTTACGATTTAACTCTAAAACTACTGGACTGATTTAAAATAAATAAATTTTCTTTCACCATTAGAAAGCCACGTCTTTACTGAGTATCATAGGCTATATTTTAAACTCGTACTCCCACGGGAACGGGAACCGCGTGACGGCTGCTAGTGTATCATAAAATCATGTCTCGACCAATGAGACTCGACTTCATTTATTGTTCGTGTTTTTTTAGGACCGACGCATATCCCATACTTATTATTAATTTTGGCCACACTTAGCGACGCGGCTTGAGAGTTGAGCTGCCCGCTTAGCATGAACGCCGTAGACACGAAAGAGAAACGACAAATCTTTTGTTCATCTGTCATTGACTCGACAAAATGACAGATGAACAAAAGATTTGTCGATTCTCTTTCGTGTCTACGGCGTTCATGCTAAGCGGGCTGGTCGGAAGGAGTTTCACGACCTTGCCTTGCCTTATCCAACCTATTAAGTTACCACAGCTGATCTGGGACAAACGAAACATCCTCATCACCCAAATTTTTTTTTCATCAAACTGCCTAGCCTTTAGCCAACTATGTTGGGGTCGGCCCTATAAAATACAGCTGCATTCGGTGAGACTGGAAGTCTCACCGAATGCAGCTTTATTTTATAGGGCGTGACTGCCTATTTTTATGACCGACTCAAACCGATTCGCGTCACTCCTTTTCGACAGGTCTTGGATGTTTAAAACTCCCTCTCTGGTTTAACACCATCCCAGGGTACGACTTGCTTGTCGAACCACACCAGTTCCCCCCTGAGGGTGTCGGGCGCGTCCAGCGCGACGTGCAGCGGGGCCGCCGCCCCCTCGTCGATGCTCATGGGCCCGTTGTGAGAGGACATATCCGTGTCCACGAAGCCGGGGTGTACCGAATTCACTTTTACGTCTGCGGGAGATGAAAGGATTAATTTAAGATGCATAGTTCATTAGGTATTACCCAAAAACCAAAACCCGAAAACCAGCGCTGTGCTGTGGGCTCCCCATAGCACAGCATCATGCTGAGTGGGCTAATTAGAATAGCAGTGGTAGCCCAGGGGGGTTCGAATTCGAACCCAGGCAGGCGCATTAGGTACTTTGTGCAGTCCATTTTATCACTACTGCTCTCAAAACAGTGGAGAAAAACAACGAAACCGGCATGTCTTAGAACCAATGAAGACATTTGTGAAATCTACGAACTTGCATTGGGCCTGCGTGGTGGATTAGGCACGTACTTACATAAGGGTGGATCCACATCTGGCAGCAAGGAATCTCACTTTTGCATGCTCCTATCCTTTTGTGCCCGATTAATGGGAATAGCCTCTACGACTACCTACACAACGTACCTAACCTGGCGCAATGTGGGTAGGTCTTCACCGATATTTAACAATCAGAGTGCAATTTATGATTATTTTTTCCGTTCCACATTCTGGTGCTCTTGAAAACTTTATCTTTATTGACTGTTACCAATTGCGAAAGTACTTAGGTACTTAATGTACTTGCTTATAAGGTTATCTCTCTTAAAAAGTAATAAACAACGTGTGTAGGTAAATAACAAGCTATGTTATCAATGTGTTACCAAATATTTATCTAAAGGGTGTAAAACAAGACATTACGATTATTTTTTTGTTCTACACCATACCTGGGAACCTTCTAGTTACGGAGATATTGGGGGTCAATGTTCCAACTTTTTTTAATTAGAAGTTTTTAATGTAATATTTTTACTTAAACACCTCCACGACCCCCGTACTATTAATCCATCCACCGGCACATTAGACAACACAAAACATGATTTTTCACCCCAAAAAAAAAGTCGTTCCTAGCAATAATATTGTACTTACATAAGTTTGATGTACCTATAGAATGCTTGGTTGACGGCTTCGTGATGAGTTTGTTAACACCCTGTATACTATTCTATTCTTGTACTATTATTACTTAATATTTCATAATTATACTTATTATTTGATATTAATTAATATAATATTTTAAAGAGGTAAAATTTGTTTGTACGTAGGGGTAATCTTTGGAACTACTGATCCGATTCCGAAAATTCTTCCACTAACGGGAAGCCGACATTGTCCCCGAGTGCTTTAGGCTACATTTAAAACGTTCCCGTAGGTTATTATTACCGTACATATAACGGGAGCGAAGCCGCGAGCAAAAGCTAGTGTCTGATAATTTGATAGCTTATAAACTCTCAAAATTCTAAGGAGACCGTACCTTATTTTTCATGACTAATAAAAACTCGTATAGTTTCACTCACCTCTATTATTCAACATTCTTTGATGAATATTACTCAGAGCAGTCACACCAACTTTAGCCACGACTAACGACGAGTTGCCCCAGTCCGCAGCATGAGTGCCTTGCTTAGCAGTATCCACGAACTGCTGCATCAGTTTGGACAGCTCCGGAACAGTCAGCTTCTCATCCTTGAGCTTCTCCCTCAGCGCTAAGCTCGGTATATTACTCAAGTGCGCGTAAGAACTGGAGATGTTCACCACTCGGGCTCCATTTTTGAGGATCGGGTTTAGAATTTCACTGGTAGTCACAAGAGCAAAATAGTTACCGAGCATTGTCTGTTCTGCTTGCACAGCAACCGGTTCTGTAGAGTTCCTGCCGAAAGCAATTCCAGCGTTGTTCACCAGAATATCAATGCCTTCATATTTGTTTTTGATGTAATCTCTGAATTTCTCAAGGCTCTGCTTATCGGTAACATCTAGTTGGTGGTATTTAGGATTCAATCCTTCTTTTTCTAAGTCTGTTATTGCTTTTTGTCCACGTTCTATGTTTCTTGAAGTCAAGTAGACAGTTCCATCGAAACGCTTGCAAAGTCCGCGAACTATTGCGAAACCGATGCCTTTATTCGCTCCGGTTACTACGGCAACTTTCGTGACCATATTTGAAAACAAATTCAGTTATTTTAGCCCAGCAGTTATAATGTTAATGTTATTCAGCGTTCAGTATGATACTAAACCAAAATTTGTAGCGGTTTATGTTTTATAGTAGCAAAAAACGCTGTTTCATAGTTGTTTTGTTTATTCATTCATAGTCTGATAACACTTCAAAATGATAATGTTGAAGGTTGGAACTAAGTTACTGATGGGAACCGACGACTACGTCGACATCGACAAGTCGTTGTAAGTACATGTACTACCTACATCATAAGTCATCTACCTACGTCATTTCACCAGCACGCGTAGCGGCGTAGCATGACCATACTGCCCACCATACACTAAAGTGCAGTAACAGCAAAATCACGATTTCGAGTAAAACGCATTTAAAGTTAAGAATTGATTTTAAAATATCAACAGAATGTATAAGCAAAAAAATTTGAATGCAGAAAGGTTGTAAAGGCATAGGTTCACACGTTAAAGCAATAAAAAAAAATATATCTTAATAACTGAATTTATTATGGCCATTTATTCTTTTTGGTGCCTATTACTGCATAGCCTTTTTTGTAAAAAATACCATTTTAAACTTAGTAAAATGCAGCAAAAAGCCCTATTACTGCGTTTGGATCAGTTATTTTGTCAAGAAACCCAACATGCAGTAAGGTCAAAAAAATACTGCATTTTAGTTAGTTTTTTAAGAAAAAAGTGTTCAATTTACTAGTGCAGTAAGAAAAATAGCTAGTTCACATTTTAAAGACCGTTTATTTCTTATTATTTAATCACAATAATTCAACTCACTTATGTAAAATTTACATATCAAAAATAAAAATAAAACATCTAATTAATAAAGGACCCTGCGCAGAATGCACAACCTCCTTTGACAGTTTTCTCTTAATATTAACATATATAACATAATGTATCTTTATGTTTAAAACATTAACTGCACTTTAGCTAGGAATAATCATATCTGTGTCATTATGCTATCCAAACTAATCTGCAGTAATGCTGTATTTTACTGCGTGTTAGTCAGTTTATAATGATAAAAGAATGTTAAGTATTCACAACTAAAATGCGACAAGCTTTGATTTTACTGCATTTTAGTTGGGAGTTCGTGACAATAAATTGTATTTTCTTAATTTGCAGTAAAAATAGCTTGTATGGCGGTAAATTTTACTGCGTATTAATTTTTTTTTAAATTTTTTTCCAGAAATATAAAACTATCTAAAGAACTGTAAAATTATATTGCTTACTGCATTTTAGTTATGAAACCTTAAAATTTAATCTGCAGTATAATTTATACTGTATTTTAGTTGGGAAATCACGCCAAATTGTTAATTTTTTTCGTTTGCAGTAAGTGAAAACTGTTAAATAAAAACCATTCTAATAGCCTTAGAAATAAGTAAGTTAATTCAATAGAAAGCTTAAGAAACCCGCTTTCAGAATCACTAATAAAACGAAAAATCACAAAAGGGCTGTTACTGCTCTTTAGTCTCTGGTGGGCAGCATAGCGGAAAAGAGTTTCGTCGACGGAAGAATCCACAAAAATGACAGACTATAGAAAGATTTCTATCGTCGTAACTTCGGCTTCGTAAGCATGGCGATGCCGCGATTTTACTGTTACAATTACAACACTGTCACCTAACTAATGCCTCTTTTCACCAACACTAAGTGTTACCTAACTAAATTTGTAATGCCCTTTTTCGCGAATACTAAGTGAAACGTCGATCGAGATTCGTAGAATATCTTCATCGCTACATCCCAGTTGCTATGTAAATAATTTCTATATCTTTGTCTTCGTAGAAACTCGAGTCTACGTGTCGCCCGATGCTCGACATATCGAGTTGTATTACAAAGAGCTTTGTCTATTCTTGGTAGAATACAGTTGGAATTGGTTATGCTACGCGTGCTGATACATGGCGCTGTCAACACCAAAATCGCGCACACTGTCTATTTGTATGGGAGTAAACGAGACGTCACTATTACTGGGCGGCCAGGTTTTAGAAGAAAATAGTGAAAAAATATTGAAATAAAAAAAGTGTGGAGTATTTGTGAAATATGACTCGTTAGCGGTTTAGGTATGCATATTATGTTGACTTCATGTTTTTAATAAAATTGCAGACCCAAACGTCAAAAAAATAAAGAAATATAACCGTTAATGATGATTTTAAGACCAATCTTTGCAATTATTTTCTATCGAGCCGATTTCGTCTAAATATGTATCGAGTCCGTCCAAGGTCTTTGAAATATGATGAATATTAACATATTTTTTTTTTGATGTGCTAAAACAAATAGTTTTTCTTAAAAAACTGCCTAAATGACATCAATTTCAACAAATTAGGTGTTGTCAGCCCCTTAACAAATAATTTGCCACAAATATTTTTTTGTCTCATTAGCACCCACGGAGTCGGGATTTGTGCTTGGTGGACATGTGCTCTAAGCGCGCTCCCTATTCATGCAAATGGGGGGTGAGCCTATTGACGAAATGTGAGTTTACTAAATACCCGGCTGCCTAACCCTTCGGGGATTAGAGGCGTAATGTTATGTTTACCAACAGCGCCCAGTTATCTCTTCTTTACACAATTATCATAATTTTTTGTGAAAAAAACTGTTATCAAGGACTGAGATCTAACAAAAAAATCAATAAAACAATGGATAATAAAATACAGGTATATTTAAATATGTACTTATTTTATACTAATGGCTCAAAAATATTATGCTTATAGCAATAAAAAATATAAAAAAAATACATTACGATGATAAAATTGTTACAAAAAAAAACAAATATTGTATGTAATTTTACACTTCCCTATGGTGAATGCTCCAACCAGCCAGCAAAATTCAAATTTTCTTACGTGTTTAGCAATTTGCACTTTTGCAGGCCATAGTGCTAGGTAGTATGTTTATTAAAATATTATTCGCGGCTGTAAGACGTATGTAGTTATAGAATTATAATCATCACACACGTCTTACAACCGCGAATAATATTGTAATCAACATTAACCCTAGCACTGGCCTGCAATTTGCAAAAAACATTAGAAAATTTGAATTTGGCGGGCTACCCTGGAGCATCAGAGCCTTAGATACACATTACATACATTTTGTCTGTATACAAGGCTTGTATACAGCCAAAATGTATGTATAATTCTCTAGCAGATTGTGCATCTTTGTCTCTTTAACAGGGTATACCCAATCCAATACCAGTTAGTAGGTTTCACACCATCCCACTGGACAATTTCCTTGTTGAACCACACATACTGTCCCCTGACAGAGTCTGGAGCGTCCAGGGCTAGGTAAAGCGGAGCTGCAGCACCCTCGTCGATGCTCAAAAGCCCCTTGTGTGATGTCATATCCGTGTCTACATAGCCGGGGTGGACTGAGTTCACTTTTATGTCTGTGGAAAGGCAAACAGATTCATTTTAGAGATATTTAATTTTAAATAATATTTTGTGTTTGTATTTGTGGGCAGTTGCAGTTTTTATAATTATATAATATAATTTCAGTGTTAATCATTGCACAGCCACAATGATTCCTATCTTCATGAACTTGAGTAAAGAATGAGTTATAGCAAACAATAATTTATATAGCTCCCAAGACATTAGATACTCAAGTTTATAATTATTACTAGCGGGCCACCCCGGCTGCACATGGCTAGCAGCTTGATCTTTTGCGACACTTCCTACAATTATCGTCGTATCATACATATAATAAAACAGTAACGAAAGAAAAACTGTGCATTGAGAATTTTCAAGAAAAAATAAGTGGCTTTTGTTAGATAAACGATGACAAAAAGTGACTTTAGAAGTTTTGTCTGTTTGTCTGTGTGTATGATACGGCTTCACGCCAAAACTACTGGATAGATTGAATTGAAATTCAGCAAAAATGTTCTTTGTAAACCAAGGAAGGAAGGAAGGTTAGGCTACATATTATCACGCCGTGTTATAGGAGGTAAGCAATATTGATTTTAAAAGGTTTTTGTTCGTAATTGAATACACAAAATGACATGTTATAAGCTATATAGACGCAGATGAAGTTACGCGGGTCAGCTAGTTTACACTAAACCTTGATAAATTATATACTAAAACCTTCCCCATGAATCACTAGCTATTGGTGAAAATCACATGAAAATCCGATAGATAGACGCGGCGAAGGACTTTGTTTTATAATAATTTTAGTAGGTAGTGATAGTGAAATAATTTATGCAACAATATATAATTCTAACTCACCTCTGTCATTCAGCATTCGCTGTTGAATAATAGTCAGAGCACTCACACCCACTTTGGACACCACATATGTAGAGTTACCCCACTCTGCAGCATGATTGCCTTGTTTAGCAGCATCCACAAACTGCTGCATCAGCTTGGAAAGCTCCGGAACAGTCAGCTTCTCATCTTTTAGACGGTCTCTTAAAGCTTGGCTTGGTATTTTACTCAAGTGACCTTCAGAACTGGAAACATTGACCACTCTAGCTCCGTTCTTCAAGATTGGGAAGAGGATTTCACAAGTAGATACCAAAGCAAAGTAGTTTACGAACAGAGTCTGTTCGGCTTGCACGGCAACCGGCTCCGGTGCGTTGCCTTTGAACGCCATGGCTGCGTTATTAACCAAAATATCGATACCTCCATAGTTACTCTTGACATAATCCTTGAACACCTCAAGGCTTTTCTTATCAGTCACATCCAGTTGATGGAATCTAGGGTTTAATCCTTCTTTTTCCAAGTCGGCGACCGCTTTTTTGCCGCGCTCGACATCACGAGCAGTCAAGTAAACTACGCCTTCAAACCGCTTGCAAAGTCCGCGAACTATCGCCAAACCGATGCCTTTATTTGCTCCAGTTACTACGGCGACTTTTGAGACCATTTTTCAACAAATAAATATCATATCAACAAATGAATTCACAAGTCACAACAAAGTTTTACCACAGAAAATGTCAAGAGCTGTGGCTGTGTTGCCATTTTGCCAACAACTCTACATGTCAAAAAGTCGTTAACGTACGCTTGAAAACTCACTAGATGTCGCTAGCTACGGACAAAGACCACAGACGTTTATACGTCACGTCTGTGACAAAGATCAAAAGCCGCCAGAAGTCATTAAAAAAAATCGGTTCTCGTTTGGTGCAGTTCGTTATTTTTCTGCATTTTGTGCTTTAATTTTTTCGTTTTCTTTTTATAACTTTTGTTTAGATTTAATAATATAATTTTTGTAAACATGACATGAACAGTTTTGCAAGGTTGTATCCACTGACGTATAAATCCTATGGACTTGGCATACCTACAAGAAAAACGTGGACATACCTACACTAGAGAGAGAAAATAAAATGGCGGCTTATAGGGTAGCCCATATCGATATTTCTCTACAATAACATCGATAAAAGATTGTGAGAATGTTTTCACGTTGTCACAGTCCATTATCAACGGGTAAGTATTTTTAACACACTTTTCTTATCTTCACTTGTAACTAACAAAATAACTATGTAAGCAAATCTTAAAAGTTATTTTTGATCCACTTCCCGGTTTTTGATTAAGCTATCATATTCGCTATATTTTGCATGTTTAGTTTGGATGATATTGCTGCCGATTCTCTGGTTCAGTAACTAATCTAAAATTAGAGAATCACCATTTTTTACTAAAAGGGCAGTCTAAGTGTTTAATGCCTTGTGCTTCATCGTCTTTTTAGTCGACATCGACAATATTAGTTAAATTAAATGTAACAGCTCTAATTTACGTCCGTCTCTTTCCCGTTTTATTAGAGAGAAAAAAGATAGCAATAGCCAAACAGCGGGAAAATAAAATGGCGACCCGGCCGCAAATAGGTATTTCAATGACGCTAGGAATGAAGGTTTGCTATTATAGTAACTGTCAAAAACACATAATTTTTCACTGCAAAATTGTAAAAGTTAAAAAGAGATAACAGTATTTTTATGATTTCGGTGTCGATATGCCTCATATTTGTATAACTGTATTTTCTATAGTCAAACATTTCAAGTCCATATGATTTATACGCATTGACTTGAGAAGTAGATGGACTGGAAATACCTACAAAAAAAAGGTGCCACAAAATTTCTCATAAAATGGCACTGACGTATAAATCCTATGGACTTGGCATACCTACAAGAAAAACGTGGACATACCTACATTAAAGAGGGAAAATAAAATGGCGGCTAATAGGGTAGCCCATATCGATATTTCTCTACAATCGATGTTAGATAAAAGATTGTGAGAATGTTTTCACGTTGTCACGGTCCAATATCAACGGGTAAGTATTTTTATCACACTTTTCTTAGCTTCACTTGTTTAGAACTAACAAAATAACTATGTAAGCAAATCTTAAAAGTTATTTTTCACCGACTTCCCGGTTTTTGATTAAGCTAACATTTTGCATGTTTAGTTTGGATGATATTGCTGCCGATTCTCTGGTTCAGTAACTAATCTAAAATTAGAGAATCGACATTTTTTACTAAAAGGGCAGTGTATGTGTTTATGCCTTGCGCTTCATCGTGTTTTTAGTCGACATCGACAATATTAGTTCAATTAAATGTGACAGCTCTAATTTACGTCCGTCTCTTTCCCGTTTTATTAGAGAGAAAAAGATAGCAATAGCCAAACAGCGGGAAAATAAAATGGCGGCCTGGCCGCAAATAGGTATTTCAAAGACGCTAGGAATGAAGGTTTGCTATTATAGTAACTGTCAAAAACACTGTTATCCTTTTTCACTTATGCAAAATTCTAAAAGTTAAAAAGAGATAACAGTATTTTTATGATTTCGGTGTCGATATGCCTCATATTTGTATAACTGTATTTTCTATAGTCAAACATTTCAAGTCCATATGATTTATACGTCAGTGTAAAATGGCTGCCAATGATAGGGATGTACCGATTAGGGAATATAGTGTTACTTTAACAAGTATCGATACTAATACTACATAATAGTTTTACGAGTCTTACTAGATATCACGTTTGAATCATATTTATAATTTACTAAGCACTTCGCCTGCGAAAATTGTGATAGCTCGGCTAATTAGCATGGCATCAATATAATTTGTATCCTATGTTACTCGGTAAAAATGTAGCTTTATCATTATAAAGCTACGTTTTTACCGAGTACTACTACTGCTAAAAATTCTTTTAAGTACCATTGTACTTAAAAGAATTTTTAACAATAGTTCTTGAGTTAAATCGTAACAAACACACAAACAAAAAATCAAATCTTTCCTCTATATTATTATAGCATAGATTCTTACAGTCTGTTGTAACAAAAAAATGAGTAAGTTTCATGCTCCACTGACATCTGACCGTTAATTTTATTAATGTACTTAGTGTTTTTTCTGCACAGAATTTATAAATAATTTTAGTCGCATCACTTTTGCGCTTTCGCTTATTTTATATCTGGTCTGTAGCTTCTAGTAGGTATGCGGACTAGGTTTGCCAGATACAGTAATTTCATTTCCTGGCCAATTCGAAGGATACTAATTTGGTGGGTACGAAAATAGTTATTGGTCTTTGTAAAATATAATACACATATGTACCTATGTCAAAAATCAACTTACCAGCTCTAATTGCTCATACTATGCAGATTATTTTTAAATATGAAAACACAAACATTAATTGAGTATCGCACCTCGTTTTTAGTTATTCATTAAATAAAACTTCGGTAAAAATCAACATGTGTTTTATTTATTCAATAAACATTTGGTATGAAAACAACAATATGCATATCAAAATAAAACTTAAACTACCTATTCATTTCTAAACAATGTTAGTTGGTTCAAAAACTGCTTTCCGAGGCACGGAGGAAACTCGGTATGTAATGGGTGGTCACCCATCCACAGTCCAACCTAGGCAAACACGCACATTTTGCAATAAGACCAGCGAATCGTAAAACGGTCGACTTCTGAGTAGATGGATACATACCTCTTTGTGCATTGTTTCTACAATTAGATGGGGTAACTGCAATGGAGGCATTACAGTAGATGTACAAGAAACATCAGATTTTTTAACTTTTCTCGTCTCACAGAAAACATATGGCTCTTGATGTTGTTTTTTGATGGATGGCTGAAAAAAATAGGAATTTCGTTATGCAATATTTGTTTTGTATTGTGTAACGGGCTGGTGTCCGTAACTCCACGTCAAATTCGTCAGTCAAAACGCGTAAGTACCTAATTTGCGTGCGAACAATAATAATCATAATTTTTCGAACCGATTTGCACACGTATGTACTATACCGATATCGTACCAGCACAGCGAAGGAACTAGTATCGGAAAATATTACAGCAATGAGCAACGGTAATTGTAAACAAACGAATGAAATTATGAAATTAAAAAAAGGTCTGTAGGGCGAAAATAAGCCCAAATATGAACACTACAGCCATAAATTCACGATCCCTTAGCATTTTTTTCCTCAAAAGTGTATTACTATGTGTAATAATTCATGAAAACCGGCTACTAACCTGTGCAAAGACAATTGCAGTGTTGCCAACTCGGCGTCAAGTTTCGGGGCTAAATAGAGTCAAAAAAGGGCTAGAATAGGGCTAAATTGCTTTTATAGTAAAAATAAATTCAATTTTTAACTATTGTTTACTTATTAATTATATTTATTAGAACACACCATTATAAAAAAAAATTGGTTGCCTGTAAAGTCGGTATACGGGCGAAAGTTTTACGACTTTGAGTGGTAAAATAAACTTTTTATGTCTGTCTCTCTCGCTCTTAGGCGGGCTAACCATGCCCGAGTGGAAGGGACGCGTGCCTCTCACTCGCTCTCATTGTGAGCGCATAACGTGAGCGGAGCGTAACGCAGTTTCTTGAAGTGTCACCCGGCAAACCAATTTATAAGACGTTGTCACGTCAAAAAAAAAAACATTATAACTTTATAAAAAATAACAGCAGTCCAAGTTGAGTTTTATCTGCTTCACTAAGCTGCTCAGCCTTGCTCAATATGAATGTATACTTCTCTTTTGTCCTATTTTTTATAACATCTTTTGGGATATCATAATGTGTAGCAAGTTCCACTGAATTATATAAGGCCAAAACGTATTTGTAACATGGAATTTAGCGTGTCAAATTTCATCCTAGTAGAGTTTTCTTACACGATTTGGGGGCTAGAAATAGGGCTAGGTGCTAAATAATTATTTCAAGGGCTGACAAGGCTTAGAAAGGGCTAGATCTAGCCCCAAAAGGGCTAAATTGGCATCACTGGACAATTGAGGTTGATTTTCCTTCTTTCTTGCACCACACTTCATAACACAACACGCAGGCATGTTGAATAGCTGTTTTCCACCATATACGTGCAATTTTAAAGATAAACTCTTCGTAATTTTCTCACAAATCTCAATAAATGCAAAAGTAAACACTCATTTGACAGCAGAACTACCACAAAACTCGTCGCATAATATGGTGGATACGGCACTTACCTACAACTGTTACTACGTCACAACAAAATGTTGTCATTATGAGCAGCAGCTGAAATATTGTTGTCTCTTTTATCAAATACGATTACCACATTAGATAGAATGAAGCAAAACGATATTTCACATTCTGTTTCGTATTTCACTCACATTTGTCTATGCAAATGTAGGTATAGAATATCGGGGCCCCTCCATATTTCTTTCTATCTCTATGTTTATACGTCAGTGGTTGTATCTCAATCTTCACTACTGTTATTAGATGTAAAACTTCATACCGTCATATTGTGAGGGATCCTTCTTCTTTAAATAAAAATCAGTTATACACCATGGCTTCACTTTTAATTTTTAAACTCACACATCAAAATAAAATAACTCCAAATAAAATCATCATATTCAAATTCTCTCTTTTTTCAATCAATCAAAATTAAAAAAGTAAAAAGTAAAAAAAAAGAAAAGTAAAGAAAAAAGTAAAAGTTAATTTAGTTATTTTTTATTCAAATTCTCGTTTTTACTCATCCCCATTCTGTCTACTATTATACTGTGTCATTTTTATTCAAACAGCTTCATAGCAACATTTTTCTTTTCCAACGACCATAGACTTTAAAAGCTGCCAGTAAAAGACAAATTCAAAGACATAAAATTCTATTAGTCCAATATTACAACAACTACTACCTCAATAGAAAGAAGACCTTTGGAATACTTATTTATTTAAACTCTAGAAGTCGTTAGAATAGTCGCTAGTTTTTTTTTGTCGCTCTATACTAAGCCGCTGTAGAAAATAAAATGTCACTAGATCTAGCGACTCGTCACTAGAATGAGAGGTTTTCTTTTTGAGGTATTAAAAAAAAAACTTAGTTTCCAAGAACTCTATAGATGGCGTCTATGATAGTTGGTGCCAAAGCCAAAACGCTTGGAAAAAAAACATTGTGTCACGTCACATACTCTCGTTGACTGACACTTTCATTTGCCTTCCGAATATAACCTAGTTTTCTCCGCGCTTTGTTAAAATCAGTTTTTTTAGATTCCGTTCCTTGCATTGTCATACTAACTCCTAGCGCCATCTATCCAGCGACTAGGGAAGAGCTAAAAAGAAAATCCCTCATTGGCAACAATGGTCAAGAATCAGTAAAAAAATGTCAAATTGACATAAAGAACTCAGATGTCAAACAAACAAGCGCAGGTGTGGGGTGGCCTCCAAGAAATAATAATTTAGATTATTATGTTGCCGAGTAATAAGATAAATAATAGAAATAGACATTTAACCATCCTCTGGACCGCGAATTGTCACACTCGTTGTAAACCCGTTACCTATCAGCACGTCACATGTGTTGCACGCGGCTTTATGAAGATATAAAAAATCGACTAAAACGTGCACTGTTCATGTTTTCAATAGTTTATTTCACATCTGTATAACATTTCCAAACGCCGAACCAAAAATCACATGTCCGTTTCGACCGCGCGGCCACGGCGTTTTTTTAAAAAAAAAACTATGCCAAGATTTTGTAAAAGTTTGTAAAAGTTGATTCCCAAAACCACAAATTTGTCAAAGTTATGGTTAAAAAGTTATAAGGGTTTGAACGTGGCCGCGCCATCGAAACGCGGAGAACCGCGCGGCCACGGAGATCTTTAAAACTAAGCGTTGTAGAGACCTGAAATTTAGGTAAATAACAGATTGAATTTGTAAAAAAATTGTAAAAATATACAAAAAATTCCTAGGTTTATATCTTAGGAGCTGTAAGACTTAAAACCCCATGGCCGCGCCATCGAAACGGTGAATAACACGTTATCGCCGATATCTCGCTGAAAAAGCATCGTAGAGGTCTGAAGTTTTTTGGAAAACACAGATTTGAATTTGTCAAAACTGATAAAAATACTTCAAAAAGTCCTAGGGTTATATTTTAGGAGCTGTAAGACTACAAACCCATGGCCGCGCCATCGAAACGGTGAAAAATACGTTATCGCCGATATCTCGCTGAAAAAGCATCGCAGAGGTCTGAAGTTTTTTGTAAAACACAGATTTGAATTTGTCAAAACTTGTAAAAATACACAAAAAAAGCCTAGGTTTATATTTCAGGAGCTGAAGTACGGTATTGCTTAGAAATAAGTCGTGATTATTTATCGAAGAAAGTAAGTATTAGCTTGATTTTTTTTTGTAAACAAAACCTAATTATGTAGAACTAACGATAGTAGGCAAAAAAGTATTTTTTTTAATAATATAAACCCTGTAATAACGTTTTCAATGTTTCGATAGGGTGACCATGACTTATTGTTCACAGAAAACTTAATAATGTTTTTGTTATATGTTTTTTAAAACATAATTATGTTTTTGTAAAATATTGATTGGCATCGAGTAACATCTACCAATCCGCACTGGGCCAGCGTGGTGGATTATACGCCCATTCCCTCTCAGAGGAGGCAGGTGTCCCAGCAGTGGGAACATTAATAAGCTGATGATGATGATCTTATCGTTACATTTAAGTTTATTTTTTTATTATAAAAAAATACTTAAATCACAGATTATTCAGTTAGGTGCTTTTATTTTATTTTTTACGGCTTCCTTTATCGATACTGAACTCACCCCTAAGCTATGGCACGCGACTACTTTAACACCCTGTTTGTATTATTACAGAAATAAGTGTCATTGCATAGTATTTCCAGAATGATTTGTTATGACGATGGTAAAACCGAAATGCACGCAAGTTCCGAACAACCTATGACAATACATAATCTAACATAATTATGGTCTAAACTATACATATATGATTCATCATCATCATCATCTGCTTAGCCTTTTCCCAACTATGTTGGGGTCAGCATCCAGTCTAACCGGATGCAGCTTAGTACCTGTATTTTACATGGAGCGACTGCCTATCTGACCTCCACAACCCAGTTAGTACCCGATATCCCTTGGTAAGACTGGTTGTCAGACTTTTTAGGTCACTGACTACCTGTAACGACTGTCAAAGATCTACAAATGACAGCCGGGACCAACGGCTTAACGTGCTTTCCGAGGCACGGAGGAAACTCGGTATGTAATGGGCGGTCACCCATCCACAGACCAACCTAGGCAAGCACGGCTTAACCTAAAGATCGACCTGAGCGGCTGTTATTATTTAGCCACGGGCTCCTCACAAAGATGATTAAGATATTTAAAAAAAATTAGTAATTTTAAACACACCATACTTCACAGTCGTATTAAAAAAAAAATAATATAAAAAAATTCTTAGTGTAAGTAAATAATCTGTGATTTGTGGTTTTGTCAGAAATATGTAAGTTAACAATCTGTGATTTATGTGATTTTTTAAGAAATAAACATGTTTTTGTATCTTATCATTTTAATTTAATTTATAATAATCCTTGAAAAATAATTATAATGTAATAGGTTGAAGTTAAGCAATAAGTCATGGTCACCCTAACCAAACATTCAGAACGTTTTGAAGGTTATAAGCGATACCGTACTACAGCTCCTGAAATATAAACCTAGGATTTTTTTGTGTATTTTTACGAGTTTTGACAAATTCAAATCTAGGTTTTACAAAAAACTTCAGACCTCTGCGATGCTTCTTCAGCGAGATATTGGCGATAACGTATTTTTCACCGTTTCAATGGCGCGGCCATGGGTTTTTAGTCTTACAGCTCCTAAAATATAACCCTAGGACTTTTTGAAGTATTTTTACCAGTTTTGACAAATTCAAATCTGTGTTTTACAAAAAACTTCAGACCTCTACGATGCTTTTTCAGCGAGATATCGGCGATAACGTGTTATTCACCGTTTCGATGGCGCGGCCATGAGGTTTTAGTCTTATAGCTCCTAAAATATAAACCTAGGATTTTTTTGTATATTTTTACAAATTTTTTACAAATTCAATCTGTTATTTACCTAAATTTCAGGTCTCTACAACGCTTAGTTTTAAAGATCTCCGTGGCCGCGCGGTTCTCCGCGTTTCGATGGCGCGGCCACGTTCAAACCCTTATAACTTTTTAACCATAACTTTGACAAATTTATGGTTTTGGGAATCAACTTTTACAAACTTTTACAAAAACTTGGCATAGTTTTTTTAAAAAAAAAACGCCGTGGCCGCGCGGTCGAAACGGACACAAAATCACAGCTCTACTCCATCGACAAGTTGTCAAATAACATAAACAAAGTTACGTCAACAGACCGCGCCATTTTTTGCGTCATCGTGTTAGCGTAAGTGATTACGAGCTACGTATTTGTTATTGTAATAAAGTGCCTTTAAAAGTTCGTGAGAAGTTGTACTATCGTATTGTGATAACGCAAATTAGGTTTCGAATCGCAAAGTTGCAGTATTACGCCTGTGAAAATGACGTAGGTATAATAAAATTACCTATTTTGATTGTGAAGTGTGAAGAAATAAGTGATTTAGTGTTTAAAATGAGTGTGAAATGGGAAAAATAGTGCTTAATTAGTGAGGTGATTAGGTTGCTCAACTATCTACACCAAAAAACTAGTAGTTTTGTGTGTTTTTTCGTCCAAACAGCGACTGACAATAATTAGTTCCAGATGTAAACAAACAGTGAGAATCTTAGTTTCATATAATTATTTTGATTACTAACATCATGCTAATGAGATATTAATGAGTTAAGGTCTTATTGGAAAGGTAATCTAATCTAGTTTATTTTTAAATAATATAAAATACTAAAAAAGTTAATAGTTTTTGATCAAATTAATATTTTATTAGCAACATATCCGTTTTTATCACTGTTTTTCAAGTTCTACATTGTTTTTGGAGTAGCAAATTATAATTGTATGTCTTGATAGTTCCGCAGTTTCCTTATCTATTCTGCTATTCACTGTAATTTTTCTAGAGCTCTAACTCTTGCAGTTTGCGATTGACAAAATGTTTTTATTTAGAGTGTCAAATTTCGATGTGTGTCAGAATGGCTGGTTGCCTGGTGTGGCTGACTCTGGCAGAGCCACCAACAGGGATTTTAATTTTGATAACACAAAAATTTAGTCGCTATTTAGTCGAAATTAGTCGCCAAATATCAAATTTGGTCGGTCACTGGTTCAAAAGATATAAGGGCTTATTGTTGGCCCTGCTGGAGTCAGCCTACCCCAGCAGAGCCACATTAATAACTCAAAAACTAGGGCACCTAGCGAAGATCTGTTTTCTCCCATATTTACTCGCTAATTAGTCGAAATTAGTCGCCAAATATCAGAACTTGTCGGTCACTGGTTCAAAAGATATAAGGGCTTATTGTTGGCCCTGCTGGAGTCAGCCTACCCCAGCAGAGCCACATTAATAACTCAAAAACTAGGGCACCTAGCGAAGATCTGTTTTCTCCCATATTTACTCGCTAATTAGTCGAAATTAGTCGCCAAGTTACAGATTCAGTCGGTGTGTCATTAAAAAGATATTAAAGAATTCAATTTCCCCATACAGTGGTACAACCAAGTACAAAATACTTAAAGTAGTTTTTAGACAGGTGTATCTATACGACGTCTGGAGGAATTCTATAACTTCAACCCACCAAAGGAAAGCAGTATTCATTACCTAAAAACAAGATCTACAATAAATATATGTAATTATTTAGGTATCAAACAAAATGTGTGCATTTAGTCGCTGGCAGATAGATCGCTGCGCTCCGTTACATTTACACGATAAGTAAGAAAGAGATAGATGCGCGTATACAGACGAGCTACTTATAACGAGTTGCCCGTGACGTACCTAAGTTAAAGTCGGCCAGTTTAAAGTGGAACTTAAAGAATAGTTAGGAACTCGAATGTTGTTATCTTTAGGTACCTATTCCGCAAATACAAAAACGGGGAACAGAGCGAGCACCGGCGCGTCGTCGGCGGTGTTCGCGCCGCTAAAAGTATTAAAAAAAAATAGGTAAATTAACAAACTTGCTCTAAACTCTAAAGATTTTTTTCTTTAGTCATCCACCGGGAGTACAGCGAGAAGGTTTGTTTGTGTAAAATATTAAAAGAACAATTACGAATACGGGCTTTTAAGTGCATTGGACATGTCACATGGTGGTGGACAATTTGAGAGTGTTTTGAAAAGAGGACGCCTTATGAGTGAAGATTAATATTATTATGTAAGTTACCTTGATTTTTCACGTCATTAGCGTGTTTGTGTGTGTGTCCTAAGATACCAATACTGATGCGCTACCTACCAATGTAGTCCGTCGATGTCCATATTATTTGGCTACAATTAGGATAGTTAATTTAAAAAAAAAAACACTACCTACCTAAGTGCTTCAGTGCATACATTATGATTGTAACTCTCAGATCAAAGAATTTTGATCTGAGTTGTAACTTATCTAATTTTCTACCTATAATTGGGGTGTCTACGGGTGTGAATTTAGTAGGTACCTACCTCATTAGTCGGTATCTATTGAATTTAGATTACCTATATCTGAAATTCAATAGATTTGTACCTATGTAGTGAAATAAACGTAGGTACATAACATATCATCACGCCTGTAATCCCCAAAGGGTTAGGCAGAGGTATACCTAAGGCTCGGCGCAAACGGGCCACCAACCACAGCCACCGGTGGCTGTCGCACGCTATCGCGAATCTCCGACACTGCTGTAGCAAGTGGCCGCTACCGGCCACACGTGTGCGGCGAGTTTCAACAAAATGTATAAAAAAGCGTGTTAACTGCTTGTCGCTGGCCACCGGTGGCTGTGGTTGGTGGCCCGTTTTGCGCCAAGCTCAAAGGTATACTTAGCTGCACCGCAGACTTAGCTGCACCGCAGTTGCCGCATTCTAATTTTTCTATGCAATCTCGCACATAGACATAGACACAGTTTGCACACAGACACAGATTGCATTTTCTGTTAGTATAATAATTTTAAGGTAACTAATATATAATTTTATATTTCGACAATGAAGTTTTATTATTCTAACCTAAATTAAGATAAAATAAAAACTCAACCCGTCCATACAAACTCTACAGCCTACCACGACACAATACACACACACCCACAACGCAACACTGACAATCACCTCAAAATACACACATCAAACCAACTTTTTGGAAATTCATTTTTATAATTTGATTTAGATTTATATATTATTTCCGGCATTTAGATACAGTTCAATTTGTTGTATTTATAAGGAACAATAAATAAACTTACCTATTAAACCTTAATTAGAGCCATTAATGCTCATATTAGGTATAGTAAGTATTTCTGTAAGTGTGTCTTTGATTTAAGTATGTATTTTTTTGTAATGTATTTCAAGCAATGGGTTGATACTTACCTACATACTTACAATACGTTTTCAACGTTTAAGTATTACATTTTACTAAAGATAGGTACGATAATTTTAACGTATTTATTATTCTTAAGTAAATTAGAGCTCAACATTGTAAATTAGTAAAACAGTTGCATGCGACTGTACATCTTGACACTAAATAGACCAAGAGCAAGGTTTAATGGTTTCAAAGAAATTTAAGCCTCTCTAACTTAATAATTAAAAACATTTAACATGTATTTAATAGAGAATTTATCTCTCTCGGTCATTTCTAAGGACTTTAGACCGATAAAACTAGAAGTATATTACACATATTAATAGAAATATTTTTTCTTGGCAATTTTTCGTGAACTCTTCGATCTAGCTCTTGGACTATACCTTAATAATTGAACTCATTATATCTTCTGAACTAGGACCCGATTAATTCTGTAACTTGGCGACTAATTAGCGAGTAAATATGGGAGAAAACAGATCTTCGCTAGGTGCCCTAGTTTTTGAGTTATTAATGTGGCTCTGCTGGGGTAGGCTGACTCCAGCAGGGCCAACAATAAGCCCTTATATCTTTTGAACCAGTGACCGACCAGTTCTGATATTTGGCGACTAATTTCGACTAATTAGCGAGTAAATATGGGAGAAAACAGATCTTCGCTAGGTGCCCTAGTTTTTGAGTTATTAATGTGGCTCTGCTGGGGTAGGCTGACTCCAGCAGGGCCAACAATAAGCCCTTATATCTTTTGAACCAGTGACCGACCAAATCTGATATTTGGCGACTAATTTCGACTAAATAGCGACTAAATTTTTGTGTTATCAAAATTAAAATCCCTGTTGGTGGCTCTGCCAGAGTCAGCCACACGGTTGCCTGTGGCTTTGGTCTATGAGAGTTGATTAGAAAATTGCTACATAATTGCTTATATTTGCTACATATAAATATTTGCTACATACTATATATATTTAGAAATAACATATTTTCTTTGTACAGCCATCCTGACGTTTGGTTGGCTGGTCGCCTCCTAGTTTAAAGCCAAGCATGCAGAGTTTCCCGAAATGTATTGCGTCAATAATTGCTACATATTTGCTTCATTTATCTAATTTAGTTGTATCTTCAAACATATGTTAATTATAGGATATAGCAATTATTTTAATTATCCCAAGGAAAAGTGCCTGATAAAACAATAAAGGCAAATACTTAGTTATGTTGAATCGGTTTAATCGTTTAGGCTCTGGCAACAGCGTAAGTAATGCGATTGTTGCGTTAAAAAAAAATATGTACCTACCCTCAATAATCCAATAATTATCATTATAACAATTATTCTTAGTCATTGCTAGTGCAGATATCGTATTGGAATCACAGTCTAGGCTTATTTAATTTTATTCGACAATTTAAATAGATCTATGTTATTATAAGGAACAAGTACCTACCTATAGAACCAATTTTTAATTCTTGTTTTAGGTAACTATTATATAATCTGTGGTTTTGGTGTTTGTGACAATGAAGAGGGGAAGAAAGTTCGTTGTGCCACTCGAAGAGCAAAAAAAGGTTTTTTTGCAATACAAAAAGTATTTTTTAATTGATACGTATCAATGGGAGCGTCTGCAAACAATTGTATAAGGCAGTACTAATTTCACTAAACAGTGGATCAGTAGATGCTGGTAAATCTGACTTACTTGAAAAATACTTTCCAACCAAACGTCAGGATGGCTGTACAAAAAAAATATGTTATTTCTAAATATATATAGTATGTAGCAATTATTTATTAAATGTAGCAAATATAAGCAATTATGTAGCAATTTTCTAATCAACTCTCATAGACCAAAGCCACAGGCAACCAGCCATTCTGACACACATAAATTTCGTGCAAATTTTTCGCAAGCATGCGCGGTGAGCGCGGTTCTGTCTTTGATTTAGCGCGGTTGGCACGCTGGAGAGGGCAAACTTTAAACTTACCCTATCTTATAGCACGTATTAGTGAATGACAATCGTAATTTCATGGAAGAGAAATGTAAATGCACATACACGCGCAGCACTTTTGCAGTACGAACTGGGCTTATTTACTCTTGTAAAACGGAGCAGGTTATGCTTTCCGGTACAATTAAAAATCGCAATGGAATTAACCGCTAAATATATTGACAGATCTGAGTATATTATTACAAAAACCGGTCAGTTTTCCTTAATCGTCAGTTTATTTAATTTGACAGTTTCGTTGATTCGTCAGTTTTGCTTATTGGACAGTTTATATCTTTTGATCACGTTGACTTACAAGTTTGATTTTCACTCATCCAAGGGGTAGCAGACCTGAATAATTTGATGCCAATTTCAGCTTGATACTTCCAGACATTCCTGAGAAAGATCTTGACAGATGGATAACAAAGCGATCCTATGGGTTCCATATTTTCCAACTGAGTTAGGGAACCGTTATTTCGCGCGGGTACCGAGAGGTTAATATCAATGAAACAATGTATAATAGAATAAAGGTTTATTTAAATTTTAACAAATGCACCTAAAAACAAAAACATGCCTAGAGCAGTTAAAAATAATTACAGACAACTTGCTTTAATTACGTTGATAAATTGTTACGAAAAATAAATAAAGGCACCAAACGATGCCAATGGGGCTATCGCGCATGAAATTGCCTTTGCCGCTGGAGCCGTTCGTGTTGAGTAAGGTCTTCAGGTGGCATATCATGACGTCTTAGAGCAGGACTGTTTTAATCTTATTCTAGAGTGAGAAAGAGATGGCGCTAGACGTCCTCTATAGCCCCGTCACTTTCGCACAATGGAGTGACTTAAAACCATCAGACGTCATGGTAACCCCCCCTGTCAGATGTCATAGTGTTGCGTGCTTTTCTATCACGTATTTTTACTAACATTCACGATTGTGGTCTAGATTGAGCCATTCCTGATTAATTATAATTTGTAGATTGTAAGTAGCAACAATGTTATTTGATAATACTTTGAGGTAGAATGATTTTTAAATGTTTCATGCTTGCTAATTTTAGGGAAAATATTGTAAATATGACTATCTGGAGTTTACACTATGTTTATATACGTAATAAATACATTTTTTTATAAAGATTGGTAATATAGAGTTTAAAATAGAATTGTTGACAGGACCTTACTCGACAGTGGCGCCATCTGGTCAGCTCAAAAACGATAGCCCTCATTTTATTTCTTTTACAACACATAGCCAGGTAGAATATACTTAAATGTCTAACTAACCTAACGTGGGAGTGCCCCAAGTCCCAATTATGGGGGCACAGCTTTAGAGTTCACCTCTAATACCACTCTTTAGGTTTCACACCATCCCACTGGACAATTTCCTTGTTGAACCACACATACTGTCCCCTGACGGAGTCTGGAGCGTCCAGGGCTAGGTAAAGCGGAGCTGCAGCACCCTCGTCGATGCTCAAAGGCCCCTTGTGTGATGTCATATCCGTGTCTACATAGCCCGGATGGACTGAGTTCACTTTTATGTCTGTGGAAAGGTAAACAGTTTTATTTTAGAGATGTTCATTTTTAAATAATATATTAGTTTGATTACCTATAGCTTGTAGTTTTTATAATAAAATTAATCAGTGTTAATTATCATACAGTGATTCCTATCTTCATGACCTTGAGTAATTAAAGTGAGATAGTGCAAACAATAATAATTTATAGTTCCCAAGACATTCAAGAGAGTCTGGAAAGACAAACAGATTCATTTTAGAGATATTTTCTTTTAAATAAATTTTGTGTGTGTAGGTAGGTACTTGTAGTTTTTATAATTAATCAGTGTTAATCATTGCACAGTGATTCCTATCTTCATGACCTTGAGTAATGAATGAGTTAAAGCAAACAATAATTTATATGGTTCATAGGACAATATATACTCTAGTTTACTTATATATTATTACTAGTGGGCCACCCCGGCTGCACATGGCTAGCGGCTTAACCTTTGGGACACTTCAATAATTATCGTCGTATTACTACCAATTTACACTAAACCTTGATAAATTATTTACTAAAACCTTCCCTATGAATCACTCGTAACTATTGGTGAAAACCGCACGAAAATCCAATAGATAGACGCGGCAAAGGACTTTGTTTTATGATAATTTAAGTAGTGATAGTTTTTTTTTTTTTTTTTTCAACATTTATTTTGCAATCTGTCCTACAGACATTCAGCAAGTTGTTATATAGGTAGGTTAGTTGACGTGGGGGCACAATGTCCAGTGACATAGCCCTAATTACTTTTCCCTTTCTTATAGGTCAGCAGGAGCCTTTCTCTTCAATCTTCTGAATTCATCATCAATCATCTCTCATCAGTACAGTTGCTAGTATGTTTGGATGTTTTTGTAGTCTTTTCTTATAGGATTTCATACAGTTTTGTATCTCTTCTTTGATAGTTCTCTTTTTTAGGTCATGGTGTATCTGTTGGTTTGTGACATACCAGGGAGCTTTTGTGATTGTTCTAAGCATCTTGGATTGAAATCTCTGTAATATCTCAATATTTGAGTTGGAAGCAGTTCCCCATAATTGGATACCATATGTCCAGATGGGTTTTAAGATGCATTTGTATAGTAGAAGTTTGTTTTCCAGTGATAGTTTTGATGTTTTATTGAGAAGCCAATACATTTTTCTCATTTGAATGCTTAGTGCCTTTCTCTTGGTAAATATGTGGCTTTTCCAGGTTAGACGGCGATCTAAGTAAAGACCGAGATATCGAGCCTCATCTGCTTGAGGTATTTGAACTCCATTCAGTATTACTGGAGGGCATGTAGCATGTCTTGTGGCAAAGGTCACTTGCACCGACTTGGTCTCATTGGCTTTTATACGCCATGTTTTTAACCAGTGTGTGATGTTGTCTAGGCTTAGTTGTAGCATATTGCTTGCATGTATTGGATTTTCATGGGTAGCCATTGCTGCTGTATCGTCTGCAAAAGTGCCTATTACTACCTCATCAGTTAAGGGTAGGTCAGATGTAAATATTAAATACAAGGTCGGGCCGAGGACGCTTCCCTGGGGCACTCCAGCTTTTACTGTATGTAGGTTTGTCGTTTCCTCTCCCTGTTTGACATAATATAGTCTATCTGTTAGGTATGATTTCAGGAAGATAAAGTAGTTTGTTGGGAGCAGGGTTTTTATCTTGTATAATAAGGCCCTCATGCCACACGCGGTCGAAAGCCTGCGATATATCCAAGAAAGCGGCGCAGCAGTATTTTTTATTTTCGAAGGCTTTATGTATTTCTTCGACCAGTCTGTGCACTTGCTCAATAGTGCCGTGGTCTTCCCTAAATCCAAACTGATGATCGGGAACAATTTGTTTTTCTCTGATTACCGAATTTAGGCGTTTCAAGAAAAGCTTTTCCATTACTTTAGATAGTATCGGTAGAAGGCTAATAGGACGGTAAGATGATACTTCCTGCGGTGCCTTTCCAGGTTTCAGAATCATAATAATTTGGGCCACCTTCCATTGCTGCGGGAAAATGCCTCGCGTCAATATACAGTTGAACAATTGTGTGAGGAAAATTATTGCTTCATTAGGTAGTTCACGCAGTATTCTAGCAGTGATTAGGTCATATCCAGGGGCTTTCTTTTGATTAAGATTATTTATTGTGGCTAGAACCTCCCACACAGCAAACTTTTTAATAGGCAGGTCAAGTTGAAAGGGTTCTTCTAATCACTCAAGGATTTCTTTATCATTATGTTCGGAGTTGTTTTGAGCATCGTTTGGTACAAAAACTTCTTCTAAATGGGAAGCAAATGCTTCACCCTTTTCCAAGTCACTCTTGGCCCAGGTGCCATCTTTTTTCCGAATTGGTGGCTTCGAAACTGTTGGTCTTCTAAGTTTTTTCGTGGCCTTCCAAAGTGAGTAATCACTAGCTGCTTTAGCATCCAAGTTTTGTAAGTGGTGTTCTACGTTCTCGTTTCTTTCAAAGCATAAAGATTCTTTCAATTTAGCTGTCAAGTAGTTGTATCTAGTTTTGTCACCGTGAAATCTAGTTGTTTGCCATAATTTACGCGCTTTTCGTTTCTCAGCCACCAATTCCCTGATAGACTTCGGTACTTCCGTTGAGTCCTTATCTTTAGCAGGTGGGGTGCTGTCCCAGGCCGCATTTTGAATGCACTTATTGAAGTGTTCAACTGCAGCCATTAGGTCATCTTCACTTTTTAGGGATAGTTTAGTGTTAATTGAAGTCTTAACCAAAGTACGAAACAACTCCCAGTTTGTTTTGTTGCTGTGCAGTCTTGCTGGTATTTTTGCAGATTTAAATTTCTGACAGACTTCCATTAACACAGCACTATGATCTGATGACAGGTCCTGTGATGACGTACAATGTAGAAGATTTGGGGAAATGCCTTTTACAACGAAAAAATCCACTAGGTCTGGTAACTTCTTTGGGTCTGTGGGCCAGTATGTTGGTGCCCCGCTTGACACTGTATTGAGGTTTTGTTCTGAGATTGCTGCCTGTAGTTGTCTCCCCTTAGGAGTGGTTAGTCTCGAGCCCCAATCAGTACTTTTTGCATTGTAGTCTCCTCCTGCTATGAATCTTGGTCCTAGTGTTGCAAAGAAATGGTTGTAATTGTCTTTTTTTATTGAGTGCTTAGGTGGAGAATAAAGTGCAGTGACCACTAACTGTCCCCGCCAATCTTCGATGGCCACACTACAAGCTTGTATCTCTGGAGTTCTGTACGATTCCATCTCATGATGTTTTATATTATTTCGTACGATAATTGCAGATCCTCCATGTGCTGTTCCATCCGGGTGCATGGTTTGGTAAAAAGAATAATTAGGTATTTTAAAGTAATTTTTCTCAGTAAAGTGGGTTTCAGATACAAGTAGAATATCAATTTTATTTTGTTTGAGGAATAATTTGACTTCTAGGATATGTTGTGACAGCCCATTAGCATTCCAAAGGGCTATTTTTAATGAATCGAAGGTGTCAGTTTGGTCATTAATTCCATAAGGATATTTGTCATTGAGGTTAATTGTTGTAGTAATTGTTTCATTGTATTCATCATGTCTTTCATGTTAATATTATCACTGTTCTTAATTTCTGTGAATGTGCGTTCTTCGTTTTTAGAGTTTTCGCCCAGTAAAGCTTGTTTGTATGAATTTTTATTGAACTTGTTTGTGGAATTTATGGGGTTTAAGGTGGATGCTCAAGGGTAGCCCGCGAAATTCAAATTTTCTTACGTTTTTTGCAATTTGCAGGCCAGTGCTAGGTTGTATGTTGATTAAAATATTGTTTGCGACTGTAAGACGTATGTAGTAACACAATTATAATCATCAAAATCATCAATACAACCCTCCAAGTTCATAATGGTGCAAGAATGATTTTGACCTTGGAAAAGTAATTTTGACACCAATATGAACTTTGAGGGTTGTATTGATGAGTTTGATGAATATAATTCTGTAACTACATACGTCTTACAGTCGCAAACAAAATTTTAATCAACATACAACCTAGCACTGGCCTGCAAATTGCAAAAAACGTAAGAAAATTTGAATTTCGCGGGCTACGCTTGAGCATCCACCTTAAATCAATACTTGTTGGACGTTCCCTGTTAGATCTCGATGGGGATTTTGGTTTCAATGCTGGTTGTGATGGGTATTTAATTTTTTGGAGCTCTCTATATACAGAACAACCTTTATAGTTAGCGGGGTGGTTGCCCTCGCAGAGTATGCATTTAACTGAATCTGACCTTTCTTTGCGGTCACAATTTACTGATGCATGGTCCCCAGCACATTTGATGCATTTTGGTTTTTTAAAACAAAATTTTTTGGTATGGCCATATTGTTGGCAGTTGCTGCATTGAGGTATTTCTTTTTTAGGTCTTGGTGGTTCTATTATGATTTTGCAATGCAGCAGGTGCTTGATTTCATAGATAAGTTTATTGTTAGTGTTGGGCTCTACTTCAACAAAGAATATTGGTAGCGGATTTTTGGTTATTCTCTGTTTGACATTCCAGATATTTGTAACTTTATGTCCAAGTTCTTGTAACTCTGTTTTCATTTCTTCGGTATCAGACGATGAATGAAGATTTTTAATCACCACCCTAAAAGACCTGTCTTGTTTTGGTTTATATGTATAGAACTCTGTATTTTTTTCTTGCAGACTCTTTACTATTTGAGTATATAATTCTGATGTTGCTGGTTGAATCCTTACTTGGTCTTTTTGTAGAACTTTAACAGTATAGTTGCCTTTTGCCACTTCGTCTAGCATTTTTAGTAGTGGTTGAATATTACCTACTTTTTCTACATAAATGGGCGGTGGCATGATTGGTTTTTTTGCTACTGTGGCAGTATTCGTTTCCTGAGATGTGTCATTGTCCAATATAGCAAAGCTGTTGGATGTAGGTGTTGGATGCGTTTGGGACAGCCAGTATGTATCTAATTTCGATTGTTTCGTCGGCCCTCTGGAGTAGTGAATAATCCCGGGAAATCCCGGAACCGAAAGTACGGGGAAATCCCGGAAATTTGCGTTGTTTTAGGAACCGGAATTTCCAAAACCAAATCCCGGTTCTTTCGGTACTTTCGGCAAAAGATACTTCGCGTTTAGATATATGTTTTACAGAAGAAGACTTACTTGACATTATCAGAACAATTTTGGAAGCGTTATGGCAGCGAGATGCGACACTATTAACTGCAGATATAGCTGTAAAATTCGCATTAAAGAAATTGTCCACCATAAATAACAGTATAGCCGCAAAAATGTTGACGATGCTGAAAAACAGATACAGGCAACGTCGATTCACCGGGGGCCTCCGGCTTAAAGTCACCGCGACGGGGGCTCGTATGCTGGAGATCCCCGGCGAAACCAGCGGGTCGTCCGCTGACGCTCTGGCTGAAAAGCTCAGAGCGTCCCTGAACGCGGACGACGCCCGAGTGTCCAGACCCGTTAGATGCGCAGACCTGCGCATCATGGGTCTGGACGACTCAGTGACCAAGGAGGAGGTGGTGGCCGCCGTCGCCAGGTCCGGTGGGTGCCCTGCTGAGCAGGTCAGGGCAGGCGCCCTACGTCCGGACGTCACGGGTATGCATACCGTTACGGTATGCTGCCCCGTGACGGCGGCCAAAACAATAGTGGAGGGCCGTAGGCTACTGGTGGGCTGGGTTTCAGCGCAGGTAAAGCTGCTGGAGCCCAGACCTCTGAGGTGCTACCGCTGCCACGTGGGACACCACGTGTCAGTACAGTGCGCCTCGGAGGTTGACCGCAGCGGACTCTGCTTCCGCTGCAGTCAGCCCGGTCATGTGTCCGCAGCTTGCTGCGCCACGCCGCACTGCGGTGCATGTGCGGCAGCCGGCAAGCCGGCCGAACACCGGGCTGGGAGCAAGGCCTGCGCTCCGCCTACCAAGGCCACCAGAGGCAAGGGAAGGCCCTCCGCCGCCACCACCACCACCGTCGCCACCGCCGCAGCCGCAACTGCCGCCGCCGCTGCCACTGTCGCCGCCACAGAGGGGCCCTCGCAGGGGGCTAGGGAGGAAGCGGTAATGGAGTGCCAATAACGGCCCCATTACGCTTCCTCCAAGCGAATATCAACCACTGCGCCTGCGCTCAGGATCTGTTGCTCCAGAGCATGGCGCAGTGGTCGATTAACATCGCTGTGGTCGCTGAGCCGTATTTTGTCCTGCCCAGGGAAGACTGGGTGGCGGACCTTAGCGGCTCAGTGACCATAGTGTCGTCGGCCGCCGCCGGTACCCCGACCCTTGAAGGTGTCAGGAGGGGTCGGGGGTGCGTAGCAGCCCGGGTCGGGGAGATCGTAGTGGTGGGAGTATACTTCTCCCCGAGCCGAACTCTCGCCGAGTTCCATAACTCTCTCGCAGAGTTGAGTGTTGTCGTCGGAAACCATTCCCTCCCCGTGCTTGTCCTCGGGGACTTCAATGCCAAGAACTTGGCTTGGGGTTCTCGTTGCACAGACGTGCGGGGAAGGATGGTGGAAGACTGGGCCCTGGAGAAGGGCCTGGTCGTCCTAAATCGGGGTTCTGTCCCCACGTGTGTGCGGATGCGGGGCGAGTCGGTGGTGGACATTTCGTTCGCTAGCCCCGCTCTGTCACCGCGTGTCATTGACTGGCGTGTTATGGAGGGGGTGGAGACCTATTCCGACCACCGGTACATCCGGTTCGACGTCTCCACCCAGACCTCAAGCGCGCCGGTCCAACAGGCCCCGAGTGGTCCGCGTTGGGCGCTGAAGCAGCTGGACCGGGAGCTCCTCCTGGAAGCCTCGATCGTGCAGGCCTGGGTGACATCACCGGACAGGCCTGCCGACGTTAACAATGAGGCAGGGTGGTTCCAGGAGGCCATGTCTGACATCTGCGACGTGGCAATGCCCCGTGTTCGGCCAAGAAGCGCCCGGCGTCAGGTGTACTGGTGGTCGCGCGAGCTGACATCTCTGCGCGAGGCGTGCGTGGCTGCACGACACCTGTACGCCAGGCATCGCAGGCTCCGCATCCGCCCACCGGATGCGGCAGCCATTGAGGCGGAGCTTTATGAGGGGTACAGAGCGGCGAAGACCGCCCTCCGCGAAGCGGTCTTGCGGGCCAGGAATCAGGCCCGCGAGGAGTTGCTGGGGACTCTCGACAGAGATCCGTGGGGGCGCCCTTACAAGTTGGTGCGGGACAAACTCCGCCCCTGGGCCCCCCCACTGACGCAGAGTCTCCGGCCTGAGCTCGTGGAGGACGTGGTGAGCACTCTGTTCCCTTCGCGAGGAGAACACCCACCCCCGCCTATGGCTCCGCCGCCTGCGATGCTGGAAGCGAACCAACAGGACGACGACGACAACGCTCCGGAAGTGACTGGGGTAGACCTGAGAGTGGCGGTACGCAGGCTCAGTGCCAAAAATACCGCCCCGGGACCCGACGGCTTGCCTGGCAAAGCCTGGGTCCTGGCCTCGGAGGCTCTCGGGCCCCGACTAGAGGGGCTCCTTAGCGCATGCTTGGAGAGAGGCCAGTTCCCGCTTCGTTGGAAGACGGGAAAGCTGGTCCTCATTCGGAAGCCGGGGCGCCCTGCGGACTCTCCGTCCGCATACCGGCCCGTGGTGCTGCTCGACGAGGTGGGCAAGCTCTTTGAAAGAGTAATTGCAAACCGCCTCGCCGAGCACCTTGCGGGGACTGGGCCGGACCTTGCGGAACACCAGTTCGGTTTCCGCAAGGGGCGCTCAACGGTGGACGCCATCATGCGCGTGAGAGCCCTCACGACGGGGGATGCGGTGTCCAGAGGTGGGGTTGTCTTGGCGGTGTCTCTCGACATCGCCAACGCCTTCAACTCCATGCCCTGGAGCTGCATTAGGGAGGCACTCCGGTATCACCGGGTGCCGACCTACCTCCGTCGAGTGGTCGGGGACTACCTGACGGACAGGGCAGTCATTTACCCTGGTCGCAGCGGAGAATGGAACCGGCGAGAGATGTCGTGCGGTGTTCCGCAGGGATCGGTCCTAGGGCCGTCCTTGTGGAACATCGGGTACGACTGGGTGCTGCGCGCCGACCTCCCTAGCGGTGTCAGCGTGGTTTGCTACGCAGACGACACGCTGGTGCTGGCACAGGGGGGGTCGCACGAGGCGGCGGCCGAAGTGATGACACGCGGGGTTGCGATAGTCGTTGAGAGGATCCGGCAATTGGGTCTCGAGGTGGCATTGCACAAGTCCGAGGCCATGTGCTTTCATGGGCCTCGGAATGCGCCACCTCCGGGATCCTTACTCACGGTAGGAGGGGTATCCATCGGTGTCGAGTCGACTTTGAAGTACCTAGGACTCGTCCTCGACAGCCGGTGGAACTTCGTGGAGCACTTCCGACGTTTGGCCCCCAAACTGGAACGGACTGGGGCTGCCTTCAGGCGGCTCCTGCTCAACCTGGGGGGGCCGAACGCCTCCTGCCGGAGGCTCTACGCGGGAGTCGTGCGGTCCATGGCCCTTTACGGGGCCCCGGTGTGGGCGCGTTCTTTGAGGCGGCGTGCCGCCCACTACCTGAACGCGCCCCAAAAGGTGGTAGCCGTAAGGCTGGCCCGGGCGTACCGCACAATCTCCCGCGAGGCAGCGAGCCTCCTTGCCGGATTGCCGCCATGGGATCTGGAGGCAATAGTCCTCGCGCGCCTACATGAATGGCGCGCGGAGACGCTACGCCGGGGGGAAACTCCGCTGCCGCGGCAAATTGTCGCTCAGCGGACAGACTTCCGGCGGGATCTCATGGCGACATGGAGAGAGCGACTGTCGCAACCCCGTGCAGGGCACGCCACGATAGTGGCGATAAGTCCCCTCTTTGAGGAGTGGCTTGAGCGACGCCACGGCGTCCTCACCTTCCGCCTGACGCAGGTCCTCACCGGACACGGAGTGTTCGGGAGGTTCCTGCACCGAATCGGGCGGGAGGAAACGCCCGGGTGTTTCCATTGCGAGGATCGACCGGAGGACACGGTGGAGCACACGGTGGAGGTGTGCCCCGCGTGGGCGGAGCACCGCCGTGTCCTCGAAGCGGCGATTGGCGGCGGCGACCTCTCGCGTCCGGCCCTGGTGCAAGCCATGGTCCGGAGCGAGACGGAATGGGACGCCGTCACCTCCTTCTGCGAAGCAGTAATGCTAGAGAAGGAGGTGGCGGAACGTGAGAGGGAGCGAACCTCTCAACGTCCCGGCCGCCGCGGGAGACGCCCCGGGCGTCGGGGGCCACCACCACGTAGCCCCCGGCCACCGTAAGCGCGGGCCTGTGGACGGTGAGCTATGGGCTAGCTTGCCGTCCGTCCGTCTCATGACATGACGACAGGCCGTGTCGACGGCGCGTTCGTGTTCCACGCGCGCCTCAAAGAGAGTCAGCAAAAAGGAAGGGGTCCGTAAGGACCGATGCCTGCCGGGGTTGCGGGACTATTCGAAAGAGATACCGTGGCCCCGGAACACAAAGGGCGATGAAGGAACATGGATGGGTTTTAGTCAGTAAAAGTCTGACACTCCCTCCTGCTCCGCCCAGAGCGGGAGGGGTTATTTGATGATTTCCCATCCGAAAAAAAAAAAAAAAAGGCAACGTCGATTGCCGGAAACATCAATATTAACATATTTGCAAAACCCTGAAATGTACTTCTCCAACGCACATGATGAAGATTTGTCAGTGTTTACTCGGCCAAGTAGTGACGAAATATGCAGGAAGATAGTGGAACTGCTAAGGCGTACTTTAGGAGATTCTTTTTTGGAAACAGCTCAGTTGCCGTCAGATACAGATGAAGACATAGAAAGAGAACCTCAATAAAAAAAAGAGGAGCTTAATGCAGAGCTTAAAAAAGCTACTGCTTGTAAAAGAACAAGAATGACTCACAGTGAAGATCTTATTACGAATGTGAGGATCGAAATGGCTCTTTTTGAGAACGGAGGGGATCGTGGACGTTATTTGTCGCAGGGTTTCGACTTTTTTTATCAATTCCACCGACAAGTGTAGAGCCTGAAAGAATTTTTTGTCTAGCTACCTTTTTGGGTTACTTTTTTTGGGTACCTTTGTAATAAAATAAGATCACGTTTAAGTGATAAGAGTTTGGACGCTCTTATATTTTTAAGATCATTATATAAATGTTTCTGTTAAGTATATATTATGTAGGATTAGGTATAAAAATCATTTAATGTTAAAATATGTTGCTGGCATAATATGCGTAATTACCAGTAAAATTATACTAAATAAGACTGACTTAGTGTCTATAAAACAAGAAATAAAACGTTTTATTTGATTTGATTAAAATGTTTTTACTTTGCCCTGTCATTTCGTCTTTTTTTTTACTTTCTCCGTTTCAACACTTTCAACTCTCTTACAAAGACTTTTTTTTTTTTTTTTTAAGGGACAAGCCCGCCACACTGTTCCCAACCACTGTAACTCCTGAAAGCCAGAATCAACAGTGGCGACCACCAGAAAAGCGCCGAGACAATGAAGCTCGACGAAGTCCCAGAGAATGAATTTAACTGTCTTGGATCCCGCAACGAAATTAATCAGAAAAGTATAGCGGAGGAGTAGGAAAATCTGTAATTTCCACTTCCCTCCATATCAGCAGGAGACACAAAGAAACAAGGCCAATAGGCACAAAGGGACGTTCACAACTGGGATAGGCCCAGTTGCCTAGCACCACGGATAAAATATTAACATTAATGGGTCCTAAGTTGTGAGCAGTTATATTTGATTCCAATAATAGGTATGGCAAAAACGCTTGAACGCACGGAAATTTGTTCTAGTTTCTACAAGGTCTGTGTAGTAAATAACTCCGGATGTAACCTGTACACTATCCATCATAATATTGCGTTCATTCTGCCAAAGACTGCACTCCCATAAAATATGATGTGCTGATTGTTCATATTCGCAGTCAGATGTGGAACATTGACAAAGAGGCGAGTCAACAAGCTTGAAGGAAAATAATTTACTCTTAAAGTTACCATGACCGGTGAGAAATTGAGCAACACAGTGATCAACCTCCAGCCATGTCCTGGCCAGCCGTTCACGAACGGATGGAAAGAACTGGTGGAGGTGTCGGCCCTTGATGGAATTAACCCACCTACATTGCCATTCAGACAAAAGTTCCTCCCAGACGTCGGTCTGTGGTTTGAATAATCTAGAAATCTTATCACGGTCACGTAGGGTTAAAAAGTCTGCGTCCGTGGTCTCACGCGCGTTATAGTACATTGCAGCCCGTCGCTGCACTTCAAGATCGACTGGAAGTACACCTGCAAGTACCGGTAAGGCTTCAGTACTAACCGTCCTATACGCTTTGCATAAGAATATCAAAGCCAAACGCTGGCTTTGAAGCAATTTACGTCGTACCGCTCCTATGGTGGCCCTATCGGCCCAAACAGGTGCCCCGTAGCACATACACCCCAAATAGGTAGCCCCATAAATGGTCTTTAAAGTTAGAAATGACAGACCCCACGTAGATTTGGATATTCTAGTTAAGGCATAAAAGTTCTTTTTAGCTTTTTCACCGACAGTTTTTATATGATCTATGAATGAAAAATTCTTCTCTAAGACCAAACCAAGGTAGCACACGGACTGCTTTCTTTTCACGGGAACGTTATTAAATTTAATACTAGGCCACGATTTAAGATTACCTTTTAAAATTAGTTGATAAGTTTTTTGCGGTGCAAAGGTCAGACGGTTTCGATCGCCCCACTGAGATATTAATCGTAAGCAAGTGTCAGCTAAATTCTCGAGTCCAGCCCGAGTACTCGACTGAATGAGCAGCAGGCCGTCGTCCGCGTAACCGGTTAATGAACAGCCGGGTGGGAGAGGAATCGCGAGAAAATCATCGAAACCTAAATTCCACAGATACGGAGCGATTACCGAGCCCTGAGGACATCCCATGGTAAGGGACTTTGATATAGAATGATGTCCGAGTTTGAGTTTCGCGGAACCATTTAAAAAATATGAATAAACAAGATTATATATGTTTTTATAGCAGCCGCGATTCTTCATTTTAAGTAGTAGCATCGGCCACCATGCGTTATCAAAAGCCCCGGAAATATCTAAAAAGATTCCAACCACGTACTTGTGTTCCGAGTTATTAACAATTTTTCTAACAGAAAGTGCCGCGTCTACGGTAGATTTTCCCACGGTGAAACCGAATTGGTTGTTATGAAACTTTGGCCCGTCTGGCAGCAAACGTGGAACGATAAGGCGCTCCAGGAGTTTTCCCAAAGATGGCAGTAGGGTTAAGGGCCTGTACGACTTAGGGTCGTCTGGTGGCTTATCACCACTTTTTGGAATTATTCGTATAAAGCCACGTCGCCATACACGAGGAAAAACGCCGTCCGCAATACATCGGTTGAAAACAGATAAAATGGCGTCACCCGCTGTTTTACAAGCTTCTATTATCATCCGATTAGATATTTTATCTTCACCTGATGATTTGTTAAGAGGCAGTTTCCTGACAAGATTAATGAATTCGTCAATGGATGGAAGGTCTGACGTTGGTGATTCAGGTGGCACAGATGCCCACGCTCTGATCTGCTGATGGTAGTCATTGTCATTTACTGGCGAATCATCAGGTATCAGACTATTTAATAGAACTTCGGTTGTTTCCTCAATACCGGTCGTGTGTCTATTATTTACTTTAATGTTCTGGACAAACGCCAGGTCGACTGATCGATTAGCTTTGAACTCGTGATACAAAGGAGACCACGGACCTTCTTTATCTAGTTTTTCTACTATTTTTCGCAGTAAATTACCCTTAGACTTTTCCACTGATGCTCTGTAGCGGGACTTGGCAACTCTAAATGCATTTAAAGCAAAGTTAAGTGGGTCTCCGGTGACCTTTTGTTTTCTAAGCTTGTTTAAATGTCTGCGCGCTCGGCGATAGCTTTTACGCTGCTCAATTAAGTAGTCACACCACCAATCACATCTATGGATGTTGGTCATAGATGCGCGACCAATGGCGATGTCAGCACAGTAAGTGAAGGTGTCTGACATAATTTCAGCACTTTCTTCAGCTGACAGCCCATCACGAGTGAAGTCTTTGGCGTGACACGCAAAAAGCAAGCCAAAGAATTCCCAATTCGCGCCTTTACTTTTATATCTAAAATTACCAGTGATATGAGATGGACCTTGAGTAGACCTCGGAACAAATTCGTACACGATCAGGCGATGATCACTACAAGACGCATCTGGTAGGACACGCCACCTATCCAATCGTACGTCTGCACTAGAAAGTGTGACGTCAATACAAGATTCGCCCATTGGGCTGCAAAAAGTAGGTGGTGCATCAGGGGTATTATGAATTGATAGGTTCATTTCTGCTATAAAATCTTCAACAGCACAACGTCGGTCGAAATCCGTTGACCTAACCTTGCCATACCACAGAGACGATGACGCGTTAACATCAGCGCCAACGATAACTTTACTGCCCGCGAGTGACTGTAAGACGTGACGGAGGTTATGTATATGAGGTGCAACAGGGTCTGAGTATTGAAAGTAACAGCTCACAACGTAAACTTTAAAAGAAGCTGATGAGACTTCCGCAACGGCACAGTGGGGCGTCATGAGGTTACGCAAAGACGTTACTGTAAAGTTAGAAGAACGCGCCACGTAAATTCCGGCTCGTGCTTTGCTGTCCAGCTGAACTACTTTGTGACGTAAGTGAGCGTTCTGGTATTGTTCTTGAACAAGTACTATGTCTAAGTTATAATCGATAATTAATTTGTCTAATTCAGAGGTCGCCACCCTATCGTTGTGGAGATTTAATTGTCCTATAGTTAAACTATCCATTATTTTAGTAGTTGGTATTGAGGATTAACTGTTCGAGCTTAAGTTTGTAAGTGGTACACTCTGGGGACCCGCAACGATGGTCAAACGGTTTTTTAAAACGTTTACACGCCACGCAAGTCGGTATGTAATTTAAATTATCCTTGTGCGGGCAGTTATTTGTTTCATGTGCTTCCGAGCAGTTAGCACAGGTAGGTGATTTATTAACGCAGTGTTTCTTAACGTGACCGAACTGCTGGCAATGTAAACAACGAACTACTTCGACATCATCGATGAAACGGCAAGTCGCCCAATCAATAAATAATTTATCTTTGGTGGACACTAAATGTTTTCGAACTGTGGACTCGATTTCAACGCCTATCCACTTGCGACCGTTATCTAAGGAACGCCTACGAATAATTTTAGTTGACTTAATAAAATCATCCTCATTTATTGGCAGCTCGTCTTTAATGTTTTGACGGTATAACGCGTGCAGAAAAGCATTGTCTTCCATTGAGGATGGGACGTCCTTAACTAATATACGAGGCCTTCGGCCTTTCGGTTTTTCAAGTCTTAAGCCGGCGGACCTAATAGCATCGACCGATTGCAATTTTTTTATTTGGTTGTCATTAGCGACACGTAATACAACGCCAGATTTCGCGGTTTTCTTAACGCCTACAATTTGAAATCCGTCGTCACTAGGCTTAATCGCTTTCATAAGCGCTTGTTTAGTCGCGGACGATGACGAGTAATCGGCTAACCGGTCAGCTGTAGGGTACGCGACGACGCACGGAAGGGGAACGCGGGACTCCACGGCTGGCGCAACTTTAGGTAGACGAAGTTTCAAAGAATCCGCATACGAAGATTTGTTACAATCACTAGTATTGTCATTATTAGTATTACGATTTAATTTCATTATATCCAATTCGCGTTTCGTATTGGCTAATTTAGTTTCATTGGAGGATGATTTTATGGCTAACAAAGAAACGATGGCCGTTACGCGCTGAGTCATGTCCATGATAGCGGATTTATTTGCGACATTAATGCGCTTACAAAGACTTATTAAAGTATCAAAAGTATCGATAGTACCGGGAATCCCGGTTCTTAAGCCAGAAGGTCCCAAAAATCCCGGTTCTTTAAAACAGCACCGGTTCTGCATTCCCTACTCTGGAGTCACCAGTGCTTGGGATGGACCTTTTGTTTCTAGGAGTAGCCATCATGTCGCCATTATTGTTTCCACTTGGTATTGTAGTGGGTGTAAATTGGCTTGGATAAGTCGCGTTCGAGCTATTTTGTTTGAAAGGTGTTTGAAATTCAGGACCACTCATTTTATTTTCTGAGGTGAGTCTGTCATTTTTCCTGATGTTTTAAACTGTATTATGAGGAAATATGTGGCAACACTTTTTCTGGTGACACAGTTGACAGATGTGACAGCCAAAATTATTATATTTGACACATGAACAAGATTTATAAATTTTTTGGTGAGGGTAGAAAAATCCCGAGTTTATTTCACTAGTTTTTGCACTAATTCCGAGTGTTTTTTTTTAACACAAACAATATCAGTGATGCACTGGGAGGAAACGCGCACTGTGGTACAACTTTCAATGTCTAAACAGTTCGATTTGTATTTTAATTCAGTAGATTATATTAGAGATATTTACTTTTAAATAAATTTTGTGTGTGTAGGTAGGTACTTGTAGTTTTTATAATTAATCAGTGTTAATCATTGCACAGTGATTCCTATCTTCATGACCTTGAGTAATGAATGAGTTAAAGCAAACAATAATTTATATGGTTCCTAAGACACTAGATACTCTAGTTTATATATTATTACTAGTGGGCCACCCCGGCTGCACATGGCTAGCGGCTTAACCTTTGGGACACTTCAACAATTATCGTCGTATTACTACCAATTTACACTAAACCTTGATAAATTATTTACTAAAACCTTCCCTATGAATCACTCGTAACTATTGGTGAAAACCGCACGAAAATACAATAGATAGACGCGGCAAAGGACTTTGTTTTATGATAATTTAAGTAGTGATAGTGAAGTAATTTATGTAACAATAATATACGTCTAACTTACCTCTGTCATTCAGCATTCGCTGTTGGATAATAGTCAGAGCACTCACACCAACTTTGGACACCACATACGTAGAGTTACCCCACTCTGCAGCATGATTGCCTTGTTTAGCAGCATCCACAAACTGCTGCATCAGCTTGGAAAGCTCCGGAACAGTCAGCTTCTCATCTTTTAGACGGTCTCTTAAAGCTTGGCTTGGTATTTTACTCAAGTGACCTTCAGAACTGGAAACATTGACCACTCTGGCTCCGTTCTTCAAGATTGGGAAGAGGATGTCACATGTAGATACCAAAGCAAAGTAGTTTACGAACAGAGTCTGTTCGGCTTGCACGGCAACCGACTCCGGTGCGTTACCTTTGAAAGCCATGGCTGCGTTATTAACCAAAATATCGATACCTCCGTAGTTACTCTTGACATAATCCCTGAACACCTCAAGGCTTTTCTTATCAGTCACATCCAGTTGATGGAATTTAGGGTTTAATCCTTTTTTTTCCAAGTCGGCGACCGCTTTTTTGCCGCGCTCGACATCACGAGCAGTCAAGTAAACTACGCCTTCAAACCGCTTGCAAAGTCCGCGAACTATCGCCAAACCGATGCCTTTATTTGCTCCAGTTACTACGGCGACTTTTGAGACCATTTTTCACGAAATAAATATCAACAAATGAAGTCACAACAACAAAGTTTTACCGCTGAAGATGTCAATTGTCTTGTCAATCAAAGGTCAGTAAAAGAAATGTCAAATTGACTTTTAAAACTCAGATGTCAAGCAAGCGCAGGTGTGGGGTGTTCGGCCTCCCAAGAAATAATAATCATGATTAGTAAGTTGCCGTGTAATGAGATAAAATAGAAGTAAACATGTAACTAACTTACACTATCTTATCAAAAATTGATAAGCACGTATTAGTGAATGACAATCGTAATTTTATGGAAGAGAAATGTAAACGTACAAATCACGCTTTATCAGCACTTTTGCAGTATGAACTGGGCTTATTTACCCGACTTGTAAAACGGAGCAGGTTATGCATTCCGGTTAAGTTCCGGTACAATTAAATTACAATGGAATTGACCGCTAAATTTATTGACAGATCTGAGTATAATAATATTACAAAAACTGGCCAGTTTCCCTTACTCGTCAGTTTATTTAATTCGACAACTTTCGTTAAATGGACAGTTCATATATATATTTTGATCACGTTGATTTACAAGTTTGATTTGCACCATCAGCAGACCTGAATAATTGATGCCAATTTCAGCTTGATACTTCCAGGCATTCCTGAGAAAGATCTTGACAGATGGACAACAAAGCGATTCTATGGGTTCCGTTTTTGCCGACGAGGTACGGAACCCTAAAAATCAATGAAACAATGGATAATAGAATAAAGGTTTATTTAAAACTAGCTGTTGCCCGCGGCTTCGCCCGCGTAAAGTTCGGTAACTGTCCCACTGAATCATACTAAAGGGATAAATAGTGTCCTACATGTGAATCCAGGTTATAAACTATCGATGTGCCAAATTTCATAATCATCACAACCACCATCACTGTCACAACCACCATTATTATCACAATCACCATCACTATCAAAACCAACATCAATATCACAATCATTATCACAATCACCATCACTATTTCAGTCACCATCACCATCACAAACACCAACACAATCACCATCACAATCACAGTCACCATCAATATCACCATCATTATCACAATCACCATCACAATCACCATCACAATCACCATCACTATCAAAATCACCATCACAATCACAATCACCATAACAATCACCATCATCGTTATCTCAATCATTATCACAATCGCCATCACAATCGCCATCACAATCACCATCACAATCACCATCATCACAATCATTCACTATCACAATCACCATCACAATCACCATCACAATCACCATCACAATCACCATCACAATCACCATCACAATCACCATCACAATCACCATCATAATCACCATCACAATCACCATCACCATCACAATCACTATCAAAATCACCATCACAATCACAATCACCATAACAATCACCATCATCGTTATCTCAATCATTATCACAATCGCCATCACAATCGCCATCACAATCACCATCACAATCACCATCACGATCACCATCACGATCACCATCACGATCACCATCACAATCACCATCAATGTTGAATGATCACAACCGTTATTTAGTAGGGATATACGATACACAACTGCACTCTGCGTTTCCACCCGTATAATTCCGGGATCGGGATCGGGATCTGGATAAAAAGTACCCTATGTCCTTTCCCAAGGTTCCATCTATCTCTATACCAAAATTCATCAAAATCGGTTCAGCGGTTTAGGCGTGAAAAGGTAACAGACAGACAGACAGAGTTACTTTCGCATTTATAATATTAGTAGGGGGAAGTAGGGGGATATACGATACACAACTGCACTCTGCGTTTCCACCCGTATAATTCCGGGATCGGGATCGGGATCTGGATAAAAAGTACCCTATGTCCTTTCCCAAGGTTCCATCTATCTCTATACCAAAATTCATCAAAATCGGTTCAGCGGTTTAGGCGTGAAAAGGTAACAGACAGACAGACAGACAGACAGACAGAGTTACTTTCGCATTTATAATATTAGTAGGGGGATATACGATACACAACTGCACTCTGCGTTTCCACCCGTATAATTCCGGGATCGGGATCGGGATCTGGATAAAAAGTACCCTATGTCCTTTCCCAAGGTTCCATCTATCTCTATACCAAAATTCATCAAAATCGGTTCAGCGGTTTAGGCGTGAAAAGGTAACAGACAGACAGACAGACAGACAGAGTTACTTTCGCATTTATAATAGGGGATATACGATACACAACTGCACTCTGCGTTTCCACCCGTATAATTCCGGGATCGGGATCGGGATCTGGATAAAAAGTACCCTATGTCCTTTCCCAAGGTTCCATCTATCTCTATACCAAAATTCATCAAAATCGGTTCAGCGGTTTAGGCGTGAAAAGGTAACAGACAGACAGACAGACAGAGTTACTTTCGCATTTATAATATTAGTAGGGGGATATACGATACACAACTGCACTCTGCGTTTCCACCCGTATAATTCCGGGATCGGGATCGGGATCTGGATAAAAAGTACCCTATGTCCTTTCCCAAGGTTCCATCTATCTCTATACCAAAATTCATCAAAATCGGTTCAGCGGTTTAGGCGTGAAAAGGTAACAGACAGACAGACAGACAGACAGAGTTACTTTCGCATTTATAATATTAGTAGGGAAGTAGGGAAGTAGGGATAGTAGGGATAGGGATTTTACAAATGCACCTTTATACAAAAACATGCATCTATCAGTAAAAAATAATTACATATGACATCTATACTTTAATTAGGTACGTTGATAAATAGTTACAAAAAAAAAAGGCACAAAACGATGGCAATGGGGGCTAGCGCACATGAATTCGCCGCTAGAGGCGTTCGTGTAGTAGAGTAGGTCTTCAGAACTGTCAGTGTTCGCGCGTTGCGTGCTTTTTTAGCACGTATTTTTACTAATATTCACGATTTTGGTCTAGATTGAGCTATTCCTGTTTAATTATAATTTGAAGATTTTAAGTTGCAACTTATAATATAGGTAAAATGATTTTTAAATGTTTCATGCTTGCTAATGGGGAGGCACAGGCACAGATAATCTAAGATGGCGCCACCATAGCTGGTCTCAATCTGACCAATGAGGTTATGCTATTTTGAAATATAAAATGACACTACCACATTTTCAACCAATGACGATGTTGGGAACCAGCGATGCTAGCGCCTTTTAGTTCCACAGTGTGTTTCCCCATTTTAGGAATATTGTAAATATGACTATCCGAAGTTTACACGTCATGTTAACATACGTAATAAAATACACTTTTTATCAAGATTGCTACTTTAAAAGTATAAAATAGAATTGTTGACAGGACCTACTCGACAGTGGCGCCATCTGGTGAGCTCAAAAACGATAGCCCTCATTTTGTTTATTTTACAACAGATAGCCAGGTAGAATAGACTTTGTAAGTACACCAAAATTGTAACAGACAATATTGCTAATACAATTAGTACAATGGCAATATTATCGCTGATAGTAATATCTACGCAACCTCTAACTGAACTGAACCAACTTTAAAATAAAAAGGGGTTCTGCCTACTTAATGGTAAACTAATAATTCTAATATTTCACTAAATTAACAAAAATAATATATTATGAAATGATTCAAGAGTGTCACCACACCAGTAACCACCTCCCAGCAATGAAACTTCGGCTATATTTCTTATAAAAGTGCAATCGGCATATTGTAAAACCCATAATTTTGTAATCTGCCTAGTCAGTTTGTAAACTGTCGAAGTGAAACCGTCAAATTGTCAAATACATGCGACGGAGCTTACCGAGCTTGCTCCTTGGTACCACTCTCATGAAAAGATAATGCACCATTAAAAAACCATCATAAATGTAACCTAACCTCAAAACACTTTATATTCGCCTAATAAGCGTAGTCGACGTAGGCGGGGCTCCTGTTTCTGTCTGTAGAGTTTAAAGGAACTTGACTAACCTAATGTGGGGGTGCTCCAAGTCCCGATTATGGGGGCACAGATACCTTGATCGCATGCATTTGATGGTTTCACTTCGACTTAGTTTGCAATCTGACTACCAGATGTAAAACTATAAACTTATGGTAAAACTACAATAGTACATTTTGATACAAGTGGAGAAAGTTTGTTATTGCATTCGAGGCGGAATTATAAGTTTTTGAGCCGAGAATTGCAATAACAAATGTCCACGTGTATCAAACGACGTTTTTCAATACACTTTTGAAGAAATACAATAAAATAACAAAAAATAATTTTGTCACGACCAATGAACCAATGACTTTAATTTTTTTTTTTTTTCGCGCTTTGGTTGCGCCAGGTTGAAGAAGAGGCAATGGTATGAAGCCAGCCAGCCAGCCTAATATAAAAAAATGATTTATTTTATATTTTTGAATTCAGAACACAAATAAATGTTAATTTGTGTATAAAAGTAACTATTAGTTTTAAATAATCATGTTTATCTATGATATTCTATTTATAAACACAATTTGAATACTTATTCAAAAAATATTTATGCCGTAAAGACGCGTAGTGCTTTGCAAAAATTAAAAAAAAACATTCACTTCAGACTATAGGCATTGAACCAATTTGGACTAAGTATAGGTATCTGTGGCAATTTTCATTCCCGCACACGTGCGGGAAAGTGAAAAAAGTCGCACGCGTGAGAAATACATTGCATGTTGTACCTAATCGTAGTGCGTTAAGGACCAGTTTTCGAGAAAGTGTATTGAAAAATGTATTGTACTACAGCCTAATATAAAAAAATGATTTATTTTATATTTTTGAATTCAGAACACAAATAAATGTTAATTTGTGTATAAAAGTAACTATTAGTTTTAAATAATCATGTTTATCTATGATATTCTATTTATAAACACAATTTGAATACTTATTCAAAAAATATTTATGCCGTAAAGACGCGTAGTGCTTTGCAAAAATTAAAAAAAAAACATTCACTTCAGACTATAGGCATTGAACCAATTTGGACTAAGTATAGGTATCTGTGGCAATTTTCATTCCCGCACACGTGCGGGAAAGTGAAAAAAATCGCACGCGTGAGAAATACATTGCATGTTGTACCTAATCGTAGTGCGTTAAGGACCAGTTTTCGAGAAAGTGTATTGAAAAATGTATTGTACTGTACAGGTTGAGCATCTTTGTATTTTTAACTGTGTTTACCTATTAAGAGTTTCCCTCTAATACCACTCTTTAGGTTTTACACCATCCCACTGGACAATTTCCTTGTTGAACCACACATACTGTCCCCTGACGGAGTCTGGAGCGTCCAGGGCTAGGTAAAGCGGAGCTGCAGCACCCTCGTCGATGCTCAAAGGGCCCTTGTGTGATGTCATATCCGTGTCTACATAGCCGGGGTGAACTGAGTTTACTTTTATGTCTGTGGAAAGGCAAACAGTTTTATTTTAGAGATGTTCATTTTTAAATAATATATTAGTTTGATTACATAAAGCTTGTAGTTTATATAATAAAATTAATCAGTGTTAATCATCATACAGTGATTCCTATCTCCATGACTTTGAGTAAGTAAAGTGAGATAGTGCAAACAATAATAATTTATAGTTCCCAAGACATTAGATACCTACTCAAGTTTATAATTATTACTAGCTGACCCACGCAACTTCATCTGCATCACATGAGCTAACTACCTACCTACTTACTACCTACCTGCTACCAACCTACCTAAGTATCCTATGTCCGTCCGTCTCCTGGTTCTAAGCTACCAGCCCACCAATTTTCAGCCAAATCGGTTCAGCCGTATAAAAAAAATAATAAAAAAAGTATCCTATGTCCGTCTCCTGGTTCTAAGCTACCAGCCTACCAATTTTCAGCCAAATCGGTTCAGCCGTTTTTGAGTTATAAATAGTGTAATTAACACACTTTCTTTTATATATTCTCCTGGTTCTAAGCTACCTGCCCACCAATTTTAGGCTAAATTGGTTCAGCCATTCTTGAGTTATAAATGGTGTAACTTACACACTTTCTTTTATATATTCTCCTGGTTCTAAGCTACCTGCCCACCAATTTTCAGCCAAGTCAGTTTAGCCACATAAAAAAAATTAAAACGTATCCTATGTCCGTCTCCTGGTTCTAAGCTACCTGCCCACCAATTTTAGGCTAAATCGGTTCAGCCATTCTTGAGTTATAAATAGTGTAACTTACACACTTTCTTTTATTATTCTCCTGGTTCTAAGCTACCAGCCTACCAATTTTCAGCCAAATCGGTTCAGCCATTCTTGAGTTATAAATAGTGTAACTAACATACTTTCTTTTATATATATAGATTTACGCAACAATTTAAAAGGCTAACTTACCTCTGTCATTCAGCATTCTCTGCTGAATAATAGTCAGAGCGCTGACACCAACTTTGGACACCACATACGTAGAGTTACCCCACTCTGCAGCATGATTGCCTTGTTTAGTAGCATCCACAAACTGCTGCATCAGCTTGGAAAGCTCCGGAACAGTCAGCTTCTCATCTTTTAGACGGTCTTTTAAAGCTTGGCTTGGAATGTTGCTCAAGTGGCCTGCAGAACTGGAAACATTGACCACTCTAGCTCCGTTCTTCAAGATGGGGAAGAGGATATCACAAGTAGATACCAAAGCAAAGTAGTTTACGAACAGAGTCTGTTCGGCTTGCACAGAAACCGGCTCCGGTGCATTGCCTTTGAACGCCATGGCTGCGTTATTAACCAAAATATCGATACCTCCATAGTTACTCTTGATGTAATCCCTGAACACCTCAATGCTTTTCTTATCAGTCACATCCAGTTGATGGAATTTAGGGTTTAATCCTTCTTTTTCCAAGTCGGCGACCGCTGTTTTGCCGCGCTCGACATCACGAGCAGTCAAGTAAACTACGCCTTCAAACCGCTTGCAAAGTCCGCGAACTATCGCCAAACCGATGCCTTTATTTGCTCCGGTTACGACGGCGACTTTTGAGACCATTTTTCACGAAATTATGAAGGTAATTATTATCAACAAATAAATTCACAAGTCACAAACTCACAAGTCACAACAAACAACTGCATACAACCAGTGTTGCCAACTCAACTACTTCAAAATATGCTAGATTGGTGTAAAAAACATGCCAAAATATGCTAACCTTCACAAAAAAATGCCAAAAAAAAATTGCCAACAAAAAAATGACAGTATTTATTAAGAAATTAAATCAGGGGATTACAATATCAGTGTCTTGATATTGTACATGTAACATTAGCTGATGTGGAAGGCTGAGAGCTAGTCCTAACTCTCTTTGATTCCGATACAAAGTAGTACATTGGTGTCGATTCTGTTGTGCACAAACTAAACTTAATTTAGGCTATTGCTATCTTTTTCGCTCTAATAAAACAAGAAAGAGACTGATGTAATTTAGAGCTGTCAAATTTAGTTGGAACTAATATTTCTATACAAATGAAGGGTGTACGTAAAAACATGTCAACTAAAAACACGGTGAAGCGCAAATAAGGCATAAAGAAAGTTTGACATCTCTAACTTATTTCATAGCTATAGCCGTCCTTTTCTCGCACTGTCTTTTAGTTAAAGATAGCGATTATAGTCTAAATTAAGTTTAGTTTATGCACAACAGAATCGACACCATTGTCTGGAACAGACTATCAGCACCTTCCTTCCTGCTCTTTTTAGGCTGAATCTGACGTACAAAATAGCATTCAGGGTTTTAGATAGCCTTCGCAAGTTCAACCTGTTACTTCTACTTACTGTCGGTTCTTATTTTATTATTCCGAAAATTTGGCTTGCTGATAAAAACTAACCACCGAACATAATCATTCGTTTATGAGAACTAGCCAAGTCAGACCTTAGTCTACAATATATTCTCTGAAGTTATAAGAAAAAATGATATTTTATGTTGTTATAGATAAATTTCAGGACTGACCATTGAACTTGGCACCCATTTAGATTTCACTTCTTTTGTCGTTGAAGTCAACACCAAAGGCATATATCATAATATTGAACTTGGCTCTCATTTCACATTTATGTTTTTGATGGGATCATCATCCATCACCCGACTTGTAAAACGGAGCAGGTTATGCATTCCGGTTAAGTTCCGGTACAGATAAATCGCAATGGAATTGACGGCAGTATATTGACAGATCTGAGTTTATGTAATAATACAAAACTGGTTTCCCTTACTCATCAGTTTATTTTATTCGTTTAATCAGTTTTGCTGATTGGTCGGTTCATAATCTTTTGATCACGTTGCCTTACAAGTTTTATTTTCACTGCTCCTAGGGTTAGCAGACCTGAATATTTCCCAATTTCAACTTGATACTTCCAGGCATTTCATTTCATTTCATTTATTAATTCATCAAACAATTTACATTGTGTTCGAATTTTACAAAATAATTACATTTCAATCATAACCAAATCAAATACAAAGCAAACAAAAAAATATTACTATGTCAGCAATCAGAAACTATAAAAAAGCAAAAAAAATCAAACCATAAGAAGCACAAAGACAACAGTCTATTCCAATTAACGTAAAAATGTTAATTACATTTCTGTTTATATGTCCAACCATAAAAAGCACAACCATGTCCATTCCATGTTAAGTAAATTGATAAAAATTAAGTGTAAATTAAATGCCTGTTAGATGTTAATTAAATGTCAACTAAATTTAATTAAATGAATATTACATGCCAAATAGATTGTATTAAATGTCAATTAAATTACAATGTATTTGATTACCCAAATACGCTCAAGAACAACCATGTCTATTCCATGTTGCGTAAATTAAAATAGAATAAATGTAAATTAAATGTCAGTTGTAATTATTTATAAGTCAATTAAATTCAAATTAAATTTCAATCAAATGTAATTTAAAAGTCAATTAAATTAAATGTCAATTAAATTCCAATTAAATGTCAATCAAGTTAAAATGTCAATTAAATCAAATGTCAATTAAAATAAATTCCCACTGTATCAAATGTCAAATAAATTAAATGTCAATATCATATTAAGTAATTCATACACAAATTATCTGAAATCATTCAACATCAAATCGGATACAGAATATAAACATTTTTCTAACAGGAAGGCTTTCAGTTTTGCCTTAAATAAGTTTGTGTTATAGACCAAAGTTTTCAAATCAGTAGGTAATTTATTATATAACTCCACTGCTTGGTAACGTGAACAATGCTTAGCTATGTTAAATTTAGGCACCATTCTATTTTTAATAACTTTCCTTCGTGTGCTCTCTCATCTCTTTTTCCTTTTGTGACTCATATTGATGAATATATTTTGCGAACTTGCTTAACAAAACTAGTATATACAAACTTGGAACTGTGAGGATGCCTAATTTCTTAAAGTATTCTTTGCATGAATCACGCTGTGAAATTTTAACAATGGTTCTAATGGCACGCTTCTGTAGGATGAATGCTCTTTGGCAGTTGTAGTTATAGCTATTTCCCCAAAACATGATGCTGTACCTTAACCTAGATTCAACCAAAGCATGATAACAGGCTTTAAGTTGCTTCAAATCTATTTCATCTCTGAGGCTCCTAAGTGCATAACATGCAGAAGATATAGAGGAATCAATAGCAGCAAGCTCCTGTTTCCAGTTTAGATTTGAATCAATGTTTATACCTAAGAATTTTACCTCATTTACCAATCCTATCTTGTCTCCTTCCAATGTCAGATCTATAGTGTCGGTGTTACGAGATGTAGTCTTAAATAACATTATATTGGTTTTATTTGTATTAATTAGTAAATTGTTAGCTGTAAACCATTCAGAAAGATCATTTAGACTTTTATTTACTTTTTCGGACAATTCATTTAAATCATGCGCTCCAATTATTACATTTGTATCATCAGCAAAAACCACACACGAAGCGTCGGGCTGAGCAGTGTTCATGAAATTTAATAAATCGTTTGTGAAGATAAGATACAATATTGGACCTAAAATTGAGCCTTAAGGTACCCCACGTCTTATGCAGTATGTCATCCTTGATTTATATGCTATTTCATGATTGTTTTCATCAATGTTTTTTATTTCGACATACATTCGTCTGTTTTGTAAATAAGATGCCATAAGTTTTAAAGCATCACCTCATAGACCATAATGTTCCAGTTTAGCAAGCAGTAATTGATGATCTATCGTGTCAAATGCAGAACTCAGGTCAATAAATAGTCCAGCCACTTTAATTTTGTCGTTTAATTTACTAACTACGTCATCAATGAGAGTGTCTATGGCATCTGAGATTCATTCATTCCTGAGAAAGATCTTGACAGATGGACAACATAGTGATGCGGGTTCCGCGTTTGCCGACTGAAGTACGGAACGGAACCCTAAAACTCAATGAAACAATGGATAATAGAATACAGGTTTATTTAAATTTTAACAATAATGCAGTAAAAAATAATTAAGATAACTTACTTTAATTACGTTCATAAATTGTTACAAAAAAAACCGGCCAAGAGCGTGTCGGGCCACGCTCAGTGTAGGGTTCCGTAGTTTCCCGTCCGTCACAATAAGTGTTCCCACTTATGAGTTTAAAGGTGGGTATCCATTATGTAAAAATGCTTGCATATACGAATATACTACAAACTTAGTTCAGAAATTATTTTGTACAACTTTTTGTCTTTTTTGTACAAAAACTGTTGTTTCCATCAAGTTCAAAATGATTTTCCTAGAATGTCCTTATAAAGTTCTACTTTTCAGATTTTTTTAATATTTTCAAAACTTATGGTTCAAAAGTTAGAGGGGGGACACACACACATTGTTTTTTACTTTTGGAGCGATTATTTCCGAAATTATCAAAAAATGATTTTAGGAAACCCCTATTCATTTTTAAATACCTTTCCAACAATATATCACACGTTAGGGTTGAAATTAAAAAAAAATGACTTCCCACTTTACATATAGGGGGGCTACCCTAATGAAACATTTTTTTCCAATTTTTATTTTACCACTTTGTCGGCGTGATTGATATACATATTGGTACCAAATTACAGCTTTCTAGTGCTAACGGTCACAGAGATTAAGCGAGGACGGACAGACGGACGGACGGATGGACAGACATGGCGAAACTATAAGGGTTCCTAGTTGACTACGGAACCCTAAAAAGGGGGTCTGCCTCTTAATGGTACACTAATAATTCTTATATTTCATTTAAATAACCTAAATAATACATTATGAAATGATTCAGTGTGTCACCAACTCCCAACAAAGAAACTTCTCATTAAATTGTTTAAAAATTCGTCTATTTCTTACAAAAGTGCGGTACCTATTATTATGTCAGCGGCATAATTATTGTAAAACCCGTAATTTATGTAAACTGTCGAAGTGAAACCACACGTTAAATTGTCACATGCGACTCAGCTCACCTCGCGCGCTGTGGAGGGGGGCAGGGAGCTTGCCCCCTGGTACCACTCTCATGAAAAGATAATGCACCATTCCTGATAAATGAAACCGTTAAATGTAACCTAACCTCAAAACACTTTAGATTCGCCAAAAAGCGTAGTCGTCAGAAAGACGAACCTAACTAACCTAACGTGGGGGTGCCCAAAGTCCCGATTATGGGGGCACAGATACTTTGATCGCATGCATTTGACGGTTTCACTTCAAGTTAGTTTACAATCTGATCAGGCAGATTACAAAATGACGGATTTTACAATATGACGCCGACATGTATACCAGATGTAAAACAATAAACTCACAACCTCTCCTGTGATGTCGCAGACCATGAAACTGAACAATTTAACAACAAAAAAAATAATTGGACTTTCTCTACGAATTGACGCGATCCACATACCTACTTAGGGGGCTGACAACACCTAATTTGTTGAAATTGATGTCATTTATGCAGTTTTTTAAGAAAAACTATTTGTTCTAGCACATCAAAAATAAATGTTAATATTCATCATATTGCAAAGACCTTAGACGAGCTCGATACATAAATTTACGAAATCGGCTCGATAGAAAATAATTGCAAAGATTGGTCATAAAATCATCATTAACGGTTCTATGTCTTTATTTTTGTGACGTATGGGTCTGCAATTAAAAACATGAAGTCAACATATTCATACCTAAACCGCTAACGACAACGAGTCATATTTCACAAATAATCCACACTTTTTTTTATTTCAATATTTATTCATTATTTTCTTCTAAAACCTGGCCACCCAGTAATAGTGACGTCTCGTTTACTCCCATACAAATAGACAGTGTGCGCGATTTTGGTGTTGACAGCGCCTTAAGTAATAAAAAATAAATTAAAAAGTTAATAATTTCTAAAAGCCATTGAACAAACGCTGTTCAGTATCATGGTCCGAGTCACCACCCCGAGAGGTTGAATGGTTAAATCATGTTGCACCTTGTAAGCTTGTATACAGACAAAATGTATTGTACTGTACAGAATGAGAATCTTTGTCTTTTTAACTGTATTTACCTACTAAGAGTTTACCTCTAATACCACTCTTTAGGTTTTTCACCATCCCACTGGATAATTTCCTTGTTGAACCACACATACTGTCCTCTGACGGAGTCTGGAGCGTCCAGGGCTAGGTAAAGCGGAGCTGCAGCACCCTCGTCGATGGTGTAAGGCCCCTTGTGGGTTGTCATATCCGTGTCTACATAGCCGGGGTGGACTGAGTTAACTTTTATGTCTGTGGAAAGGCAAACAGATTCATTTTAGAGATTAGAGATTTCATTTAGAGAAACCACTCACACTAAATGTGTGAGTGTTTTTTTCGATTAAGTACATATAACTTGTATTTGTCAGATTCCTATCTTCATGACCTTGAGTAAAATGAGTTATTGCATACAATAATTTAATTTATGTAGTTCCCAAGACATTAGATAGGTACCTAATTAAGTTTATAATGATTATTTATAACACATTTGCTCGTAAAGGGTATCTTATTTCACCCATTTCAATATCGTAATGTATCTCATTACGTACTTGTGCAGTAATCTGAGGCAGTAATGTAATGAATGTAATGTACAACGCAAGGTTTATCAAAATGCTCCGTCAAAAAGGAACGGTACTTTTTTAAATCTTAGCAAAGAGTTTTTATGTCAGAAAAGTGGTCAACATTTTATGAATAAAATTAACTTTGGGAGATGAAAATGTAATCATTATTTTAACATTTAATTCTTTAATTTAATTAATTTTGACAATAAATTACAACAGCTGTAACAAAAACACAAAAATATTAATTTACTTTATTAGTAATACTGGTGTCGATTCTGTTGTGCACAAACTAAACTTAATTTAGGCTATTGCTATCCTTTTCTCTCTTAACGAGAAAGAGACGCACGTAATTTAGAGCTGTCAAATTTAGTTGGAACTAATATTTCCATACAAATGAAGGGTGCACGTAAAAACATGTCGACTAAAAACACGGTGAAGCGCAAGACATAAACTAGTTTTACATCTCTAACTTAGTTCATAGCTATAGCCGTCCTTTTCTCGCACTGCCTTTTAGTAAAAGATAGCAATAGCCTAAATTAAGTTTAGTTTGTGCACAACAGAATCGACACCATTGTCTGTTTTTTATCTTTGCCTTAAAAAAAAGCGCTGATGCGCGCGCATCGCTAATTTGTGAACAAGTAAAAGATTTATTCGTTTAAGAAAGTCCGAGTTTTATTTATTTCCTCGCAAATATGTTATACGACACGACAACGACGACATGTCGACGATATGTTGTTCGTCTGTCGTATGACATACGTGCGCTTTGATAATTACAGCCGAGGCGATATTGCTAGCCCGAGCCGTTACCGCACTTATATCATAATGTACTAATTATCTACACCCATGCTATAAATCCTCTATAAAAGTATCTGAAACAGTTAGCATAAGGCCAACATTAAAACAGCCAGTGTCATAATAACCATTATAACACGCAAACGGGTGTTATAATTTTGTACTGAATTTCATTATGCAACTCGTTTTAAAAAAAGAAAATTGTCTGGCACGTGCGATTCACTACCACAGAGCGCCGTAATTAAAAAAAAACTTAAGCTAATTCGAATTCACGTCGTATCCCGCCATTTTTGTTCGATATTTGGATATTAGTATTGCATTATGTACTTTGTTGTTTACAAAAATGAGTGATACAAGCTTTGTGCATTTTAATAATAGTACAATCCAACATGTAAATAATTATATTATTACCTATACATGGTTTCTTTGTAATAAATACTCAGCAATTAAACTTTCCATGAATTTACATAGACTTCTTACAACACTACAAAAGGTTTCAGAACCTTTTATGGAGGATTCATTTCATGGATGTAGATAAAGTCTTGTATGCAACTGTACATAATTAGGTATTAAAACACTCATGTGATACTATTATCACACTCGGCTTGGCCTCGTGTGATAAACCCACATTCGTGTTTTAATACCCCTCATTATACAACAGTTGCATAAATAACTATTACGCAACATTATTTATGGATAACTCACCTCTGTCATTCAGCATTCTCTGTTGAATAAAACTCAGAGCGTTCACACCAACTTTGGACACCACATATGTAGAGTTACCCCACTCTGCAGCATGATTGCCTTGTTTAGTAGCATCCACAAACTGCTGCATCAGCTTGGAAAGCTCCGGAACAGTCAGCTTCTCATATTTTAGACGGTCTCTTAAAGCTTTGCTTGGTATGTTGCTCAAGTGGCCTGAATTACTGGAAACATTGACCACTCTAGCTCCGTTCTTCAAGATGGGGAAGAGGATATCACAAGTAGATAAAAAAGCAAAGTAGTTTACGAATAGAGTTTGTTCGGCTTGCACAGCAACCGGATCCGGTGCGTTGTCTTTGAACGCCATGGCTGCGTTATTAACCAAAATATCGATACCTCCATAGTTACTCTTGATATAATCCCTGAACACCTCAATGCTTTTCTTATCAGTCACATCCAGTTGATGGAATTTAGGGTTTAAACCTTCTTTTTCCAAATCCGCTACCGCCTTTTGGCCGCGCTCGACATCTCGGGCAGTCAAGTAAACTACGCCTTCAAACCGCTTGCAAAGTCCGCGAACTATCCCGAAACCGATGCCTTTATTTGCTCCGGTTACTACGGCGACTTTTGAAACCATTTTTCACGAAATTACGTAGTAATTATCAACAAATTAATCATTCACAACAAAGTTTTACCTGTTTACCACTGAAAAAATGTCAAACTAAATCAGTAATTTCAATCAAATTGACTTTAAAACTCAATGGCAATCAAGCGCAGGTGTGGGGTATATATACTTTTGTGAGTGTGATTACTCTAAAAGTTGCTGAGTAACAAGATAAAATAATATAGATAATCAATACCAAACTTACACTACCATATCAGAAATCTTATCAGAAGTTGATAAATATGTATTAGTAGATAGCCGGAATGGTATTGAATTGAAGAGGAACTGAGGAATGGAATGAATACTTGGCTTTTTTATCCAACATGTAAGACTAAGTACAAGTAGGGTTGCCACCTGTTTTTAGGGCGAATAATATTTAAGAATGATACTAGTTCGGTAAGTTGGTTTTTTATAAACGAGTAGACGAACGTAAGCGCGAGACGAAGTTAGGGCTTACCATAGTCACGAGTTTGTAAATACCAATTTCTGCACGTGTATCATATAATGTTTTTCAACACATTCGTGAGAAAATGTACAATATGTAATGAAACAAACAGCGACCCCAAAAACCACGAAAACGACACCCATGAAGATAAAACTGAAAATTTTCGTTGGCACCATCTTGGATTTTCATATTGACCTCATTTTCATTATTAGCGACCCCAAAAACCACGAAAGCGACACCCATGAAGAAAAAACCGTATATTTTAGTCGGCGCCATCTTGGATTTCCATTTAACCTCATTTTCATCATCAGCGACCCCAAAAACCACGAAAACAACACCCATGAAGAAAAAACCGAAAAATTTCGTCGGCACCATCTTGGACTTTAATTTTGACCTAACTAAAAAAAAACCGTATAGAATACGCTCTGTGCTATACAACGGGGTATGAGGTTAAATAGGTACTTATGTGAGAGTACCTATTTTACCGCATCTTCCGTTGTATGGTGCGTAATTTTTAACTTTCGAACAATGTATACAGGCTCCGTAAATGCATTTTTTGAGCAAATGTGTTGAAATAGTTATTTATGATACTAGTGCGGGAGTAGTTTATGATACTAATGAAGTCAAAATAAAAATCCAAGATGGCGCCGACGAAAATTTCCGGTTTTTTCTTCATGGGTGTCGTTTTCGTGGTTTTTGGGGTAGCTGTTTGTTTCATTGCTGTTCTGTTTTCTCGCAAATGTGTTGAAAAACATTGTATGACACACGTGCAGAATTTACCGCACTAGTATAATAAATAACTATTGTTATTATTTTTCATTATTTATACTTAAAAACGTATTTTTTGTGGCTCTGCAAACATTTAACAACATTTGTCTTTCTTGAAGATATTTACAGCCTTTTTGTAATCAAATTTTAAAATAAAATATATAATTAACTCATTTTTTATTAAATTTAGGGCAGCTCCATCCCTTTTCCTCTCTCCACTTTACTTTCATAAGGGAAAAGACTCTCTCAATGAACGCTGAAGTGGCCGGAACAGAACAATATATGAAATGAATTTGAAAATATCAATAGATAGGTAGTATTGATATTTCCGCGCCCAAATTTTGTGGCTGTTTAACCAGTTTATTTAGTCTCGTAAGTACTCACAGTGAGGCGGGGTCGCGGCAGGCCACGAAGGAGATGGCGGGACGAACTAGACAGGTTCCGTCCGAACTGGAAGGAGGACGCACGGGTTCGCGAGAAGTGGAAAGAATGGAGGGAGGCCTTTGCCCAGGAGTGGGACAGAGCAGGCTAAGAAAAAAAAAAAAAAGTACTCATAACCAGTAACGAGCCAGTAACAATCAGTTTTACGTAAATAGGGTATTTTAGCATTATGTACTCTAATGTTCTCATAAAGTATAATAAAGTACAATTATGTACCTGAAAAATCGTACAATACTTTATTATAAATGTACGGGTGGCAACCCTATCTGTACAAGCGACTGAAGCGACATAAGCTCAGCAGTAAATAAGCTAATAATGCTAATAATTATGCTATGCGGCTGCCCTAGAAACATGCATCGTCATTATATTCGTCGTCTCACTGGCTTGTCAACATGACGAGTTCGTTTTGGTGTTGTCTGATTACGTCGTCGTGCTACTGGTGGTAACTAAGAATAGACGCCAGCAGGTACATGAAACTACTACAATCTGTCCCTGAATAGATTTTCAACTTTATCGCTATAGCATTAGGTTCAAGGTTGATTGGGAAAATTTGACAGTTTCCGGTAGCTTGAGGCAGTGGCGTGCAGTGGTTCTCCACGGAGGCTAGGCCACGAAATATTGATAACAAAAAAAAAATATATATAATAATTATAATTATCAGGGCTATTTTGGATTTTCATTTTGAACCCATTTTCATTATCAGCGACTCCAAAAACTACGAAAACGACACCCATGACGAAAACATCAAAAATTTTCGTTGGCGCCATCTTGGATTTTCATTTTATCCTCATTTTCATTATCAGAGACCCCAAAAACCACGAAAACGACACCCATGAAGAAAAAACTTAAAATTTTCGTCGGCGCCATTTTGAATTTAATTTTGACCTAATTTTCACTATCAGCGACTCTAAAAACCTCGAAAACGACACCCATGAAGATAAAACCGAAAATTTTCGTCGGCGCCATTTTGGATTTTCATTCTGACCTCATTTTCATTAACAGTGACCCCAAAAACCTTGAAAACGACACCCATGAAGAAAAAACTGAAAATTTTCATCGGCGCCATCTTGGATTTTCATTTTGACCCCATTTTTATTATCACCAACCCCAAAAACCTTGAAAACGACACTCATGAAGAAAAAACTGAACACAAAAACGACATCCATGAATTTTTTGAATTTCGCGGGCTAAAGAACCTTGAATCTTATCCTTGTGTTGTGGCAGCCAATCACAGCCCAGCTACACTCGTAGGAGTTACCGCCCTAAAATGACCGCAAACTATACATGTGTGCGGTTCATATACACGAAAATAAGCACCAATGTGCCGCTGTGTGCGTAAAATTATCAATGGGTTTAGGCTAGGCGAGTGTTTGCCTGTCCGGCGGAGCTCCAAGCTTCGTAGTAACTTCCAGTATAGTGTTAGTTAAGTAACACGGGAGCGACAAATTGCCATAAGTATTAGAATACTTTAATTTAAACAATGTATTACCCCTTCACCCCACCCCTCCCGCGTCCCACCGAACGACATGTTATATCAGTGATTTTTGATAAGTTTGTGCAAGTGGAAGATAATAATAATGTTTTCATAGTACAGGTATTATTATGTATTTAACAGTGTACGCGTCTGTACCGAAATTGTAAGGTGTATTATACTAAACATTTCAAAAGATAGTATAATGTTCTGCGTTTTCGCTTTTTCGTAACCACCTAAACTTGGTCGGGTTACCACGGTCATTCACTTCCTAATGACTTTAATCGTATTATCTCATTAGTTATCCAATGTACAGTAAGCGTTAATAAGTTCAGAGGCACGCTAAGGATTGTATTGCTGTGAACGCACGAAGTGGAAGTCGCTGCGCCCCCGCAAAAGGGCGCGGCCGGCGGGTTATGGACCTCGTCCTTGTCCCGCGGTTTCAGCTTGGTACCCGTAGCTACGGGTACCTCATTGGGGGGCCATGTAGGCGTGGCCGGGGCCCGCCCCGCGCGCGCACACGCAACTTGCCTATGTGTGGTTGTCGTGATGTTCGGTAGTGGCGCCGCGACGCTACTATGGGCGTCGCTTTCTTCTTGCCACCTCGGCGGTCTGTCACCGCCCAGTGAGACCCCCGGTTACCCGGGAGAGGCCGGGCGGATGATGACCAGCCAGAGGTGGCTCTGGCGCACGCTACCGTGAAGAGGGTGGCCCCCGCCCACAGCGTTATCGAAGCGAGCCGAAGCGCTCCAGGCTAAGGGGCCGTGTATGTGTGTGTGTGTGAGCGGCAATGTACTTGACTAACACCGCTCATGTAGCGAGAGTTGCGAGCCCGCGCCGCACCCTCATCGCGTGAGTTTGGTCGCCTGTATAGTTTGTGCATGTGTGGAGGCGGGGCGCGCCGTACCTATATTAACTTAGTGTACGGCGTTTACCGAATGTATGTAGTGTTGTGGAGTCTAATTGGGTGGGTATGTCGCGTGTAGGTGAAGCAACATACCCGTGTGGTCAGTCCGGTGGGTTGGCGTCCTCGTCGTCCGCAAGCAGGTCGCGTGGCAGGCGCCTCGCGTCGGGGGGCCGCGCGTGCCAAGGCGCTATGTCTTTGACATGCGGCCAGGCAGACGCGTCGGCGCGCGCGAACATGTTCGTCGCCAGGCGACGACAGAAGTCATCCAGGCTCTCAATCTTGAGGTCCCGCTGGGTGGTGGAGTTCCTCACATAGCGAGGGGCAGCGACGATCTTCCGCAGCGTCAGGTTCTGTTGCGCGCGGAGCAGTTTCTTGTTGGCCTCGCTAGTGAGGGCGAGCCAGGCTGGGGTGGCGTACGTGAGCAGTGGGCGGATGAACGTTTTGTACACGCCCAGCTTGGCACGCAGCGGGAGGCGGGATGAGAGCACTGGATGGAGCAGAGCGCGGGCGGTTCTGCTCTTCGCAATGGACTTGCGGACGTGGACGGCCATGGTGAGCCGACGGTCGATAGTGACCCCTAGGTACTTTACCTGGGGCAGCCACGCGACGTCGGCCTCCTGCAGAGTCAGTGGTGGTGGGAGGTGGCGGGCGGCGCCCAAGACGAGCGCTTGCGTCTTGGTCACGTTCACCGACAACCTCCATTTCGACAGCCAGTCGGGCAGCAGGTCGAGCACGCGCTGCATCTTGACGGCCGCGTGTCTCGCGTTCAGCGAGGTGGCGATGTACGCGGCGTCGTCGGCGTACAGCGCGAGCGTGGTGTCGTTGGTGGTGGGGATGTCGTCGGTGTACACGGAGTAGCACAGCGGGGATACGCAGCTCCCCTGCGGCACCCCCGCTGCAATCGGCCGGGCGGCCGATAGGGCGCCGTCCACCCTCACGCTGAAGGTCCTGTTGGTCAGAAAGGAAGAGATCACCTGTATCAAGCGACGGGGCGCTTCTGTCTTCGACAGCTTGTACAGCAGACCGGCGTGCCACACGCGGTCAAATGCCTTTTCCATGTCGAGGAATACTGCAACTGCATCCTCCTTCTTGTTCAGAGCCGCTGTTAGCAGGTGCAGTACCCTCGACAGCTGGAGCGTCGTTGAGTGCTCAGCACGGAACCCGAACTGTTCTGCGCGTGGCGTAATGTGTTCCTTCAGGTGTCGCAGCAGGAGTTGTTCAAACACCTTGGAGATCGAAGAGAGCAAGGTGACCGGGCGATAGCTCTCTGGCTTCAAAATATCTTTGTTCGCCTTGGGCAGCATAATTACGCGCCCTTCCTTCCACGATGCCGGGAAGACTCCGGTGCGCAGTATTCCGGTGAACAGGCGCGCCAGTGCCGCTACTGTGCGGAACGGTAGGCGGCGCAGCACTGCATTCGTGATACCGTCCGCACCGGGGGCCTTCCTTGGCTTGGCTTTCAGAATGGCGCGCCGCACTGCGCAGGGCGAGAAATAGACTGGGTTGTCCTCAGAGGCCATCGGTGCAGCGAAGTACTCCCCAAGGTGCCTCTCGACTGCTGCGATGTGCTCGGTGTCGGTGGTCGGGTTCGGTTTGAACTGACGCTCCAGGTGCTCGGCGAAGATCTCTGCACGGTCTGCTGCAGTGTATCTTGGTGCCCCGTCGCTGTGGAGTAGCGGACGTACCGGAGCTGGGGTGTTCGCGAGTTGCCTGCACAGCCTGTGTATCGACGGCCAGTCTCCTTCCGCGGCGTCGATCCGTTCCTCCCAGCTCTCGGTGTTGTGCTCCTGTAGCTTGACCCTAACCCTCTCCGCGAGACGGTTAAGTTCTCTTTTGTATGTAGGGCAGCCTGTGTCTTGCCACCGCTTGCATAGGCGCCTCTTCTGGGCGATCATCTGCTTCAGGTGGGTGGGCAGAGGCTTGTAGGCAAGCCCCTGTGGTTGTGTGGTGGTGGTTGTCGCCTCGTTGAGGGCGCGTTGGATGCAAACGGTGACCTCCTCTGCCAGTTTGTCCACGTCCGCGGCGGTGGTTATGGGCCAAGTAGGAGTGGTGATCTCCATCCTTTCCGTGAACTTCTCCCAGTCCGTTCGTCGACGTGGCGCTGGAGGAGAGAGTCGGGTCGGCATTTCTGAGAGGACGACGAGTACAGGGATGTGGTCTGATTGCAGCTCGTCGTCCAGAACTTGTTGTGTTATCTGGCAGCTCAGTCCTTTGTGGATCACGATGTCCAGCACGTCCGGTGCGTGCCCCTGGGCATCGGGGTAGTGGGTAGGTGTTTCAGGGCCGGACACCGTGAATCCTCTGGCTTCGGCTTCCGCGAAGAGCCGTCTCCCCCCGGTATTCGTGATCCTGCTGTTCCACGCCGGTTGCTTGACGTTCATGTCGCCCGCGAGGAGTGTTGGGTGCGGCGAGTGGCGGAGAAGCGCCCGCAGCTCGGCTAGGTCTAGCTGAGCCGCAGGCGGGCAGTAGCAGGCGTAGATGTCGACATCCTCGCCGGCGACGTGCAGCTGGACTCCCAACGCGTAAAAGGAGGTCAGTGACGTCAGGGGGAGTGCTTGATGGACGACTCTTCTGTTCACCAGGACCGCCAGACCGCGGTAGGTGATGCCGAGCGCCGACTGCTCATCTTTCCTGTATAGGTGGTAACCTGGGAACTTGGGTTTGTCCGCGGGCCCCAGCAGTGTCTCGCTGATCAGCGCCACGTCTATTTTCTGTTCCCTGAGGAGGAGGCGGAGTGGGGCAACCTTCTTCTGTAGGCCGCGGGCGTTCCAGTGTAGGATCCTCAGCGGGCTAGCCATTGTAGAGCGTCAGTAGTCCGGCCAGTCCGTTGAGCATCACCGTACCCGCATCTTGCCCCTGCCTGATGGCCCTTATGAGGTCCATCAATAGCTTAATGGCGCAGGCGGTGAGCTCCTTCTGGCGCTCTTCTGGGTAAGCGCCAGGTTGTGGTGCGAGGCGCCGCTGCTGGTCGCAGGCGTCGGCTTGGTGGCTCTGTGTGCCTTGAGTGGTGGTTGGAGTTGAGGTGGGTGGGGCGGGTTTGTCCGCCTTTTTCCCCTTCCCTTTCTTCTTGCCGGCGCCAGCAGCGGCGTCCGTGGGCTTCAGGGTGGTGGTGGTGGACGCGGCGACCGTGGTTGCCTGCGCCACAGCAGGGGCATCCTGCCTAGGCTGCTGTTGTTGTCGTTGCTGTTGTGCGGGGGGGGGGGGGGGTTCTTCTTCCCCTTCCTCTTCTTCCCTCCACGTGGCCTCTTCCTCCGCCTCGAGGCTGGAGCGTCCTTGTCCGTGGGCCCGTTGGCTGCCGCCATCAGCGACGCGCTAGGGCCTCATGGTCTTTTGTGTTGGTAGTGGTGGTAGGTGGCCTCTCCTTCGCCGGTCGTCGTTGCTGCGTGATGGCGACAGTGCCCGCTCGTTTGTTCTGCGCCTCCTTGCGGAATACGGGGCAGCTGCTGCTGCACGCTGGGTGTTCACCTGCACAGTTAGCGCAGGTCGCGGGTTCTGTTCTGGGGCGGGGGCAGTCCCGGGCGGCGTGTTCCTCGCCGCATCTCACGCAGGCGAGCGGGCGGTGGCACTGATGCGAGCTGTGCCTAAATTTTTGGCAGCGGTGGCACTGCGCGGGCCCACGCTTGCTCCTCCATGCCTCCACGCGCACTCCACGCATGCACAGGAACGTGGTGGTGTCGTAGATTTTCCGGAAGTCCGGTTGCCTCTTGAGGACCGCATGGAATATGCAGCCGGGGCGACCACCGCGCGCGTTAATATTGCGCACGTATTCCGGCTGATATCCCATCGTCCTCAACTCCTCTTCGATTTCTTCGGGGTTGGTGTCGGCCGGCAGCCCCCTGATGGCTATCTTGATGCTCCGTTCCGCTGGGAGTGAGTATGCGAACCATTTCAGGTCCGCCGTCCTTTCCAGGTCGCAGAGGTAGCGTTGCACCGCCCTGTACTCATCCTCGGAGTCGGGAAGAAATCGAATCCCCCCATGGAAGGGGCGAGCGTTAGGTGGATGTCCCAGCTTGTCCCTGATCGTCCTGAAGTGGGAGGCCCAATTCGGGAATTTTTCCACCACCAGTGGAGGGTAGCGGGGTCTCTTCCCCTTTGGCGCTGGATGGGCAGCATTCGTGTCTTGAGCAGGGGCTGCGGCGGGCGTCACGTCAGAGTGGGTGTCATTTCCGGTGGCTGGACGACGGGTTGCTTCTGCGAAGGTGGGCGACCCGGCTCCGGCTCGGTCGCGCGGGTCGCGCTGCATGAGCGGGGAGCCGGGGCAGACCCTCTTAGGCTCTTCAGCGGCCTCGTCGTCCGAACTTCTAGGTCGACGTTGAGCTCGGGCCTCGAGCTGGAATTCGTACCCGAAACCCAACGCCTCACTGTCTATGTCCACTGAACACACCGAATTATTAAGCACACCACTCACCTCGGAAGTCCTGGGCGATGAGCACGGGGACAATGCTGCCGGGGAGTCCTTGGCTGCACTCCGAGGTGGTGGCGGCGACATCAGGTATGTGCTGGTTGCGGCGGCTGAGCCTGCCAGCAAGCGGCTGGGTGCGGGTGACGACGTGCGAGTGGCGCGCGATGCTGCAGCGGCGTGCGCGGGTACCGGCGGGCGTGCGGTGGGACGCGCGGGTGCGGGTGCGGTGTGCGCGGGGCGCGCGGCGTGCGCGGGGACTGCGCGGGGCGCGGGTGACGCGGTCGCTCGCACTGCCTGCGTCACGGGGCGCGAGGCGGGAGTGGAGGCGCGCACGGCGGGTGCACGGTTGCAGGTTCCGGCGGGCCCCGGGGCCTGGGTCGGCACAGGGCGGAACGCCGGCGGGCGGATGGGTACCGCCGGTTGGCTCAGGGGCAACGGAGACGCCGCTGGTGTCCCGTCGGGTGGAGCTGGTGGTGGGCGAGGGAGCCTCTCGGTGTCCTCTTCGGCGGCAGTCGTCGTGGTGCCGGGCGGCGAGCCCCCTATGATCGGGAGCGACGCCGCATGGACACCCGGTGACCGGACCGCGGTTGGTGGCTGGCTCATCGTCTTCTTCTTCTTCCTCTTCCCGGAGTCCCGAAGGAGTGGTCCGCCGCAACCTCTATGGTGCCAGCAGTAGCACCAGGTGGCCCGGGGTACCCCGCTGTGAGCGCACAGGTGCTAGGCACCCATGCGATCACAGCGAAGTATGGAAAAATACCGGTCGAGATGACCGTTATTTAAACGTGTGGAAAATTCCACTACGGTTCGAGCGGCAGTGTCAATTTATTGACAGAAGTGCTCAACTAAATGGCCTACGACTGTTCAATAACTACGCGATGCGCCAGAGGTGGCGCTGTGGTCTCGCTTGGCGGCCAGCGGCGGCCGAGGCGACGTACCAACTATCCGCGACGCGACACGGTAAGGACCACTAACCGATCCTCCTCCTCCATGTGTGTGAACGCACGGTCGAGCGTCCGTGCGTCTGTATGTGTGTAAGTGGTCTCAATACAGTACGCACACCACAGCCACAGAGTTCGCCCAATCGCATGTCGCGCGTCACACTCTACGAAACATAAGAATATATTTCCGTTTCTTTTATTATACACGCAGCAAACCTTATTTGTGTAGCGACCTGTTCTTACCATTGGATAGCTAAAATTCACATCTATTTACCATGTGTTAATAGCTGTTGGGGTAATCAGTAGGATTCACGATCAAAGAGATCAGAGCTCGAATCCTGTTAACAACGTGGGGTTTTTGTTTCTTGGTAACATTAGTTATTGGTTCATTATTTATTTTTTATAAGAATAAGTTAAATATTAGTAAAAAAAAATAATAGTATTATTATTCAACTATTTATTTATTATTTTAGCTGTTCGGTGTTGGAAGGTGGAAATAAAAAAGTCGTGGTGAATGATAACAAAAATGTTTATTCGTTTTATTTATTTATAAAATTATCAAACTTTCATGATAATTGTAACGTCACATTCCTACCTAGATGTAAAACAGTTGTCTCTTGTAACCGATCATAAGATTTTTTATTGTATACGGTATACCCACTTACTTTCAATTCATAATAACATACTTAAGTAACAAGGAAAGGATATTCTAATCACACAAATATAACATATAGTTGATACCCACTTATTATAGGTATCGGTAATCAGCAGAGTTTATTGAAAACTAATATAAATAATTTAGACTTTATGAATTTTTTTTTTGTGACGTCACAATAAATGTAACTCGTATTGAGGTTATAGTTTAAGTGTTCATTTTCCCGAAGAAAAGAAGATTGAAACTAAACCTCAATTTAAAATCATTAATATAATTACGGATAAGTTAATATTCACTAAATATTTTGTTACACATATAATTAAAACTAAAGCATCTAGGGCTTAATTTTGTAGCATGACATCTTAATACTTACTTAATCTTAATAACTACTTACTACATAATTAAGTAGAACTGTTGGCGCGTGGAGGAATAAAAGCCAGTTCTCCTGGCCCTGTTGCACTTATCCATCCCCACATGATCCCCACATATTAACCATAATTCGACATGAGTCTGTATTAGGGATTATGTTTTTGTCAGACCAGCAGAGTGTTATTCTTGCGCCATAAATGAAGCCTGCCCTTTTGACTTGATTTAAAAAGTCAGTTTTTTGAGTCTTAGTATTCCAGTAAAAACCTAAATAATCCCGTGCGAAACGTAATCGTTCTTCTATAACTCTTTCTGTCAAGAAGGGCTTCTTAGCTGGTCTTCGTGATACAAACCTTCAGCAAGGAGGGCACGGCGAACAGTTTGCGATGAGGTGTCAAATAATTCCACTAAGTGTCTCGTAGGCTTATTCGCCAACCATATATTATTATGTCGTCGCTGCGCATCGCTAATAAGCGACGGCTTTCCACTTCATTGTCGACTAGCAAGGCCTTTTGATCTGACTCACAGTATTCCTCTAAAACAAAAAACAAAAAAATGATGTTAGGCAGCTATAATAAAATACTGAAGTTATCATTCACTCTGCATTTATAAATCCAATAATTAACACTAATTATTTATCTTTTATGCCTCATGATGGATTTAAAATCAATTTATTAATCCATATGTCACCAAATAAATAAACAATAACAAAGTAGGTTTTAATTTTTAATAAAACTTTGTTACAATAATTCATAAATATAATACTCACATTAGTCCGGTTTCTTCAGATATTTGTGTTCTATTAAGACCACTTTTATGCAGCACGATAATATTAGTCGCCCTCGCCTCAATATCAATATTTGCCTGCATTTTGAGAAATACCAACAACAATACCGCTATCTATTAAACCACACGTCACTAACCAAATTTAACACAACCAAACGACAACGTTCATTTCGATCAAGTAAAATATTCATTAAACTCAAGTTTACCTCACAGAAATATAAATTCTTGACTTATTTTTCTATGATCTACCTTCTTCTAACTTTACGAAATGTGTGAACAAAGCGAGAATATTTTTCTGTCCCATTACTTCCAATCGAGTAAAAACTTACAAAAAGTCTATAGTAACATCGTGAGATTTGAACTCACGGCTTACTGATTCACTCTTAGATGTGGACGCGCCTAACCACTAGGCCATCTTGACTTATATTTCAATGTTGAAATTTTGGACTACATTTACTTGTAGATGACAATGTCTATTTTCTTGAAAGTAGAAGGTCGTAAGTCAAACTAAACGTCAAGCTATTCTTTGTGAGATTGCCTATCGACTTTTGGTCGACACTGTACTGAGCTGAAATTTTACTGTTATACAACTGAACTTAAAAACTAATAATTGACATAACATTCAGTTCATATATCCAATCCAGTGGCCAAATAACACCGCGCGCATCAAGACCGTGCTCGTGAAGAACTGAATATCATCATAACTTGTTAAATACTTACAGGATACTAATAAAACTTCACATACATTTGAAGGCCGTTACAAGCTTCAAAATAATGTTTAAAGTAAGTCTTTAGACCTCTTATTGAGAGTCCTGGGACCAATTGAAGTGTTTTTCTATTTAATGAAATAACCTTTAAGCTATGCATTATTTTGGTTTTTTTATTGCAGAACTAATTTAAACTAATTCCTAAGAAGTCATGTACAAAATATGGTAAGAATCCGCTTAACCATTTCAAAGATCTAGCAAAACCAAAAACGTTACCCCAGCAAAATCTCGAATAACTTCGCAACCGAAGAAAGAACAAATACAAAATAAGGCACAACATTTACTTCAACTAGACAACTAATTTTATAGCTAGTATTTATTTAAATATTGCCATTAGAAAGAAAAAGGTCTGGCTGGGGTAACGTTACCCCAGCAGGAAATGTTTTTGTGAAATAATTAAAAAACTATAAGCGCAACAAATTTAAAAATGTGCGCAACAATTACAGAAGCCGCAAAACTAATTATCTATAAGATTCAAATGACCATTTTCGTCAACATCTGGCCTGAGTAACGGACACATTTTGTACATAAAATGTGTTATTTTATTACATGGTTTATGAAATAATTAATTAGTTATAATAAATGCCCAGTTGGTAGTGGTGGTATTGCCTCTTAGGAGCGCACGCCCAAGCCAATAACCTAAATTAAGTTTAGTTTGTGCACAACAGAATCGACACCTATATCTCATGAAATGTAACTTAAATGTGTTAATAAATCTTATTTGCACAAAATTTTAATATATTTTTTGGTTATTGTGTGCTTCGTGATTTTGAATAAAAATATAAAATAATAAATTAAATAATGTTATAAATAGTTTGACTGTCTCGTTGGTTTAGTGGTCACAAGTGCGACTGCTAAGCACGAGGTCCTTGGTTCAATTCCCAGAACGGGCAAAATTGATATTTTGTTTTTCCATCAGGAATTTCTCAGTAACAGTCACGGTGTTTGGATTTGTGCCCGGTTGATGGGAATAGGCTCGCCCCCTATAAAAAGCGAAATGTGGGTATAGGTACTATTAAGTACACCTCTGCCTAACCCTTCGGTAATTACAGGCGTGATGTTAATAATAAAGATTTTCTAAGTGTTCTTTAAGCAGTTTTATTTAAATATTCCTTCTTAGTTTTAGCTCAATCATCGAAACTAAGTAGGGTAGAGTGGTAGCCAATGAACCGCGTGTACCGTATGAACCATAGTACCTACCGTCCACACGCGACGTTGCCCGCTCGCGCAAAAAACGTATCAATTCAAGACTCGCTTGGCACGTCGTGCAGTTTGGTCTAGTCGCCGGGCGCTTGCCGCCACAAACGAACGCTTGCGCCGCGTCCTTGTGTTTACTCAACCAAAAACGACGAAAAAAACGTGAGTTTCTTTTTGTAATTACTTTAATAATTTAACTCTTACTTAACTATGTGTGAATTGTATGTGTAATGTAGGTCCTTGCGCTTGTTTAAGACTATTTTTTGTATTACTTTTCAACGGTTATTGTGTAAAACATAACCTAACATTTCCTAAGGGGAGATGGGTAAGCAGTGAGCCATTTATGCTGGGTAAGCAATGAACCATGGTTAATTGTGTACCACATCTAATTGCTTTGTTTTATGCTATCTATACAGGTGGGGAGTATTATTCCAGTCAACCTCTAAATGTTAAATGTGATGTGAGTATAATTACTATTTGTTTATTTCAGCATGGGACGAAACACGGTAGGAAGGGAAGCCCGTAAAAAAGGGTATCACACCGGAGAAGATATCCAAAGATGAATAGATAAGCACTTGTCGGGACTGAGTATCAGAAAAGCAGCCAACTGATTATTCCTATTTTTTACCTATTGTTATGTACAATTTGTGATTTAGGCATACAAAAATAATTAAGACTGATTGTGATAAATACATAGGTGATGTTATAAATCCTCAAAGTAATGTTAATTAGTTAGTACAAACTGTTTTTTCTTTTTTAATTTGCAGTAAGTATAGTTAAGTAGTATAAGTATAGTTTATCTTCTCAAAACTTTGTAAAAGTTATATTATATATATATTAAATTACAGTTAAAAATTAAGTTTTAAGACTGATTGCATAGTTTTTATATAAGCCGAAACCTATTAAATAATGAAACTTACAAATGTTTTATTTATTTTCCACTTAAAACAAACAATCTTCGGTTTTTATATTACTGTGATTCATTGTGTACCACCTGGATCATTTAGTACCACCCCCCCGGTTCATCGTGTACCCTTAGGTGTACACTATGAACCATTTCACTTGTTTTAAAAAAACCTGTATTAATTAGGCTATAGCTATAGCATATATATAGCAATTATTTAGCATTTTTTTTAACGCAGTTTGGTATCTTATTAAATTACCTATCTTCTGATATAAAAATATTTTCTTAGACTTTAATAACGACCGTGCTAGAGCTCTTCAAACTTTTGGTGGTTCAATGGCTACCACCCCACCCTAGTCAGATTTGATTTTCTAAAACCTTGCTTGGCTTGTGTCCTGAAAAAACTAATTAGTCCGTCAGTTAGATTATCAAAAAATATTTGACACGTATTTTTTCTTTTGTTACGTAAACCAACACTGACGAAGATACGACGCTTTTAAAATTCTCCATACGTGACGGCGTGCTATAACATTTATTGCGTTGTAACGTCACGAGCCCCCACTCTCGAGTTTTGATGCGTTTCATCTTTGTCAATATTCATTAATTTACAAAAACAAAAAATACGTGTCTATTATTTTCCAACACTTTAGCTGACGGACTAAATAGATTTGCAATTTATTGATGGTGGAAAAGAGCCTATTATGTCAAGTTTATGCCTCCCCCACCCCCCCAGGTAGGAAAGATGACTAAACTTAAAGACAAGTTTAAGTCTTTATTGATTGTATCAGATCAATAATCTTGGAGCAGAAGGATCCGGGGTTTTAGTAGGTAGGAGTCCAACATAACCCTCGGTACCCACAAATTGAGGGCATCCATGAAGTTTTCCCAAAGTTATTACAAAATCTGTTTACCATGGGGTTTCGTTCATTGTAGTAGAAAAATATTCCCATTTCTTATAATATTTATGGTCTGATCGAGAGTTGCAAGCAGACTTTTAAAAATCTCTTCGATAGGTACAGTCGCCAGTGCGTTTACCACAAACTGTAAAATTTCTCCAAACGATTTTTAACCATTAAATGTTGACGGGTACAAAATCAAATGAGAAAATTTGACAGTTTGTGGTAACTTCATGCGCTGTACGGCTGTATAATATCTCAACACAGCTATTCCTTTTTCATTCTAGAAAGAGCTAGGATAATCTCCATGGACGAAAACCTTTTGTCCAAGAGCTGAACAAAAGACCAGACATAACCACGGTACCTCCTTTAAAAAAAAAAACAGGATTACCACCGGTAAAAATTAAAGAACCAGAAACAATCTAATCATTTATTATGCAATGCAACACAAACTAATTTTCCTTCTTTACTGTACTAGCGGGCTAAGCTATTAAGGTGAATGCTCCAACCAGCCCGCGAAATTTAAATTTTCTTACGTTTTTAGCAATTTGCAGGCCAGTGCTAGGTTGTATGTTGATTAAAATATTGTTTGCGACTGTAAGACGTATGTCCTGCAAATTGCTAAAAACGTAGTACGTTGTATGTTGATTTAAATATTATATATATAACCCAAAATAAGCAAAAAAAAGTAATTTCTACACCTTTATGAACTAGGAGGGTTGTATTTATGATTTTGATGATTATAATTACTTATGTAACTACATACGTCTTATATATAGTCGCGAACAATATTTTAATCAACATACAACATTATATTATTTGTGATACAACATAGCACTAGCCTGCAAATTGCCAAAAACGTTAGAAAATTTGAATTTCGCGGACTACCCTGACGCTTTCACCTTAGAACAACACTGTAAATGAAGATGTATTAAAAACTAAACTACTAAAACAAACAGCCAGGTTATTTTGCAGGCAGTTTTTGTGATGTATGTGCCGTATAATAAGCAAACTAAGAAGTCTTCTTCTTAGATTTTTTTTTGGAGTAGAAGAAGGCACTTATTTCATGGAATTAAATGAATTTTAGAAGGTTGTATTGATGATTTTAATTATAAAAGCCAGGGCATGCGAAACTCGGGTATCGTTTGCCCTAGTTACAAGTGTTACAACCTGGTAATCATTTAAATCAACATACAACCCGACACTGACCTGCAAATTGCATAAAACGTAAGAAAATATGACCCGGCGCTTTCACCTTAAGTAAGTATTGACTTGGTCTGCTAGTAACAAGTTTAACAATATAATGATTTAAATAAATAATTATACTATTATTAAACTACCTATTTACTATACTACTTAATACTAATAATAGGAACACCGTAACTGTTGAGAAAAACTTAAAAGGTTGTCTACCTAATATTTTGGCGCAAAGTGCTAGCATCCGTAGATTTTATTTATATAAGGAAAAACAAACAGTAGTTTTAAAACAATAGGGTATTTTACTCTTTAAGAGAAAAAATCTAAAAATATATTATTGAGGTAGCTTAGGCAAAAAGCAGCCGGAAAACGTTAGTTTTAGTTCATAAAATAGCAAAGTAAATTTTAAAATTCAATTCAAAGGTTTCAGCTTTTTTAATCTGTTTCTTATCACCATTGTAGTAGTCGCCATGTTATTACGTAATATCACTGACGTATAAATCATATGGACTTGAAATGTTTGACTATAGAAAATACAGTTATACAAATATGAGGCATATCGACACCGAAATCATAAAAATACTGTTATCTCTTTTTAACTTTTATAATTTTGCATATGTGAAAAAGGATAACAGTGTTTTTGACAGTTACTATAATAGCAAACCTTCATTCCTAGCGTCATTGAAATACAGTACCCGGCACGTAAGTTGGCAAGGTTTTGGCGGAGTGGGGGCAAGTTCGCGCATCGTACACTTAGTGGAACAAATAACTAGTCACTTAAATTTTATTGATTGTTATTTTTGGTTATTGCCATCATTTATTTTTAATCATGTAGTTAAACAAAGCAGAGGAATTCGTGACTTTTATTAGGTGTTATAAATAAAACATAATACTGATGCATTTTTTTATGTATGTATTTTTTTATATTTGTTCTATTCCTCTTTTTTCCCGGTTTTAGTTGCTTCTGCAGTCCGTTTTACCGTCTCTTTTTCAATTTGAGCTTCTTTCTCCATGAAACAGTACACATCGTATCTGGCATGTCTGCGTAAAACGGTATTTGGTCCTGGCATTGTAAAAAACGTAACAAAAACTAAATTTAAAACGATAACAACAACTGGTAACAAAAACTAAATTTAAAACAACAACAATAACAATAACTCGTAAGGAGTTCGGTTCGGACAGCGGTCGTGAATGGTCGCCCATCTGGTGCGCTTGCGACAAAGGTTTTATTGTTCTGTGCCATCACTTAGTGAATTCGTATAGATACTGTATTACTATTGATTCTATTTGTTTTGAAGTTTATAATAAATAAATAAATTTGAGTGGCATGTCGTGAATTTAAAATTAGATTAGATTAGACTAGGGTTGAAACGTTCGCGTATCCAAGTGCAGTGCTGCAGTGTAGTGTTTGTGTTCTTTGTGCATACGAGCACCCCAGATGCCATCGAGAGCAAGGCACAGCGACCAGCAGCGTGTCCTGCATTTCTGCGTCTGAAGCTGAAATTCGGTGAACTCGTTGAACTTATTGATCTTGAATGAGCACAGTTTGTTTTTCAGCCAACCGGCGGTGACAAGTGTGTGCGGGTCTGAGGTTTCCCAGTCTATCTGGCTCGGAAAATATAACTATGAGGGAATCATTTTAAAATATAACTATGAGGGGTGGCCTGGCTTTAACTTTACCTACTGGAATTGTGGCCTAAATCGTCACACACCATGCTGGACACACGACAGTCATAATTTTGCAATGCATCAAACACTCTCCCTGTAAATTGAGTACTCTTCCGATATTGTATTATGTGCCCAATCTGGCCTGGAACGGCCATCAATACAGAGATAAAAGCCCAGCTCGGAGACTTCCCCAGTTTTCATACCTGCACCGACCGCATACTGGTATAATACTAATTGCATGAATAACAACATAAATATATTAATATATGTACCTAGAATATATTGGGGCCTCCCGTCAACAGTATTTCCGCGTATACCGTTTAATGTTTAAAAATAATATATAACATATTTTGTAATAATGCATCAGCGAATGCATTTGTGTAAATTAACATGTGGCTGTTCCTAGCCACACTTCCCGGCGCCTGGCTGGCCGCCTTGTCTCACGTTTTTACAGGGTCAGTTTACGACCGTTTTTGTGCGAATGTATAGATTGTTTTAAGTATCCCTTTGGATGTTTTACTTTAACCATGGTTTACTATTTCCAGATGTGGCTTGGCTATTGTTTTTTGCTCGGAGAAATCGGATATTGTAACGTTTAGAATTCTTTGAAAGGCCTGTCCAATCCCCAGTGCGTTTACCCTTTAAAATATGGGATTTATCGTTTTACGAGTAGTCCGACATTGTCCTACAATTCTAGAAAGGACAAGTGGACAAACAAAAAACGTTGCGCTATTAATTACGGTAACTTGTCAAACCAACAAATAGAAATCCAAACATTCGGTTAATAAGAACATGGAATCGCGCTTGCAAAACTGCACAAGCCAAGTGTATCAAAAACTGTTACCCCAGAGAAGCATTCACAATCAAGCAAAGACGAAGCAGGACACAATCTGCAAAAAAAAAAAAGAAATAAAGAAGAAGAGAAAAGAGAGTGAATCGAAGTCGGGCTATAATAGTCGGCGGCCACGTAAGTACGTTTGAAGACTTTGAAGAGCTGCCAAGGTCACCGTCGTTGACCATCGCGTCCGCGTTGCCGCGCACCCCGTACGGTGCGCCCGTGGCTGGGACCGATCCTGCCGCCCCCGCGCTCGCGACCGCGCTCCCCGCTACCGCCGCTGCGAGGAGGGCTGCTCTGACCATCGACCGCGTAAGAGTACGGGGAATCGATCGCTACCCCGTCCACGTGCTATTCTCCCGCACAAAACCCCATACTACAGGACTCGGATAGAATGACGGCCGCCCGCGAAGTTTCTGTGAGGAATACGGCAAGCACAATACGTCCGAGAAGATCGTACAGCAGCGAAGTGGCACGAGTTAAGAAGGCAAAATACGAGGCACAGAAGAGAATCGCCGCGATACGTAACGAGCAACTAGAGATTGAAAAGGCGCTCGTCAACAAACGGTACGAATACGAAGTATCGGTGATCGAGGCGGAAGCAGAGGCCCGAGAAGAGGGCTCAGTGCACAAGAGTGAGGATCGGGTGGACGAGTGGCTTCAAAATATCAACCGGAGCCACCTCTCAGTCCCGAAACAAATACTAGAACAGCAGCCCCAGCGTCCCGCCGCCCCGCATGCGTTTTAAGAAATTACCACGTGCGAAGGAAATACCACATACAACAAGCCCGCCACATGTGTCGACGCCATAACCCCCGCCAGACATGAATAAAGAAGACAACGATCGGTCCCGCAGTCGCCCATCCGAAGAGAGCGTCGCATAGGGATAAAACAGTTTGCCGATATGTTAGACAAAATGATGCGAGTACGACCGCCGCCCCAACAAGTGACTGAACTACCTGTCTTCACGGGAGCGGCCATTGAGTGGATGCCGTTCAAAGCGGCGTACGTCGACTCATCGAGCATTTACTAGTTTACCACGATTGAGAACTTGGCATGATTGCGAAACTGTATCAAGGATGAAGCACGCAGCCACGGGCACATCCTCCGACGACCAGAGCCTCACTTACTGCACGCAGCTATTAGAAACAAGGCGAAACGGCTAATAGTTGGAAGACCAATATATAGGTACATGGAACGAGTCACTCCAACAAGACATGGATTAATTCAATAAAAGCAAAGAAGAATGGATTCAGTTAGCAGCAGATAGAGAAAAATTCAAATCAGCCACCCAAGGAATATATCACCTTAGCGAAACTGACAGTGAAACAAATACTACTGACAATGAAACATTATACGCAAACATAATATTGTTACATAAGGCGAGCCAAAACCGAAAGGAATCCCAACCGCCAAAAACGTATATGATTCTCCAATGATAGAAGAGACCAATCAAACGAAGGTCAAAACACCAATGCTCATCCCTATAAATTGTACCTGTCTTTACCACTATTCCTATATTGGCTCGAGGCTGCATAGTCGGCTGATTGTGCCCGACTGGCTGCGGTTGGTCGGGCTTCCTTTCCCATCCCAGAGCATGTCTTTCCTTACAAAAAAGTGCCCCCTGGTGTATCCGGCTTGTCCGGGTCAGGCTTGCTCCTGGCTGGGTGTGGTGCTCAATCATCAATCATCATCATCACAACAATAACAATAACTCGTAACAAAAAGTTAATTTAAAACTAAAACTGAACTCGTAACAAAAACAAAGGGTAGAGTAGTACTCGTGCACTAGCACCGCAAGTGTAATCGGGAGCGAACGGAATGTAGACGCGGTGCGGAAGGCAGGGGTCGACTGACGCGCCAATCGCGCGCTCGGATCGGCGCTACGTCATACCCCGCGTCCCGCGCCACCGCCAAAGAGACCTAAAAAACGACTTCTGCGCATCTAACGACTCTTGCCAAGTTACGTGCCGGGTACTGTACCTATTTGCGGCCGGGTCGCCATTTTATTTTCCCACTGTTTGGCTATTGCTATCTTTTTCTCTCTAATAAAACGGGAAAGAGACGGACGTAAATTAGAGCTGTCACATTTAATTGAACTAATATTGTCGATGTCGACTAAAAACACGATGAAGCGCAAGGCATAAACACGTATACACTGCCCTTTTAGTAAAAAATGGCGATTCTCTAATTTTAGATTAGTTACTGAACCAGAGAATCGGCAGCAATATCATCCAAACTAAACATGCAAAAGTTTTTAGCTTAATAAAAAACCGGGAAGTCGGTCAAAAATAACTTTTAAGATTTGCTTACCTATTTATTTTGTTAGTTCTAAACAAGTGAAGTTAAGAAAAGTGTGTTAAAAATACTTACCCGTTGATATTGGACCGTGACAACGTGAAAACATTCTCACAATCTTTTATCGATGTTATTGTAGAGAAATATCGATATGGGCTACCCTATTAGCCGCCATTTTATTTTCTCTCTATAGTGTAGGTATGTCCACGTTTTTCTTGTAGGTATGCCAAGTCCATAGGATTTATACGTCAGTGCGTAATATGGCTATGTAAACATAGAAGTGTCAACTTCAAATATCACTGCATTTATTTACACAGCCAACTGACGTCATGACCACAGAGCAATATGGCGTCCACGCGTGCAGCGATTTCGTCAAATTACGCGCGAAATTTGAAAATGCTAAATTTAAATGCATTTGTAGGGCACTTAACGATTGAATACAATTTTTCTGAATTTTGTAGCACTAAATAATCTAAATGAGACACTTTTCAAAAATGGGTGATGGGTGTCTACCCACAACGTTCTCCTCAGATTACAATTTAAAGTATTTTATAACTAGCTAGTAACAACACAAATACAATACATAAACAACGGTCATTGTCCTGGAACTAATATCTAAAATTTTTAAATGTATGTGATTATACATATAAAAGAAAAAAAAAACACATTTTTGTGCATTACGTTATTAAATATCTAATTATACAGTTTTTAGTTCAGTTTATTTTCATAGATTAGTAAATTGTAAATAATGTACCTAGGTACCTACATACTGAATTCAAATAAAAAATTACACAGTAATTTGCTGGTCCTTTATGCTTGCTTGGATTTGCTTCCTAAATGCATTTTTACATAGAAAAAGAATGTCGTTCGAATGAAACTCATTGTTGTTTGTCTCAACTAAACGATGAAGTGGTGAATAGATACTAGCACTTTGCAGGCTGGTGACTGCCAATTTTATTACTATTCCTAAAGCCCTACCTGCCCTACACATAACACTTCAATAATTTGTGACCCAAATAGAGTCATATTGAATGTGTGACACTATCTGCCGTTATGCCTAAAATGGGCCGTTATGCCCTTCAGTGACACTATTTGAGTGCCGTTATGCCCTTTAGTGACACTATTTGAGTGCCGTTATGCCTAATTTTTTCACTTCTACTCACATAAACTAATTTACCACAACGGCTTAGGAAGTAAAAGATAAAATTATGTCTATAGAGTCCATACACACTCATACTTACACCCTACTGATATCTACAAATGCTTGAAACGTTGGAACTTCAAATTCATCGTCTTCTCGTTCAATTTTGATCTGTATCACTCCCTCCGGAACCAAAAGCGGGTCTTCTTCATTTTCAATCGAAACATTAGACTTTTTCTTCTTATCTTTAATAGGCGGTTCCCAATTCGTGCTCCTATTTATATTGTGCTGTATCAATTGAGTGTTGTTGCGTTTCCTCTGCGCTTTGATTTGTTCTCTAGTCATGTTTAAATGCTTGAGTTGGTAATGAACTTTGACGTAAGGTTGAGTTTTGAAGAGTAACCCGCATTCCTTGCAGGGGTACATCTCGTTGGAGTGGACTTTCTTGTGACGGGTCAGCACCTGCTTGTTCTGGGAAAGAAAGTTTGATAGTTAGATAAAATCCTACTAATATTATAATGCGAAAGTTTGTGATTACGGATGTAGGTATAACTACTCAACGGATTCGACTGAAATTTTGCACACAGATAAATAAATAAAACATTTTGTCGATTCAATGACAGATGAACAAAAGATTTGTCGATTCTCTTTCGTGTCTACGGTGGTCATGCTAAGCGGGAGTGTTAAGGAGGAGTTTTTTGACGCATTTTTTTTAGTTTATAGTTAAATTGTAAATAATGTAAATACAGAATTAAAATAAATTCTCCCTTTTTTGGGAGAACAAACAGTAAATTCAAAAGAAACAACAAACATTAGATTCAAAATATACATATTTACCTAATCATTAAAATTCTTGGGGCTGACATGAAAATTCACATGCTCATGAACATGAACCAGTACTTACATAAAATTACAAAGAACAATCTTTGAATATAAATTAACTATACGTTTACACTTAAAGTACTTACTGAGCTCTTATATAAACAAAATCACGGATATTATCCCGTAAGTACTTTAAGTGTAGTGAAAAACCGTGAGTCTTAAACAGTGCAAACATACGTTTATCAGAAATACTTTTTAGGGCTAAGAAGGAACATGGATGGGTTTTAGTCAGTAAAAGTCTGACACTCCCTCCTGCTCCGCCCAGAGCGGGAGGAGTCATTTGATGATTTCCCATCCGAAAAAAAGGCATTATGTACGGTCGACCAAGCTATTTAGTTTAAATTTTAACATGCAAATTACATTGTAAAGTGTGTGTGTGTGTGTGTCAAATGTGTGTGTGTGTGTGTGTGTAATGTGTCATGTTGTGTGTTGTGTTGTATGTTGTTGTTGTGTTTTTTTTTTCTGTTTAATTTTTATTAGTGTAGGTACTGATAATTCCACCATTTTTTATTTTATGTGTCCTGTGCGGTCTAATAAATGCTTTTTCTTTCTAAACCAAATAGCTTGGTCGACCGTACTTGAAATAAAAAAAAACCGTCGGCTTCCTCAGCCACCGGTTTCTTGGTAGTCGTGCGCAGACTTCAGGTAGTGGTAGTAATAAATAAAATAAATACATATCGCTGGACAGTACACACAGCGCCATCTAGTGCCACACTAAGCAACGAGGCTTGTGTCGTGGATACCAGATAGTTGATACCTATACTACATAGATACTTTTTGTTTGTAAATACATACTTATGATACATATAAACATCCATGACTCGGTAACAAATGTCCATGCACATCACACAAACATTTGCTCCTACGGATCCGAACCCGGGACCCTAAGAACGTAAGGCAGCCAGTAATTTGTCTTCTCTCTCTTCCAAATATCTCCACATTCGACGGTTCCGTGTCTTGGCTATCAAGTTTCTTCCGACCACTTGAATGAGATCTTCTGTCCTCTTAGTTGCAAGTCTTCAGTCTGATGAAAATAGAATATTCATGCTACAATGCCAATGATTGTATCGGGAATCATTCGCATTGTAACAAAAACGTTCTAATATTTATGATGCGCAGTCGTCTTCATCTTGGAGAATCAGGAACTGATGGATGCTCTGAAGGCATCTAGGTAACCCGGGGCACAGTTCTGGGTTGGTACAATAGGGAATATGCATACTACTACACTACTACTACTACAACAGCCCATAACGTCCACTGCTGGACATGAACCTTTCCCATGATGGGAGGAATTTGCCGTAATCTCCACGCTTGGCAGGCGGATTGGAGATCGCAGTGATGAAAGACTAACAGAAAACGCTGCTGCCCATTCTCTGGTCTACGGAGGCGCAAGGTGTTCTGCCTCAGACATTACGAGCCTTATACGACTACCGTGATTGTAATGGGTTGGTTCTATTCTACTCTGCCGGATACCACACGGCGTATATGCATAGGTACATTTTCTTTTTTTTATTTCGATACGGAATGTTAAAGTACTATAAAAATAATGACAAAAAGCGAAAACAAGCCATAAATCGGCAAAACAACACAAAAATTATAACCATTTAAACTTTTGTTTCTATCTCTTTCTGGATAAACGGAATTTAGTATGGATTTTGTAGGTACGTCGATGCAGCGAATGACGTCATTCACTGTATCGGCTCTCTCTGTCTAATCAGCAGTTTCAAATGCTTTTAACTTAGTATTTTATGTAGGTAGATATTTAAAAAAAATATTTCACTTTGCTATTTCTGATGTTAGTACGCTTTGTTTAGAGTGATAAAAAAAAATCATGCATATACCCTATTCAGATTGCTACTAACACTAAGAAGATGACATAGATAAATATTACGCCAGCACTTCAAGCTGCCCACAAACAACTGTCAAATGCACTTCAAGCTGCCCACAAACAACTGTCAAATGCACTTCAAGCTCCCACAAACAACTGTCAAATTTTCCCAACCAAACTTGAACGTAATGCTTTAGCGATAAAGTTGAAAAACTAATAAAGAATTTTGAGAGGTTGTAGTAGCTTGATATGCTGGCGTCTACAGTACATAATATTTGTAAAGAACACGAGTAAATATTTAGAAATATTTAATTTACAGGCGTAATAGTTATTTATGCAACTGTTGTATAATGAGGGGTATTAAAACACGAATGTGGGTTTATCACACTCGGCTTCGCCTCGTGTGATAATAGTATCACATGAGTGTTTTAATACCTAATTATGTACAGTTGCATACAAGACTTTATCTACATCCATGATATGAATCCTCCATAAAAGGTTCTGAAACCATAGGGTGTTGCAGTGTTCTAAGAAGTCTATGTAAATTCATGGAAAGTTTAATTGCTTGTATTTAATACTTACAAACCGTGTATAGGTAGTAATATAATTATTTACATTTTGGATTGTTCAATTATCAAAATTCACAAAGCTTGTATCACTCATTTTTGTAAACAACAAAGTACATAATGCAATACTAATATCCAAATGTCGAACAAAAATGGCGGGATACGACGTGAATTCGAATTAGCCTATAAGTTTTTTTTTAATTACGGCGCTGTGGTAGTGAATCGCACGTGCTAGACGTTCGATTCACTACCACATTCGATGTTCTTTTTTTAAAACGAGTTGCATAATGAAATTCAGTACAACATTATAACACCCGTTTGGGTGTTATAATGGTTATTATGACACTGGCTGTTTTAATGTTGGCCATAAGCTAACTGTTTCAGATACCTTTATAGAGGATTTATAGCATGGGTGCAATGATATTCTAACAAACAGATATGTTATACACCTACAAAACCACCGAAAAAAGTGTGCCGCGGGGGAGAGCCAGCTCACATACACGCAGTGACGCAGAATAAAGGAAAAACAGGCCAATTGACACGTTTTCGAGTCTTCACGATTGCGCGCTCATAACATATCTGTTTAATTAAATATCATTGCATGGGTGTAGATAAAATATATTATGACAATATATTATGGGGGGGTGGACAATATATTTTTTACTTCCAACCCATCGAGTGGTGCATCAAAATAAAGGGTTTTTAGTGACATCGCTTGCAGGGCAGAGTGTGATTAGAAAAATATACAACTTATGTGTTCAAAAGTTATTCAAAATGATAAATCGTTTAAAAAGGTGAAAAGATCGTGTATAAATACACAAGTCGTCACAAAAATCGTCTGCGAAATCTTTTACATTGCTGAACTAAAACTAGGAAATTACAAAAACAGTTATTATATAAAAACAATAACTGACTAACATACAAACATAATTATTATAGAATATTCAGGAAAATATTCCCTGATTCCTGATGATGATGATGACTCTCACATTTGATCAAGCTTCACAATAATAACTAAAAAATATTATAAATGCAAAAGTAATCTGTTACGTTTTCACGCCTAATCCTAAGTATTAATTTTGCTGAAATTTGGTAGAGATAGATGGGACCTTGAAGGTCTTCGATATTGAAAATTCGAATCGATTTCAGAGATCAAATCCCACTGCTGGGACATACGTCCTCCTCTCTATGAGGCGGAATGGGCTATAATTCACCACGTGCAGGTTATTAGATGTCACAAGTCTTCAAATGGTGGATCTTTGACAGTCGTTAGGTAGTCAGAGGCTCAAAAAGTCTGACAACCAGTCTTACCAAGGGGTATCGTATTACCCGGTACTAACTGGGTTGTGGAGGTCAGATAGGCAGTCGCTCCATGTAAATCAAATTCAGCTGCATCCCGTTAGACTGGAAGCCGAGTCCAAAGGAGTTGGGAAAAGGCTAGGCAGATGATGAGATGAAGTCTTCGAATGGTTGGTTCTAGGACATACCGGTTACCTCACGATGTTTTCCTTCACCGTTTTGAGAGCAGTGGTCATGAGATAAATTCGGATCCACGACTTACTGTTCAGAAAACTAAAACATGGACAACAATCAACAGTGGACCTGGATGACGACGAAACATAAACAAGTTCTAAGTAAACAGTTTCTTACCGCAAAAGCTTTTTCACAATTGTCACACTGGTGAACCCTGGGCGGTGGCTGCGAGCCGTGGAACCTGGCCTTGTGGTCGCGCAGCAGGGAGGGGCTGCGGAAGATGCGGCCGCACGTGCACGCGTGCCCCCCTCGGGCCTCCGCCGGCATGTGCGACCACGTGATGTGAGCCCGCACCTCGCCTTTAGTCAGGTACAGGCGTTGGCAGTAGTCGCATTGGTATCTAGGAGGAGGAAAGTATCTTTATTTAAGGCGACTACAGGAGCTAAATTAGCAACTCTATTTGTGGTGGTTCAAACTTCGTTTGAAATACTGTTAGAATAAAGTTCTAATCAGCTTGCACTGCAAAGTGGTTGTTACGTCAGCACTGCGGCTCGAGGTAGTGCGAATTTAGTGTTTTTTTGCGATTTATAAAAAATCTATTGATTGGACTAAAAAAGTAAAACACTATATATGCTAATATGTTGCTTGTAGAATTATTTGCCAAAAAATCAGAATGATCGCATGTATTTTAGTATGGTTTTTAATCGTTAAAAGAAATTTTTGAGAAAAGTTCGTGATTTTTTTTATCGAATAAATTTAGTTGTATTATGTTTTCAAAACACTATCGTACAGTACTCCCAAATTAATAATGCGCATGCAAATCTTCGCCAATTGTCGTATTCCCGGAAACACCCGAATCATTGAATCGGAGAGAGCCCTAAACAATGCACTTGCATTTTGTACCTTGTTCGAAAGAAACAGGAGTCAATGTCATATGTCATATCATGTGAAACAATTGAAAACAATTCGGGCGGTTGGCGGCTGTCGCCGGTCAATCAAAGGTCCGTCAGTCGTCTTTATATATTGGTGGTGACTGCACGTGTTCTCTCTGTGTGGAATTATATAGAGCTGGTATTACACACCCTTCTTGGTTTTGTTTTCAAAGCTGAATTTAATTTCAACTTTAATTATCTTACTCAAATTGAAATAGCTTATTTTGTAAAATAGTTAAATATACTAACATTTTTCACGTTTTTTAATATTTTTGTAATTGTAATATTATGCTGGAATGATCAGTGCTGTAAATATTTTTGAACTGAGATTTTAATGATTAGATTTTAATGTAAACCCAATGACGTATTATATATAGACACGTCATGAACCAACATCGCGGCGCTTAAAAACGGCGAAAATACTAGAACTACTTATAAGCGTGAAGAAAGAGAAAGAAAATATGACACCGAACGGCGGGATGCCTGTTGCGAGAGGGAGATAAATATACATCTTCAGTCACGTCACAGGATTTATTAAATTATAAACAAACGTAGCGTCGCGCGACAGGTTGGTGCGTAACTAAGCGCGATGTGGCCAATTGGCTTCATTTCATGTTGTCATTTTAGAGTGCGGACAACGTATCTATAGTTTATAATAATATCATTGTGTAAACCTGTGTTTGAAAACCATTTTTTCTTCTTCTAGTATAAACCTTGTGTTATTTAAACCTTCTTTTCTTCCATCATTACACCAGCTTCAGTATGAAGAAGTAAATCAATTCAACAAAGATTGTAGCATATTCGCAATCGTGTCGTTTTCCTCGCTATTTACTTACATCGAATTATCGAATCAATTTCGTTACTGATAAATCAATATTTATCTCTTTTAGCACAAAACACATAATTCTACTTAATTATGCATGAAGAAAATGCACTTAGTCACTCTATGTACATATCGTCTTCCGACGCTCGGGGAATACGACCGTTGCCGAACAGTGACGAAGATTTCTATGCGCATTATCACTTTGGGAGACCTGTACTAGCATATATCCTGAAGAATATCATATATTTTTCTGGTTTTATTTATTGCTGTAAATCATATGCTTTTTTGCATTATAAAACTCGCATTTAGCTCCAATCAAATTAATAAATATCGCTGGACATTACACACACCGCCATCTAAAGCCACACTAAGTAACGAGGCTTGTGTCGTGGAAATCATTTTGTTTTGTCTATGCGAGACAAATAAATACTTTTCTTTCTTTATTTCTTTATTCGTGTATTAGAAAGGTTTGCGTGATAAAATCAGTTGCCCAATAGTTAATTATACATTTGCCCCTACACTTATAAATTTTTTTCGGTAATGTAAGAAAAATGTCAGCAGTTTCCTACGAAAGTGCAATACACGGTGAAAATGTATGGAACAGGTGATTTTTAGCTGGGTTCTGAATACGTGGTAGGATTTTATGCGTCGGTGTATCTTTTACCCTGTATGCAGGGGCGTAGCTACCGCCGTATATGCCGTATCAATTATACGGGGCCCCGGGCCACGGAGGCCCCCAACGCGAGTAAGCAAAAGTTAAAAACTACCCAATTTCTTTTTTTTTTCAGAAATAAATCTGTTAGCCGAAAAAGGCAAGGAGAGTGTGTATTTAATTTTAATTGTTTGTAAAAAATTTGGAAAAAGTGACAGATAGATAATTATGATTAATAAATATTTCTTTCAATGGGGATGGCAACTATGGAACTAATGGCGCTAGCATAGCTTGTACCAACTGTCGTGATTGGTTAAAAATCTGTCAATGTCATTTTATATTTCAAAATAGCTTGTTTGTTATCATTTGACAGATTGGGACTAAGCTATGGACACGCCATCTACAATCAGCCTTGACCAGCCTTCCCCATTTTATGCAAACAGTTTTTTTTTTGTGAGAAATCACAATGAGGGATTTTCTTTTTAGCTCTTCCCTCGTCGCTGGATAGATGGCGCTAGGAGTTAGTACGATAATGCAAGGAACGGAACCTAAAAAAACTGATTTTAACAAAGCGCGAGAAAACTATGTTATATTCGAAAGGTTAGCAAATGAAAGTGTCAGTCAACGAGAGTATGTGACGTGACACAATGTTTTTTTTTCCAAGCGTTTTGGCTTGGGCACCAACTATCATAGTAAGTTCAACGCTATCTATAGAGTTCTTGGAGACTAAGTTTTTTTTTAATACCCCAAAAAGAAAACCTCTCATTATTTCCCTAGGGGCCCCTAAACAAATAAATAAATAAATTCATATTATGCTACAAGCAAAATAATACTTAAAAATAATAATAATATCTAACTTTATTTTTGTACAATGTTTTTCTTAGTCAATAAGTAATGCTATGTTTTTGTGTTTTTATTTTAATTATAATAATGTTATTAGATTTCTTTTTTCTAATTTGGTTGTAAGTACTTATATAATATTAGTTTAAGTTCTTAGCTGTCGCATTAGGGTAAACCCTGTAATGATAGTTTAAGTTGTTATAAATAAATAAATAAATTTTTATACGGGGCCCCGCCAAGGCACGCTACGCCACTGCCCGTATGTGTGATTATTTGTTACCTACACATATTTTTTAAATATTGTGCACAAGCAAAAAATAATTTTAAAGCAAGTTGAGCTTGTTAAATACCAAATATCTCATTCAACTGTACACCTGTACCTACCCCTTTTTTTTCGGATGGGAAATCATCAAATGACTCCTCCCGCTCTGGGCGGAGCAGAAAGGAGTGTCAGACTTTTACTGACTAAAACCCATCCATGTTCCTTCATCGCCCTTTGTGTTCCGGGGCCACGGTATATCTTTCGAACAGTCCCGCAACCCCGGCAGACTCCTATTGCTGACTCTCTGTGAGGCGCGCGTGGAACACTCCTGCGCCGTCGACACGGCCTGTCGTCATGAGACGGACGGACGGCACCGACAGCTAGCACCTATACCTACCCCTGGCAAGAACATAGGTATAATGTTCCGTCTACTTACTTCTTAGTCCTATCGCTGTGCATCCTCTGCGTGTGTCGCTTCAGCATCGCCCGCGTCGAGAATATCCGCTCGCACGTGTTGCAGGTCTGCTCCGGCAGTCTGAGAAATAAGCATGGATAACGTTACTATGGTTAAAGCTCGTGGCTAAATAATACCAGACGCTCGGGGTCGATATTCAGGTTAAGGGGGTGGTATCTGCTAACGAGAGGTTTTCTCCATGTAAATCCTCTTTGATGAGTGAATATAAATAGAGATGCAAAAAAAATATATGTTGCTTATTAGACTCTAAACTTTAATTGGTATAATTGAAATAATTCTAACTTCAATAGTACTATATGAAAAAAAAAATCAAAGCTCAGCATTTTTTCTTTGAAATTTCGTAACTACTCTTAAACGGCATTAAGTTTTAGTATTTTTTTTTAAACACAAATATTTATCACGTTTTTTTTTCAATTGGCATTTTGATCTAATGATCAAACATAAAAACCACTCATTTCGCACTATTCGGCCCGCAGTGACCGACGTAACACCCACTTTGTAGTGCAAGCTGATTAGAACTTTATTCTAACAGTATTTCAAACGAAGTTTGAACCACCACAAATAGAGTTGCTAATTTAGCAGACACCACAGCCTTAAGCCGCGCTTGCCTAGGTTTGTCCGTGGATGGGTGACCACCTATTACATACCGAGTATCCTCCATACCTCGGAAAGCACGTTAAGCCGTTGGCCCCAGCTTTTGTAGATCTTTGACAGTAGTTACAGGTACAAGTCGCGACACGAAACTCTAGCGTTGACCGTTATTGCGCAGAAGTAAAAAATAAGAATGTCTTGGGGCGTGCATTGCGCCGATTGGCTCTCCAGTCGTATAACATGCGCAGATATCCCCTCCACGTTTCGTTCAGCGCTAGAGTTACGTGCCGCGACCTGTAGTCAGAGGCCCGAAAGTCTGACAACCAGTCTTAGCAAGGGGTTTCATATTACCCAGTAGTAAATAGGTTGTGGAGGTCAGATAGGCAGTCGCTCCATGTAAAATACTGGTATTCAATTGAGAAAAGGCTAGCTTATAGGTGATGTCAGTATCGTGAGGAAACCGGTAAGGTCTAAAACCAAAAAATTGAAGACTTGTGAAATCTACCAACCCGCACCGGGCCTGCATGGTGGCCCATTCCTTCTCATAGAAGAGGAGGCCTGTGTCCTAGCAGTGGGAACATTATAGGCTGAATATGCATTATGTATTCAGCTTAGGGCTTGTAATTCGAATATTCGAATATTCGAATAATGCGAATATTCGTTCATTTTCGCTATTCGAATATTGACTGATGTTAAATTCGAATATTCGAATAATTTTTAATTTTTAGTTATGGAAAGTTTGAAAATACAAACTAAGTCTGTCTTACAAGTTGTTACCTATAGACCGCGTTACCGGTACCGGCGTTATACGATAGAGGTGGATCGAGACAAATACACTTAAATTAAGTGAATGAGTTTCTGATGTCAATACCGCCCTCGAGCGTTGAATGTGAGAGGGTATTTTCATCCTCAAAATATATTATTAATCTGAGAAGCGCCTTACAGCACAACTCTATAGGTGCCCTAAGTTTTCTTAGATCGCATTATTACATTTTACGTCAATCCCACGAATGATTATTGTGATTGCGTGATTTTATGATCTTTCATTTACTTTTATTATAAAACTTATTATTGCTTTTGAGTAGGTTACTTCAATGTGACTAATTGTAGGAGTAATTAGATTAAAATATTACGCAAAGCCGATTTGATCTCTAGAATTTCCAAGTGCTTAAGAGTCCTATTACATTTTTTACGCAAATTCATGATTTTTGACGCAGTAATTTTCAGCAGCTGTAAGATATTTTAATTATTTGCTTATGGATAACGATAGTGCCATTCTCTTTCTTGTAAGTTGGAGTTACACATTTTCATTTTTCTTTTCGTGTAATTTACTATAAATATTTTACGAACTCAGTTTGCAAGAAAAACCGTCGGTGATGAAACTTTGACGCTCAAATTCACATTGTTACATTCAATTCTTATAAAAACTAAAATTACTAAAAGATAAGTTGAATGTTTTACTTGCTTATTGGAGTTCTAAAATTTCTTAAAATTCCTTGAGTTTTCACGGAAAAAATCGTAAAGAAAGCGTAATTTAAGCCGTAAATGTCGTCGTGTCGTGTAAGCGTCCATTGTATTCCAAATAAACTCAATTTTATCAAATAAATTAATATGATTTAAAACTTCGATCTACAATGAAAACGTTTCATTAGTTTTCGTTTGTCAATATAATAAGACAAAATTACAATAAATCAAATTAAAGTAGTATAATTCTGCGTCAATACAGCTCGCACCTCAGTTTCATGTCAGTCTGGTCTCTAATTTTCGTCGATAACAATTGAAAATCGTCCGGAGATCGCTATTATTATTGTACGCCGATCGAAATAATTTGATCCAAGAAGTAAAAATCAAAAATTTGCGAAGAAAATGTAATAGGAGTCTTAAGAACTTAAAACTTAAGTTTTGTTATGTTTACTGATTTACTCACTCAGTGGGTGTAAATTTTTATTAAAAATATTTTTGTTTTGTTTTTTTTTTCATTATGATGACAAACTATGTTGCTGAAAGGTGATTCAATTTTATGTAATAAAAATACTCAACTCTGACTTGTTTATTATTTTTTTAAGCGTGTTCTTTCAAGGTTTTAATTTGGTTTCAAAGGAAAAAGCTAGTATTCGAATAATTCGAATACTGTCTGTAAAAACATCGAATATTCGAATATCTAAAAACTTCGAATATTTACAAGCCCTAATTCAGCTACATCTGATTACAAAGTTGGGAATAAGCTAGGCAGATGATGTGGTCGTGGTCTTTTCCGCCTGATCAGTTAATTTTTTTTTCGCTTAAATCATGCGGAGGCGCCGAGCCACGCCCTTTTAAAGGTTATGCCTATTAGGAAAGTGTCAAATTTAGCGCGCAAAATAACAATAACTCTCTTTTGGCGTGCGTCGTCGTCAGTGCGCTCGGCCGATCGTTATCTTTTCATTCACTATTTCTATACAAAGTCAACGGGGCGGGCCTAGAGAGCGTTTCTATGTTGTAAGTGCAAGCAATAATTAGCTTAGTGGTGATCAGGCGGGAGTGTCCTCGATAGTACTCACCCAACATATTTCTCATTATGAACTTTCATGTAGTGATTGCCCAACGTGATTCGATTCTTGCACTTCTCGTAGCAGATCTCGCAGTGGACGTCCTCATCGTGTGTGAGGAGGTGGCGCTTCAAACTGGCTTTGGTCTTGTAGTCGCGGGAGCAGATCGGGCAGGTCGCTGGCAGGCGCACCGTTTTGGCTCGCACCTCCTCGTTATGAGTCCTGTTTGAAATTCGAATAAGATTTATTCATGTCATTTTTGTTGCTGTCATTTGTTTTTTTTTGTGTTCATTTTTTTTCAAGTCGATGATCTGGAAGGTACTGGAGTTAAATTGTGAACTTGAAATACAGTCAACAAAGAAAGAGGTCTTTCCCAATAGACAGCCGGTGGCATTAATAGATTTAATGTAAAAATAAAGGGTGTAAAAAAGACCCTTGACGAAGCCGAAAGGTACTTGTTCTCGCAATGAGAGGTTTTCCTTTTGAGGTATTAAAAATAAAAAAAGTTTTCAAGAACTCTATAGATGGCGTTGAACTTAATATGATAGTTGGTGCCAAAGCCAAAACGCTTGAAAAAAAATCATTGCGTCAAATACGCTCGTTGACTGACACTTTCGTTTGCTTAACCTTCCGAATATAATCTAGTTTTCTCGCGCTTTGTTAAATCAGTTTTTTTTAAGTTCTGTTCCTTGCATTATCATACTAAGTTCAGCGCCATCTATCTAGCGACTAGGGAAGAGCTAAAAAGAAAATCCCTCATTGCGATAATATTTTGGTTATTTTGGTTGGTTTGTTCCTGGGAACCTTCTAGTTACGGAGATTTTGGTAGTTCCAAAATAGGTACGTGTTGTTAATGTTAGATTTTTACTTTAAACATCGCCATAACCCCCGTGCTATTCAATCCACCCATAAGCACAATGTTTTGAGTACGTTACATTGAGTCTAACCGTAAAACGTTATTTTCACAAAAAAAAAAGTCGTTTCCCAGCAATAATGTTTGCGTAAAGTAACTTAGTTTGATGTACAGAATGCTTGGTTGACGGCTTCGTGAAGGATCCTTAGTATTTATTTAGACCCTGTATATTTATTACAATTACAGCACATGTTCTGCTTACCCCTTTTCTTCATGTTGGTGTGACGACCTGATCATGCGCGAGCGCCGCCCGGCCGCGGAAACCTGTTGGCTTACCTCACCCCGGACGCCACGCGCCGCACCATCGTCCGAAGCCTACTCCAGCTGCAGACGATCCGATCACCCGACCAACAGTTCGCTAGACACCTTCATCGTGAATCCATGTCGCTTTAGCTCGCTACCGTGTTCATACTATTACCTATCGCAAAATCATCTTTCATTTATATTCTTTCTTACTCTAAAATCTTCTCTATTCTTACTATAACTTCATTTCCATCTCTGTAAACCTTCGCTTGTGCCTTACTCAATATACACATTAAGAAGAACTATTGTGTAACTATAATGTCTTATAAAATCTGTAAAATACAATATTTCGGGCAAATAAATAAATCTATCTAAGTATACTATCGGTTATATTACGCACTCCAGCACCTCCAAATGCACTATCAGTTTCCTTAAACCAGAACTGTTCTTACCTGATATGCGTCCTATACCAGCCTCGCTCGTGGAAGACCCGGAAGCAGACGCCACATTGAAGATTATGAGGCTTCGTGTGATGCTGTTCCACGTGCCTCTTCAGGTACTGCGGTCGTCTACAATAAGCAGGGCTTATAAGGCATAGAATCAGACAAAGAAAATTCTTCACACCGATATGCTGTCTAGGAATTGTGTCAATAATTTAAAGCAGCGTATGTCGTAAGTATACACAAGCAAAGAGGGGCCTATAGCCTATACCCAGCAGTGGGGGTGAATTCGGTCTATGAATGATGATCATGATGATGTCCTATAATATATGTTTGTGGACTCCATTGTCTGCACTTAAACTCTCAGTTGGACTTTAGTACGTGGTGCATCTTCCCGGGTGATTTGAGCAGCTGTACTTTACGTTTAGACAGTCTCTCTAAGGACCGATGCAAGCTTTGTCGACTGGCTGGTGTCCATTTTGGGCCTATAGATTAATATGGCTTCTTCTCGTGTCAATAAGACCTCTTTTAGACAAATATGCGGGTCGAATTTGCCATATAACAATGACAGCCCATAACGTCTACTGCTGGACATAAGCCTCTCCCATGACGGGAGGAACTTGCCGTAATCTCCTCGCTTGGCAGGCGGATTGGAGATCGCAGTGATGAAAGACTAACAGAAAACGCTGCTGCCCATTCTCTGGTCTACGGAGGCGCAAGGTGTTCTGCCTCAGACATTAGTCGCCTTATACGACACCCGTGAGTGTAATGGGTTGGTTCTATTCTACTCTGCCGGATACCACACGGCTAAAAGCTAAATTTGCCATAAGGGACATCATGATGTATTTGTAACCTTTCTCACTCAGCTTCGTAAGACGAAAATCTACCAGCACACCTGTTCTGATACGACATTTAAAATTCCAACCGAAGAAATAATCTTTAGGGACCTAATTCGATCTACCAACGTAGTACTTACTTGAATCCTCTCCCACAATGATCACACTCGAAGGTCTGACCCGTATGGTCGTTCATAACATGGCAGGCCGCAGTGTCCTTATCCTTGAACCGCGTCCAGCAGAGCAGGCACCGGTAACGACGGTAGTGACGTAAGCGATGCCGGTACAACATGTCGGCGGACTTGAGACGGGAGTGGCAGATTGAGCATTCATGGTCGCCTGATTCCTGGTGAAGTTTAGGATGATAAATTACCAAGGCTACGCGGTCATGAATATGAAACACAGATTACCCCCGCTAGATTCCTTATAGAAGGCAACTTATGCGCCCTGCATATTCATGAGTTAGCAAAAATATAACGCGATGCTCGTATTTATTAGCATTTTCTGCTAAGGGACTTAGTTCTATAACAATAAGAATATCTATAAAGTTACTATTTTTAATTTGGATAGATGTTCTTACTTTGATGATGGGTGAAGAACGAGGTTACTGATACGGTTTATGATACTTATTTGTGTGTATATACCTATACGTACGTACTATCGAGGACACTCCCGCCTGACCACCACTAAGCTTATTTTTGCTTGCACTCGCAACATAGAAACGCTCTCTAGCCCCGCCCCGTTGACTTTGTATAGAAATAATGAATGAAACAATACCGAATCGGCCGAGCGCACTGACGACGCACGCCAAACGAGAGTTATTGTTATTTTGCGCGCCAAAGTTGAGGCTTTCCTAATAGGCCCAAACTTTAAGGGGGCGTGGCTCGGCGCCTCCGCATGTTTTAAGCGAAAAAAAAATATGGTCAGGCGGAAAAGACCCCGACTGTACTATGCAAAAATATTTTGACATAAATATATTTTTGTTAAGTATGAAGTAAATTGAACCATTCTCTTCAGTCACGAGTGTCACGACCGTTACTTTAGAGCCGTGACAACGCTAACAATTTCGAGATGTAATTATTCACGTTATACAAACATTTTAACGTTATACTTCTATGAAAGAAGTTTAAAAAAAGATAAGACAATATTCAACTGTTCAGGTGGATGCGCTAGGGTAGCCCGCGAAATTCAAATATTCTTATATTTGTTGCGGCCGCGAATTATATTTTAATCAACATCCAACCCGAATTAACCCGATACTGACCTGCAATTGCAAAAAAACGTAAGAAAATTTGAATTTCGCCGGCTACTCTGGCGCTACCACCTTAAGAAGAGGGGGAGCTGATTCGCACATTCTGCACTGAGTATTTGGGGGAATCGGGAAAAGACCAACGATCAAGGTTGACGTTGGCCAAATAAAATCAGTGGTAGTACTTACCGGGGCATGAACCTTCATGTGCACATCAAAAGCATTTTGCAGTACAAACCCAAGCGCGCAGTGCTTACACACATGACGCATGTGCTGGCGAGACTTTAGCGTCTCTTTGAACTCCTTGTCACGCTCTTCCTCGTCTATGGTCACAATTTGTATGTTCCGCAGCGTTTCGTAGGAATACATCAGGGGGGTTTCCACTGTACAAGAAAACCAAAGAGAATGAAGGAAAATAGCCCTGTCTGGGTTTTGTTATGTCATTTTATTATACCCGGTATAGTAAAAAACATTGGTAAGTATACTATGTGAACGAAGTAGAAGCTTACATACCTAGTTTATTTTTATATTTTCCTCATCTTAGAAAAAAATTGATCCATCTTCAAAAAACGCTACAAATTTCAAGTAAACTTTTCATATTAGAACAAAGAAAAAGAAATTTTGAAAAAAAAAATGAAAAATATTGGATTTCAAATCATACAATACGCTTATGATTTGAATTTAGATTTTTTTTTTATATTTTTTTTTTCGCATAAAAAAAACTAGGTAAGTACTTATGCCATTTTTTTTTCTACTCCATTCACCTATTATACCCATTTTTTTTGGAAAGTGATAAAAAAAGTCATCCTGTATTAAGGTTTTAGAGAGTAAAATGAGATTCGGATTTTGGACAAAATTCTCAGATCACATGAATTGGAAGTAGTAATTAAATATACCTATGCCTATGCTTAAAATAATAACATTAAATCGGGTGTTATTAATTTAAGTATCTTTTCAAATGCAGTTTGGAGAAAGGCAAAGTCACTTCATTTAATTGATATCAAGGGAAATCGAATATACAAACGTCGTTTAGCTCCATTCTGTCCGTATAGTTCTACCGTTCAGTTCTACTAGTTCCTGACTAAACGGGAAAAAAATCCATTTAGTACTACAGACTAGCTCTAGCACCATAGATAATACACTATATAATACAAGATCTAGCACATTTGCCTGCAAATCATATGCCTGTTTTATGGTAAGATGTAGTAAATTAAACTTACTCTTAGGTTGAGGGTTATCTTCTTGCTGTTCATTTTCTTCAGGGACATTCTGCAACAAAAAACAATCCGTTACAAAGGCTTAAAAACGACTGCAAAATTGTTACATTTCTATTTAGGAGATCATTTTATTTTGAAGCGGAACTACATAAAGTACTTCAGTGAGTTAAGACAAAAAGTTGTACAACGCCATCTTTGACACAAATTATGAACTAACCTCAAATCCGTGTCTATAGACATAAAAAAACCCGACAACAACTGTCGGGCAGTAGGCCCACCAGACACAACAACGTCTGGTCGGAGCATGCTCCCTTTTCTATAGGGGATGAAGAACTTTACTATCTCACACTAAACTGCCAGAATCCTTCAGACAGAATGACTATTCCACACTAAACTGAAAATATCCCTTATTCAGAATGACTATTCCACACTAAACTGAAAATATCCCTTCTTCAGAATGACTATTCCACACTAAACTGAAAATATCCCTTCTTCAGAATGACTATTCCACACTAAACTGAAAATATCCCTTCTTCAGAATGACTATTCCACACTAAACTGAAAATATCCCTTCTTCAGAATGACTATTCCACACTAAACTGAAAATATCCCTTATTCAGAATGACTATTCCACACAAAACTGAAAATATCCCTTATTCAGAATGACTATTCCACACTAAACTGAAAATATCCCTTATTCAGAATGACTATTCCACACTAAACTGAAAATATCCCTTATTCAGAATGACTATTCCACACTAAACTGAAAATATCCCTTATTCAGAATGACTATTCCACACTAAACTGAAAATATCCCTTATTCAGAATGACTATTCCACACTAAACTGAAAATATCCCTTCTTCAGAATGACTATTCCACACTAAACTGAAAATATCCCTTATTCAGAATGACTATTCTACACATAACTGCCAATATTCTTCATTCAGAATGACTATCCCACACTAAACTGCCAATATCCTTCATTTAGAATGACTATCCCACACTAAACTGCCAATATCTTTCATTCTTATTGACTTTCTAAGATTAAACTACCAACATCTCTAATACAGTATGACTGTCCCATGCGAAACTGCCAATATCCTTCATTCTGACTAACTATCCTACACTAAACTGTCATTGTCCATCATTCACAATGACTATCCCACACTAAATTGAAAATATTCCAAATTCAGAATGACTATTCCACACTGAACTACCAATATCTCTCATACAGAGTGACTATCTCACATTATCTGCTAATATCCTTTATTCCCAATGACTATACCACACTAAACTGACAATATCCTTCATCCATCATGACTATTCCCAACTACGCCGTAAGTATCAGTTAATATCCTTCATTAGGTATGACTATACCCGCAATACACCGCTAATATCCCACTAATACCCTTCATTTAGTATATGTGTATCTCGCTATCCCCTTATGATTATGACCAATAATGCAGCCGAGTCCCGAGAATCCTTCATTTAGTGTATGTAGATTTATCTTGAGTGTCAAGGCATCACTTCCGCCCCGGACCGAATTACCCCACCCCTTTAAGTACCACTCCTCCCTCCCCCCCTATTTCACATACCCCGCACTGCACCATCGCAAAATGGAACCACGCCAAAAAAATTAAATGCCAAAAGCCAACCCCTTATGACCAATAATGCAACCGAGGAGGCCCGGGAATCCACTATTTAATACAGATTTATCTCGACTCTCAATCTCAACGCATCACTTCTCCCCTAGACCCCATCACCCCACCCCTTTCAAGTATCACCCCTTCCCCCCCTGCCCCAGAATGCTTAATTGGGCTGCGGTTCCACTGAGGCGGAGTGGAGCGGTGCGGAGCGGGGCTGAGCTGTGAAAAGAGGTAAGAGTGGAGAAGAGATGTGATGGATTTCAAGCCACGTGATTGGTGAATCGCAGCACAGCTCGTCTCCGCTCCGCCTCAGTGGAACCGCAGCCTTAGAGCTGTAAAAATATACAAGAATCTAGGAAAAATTGGAGAACACAGACCGGGAACGCCTGACAGTAGCACGTACGACCAATCTCGAGAAGGAACCATAAACTCACCTTTTCATCTGGCTTTTCGTCTTTTGAGAAGTCGTCATTTTCTTGCTTGACTCTTTTCTCTAATCTTTTCTTGAGTGGCAATGATTTCGGATCTTTGGTTTCATCATCTGCAAAAATGCAGTAGCGTTAGAGTATTATTAGCTTCCAGCTTTCTTTTTACCCCCTCACTCCCCACCCCTTTAGTACTTCGACTTATTGAGAGGGGGAGGCCCCATCAGTTTTTGTATAAAATGATCCCATCCCGACATTTTTTTTAAAGCGCCTCTTTGAGTGAGCTCTCAGAATTTTTCCGAAATCGAACCGAAACGTGTTAGACCAGAATTTCAAAAAATTTGTAAATCAATCTCGCGGAAAACGTTTTATGAAACGTAAAACAATTTAATACTAATTTTAAAGCATAGAAACCCCTTTTCAAAGAACACTACAAAATTCTGCACAATATTTCAGTGCAAGCCATAACCGGGCCCTATCTAATGCGGTACTACGCCCATCGGGCCCGATGCAACGCTTTTATACCCCAGGCAGATGCGGATACCGCAGCATCCCCGCGCAGGTCTGTTAGGTCTCAGATATAAGTTTAGGTGAGTCTATCAAAGTACTAATCGATCAATACAGGGTAAGTAGTAAATGGAACCGCGCATATTGGAGATAAAGAGTACACGCAGGGTGGGCGAGGGAATTTATCCGCAGTGTGCGTTCTATGCAATTTATGTTGGTATATTTCACCTATAGCTTATGAACGCTGCGTTCTGACGCCCATTCCTTGTAGTGTTTCGGAATCTTTTCGACTTTCCCATCCAAAGGAGTAATATTCAGTGATTGCGTATGTTGCTGGCCGAATTTGGTGTTTTTGGGCTGGTCTGATTTATAACTTTGTAATTTTAGCTTATGACGCTTAACCGCAGGATCAACCTGGTAACTACGTTGTTATGAACAAAAAAATATGCAGCTTTCTTGTAAAACATTAAGTTTTTTAAGATAGCTGCATGCTCGATTGAACAGCAGTGGTCTGACAAATATCAGGATTATCTAAATCTTAGAACCAAACTGTAAAAATGGTCTAGTTTATTTAGACTTCTGGTTTATTTCACCGCAATCATCTGCGCTCTACCTATAAGCGTGGCACGCCTTTGAGTTTGTACGAAATAAAATAAATTGTGTAAGGTGTTAGGTAAACTCTATGATTTACGTGTAAATGTGTACAAAGACTTGGAGGTATCAAGAACAGGGTGTAAAGCTCTTCATCCCCCGTAGAAAAGGGAGGATCCTCCGACCAGACGGGTGTTGGGTCTGGTGAGCCATTGTCCGACAGTTGCTGTCGGGTTCTTGTTTATAAAGTCTTGTCGCGGATAACTTTACTTGCGCGCAGGGACCGAATTACCGTTACTTTTTGTATAACGTTACCAAATACCGTTATGTTAACGATAAAAAAGTAACGATATGAATAACGATACCCGCAAGTCCGTTAACGTTATCTAATAACTAAAATTAGTATCGGTAAAAGTAACGATACTTATACCGGTAATGACGCCAGCGGCGGGTGGCTTTGTATGGGAAAAGTTGCATTGCCCTTTTAAATCAGCTGTTCCATACATGCACACGCATACACGTAAGTATTGCAGTTTGCAATTTGTGTATGTAGGTAAGGTAGTATGTAGGTAGGGTGGGTAGACTAGGGTAGGTACGGTATGTATGTAGGCCAGGTGGATAGAGCTTGTAGATTAGATGATTAAAAATTAACAAACAAAACAATTACATATTCAAAAACATAATTTAAAAAAATAAAAAACCCGACTGCGTAAATAAAAACTCAAAAGAAAAAAACACGTTTAGGAAACAGGATAATATATTGACTGCAACAGTCGGGGCCCATTAAATAACCGAGTCTAAAACTAATTATAATAATAGAACAACAAAACAATTCTAATATTACAGATAATATACGGTACTAATTTGGCGTACGCGATGTTTGTATGACGTATTGACGTACTGGTCTTACTAAGAAATGAAACACTCGTAACGGCGTAAGCGCGCGAAATTTGTCGCGTTTTCGTAGGTATCTGTTTGATCGTTGTAAAATTCTAGCTGTTGCCGCTCTGATTAGCAGAGCCGAACGAAAAGATGCGCGGCGCGCGTTCGGTTTGGCAACGGTGCGCCAGTTATTGTTAGTTTTTATTGAATTATCGTTATTAGTAACGTTACTTAAATACCGGTAAATCCTATAAATTAACGTTATGTTTAACGTTAATATTTAACGTAGCATAACGTTAATGTTTGGGTAATTTTACCGGTATTTTTCTGGTAACGGTATCCGTCCCTGCTTGCGCGATCTTTTACATAGATGGCACTGTAGTACTTGTTGTCCAATGTAGCTGTAAATCTGTAATACTTTTTGTAGTGCCGATGCCGCTACAGACTTACATAGATAATATAATTCGGAAATATCTATGTTTTATCACATCGTCTCGTAAAAATCGTGCGAAGTGACCGAAGCAAGGGGCGGGTCACTATTGTAACATAAAAATTTAACATACAACATAATAGGACGACGGCACCAATGACGAATGACCTAATAGTTGCAGTGCGAGACTGCGACTGCCGGAATTGTTACCTACTACCAGAGAGGTTCCTTACTTGGGAGGTGGGGGCTTTGGCATGGTCACATGCCACCTGGAGGAAGGGTCAGTTCACACCGAGATGCGCGTCGGCGCTAGTTCATAAAGGTCTAGCAATGACTTTGACCTTGAAAAAACTCGTTCCTCGACTTTTATGAACTTAGAGAGTCGTATTAATGATTTTGATGATTATAATTCTGTAACTACATACGTCTTACAATCGCGAACAATATTTTAATCAACATACAACCTAGCACTGGCCTCCAAGTTCATAAAGGTGCAGGAATGATTTTGACCTTGAAAAAGTCATTTTTCCACATATAAGAACTTGGGAGGGTTGTATTGATGATTTTGATGAATATAATTCTGTAACTACATACGTCTTACAACCGCGAATAATATTTTAATCAACATACACCTAGCACTGGCCTGCAAATTGCAAAAAACGTAAGAAAATTTAAATTTCGCGGGCTACCCTGGAGTATTCACCGAGTAAGAGTAGTACCTATGTTTTTATGACAATACAAGGCATATAGAGGGAACAAAAAAAGTTTTGAATTTCTTGCATAATCCCTTTATCTAAACTAAGCGAGAAACTTTGATTCCAAAGAAAACCCAGGGTTCCATTTCATATCACACACGCACAACATATTACTTGCAGGTTGTTATAGTTAATTATCCCGTTCACTTTAAAGATTTAAATATCTTATGATGAAGACAATGGTGCCGATTCTCTTGTCACAAATATCTCTAAACTAGACTAAAAATCACTAAAATTTAGTTTGTTCCTGTCAAACGACGTTTCCCATTCTGAAATTGATTAAAGTGACATGACTTAAACAGATTATAGTTTGGCAGCACTAAGTTACTCAATTTGGTGCAAATGGCTATTTTGCTATTCTGAAATTGACGTTTTTCACCTAAAATTAAGATTGTCAAACTAAATCAGACTATTTTTAATCGCGATTAAAAAGGTGTGGAATAAAATTAGTTGTCATGAACTAAAATTTTCAAAGTACATTTCTCTCGTATTTCTTGAGAATTTGGATAATTTTGAGGTCAATAAGGAAGCACAACGTGATTGCAGTTGTTGTCGATTCGGCAGAAAGGTAAATGTAGTGTTACTTTATTAAATAGGATACAAACAAAATGTATGAAAATTTACCCAAGGGATTTTTGTACTGAACATGTATTGCACTTGCTATTAGTTGGAAAAGAAGTAGATAAATTCATTTCTCATACTCAAAGCCACTTCCAGGTTCTGTGTGAAATAACAATTTTTTTGAAACTTTCAAGAAAGAATTATAATAGATTTTTTTTGTGTTCTTTGATATTTATCTTTTCTTAATTTATAGATTAGAAGCGTATGATCGAAACCAGAACTTTGGTGCCGACTGCTACGTCCAAGACGACATCATATACCAGTGTCCACCCTGTGATACATTCAGTGATATAAATGCGGATTCTCCACTTCCCATCATAACCAGACGGGCAATCCAGGAATATTTTGATAGGTACATGAATACATTTTGTCAAATTTTTAGAAAGCTCTCCATACTATCAGTGAGTAAATAGAAAATACTGTTTCATTTGATCACAGTATCTGAATATAATTTTTTGTTATTTGTTTGCAGCTGTAACACTCAGCCTAAAGGACAGCATTTATATGAATATCTGGCGATTTTCATCTTTTGACCACCTCCAATGGCATTTACACCTATTTACAAGACCAGCGTAAAGAAATATGCTCAAATTCAAGAACAGCTATATTGCTCCTGCAAACAATACTGTATTTTTGTCATTTACACTTTTAAGGAAAGAACTTGAAGGAAAAATGACGAACGGAATGTGAATGGACTTAAGCATCATCTCGCCTAATAAATATTACCTTATTTGAATGATATGTTAACTCATTTAATTAACTTTTGTACATCATTTTGAACCTGCCATTCTAAACAAATATAATGTATAAGGATTATTTGAAAATAATAAAACGGCAAAATTAAAAGCACTCTTTTATTTAATACTCTTCATAGTACAATCTCCAAAATTAGACACACCATTAGACTTATTGTTGAGTAAACTAACAGAATTTTTTTATAGGATTCAAAACCTGTGTAAAACTTTATGGATTTATCATCCTCTTTGTATCTTTAATATACCTGTAGACATACTCTGAGTACTTTTAGATAAAAATTTAGATGCACTGTTTCTTCACTGTTGTTTAATGTGTTTACTTTTTCTTTGAGACATGGAAGTAACACTACTTGGTTGAAGGTTGCGGTTCTACTTCAAAACTTTACTGAAATAGTTTTTTCTGCCTTCTTTTCTCATAACGATGCTGTTGATCGAGGACGGCTGGATTTTCTGGTTTAGCTTCAGTGAAACAGAATACCGATGGTACAGCTGTCTTTTTATGGAACTTGGCTTGAGCTTCTGAAATGATAAAAACCATTTACTTAACTTTTTTGTTATCTACCAAAAATGACACAATACACAAATTAGTAAGTAATGCTCAAAACTATGTAATGTTACTGTGTTATCTCACCTTTAAACTTTGAAATGCCGTGCGATAACACGCCTTGAATTCTATAATGCGTGAGGCAGACTCCCATTGTTTTTTGAGTTTTCTTTCCTTATGAAACTAATGAACTCCCCTATTTTTACAATTTAACGCGCTACATTGAGGCATTATTACAATAATTGCGGCAATTATTGATTATAAACAAAAACGATTGAAGAAATCCAATAATCCATACGATTTGACAGCTCCTATGTCAAAGCAAGGTATCATCGGTATGCTCGTATTATGTGCCCATGGCTGAGCAGTTAGGTACAATATTTTTTTAAATCTATTGGTTGATTGATTAATTCATTATAAATTTGGGTTAATATTTTGTTTGTTTGAGGTTTCAAGCTAACAAAAAATTAATCGAAAGGATATTTTTTGTTTTTTATCATCAAAAATTCTAACTAGTTAATTGAAGTGGCTACATCGCAAAAACGAACTGTTCTAATTATAAAATACATTTTTTCAGACCTCTAATTTTGAGAAAAATCGTTTATATTTATGTGTGAATTTACACTTTTGTCTAGTTAAAACGAACAAACCTTTTCCAAACATCAAGGATAATAAAACGAACACACCGGAAAAAAAGTAAACCTAAACTTGACAATGTCACTGTCAGATATTGACTGACAGTGTCAGTCATTAGTGTCATTACTCGGGTTATTTTTTGCAATTCAGATCATTTTCGTTCACTTTCATTCAGCGGTTGTATATGGTCTACTGCAATCTTAGTCTATGGTTTACTCAACTTAGTGTATGTCAAACTCGATTTTAAATGTGTCAAAACTTTATCTAAGTTTAGAGCACTGACGTATAAATCATATGGACTTGAAATGTTTGACTATAGAAAATACAGTTATACAAATATGAGGCATATCGACACCGAAATCATAAAAATACTGTTATCTCTTTTTAACTTTTAGAATTTTGCATAAGTGAAAAAGGATAACAGTGTTTTTGACAGTTACTATAATAGCAAACCTTCATTCCTAGCGTCTTTGAAATACCTATTTGCGGCCAGGCCGCCATTTTATTTTCCCGCTGTTTGGCTATTGCTATCTTTTTCTCTCTAATAAAACGGGAAAGAGACGGACGTAAATTAGAGCTGTCACATTTAATTGAACTAATATTGTCGATGTCGACTAAAAACACGATGAAGCGCAAGGCATAAACACATACACTGCCCTTTTAGTAAAAAATGTCGATTCTCTAATTTTAGATTAGTTACTGAACCAGAGAATCGGCAGCAATATCATCCAAACTAAACATGCAAAATGTTAGCTTAATCAAAAACCGGGAAGTCGGTGAAAAATAACTTTTAAGATTTGCTTACATAGTTATTTTGTTAGTTCTAAACAAGTGAAGCTAAGAAAAGTGTGATAAAAATACTTACCCGTTGATATTGGACCGTGACAACGTGAAAACATTCTCACAATCTTTTATCTAACATCGATTGTAGAGAAATATCGATATGGGCTACCCTATTAGCCGCCATTTTATTTTCCCTCTTTAATGTAGGTATGTCCACGTTTTTCTTGTAGGTATGCCAAGTCCATAGGATTTATACGTCAGTGGTTTAGAGAATCTTGTTTTCAGAATAACTTAACAAAACCAACTAACTAAAAATAAGAAATTTTAGTTTTAGTTTAGGTTAGTTCGGTGTACAAGAGAATCGGCACCAATATAATATTCTATTATATACCCAATCTAGACCGTAGGTAACCACACTGGCTAACAAAGTTATTTCCGTCCTATTAAGGTGAATGCTTCGATCAGCCCGCGAAATTCAAATTTTCTTACGTTTTTGGCCAAAACCATCAATACAACCCTCCAAGTTCATAAAAGGTCTAGCAATGACTTTGACCTTGAAAAAATCGTTTCTCGACCTTTATGAACTTGGAGGGTTGTATTGATGGTTTTGATGATTATAATTCTGTAACTACATACGTCTTACAATCGCGTCCAATATTTTAATCAACTCACTGGCCTGCAATTTACCAAAAACGTAAGAAAATTTGAATTTCGCGGGCTACCCTGGAGCATCAGCCTTAACGAAACGAAACGATGAATTTGACAGCTAAGGCTGAATTAATTATGACATAATATGTCAGATGTCCAGTGTTGCCAATTTAGCATATTATATGCTAAATTTGGCATATTTTGTTCTTATTTAGTAATTTTTTTTAGCTTGTAGCATTTAAAGCACATTTTTTTAACATTTTATAAAACAAGAAAAGAATGAAAATCACAATGTTTCTTAAAATAAAACTTGAAATCGATACTCGACTCCGCGGCGGTTTAGCGGTGATAACCCTGAATGCCATTTTGTAAGAAAGTGCTGTTAATCTTACAGTTCCCGACAATGTACTACTTTGTATTGGAATCAAAGAGAGTTACGACTCCTAGCTCTCAGCCTTCCCTAACAGCTAATGTTGATGAATATCAAGGCATTAATTTTCTATTCTCCTGATTTTATTTCTTAATAAATAATGACACTTACTTGTTGGCATTTTTTTTTTAACTTTTTTGAGGTTAGCATATCTTTGGCATATTTTTTACACCAGTCTAGCACATTTTCAAGTAGTTGAGTTGGCAACACTGCAGATGTCATGTTTGTGTGCAAATAATTTAGACGTCAAGCAAACAAAATCGACAAAACGAGACGAGTGAGCGATATTCGGTAGAATAAACAAACCATTGACATAAATATACGCAAACACGAAACTTTATTAATAATTACGAGCTTATTCAAGTAATACTTTACACCTACTATAAAACTATACCAAAACAAATGAGTAAAAAAAAGTCATAGAAAACGTTTGTTCGATAACAATAACATTACATTGTAGATCAACAGCTGAAGCTGAAATTTGATTGCCGGCGTCCGCGGGATAACGTCCGCCCAATGTCCAGCTTAGCTCTCAAGCTTTTGAAACTGTGTCGTAGCCATTCAAGCGGGTAAGCTAAAAAGTATTTAAAGGTGCGAGCGAAAACTACAGAACACCCGCGCCGGCGCCGCCTTGATCACTACAACCCGGTCACATTATCTCGAGACCTGGCGTCGATGACGTCACGTCGTGTCGGCGCTCTGATATGGTGCGCAAAACAAGTATCCTCTAGTAGGATATTATTATAAACAATAAGATTTCCAACAAAACAAATATTGTGTTAATTAATTTAATGTAGGTAATATAATGATATAAAATGATGAACGTATCGCATTCCAGCAAGGTCTCGAGATAATGTGACCGGGTTGTACATAGAACTACCCCTTTTGCTCTATGCTGTGTCCACATTTATGTTTCGGTTGTGAACTTGTGACTGTGAGAACAACATAATATGAATTGTTTTTTTCTTATTCTGTTTTGCACAGCTACGAAATGGCACTCTCGTATTTTGTCATAAGAGCAGTAATTCATGAAGAAGAACAAAAAAAACAAAAGCTCTCTCAACGACGGCGTATTCTACGAGAAAGATTCGCCATGAATTCAATTCCTGACAAAGAGTTTATATACAAATATAGACTGAGCCGAAAACTCTTTGATAAACTGTGTGCAGAAGTAACGCCTTTGCTGCCACCAAAACAGCGACCGAATGAGCTCGATCCTAGTATGAAGGTTGTATGCTTTAGCTACTACATTTTTCAATTACTTAAATACAAGTTTTTAAACTGATATTTCTTTATTTAACACTTCAAGCACAAAGTACAGAGGCGTACTTAATGCCATAGGCATTTTCTACCAGTCAACTTTTGGATATGGTCACTAAACATCATATTAACACTTAAAACGGTAAATTTGACATGTTTACTACTTATTTTGAGTTAATGATATTTCAAGCGCTATGATCACAAATAAATTCTTAACCATGAGTAACGCTTTATGGTCTATTCAGTGTTAGAACAAGCACCATACATTTTTCATAATACATTCCAAGCCAATTCGGGCTGCAGCAGTGACTATTTCTGTTTTGGTTTTTACCAGACTGGCTACTGCTGCTACCTTAGTTATAACACTAAAATTAATATATTTTATTTAGATCCTAGCAGTATTAAATTTCTATGCTTGGGGCCGCTTGCAACAATCTACGAGTAAACACTTTGGCTCGTTAGCAATGTCCAGTTGCATCAGAGAGGTCACCAATGCCCTAAGTCACAGCACCATAGTACAGAAATATATTAAGTTTCCGAAAACTCAAGAGGAACGGGATGTTATTAAAAAGAAGTGAGTATTTTTTTGACCATATCAGGCTATTTGTCATTAATTATAGCCCACAATTGTAATTATTATAGGATTTCTGTGTTGTTGAATATCTACTACACTACTACTACAACAGCCCATAACGTCCACTGCTGGACATAAGCCTCTCCCATGATGGGAGGAATTTGCCGTAATCTCCACGCTTGGCAGGCGGATTGGAGATCGCAGTGATGAAAGACTAACAGAAAACGCTGCTGCCCATTCTCTGGTCTACGGAGGCGCAAGGTGTTCTGCCTCAGACATTAGTCGCCTTGTACGACACCCGTCAGTGTAATGGGTTGGTTCTATTCTACTCTGCCGGATACCACACGGCTAGTTGTTGAATATCTACTGCTGTAATATTTTTTTACATAAATTCTACTTATATTATTATATTTATTAGATAAATCTGAAAAACTTCTATCTTCAATCTCCTTAGAGTAAACTGTAGAAAACTAATCCTGATATTGCATCATATTGGTGTCGATTCTGTTGTGCACAAACTAAACTTAATTTAGGCTACTGCTATCTTTTTCTATATAATAAAACGAGAAAGAGACAGACTTAATTTAGAGCTGTCAAATTTAGTTGAAACTAATTTTTCTATACAAATGAAGGGTGCACATAAAAGCATGTCAACTAAAAACACTGAAGCGCAAGGCATAAACTAGTTTGACATCTCTAAGTTAGTTCATAGCTATAGACGTCCTTTTCTTGCACTGCCTTTTAGTAAAAGATAGCCATAGCCTAAATTAAGTTTAGTTTGTGCACAACAGAATCAACACCTATAACTAATATATTGTGAAAAAAAAAATGTTTCTCACAGCTGACAACAATCATCATGTAAGTAAATGATTACAGATTTTTTGAAAAGTTTGGTTTTCCCGATGTGATAGGATGCATTGACTGCAACCACATTGCTATCACTAAACCCATTGAAAATGAAGGATATTACCTAAACGATCATGATTACTACTCTGTCTTGGCCCGAATTGTAAGTAGTTTTTCATTTTAAACATGCACTGTAATATCTGGCCAATAGACATGTAACATTACTATGCATAATAGTTTATGCTACATATGATATATCTCATCATGTGTCCTGCATACTCTTTACCTGGATAAAAGGTAATTTGTATTTACTTAAAAGACCACCGTGACCATCAGCTTCACGAATTAGTTATACAATAATTATTGTAGCCTGAACTTTGTAGTGCAACAAATATTCATAGGTACGGTGAGCTGCATCAATGGGGTATCCCAGTATTCCCAGTACCCCGGGTTCGAACGTAGTTGCTTTCAATGAGGTACCCACATCGTGTAGCTGACTGTACATAAAAAATGTTTTGCATAATGTTTGTTGCATAACAAAAGATCATGCAGTGAATGTTTGATTTCATTATTTAGCCACAATCACTTGATTATCTGTTAAATAAGTTATCCAAAGATATTTAAACTTTTCTTCTTTGTAAGTATTATTGTGCATATTTTCAGAGTAATTTTTATAAAAAAAATATTTTTCCCAGATCTGCGATGCTGATTGTAACATCCTGAGTGTAAGTGCCTCTGTTGGAGCAACTGATTATAGTGATGTATGGTATGACGACCCCATCAGTGATCATTTGAACATTCTGGACGATACTGCCTACCTAATAGGTTAACTAATTATTTTTCTCTTAAAAGATAACATCATGCTCATGCTTGTCCCAGCAGGGATCTGTAGTACACACATTTCTCCAGTTACAATGAGGGATTTTCTTTTTAGCTCTTCCCTAGTCGCTGGATAGATGGCGCTAGGAGTAAGTATGATAATGCAAGGAACGGAACCTAAAAAAACTGATTTTAACAAAGCGCGAGAAATGTAGGTTATATTCGGAAGGTTAAGCAAATGAAAGTGTCAGTCAACGAGAGTATGTGACGTGACACCAGGCCTGTCTCACTTCCATACAAGCGGCGCAAAAACCCCGAGATATTTACCTACTATTCTGGAAAACAAGCTAATTTCAACCTTTTGCATTACGCATAGCGTTCATAGTACAATAACTGTCTGCCGTCTCGCTTCAATCTGCTAGGGCTGTCAGAGGTACTTTACGGTATTAACATTTTATTTTTGTTTGGCGGGTGCGTGCGCTGCGTGTGCGACAAGTCGAGCGAGTGCAAGCCTATTGAGACTAGTGCGGTGGCCGCACGCTTGCGTTTATCATACCTAAACTCGGGAGTGAGACTTCTGTACCGTAAGGTACTAATATATATTCTGTGGTGACACAATGTTTTTTTTTTTCAAGCATTTTGGCTTAGGCACCAACTATCATAGTAAGTTCAACGCCATCTATAGAGTTCTTGGAAACTAAGTTTTTTTTTAAAACCTCAAAAGGAAAACCTCTCATTAAGTCCCATGTAATAGGGGCGAGCCATAAGCTATCAACACAAAACATAAATCTAGACTTCCAAGCCCAGGCTGCTACTGACAAATTACCTTGTATGAATATAATAACGGAATTACCTATCACTGAATCATAACAATTCATTTTTAGAAAAAAAAAAAATCTCTTCATTAAACAATACTGATTTTTTTAGACATACATAACAACATTTTTTTAGACAACATACATTTTTATGATTATAATTCTGTAACTACATACGTCTTACAGTCGCGAATAATATTTTAATCAACATACAACCTAGCACTGGCCTGCAAATTGCAAAAAACGTAAGAAAATTTGAATTTCGCGGGCTACCCTGGAGCATCAGCCTTAAGGGTCAACTCACACCGAAAGAGCGGCGAAGGGCAGCGAAGCGGAGTGCACATATGAATTTTAACTTTATTTTCATTACTATAATACTTATTATCGCATGAGAAACTCGAACGAGTCGCGCGGATGCCCGCGGCGCCGCAGGAATTCCGGCGAATTCCATAAACGGAGCGATAATAAGTATTAGGGTAATGAAAATAAAGTTAAAATTCATATGTGCGCTCCGCTTCGCTGCCCTTCGCCGCTCTTTCGGTGTGAGTTGACCCTAAGTGCCCCATCGTTTGTGGAACACCACCACATTAACATTTTTTATATTATTTATAATAATAAATACGTAAGTAAAACCATAATACAGGGTTTTCACAAATCCAATATCCTTACAGGCAACTCAAACTACAACTTAGATGAACACCTGATGATACCTATAGCAGGAGAAGATGTCACCGAAAACTCCCCAGAAAGCCGTTACAACGATTTACACAAAACCGTCTACTCTACCATGGACCAAACAATTTACAAGTTAAAATCTCGATGGCGCTGCCTTCTTACTCGCAAGCAGCTGCAATACGATCATACTATGGCTGGAAGGATACTTATAGCATGTTCTGTTTTACATAACATGTGTAATATGGCGGGCCTAGAAGCTCCTGAATTGTCAGAAAGAGATATTGAGGAAGAGAGAAAGAGACAGGATGATCATTCTGATGCATCTTGCTATTACTACGATGAAGAGTATAGGGTTAAGTTGGTGCAGGAGATTGAACAGAATAGGTTGAAGGCTTGTAGTGAAACAATGGAGGTCACATGTGGTAACACGGAAGTCACGTGTGTTAACAGTATGGAGGCCAAGTGTGGTGACACTGTGGAGGACACATGTAGTAACACTAAGGAGGCCATTTGTGGTAACACCATGACTGCCTCATGTAGTAACACTACAGAGACCATAACTGGTAATGCAACGGAGGCCACACGTAGCAACACCGTGGAAGCCCCATGTAGTGACACTTCAGAGGCCATGTGTGGTAACACTATGGAGGCCACATGTGACAACACTACAGAGGCCAAATATAGCAACACTATAGAGGCCATGGAGGGTTAAAAAACTAAAATAAGATGGCGGCGGTATTAATATAGATTTGTGCCACGTGCCAAAAGATGTAATAAGTCAATCAGTTTCTCGGAAGAAAATTATGTACTTACGCGTCAAAATTAAAGCCGGTCAAGTAATGCGGTTGGGTGTTGGAAGTCCATTCAAACAAACAGTATTGACGTGTTTTTAATTTTGACCCGTTTGTGTTGCTGAAACTGGGTAAGTTCCAGAGTTACACGGGTCTTTTTATGTACTTGAGTTTTACATTGACTGGTTGTCGGTGATCATTCGTTAAATTGTTTGGAGATATTGTATTAAAAATAAAATAAAAAATCCTTGTAGCTCTGCAACTTACAATTTGTACAATCGTACTATATTTATGATTAGTCAGTCGTAGAGTTCTTCTGGCTGCTTTGATCAAACTTGTAAACGTTATCTTGCAAAAGAAAAAACTTACCCTAATTTTATTCGTAGGGTAGTGCCAGTTTGATCAAATTCTAAATTAATTTTCTTTTTTTTTAGGATAACTATGTTGGTGCCCATTGAGTACATGTTTTTTTTGTGATTATCTCAAAGAATAACTTTCTTTACATATTTTTATCATAGTGTGTTAAAAAGAAGTTTATTCAGCTATGTCTCACCATTATAATTATTTGTTATTTTCTATGTTTAAGTTTTAATTATTTATTAGAGGTGCTTATTTCGCCCGATTTCTCTGAACTATTTTGTTTAGTATTTCTGCCTTATATGACAAAGAAGTACTAAAGAAAAGATAAATGAGCCAAATCACCAAAAACTTAACAAATTTTGTAGGCACATTCAGACAATATGATGATTAAATGATTTTAACTACCAATGTAACTGTTTTTTTTTTATGTGAAGTGAATCACTTTATCAATAATTCTCATACGAAAGAAAAATAAAAGTAAATGAAGAGGCTGAGAGGTTCCTTAATTGGGGCTATTGGGGAGGTGGCTTGGCTCTCCCAAATAGCGCCTGCAATAACTGGACCAAGCAGCGATATGTCGTCATCGTAATTTGTGAAGTAAAAGGCAGCGTGAACTGGTTGCATAATAGAAAATCAAAACTTTTCTGAGCGAATTTCTAAAGAACAACGTACAAATCAATAAAGTTTAAAATAACGATGGTCATTTGATCAAAAGTTCAGCTGACCAAAGTCTGGAATATCAATGTTTATATTATTTATTACACTATTGGCCAAATCGTTTAAAGGTCAAAATGGATTACTGGATAAATTAATACAAATTATTTAAGAGCATAATAATGCGGGTAGAACTTAGATAATACAATTATTTAAGCGTCGTACTAATGCGGGTAGAACTTAGATAATATTTTTTTAAATTGAATGCATATTACAAACTGTTTGAAGCGTTTTCGTTTTCACTCGTGTTCGTTTAATTGAATCATTCCCTCTACGTCGATTCCCTTTACGTCGACTTGTGAAACAAATGACATCTGTTTTAATTAACCTACTAAAAACAATCTCTTTTTTATATTAATGCAAGTCGTTTCTGGCACTCGCCGGCCGCTGCCGCGGCACCACTCGCTTCGCTCGCTCGGCTCGTGCGTAGGAGGTCACAGTTTTAACCTAACATAACCTACCCATTTTGTTTAAAAAAGAAATTAACCTAACTTTTGATCAGTCGTTCATTTGATGTCACCATTGGGATTCTAAAATTTTTCTAAATAAAACATTTGGTCATTTAAATTTTGTTACTTCGTTTATTGTTCTTTTGAAATTTGCTCGAGAAAGTTTTGATTTTTTAATATGCAACCCATGAACTACACATTTATATTAAATCTAGGAGAAAAGTCTGTCAGTGGGTCGTCACTATGAAAAAAAACTAAAAAAAATTTCGCAACCAATTTCGAGGTAGCGCTCGCCGGCCGCTGCCGCGGAACCACTCGCTTCTCTCGCTCGGCTCGCCGCGTAGTTGGTCACAGTTCTAACCTAACCTATGGATCCCTTCGACATCGTTTTTACGACAAACCAAACGGTTAGTCGGAGCGGCGGCGGCGGTCGGGCGAATATAAAGCTAAAAGTGTTGGTGATTTTTAGTTGGAGTGTAGCCTTAGGGGTGCGAGGACATAAACATTTATGTAATTCGTGTTATTCCTAGTGGTCGAACCGTTTTCAAAGACCGTTTTGTCACAGTAAAAATATGGACAGTACCGAAACTAAGCCTAGTTGATGCAATAATTACTTACGTTCCATTGAAGCCATAGGGTTGTACCTTTTAATGTTGTTGATATTGTTTTTTTTTTTATTAAAATATTTTTATTCTGTTGTGATCAATCGATCGAATTGAAATATGTACCTACATAGGCTTTGATTATATAATGTCTAGATGGAGCGTCGCCCTACAATCAAAACGTAAAAAACGAGCCAACAATTTCAAGCCTGTGTGCGTGCAGGCGGTGTTTTACACTGCCCTACTGTGTCTCTGTGTGCGTGAATAATGTTACCAGCTAGTACAATAATTCTCCCATATGTCACATATTAAAAATAATAGACTACTTAATTAAATAAGATAAGTTTTAGGTGTATGTATGTAGTAGGTATTATTCAGTTTTAGTAGTGTATTTTTATTAAGTATGTAGTTACTTTCTTCGATAAATAAAAAAACACTATTTAAATTGAAATAGAGTTGTTGAATGTTGTATTAAATCAGCTAAGTTAAATTAGTATTAGAATTGTGCCGATTCCCTTGTTCACAAACTAAACTAAAATTAGACTATTTCTATCTTTTCCTCTCTACAGTAGTTTCTCAAACTACATTAGTCTTTGTTGGTTTCCACGTGGCATCTCCGCGGCTTTTTTGAATGCGATCTATCCATCGATTCCTGTTAATAGGATTATTGGGTATTCTAAAAAATAAGATGTTATGTTGATCACCATATTCTACTCATTCAATAATTATGTTTGTTAAGGGCTGATTATTCATTAGTCAGATAACTTTTATCCAAGGAATAAAAATAGAGGTTAAATTACCGATTTAATACTTTTAATCAGTGGCAGTTATTAATAATATATATATATATATATATATATAAATGAATTGCCGTTCGTCGCTCTAAAACTCGAAAACGGCTGGACCGATTTGGTTATTTTTGGTCTTGAATTGTTTGTGGAAGTTCACGGAAGGTTTAAACGGTGAGAAATAGGTAGGTAGGTAGGTCGTAGGTAGGCAGAAGGTAGGTGGTAGGTAGGTAGGTAGTAGGTAGGAAGGGAGTAGGTAGGTAGACCGTACGCTCATGTGACGCAGACGATGTTGCGCGGGTCAGCTAATAATGACTAAAATGTGAACATAAAGTCGGTATCAAGTAAATTATTTACCTAGCTAATATACTAACTAGTAGCTACTAGCTAATAACAAGTTTTACTAGGAATCGACCTCAAAATCATATAAAGAAAGACTTAATACGAATTTAAAAACTCCACCTTTTTTTTAAATCGATAAATAAAGTAGACCAACTAAATAATATAAACGTAACCCTAGACCAGTGGTTCTTAACCTTTTTGTCACGGGGGACCATTTGACAAAATTTCTGTCTTGCAATGGACCACCCAGTTGGTTTATTGGTTTGGATATAGTACAATGGGTAACTAAATAACGGTTGTTCTATTTATCTATATCTAATACCTACTAGCGGACGTCACGCGGTTTCACCCGCGTAGTTCCCGTTCCCGTGGGAGTACGGGGATAAAATATAGCCTATGTTACTCAAGGTGAATGTAGCTGTCTAATTGTGAAAGATTTTTTGAAATTGGCGCAGAAGTTTTTGAGTTTATTCATTACAAACAAAAAAGTACAAGTCTTTCCTCTTTGAAATATTAGTGTAGAAAACACGCATAAAATTATTTTTAACACCCTTGCTCGTAAAGCTGATGTAATTCCACCGGTTTTAAATATGTAAAGCGGGTCATAAAAAACGCGTGTGTTACCAAAGCAAATAGTTAAGTTATAGTCCATACAAATTCCATAACAGTATTATTTGCCATTTCAAATATGGAACTGATCGCCGCCGCACGACTCCAGCTAGTGAGCAGCGCGCTGTTGCTATTCAAATTTCGAACTAATCGCCGCGCGGCGCCAGTCAGTAGGCAGCGCTGGGGCGCTGTTAAAATGGCGGGAAAGCAACAGTGTGCATTCACAGATCGAGTTTATTTAAAATAAAATAAAAACAGTTTATTCGGTAATTTAAAAACTTGGCTGAATGCTCTAGCGTCTTTGCCAACATTTTCACGCAGCCACGGCAGAAAATAATCCTCGCGCCATTTTTCTCCAATTTTCTTTTCTTTGTACTTGTATTGTGAATATCTTTTTTTTCTGTTTCCTCGCAAATGTGTTAAAAAACGTCGTACGATATACGTGCGTATTGGTTATAACGCATTAATATCGTAATGTACTATTAAAGCCCACCGGTTTGTTTTATACGATAAATTCACATTCCAGTTCAGATATTTATGAAAGCGCAAGGTTGTGACCTATCTTATTTATTAGGATGGCTCCGCGGGCCACATGGGAAGTTTCTAGGGACCACCAGTGGTCCGCGGACCACCGGTTAATAACCACTGCCCTAGACTAACTAATTTACCCACAAAAAATGACGTTCTGTTGGGAGAATGAAAAAAAGAAACTGGCAACACTGATAAAATATGGCGTAATTTTATGTTCGTAAAAACAAAACAGAAATATATAGTTTTTTGGTTACTTATCGATGATAGGCGATGTGCTTGGTATTTTTTACCCTTCCTGTATAATTCCGGCACAGTTTAATAGCACATACCGTCATTTTATCGCTGTTATTTGTTTATTACCTAACGCGCGTAATACGTGGTTACGCCAAAGCGGCACGATCGGCACTAATCGGCGGGTAAGAACTTGTAAGCCAACAGTTGGCTGATATTTTTTGACACGTTTGCGCGCACTTGACGCTCCATCTAGACATTATATAATCAAAGCTACATATCTTACAAATACAATCTTAGGGCGTCTGTTAATCTCAACAAAAGATGAAACACACAACAACTTTGAGAACTATAGATCTTTAACTTTGTCATTACGGCGTAACCTTTTACAAGTTTTGGCGGGAGCGAGCTGCGGTTGGACGATTAGCCCAGTCAAATTAGACATGCAAGGTTACAATAATTCGCATAGAGCTAAAAATTGACACAAATGTTGAGAACATCATTACAAATGAAATGTCAAAAGTCCCCATCGATCCGACATTTGCAAAAAGAAATATTCAAGGTCAAAGGTCGTGTAAATGAGTTTTTTGCATTTTTCAGCCAAACGGTAAGTTGTATCATAAAAATATGTTTGAGAAAATTGTAGATCGTGCAATTATCTATAAAAACTGATTTATTACTTTTTCCTAAGAATCACCATTTCTGAGATATAGCTGTTCAAAACGATGAAAAAGTTGTGTTTTTGATAATAATCTATACGTTTCCACGCCACCGGTGAAGTAGTGTACCTGGCGTGTTTTTTTTAAACGTGGTTACCCCAGTAAGCGTATTCCACGATCTAGTGTGGCCCTGCAGTGCAAGTACGTAGCACTCTATTCGATACGATTCGATAAATCTGACAGTTATTCTCGATAAAATGAGTTTTTAACCAATCGAAAAGTCGGATTTATCGAATCGTATCGATTCGATTGTTATCGATTACTACGTACTTGCAGTGCTGTTTCGATAAAAATCGGCCAAGTTAGAATCGGACTCGCGCATGAAGGGTTCCGGACCATCGTAGTAGGTGAGCCTTTAATTTTTTATTTATTTATTGTTGTTATAGGACGAGGAGCTCGTGGCTAAATAATAACAGCCGCTCGGGTCGATTTTTAGGATAAGCCGTGCTTGCCTAGGTTTGTCTGTGGATGGGTGACCGCCCATTACATATTGAGTTGCCTACGCGTCTCGGAAAGCACGTTAAGCAGTTGGTCCCGGCTGTCATTTGTAGATCTTTGACAGTCGTTACAGGTAGTCGGTGGCCCAAAAAGACTGACAACCAGTCTTACCAAGGGTCGAATCGTATTACCCAGTACTAAGTAGGCTGTGGAAGTCAGATAGGCAGTCGCTCCATGTAAATACTGTTATTCAGCTGCATTCGGTTAGGCTGGAAGCCGACCCCAGCATAGCTGTTACAGCATGATCATGAGATACAGCCCGCTGACAGACAGCGGACGGATGGACAGCGGAGGCTTAGTAATAAGGTCCCGTTGGATACCTTTTGGAAACGGGAAGAACGGAAAAAATGGTAGGTACAATTAGAAAAGATGAAAGCGGTGTAAACTATGAGCACCTAACTAAAGAATATAATTCGTCTGATTGATAAAATTATCTAATGGAACTTCAAATGCAATGTCTTCTTCTTTTCTTCATCTTCTTCCTGCTGAGTACAAGTAAATTGTTCTATGACCGATACATGAGGTATCTCCTCGCTGATATCGTAAGAATACTTTTCTAAAGGCGATTCCACATTGGAGCACGACTGTTCCTAACAACCGGCATATGCTAATAAATTAAACACCCCGACTTTGTCGCAGCTGCATTTAGCATGACACCCCTTAATGAAATAGCAAAAAAATGTATTACGGAGTTTTTCTGGTGCCACCCGCACCGGAAAAACTCATTAATCGTGCGTTTTGAAGTAATGTCTGTATTGGTTCCAATGTATTGTCAATTCATTTCCAAGCAGAAGCAGAGGTTATGGATATACAAGCTAATTGCACTCGTTTTTAGTTCCCCTAAATAATTATTTTTCAATCAGACGAATCATTTTCTACAATCACACTTCACACTCACAGTACCTATAAAGGCGAAAGTTTGTATGTGTGTAACTGAGTTTGTTACTCTTTTACGCAAAAACTACTAAACGGATTTGGATGAAATTTAGCAAACAAATAGCTATTGACTGGATTAACACATAGGATATTTTATCCCCGTAGTATGATCCCGTGGGACAGTTATCGACCTCCACGCGGGCGAAGCCGCGGTCATAAGCTCCTTACTCATAATTTTCACCGCAATTCCCAATAGTTCAATTTTTTATTCAATACAATATTTTTTTATTAAACATGACCTCATTCCATCGTGGAATAGGCTTATCACGTTAAAAAAACCCGCCAGGTACACCACTACAGCGGTGCCGTGGAAACATTTGATTTTTATGAAGAACACGACTTGTTCATCTTTTTGAACAGCTATATCTCAGAAATGGTGATTCTCAGGAAAAAGCATAAAATCAGTTTTTATAGATAATTGCACGATTTACAATTTTCTCGAATATATTTTTATGATAAAACTTACCGTTCGGCTAAAAAATGCAAAAAACCTATTTGCACGACCTTTGACCTTGAATATTTCTTTTTGCAAAGGTCGGATCGATGGGGACTTTTGACATTTCATTTGTAATGATGTTCCCAACATTCGTACCAATTTTTAGCTCTATGCGAATTATTGTAACCTTACCCCTATTTTTTGAGCTAATTTGACTGGACTAATAACGTTTCGTGCGCTCGTCGGAGTGGGCGCGCGCCACCTTCGTTGCGGCGGCGGCTAGGCCGCCGCAACGAAGGTGGCGCGCGGGCATGGCTCATGAGCGGCTGCGAACCGTACCGCGTTTCAACCCGAAAATGCGAGTGATACTGAACTAAAACTTTTACATGAAAAAATACCTTTATTACTTAAAAAAATGGGATCTTGCCGTTTTGCCGAAAAGATTTTGACAAAATTTCATTACCCAAACAAATTTTAGCAACCTTTTTTATACCATTGCAATATCTATGAATGATTTTAGTACCTAAGCATATTTTTATTTGGTCAAATTTTTAGTTGGCAAAATATTACCAAGTATAATGGCATTTGGTCCATAATCAAATGATTTATTACAGCAAACAATCTTCAGACAATAAACGAAATGATTTGGTAAGACAAAAATTATTAAGGCAAAAATAAGATTTTTTGTGCCGCGGCCATTGAGCTATTACGTAGTAGTAATAGCTCAATGGCCGCGGCAGGCGAGTGCCAGAAATGACTTGCATTAATAAAAAAAGAGATTGTTTTTAGTAGGTTACCAGGAACTGAACTATTTAGATTACGATATTTACTTAAAAAAAAAAAAATGGTTAGTTAGGTTAAAACTGTGACTTATCTATACTTACTAATATTATAAAGAGGAAAACTTTGTTTGTTTGTTTGTAATGAATAGGCTCAAAAACTACTGGACCGATTTCAAAAATTCTTTCACTATTAGAAAGCTACATTCACCCTGAGTAACATAGGCTATATTTTATCCCCATACTCCCACGGGAACGGGAACTACGCGGGTGAAACCGCGGGACGTCCGCTAGTTACATTATATAGAAGAAAAAAAATTGGAAAAAACGCTACTAACTAAAAAAAAAGAATAGTTTATATTCTTAATATATCGTAACAATGTCAAGAAACTTCCGCTACAAAACACAGTGATAGTGTTTTGCTTGACTAACACCCACATTGAGCGACATTTATGATTTACCTCCTACCTACTTAGCAGTTCACATTATTGAAGCATTTGACTGAATAGAAGAGGGTGAATGAGGGATTTTCTTTTTAGCTGTTCCCTAGTCGCTGGATAGATGGCGCTAGGAGTTAGAATGATAATGCAAGGAACGGAACCTAAAAAAACTGATTTTAACAAAGAGCGCGAGAAATGTAGGTTATATTCGGAAGGTTAAGCAAATGAAAGTGTCAGTCAACGAGAGTATGTGACGTGACACGTTTTTTTTTTTAAGCGTTTTGGCTTTGGCACCAACTATCATAGTAAGTTCAGCGCCATCTATAGAGTTCTTGGAAACTAATATTTTTTTAAAACCTCAAAAGGAAAACCTCTCATTGAAAACTGACGATACTAAATATTTGGCTTATTTGATTTTGCGTAAAAACTGTTATTCCAACTGAAATATTTGACTAAATAAAAAATGCAAAGTACTAGTTGGTAAACAAATTATAGTTTAAACGTTCATTTCCCAAACATTAGGTTTGCGTTACAATTTTTTGTGAATAGATTTTTTGCTAAGTAATAATTTCGCAAATGAAATTATGCGAAAAATGTTTTGGGAAGTGAAAATTTGTCAAATTCCTTTCGGTCAAACAAAGATCATCAGAACAAAGATTGGGAGATATAAACTTATACATGACCGCTCGTCTCGGCGCGGCACGCGCTGCTGACAGCAGGCCTGTCTCACTTCCATACAAGCGGCGCAAAACCCCGAGATATTTACCTACTATTCTGGAAAACAAGCTAATTTCAACCTTTTGCATTGCGCATAGCGTTCATAGTACAATAACTGTTTGCCGTCTCGCTTCAATCTGCTAGGGCTGTCAGAGGTACTTTACGGTATTAACAGTTTATTTTTGTTTCGCGGGTGCGTGCGCTGCGTGTGCGACAAGTCGAGCGAGTGCAAGCCTATTGAGACTAGTGCGGTGGCCGCACGCTTGCGTTTATCATACCTAAACTCGGGAGTGAAACTTCTGTACCGTAAGGTACTAATATATATTCTGTGCTGACAGCACCGCAACGTCCGCTCGGGGGCCCAGTCGATGCGCATGTTAGTGTGAGTGTGCGGTATCGAGCGTATGTAGGTAGCTTCCCTACTGTCCATGTTTATATTGTGGTTTTGTGTTCTGCGACGATGAAACGTTTTATGTCCTGGGTTCAAACAGTCTTTGTTGCACAAACCAGTCTTCGAATTACTTGGTGCGATTTTTAGGGTTCCGTACCCAAAGGGTAAAAACGGAACCCTATTACTAAGACTTCGCTGTCTGTCCGTCTGTCTGTCACCAGGCTGTATCTCATGAACCGTGACAGATAGACAGTTGAAATTTTCACAGATGATGTATTTCTGTTGCCGCTATAACAACAAATACTAAATATAGTCAATGGTACGGAACCCTTCGTGTGCGAGTCCGACTCGCACTTGGCCGGGTTTTTTTACTTTACGTCTATGAAAATACAGTCGAAAACGCAGTTGTGTGAACTTGTGTGCAATTAATCGCAATAACGCATCTTGTATTATCGACCGATAATAACACGCCTGTGTGCTAGAGCCTTTACTGTATAACGAAACGAAACAATGAATTTGACAGTTAAGGCTGAAATAATGACACATGTGTCGTGCGGTGCATCAATGTCATCGACAGTGTTGCCACCTTGGTGGTTTTCCCACCAGAACTGGTAATTTTTCAAGGCTTGTGGTATTTTTCTTGTGGTTTTTAGCGGTTTTTCAATATGGAATCTGGCATCAAATAATTGAGAGGGAAATCTCCTACCGTTTCTTCAGTTCACATTTGTTTAACTTGTTTCTCTGGATTCAACTATATTTTAAACAGACTCTTCAGCTTCACAAAGCCGTCAACCAAGCATTCTGAATCTGTTTAATATTTAAATAACTTTAGGTGTAAAAAATATTGCTGCGAAAAGACTTTATTTTCTGGGGTAAATATCACGAATTACGGTAAAAATCAATGTACCGCACTCAATACATTGTGCTGATGGATAGATTGAATAGTACGTACATTAAAAACATGCATTTAAAAAAAAAGTTGGAACTTTGACCCCCAATATCTCCGAAACTAGAAGGTTCCCAATCCCAAGTATCATGGTCTAGAACAAAAAAATGATCGCAAAGACAGGGAGAACAAGTGCCTTTCGGCTTTGTTACGACGAGTCTTTTTTCAGGTTTTGCTGAATGTTATGTTTAGGTTTGGTTAATTGTAAGTAAATAAAAATGGTAAATGTAAAAAAAAGTAATGTAAATAAAAACTCTTTGCACTCTAGTATAAAAATACACAAAATTTAAAAAATACTTGAAATTATATGATTAACAACAAATTCTTTTTTAGCATCTCATATATATTCGTTCATTTTTAATGTAAATAAGGGTGTTTTTTGTCTGAGATTTAAATGCAGTAAATTTAGCGGAATTTGGTGGTTTTTTTTTAATCAAAGTTTCTAAAATCTGGCAACATTTTACTCTTGATCTAGCGCCTTTAAAAAATCCAAGGTGGCAACCCTGGACTCATCGACATTCGACATCTGTCAAGTGTCAATCGACATGACAAAACGAGCGAGCGAGCGAAATTCGGTAGAAATAGAATATAGAATACGAACACAAAACTATTTTAACAATCTTCTAATACAGTCAGGTAATATTTTACTCCTTTGATCAAAAACACAAATTAAGTGTTTCGATATCGGATAAACCTACCAAAATAAATGAGTAGGTAAAAAGTGGTCGTTAAAAAAAGTCTAGCAACTTTGTTTGACATGAAAAAACGTTAGTGTTCGATTTCAATAAAATATTTATAATGTAGATTGACTTGACTCAACAGCTGAAATTTGATCGCCAGCGTCCGCGGGATAACGTCCGCCCAATGCCCAGCTTAGCTCTCAAGCTTTTGAAACTGTGTCGTGGCCATTCAAGCGGGTAAGCTAAAAATGCCTATATTTTGATGAAAAGTATAATAAGTATACTTTAAAAAGCTCGATTCTTTAAATTTTTCCATCAGGCGAAAAAACTAGAGAACGCCACCTTGATCACTACACTCCTTTTTACCCTTTGCTGTGTCTACGTTCATGTTTCGGTTATCAGTTGTGAGTGTTGTGACTGCGAGAACAACTTATAAATTGTTTTTTTCTTTTTCTGTTTTGCACAGCTACGAAATGGCACTCTCGTATTTTTTTATAAGAACAGTAATGCTTGAAGAAGAACAAAAAAAGCAAAAGCTCTCTCAACGACGGCGTATCTTACGAGAAAAATTCGCCATAAATTCGATTCCTGACAAAGAGTTTATATACAAATATAGGCTGAGCCGAGAACTCTTTGATAAACTGTGTGCAGAAGTAACTCCTTTGCTGCCACCAAAACAGCGACCGAATGAGCTCGATCCTAGTATGAAGGTTGTATAATGCTTTAGCTACTATATTTTTCAAATGCTTTGATACAATTTTTTAAACTGACATGGTCACTAAACTTTAACACTTCGAACAGTAAATTTACCATGTTTACTACTTCAGATATTTCAAGCACCGTGATCATGATAAATCCTTTAACATTAGTAGATAACACTTTATGGTCTATTCAGTGTTATAAGAAGCACCATACATTTTTCATACTTAATACATTCCAAGCCAATTTGGGCTACAGTGACTACTTATTTCTGTTTTTGATTTTCCTCAACTGCCAAGGGTCATGTTTGTGCCTTTGATGTGTGTGCTCTGACATGGCTACTGTATCCTGTCTTGGCCTTGAAAGTACACAAAGAATACCTTAGCTAAATCACTAAAATAAATATTTCTTTTAGATCCTTGCAGTATTAAATTTCTATGCTTGGGGCCGCTTGCAAAATTCTATAAGTAAACACTTTGGCTTGTTAGCACACCACACAATGTCCCGTTGCATCAGAGAGGTCACCGACGCCCTAAGTCACAGCACCATAGTACGGAAATATATTAAGTTTCCGAAAACTAAAGAGGAACGGGATGTTATTAAAAAGAAGTGAGTATTTTTTGACCATATCAGGCCATTGGTCAATAATTATGGCCCACAAGTGTGATTATTAAAGGCTTTTTATGTTGTTGTTGAATATTCACTGCTACTATTTATATATCAATATTCTACTTACATTATTATATTTATTAGTTAAATCTGAAAAACTTCTATCTTCTATCTCCTTAGAGTAAACCGTAGAAAAATAAATGTTTCTCACAGCTAACAACAATCATCATGTAAATAAATGTTTACAGATTTTTTGAAAAGTTTGGTTTTCCCGATGTGGTAGGATGCATTGACTGCAACCACATTGCTATCACTAAACAGGTTGTAGATGGAGAATATTATTATTTAAATGATCATGATTACTACTCTGTCTTGGCTCAAATAGTAAGTAGTTTTTAATTTTAAACATGCACTATAATATCTGGCCAATAATACATGTAACTTAGGTGTGCATATTAGTTTAAAGCTACATATATCTCATCATGTGTTTAACTTATGTCCTGCTTACTCTTTACCTGGTTAAAAGCTAATTTGTATTTACTCAAAATATCCCATCACGACTATTAGTGTCACATACTTGTTTTACAATAATTTGTGAAGTGTGAACTTTGTAATACAATGGCTCTTCATGGGTACGTGAATCCAAACTAAAAAAAAATAAGGTTGAATCATCAGCGAATGTTGAGACTGTTTTATTACCTAGGCACAAAATCAATTATCTGCTAAATAAGTTATCCAAAAATAATAAAAGTTTTCTGATTATTTTTTATAAAGGATGTTTTTTTTTCAGAATAAACCCATTATTCTTTAATTCTTTTAATATACAAACATTATTTTTCCTAGATCTGCGATGCTGATTGTAACATTTTGAGTGTAAATGCCAATGCCGATGGAAACGATTGTAATGATTTATGGTTGCATGACCCCATCTGGGATCATTTGTACAGCCTGGACGAAACTGCCTACCTAATAGGTAACTAATTATTTATTTTTTTAATTAAAGATAACATTCTGCTGGTCCCAACAGGGATAGTAGTGTGCCCACATTTCTCCAATTACAATTAGTCCCATGTAATTGAGGACAAGCCTTTTGCTACATAAATCAAGACGCCTGGCTAATACTGACATATTCCCTTGTATGAATATAATAATGGAATTATAAGCCGATGCAATAAAGAAAGGAATCTTAAATGTCGGCTTGTACTTGACAGATAGTACAGTTAGCAAATAAAAATTCAAGTCAAAGATTTTTTTCAAATTAAAAATAATAAGAACAAGACCGGGTCGTATTAATTTCAAACTAGCTTCTGCCAGCGACTTCGCCCGCGCGTGAAAGTTGAAAATTTGAAAGACCATTTTTTATTTCTTCAAAATACTTGATGATAAGCACTATTTGACGTGTATCACTATGTAATAATCTTCCCTCGCTTTCGAGGTGACATAATTACTGTCTCCGCACGGTCCATACGACCAAACAACGAAACTTAACAATAAAACAAAACTGAACAACAATAACAAACAGGTAACAACGGAAAAATAGCAGAAAAATATGACAAGGAATTCGCAAAAAGGGTCACTGAGCTCATCAAGACAGCGTGAAAGCAGTTAGCAAAACAAGACTAATTTTTTTTCTGCTTACGGTACGCGCGAGAGTGAGTATAGACAGCACTAGTGTGCGAGCGAGATAACATGATAAGCGCCGCCATTTAAGATTCCTTTCTTTAATGAACCGGGTTACACCTATGGCTGAATCATCAGTAAAACAAGTTATTAAAAAAAAACCTAGCTTTTTTTTTGTTTGCAAATACCTGCATAAACTGTTACATGAAGTCTATGCATGAAGTAGAGCTGGTAGGCAGAAACTACAGCACGCCATCTGCTACGATCTTTACAAACTCCATTTTAAATTTTCAACCCTGTTTTATGGTTTTACTTACTTACGTCTATTTAAACAATATAGTTTTATGGTTATTTAAACAATATAGTTTAAATAGACGTAAGTAAGTATTAAAACCATAAAACAGGGTTTTCATCAAATACAAAATCCTTACAGGCAACTCTAACTACGTCTTAGAAGAACACCTGATGATACCTATAGCAGCAGACGATGTCACCGAAAACACCCCAGAAAGCCGTTACAACGATTTACACAAAACCGTCTACTCTACTATGGACCAAACAATTTACAAGTTAAAATCTCGATGGCGCTGCCTTCTTACTCGCAAGGAGCTGCAATACGATCATACTATGGCTGGAAGGATACTTAAAGCTTGTTCTGTTTTACATAACATGTGTAATATGGTGGGCCTAGAAGCTCCTGAATTGTCAGAAAGAGATATTGAGGAAGAGAGAAAGAGACAGGATGATCATTGTGATGACTCTTGCTGTTATTCCGGAGAAGAGTATAGGGTTAAGTTGGTGCAGAAGATTGAAGAGAATAGGTTGAAGGCTTGTGGTGAAACAATGGCGGTTGCATATGGTAACACGGACGTCACGTATGGTAACAGTATGGAAGCAAAGTGTGGTGATAATAAGGAGGCCATTTGTGGCAACACCATGAAAGCCCCGTGTAGTTCCACTACAGAGGCCATGTCTGATAATGCAACAGAGGCCAAATGTAGCAACACCGTGGAATCCCCATGTAGTGTCAATGTAGAGGCCATGTGTGGTAACACTACGGAGGCCACTTGTAGCAACACCGAGGCCACATGTAGCAACACCGAGGCCACATGTAACAACACAGAGGCCACATGTAGCAACACAGAGGCCACATGTAGCAACACAGAGGCCACATGTAGCAACACAGAGGCCACATGTAGCAACACAGAGGCCACATATAGCAACACTGTAGAGGCCATGGAGTGTTAAAAACCCAAGTTACAGAAATATCATAGAATTATAAAACGGCGGGGCGCGGGGTTAGTTTAGATTTTTTAAAATTATTAATTAAGTCGGTCATAAAGCTGGTTTCTGGTAAGAAAATTATGGACGCGTCAAAATTAAAAGCCGGTCAAGTAATGCGGTTGGGTGTTGGTAGTCCATTCAAACAATGCTTTTATTTATGGCCTTTTGATAATTTTGCGTTGCTGAAACTGGGTAAGTTCCAGAGCTACAAGGATCTTATAGATGCACATGATTTACACTTTTGACAGGTTGTCGGTGATCAATGTGATCATTCGTAAAATTGTTTATAGGTATTGTATTGAAAATCAAAATAGTTGCATTCGTTTCGATTTGGCCTACGCGCCAATATTATATCCTTGTAGCTCTGAAGTTACAATTTGTACATTCATACAATTTTTTTTATTTTTCTTGCAAATTTAAGTTAAATTACTCTAGTAGCTAGAGTAACAATTGTATTGCTAGGGTCGTGCTAGTTTGTTCAAATCCGCCCTTAGTGTGATTATAATTCAGTTAAATTTTCTTTTTTTTAAGGATATTACGTTGGTTTGGTATCCATTATTTACTATTTTTTTTGTAATTATCTCTAGTGATACAAAGTTACCTTATTACATTCATATTTTGTGTGCTAATATATCTTGTTAAAAATAAGTTTATTCAGTTATGTCCCACCACTATATTTGTTATTTTCTATGTTTAAATTTTATTTATTAAGTAAAGGTGTCTACTTGACTTGCTAGATTTCTGAACTATTTTGTTTAGTATTTGAAGTAGTGAAGAAAAAATGTGTCGCTCTCACATCACCAAAAACTTAGCATATTTGTAGGCCCGTTTAGACAATGTGATGATTAAACGATTGTAACTATAGTCCGCGCGCTAGCTCCGAGAAATCGGTGACTTACTTAAATCATCGGTGGTTTTATTTCAAGTACATAATACCCTCATTTAATGATTTTATAATTTACTTCGCGTGGAGTACTAAATTATGAAATCATTTTACGAGGGTAATAAGTAATTGAAATAAAACCATCGATTCCTCGGGGCTCGCCGCGGACAATACCTAGTAATGTAACAGTTTGATTTATTTTAATGTGAAGTGAGTCAAATCAACAATAATTCTCATAGGTACGAAAAAAAAAGTGATTGTAACAAAATATTATTTTATTTGTGCCAAAAAAATAACTTTTAATAAAAATTATTAACATTTATAATTATTCTTTATCTTCTTTTTTAATAAATTCTTTCACAAGTCCTACCATTTCTTGGATGGCATTTCTGATTGCTGTCAACTCTTCGTTTCTCTTGGCGTCACTTTTTAGTCTTCGCTCTTCTATATGGATTAATTTCTTTGTGTATGGGTCCAGGCCGGCCCGGAATCTTATTCTGCCTTGACGATTTTGTTCTGTTGAAGATAGTTACAATTTAATATTGATCTGATTGGGAAATAAATATTTTTCAATACACTTCCTCGAAGACTAGCTTCTATCGAACTGTGGTTAGGTTCAACATGCAATGTGTTTCACACTCGTGGACTGTTTTCATTTATAATCTCAAGTAGTGTTTTACTTCCACAGATAACAATTGAAACAGTGGTGATTGTTTTTTAATATTTGCAAAGAGGCGCATGTTTTTAAGGCCTTTTTAATAAATGGAAATTTAAAATGTGTTTATGGACCGAATATCATAAATAAGCAATATTAGAAGATCGGCACCTCCCAAGTTCCATCACAATTTGAATTCTATAGATATCAATCACATAACATAAAAGTTGATATAATAATCAAGTTTTTAGAATGCACGATCGAAAGCGTGCGTCCAGTGCTGGGATTAGTCGCATTAAGGTAAACGCAGACCTAGCCGCACCGCAGTCGCCGCATTCTAATTTTTCTATGCAATCTCGCACACAGACATAGACACAGACTGCACACAGACACAGATTGCACAGAACTTTATACGAAGAATTCGAATGCGACGACTGCGGTGCGGCTAGGTCTGCGTTCACCTTTATGATGCGTTGGTGTCGCTTACTTTTTTTTTTTACTTTTCTCTAATGTCCAACTGCTGGGCAAAGGCCTCCCCCATAGCCTTCCACTCATCTCTTCGTGCGGTTTTCTCACAAACGCCTCTAGGTCGTCACGCCAGCGTGTTCTAGGCCTCCCTCGGCAACTATGCCCGTCTTCTGACACCCACTCAGTGATGCCCATCGGTCCTAATGCATTCTACAGACATGTCTCGCCCAATCCCAATTCAACCCAGCACTCTTATTGTCCTCATCAGCGATTCCAGTTCTTGAGCGTATTGTGGTATAGCATTGGCAAATTTTGAGATTGAGACATTATTGCATAGGATAAAACGTATTTGCAACAACGCTGCGGATCCATTAATTACAAGGTTGGCAGCAATCCAACAAGTTGCAGACAAAAGCACAGCAATCTTACTCTTACATAAGGTTGATTTTGGGTTGACTTGCTACTGTACGTGTATGAAATAACTGTGTAAGGACTGTAATACAAACAAACCTTGTCGAGTAGGATTTGGTGATGGAGGATCCGATATGAAAGCTGAAGATGGCAGGTCATCCAGTGACGCATCTCCTGGCTTAGGTGGCTCATCTGGTGGCTTCGAGGCATCTGGCTGATGTAACACATCTGGTACAATAACCGGTGTTGATAGTGGGTCTGGGTGTGAAATATCGGACTTTCTAGATTCCTCTTTCCGTGGAGAGTCGGTCTTTCGTGGAGTATACGGTTTTCTTGGTGGATGTGGGGATAATCGTTCCGTTTGAATATTTGGTGGTGATGGCTCCAATTCTACCTTTGAAGGTGCTGGTACTACTAAGGCATCTTGTGGCTGTTTTGGTGTCTGTGGTGTTGGCTGAAAAAATAAAAATTGTTAGTTTTTTAGTTTGTTTTTAGGCAAAGGTATAATCGCAATAAATTCGAAGGCAAGCCAAAGCACTACCGAAAAATTAATCATCATCTGCCCAGCCTTTTCCCAACTATGTTGGGGTCGGCTTCCAGTCTAACCGGATGCAGCTGAATACCAGTATTTTACATGGAGCGACTACCTATCTGACCTCCACAACCCAGTTAGTTAGTCCTGGGTAATACGATACCGGGACCAACGGCTTAACGTGCTTTCCAAGGCACGGAGGAAACCCTGTATGTAAAGGGTGGTAACCCATCCACAGACCAACCTAGGCAAGCAGAACTTAAAGATCGACGCGTGCGGCTGTTATTATTTACCGAAAAATTCATACACTACCGAAAAATTGATAATGCAAAAACTCAATGACAGTTTGCTTGACCTGAGGATCTAGTCCAAGCTTTAGGATTATTTTGGTCCAATTTTCAAAATACAAAAATATAAATATCTTGTTCTAAAAAAATAGTATTAGTTATTTGAATGCAAAATATAATAATATAGCTACTTATTACTACGCTGGATAGAGTAAGGGGCCGTCCATTAATCACGTGATGTTTTTTTAGCAGTGTATTTTTTAGTACCTACAAAGAATCGTTCGTTGCCTGGCAACGGCGAGTCAAGGTCACACTACACGCCGCTTTTCGGTTTAGAAATCGCGCGTTTGACGAAAAAATAAATACACGTGATATCTTACCACACCCCCTTCCCCCTTGTGATATTTCGTGATTATTGCCAAACCCCCTCCCTCCCTTTCGAGCCTCACGTGATTAATGGACGGCCCCTAATAGAGAAGTATGGAAGAAGGCATGCTGTGCCGACCCCAAATAAATTGCAATAAGGGCAGGAGAATGATGATACAATTACTACACACTTATTTTTAAGAGCATTTTGTGGTGGTTCAAACTTCGTTTGAAATACTGTTAGAATAAAGTTCTAATCAGCTTGCACTACAAAGTGGTTGTTACGTCAGTCACTGCGGGCCGAATAGTGCGAAATGAGTAGTTTTTTGCGATTTACAAAAAAACTATTGATTGGACTAAAAAAATAAATAACATAAGACCTGCTTTATAGTTAGTTCAGTTAGTACAAAAAGTTTCATGATCTAATTTGAAGTATTTTATGTTTGCCAGCGGTTTAGTTTAGTTTAGAGGTAACTTTGGGATTTTTTTCTATCAAGCAAATTTTATGGAATCGTGTTTTTGCCAAACATAGGACTTAGCACTAATCTTCAACTTTACCATATATTTATTTCAAAGTTGTTGTTGTTGATGTTGATAGGCCCTTAACTATCTTTATTTTTATCAAAAACCCACCTCAGGAGTAGCAGTCTTCAAAAACACACGTTTCGGTGGAATTGGTTCTCCAATAATAGCCAGGATCTTCTCATCCTGAAGGGTCAGTTCTGGCGCGAGAGTTCCACCAGTTGCTAAGGATGAGTTTCTGATAGCCGCAGCTTTTCTTGTTAGATACTTTTTATCGGACCATACCTGGAAGTACAAAAAAAAAATCGGAGCATTCTTTGGGGACTGCCGATAGAAGTGAAAAAAAAAAAGTACACAGGCCCCGCCCCAGTCGTAGCACTGGTAATGCCCCGCGCTTGCCTATGTGGTGCTACGCCGTAGCGGATGCTACGAGTGCTACGAACGGCTATGACGCGTGACCGCACGTTACGTTACGTGACGATGAGTTCAATGTTTTTCCTTCACCCAAAAATTTCTCAACGCGCCTAAAGAAGTTTTCACTTCAAAAACTAATGGCTTGTGGAATGCTAAGTTGTTGTCTTGGACTGTATGTGAAAAAAAATATTTTGAAGTAGCTTTTTACAAACACTTTTACACGTCATCTTTTAAAACTAGATGGGGCCGGTGTTTCTTACCTGACTACTCTGAGAGGAAACAGCCGAAACAAACTCAGAGGTCATAGTCTCTTTTGAAGTCCAGACATAGATCTTGCTCAATTCACATGAGGACTATGCATGAGATTAGTGTCCAAGATGACCTTTTCAAGAAAGGACCACACAGATTTGAGTGGACCTGTCCAGTCAGTGCAAGCATTTGTCAGTTATCGTCTAGCTCGACTTATAACTCAAGGAGCTCAATGAAACGACGAACAATACCAAAGAAAGGACATTTATAATTATCAGTGTGAGTGAATTTCTCCTGTCTAGTGCGTGCATTTACTAAAATTTAAAATGGCTTACACAAACAGCTAGACCCGGAACAACTACCTGTAGGGCTATTACGTATCTCTGTTGACAGCTCGAAATGATAGTAACTGGGCTCAGTGTCCATCAAATAACTGTCAAAAGGTTAGTTTCGTATTATGTATGACCAGTCGCGATCAAATATGACATCATTGGTTGTCATCGTGGCTGATCTGATAGTCACCGTAACTCATTTTGACAGACGCTTTCGTATCGATACCTAAATTATTTCGATTATGTAAGCATAGTGTACAACAAATTGATGACAACTGAGTTTGAAGTGTCTTTCGTGAAAGACGTTACACCGTATCCGGGCTGTTACTCACCGTAAAGTTATATCCACTCAGTGCGATACGTAATACCAATATTATGACATTCTTGGTTGTCATCAAAGTTCGGTGTACAACCGAAGCTTGGTAGTCACTGGATATCAGAAAGATACGTAATAGGCTTACTGTACGCCATACAAATACTTGTATCGCGAGTCGCAGCGCAGTCGTTTTCTCATAGGCGGGGGCACATCTTCCCAGTTATGGTAACGGAACTTATGCTTTGATAGCTTTACCCGCGGTGTTATACGCCGTTTCTCTTTTTGCTCGGCTGCTGCGGGTCATAGCGCAATGTTAAATAGCCTATTAACTTTCCTCATGAATTGGGCTATCAAATACAATAGGATTTTTTTGAAATCCAACTGGCAGTTAATTTCTGGAGATTTTAGAGTTGGATTTTGGAGTTATGAATAATGATAACAAAAAGAATCTTACCCTTTGCCATTGTTGCGTAGTCTTGATACAACCACTGATACCATTGAGCCTCTCTGCAATAGATTCCCAGAGATGGTTTGCTCTAACCCGTCCAGAAGGTCCCCTCAACATGCAGTTAGCAAGGTCTCTGTGTTCATTTAAAAAATCTAGAAATACCAGAATCTGTTTTCTCGAAGGGGCATTCGATTGCCTGTTTCCTAAAAACAAAAAGTTTTTGTATTGATTGCTAGCATTTAATAATTTACAAAGATAGTATTAATTTATTATACTTACAGCATGCGGAAAAATGGTGGTTTTTTTCTGTTTTTATGTTGAACCAACACAAACGCAAAGTTTGGAAATTTAACAAAATTAAATGAATGTTATGGGCACCTAATAAAGACCATTTTTGTTTAATTGTAACTAATTACACGGAGCAGCGGTGGTCCATTAGTAAAAGCCCTGACTTACAAGGTGTAGGTGCTGAGTTCGAACCCAAGTTAGTGTATTACTTTGGGTAAATTATTTCATTACTACTGCTCTCAAAATGGTGAAGGAAAACATCGTGAGGAAACTGATATAATATCTTGGGTAAAAACATTTCTCTCGCAGACAGGCGACGTGTGTAAATGTGTGTGCAGTGGGAACATTATAGACTGTTTATATAACTACAGACTTCTAGAAGAAGACCAAACATCCCAAAGAAAAAAATGAATGTAGGTGCATAATTATTATTTTAAATACATTTATTTAAGTGGTAGTTTTCGATAATAAATACACTAGGGTGATATTAAAGGTTTTAATTTAGGGGTGTAATATTTCTCTACAATTTGTTACCTAATGAACATTGATTCTGAATATTATATTAATTCTCTTTCTCTCTTCTGTATTGCAAGTCCATTTACGAACACCATATTACACATGTACATAAAACTTTGTCAGTTTCAATAGGCCAGTTAGATCTGTGGAGATTAGTAGACTAGGCTAAATTCTGTGAGACACTACTAAACTAAACAAAATATGTTTACAGGGTGCAATTTTTAGATGGGGCAGTAAGGGCAGCTACCTTAACCCGAGGGCCACAAAACAAACATATTTCGCTCTGCGCTTTAAAAGTCAGCTTAAAATGTTGAAAACAAATTGAACCTTCTTTACACAAGTATAACGTTGATATTGTATAGATGAACACATCTATTCTGACGCCTGTAGTGAATAACGCCCTTAGCAATACTTTCGTGGCCCAGGCATAACTGTTGTAGCTACAGTGAAGCGGTCTTGTTCATTCTACATTTCTTCCATCTCTTTTAAATGTTGTGTTTTGGTTACCACAATAATTTTTAGTTTAGTTTAGTGCATGCATGCCGCCCACCAGAATATTTAGATCCTATTCAACAATATTGTACTCACTATTATATTCGTCATTCAGGGCTTCTTCATCTAATTTTGTTTCGTTCTCTGACTGTGTTCCTGGATCGTCTTCCTTGATGATGGCATCTTGAGGCTCATCTTCATGGGGCTCAGTCTTGATCCATAGTTCTTCTTTGGCTGAAGTAGAAATGTAGATAAATATGTTAATATTTTGAAAGGATTTTGTGAATCAATACAGGTACATTTTTATATACCTAGAAACCAAGAAAGAATTCCACTTCAAATATATAAAATACTAGCGGACGTCACGCAGTTTCACCCGCGTAGTTCCCGTTCCCGTGGGAAGCCGGTGATAAAATATAGCCTATGTTACTCAGGGTGAATGTAGCTGTCTTATGGTGAAAGAATTTTTGAAATCAACACCGTAGTTTTTGAGTTTATTCATTACCAACATACAAATCTTTCCTCTTTATAATATTAGTGTAGATTGATATTAAAGAGGTCTTAGTTGCACCCTGTAATTATGATTTGAGCACTGTTGGTGGCTACACTCCAATATATGGAATAAAAATACATATTTACTCAATATTTGTGCCCCTATGAGGGCACAGGCGTGATGTTGTATCTGTGTTTACGTTACCTACCTTCTTCACTTTCTTGATTATATCCATTCTGCTCATCCTCTTTAATATCACTGTCCATAGGTTCATGCTTCACAGTTACCTCTACCACCTCTACCACTGGCAACGGCTCCTCCATAGCTAATCGAGATAACCTACTTTTACTGCCGCAAAACTAAGTTTTGCCAAAAAGAAAAAAAAATAATTGCTGCAACAAATCAATCACGTTTTTTAGCATATTGTCTCACAGTAATCACTTCAATTTCAAAGTCATTTTCACAGAAAGTTACAGTCACAATGTATAAGTTCTTTTTGCACAAAACTTCTCACTTTTTGGCGATTTTCAGTCACTATTATTAATTTTCTGAACCACTAGCCGGTAAGTGACGAATTGATATCATTTTACACCTTTGTACCTATAGTTTTTAAACACGGTGATGTAACAAACTGAACGCTCTACCGAAACTATATCAATATGAACTATCAGGACTAATAATTTATGGATTCTAAAATGTCCTTTTTCCAATTATTTTCAATCGATTATCATCGGACGGACGGGCCACCACAATCAGATATCACTTGTCAAAATCAGTGATGAGCGTTCAAGCCAGTTCAAGCGTCGCGTTGACTTGACAGTCTAAAATTCTGATTTTGGAATAATAAAACGCAAAATCGATTAGAAGTGTGCAGACACAAAACGCCTGCTACAAGCCACACCAAAGAGGTGATTTTATAGACTTAATTCTATTTAACTACACACATCAAAAGTGTCTAGGGATCAAGCATTTTTATGCGGATTTCTTGAGATTGAGATGTGGCTTTGTAATAAATTTATGATTTTATAAATTTATATGGATCCTTTTTGGTGCATTTCATAATTTGAATCAGGAACTCTCAATCAAATTCGAGTAAAAGATGAAAATAAGCTGTCAATATTTTCCCTATAAAAACATACAACGCATTGAAGACATTATTAGTGCTACTGTTTCCCTACTACTGATTAAAACCAACGTTATTATGGAGCGGCGACGTCATTTAAGCAGGGAAGAAATGCTCAGAGCCGTGGGAATGATAGAAGCTGGTTCCCGGCAACGTACTGTAGCTTTAGCTCTGAATACAAGTCAGAGTGTTATCAGTCGACTTTGGACACGTTACCGAAGCACTGGTACCGAGGCTGAGCGCCATGGAGGACGGTATGGCTGCACCACACGGAGACAAGACCGATACATTCAAATCTTAACTCGAAGAGCTCCAACAATAACCGCCATGATGTTAGCCGTGAGGCTTCATCACTCTTCAGGGAACTTAATTAGCGACCAAACAGTCAGAAACCGCTTGCATGAAGTGAACCTTCATTCCCGAAGACCGCTACGGGTACCACCTATAGCAATGCACAATCGTAGGATTCGATATCAATGGGCTCTTGAACACAGAAATTGGGCAGAAGAACAATGGCGTTTCGTGTGCTTTTCTGATCAGTCTCGTTTTGGTATGAGACCGGATACAAGACGTATACGACACTGGAGAACCCCTGGACGCCAACAGCGATTAAAATCCTGCCAGGAAGTCTATCCTTATAGTGGTGGAACCATCATGGTATGGGCGGGTATTTGGATCGGCGGAAGAACTGAGTTGATTTGGATCAGAGGCAACCTCAACGCTCAAATTTATGCTGAGACGATTGTATCAGACGTCATCGTTCCTCTACAAGTGCAAATCGGTCCCTTATTTCAGTTAATGCATGATAATGCACGACCGCACACCGCAAGAGTTGTAAGACAGACTCTCGCCGCAGCTAACATCAATGTCCTGCCCTGGCCTGCTCAGTCGCCAGACTTGAACCCGATTTAGCATGCATGGGATATGCTACAGAGAAGAGCTCTGCCGAATATGGAGGGTATCCAGTCGCAAGAAGACCTTTTTTTGTTGTTGCAACGAACATGGGCGGCCATTCCACAGCGTGATTTGGATGAACTCATTTTGAGTATGCCAAACCGATGTTCTTGTGTTGTTAGTGTTCGCGGTAGAAACACGGATTATTAATTGTTTAAGTTACCCAATAAAATTTTAAAGAAAACTGTGTTTTCAGTCATTTTTTCGAACTTTAATGTTAGTGGTTCAAATGTCAAAAATCCCTTTATTAGGTAAATGGCAAATTTCTTTATTAATGCAAAGGTGACTTGGTTTATCGTTACTGTGACAAACGAAAACACTTTATTTGATGAATCCTTAAAGAAAATTTTAATTAATATCAATCAGGAGAAAAGTTATTGCAAAAATATATGTTGATCCCTAGATACTTTTATGTGTGTACTACTCAGGCGAAAATACGCGGAATACCTAAATTGAAGAATAATTGGAAATTATTCCTCCATGTTATACAATAAAGTACCGATTGTCTCGATGTTTTGAAATTGTACTGTGTCAACTGTGTGTGTGTACCCAACACTAAAGACGTGTTCTAAAGCTCTGGCCTTTCACACACTGACCACCTTCCTACTGCAGCTCCTTGACCATCTAGGATATTATTATGTCAGACTAAGGAGAAAGACCTACTTGAGGTACATAATAATTCCCTATTACCAATGATATTCTAACAGATATGTTGTGAGGGCGCAATCGTGAAGACTCGAAAACGGGCCAATTGGCTCGTTTTGCCTTAATTCTGCGTCACTGCGTGTATGTGAGGTGACTCTGCCCGCGGAACACTTTTTTCGGTGGTTTTGTAGGTGTTTAACATATCTGTTTATTAGAATATCATTGCTTAGTACCTACATATAGGCCGCTCAACCATAAGCCAAGCCCGCGGGGCCGCGGGCCACAATGTAGCCCGCCAACAGTGGTCGACTGACGATAAAGTCTTTTGAAAACAGATTAATATCCAGATCGAAAAAAAATTGTCAGCCTATACCCCTCCAAAAGCCGGCTCCAGCTAGAAATCACAAACTTTATTTTACTGAAAGTATGATTATTTACAGCCATGGTGCAATATTGCTTTGTTTGCAGCTTTGTAAAAAAATTGTAGGTACTTACCAACTTTTTACAAAACATATTTTTAGTTTCTTAACTCTCTAAGCAATGTCTTAGAACCTCTGGCTTCAATAAGAACTGTAATAGTGATTGGAGATTTAAACATAAATATTCGACCAGACAACAAAGACCCAAACTCTGAAGAATATTTAAATACAATGGCTTTTCACGGGCTTCTACCTGCCCACACTTTCCCCACTCGCATTGAAAACTGCCTGGATCATGTCTTTTTAAAAACAGATAGACCCTCCACAACTTTGGTTCTGGACTCATATTTTACTGATCATGCACCAATTCTATTTTGCACAGAACGAAATCCTCTTAATGATACAAAACCTAAAAGTATGATACGGCATTTAAACTTTCCAGAAATTATTAACTGCTTAAAAAACTCAGATTTCTCAGATGTTTTAACTAGCACAGATCCAAGTGAGAGTGCAGAACAACTCATCTCCATTATAACAGACGCAATTAATCAACACAGTACGCTAAAAAAAGTCCCTAACAGGAAGCTGACTATTAAAACGTGGATGACCTCTGGCCTCCTGAGGTGCGTACGAAATCGGGATCAACTCCATAAAAAAGCAATGCAAAATCCTAAAGACCTTACGGCTAAACTAATATATTCTAGATACCGAAATTACTTGAACAATTTACTGAAGACTATTAAAAATAATTCTGACCAAAAAGAACTCCTGATGGCCAATGGTAACCCCAAAGCAACTTGGGTATCATAAAAACCATCAGCTACAAGGACACCTCACCCATAAGGTAGTCAGGAGAACTCCTTAATATGTGCAGCGATCCAAAGTCCTCTGTCAATGCTATAAATAAGTATTTTGCAAACGTTGGAGCGGATCTTGCTAGGCAGGCAGCGCAGGGTCGGCGTGTAACTCGCCCAAACTTTGAATTTGACAGCTTAATAAATCCTCAAGGTAACTCATTCGTATTACTTGAAACGAATTTCTCAGAAATAGAAAATATAATTATGGAGTTAAAGCACAATTGTGCAGTAGGTCACGATGGCATACCAGCCTCAGTTATCAAGTCTGCCAGACATGTACTTGTTCCTGCAATAACGCATATCTGTAATTTATGTATCCTAAAAGGTATTTTCCCCGACACTTTCAAAAAGGCGTTAGTAACACCAGTATTTAAAGGTGGGGATGGAGACCGTGTCGAGAACTATAGACCTATATCTGTACTCACCACACTGTCCAAAATTATGGAAAAGGTCCTGAACAAAAGATTGCTTAGTTATCTTGAAAGCAACAACATAATTTCGCCAAACCAATATGGTTTTAGGAAAGGCGTATCAACAGAGGATGCTGTTCTTGAACTGACAAACCAAATTGTCAAGAATCTTGATTCTAGGACTAAAACTATAGGTATTTTCCTTGATTTAGCCAAAGCTTTCGACACGGTTTCTACTCCCATCCTTCTACATGGTTTGGAAAGCTTAGGAATAAGATATATCGCTTTAAACCTCTTCCGTGACTATCTCACAAACCGTAACCAACGAGTTAAGGTAGACAACTACATCAGTGACGATGTGAATCTAACCTTTGGCGTACCACAAGGCAGCGTGCTAGGGCCCACCCTTTTTCTTCTATTTGTAAACAGATTGTGCCAGCTGTCAATCCCACACTGCAAGATACTCGTGTATGCAGATGATACTGCGCTTATCGTGAGTGGAGAAACTTGGGAATCTGCTCACCACGCAGCTGAAAATGCTCTTGGCATAGTCATGGATTGGCTCTCATTAAATTTACTTACGTTAAATGTCTCTAAAACCCACTATGTCCCTTTCTCAGCGAACACTGCTACACAGCCTAGTATGCCAGACGTTAAAGCCCATAGTTGTCACCCTACGCTGACCCCTTGCAGTTGCCCTAGTATACATAGAAGCTCTTGTGTAAAATACTTGGGCGTGCACATTGATAACACATTGAGTTGGCAAAAGCAAATCAGTGTGACAGTTACGCGTGTTCGTAAGCTAATGTTTCCTATGAAAAAACTGAGAAGAGTAGTTGCTGACCGACTGTTAAAAACGATCTATTTTGCCTTGGCTCAGTCACTTTTAACGTATTGCATATCTGTCTGGGGTGGTACACATAAGACGTATTTACTTTGCCTTGAGAGGGCACAAAGAGCTGTCTTGAAGGTCATGCTTCACAAACCTTACCGGTACCCAACAACCCAGCTTTATAAGGATATATCTGTACTCACTGTTCGACAGCTCTGTGCACTTAACGTCACTTTACGTGTACACTCATCATTGACCTAAGACCAAAGGTTGCTAGAGCAAAATAAACGCCGTAAGGACCCTGTATGCCCAACTCTCACCACCATAACTGCTCTGGCGAGGCGAAGCTACCAGTGTCTTAGAGCAGGCACATCTATAACACAATAAACGAAATTTGCAACGTATACCTTTACCTAAATTTAAATGTAAAACTGTAGTTAGTACCTAGTTTTCTTCAAAAGTTAACGTACGATGAGACTGAACAACTCTTTGCAAAAAAATCCTACTAACATGTCTAAAAACAGATTTAAATTGCTCCTTTATTCTATATTGTGACACACACACACACACACCCACACCACATATACACCCACACCACACATACACCCACACTACACAAACACCCACATCACACACACCCATTCCTTGCTTTTATAAATTTTAATAAGTGTTAAGTACTTATGTCAAACCAAGTCTTTAGGCAAAAAAAAACTTGTACAAAGTGCAGCATTGTCAATGAACTGTAAGAGGAAGGCGCCTGTGTCTGTAACACAGTTTATACTAGCACAGACACAGACGTTCACTCTGTCTCAAATAATGCATAGTGTTGTGCTTCATATAATGACGTTTTTTTTTATGTTTTGATTGAGACGGACAAATTGTATTTGGCTTTTTGAAAATAAAGATTATTTATTATTATTTATTATAGTTTACATCCTTCTAGTTATTATAATTTACCGGCTTTGCCCGAATACTGAAAAACCAGACAATCCATTTTTCTACAGACGGTGGGAGGCGCCGCTCTGCAGAGTAGTTCAGAACAGTTTACTGAATACGTCTGCTACTGGTGTCGATTCTGTTAAGCACTGCATAGATAATACACTACATAATACAAGATGCACTGTATCTTCAGTCTGGATTAGTGCTCGCTTGATGGCTAGAGATTTCCGCTCGCTCACCCTCTACACTAGACCTAGAAATGTAGATGCACACTTCGGCTGTCCCAAATCAAAACACAGTAAGGGACATTTTTGTCGAAATCAAGATTTTTACACCACGCTTTAAACACAGTAAATGCCCACAATATGCAAAAACCCTTTTTTCAATAAAGGCCTCCATTCCCAATATAGCGATACCATAAAACCTAGTAAGTGCACAAACTAAACCGCAATCCCCAAATCAAAAACCTAGTAAGAGCTGATAACCAGTTCAAAACACAGCAAGGCACACGTACTTACTTTGTTTTGGATTGGGAATTTCCACTTGCTAGGTTTTTGATTTGGGAATTAACATGTCTAAAAGACCATAAAATCTAAAAATCAGTATAGTGTACACACCCGTTTTTATCTCTAGGAATTAGGGTTTATATTAGTGAGAAAATATAAAATTGCTGCCATTTTTTCGGGAGAGGGGCGGGGCGTCGTGTGACTTCATTTATAGCGTCGCGCCGATCGCCAGTACGTGGCCAGCACTAGATTAGACTAGACGTGATTTTGTTGTCTGACATACCCACATGAGCGCAGACTCATTCGAGGAATTGAAAAGTTTAATCCCTCAAGCTCGAATGAAAATAAGGATTGTAGAGCCCCAAAATTACCACGATTGGCCGAAAAATAAAAGAGAACCGCGATCTATTAGCGACTCTTTAAAGAATTTTTAGTTGAACTCAATCTATATCTATATATACTTTGAGTTTGTCTGTTTTTGTTATTAATTTCTCGTTTACTACTATAATTTGAAACTTTTCACATTAAATTACTTTACCTTCTAAGACTTAAGAATAAACATGGTTAATTCTCGTTAATGTGTTTTACTGCAATATTTTTTTAGATACCAACTTAGAATATTTATTTGCTCATTTTCTTTATATATAACTTCTGTCATAACTAAAAGTTTTCAATAAAAATCAGAACCTTATAATGTCTTATACATTACTTACTGTGTTTTGGTTTTGTTTCCATGGGCAATAATTAGTGTTGGATCCCATTTCAAAGTTAGTAAGTGTTATAAAACGTGCATCAAATTATATTTTTAAAGTTTTAATATGCAAAATTGTAGACAATAACCTCATCTACCATCTCCAAGAATCATATTAAGCTGTAGATTCATACTTTGATAAGGCATAAGAAAATCAGCTTTTTTTGCCATCCTGTAAAATTTGTCCGAAGTCCCTTACTGTGTTTTGATTTGGGACAGCCGACTTGGTACTCTTCTGCCTAAACCTTTGTGGCGTGATGTCATGCTTTAGTTTTTCGCAAGGCCACAAAAATGGCGCCAAAGTGGTCTTGTGTTTGAACAGTCCAATAGAGTAGACCACGTGTAAAAGAGATAGGTAACAAGTTTGTAAGTTTGGAGGTAAGGGGTAGTCTCCGAAACTTACAAATAATATCCATAAAAAAGAAACGATTCCAAAAAACTACACGCGGTCGGAGTCGCGCTAGTAATTAAATGAAAAAAAACAGCTAATCTTTCCTAATTTTTATTTCGAACCGTTACACATAACTTAATAAAAAATTAGATGTATTTTTTATATGACATAAGAGTGTACAATGCATTATAATATGACACATAATCTCAAAATATAATGGATCTATACAATGACGATAATATTTTGGTATCCCGAATTAAATAAATGATGACGAGCATTCTTTTAAAAGTTCGATACTTTCATTTCTGCTGGCCAAGTTGAGTGACATTGTTGGAAACCTCCTTTTTTGAAGTCGGTTAATGTGGAGAATTTGATATGATTTTCAAACAGCTATATTTACAGTTATAAGTGAGTAAAAAAAGATAGAATTCTTGAATAAGACAAGTCATCTAAAGAATTAAGATCACAATCGTATTAGCTGCATTTCCACATGCGGCCGTATTGCAAGGTCTAATACCTTACCGCCATCTTTGTTCCAGCCAAAAGATAGATGCAGCTCTACTCTTCCCTCTTTCTTTCCTGCAAACGAACCATAACAGCTTCAACAATTTTATAACAATATGAAGGTTGCAATAAAAAAATAAATAAACAGAAAATACAATGTCAATAAACTTGGCCAGCCGACTACCGTAATACTAAACTAAATACTTCTTGCACCTGCGCGATTATAAAAATATTGACTATGGTATATTTTGGAAGAGTTTCACCTCATTTCTGAGAGGTCAACTAACGTTGGCTGACGCTCTGAGAATCAACCACATCATAATTATTTCTCTTGTTACAAGTTTGCAAACTGAGTCAGTCAGCCCATCTACATTATCAAAAGCGCATGTTTTGTAAGTGGTCATATTTACTTTACCCCGTTACCTTCTATCGTTAGGCGTGCTACACATATCATCATAATATTCAGGTCAGCCTAATTCGGCAAAATACACATTCGATTTTGCAGCCCGTTTTGATATTGACAACGCCTTTATGTCGTAAACTAAGGTCCATTTTTGTTAAGCAAGTTATTAAACAGTGTGGTTTTTAAACAAGGATAGGTACGCGTCACGTGATTTGCCAAGTCAACTACAAGCAAATGAAAAATACTTCTATTTCAGTATTAATAAGAACCATTTTGTATCAAGAGCGCGCTCTATCAGAAACAAGGTGGTACTTCAAAAAATAACTCAAGTCACAAGAAATATCGGTGGAAAATTATATTTACATAAAAAAACATGACATCATCATTACATTATAGACCTTAAAATATAAGCTAATGGTACAAATTAAAATGAAATTGGAAGAACAAGATTGCAAGATTCGTACGAAAAAAAAAAAACTTTGACTATTCACAATATATAGCACTTTACCTCCTTACCTGTGACTCGAGTTTATTTCAAGTGAACTTATTTTCTAAAATAATTATTTTGGCCGATTTTTTTAATGATCGAGCTCGCTATATCATCTAGTGATTTATTTAAAAAACGACTTATGTCACAATCCCATTTTTTTGGTGTTATTCTGAAGTGTAATGATAATTTTAGGAATAAAAATAGTTTTACGATGGAGCAAGTACGTGTGTCCTTTAGTTAGGCTAACATCTTTTGTTCAGCGGAGTTCTGAATCAAAATCGAGATATTTTTTTTAACAAAAAGCTATTCGGAGTGCTTTTGTCTGACCCTTAATTAATTTATTTACTTTTGCCTGGTAATACGGCCACAGAGTGCAAAATAAATCGACGATCTTTGATAAAACATCAGTAATAGGCTAGTTTCCGCCATCAATAAATTGCAAATCTATTTAGTCAGTCAGAGTATTGACAATAATGGACACGTATTTTTTGTTTTTGTAAATCAATGAATACTGACAAAGATAAAACGCATCAAAACTCGGGAGTGGGGACTTGACGTCACAACGCACTAATAATCATGGAACGGCGTGACGTATTGAGAATTTAAAAAGCGTCGTATCTTCGTCAATTTTGACTACGTAACAAAAGAAAAAATACGTGTTAAATATTTTTTGATAATTTAACGGACTAATTAGATTTTTTCAGGACACAAGCCTATTATTTCTGTTTGTTCCTATTGATGAAAACTATCATTACACCTTCAGAAATACAGACTATGTAACCAGTACCCACAATGCGAGCTCTTGCCAGCGGGAGTGACCGAACTAATCAACATGGAATCGGCTTAAGCCGGCCATTATGAGCTTTAAGTCCATGCAATAAAAGCGAATAGTCCACGTCGTTTGAACCGAAACTAGGTGAAAGATTATTCTTAGCTTTGATTGTGTAGACATACTCATATTGATCGGCTAAAGCCCATCATAACTATATTGCGATGAGTGTATACTGTTTAACCACGAGAGCATAAGCCTGTCAAAATGTCAACTTTCATGTCAAAAATGTACAATATAGTAAAAACGTTACAAAGCTAACAGTCAAACAACGTTCGATGTATACAATTTATATATCAATTCCTTATGGAAAACATGTTTGTTGGCGATTTTCGGACCAAACTTGTGTATTTTAATATGGAAGTCTCATTCCAGCATAGCATTGTTTTAAATAAAACGTTTGTCACATAAAAAATAAGAGGTAATTCCGAAATCTAAGCGATATTAGCAGCTCCATTGCCATAATAGTTCACAAAACATGATAACTTTGACTGCGCGATTTAGAATTTAAATGTTAGTTCTTCATGTAGGTCATAGATGGCAATGAAATACTTTTTGTAGAGCCGCTAGAGTTTCTTCGATGGTAATTATTTTAAAAAAATCGTGGGATTTCACTCATTTACAACAGATCTGTATTCTTCTGTATCTAGAGACTATTTCGACCACTGAAAGCAGTCATCCGCTAGAGTGACAAACCGATCGCAAAGGCGCAAGCATCTTGCACTTATGCGCATTTACGTTTAGATGGTTGTCTCGCTCTGGCGAATAACGCTTTTAAGTGACAGAAAGAGATACAGATAATTACCGGACCGTGTAAGTATGATTTGATTTCAATCTGGTTGGCCAATCCAAATTCATCCGTTACACAAAGCAAAGGCGAAAGCACCAATTAAAATACCCGTCTACTTCTGCACACAAGTTTGGTTCAAAAACCGCTTAGGTAACTGCTAACTACAATATTATTCAATGATATTATATAGTAAAAAGAGGTAGATATCGCACTAGCACGCAAAAAATGTTGAGGACAAAGTGATACAATTGTTGCACTTTGATAGCTAGCTATCTCTTTCTATCTTATACGTTCCGTATTATCTATCCTTGTCGTAGTTTTAAATTACTCGCAACGATATCTGAACGCCATTCAGTATGAACATGGCGTATCTTCTTTATAATATCATTGAATATTATTGCGTTCACTAACAGAGTATACAATGTCCGGTGCTTTTGCATTTTTAACCATTTTTACACTTAAAACTACGTGATTTTTAATCATCACTGCAAGTACGTAGCAATCGATAACGATCGAATCGATACGATTCGATAAATCCGACTTTTCGATTGGTTAAAAACTCATTTTATCGAGAATAACTGTCAGATTTATCGAATCGTATCGAATCGAGTGCTACGTACTTGCACTGCATCTCCTTGGTCTAATCTTGTCCAGAAAGTTATTTACGTTTCGGAGTGAACGAGAGGTCGAAAAGTTGGTCTCGTGAAATAATTAGTGTCTATGTATATTGCCTTAGAAAATTAAATAAATACACTCGTTTTGTATGACGTAATATTTAGTCTTAAGAAAAACTTGTTTTTAATGATTGTATTAGTCTCAAATCATTCATTTATAAATCACAACGATTAATAAATCTAATTTTCTTTGATATATCAATCACAAATGATAATTACAAGTAAAGGTGTCAATTCCTTTGTCAATTCATGCCCTTTTAGAGTCAGTTAAAACAGGACAGAAAAATTCACGAGCAATGTAATGGTTACATTAAAAATAGGACCTTATTACTATTGTTTCAAGGTACGAAACCAGTGAGCATGTGCGAGTCGACGTTTGATGTCCGCGTCGCTATGCATACAGTTATCTACATTATTAATAACTATAGTTAGTGCCAGTTAAGATGAGAATAGCGGTCATTGACCCACCTACATTTATTAAACTTCTTAACTTTGAAAACCAAAAATAAGCCTATTCAAGTCTGGAATCGTCATCTATCGTGATCTTCAACATTTTTTGTAATGAAAAACGATACATGGTTTATTTGTTTTGGTTCGTACGAAGAGATATTAGGGAAAGGGCAATGACCGCTATTCTCATCTTAACTGGCACCAACCATAGCTGATGCCCGCGGCTTCGCCTGCTTGACAAATTATCCTCTTAAATCACTCTATCTATTAAAAAACCCGCATCAAAATCCGTAGCGTAGTTTTAAAGATTTAAACATACATAGGTACAGACAGACGCGGCGGGGGACTTTGTTTTATACTGTGTAGTACAATACGGTCCAATTTTCAATGCAACCAGTAAATATTGCTCGTGCATTTTTCCGTTCTGTGTAAACTGAGCCTTAGGACATTTCCAAGTCCTTATAATAGGACAATTGCTGCAATTCAACAATTTATATTATTAATAGGCTAGACCACGTCTAATTTACAAGATAGATAGGTACAGAACAGCGTTATCAGCCTATACAGTTCCCACTGCTGGGACACAGGCTTCACTATGAAAGGGAATGGCTTATAATCCACCACGCGGGCCCAGTGCGGATTGGTAGATGTCACATGTCTTCGAATTTTTGTTTCTAGGACATGCCGGTTTCGTCACGATGTTTTCCTTCACCGTTTTGAGAGCAGTGGTGATGAAATAATTACACGAAGTAATAGCTGGGTTTGAACCCGGACGTAATTCGGGACCATTGGGTCACCAATAGGGTAGATGACACTATAAAACAATAATTCCAAGACACCAATCTCTAAAAAAAACACTTTATTTTGGGCCTGAAAACCCGATTTATTTTCAATTAATTTCCAAATTCGATGTTTAGTTGCTTTGAAATCAATAAATAGTCGAGTCATTGAGTTGAATAAACAGTGACGTCACAGTTGGCTATTGCCATACAAAATCTATGAGAGAACCGCGTTTTGACAGCTCTTAAAAAGTATCTCAATAGGGAATATGCATAATTTTTTTATTTTTTATTTCGATACGGAATGTTAAAGTACTATAAAAATAATGACAAAAAGCAAAAGTTATAACCATTTAAACTTTTGTTTCTATCTCTTTCTAGATAAACTGAATTTAGTATGGAGTTTGTACGTCGATGCAGAGAATGACGTCATGCGCTTTATCGGATCTCTCTGTCTAATCAGCAGTTTCAAATGCTTATAACTTAGTATTTTTTATAGATATTAAAAAAATAATTTCACTTTGCTATTTCTGATGTTAATACGCTTTGTTTAGAGTGATAAAAAAAACATGCATATACCCTATTGATTGATGTCATCTACCCCATTGCTCTCAATGTCGGGCTGTACGTGAAGCGTGTCTATGTGTGGATGCGTTTCCGCTCATGTATGGACACGACTTCTCATCATTTCTGCCTTTCCCCAACTATGTTGGGGTCGGCTTCCAGTCTAACCGGCTGTATACCAGTATTTTACATGGAGCGACTGCCTATCTGACCTCCACAACCCAGTTAGTACTGGGCAATACGATACCCCTTTGTAAGACTGGTTGTCAAATTTTCGAGCCACTGACTATAGTCTCCGGCAGATAAGTAAGAATTAAAGATCATTGCTCTTTCCTTAATTTCTCTGCGTAGGTACCCCGACAATACATTATGAATAGTTTTTTATTACTAGAAAAAGTCAAGGATCACGATAAAGGTCGTTTCGGGACAATTTTATGTCATTATTTCTGTTTTCGGAATTATGTATTTGAATAAATGTATGCGGGTTAATGACCTTTAATTCTTGCTTTTCTGGCGGAGACTATACCTGTAACGACTGTCATAGGTCTACAAATGACAGTCGGGCTTTTAATGAATTCTATACCTATCTATGTTGTTACAAATTGATCTAATGTTAGTTTCAACATCAAGCATTAAGATTAGTTGCTAGACATTTAAAAATGGTCCTTCGAGCCAAACAAGCGTTGGACATGATTTTCCTTTCCATCAATATTCCTTATGCTGCAAGCTGATCGATTTGAGTTTCAATAATTCACCAATAGTTCGTTATCAGGGGGTCTAAAATGGCCGCTTTAGCAGAATCGTAATACGATTCATACTAAGATTCTGCGAGGATTCTGTTAGAGCTGCCATTTGAGACCCGCTGGGGGTCGGCTTCCAGTCTTACTGGATGCAGCTGAATACCAGTATTTTACATGGAACGAGTGCCTATTTGACCTCCACAACCAAGTAAGTACTGGGTAATACACCCCTTGTTAAGATTGGATCTCAGACTTTCAGGCTACTGACTACCTGTAATGACTGTCAATGATCTACAAATGATCAACGGCGAGTTTTTTAACTCGGTATGTAATGAGTGGTCACCCATCCACGGACCAACCTAGGCCAGCGCCGCTTAACCTAAAGATCACCCGGCTGTTATTCTTTAGCCCAGCTTCTCATTAATTAACCAATAGTTAAACTTATATTGTCATTTACGGGATATCTTCCGTGATTGTTAATAGTTTTGAGCTCCCATTTTGGTTTAGTTTTAAACCGTGAAAACTTTTAACAGTGTTTAACCAATAGATAATCTTCATCATCAGCCAATAACGTCCCACTGCTGGGACACAAGCCTCCTCTCTATGAGAGGGAATGGGCTATAATCCACCACGCGGGCCCAGTGCGGATTGGTAGATGTCACATGTCTTCGAATATTTGGTTCTAGGACATGCCGGTTTCCTCACGATGTTTTCCTTCACCGTTTTGAGAGCAGTGGTGATGAAATAAATTACATAAAGTAATGCGCCTGTCTGGGTTCGTACTAGATATGAGCGCCGCGCCGGCGCGCCGCCGTCGCCGTGAATTCATGTCGGCGCGACGTCGCCGAGTGCAGCGTGCGGCGCGCCGTCGCGAAGATCGCAACTTGCTTTCTCGCTCGCACGCGCGGCCCGACCGCATAAGTGCTCATTTACGGAGACGCGGCGCGTCGTGCGGCGCGTTGTGCGGCGCGTCGTGCGGCGTGTTGCGCGTTTTCCCATTTACGGAGAGGCGGTGTCATCTGCGATATATTTGTATTTGCGCGTGTGAAGCCGCGTGAACCGCCGCGGCAGCAAACGCGCGTAAAATCGCTTCTCCGTAAACACTCTCATACATAGTCAATCGTCATATTATGTTTGAATTGATAGCGAGCCGCGCCGCACAACGCACTGCGCGACGTGCCGCGTCTCTGTAATTAGTAAGACTAGTCGCTTCGCCACAGTCGTCGCTGACGCAGTCAAGTCGAATATTTTACCGAGTAAACGTGTATTGTTGTGTGGTGTTAACAACAAACAAAATATATGATACTACTTAAAATACTTACTTTTCCGTTTTTTTTTTAAATAGTTTTATCTTATTTAGATATATAGGGCTCTAATTAAAAAAACTCGGTTTCATTTCAACTCAAAATGCTGAAATGATTATTTTTCAGTAAACGTGATCTCCAATTATTATTTAGAAGGCTGTAAACTTTTTTTTGTAACAACAAAATCGTTTTCTTTGTTATTTTTAAGAAATCTCTCCCTGATAAAAAAAAAAGTAATGCCCACGGCCGGCCATGCCGCGCCGCCGCGACACCGCCGCCGCCGTGCAAATTTCCAGGCCACGCCGCCGCCGCGGAATTGGCTATCGGCGCTCATATCTAGTTCGTACCCACGACTTACTGTTCGTAAGTCGGGGCCGCCACCACTGGGCCACCGCTGCTCTCAATCATAGATAATCTTAATGGTTATTAAAACACCTAGTTAATTAGCTTAACCAATCATCATGGCTGCATAAGGAATAATAAGGAACTTAGATGTAGCCATGAATTATTATAAAAAATGTCATACATTTAAAATGATGAGACAAGTACGAATGTTACACGAATTTAAATATAAACATTAGAAAATGCAGTAAAATGCACGAAAAAAAGAAATAAATACACATCAAAATGAGTTTCTAATAATCTCAATATCGATCTTTTTTTATAATATTTTTTTAGTAAATTTCGATTACAAAAAATTAAATTTTTTTTAAACATATTTTTGGATATAAAAATGTAAGTAAATAATTACGTTTAACAATACATGTTTTTGTGCGTCCTGTGTGTGTTACAATTGTATATTTATTAACTAAATCAGTATTACAAAATGTGTAACAATTAAAGAGTTTACATCACAAATTATAGGTATACTTCAGTTACTCATAGCATTATGGTAATTTTCAAATCCCACATTTGAAAGTATCAAAACAATTATTACAGTTAAAGTAGTATTGTGTGCGTGATCTAAAATGGCCGCTTTAGCAGAATCCTACTATGAATCTCGTTAAATTTAAAATTATTAAAATGGATTTTATGGGCATAATCATTAAGTCCAATTTCCATTTTAATAATTTTTAATTTAAAATGAGTAAAAATGGACTTTATAGTTATGGACATAAAACATTTTAAGAATTTAAATTTTTAACATGATTCATATTAGGATTCTGCTAAAGCGGCCATTTTAGACCCCCAGATGAGTTTATTTAACACACATTACAATTATTTGCCTATCATTGCACACCCAAATATTTATAACATAACCCTCTTTTTGGGGCAATCGGGTAAAACAGAGTACCACAGGATAATCTGAAGCAAAGGGACACTATGATACATTTCAAACATGGGACCCAAAAAATTCACCATCAATTTCACTTCACCATAACTACCGTGCAATCAATAGCCCAATATCGGTGGGCACAGTCCATAGAGCCTATACCATAGACATTTAGTCTATGGCCATATGACGACACAATTTTAACTGGTCTGATTCTCGTCGAGAAATTCGACGCAAGTGAATGGAAAATGACCTATTTTACCGTGTAACTCTCCTTCCCATTGGCCGTTAATGTTGATTTTTGTCACCTGTAAAAATGATATAGTTAGTAATAGTTAATATGCTTTAAAATTTCACAAACAAGCAAGATGAATGGCTCAGAAAATCTACAAGATGCAGTTTTGCATCCTGGTCAAAATTCAGGAGCTTGTCACAAAATACATAAATAACTAATTTAAATAACAATACTTGGTCAAATCGAAAGAGGAAAGATTTGTATTTGTGTGTGTTTGTGATGAATAAACTCAAAAACTACTGGACCGATTTCAAAAATTCTTTCACCATTAGAAAGCAACATGTAGTTTGAGTAACATAGGCTATATTTTATCCCCGTACTCCCACGGGAACGGGAACTACGCGGGTGATTCCGCGTGACGTCCGCTAGTAATTAATAATTTTATAATAATATATCACGCAGACGAAAGTAGCGGGCAACAGTTAGTGAATAAATAAAATGTATCTTACTTTGATAATATCACCTTCTTCGAGCTTGAGTGCTGTCTTGTCGTACGCGTTGGGTACTCGCGGCTGCTTCACGCGGGCTAACGCTGGGAGGGTGCGCTGTAATGTACGACAAAATAAATATGATTAATTTCACGATGGTAAGAAGTGGGGCGAAGGAATAGGGGGGACTTTGCCCACCAGTGGGACAGTATAGGCTAACTATATTTAAAAAATCCGAGCAGTCTAAGGGGACTGCCGATAGAAGTGAAAACAAAAAGTACATAGACTCCCCCCACTCGTAGCACTGGTAATGCCCCGCGCATGCCTATATGGTGCTACGCCGTAGCAGATGCTACGAGTGCTACGAACGGCTACGAAGCGTGACCGCACGTTACGTTACGTGACGATGAGTTCAATGTTTTTCCTTCACCCAAAAAGTGCTCAACGCGCCTAAAGAAGTTTTCACTTCAACAAAAGTCGCCGGTATTGCCCGATTGTTTGATTGAACAAATGCATGCAGATCTCTTAATCGCACTGAGGTTTGCTGTAAGAAAACCCTATTCTAGATTGAGCTTGTCGTCGCGCATATTTATATTACTTTGTGTGTTATAAAAAGTGAATACTCCGACCGACGCGGTGTCGAGTCACGTCATCCGGAGAAAACGAAACTGGAATGCACGGACATAAAGCTCTCATCTCGTCGTCACGGCTTAAGGCGACTACAGGAGCTAAATAAGCAACTTTATTTGTGGTGGTTCAACCTTCGTTTGAAATCCTGTTAGAATAAAGTTCTAATCAGCTTGCACTACAAAGTGGTTGTTACGTCAGTCACTGAATAGTGCGAAATGAGTGTTTTTCAAAAATTCTATTGATTGGACTAAAAAAAATAAAACACTATCGTGCTAATATGTTGCTTGTAGAATTATTTGCCAAAAAATCAGAATGATCGCATGTATTTTTAGTACGGTTTTTACTCGTTAAAAGAAATTTTTAGAGGTAAGTTCGTGATTTTTTTATTGAGTAAAATTAGTTGTATTAAGTTTTCAAAACACTATCATACTAGCATTTATCCTGAAGAATGTAATTTATTTTTCTGGTTTTGTTTATTGCAGTGAATCATAATTATGGTTTTTTGCATTATAAAACTCGCGTTTAGCTCCTGTAGTCCCCTTAAGTCGAAAAGGTTACTCCGTTATACTGTGTGGCTCCCAATCGCAAACTGGCTGGTATAGATAATGGTACAGACCTGCATGTTGGTCCGCTGCTGAGGGTGCTTGTTGCTGGGCGGGCTCGGCGGGTCGGCGAGGTGGTTGAGAGCCTCCGTCGGTGGGTACGGTACGCCGGACGGGTCCAGGATCTGTGGGCGAGGTGGGTAGGTGATTAGAAAATGAATATCTATACTTATATTATAAAGAGGTAACATTTGTTTGTAAGTTTGTATGTAGGGGGTAATCTCCGGAAGTAAGTAACCAATTTTAAAAATTGTTTCACTGGTAGAAAGCTACATTATTCGTGAGTGCTATAGGCTATATTTTATTCCCGTACTCCCACGGGAACAGGAACTACGCGGGTGAAACCGCGGGACGTCAGCTAGTCTATACCTACTTATACTAATATTATAAAGAGGTAACATTTGTTTGTAAGTTTGTATGTAGGGGGTAGTAATGAACCGATTTCAAAAATTCTTTCACCATTAGAAAGCTACATTCACCCTGAGTTGCATAGGTTATATTTTATCCCCGTACTCCCACGGGAACGGGAACTACGCGGGTGAAACCGCGTGACGTCCGCTATTACACTATAAAGAGGAAATATTTGTATTTTTGTGTGTATGTTTGTAATGAATCTCAAAAACTACTGCGCCGATTTCAAAAATTCTTTCACCATTAGAAAGCTACATTCACCCTGAGTAACATAGGCGATATTTTATCCCCGTACTCCCACGGGAACTGGAACTACGCGGGTGAAACCGCATGACGTCCGCTAGTACTAAATAAAATGGTGCTAGGTATTGCATCTAATGGCAAACAAAAAATGAGGTCCTTTATAAAAATATCAGTCATTCTTCGTCATTACAAGTATCAATGCATGACAGTATTGTGATCAAAGGATTGGTTTTCTTTCTGTTTTTCTATAATATACCGATACCCATCACGTATCTGAGGATTCACAAATCAATAATAAAAGCCCTCTATACTGCGTTTAAATATAGTACATTACTGCAGCGGCCAGCAACAGAGACATTGACGGACGAACGTGTAAATGTGGGCCGACGCGAAGCCGAGGCACACATACGTAAGTCCATCAATGCCTAGTTGTGGCCAAGGCTTGTAATAGTACATTTTGATACAAGTGGAGAAAGTTTGTTATTGTAATCGAGGCGGAATAAATTATAACACCCGAGCCGTAGGCGAGGGTGTTTTTGAGCCGAGAATTGCAATAACAAATGTCCACATGTATCAAACGACGTTTTTCAATACACTTTTGAAGAAATAAAATAAAATAACGAAAAATATTTTTGTCACGAACTATGAAACTATGATTTAAGTTTTCTTTTTTTTTCACCCTTTGCTTTCGCCAGGTTGAAGGAGAGGCAAAGGTATGAAGCCGTTAAACAGCCTAATATAAAAATTAGATTTATTTTATATTTTTTAGTTCAGAATACAAATAATTGTTAATTTGTGTATAAAAGTAACTATTAGTTTTTAATAATTATGTTTATCTATGATATTCTATTTATAAACACAATTTGAATATTCAAAAAATATTTATGCCGTAAAGACGCGTAGTGCTTTGCAAAAATTAAAAAAAAAAGTCGCCTCACACTATAGGCATTGTACTAATTTGGACTAAGTATAGGTTTAGTTATCTGTGGCAATTTTCATTCCCGCACACGTGCGGGAAACTGGAAAAAATCGCACGCGTGTGAAATACATTGCATGTTGTGCCTAATCGTAGTGCGTTATGGACCAGTTTTCGAGGAAGTGTATTGAAAAGTACTTTTCTCAAATAATGCGAGGAAATTAAAACTCTCGCGTTGAAGAGTTCATTTGTTTTTTTTTTTCAATAAACGGTTTTCTATTTGCAAGCCAATTCGAAATTTAAAAAAAACCTTTGATAAGTGTCACAGTAAAAGATCGTTCCATTTTTAAATAACACGACAGATATGAGTTAACTATGTAATTTTTTTGGCCGCTAAACACGACAGATATGGATTTTCATACAACTTTTGCCGGCCGCTGGTCGCATGTATTTGGCCAGTACAGCAATTCAATTTTGATTTATCTCGAAGAAGGTTTTCAAAATGATGCTCAAATTTCCAAGCATGTTTGAGAAAAGGATATATATTAAACAAAGAAAAGTAAAAAAAGAAACCCTTATTCACCAACTTTCCCTAAGAGAAATGGAAAAAGTGCAAAAGATAAAAGTTGGATTCGAAACCCCGACCTCCCGAAAGCTACTAGTCTAGTATTTCGACTACCCCTTCGACTGGGAGCGTGGCGCCTCCTGTAATCCGGCGACACGGAGGTCGGGAGCGGCGGATGATCTGACGTCAGGGTTCCTGGGACCTGGCCACCCATACTGGCCGTCCATACTAAGCCAGGTACTAACATGGAGCCCTCGAAGGAGTTCGAGGGGTGCAGGTTGACTGAGGAGGGGTGAAACGGGCCAGGGGGGTGACCCAGCAGTCAAAAGCCCCCGTATCGGGCAGTAGTGGGGTAGCGACCGGAAGTGGGCGCTTGGTAACAGCCTGGAGGATGATCAGACCCGATCCTTTTGTCATTTTCGATGTGAATTCAGAAATGGTTTGGTTTATCAGTTTTGGGAAAACCTTCCAAAGTATCACGCAGCCACTCATTTAAACATTTCTATTTTATTTAGTAATTTTTGCATAAATCAGATGATCAGCAACATTTCGGTTGACTCCTAAATTCTATATATTGCCCATCTGTCATCGAGTTACAAGAAGTTTTGTAGAGCGTATATCTGTTTCTTTTCCCATCGATAAATAAGTATCCGACGAGAATAATTACGGCAGATGAACAAAAGAAGTGTCGATTCTTTCTTCGAAGAAATCCGTTTCTACGGTGGTCATGCTACGCGGGCCGGCCGGTATACCTCTACTGAGAGGGTTAAATTAAACTTCTAGTGAAACTATTCTCCAAATCTCCAAAAGAATTATGCCACATCCACCTTTTTAAGGTCTGTCGGTTGATCTACGTGGTTTCCACTCCAGGACTTGTTTGCGCCAACGGCTATCGGTCCTTTGACAGACATGGCCGGCCAAAAGTTCAGTCAGTAAGTCATTATCTGCCTGCCTTTTCCTAACTATGTTGGAGTCGGCTACCAGTCTAACAGGATGCAGCTGAAACCAGTATTTTACATGGAGCGACTACGTATCTGACCTCCACAACCCAGTTAGTACTGGGTAATACGATACCTCTTGGTTAGACTGGTTGTCAGACTTTCTGGGCCACTGACTACCTGTAACGACTGTCAAAGATCTACAAATGACAGCCGGGACAAACTGCTTAACGTGCTTTCCGAGGCACGGAAAAAACTCGTTATGTAATGGGTGGTCACCCATCCACAGACCAACTTAGGCAAGCATGGCTTAACCTACATATCGACCCGAGCGGCTGTTGTTATTTAGCCAGTTCAGTCAGTAAGTATTAAATAAATAAAAGTGAGCCGTCAGGGGTCGCCTGGCAGATGTGAAACATCAAAATTATTTTGTACAAGTAATATGCTTAAAAAAAGTCAATATTAAAAACAAACGCATAAAATAAAAACAAAATGACTGCATTCACAAAAAGAAAATCCTTATGCTGGGATCGAACTCGAATTCACGAGATTGTAACCCAGCGCTGTGGCCCGAGACCAGCTGGCTTGTTGTAAACCGTGGCCAATATGTAGATCTTATGCGGCTTCTTCAGGTCGGTAATGTTCGGGCCGGGTTGACAACTTGACATTTGCCAATTTTTTGGTTTTACCCGCGCCGATAGATGTTTTACACCAATAATAATTACCCTCTGCACATAGGGCACGGGGATGGAGCCGGTGCGTCCGAGACTATTGCGCGCAGTCCACCACTGCTCCTCGTCGCGATTGATCACCATCAGGCGTTCACCGCGGCGGAATGGGAGGTCGTCTGCGTCCTGGAATTAAAGCATTAGTGTTTTATAAATATTTTATGGACATTCGTCATCATCATCATCATCAGCCTATTAATGTTCCCACTGCTGGGACACAGGCCTCCTCTCTTTGAGAGGGAATGGGCTATAATCCACCAGGCGAGCCCAGTGCGGGTTGGACATTCGTATTACATAATAACTATTTGGTGCAAACGTAAGACACACGAAATCATCTTTCTAGTTTAGATTTATGCTTGTTTTATATTGTGTGCGGTTGTGGCATGTGCCAAATAAACGTATTTACACAGATCAGCAGGCTTATTACGTATCTCTGTTGACAGCTCGAAATGACAGTAACTGGGCTCAGTGTCCATCAAATAACTGTCAAAAGGTTAGTTTCGTATTATGTATGACCAGTGGCGATCAAATATGACGTCATTAGTCCCCATCGTGGCTGATAGTCACCGTAACTCATTTTGACAGACGCTTTCGCATCGATTCTTGTAATATTGCGATTATGTAAGCATAGTGGACATCAAATTGATGACAACTGAGTTTGAAGTGGCTTTCGTGAAAGACGTTAGACCGTACTCGGGCTGTGCGTCACCGTAAAGTGATATCCACTCTGTGTAATACGTAATACCAATATTTTTCTCGGTTGTCATCAAAGTTCGGTGTACAACCGAAGCTTAATAGTCACTGGAGATCAAAAAGATACGTAGTAGTTACTGCCAATCTGACTTAGTAGTCAGATTGGCAGTCGCTCCATGTTAAATACCAGTATTCAGCAACATAGTTACACTGGAAGCCAACATAATTAGGAAATGCTGAGCATGAGGTCCTGGGTTCGATTCCCAGGTCGCACAAAGTGTTATTGGGTTTTTCCATTAGGAATTTCTCAGTAGCAGCCACGGAGTCTGGATTTGTGAACGGTTGATGGTAATAGGCTCGCCCCCTATTACATGTGACCTAAACATCATCATCATCATCAGCTTATTAATGTTCCCACTGCTGGGACGCAGGCCTCCTCTCTATGAAAGGGAATGGGCTATAATCCACCACGCGGGCCCAGTGCGGATTGGTAGATGTCACATGTCTTCGATTTTTTTGTTTCTAGGACATGCCGGTTTCCTCACGATGTTTTCCTTCACCGTTTTGAGAGCAGTGGTGATGAAATAAATTACACAAAGTAATGCGCCTGCCTGTGTTCGAACCCACGACTTACTGTTCTTAAGTCGGGGCCGCCACCACTAGGCCACCGCTGCTCCTAAACCTAACCTTAACTACCTAAACATAATTGGCCAAATGTGAGTATACTATTAAGTACACTTCTGCCTAACCCTTCAGGGATTACAGGCGTGATGTTATGTTATAAAACCAAAACCCAAGAATGATAGAAACATTAAGGGCCTATACTACCTCAAATGGCTTAGCATGATCCTCCGTTACGCCTAAAATACTGCAGCATTAATTTTGAAATAAATATATGGTAAAGTTAAGGATTAATGTTAGGTCCTATGTTTAGCGAAAACAATATTCCATAAAATTTTCTCGATAGAAAAAAAATTCCAAAGTTACCTCCAAATCGAACAATAAACCGCTAGTATTCAAAAAGTACTTCAAATTAGATCATGAAACTTTGCATAATAACTGAACTAACTATAAAGCAGGTCTTATGTTTTTTATTTTTCCCAAAAGACGAATATTTGATTTTAAGAAGAATAAAAACCACTCATTTCGCACTATTCGGCCTGCAGTGACTGACGTAACAACCACTTTGTAGTGCAAGCTGATTAGAACGTTATTCTAACAGTATTTCAAACGAAGTTTGAACCACCACAAATAGAGTTGCTATTTTGAGGTAGTATAGGCTCTTAAACAGTTCAAAATATAGAAACCATATCACAAATCAAATCATACTCATAATCATTTGTTTCCGAGTCATGGATGTTTATATGTATAATAAGTATGTATTTACAAACAAAAATTATCTATGTAGTATATCAACTATCTGGTGTCCACGACACAAGCCTCGTTGCTTAGTGTGGCACTAGATGGCGCTGTGTGTAATGTCCAGCAATATTTATTTATTTTATTTATTTATTTATTTATTTATACATACTTGTGGCATTCACAAACATAATATTTGTATACCACAGACCTTGGTCTATGTTTAGGCCAAACAAATTCTTTCGCGACCCGGGCCTCGAACCCACGACTCGCAGTGCGTCAGTCATAATCTCGTAACTATCACTGGCATATTTGCGAGGCATAACATAAACAGAGCACATCTGCCATAAACTCAGTTCCGAATTATTTTTATCCTAGTACATGAAGCTACTACAATCTGTCAAATCTATATTATAATACTATAAAGAGATAACATTTGTTTGTAAGTTTGTATGTAGGGGGTAATCTCCGGAAGTAGTGAACCGATTTCAAAAATTCTTTCACCATTAGAGAGCTACATTCACCCTGAGTAACATAGGCTATATTTTATCCCCGTACTCCCACGGTAACGACAACTACGTGGGTGAAACCACGTGACGTCCGCTAGTCTATACTATCTATACTAATATTATAAAGAGGTAACATTTGTTTGTAAGTGTGTAAATTTGTATGTTTGTAAGTTTGTATGTAGGGGGTAATCTCCAGAAGTAATGAACCAATTTTAAAAATTGTTTCACTGGTAGAAAGCTACATTATTCGTGAGTGCTATAGGCTATATTTTATTCCCGTACTCCCACGGGAACGGGAACTACGTGGGTGAAACCACGTGACGTCAGCTAGTATATTATAAATTTATTTATTTTTAAAGATATCTTTTACCTTTCAGTCATATAATTATTGTTTGTTCTACGAGATTATGCTAGTACGCTCATAAATTGCTCATCTACTATTTATGCGAAGACATTGCCTCCTAAGATACAGGATCTTCCTAGTTTAGGAGTCAAGGCTCAAATTTTGTATTGACTGTACTGTATTCATCTCTCGCACACAACTTCTGTTTGCTAATTTTTCTGTACCCTAGTGACTGTTGTGTACTTTAATATGTGTCAAACTTGTATTATCCTAATAAAGACTATTATTATTAATTTATTTTACAAATTTTCAACTTTTTAGCTAAAGCAGTGTTTTTCAACCATTTTCATGACACGACCCCCATAGTATGAAAAAATATTTGGTGACCCCCAACCGTTCCTTTTTATTTTCATTTATTTTATTATGTATTACAAATATTAAATCCATACAAAATTTGTATGCATTTGCATAATTAGGATTCGGATAAGTATTTTTTTTTTTAAATTTGGAATTCGATTTAATTCTCAATATAGCAAAAACGGATCCACGATCATGAGAGAAATTAGTTAATGACTAACAAGCGAAATAAGATGGATGAGTACTAATAGGTTTTTATTTTGTTAATTTGTATGAACATACAAATGTTTATATACTTTAGTTAACATATTCTATCTTTCTAAGCTTTATTGTTTTGTTTACTACATCAGCCCATAACGTCCACTGCTGGACATAAGCCCCTCCTATGATGGGAGGAATTAACCGTAATCTCCACGCTTGGCAGGCGGATTGGAGATCGCAGTGATGAAAGACTAACAGAAAACGCTGCTGCCCATTCTCTGGTCTACGGAGGCGCAAGGTGTTCTGCCTCAGACATTAGTCGCCTTATACGACACCCGTGAGTGTAATGGGTTGGTTCTATTCTACTCTGCCAGATACCACACGGCTAACTCTGCCGGATACCACACGGCTGTTTTGTTTATTGAGGTAGTTTTCGTGACCTTTTGCGACCCCCTTATAAAGGCTTAGGCAACCCACCGGTTGAAAAACACTGCGCTAAAGCATTTATTTACGATTTTTTTTTAGTTATTTAAAAAAAACAGTCACAATCGTTCCGAATTCCAGCAATTCCAGAACGACCTAAAATTAACGGTGTAGAACGTAACTCGATATGATTGCGGCAGTTAGTCATAGCGTCACCGGCAGCGTTACTATGAAAGCTAATATTAGAAAGACATTCACATGGAGACCTGGTTTTTACCGTTTTACGATGAGACATCATTCTTCCTTGTTTGTAGGCATATTTTTATTTTGGAATGTGTTAGTCATAGGTGTGATGTAAAATCTGGAGTAGAAAGTTCTGGATTTTAAAACTTTAACATCACGCCTTTTAAGGGATAAAACAGAGGTCTAGTATACCCGTATTTTCTCAGAAATCTATACAAATAAATAAAATTGAAGTGTCTGTTTGTAATATCAAAATAACAGATTTTTACTGAATGTAAAAGAAAATCTATTCGGCATTTAAAAAAAAAAAGTCAGTCTGTTTGTCCCCGCTAATCTCTGAAATGGCTGGATTTTGACAGGACGATTACTGGCAGATAGCTGATGTTATAAGTTTTATAAGTTCTATCTTAGGAAACTTTTATTTTACAATAATAATTAGGGTTTGGTGCAAATTATTTTATGCAAAAATTAAAACCCTTGAAATTGTACAATTATACATACATTTAATACAGTAGGAAAAGTTTTGTATAATGGTTAGACACGAATCCATAGGTATGTAATAACAGGTGACTAATTTAAAAGCCTATTAGAATCCTGCCTAATTTTCATTTACCGCACGAAACTCCAAATCAGACCAAATTTCGTTTACGGCCGAAAGCAAATGCATTGGTTCGGTCTGACTATCATCACATATTTTTTATTATAAAACAAAGTCTTCCGCCGCCTCTGTCCGTTCGCGATAAACTCAAAAACAACTGAACAGATTTTCATGCGGTTTTACCAATAGATAGAGTGATTCATGAGGAAGGTTTAAGTATATAATTAGGCAAGTTGTCATGTAAATTGGTTGCAATATGACGATAATGGGGTATGACACACCAATCAATTGATATACTTTTTAAGAGCTGTCAAAACGCGGTTCTCTCATAGATTTTGTATGGCAATAGCCAACTGTGACGTCACTGTTTTTTCAACTCAATGTCTCAACTATATATTGATTTCAAAGCAACTAAAAATCGAATTTGGCAATTAATTGAAAATAGATCGGGTTTTCAGGCCCAAAAAATAAAGTGGTTTTTTTTTTAGAGATTGGTGTCTTGGAATTATTGTTTTATGGACTTTTTCTGACAATTCCAATAAGGGTAGATGACAATCTACCCTTATTGGAATTGTCAGAAAAAGTCAAGCCGCCTGGGAGCTTTCACAGAAAATGCTGCCTCGACAGACAAAACATGTAGGCATAATATGCTCTACTACACGTGCGAAGTCGGAGCTGGTTGCTAGTAAACTTTATTTAAATATAACATCTCGTACACGATTGTAATCTACGTTTACAAATACAGCTTATTGATCGATTCAAATAACACCTGTCATAAAATGTTCACAGTTCTATTGTTCAGTTCCAAATAAGTCTACATGACGCGTCACAAGCACCATTATCTTTGTTACTATGTGTTTTCTAAAAGTGTTAGTCAAATATTTTGAGGGAGGTGAAGCGAGTCGAGTCTTTTCTATATCTTTCGGAGGTGTGTTACAGGCATTATGCCTGTAATACCTCCGCTGCGAAACTCAAAGGGCGAAACCGCAATAGTTTTGCTGTGAGTTGTGAGTTCTTTGGCAGCGAAACAAGAGCGAAATTCCCTGCTCTAACGTACAAAACTGACTATGATGTTGTCTCTTTCTAACATGATTTCGCTCATTTGCTCAGGCGCCGTCTACATCTCCGCCCGTTAGCCGCTATTTTGGAGCGGTTCCGCGTATGACTCGGACGCGTCTTTATAGGTCGCGGCACGTAAGTCTAGCGCTGAACGAAACGTGGCTGGAGGGGATTGCTGCGCATGTTCTACGACTGGAGAGCCAATCGGCGCAACGCACGCCCAAGACATTATTATTTACTTCTGCGCAATAACGGTCAGCGCTAGAGTTACGTGCCGCGACCTGTAGCAATCGACTATTTTATGAGAGCGAAATAGACCAGTTTTGCATTTACTAAATCACTCTGACTACAAAAACAACACAAAAAACTATCACATATCATGATATCATGCACCCAGGTACCTACTCCACACCTCCACAGTAAGATTAGTTTCTCCTCTGACTCCGAAAGCGACGACATTTTCTTTCGATTGTTTAGTTTTAGGTTTCGCTAATACTTTCGCGTAAGTGAAGTACTGATGCACAGCGAAACTCGCGCAGCGGTTTCGCAGTTGTTGTTTCGCAGCGGAGGTGTGCTACAGGCATAAGTCTAAGTAATAAGTGATAGCAAGCGAGACTGCTAAGGATGCGGTCCTAGGTTCGATTCCCGGGTCGGCCAAATTGGTATTGGGTTTTTGAAAATGAAATCTTTATTTGTAGACATAGGTTGTACAGGGGTGGGGAGTGTTTTTCATCATAAAATTCTCAGTAGCAGCCATGTGTGGTATATTATTAGTATTAAGGTATATGTAAATTATTGTTAGGAACTAGATATTAAGAATTGTGGGTAGGAGCTAAAATGTAGCTGAGCGCTCGGCCTCATTGTATGTGTCAGTCGGAATATACTCGTAACCGTGAACAGCTGTTTTATTCCTGGACCCGTATCCCGACATCCTGGTGCTCCAAACACTTCACCATGAAGTCTAGATTTGTCTAGATTTGTGTTTCGTTGATGGCAATAGGTGAATAGGCTCGCTCCCTATTACGTGGGACTTAAACATAACTGGCAAAATGTGGGTGAACTATGAGGTAGACCTCTGCCCAACCCTTCTGGGATTACGAGCGTGATGTAATGTTACAAAGTGTGTTGTCCACCAAACCGTACAAGGTCAACGTAGAGGATTACGGCATTTATGGCACTCTTCATTCTCATACAGAGAAGGAAATGCAAAACTCTTTCTGTTGGAATCAACGATCGACCAACAAGAGTCACGAAGAATAGACAATTGATTGAATAGGCTTGAGTCCTGAAAAAATCTAATTAGTCCGTCAGTTAGATTATCAAAAAATATTTCACACGTATTTTTTCTTTTGTTACGTAAACCAAAATTGACGAAGATACCGACGCTTTTAAGATTCTCAATACGTCACGCCGTGCTATAATGCGTTGTGACGTCACGAGCCCCCACTCTCGAATTTTGATGCGTTTTATCTTTCTCAATATCCATTAATTTACAAAAATAAAAAAACGAGTTCATTATTTTCCAATACTCTGACGGATTAAATAGATTTGCAATTTATTGATGGTGGAAACTAGCCTCAAATCATTTATTTGTCAGAACATGGTCGGTATGTATATTACATGGTCTTGAGTTTATATATATTGTGTCATCACATTCTACCACATGGGCGTACAAATGTTATAGTTAAATGAGTGATCAATTATATGAATAATAATATTTAAAATTTAAAAAGGAATGTCAGTTACAAATGAAAAAATATAAATAATAATTGAATTAAATTAATATGTCAGTGTCATTTAAGTAGTCATTCAAATTATAATAACATTTATTACATAAAAATTCTTTAAATTGCTTCCCTAAAAGTGGTTATACTTACATTGCCAGAGAAGTCAAACTTCGCAATCACCAACTCCAAGACCTGGTGTGGCTGCTGCGGTGGCGGTGCTGCCACTTTCGCCAACGCCTGTGGCAGGGGCCGGACAAGCGGCGTTGTGTCCAGGTAATGAAGCCGGTAGAACGCCAGGAGAGCTGGCATGTCTGCGAAGAGTTGGTCTCCGATTCGAAACCTGATCGCGCCGTCGGCTGATACGACACGATTGATTATGTAGTGGGAGACTCTGTCGTCTTCTCTGGAAGGTGGAAAAGGAGACTTTGAATACGTTTGTAATGTCAAAATTGTCTTAAATATTTGATTTGCGAAGAAGCAATCGTATAATCACGTGCTTATTTATTTAGCTTGGGTGCCGCGCGGAGAATTTGCCTATGTACAGGTCGCGGCACGTAAGTCTAGCGCTGAACGAAACCTGGAGGGGACATCTGCGCATGTTATACGACTGGAGAGCCAATCGGCGCAACGCACGCCCCAAGACATTCTTATTTGTTACTTCTGCGCAATAACGGTCCCCGCTAGACTTTCGTGCCGCGACCTGTAACTAACTACAACAAATACTTAGTAAATTCAGTTTACACTCTTTATTGATGTACTGGGGCAGCTACTATTTTTGCGGCGCTAAACTGTGGCGATATGATGAGTGTACACACTTATTTGGTCCGGTCATATTCGGGACAGCTTGAGTCAAAATATGTATTTGATTTTGCAGTCCATCGGCCTTTGCCTAATTATGCCGAATCAGATCTAACCAAACATGTTAAATCTAACTGTGCATGCAAATTACAGGGGTGGAAACTGATTCCATGGTCAAAAATACTGATTTTACTGACTTAAACCCTCTAAAATACTGACCATTTACTGACCAAATCTCTAGAAAACTGACCCTCTTGGTCTGTGTTTTTGTGTTTGGCCTCCACCATCCGCATAGCCAACCTGCACCTCCCTTTATTATTAAAAATAAACTCAAATTATTACTACATATTGAATTTACTGATTTTTAAACAAACAAACAATCTATTCGTTTTTTTTTTTAAAAAGAAGTTTTTAATTTATTTTTCTTTTTTTCGACATATTTTTGGATTGAATCTTTTATTATCTTTTATTTTATGTTGAATCTTTTTATGCACAGAATGCAGAACATCTCATTTTCAGTTTCCTTTCTACCCCACTCCTCTACTACATGACCACTATTATCAGTCTTTTTAATCACTGGGGCACGAGGCTTACATCACCTACATGTAAGCTATCTACTGATGGGAATGCAGCCCCTGATCCTCAAAATACTGACTTTAATGACCATTTTTCGAAAAAACTGACATTTACTGACCTTAGCAAAAAAACTGACTTTTACTGACCATTTTCCACCCCTGAAATTACTATACAAATATGGAAAACCGCACCAACAAAAATCACCAGTGATAAAATGCACAAAAAATGTTTGTCCTTTCAAATTCAGTGAATGAAGAAGTAAAACACCAACCTGACACACAGTACATAGTCTCCAGTAATCGTCTTGGAGTCCCTGACGAGGAACACGCCGCTCTCCGTCTCGTTGAGGAGTAACCTTGTGGCTTCAGCGCGGGATAATTCTCTGAAGTACCAGCTGTTGATAGAAAAGGAATTATCGTCAGAATCTATGAATATTCGAGTGATGATATAACATTGTAACTATTGAAAATAACTTGAGTAACTGGCATTATTTATTACTCCTAGAAAATAAACACATTACCCTCCTTTGCGTCGCGCAGTCGGGTAAAAAGGCTGTCTACTATCATGGAAAATCTATGTGAGTGGGTTGTTTATCAAAGATTAGAAGTTCACCATGCATTTGATTTAAACCTGCCTGCAATCCCATTATCTTACAGGCAGATTGATGACTGAACTGATACAATCTCCTTATATTTTCGTCTAAAACTCATAGTATTCTCTATCAGACATGATTAAAAGTGAAATTGCCACCTACTGGATAGGTAAGGCAATAAATGAAAATTGAACACCCCAAGGCACTATCTTAGGCCCACTTCTGTATAAATACATCTAACTCTCGTTTTTTAATTGACAGCCTGAGCTGTGCCATCTCGCAAAGGAGAAGAAATATTTCCAGTTGATATTTAATTTTTAGTAATTGGAGAAACACCGGTCAGCTTCCAGTCAAATGCTTAATCAAATGCTCAATCATTTTAACACCAACAGAATCTTACACGATCAACAGTATGGTTTCACCAAGGGACGTTGTACAACTGACGCCGGTGTAACCTTAATAAAGCACATATTTGCGGCGTGGGAAGAGTCCCAAGACGCTGTAGGAATATTTTGTGATCTCTCCAAAGCATTTGATTGTGTAAATCACGACACATTGCTTTTGAAACTTGAGCATTACGGACTAGGTAAACTTGCACTTAGTTTGTTAAAATCTTATTTGAGTGATAGACAACAATATGTTCAAATAAATGGTGTTAATTCACAGGGTTTAAAAGTAAAAATAGGGGTTCCGCAAGGCTCAATATTGGGTCCTTACCTCTTTTTAGTATATATAAATGATCTACCCTATTTACTGAAAAACCAACCTCAAAATATGGTGTTATTTGCCGATGACACTTCCCTAATTTTTAAGATCAATAGACGGGCCCAAAATTTAGATGACGTGAATAATGCCCTACTTCAAGTCCATAATTGGTTCACAGCAAATAATTTAGTACTAAATGAAAAAAAAACGAAATGCATAAGATTTGCTTTACCGAATGTTAAAAGTAGCGATTGTGATATAGTACTGAATAAAGAGAAACCTGAATTCGTAGATAAAACGGTTTTCCTGGGGATTACGCTTGATTCAAGTCTACAATGGGGTTCTCATTTAACATCTCTGGCGGGGCGGCTAAGTTCGGCAGCATATTATGCTATTAGAAAAATCCGTCAATTTACTGATGTAGATACTGCTAGATTGGTCTATTTTAGTTACTTTCATAGTATAATGTCTTATGGCATTCTGTTATGGGGACGGGCTGCTGACATTGAGTCTATATTTATTCTGCAAAAAAGAGCCATCAGAGCCATATACAATCTTCGTAGGCGCGATTCTCTGAGGGAACTGTTTAAGGAAATAAACATCATGACTGTACATTGTCAATACATCTACGAAAACATAATGTACGTAAGAAAAAATCTACATCTTTTTGGTAAAAGAGGTGACAGACACAATTACAGTACTAGAAATAGGGACCAATTAGTTCAGCCAGGCTTCAGACTGGCTAAAGTAGACTCATCTTTCATGGGGTACTGTTTGAGATGCTATAATAAAATTCCACAAAGCATTCTTGAACTGAATGAAACAAAATTTAAAACATGTATTAAACGCACACTTTGTAAGCGAGCATATTACAAATTGGACGATTATATCGCTGATAAAAATGCTTGGCTCAATGCTGGTCCTGCTCCACAAGGACAGGGGCGCATTAATGGATAGCACTAATTGTATTGTTGGAGCTGTTGAAGATTGTACAACTATCTTTGTATTGTATAAATTCAATATCTTTATTATTATATAGCCGCATATCGCATATTGTGTGAGTGCTATGTACTAGAATGCTATCAGTCGCTGGAAATCTACGTTTTTCCTTGACTTGAATGTGCCGTGGCGGTTAGGAGATATGTCATGCTCACTCAAATGTCTCGCTGATGGTGACGCGTGTGTCGGATCATTTAGTTCCCTTCAAAATGGTTGAGTTGAATGGTGCTGATACATGCGTCATGTTCGTGAACGAGCGCTGTCAGTTGGGACTGGTCGGCTCTTGGCTGCCACGGCTTATTTGAATTTAATAATTTTATTTTTGAATTGTTTTTGTTTTGTTTTTACTATGGACACCTTTAACGTGCACATCTTGCTACATTGTTCTCACATAATGTACCATCTCAACATGAATGATGTAACCAAGATTTTGTAAAAATATTCTGATTTAAAAGAGTGTCCATGGAGTTTCTTGCCCATTCTTCTCCATAGAGATCTACGCTAGGGAATGGGCAACTACAGTACTTTCACAGTTTTTATGTCTTGTGACTGGGACTGTAGCTACATTTAATTTTCATATTTGTTTCGACAATTCAAAAGTGCCTGTAACTGGCCTACTTGAAATAAATGCTTTGATTTTTTGAAAAAGTCTAACCAAATGCAGATAAGTAATGGAAACTAGGAAATTAATTATGTGTTGTACATAGCAGTTATGTTATGTCAAACATACTATTTTCATGAATGAAAATAATTCTAGAGACATGTAATATCTTAAAATTCTTCCCACAGGAAGTAGAATAAACTAGCGCAGAAATGAACAGTTTCACTTACAGATCAGTTGAAGGTCATTCTAGTTAGCTACTAATTACCAACAAAATGTTTTTGTTGTCTCAATACAAGATGTTTTTGTGTTAATTACGTTTCGTGAGTTGTAAAAATTTTCAAGGTAAAGTACTAATAGTGATCTATTTCTTGAGTGATGAGTTTTGGATTCTTTGTTATTTGTGGTTTTGATTAATTATTTGAAATTGTAAAATATGAGTCACTTTTTTTCAAGTTGACTGAGTCATGGTCTAGTGGTGATAAGAAACTTAATGATGGTTTGATTCCTAGGTTGGGTAAAGTGTTATTAGAGTTACCCAAAAGGGGTGTTTCGATTTGTGTCTGGTATAAGCTTGCTCCCTATTACATGGGACTGGTCAATGCAATGGTACTGTTGTGTTTGAACCTTCTTGATTAGTTGTCAAGTGTAACATTTTGTAATGAGGGTAAAAGGGAAATAAAACAGTTTGCTTTCTGATCTCAACTTGGTTGTATCTTTTATTGGCGACTACGGAAAATAAGTTGGATTTCGGTGAAAATGACGACAAATGTAACAAATATAGTGTTTCCCGGACAATTTAACCCAAAGACTGATAAATGGTGTGATTATAAAGAACAATTACTGTGCGCGCTTGATGCGGCGGGTTGTGACAAACTTAACCTCGACAAAGGACGATCGCTGTTTCTTTCCCAGTGCGGCAAGGACACTTTCGCGTTAATTGCATCACTTTTAGTTCCAAAACGTCCTACGGAAGTACCTTTAGTGGACATTTTCAGTGTTTTGGATAAGTTTTATGAACCTGAGGTTAACGAAATTTTGCAAGCGGGTAAATTTTACAAACGTCAACAAGTGCAAGGTGAAAGCGTGCAAGACTTTGTGGCGGCTATAAGTCTGCTTGGTGCAAAATGCAACTTCATGGACTTGAAACACCAGTTGAGAGACCGACTAGTGCTGGGGGTGCAGGACGATCGCTTGCGACGCGACTTATTGAAAAAGAAAGACTTGACGTACGAAGTCGCGTTACAGATGTGTCTGGACTATCAAGTGACGTTCCCGGATTTGTACCCTGCGTGTGTCGCTAGTGAGTCAAAGCAAACTCCGTCCAGTGTCACGGGGACTGAACCTATGGACATTGGTAATGTTAAATCGAACGAGTGTCGACGGTGTGCACGCGCACACAGGCCGGGCGAGCGCTGTCCGTTTGTTAAGGCGAAGTGCTTCTATTGTAAAAAGCTTGGGCACATTGCGGCGGCCTGCGCCAAGAAGCCAGGCCGTGTACACCAGGTGGACGACACGGGGGAAGCTAACACAAGTGTGGACACTTCAACTGAGAAGATGATGGGCGTCTACGTCTGCGTGGATAATTACTCACCACCTATTACCACAGACAGGCAGGACGGACAGACAGGATAGACGGCGTTCATGTATCTATGGAGGTGGACTCGGGTGCATCGCGTACCATTATGTCGGAAGAGACATACAAGAGGCTGTGGTTGATGCCCCCACCCCTACGAGCTACCAATCTAAAGCTCGTGACATGGACTCAAGACCCTTTGAAAGTATTAGGACTAGCAGACGTGCGGGTTGTGCTAGGTAATAAGGAAGCGCAATGTGAACTGGTCGTGGTGTCGGGGAACGGACCAAATCTGCTGGGCAGGAACTGGTTTCATACACTAGGCCTTCAGGTATCAGGATTGTGCTGGGCTGAAGAGGAGATAGAAAAATATAAAAAAGAATTTCCGGAACTATTTAAAGAAGGACTCGGCGAGTACAAAGGTCCTGAGGTGTCACTTCACGTGCGGCCGGACGCTACGCCCCGCTTCTTAAAGGCGCGCGCGGTGCCTTACCCTCTTAAGGAAAAAGTCATTAGACAGTTAAACGAGATGGTGGAGGCGGGTGTACTGACACCTGTCCGTTATTCTGAGTGGGGGACACCGGTGACGCCGGTGATGAAAGAAGACGGAACAGTACGAATGTGTGGTGATTATCGTGTCACGGTGAACACCGCTATAGATACAGACATCTATCCACTGCCGACGTCGGTGGAAGCGTTTGTGAGGCTCAGTGGCGGCAGAATATTTAGTAAACTGGACTTGAAACACGCGTACACACAACTGAAAGTAGACGACGCGACAGCTATGCTGCTCACGCTGAACACTCCTATCGGTCTAATGAAAGTGAATCGCCTGCCATTCGGTGACAGCGCGGCGCCAGCGATTTTCCAGCGTCTTATGTCGACGGCGTTAGCGGGTATGGACGGCGTGGCGTGTCTATTAGATGATATCGCTGTCACTGGAGCCACGGTGGAAGAACACAACCGGAGACTTAGAGAAGTACTGAGGAAACTGCAACAGATGGGACTCCGCCTCAACGTAAAGAAATGCGTGTTCGCTGCGAACAGCATCACATTCCTAGGGCACATGATTAATTCAGAGGGACTTCATCCAGCACCTGCGAAAGTCAAAGAGATTCAGGAAAAGTCGGCGCCGACCAACAGAGAGACATTGCGTGCCTTCCTGGGCTTATATAATTTCTATGAAAAATTCTTGCCTGACAAGAGCACTGTGTTGGAACCACTGTATCGACTTTTAGAATCAAAAAGACCTTGGAGCTGGGGTGAGAAGGAACAGGAAGCGTTTGTGGAGGCGAAGCGATTACTGTCATCAGATCGAACGTTGGTGGGCTATGACTTGCAGAAAGAACTGCTTCTCATTTCTGATTCATCGGAATACGGTCTCGGAGCGATTATTGCACACGTCATGGAGGACGGGTCAGAGCGGCCGGTGATGATGGCCTCACGGACACTACAGGCGCACGAAAGACGATATGGGCAGATTGATAAGGAGGCCCTGGCTATTATATTTGGATTGACAAAGTTTCACGAATTCTTAGCGGGTCGTAAATTTTGTATTGTGACAGATCATAAGCCGTTGGTCGGTTTATTCAATCCCGCAAAACCAATTCCAGACCAGATATCACCGAGGATGTTGCGCTGGTCATTGAAACTTTCTAGTTATAATTACAGTATACAGTACAGGCCTGGTAAATTAATAGGCAACGCGGACGCTTTGAGCAGGTGGACCGCTCCGGACACGTCGAGTGTGCAGGAGGAGGTGCTGCGCGACGTGCTGCTGCTGGAGGAGACGCCGAGCGGCTGGGAGCTGGACCCTGCTAAGATAGCCGCGGAGACCAAAAAAGATGTGGTATTGCAAAAAGTAATGTTTCACGTTTTACACGGATGGCCACGAAGGAACATAGACCCGAGCCTACAAGCTTATTGGACACGGAGAGAGGCTCTTTCACATAATAAAGGTTGTTTATTGTGGAGCAACAGAGTCATAATACCTTCGTCCTTACAGGACAAAGTGTTAAAGTTGTTACATGCTCCTCATGCGGGCATTGTCCAGACAAAAGCGTATGCAAGAGGCTACGTGTGGTGGGTCAACATGGATCGGCAGATTGAGAGTGAGGTGGCTGCGTGTCAGCAATGTCAACTAGTGAGAAATAACCCACCAAAGGACCCGCAAATTTGGATTGTTCCAGAGAAGGCGTGGAGCCGTGTGCATGTGGATTTTGCGGGGCCCTTTCAAGGAAAAACGTTTCTAGTCCTAGTAGACAGCTACAGCAAATGGTTTGAGGCTGAAATCATACCAGCGATGAACAGTGGTACAGTGATAGCTGTTATGAGAAAAATTTTCACTTCACAAGGGCTGCCCGAGGTGTTGGTGTCCGATAATGGACGTGCGTTTACATCGGATGAATTTAATCATTTTCTGAGAAATAATGGAATTAAACATTTGTATTCACCGCCCTACCACCCAGAGACTAACGGGCAGATTGAACGCACGATTCAAACATTTAAGAATAAAATGAAGAAATTAGAAAACCGGGACATGCAATGGCAGGAGAAACTTTGCAAAGTTCTATACTATTTACGAACTGTGCCCAATAGCTTTACTAACAAGACACCTGCTGAGTTACTGAATGGGCGAAGATACAGGACTGCAGTGTCGAGCTTACACCCCGATTCGACGCCGAGCCGTGCTGAGCAGCAACTGGAGGCGGCAGCGCAGCGGCCACCCGCGCGGACTTTTACACTGCTGCAGCCCGTGCTCATACGCATGTATGGACCCGGGAACAAGTGGCGTCGGGCCATCGTGGAGACGGTGGAGGGGCCGGCCACTTATGTGGTGAGGACGGAAGATGGAGAGCTGCATCGGCGACACGCAGACCAAATACTGGTCAGACCGCCGGACACACCTGCTAATGGGTCGCCTGTAATTCATACAGTCAGCCAGCAAATGATACGGACTCTGAATTATCACAGGATCCGCCGATTGTAATTCCGCCGCCTGAATTATGGCCAGATATTATAGGAATTCCTAATGAATGACTTAATTGATTGCTATGTTAGAAGTAAACATTTTTGTAAACATTATTTTGTTATCCACTGTGAAATAATTATTATTGTCTTTACCAATCATTATGAGAGAAAGGTATGTTGTGTTTGAACCTTCTTGATTAGTTGTCAAGTGTAACATTTTGTAATGAGGGTAAAAGGGAAATAAAACAGTTTGCTTTCTGATCTCAACTTGGTTGTATCTTTTCGGTACTAAAGGGTATCTATCGCTAACCTTTTGGATAAATACAGGGCAATGATACATTTGACACGAATTGTAGGTACTGAAGTTTTAATCAACTACTTGGAAACATTATTGTCACTTACGGGATATCTTCCAAAACAAAAACAAATAATAATCACGGAAGATATCCCATAAAGTGAGAATATAAGTTTAGTTTTAAATCGTGAAAGCTTAAAACACTTCTTGGAAGTCCTGTATTACATAAAATGTTACATGCTAATAATTTCGAACATTTAATACCTACTGCATTCTAAATATGGAGTTATTGTTAAATGATTGACGTACATATTATTTTGTAATCATTTCCAAGTTTTGGGTTTAACCTAGCATGAAAATACATGTAAACAACTTCTATTTGGCTGGTATACTAAATCGATTTTCCCTGTTTCGAGAATATCAAAAGTGCTTAAAATTATACAACTGAGGAAAACACATCAAAGATTAATTTCTATTGTCTTCGCTCTAGCTAATATCCTTAGTTCCCTACTACTATTAATAAATGCGAAAGTATCCTGTCTGCCCATTATCTTTTCACTGAAATTGCATTGTAGCGAACATATTCAAATTGAAAAAAGAATCCTAGCAATTAAGCATACATACAGCAATCAGAGTTATCTGCTGAGATAAAGATATATAAAACTACCATACATTAACCATAGAGTAGTACCTACAGACACAGCATCTGCCTGATTGGACGATCCTCCCTTTCCATTCAGGGCTGAGGAAAAGACAGTGAGCAAATATGTATGGGAGGTGGTCCAAGCGTCGCCAAGGATGAATCATAATTATACCAAATGAAAGGGTACAATGTACTTTTCAAACATACAGAAGGGCATCAAAACCTGTCTGAGAAATTTCGTTTTAGAAGTTACTACTGATTTTTATTATTTTGTTTCATTGTCAATATTATTATAGTTTTTAGGGTTCCGTACCCAAAGGGTAAAAACGGAACCCTATTACTAAGACTTCGCTGTCTGTCCGTCTGTCTGTCACCAGGCTGTATCTCATCACAGATGATGTATTTCTGTTGCCGTTATAACAACAAATACTAAAAACAGAATAAAATTAATATTTAAGGGGGGCTCCCATACAACAAACGTGATTTTTTTGCCGTTTTGTCTAATGTATAGATAATGGTACGGAACCCTTCGTGCGCGAGTCCGACTCGCACTTGGCCGGTTTTAAAAAAATAATATTATTATAAGTACATTAGATTGATTGGTTTTGATTAGATTTTATTTATTATTATTTTAGATTATTATAGATATCTGCATGTTTGAAGTACAGTAGCCTTAGAGTAGATTGTACCCTTTCATTTGGTATATGATTCATCCTTGGCGATGTTGGACGACATTTGCCCACTATCTTTTACACCCTGTTTCCTTTACCCCTAAAACAATTAGCTCACATTTTGATCATGATGTGAGTTAGGACTATGTCCTTACTCTGGGTAGGTAGTAGGTATGTGTTTCTGTAGGATAATTTTTTACTACAACGGGGCAAAGCTTGAGTTCATTAAGTGAGTAATGCACAACCTATGTTTTGTTGATCACAGTTCAAAGTCTAGCCAGTGTGTAGTATGAGTTATTTTTAGTTTGTTTATAATAAAATTATGTTGAGGTAAACAATCTGTTTTCTTAGATTGGGGACAGTCATAAAATAAATTTATGTTTCACTTTAGAGCTTATTGAAAGATTTTAGGTGAATTAGTTCCTAGTTTCTTTAAAAATATTGTTTTAGTCTTTGTTGAAATGTTTTGACTTACTTCCTGCCATAAAAAAAAAAACTGCAAGCTATGAAAGTATGTAGTAATAGCGGACGTCATGCGGTTTCACCCGCATAGTTCCCATACCCATGGAAGTACAGGCGATAAATATAGCCTATGTTACTCAGGGTGAATGTAGCTTTCTATTGAGAATTTATGAAATTGGCGCAGTTTTTTTTGAGTTTATTCATTACAAACATACACAGAAAAATACAAATCTTTCCTCTTTATAATATTAGTGTAGATTATGAGAAGTTGTTAAAGTTCTTCATTTTGGCTTTTAGACGAAACTTATGGTGGTGGCATGTTTGTATTACCATACAGACACAGGATTCGGACAGCAGTAAAACAGTAGGCCCAGTTCAAGTTCATAACCAGGTCTAGGAATGACTTTGACCTTGAGTTGGCAGGACAAACAACTGCTTTTTAAAGGATTGCCGAATAACTGCTATGGATAAGGATGAGTGGAAGGAGGGAAGGGTCGCCTTTGCTTTGCAGTGGAACACAAATTGCTGATAATAATACATTTCAGTGCTTGAGCCTGTACAGCATACACCATCGGCTATTTTAATACTGAGATCAACACTTGAAACTTCAATTGAGTTAAAAAGCATGAGTAGTATAATGAAGCGGGGTATTTATAGAACTGTTATCAATGGCAGATTAACTGATTTGACATGCTTTTTTGTTGCTAGGAAACACTGAGTATTAAGTTATGTTTGGGGAGGGCGGTGTTAAGTATGATTGGCTGATTTAGACTTATATATTATACAAGGTGTAAACTCCTAGGCTCCTTTACAAATTAACCCCAAATTACCCTTTTTACTTAAGTCTACACAAAAATTATTGCTTATTATTTTTTTGTGCTGAAAAATCATGGTTTACTGCCCGCTTAGCATGAACGCCGTAGACACGAAAGAGAATCGACAAATCTTTTGTTCATCTGTCATTTTGTCGATTCAATGACAGATGAACAAAAGATTTGGCGTTTCTCTTTCGTGTCTACGGCGTTCATGCTAAGCGGGCTGGTAAAGGTTTATTGCTTTGCTTTACTTATTTATGTAATTTATGAAACATTAACTCTAGAAACAAAGCATAGCATTGCAGCAATGGGTTATTTCTATGACAAAGTATATCAAACATGATATGGCTGGAAAGTGGGTGAGTTCCGAGATCTTCGTAATTATAAAACACAGACAAGGCTTTATTGAAGTAGAAATTTACTTTAAATTAAATAAAAAACAATACCAATAAATTATTAATGTCAAGTGATTTATGAATAATAGTTTTACTCACTATTTTTTCACAATATTGATTGATCAATACAGGAAACCAGAGAGATTGAAAACAAAATATCACAAGCAATAAATAAAATAAAAATGCTTACCATGCACTATAATACTCAGTTATTAGGCTATAGAGATCACTTATGTAGGAAGAAGGCATGTCGAATAAATCTTAAATAAGTGTGGTAAGTGCACAAGGTCCAAATAACGTGTTTAAACTGAGAACTGTTTACTTTGACACTGTTTCAAGTAGAGAAATATACCTAGCTATAAATTAATATTTATTAGGGAAAACCAAATAAATAAACTGTGTTGATGTTTGTTAGCTATGTGTCATGTAATTGTGGTTTTGAGACAGTTTTTGTAATTGTTTATTCTCGATAGTTGTTCAAATTGATAGTTTTATTAGAGAAATGGGAATACCTACTTTCAATTTTGAGTTGTAAAATTCTGAAAATGTTTATTGTAGATAGACACCAAATTGATGATTTTGAACTAAATACTAATGTGATTTATGTTCAAAGTTCTTAGAAACTTGCTAGTACTTTTTATTTTACTTCCTTATTATGGAAATCATGAAGGGAAACAGGAAATTATAGGTATTGTGGTTAGGGTTACTGTGATCTTGTTACTAACCTGGTCATGTCATTAGGGTCAAAAGAGACCCCGATCCCTGTGTTCGCCATGGCTATACCAGGACGTCAGAACGATTCAGCAGGAGAGGAGACTTCACCGGGGCGCAAACATCACGAATAACACACCGGAAATGACCGCACTTTATCACTTATCACCAGCCCCACACGGATCCGATAAAGTAATCACCACTACCACAAGATCTCACAACAACCCCTATAACACTCCAACAAACAACTAATACACACGTAAACTCCGATAAATTAAAATTTGTTGTCATGTATCATGATTTGATGTTCACATCAAAACACATGTTTCCGCATTCGTGGCGCGCCGACGGAGCGTCGCAGTCTACAAACGCGTCGTCCTAACTAAGTTTGGGATGTATATGTAAAAGAAATCTATAATTAAAACTGAATTCTATTAATCTTCCTGAATCCACACACGCGAAGTTTCGCTGATGGTGACGCATAGACAAATTTGCATGCTTTTTAATTTTTGACGCATAATCTTCTGGAATTGCTTTTGTCTATTGTAAAGAACCGTTTACATAGGGCTAAAATCGGAGATTATCCACAGTTTTATTGATTTTGCTGGGTGGCAACATCGTTTTCATTACACATCATCTTCGAAATTTTAGTCTATGGTTTGTGTCCATTGTTTTTCTACAATGTTATTTTTCTGACTGCTGCTGGTGGACGAAAAATTGGTTTCGCTGCGTCTAGTGTGAGTTAGTTCTAGTGTTCGTGTTCGATATTGTGATTTATTAGCAATAGATCACGAAGATGTCGTCACCGAGCGCTGGGAAACGACGCATGGACACCGATGTCATCAAACTGTATCCTTTCTTTGTTATCGTCATTACAAAGAACCTAGGTATTGCGTTCGAGGGCCACCATGTAAATAAGTAGCTGTAGGGCCGTCAGCTGATTGTCACGAAACTTTATAAAATCAATATGGGGTGTGTTTTTATTACCATTTCTTTGTTGTACACCCGTGAAAAGTTATTAATAACACTTTATTTGAAGGTTCCTATTGATGTAGACCTTTGCCTATTTGTCTGGGTAAGGAGCGTGCATTCTTTTCACGTCTCCGTGGGCCAACGTATCTATATATAACGCATTGATAATCTAGTAGGTAGGTGCGTTACGTTAGCAGTGTTCTTCCGTATGTTTCTAGTTGGTGATATTTCGTAATTCCGTATGTAGGCCACGGTCTCGATTGCGCATTTTTTTTCTCTGTTTATGGCCTTAGGCACACACAACGGATTATAGGGTCTAATAAGCGTAATCAATCTTTATTGCATGTACATAGGTCCCTGTTGCTAGCTATTTCTTTGTTACTGTATGTTTGGGTCATTGTCAGCAAACAGGTTTTGTTTGCATTAGAATAATTCCTTAAAGTTTTCATTGATGTTGTGATACACATGATTCATTTAATTATCTACCTACTTTGTTTTGGAACATTCTGATATGTTTTGCACTGGTTCTAAATATATCTCCCTTTCGACATAAACAACAGTGTGAATATTTACAATAATGAAGTTTCTTGAAAACTTTCCACAAAAAATTAGTCTCATTGTTTATTGTTTTTACAAAAGTGTCTAGCACACATAAAAATTGTTTTTGTAATACTGTGATTAATTCTCAATCAATGCAATACTTTGCCTATAATTATTAATTTATTTGCTAATTTTAAATTACCTAATTATGTTAAATTCATCTTGCATGAAAACTGAATGGGATAAACTATCCATTACTGGACATGAGTTTCGATGTTCATATTTTTTTTGTAGATAGTACACTTAGTTAGAAAGCTTTTCACAAAATTTCAATACGCGGCCGCCCATGGTTTTCGAGATTTAATTCTCTAAAGTTCTATACAAATACGAACTTAACACACCGATTTCCATTAATAGACAAAACTTTCGAAGTTCATATTTTTTTTGTAGATAATACACATAAATAGAAAGCTTTTCACAAATTTTCAATACGCGGACGCCCACGGTTTACGAGATTTAATTATTTATAGTTTCTATAAAAATACGAACTAACACACCATTTTCACATTTTAGCACAGATTCACAGATAATCTAGTACTAGTCAGATTTATTATTACAATCGATTATTAAATAATCGATTATTTTTTCTTAGCCAAAAAAATCGATTATAAATAAATCGGTTAAAAAATAATCAATTATTTTATAATAATCGATTTTTTCCTAATTTGTCAAATATGATCTAAAATAAACGCCAAAAATATTATACTATTCAATGATTAATCGAGTTTTGTAATAATTAAACAAACTAGTTTTGCCTAGGCCGACTTGGGGCACCCCGACACGGATAGATTAGGTTAGAAGGGTATGGCGGGGTCGAATGAGCGAGCGAAGCGAGCGAATAGACCCCGCCATACCCTTCGTGGTTATTTTTTTATTAACCATTCAGAAGTAGGAGCCCCGCGAAGCGGGGCTCCGTCGACCGGGTCTCCCTCGACTCGGATGCAAAAGCATAATAGTTCAATTTATATAATTTGTTTTTCTCAAGATCGATGCGTCGCCTTACATGGGAGTGGTGTCAGGGTACAGGGGGCACCTCCCCCCTCTCTCCTTCTGCTAAACGATACTAAATTTTTATTCTAAATAACTAAATAGTGCTATTCTAACCTCAAAACTTTAACCATGGATATCTCCATAACCATGGGGCTCCGCGGGGTGGGGGTGGTACAGGGGGTACCTCCTCCCCCCCTCCCCCTCCCCCCTCCTCCCCACCCCTTAAATCGATGTCCAGTAATGGATATTTTAACCACTGAATGCAGTTAATTGTCAAATACAAAAATGTCCGATGGAGGGTCAGCCTGGTGATCTGTAATACAGGTTTTTATCTTAAACAGACACCAGACTCTTTGCAGTGAAAATTGACTTTGTACTTTATTCACCACGTTTAATTACCTGTAATCAAATGCCAATAAAAAAATATTTTAATTAAAAATATAACAGTTAACTTACTGGTTAAAAACACTATGGTTGAGCTCACATTCTATTAAAATTGTACACAAAAAAATCTACAGTGGTTTATTGACCTCATCAAAATAGCAAAATAATTACTTGCTACTGTTATTTAATCAATAATATCTTTACTGATATAAACAATTGGTTTATCACAATTTATTTAGGCATTTCTCATTCCTATTTACACCTTTCTCTATAAAAAATAACTTGTAGCCTGTATCATCCCACTGCTGGACAACTGCCCAGCTCCATGAAGTAATTGGCATAGTTAATATAATTATTAGACAAGATAAAAGCTAACACATTATGTTTGCTTATAATTTTCTCTCAAGCATATTATATGACTTGCAGATTTTTTTCATATTCTGTTTGTCTTTAGCCATATTGCTTTCTATGAAGACAGTATTTTTATAAAACAAAGTTTTAGTAAAGTAGAGTTGTATTGTAAGACGAATTTGCTATTTGACCTTAATTGCTATTAATTAGACAAAATAAGAAGTAACAAAAAATGAGATAAATCGAGTTAGGGTTCAATGACTTACTGGTTAATATAAAATTAATTAAAGTTAAAGAGTTACAGACCTATTAATAAAGTAGGTAGCGTCTAATAATATTAATTAATTAATTGTCACATGACTTGTAAAAGTTATTCAAAACATTTGTAAAGTTCATCATCATTTCAGCCCGGGACTGTTGGGTCTAGGCCTCCTCTTCTGGCAAATTTTAACTTTTGTAGAGAAACTATTGAATGAGTATTTTTTGTTTACACTTACACTTTGAGCATACCAGTATTTCCTTCCTTCTATAGTAACAAATATACAATAGGCTAGTTTCCACCATCAATCAATTGCTAATCTATTTAGTCCGTCAGTTAGAGTATTGGAAAAAAATGGACACGTATTTTTCGTTTTTGTAAATCAATGAATATTGACAAAGATAAAACGCATCAAAACTCGGGAGTGCGGGCTCGTGACGTCAGAACGCACTAAAAATTATACCACGGCGTGAAGTATTGAGAATTTTAAAAGCGTCGTATCTACGTCAATTTTGGTTTACGTAACAAAAGAAAAAAAAAAAAAAAATTAATAATCTAACTGACGGTCTAAGTCGATTTTTTCAGTTGACAAGCATATTACTCATGACTTAAAAGAGGCAAAAAAAAACCAAGACTTTCTAATGCCATGCGGCACAGCGAAATATTAAAATTTTGCGTTATTTTGGGAAAAACAAAAACCACACCTGGCAGTGTGAAAGTCGAACTCGCGTACCTACTTAGGGATTCGTTTTAAAAAATAACTTGGTCAGTGGGTCGTCTTAGGGGCGGAGTACTTAATAACTTATAGAGCAGAAAAAAAAAATACGATTAAAATATTTATTTTGAATGGGAAGTTGGAAACCCCCTTTTTTTTCCGGTGGGAAATCAGCAAATGACTCCTACCGCTCTGGGCGGAGCAGGAGGGAGTGTCAGACTTTAACTGACTAAAACCCATCCATGTTCGTTCATCGCCCTTTGTGTTCCGGGGCCACGGTATCTCTTTCGAACAGTCCCGCAACCCCGGAAGTTGAAGTTGGAGACCTCCTTTAATTTTGTTTTTAATCAGCACGAAACAAGCCACAATAAAACGTATGAGATGTGCGTACTCAAACGTACTTATAATAGATTCTGACTTTGCCAGTCAGAATCTATTATACAGGGTGTTTGGCTTATGGACCGACACAATTTTTCCAGGGATTTGGGGGGTCACTAGCTAGGTTCTACCCATACACCCTATGTCCTAAATGTCATGGTTGGTTACATATGTTTTTTTCTTTTCAAATGAAAAAAATACCCAAAATGTTTCCTTTAATACCAAATAACTTTTTCGTTTGTGAGTGTAATGGCACAAAATAAATTTTGTTGTATGCTCCAAAGTCTTCTTAATCTAAGTAAATATTTGTTTGATAGAACTGGTTTCAAGAAAATTTCTTACGAGCTACCAAAGTTATTTTCTTGTTTAAATGTATGAAATTGTACAACTTCAAAATTTATTATAAAAAAAAACTAAAAGCCATTTTGAACTTAGCTTTATTTTAAAAAGTTCTTTAGTTAATACCCTTTCTAACGGTATGCTACATGTTACAAAGAACAATTCATTAAGTAGTCAAAATGTTAGTTAGGAGAGTCAGGATTAAGAAAAGACTCATAAATATTATTATGTTTTTATAAACTAAAGTTACAAATCTTGTTCAATTTTGATTCAAATTAACCCAATATTACCCATTCATCCTATGTCCCAAATGTCACGGTTGGTTACATATGTTTTTTTATTTATTGAAAAAAAAATACCCGATATGTTTCCTTTGATTCGAAATAACTTTTTCGTTTGTGGGTGTAATGGCACAAAATAAATATTGAGTTAATTTGAATCAAAAATTGAACAAGATTTATAACTTTAGTTTATAAAAAAATAATAACATTTATAAGTCTTTTCTTAATCCTGACTCTCCTAACTTACATTTTGACTACTTAATGAATTGTTCTTTGTGACATGTAGCATACCGTTAGAAAGGGTATTAACTAAAGAACTTTTTAAAATAAAGCTAAGTTCAAATTGGCTTATAATTTTTTTTATAATAAATTTTGAAGCTGTACAATTTCATACATTTAAAAAAGAAAATAACTTTGGTAGCTCGTAAGAAATTTTCTTGAAACCAGTTCTATAAAATAAAGATTTATTTAGATTAAGAAGACTTTGGAGAATACAACAAAATTTATTTTGTGTCATTACACTCACAAACGAAAAAGTTATTTGGAATTAAAGGAAACATTTTGGGTATTTTTTTCATTTGAAAATAAAAAACATATGTAACCAACCATGACATTTAGGACATAGGGTGTATGGGTAGAACCTAGCTAGTGACCCCCCAAATCCCTGGAAAAATTGTGTCGGTCCATAAGCCAAACACCCTGTATGTACGTTTGAGTCACATGGAACCCAATAAGTACGGGATCTTAAAACTAAAATACAATTAAACCAGAAAAAGTATGCACTTCGACAATGTTCGTGTTATCGAATTAGCACGAACATCGCGTCACAGTCACAGACCTTCCACCTAGGAAAACTTCTAACTATTCCTCGTCGCTCTTTGTAGATTACCGATCGAAAAGCTTCGCTGCGGTCGTACCTCGATGGCGATGTCCTCCCTTTGACGTCCAGTGAGTGACGTACATTGCCCATCTCCTTTCGGACGTATTCGTATGACGTGGCCATTTCAGCCTTCCACTTATTTTCCCTAAATTCACTTTTTTTCTTCTTATATAATACTAGCGGACGTCATGCGGTTTCACCCGCGTGGTTTCCGTTCCCGAGGGAGTACGGGGATAAAATATAGCTTATGTTACTCAGGGTGAATGTAGCTTTTATATTGGTGAAAGAATTATTGAAATCGGCGCAGTAGTTTTTGAGTTTATTCATTACAAACATACACACAAAAATACAAATCTTTCCTCTATAAAATATTAATGTAGATGTACATATTAATTACAGTAAATACTTTATGTAGCATCCTATTTCATAATCTCTTAGCTAGCATAAAGAAATCGCTGTCCGCAAACATAAAAACGAATTAGGTCCATTCTACAACGTCTTGGAACTCGGGACTGTGTCCACTAATTAAAAGCATTTTCTTGATTAGAACTCCGTACACTTTTACCGTTTATCTTGTGAGAAAAGAACGAAAACCGACGAAAAAAGATTAGTCAGTGTGTCCAAGAGAGAATTGATTTAACCGTCTGCGAACTCGGACAGAAATTAATTAAAGGTAAAATAAGGAGGAAAATCATGGAAAGGCAGCGTTTGCTTTTCTATGAAACCAGTAAGAAAAATAGAAAAGATTTTCTATCTTAATTAGGAAAATTACTATATACTACTACTACTATTATTATTTATTGGAGGAGCTCGTGGCTAAATAATAACAGCCGCTCGGGTCGATCGTTAGGTTAAGCCGTGCTTGCCTAGGTTGGTCTGTGGATGGGTGATCGCCCGTTACATACCGAGTTTCCTCCGTGCCTCGGAAAGCACGTTAAGCCGTTGGTCCCGGCTGTCATTTGTAGATCTTTGACAGTCGTTAGGTAGTCAGAGGCCCGAAAAGTCTGACAACCAGTCTTACCAAGGGGTATCGTATTACCCGGTACTACTAATTACTGGGTTGTGGGGGTCAGATAGACAGTCGCTCCATGTAAAATACTGGTATTCAGCTGCATCCGGCAAAACTGGAAGCCGACCCCAACACAGCTGGGAAAAGGCTAGGCAGATGATGAATTAGGAAAATTACAGATAGGTAGCTTTTTTTGTGTCCTTTCATCGTCCGCATCTCGACATCTACACTAATATTATAAAGAGGAAAGATTTGTGTGTCTGTATGTTTGTAATGAATAAACTCAGAAACTACTGCGCCGATTTCAAAAATTCTTTCACCATTAGAAAGCTACATTCACTCTGAGTTACTTAGACTTGAGATGTTTTATCCCGGTACTCCCACGGGAACGGGAACTACGCGGGTGAAACCGCGTGACGTCCGCTAGTAGTAAATAACATAACATAATGCCTGTAATCGCCGAAGGGTTAGTACCTAATAGTACTACCTAATATTTCGCCACTTATGTTAAACTGATTGCTACCGAGAAATTTTTAATGGAAAAACCCAATAACACTTTACCCGACCTGGGAATCGAACCCAGGACCTCATGCTCAGCAGTCGCGCTTACAACCGCTAGACCAACGAGACAGGCAAATTCTGGATATTGTGTCAAAATTCATGAATCATTTTAATATTTTCTCTCTAGTTAGAGAGAAAGAGAAAATATCTCCGTAAAGAGTATAGCTAGAGGCTAAGTAAAACTAAAGTAATAACTTCACGGGTCGATCGAAGGTTAAGCGACGTTTGCTAGGTCGGTTTGTGGATAGACGACCATTATTATACCATTTATCTATTTACCAAACTAATTACATTTTAAAATATTAATTTATAAATATAAAAAAAAAACATTTAAGAGTCCTATTACATTTTTTAAGCAAATTCATGATTTTTGACGCAGTAATTCTCAGCAGCAGTAAGGTATTTTAATTATTTTCTTAAGAATAACGATAGTGCCATTCTCTTTCTTGTAAGTTGGAGTTACACATTTTCATTTTTCTTTTCGTGTAATTTACTATAAATATTTTACGAACTCAGTTTGCAAGAAAAACCGTCGACGATGGAACTTTGACGCTCAAATTCACATAGTTACATTCAATTCTTATAAAAGCTAAAATTACTAAAAGATAAGTTGAATGTATTACTTGTTTATTGGAGTTTTAGAATTTATTTAAATTGCTTGAGTTTTCACGGAAAAAATCGTAAAGAAATAGTAATTTAAGCCATAAATGTATTAATTCAGCGTCCATTATATTCTAAATAAACTCAATTTTATCAAACAAATTAATATATATTGTGATATATAAAGAGGAAAACTTTGTTTGTTTGTTTGTTTGTAATGAATAGGCTCAAAAACTACTGGACCGATTTCAAAAATTCTTTCACTATTAGAAAGCTACCTTCACCCTGAGTAACATAGGCTATATTTTATCCCCATACTCCCACGGGAACGGGAACTACGCGGGTGAAACCGCGGGACGTCCGCTAGTATGATATAAAACTTCGATAATAATAATAATATAATAAGACAAAAATACAAAAAATAAAATTAAAGTACCTACTATAATTCTCAATTGAGCTCGCTCCTCAGTCTCATGTCAGTCTCGTCTCTAATATTCGTCAATATCAATCGACAATCGTCCGAATATCGCTATTATTATCGACTCGTGGCGTACACGAGTACCGAAATAATTTGATCCAGGAAGTAAAAATCAAAAATTTGCTTAAAAATGTAATAGGACTCTTAAGGCGACTACAAGAGCTAAACGCGAGTTTTATAATGCAAAAAAGCATATGATTTACTGCAATAAACAAAACCCGAAAAATATATGATATTCTTCAGGATATAATTATGCTAGTATGATAGTGTTTTGAAAACATAATACAACTAATTTTACCCGATAAAAAAAAATCACGAACTTATCTCTAAAAATTTCTTATAACGAGTAAAAACCATACTAAAATACATGCAATCATTCTGATTTTTTGGCAAATAATTCTAAAAGCAACATATTAGCATCATAGTGTTTTACTTTTTTAGTCAAATCAATAGATTTTTTTTGTAAATCGCAAAAAAACACTTATTTCGCACTATTCGGCCCGCAGTGACTGATGTAACAACCACTTTGTAGTGCAAGCGGATTAGAACTTTATTCTAATAGTATTTCAAACGAAGTTTGAACCATAGAGTTACCGTAATAGAGTTGCTAATTTAGCTTCTGTAATCGCATTTAAAAAAAAGCCCACCGGTATCTGGAACGGGGTCCAAGCTACCGGCGGCCAGGGCTCCAGAGAGAGGAACCTCCTAACAAAATGAGCCATGTCCAGGAGTACCGCTTTCTGAATCAAGCCCTTGATCCAGCTGCCTAACGAGAGCCTCCTCAGGTATTGATCGAGGCTTTTGGCAATTAACCCATGGGCTGATACGACTATCGGCACAATGATCGCCGAGTCCACTTCCCACATGTCAACAACCTCGCGAGCCAAGTCAAGATACTTGATTTGTTTATCTTTCTGGGCTTTCACGAGGTTCTCATCATGCGGGACATATGTGAACAATCATTGCGCGCCGCTCTGATCGATCCACCACGGCTATATCAGGCCTATTGGCTATAATAGTCATGTCAGTGATGATGGATTGATCCCAGTACCTACAATGTGATACCGCCATTATCGAGAACTGGGTAGGGCACATACCTATAGTAAGGCACTTCCGATTCCACATGGTTTTAGAGCAAGTTGCTGATGGATAATCCTGGCTACAAGGTTGTGTCTATGCAAGTACTCTCCGTTAGCCCGACGAGACGACAATTTATATTATTATACATATATCGAAACCCCTTCGTGTCTCGGAAAGCACGTAAAGCTGGTCTTGGCTATAATTCAAAGATCTTTGACAGTCGTTATGGGTTTGATAATCCGAAAGTCTGAAGACCAGTCTGACCAAAGTTTTAACGCGTTATCCAGATAAGCCTGTGGAGATCAGTGAGTAGGCCTATTAGGTATCTTTCTGATATCCAGTGACTATCAAGCTTCGGTTGTACACCGAACTTTGATGACAACCGAGAATGTCATATTGGTATTACGTATCGCACTGAGTGGATATGACTACGGTGACTAACAGCCCGGGTATGGTGTAACGTCTTTCTCGAAAGCCTCTTCAAGCTCAGTTGTCATCAATTTGTTGTCCACTATGCTTACATAATCGAAATAATATAAGTATCGATACGAAAGCGTCTGTCAAAATGAGTTACGGTGACTATCAGCCACGATGACAACCAATGATGTCATATTTGATTGCGACTGGTCACACATAATACGAAACTAACCTTTTGACAGTTAATTGATAGACACTGAGCTGACATTTCGAGCTGTCAACAGAGATAGCCCAACAGATAAGCAGTCGCTCCATGTAAAGCACGGTTACCGGTTTCAGACTGGAAGCCGACCCAAACATAGGAAAAAAGTTGGCAGAGATGGATGATATTATAATATTTTCTCAATAAATGGCGTTTAGTCGCAAGCAGCACTATCGGTAATAATGTGACGTATAGATATAGTAAAGCATGCGTACATGTACATGACCACGTGCGTCATAATATCAAAGACGTAACGTAATAATCTAAAGCGATGCCTTGGAATTATTTTCTCTGTCATTTGAATATTCGTTTTCTGGAGTAATAAGGACCATTTTTCCATAATACTGTTTTGGTTGTTTTTTGGGGTTCCGAACCCAAAAGGTACCAGTTTAGGGTAAAAAGGGACCCTATTACTAAGACTCCAATGTCCGTCTGTCCGTCTGTCTGTCACCAGGCTGTATCTCATGAACCGTGATAGCTAGACTGTTGAAATTTTCACAGATGATGTATTTTGGTTGCTGCTATAACAACAAATTTACTTATGAAGTTATGACAATACTAAAAATAATAAAATAAATATTTAAGGGGCAGCCGTGACGTGTTTTTTTGCAGTTTTTGAAACAAATATATGGTAATTTTAGGGTTAGAAGGGCCTTAATATCGAGATATTAAGGCCCTTCTAACCCTAAAATTAGCAACTCTAGTTGTGGTGGTTCAAACTTTGTTTGAAATATTGTTAGAATAAAGTTCTAATCAGCTTGCACTACAAAGCGGTTGTAACGTCAGTCACTGCGGCCGAATAGTGCGAAATGAGTGTTTTTTTTCTACTCAAAAAATCTTTTGAGTAGACTAAAAAAATAAAACTCATAAGACCTGCTTTATATAGTTAGTTCAGTTAGTATGCAAAGTTTCATGATCTAATTTGAAGTACTTTTTGAATACCAGCGGTTTATTGTTCGATTTGGAGGTAACTTTGGGATTTCTTTCTATCGAGAAAAGTTTATGAAATCGTGTTTTTGTCACACATAGTACTTAGCATTAATCCTCAATTTTACCATATATTTGTTTCAAAATTAATGCTGCAGTATTTTAGGCGTAACGGAGGATCATGCTAAGCCATTTGAGGCATGTTAGGCTCTTAATAACGGCAACAGGTAGAAGCTTGAAATATTCACAGAATATTTAGTTGTATTTTAAAAATAAATAATCAAATTAAAATAAAATTAATAAGTATTTAAGGGGGCTCCCATACAACAAACGTGATTTTTTCGTTTTGTCTATTGTTGTATAGATAATGGTACGGAACCCTTCCTGCGCGAGTCCGACTCGCACTTGGCCGGTTTTAATTTATGAAGTCATTGAAATGTGTTGCGTTAAAGAAAACTGATGTACAATTTCTAAATTATATCACCTTCCTAGCTACGAACTTTGTTCATGTAGTATTACTTACTACCCCAAACATTCGGCCTTGTCAAAAATAACATAACAACTAAAATTTCTAGACTCATAAAACGAAAATGCGTCCATTAACGGTTCCTTTCGCACCTGGCACTAACATTCTATTGATTTACTCGATTCAGCAGACATTCAATATTTGGTCTTTAATTTGGCATCTAGGTTTGCAAAGGACTTGCAAGTTTATACATAGACCGTTTTCTTCATAGATATAAAGAAGGTTTTCTTCTTACTTACATTTGTATGACAGTTATTATTTATCGTTTATTTAATTATATTTATACACATTTTTTATATTTTTGCATATTTATTAAAAAAACACTTATAACAGTTTTTTTTTAAGTGAAAACTTCTTTAGGCGCTTTGAGTACTTTTTGGGTGAAGGAAAAACATTGAACTCATCGTCACGTAACTTAACGTGCGGTCACGCTTCGTAGCCGTTCGTAGCACTCGTAGCATCCGCTACGGCGTAGCACCACATAGGCATGCGCGGGGCATTACCAGTGCTACGACTGGGGCGGGCCGCGGGACCTGTGTACTTTTTGTTTTCACTTCTATCCGCAGTCCCCAATTTTTAGGGTTCCGTACCCAAAGGGTAAAAACGGAACCCTATTACTAAGACTTCGCTGTCTGTCCGTCTGTCCGTCTGTCTGTCACCAGGCTGTATCTCATGAACCGTGACAGCTAGACAGTTGAAATTTTCACAGATGATGTATTTCTGGTGCCGCTATAACAACAAATACTAAAAACAGAATAAAATTAATATTTAAGGGTGGCTCCCATACAACAAACGTGATTTTTTTGCCGTTTTGTCTAATGTATAGATAATGGTACGGAACCCTTCGTGCGCGAGTCCGACTCGCACTTGGCTGGTTTTTTTTTATTGCAATCCAGCCTAATAAGGCTAATAAGCAATTTTAATCTAACTTAATTTGCTAAAAGTAAAATTATATCTAAGAGTACGTCCATTGCGTTTACTTAGCGTCTATTAAGGCTAAGTCACTTTGTTCTTGTGTCCATTTAAATAGCTAGGTACTATATTACACTCACGGTAAAGTCACAATTATATTACACTACACTAACTCAAAAGGTTTAGTCCTTTGGAGCCTTCTCACTATGTCCGTGTTATCGAGGAGCTGGATGGCCTCGACATTAACATGATGATGAAGCCGATGTTCATGAGCTTCTGCATATTTTTGTATTATACTGTTTACGAACTCTATATTCAGGTCCCGATGGATGTCGTCAATTCTTATATACCAAGGCGCATTCACGATGTTCTTGAGTACTTTGTTCTGGATTTTTTCTATAATTTCTATATTGCTTTCTTATAACAGTATGAAAAATGGTTTCCGCTGGTGTCGGGAGCAAGGTCCAAGTTACAGGTGGTTAGGGCTCCAGGGACGGGCACCTCCTTACAATGCGAGCCGTATCGAAAAGTACTGAGCCTTTTGAATTAGGCCTTCGATCCAACCGCCCTGTAAGAACCTCGAAAGATGATCGTCGAAGCTTTTAGCTATCAGGTGGCCTACCATGACGTCTTAAAGCAGGATCGTTTAATCTTGTTCCAGTGTGGATAAGAGACGGAGCTATAGAGGACGTCTAGCGTCATCTCTTTCCTACACTGGAATAAAATTGAAAAAATCCTGCTTTACGACGTCATGGTAGGCCACCAGGCCATTAGCCATAAGCATTCTTATTAGCCATCTGTGTCCCACTGCAGGTCAAAGGTCTTCTTGCCTTCCAATCCAGACCTGCTCGTGACCAGTCTGTTAATGTGATCCACTGTTAGGTTACTTTGGCCCATAGCTCCTACGAAAAGCGGCAGATGTGTCAGCCTTGTTCCATTTCAGCTTGGCAGCCGTGTGACGTATATATGTAGGTACATCAGTAATTGGTGTTTGACAGTCTCTTTTTAAAACCTACGCCACACCAGCCTTTTCCCAACTATGTTAGAGTCGACCTCCAGTCTAACTGGATGCAGCTGAGCTGAATACTAGTATTCTAAATGGACCGACTGCCTATCTGACCTCCAACACTAGAAGGTGACACGAGACCCCTTAATGCGACTGGTTATCATTTCAGGAATTTCAGTTTTCAGACATGAATTTCAGGCTTCTGACTATCCGTGGCGATTGTCAAAGACCAAACTATCGTGCCATCCCTTTCTAAATCCCGATGTGTGTCATATTAGCGCTGTACTCGATTCAGATATTCACGTTCTCTGAATGTGCATTGAATTAAACAGAGCGAGAAACTGAACTCAAAGCTAATTCATAACAACGATTAGTTTAGAATGATTCATTCGTTAATTTCATTCGTTTTTTAAGCTGTTTCAGATTTATTTCGTGCTCATTAGTGGTTGAAATGCGTTTTAATCAAACTTGGATTCATTAATCATCAGCTTTTCATTTCATCTTCCTGCCCCCTGTTCGTTCTATTTGGGGTCGGCGCAACGCGTTTTCTCCTGATTTACCAATATTAATTATTCGGTGTTTAATATCACCAGAAATCTCCAGTCTCACGTCTTTTTCCCAACGATTTTAGGGTCAACGTACAGTCTAACCGAATACAGATGAACATCAGGCCGCCTAAAATTGCTGCTTTCGGAGAATCATAATAGGAAAATAATATGACAAATTGACAATTCATAATATTGTCTGTGTTTATGACCATAAAGAATTTTAAATTTTTAACGTGATTCATATTATGATTCTGATAAAGTAGCCATTTTAGGCCCCTGTATTGGCTCCGTGTAGACTGACCCAACTCCCCTGACCTCCACAACCCATTGACTCGGTAACACCCTTGGTAAGTCTGTCTGCTAGACTTTCGGGTTACTCAGAACCCGTAAAGGCAGTTAAATATCCGGGAATGACAGCCGGGATCAACGGTGCTACTATCCCATTTCAATAAATAAATAAATTACCATTATTTCAACACCCTACTGATAAAATCGTGAATCTCTGTAGGATTCGAAAGGTCGAGCATTCGCTCCGCGTTCAACCAATAACTCCTCAATCATGCATGAAAGAATCATCTACTCATCTAGTACCGAATAAATACTAATAGCATCTTACTAATGCAGGGCCAGAGTACGGAGACTAGCCCGTTTCTACCAAAAAGCGATACCTAAATTAATGCCTAAATGTAACTGCACTGTTGGATATTCCACTTCAGATTCAACATGATTTGATCATAATTATCTCTCTGCCCTCGTCCCCTTATCTTCCATTCTCCTCTGTTAACCGTCACGCTATCATTTGCTTCTTTTCTTTCATATCATTCATCAAACAATCCATCCATCGTTTTCTTTGTCTTCTCTTGTTGTCTTCCATTCTCCTCTGTTCCGTTGTGTCTGTTCTGTTGCTATCATTTGCTTCATTTCTTTCATATCACTCCTCACACAATCCATCCATCGTTTTCTTTGTCTTCTTCTCTTGTTGTCTTCCATTCTCCTCTGTTCCGTTGTGTCTGTTCTGTTGCTATCATTTGCTTCATTTCTTTCATATCATTCCTCACACAATCCATCCATCGTTTTCTTTGTCTTCTCTTGTTGTCTTCAATTCTCCTCTGTTCCGTTGTGTCTGTTCTGTTGCTATCATTTGCTTCTTTTCTTTCATATCATTCCTCACACAATCCATCCATCGTTTTCTTTGTCTTCTTCTCTTGTTGTCTTCCATTCTCCTCTGTTCCGTTGTGTCTGTTCTGTTGCTATCATTTGCTTCTTTTCTTTCATATCATTCCTCACACAATCCATCCATCGTTTTCTTTGTCTTCTTCTCTTGTTGTCTTCCATTCTCCTCTGTTCCGTTGTGTCTGTTCTGTTGCTATCATTTGCTTCTTTTCTTTCATATCATTCCTCACACAATCCATCCATCGTTTTCTTTGTCTTCTTCTCTTGTTGTCTTCCATTCTCCTCTGTTCCGTTGTGTCTGTTCTGTTGCTATCATTTGCTTCTTTTCTTTCATATCATTCCTCACACAATCCATCCATCGTTTTCTTTGTCTTCTTCTCTTGTTGTCTTCCATTCTCCTCTGTTCCGTTGTGTCTGTTCTGTTGCTATCATTTGCTTCTTTTCTTTCATATCATTCCTCACACAATCCATCCATCGTTTTCTTTGTCTTCTTCTCCCTCTCCATCCATAAACATTTATATTCATCACTCTTTTAGTCACATGCGGCATTTTATAAATGACCTCTGCAACCTGTTTTAAAAATCCTTTCTTAGTGCTACCTTCTATAAAGGAACTCCGCAAAATGTCATGGTTTTGGACATATTCTGCACCCTATGATTAAAGCAAGTCTTTGTGAATACGGCCATCAGTGGAAGAAGTATTTCCACACAAATACTAATTAATAGCGTTTCGCGGTAAAATTATTTGGTCACGATTGTTTTACTGTATATTTCATAATGAAGTGCAACGCGTTTACTTATTATTACTATAACTCACGTTTTTTATAAAGATAAAAATATTCGTAGTTTCATAAAACTCGTGTAAGTTATGAAAAATATTAAAGGCCGCTTGCACCACAACTCACCAAGTTTAACGCTCATAAAATTTAGATTTGATTGTCAGAGACAGAAAGTTTCGTTTAGTGAATCAGGTGATGCTGCATTTGTTAAGAGAAAAGTTACCTCAGTATCTGATCATAGGCTCTTTTGTTCATCTGGCAAAGAGATTTTTAATACAAAATAGAGAAGACTTTGTCGTTCGTAATTTCGTAGCGATCGATTCTGTTTCTTTTTCTTCTCCTTCATTTTGTCCCCTTCTTTGGTTTTTTAACGCTGTAGCTCTCAAGTCCCGGTCGTTGACATCTATTTCTTGAAAGCCTGTCTCGGCGAAATTGGATACCAATCTTCCCCCTCTCACTACGAATTTGCCTAGACGTAAATTATTATCCCCTACAAGAATTTTAAATCATATGCTCGTTTGGCAATCAATTTGAGTCGTGTTTTTTATCATAAATGTGACCCTAAGTTCATACACCTCGATTGACCCCTTCGACGTTGATCAATTTTGTGTAGGTAAATACTCACTTTCGGGGCCATTGTCTTTCATATTTAAGAACTCCATAAAACTGCAACTACTAACGACATCCTTGAGGCATATAAGCCTTGCTTATATTGGGGTTTCTATTGGAGGTCGCATATATTTATGTATGCACTGGCCTGTGAGAATAATCGTATTCACATGTCTGTCACTGGTTTTAAATTAGCTTAGTTACGGTTTGTTGATGTTCTAATACAATTGTAACTTGCGTGTAAAATATTGTACCACGAATGAATATTATACTCTACCATCCCACTGCTGGTCTTATCTTTATTCCAATAGGTTATGGGCCCAGATCCCAGAAGCACAAATGCTAGAGCATAATTAATAAGTTGAGTGGTTTGAATATTAATAAAATTGTGTACTTGTGAAACTTACGAAATCTCAATTATGTCAGCTGAAGTTGGCGTAAGCAGTATTAAGAAGCTGAAAAATTCGTCCGACTACCCAAACTGGAAATTCTTGGTGCGAAATTACTTGGAGAATAAAAACTGGTGGAGAGTAATTTCTACAGATGATGTAGTAAATGCTGACGTAGACCGGCAGGCACGAACGACAATATGCTTGTTGTTAGAACCAGAGTGCTTTACCCACGTCTACAATGCGAAGACTGCGAAAGAAGCCTGGAATAACTTACGCAAAGCGTATGAAGACAAAGGTTGGGGAAGACGTATACATATTCAGCGAGAGCTTTTCAACTGTAAGTTAGAAAATTTTGATTCTATGGAAAGCTACATATCCAAAATTACATTCCTGACACAACAATTGTCCGATATTGATGCTCAAATCCCTGATGATTGGATCATATCGATTTTGCTGGGTGGATTGACTGCTGAGTACAGCCCTCTCATTATGGCTGTAGATAATAGTGGACAAGATATCACGTTAGAGCAGATTAAAATGAAATTGTTACAAGAAGGAAGTAGACAGAGTAAGTTGAACACAGAGTACGAAAAAGTTTTAGTTACACGTAAAGTGCAGAACGATGCAAGATCGAACACTAAAACTAATGATCGCAAGCAGAAGTTCATTTACAAGTGTTTTAAGTGCCACAAGCAAGGACACAAGGCGTCCGAATGCAAGGAGCGGATCAAAACCGCGAATATCTGCCTGAATACGAAAGGGGCGATAAACAAAGATAAGTGGTATTTAGACAGTGGGTGCTCAAATCATATGACCCATGATAAAAACAAATTGTTGTCTTACACACAAGTAAAGGGCAACATGAAGATCGCAGTAGCAAACGGAGAGAAGTTATTGGTGAAAGGACGAGGAAATGCTGAGCCACGAGTCGGCGAAAATGAAAAATTAATTTTAGAAAACGTTTTACATGTTCCTGATTTATCCATGAACCTAATTTCGGTGAGCGATTTGACCAAGAAGAATTATTGCATGAATTTTGACAAAGGAGGTTGCATGATTCAAAATAAAAATCGAATTGTTGCAAGATGTCAAGAGGTCGGCGGAATTTATGAGTTGACAGAAAATCAAAATAACGTCGTCAATGTGACATTGTCAAAACAAAATGAAAATATTTCAAACATTTGGCATAAAAGATTAGCTCATTTATCGCGTAATTATATGAATAAAATGAAAGTTTTAGTAAGCGGTATGGAATTTAAGAGTACCGATTTATGCGAGCCGTGTATTCCATGTATTGAAGGAAAGACATGCAAAAGTCCCTTTAAAAAGCAAGGTACGAGAGCAAACGAGGCCTTACAGTTGGTTTTTAGCGACGTTTGTGGACCAATCGAGGAGCCGTCGTTCGGTGGTTCGAGGTATGTTCTTCTATTTATCGACGATTATACTCGAAAGACTCATGTTTATTTTTTGAAGAACAAAAGTGAAACTTTCGATAAGTTCCGTGAATACAAGGCGGAAGTTGAGAATGAGACATGTAAATCTATTAAATGTCTGAGATCTGACAACGGCGCAGAGTACTGTAATGGTAAATTTAAATCATTTTTGAAGTCTGCAGGCATAAAACACCAGACGACTGTACCGTACACGCCGGAACAAAATTCTGTCGCAGAAAGAGCGAATCGGACTATAATAGAAAAGGCAAGAACATTACTCTCAGAATCGAACCTGAGCAAAAAGTATTGGGCCGAGGCTGTAAATACTGTTGTTTACTTAAAGAACAGAAGTCCCACGAAAGCATTGAATAATGCGGTACCAGAGAAGCTTTGGACTGGAAAAGATGTGGATGTGAGTCATCTGAAAATCTTTGGTTGTTTGGCATATAGATTGATACCAAAACAAAAGAGACGCAAACTGGACATGAAGACGGAACCGATGATTTTTATTGGATATCCAGATAATCAGAAGGGTTATCGTCTGATGAATCCTAAGACAGGTGAAGTGACGACTGCGAGAGATGTCAAATTTCTGGAAAACGTCTTTCTCCAAAAGGAAAACGGAGAAAAATCGGAAGTAATCATAAACCTGAATAAAGATTCTGTTCCTTCCAGTTTACCCAACGGGTCTACAAGCAGATCTGAACGCTTGGAGACAAACGATGATATGTATTGTGATACTGTAGACGAGAACATAGAAGTATCGGAGGAGATAGCACCTGAACCTGTAGTACCAGAGCAAGTACCTGATGACGTATTCACTGAAGAAGAAGTGAGACCTGAATCAGAAAAAAGGTATCCTGTAAGAGAACGCAGACAAGTCGATCGGTACGGATGCAATGTTATGTATGCCAAGGAGAGCAATCTTGATGGTGATCCATTGACTATTAATGAAGCTTTGGCGAGACCAGATGGTGATTTATGGCAAAAAGCGATAGATAATGAACTTATGTCACTAAAGGAGAACCAGACTTGGACGTTGGTGGATCTTCCAGCTGATAAGAAGCCTATCCAATGCAAATGGGTGTTCAAAATAAAGAAAGATAGCGATGGCAAGGTAACGAAGTACAAGGCTAGACTTGTAGCAAAAGGTTTCACTCAGGTATGTGGTGTAGATTATACTGAGACTTATTCTCCTGTAGTTAGAAGCTCTACTCTAAGATTGTTGTTCTCGCTAGCTGTTGAATACGGTTGGTTTATTGATCAGTGGGATGTCACGACTGCCTTTTTGTACGGCAAAATTAAAGAGGACATTTACATGCTCCAACCAAAAGGAGCAGTAGTCAAAGGTCAAGAAACCAAAGTATGCAAACTGCAGCGTTCTTTGTATGGATTGAAACAAGCTTCAAATGCTTGGTTCAAGGAATTAGATAAAGAAATGTTGAATTTAGGCTTTGTACAATCAAAAATAGAACCGTGTTTGTATCAAAAGCAGCTTAAAAACAATAAGAAGTTGATTGTCGTTATTTACGTAGATGACCTGTTTATTTTTGGAAATTGTGAACAAGAAAAGCAAAAATTAAAAACCAATTTGCTTGACAAGTTTAAAGTGAAAGATTTAGGGCCGGCTAGGCATGTTTTAGGCATGAGGCTGAGGAGAGACAAAGATGTTATTTGTCTAGATCAGCAACAGTTCATTTCGGACATTTTGAATGACTTTAACATGACAGACGCTAAGCCAGTTTTAACCCCAATGGAAGTCGGTATCAAATTAGAAAGATCGACAAATTCCCATAGTGATCTGCCGTATCAAAGCTTGATAGGGTGTCTAAACTATTTGGCCTGTAATACGCGACCAGACATAGCACATGCGGTAAGTGTACTTTCACAATTCAATTCGTGCTATGATGAAATACACTTTAAATGTGCGAAACGGGTTCTAAGGTATTTAAAAGGTACGTCTAACCTTTGTCTCATTTTTAGGAAGTCGGGAGATTTAGACTTACGGGGCTACGTTGATGCAGATTGGGGAGGGGCACTTGATAGAAAGTCTTTCACAGGATTAATTTTCAAGATAGGTAAAAATATAGTGTCATGGGAGAGTAGGAAGCAAGCGACAGTATCCTTGTCTACCACAGAGGCAGAGTACGTAGGATTGAGTCAAGCTTCGAAGGAAGCTCTTTATTTACGTAGTTTACTGAACAGTTTGACATCTGTCGATAGTAAAGCGGTAGTAATTTACAATGACAATCAGTCGGCGCATAAAATCGCAGCTAACAAAATGATGCATAATAGGACAAAGCATATTGACATTAAGTATCATTTTATTCGTGAGTGTGTACTGGCAAACAAAATTGAAATAAGGTACATGTCAACTGATAAGATGATAGCGGACATTTTAACTAAAAGCGTTCACAGCCCGAAGCTTAGAGATTTTTTAAAGGATTTATCCCTGTCAAATTATTCTATTAAGGGGGCGATGAGTAGGTAAATGTTTTGATGTTTTAGGTTTTGTAGAAGTGCTTTGTGTAATAGATAATTTAGATTTTATTATGCATACTTTATTTTGTTAGATTTCTTCTGTTTTTTGTGTTATACTTTTGGATACAGCGTAGTACAGTCGAACACAGAAGTGTTAGTGATTTATTTAGTTTTATGTACCGAGTATTGACAAGTACAGAAGTAATCATACGCATGTGTAATAGATTAAGGATTAAGGATTAAGGATAAAGGATAAGGATTAAGGATATTGGAGGTCGCATATATTTATGTATGCACTGGCCTGTGAGAATAATCGTATTCACATGTCTGTCACTGGTTTTAAATTAGCTTAGTTACGGTTTGTTGATGTTCTAATACAATTGTAACTTGCGTGTAAAATATTGTACCACGAATGAATATTATACTCTACCATCCCACTGCTGGTCTTATCTTTATTCCAATAGTTTCTAGTCGCCAAAAAAGATGATGCGAACTTCCATATAAACTTCATCCCTTACTTAATCCACTTGAAGGGATGAATATTCAAGCATCCATCCTGAGGGCTCACCTTCGTTATATCGGAATTCCCAGTGATTTAAACTGTGCGTTGTTTGTCAAATGTATTAGATATTTAAAGTGAAATTAAAGCTGTGCTTTTATTCCAAAGATTACCATTCGCTGGTCATCCAATCAAAACCACTCTAAAATTAGAGAAGTTTCTCAAGTGACGGCGATTTTACTATTTATTTTCTTTACTGAGGTGTTGATGGGGCTTTGCGCCACTTCTTCCCAGCTACAACACTAGGAAGTTGAAGGGCGGGCGTTTTGGAGGACTTGAAAAAGTCATTCAATCGAGTAACACGAACTTGGAGGGTTGTATTGATGATTAAAATTCTGTAACTACATACGTCTTACAGCCGCGAATCATATTTTAATCAACATACAACCTAGCAATTGCAGTCCTCCCTCCTCTAGTGGGAAGGACCTTCGTTCCTAGCTAATGACCCAACTTGTTGGCCAGTAATTTCGACGTTCAAAAAGGCATGATCCTCAGCCAAATTTGAAGTAAAGTTACATAAGCAACATTGTATAAACTGAATGAACTTAAAGCTGACCTATTGCAACTTTTGATAAGCTAATTGGCAATGACGTCAGACTATTGACATTGTGAGTGACCATTAGTAGTAAATATTCTCATTACGAGTTTATGCGCTGGTGAGTCATTCTGTCGCAAGCATATGCTGGAATAATTATGCAAAGTAATGCATAGAAACAGTCCGACTGCTTTGTTTAGATCTTGTTAATCTTGCATGGTAATAACTGGCCTTTTGCGTCACCTGCTTGCTAGTCTAACAGGAAGCAGGTGAATATCAGCAATTTACCTTCTGCGATTATCTATCTGACCTCCACAACCCATCATAATCATCTGCCTAGCCTTTTCCCAACTATGTTGGGGTCGGCTTGCAGTCTAACCGGCTGCAGCTGAATACCAGTATTTTACATGACCTCCACAACCCAGTTAGTACTAGGTTAACGATACCTTTTAGTAAGACTGGCTGTCAGACTTTCGGGCCACTGACCAACTGCAACAAGTATCAAAGATCTACAAATGACAGCCGGGACCAACGGCTAACGTGCTTTTCGAAGCACGGTGATCGATATCTAATGAATGATAAGTATGATAACCCACGGACGAACTTCGCCAACCACTGCATTACCTTGAAGAGCAATCCGTACGGCTGTTATTATGTAGCCACTAGCACCTTAACAACGGACCTTTTGTATGAATTTCGTAAATCCTCTGTTTTTGAAACTTTAACTTTTTAGAAGCTTTTAAGTGTAAGCTTAATCCTCCTGGGTCGGAGTTTCGGACCCAGCGGAATTAAACTTTTGACCGCCCAAGTTTGGGAGTCCGAACTCTTTATGTAAACGCGTACAGAACAAAGTGGCACTGGCATAAAGTCTGACTGGGGCATGTCAGTTCTATCTCCTTATATCAACCTTCAGTGTTGAATCTGTTTAGTAGTTGTGAGTTTTAAAGACTGTTATGAGTTCCATTATCAACGCTCTGCAAAGCTCAACATTTTCTTGATGGGGCCCATATTACCGAATACGTGGAGTGGTACTTTATCCGTCCCATTATTTGTTAGCCGTTATACACACTATCTTATAAACCTATCGACTATCGTTATTTATGAATTTTCACGTGTTTTTATCTTGCCTATACTGTCCCACGGCTCCGCAGGCCTTTGCCTACTAGAGAATTTACCCCTTTCTCTCGTAAAAATGTTCAACGCACCGAAAATGTCCTGTGATGAACCCAAAAATGTCCTACCATGAACCCAAACAACTGCATCCTGTACTCAAAACAAAGGTCTCTGACCGAGCGGTCTCAGTCGGTCACTCCTGTTTCAGACAAAGAGCAGACAATATCGATTGATACCCGTCTGCACCTACTCTTACATAATTAATCGTTTGCAAGTAGCGTCGCCAATCAGTCGCGACTTCCCGAGGTAGTAACTGGCGGTTTTTAAGCCGTCTTGTTTATTTTAAAAGTAGCCCACCAGACACAACACCCTCACTTTTCTCTGGGGGATGAAGAACTATACACCCTGTTCTTCGTACCCCTATAGGGTGTAAAAGACCTCATCACGAAGCCGTCAACCAAGCATTCTGTACATCAAACTAAGCAACTTTACGCAAAAGTTATTGCTGGGTATCGACTTCTTATTTTTGGGGTGAAAAATCATGTTTTGTGTTAGAACTCAATGTAACGCACTCAAAACATTGTGCTGATGGATGGATTGAATAGTACGGGGGTCGTGGAGGTGTTTAAAGTAAAAATCTTAGATTAAAAACTTGTGTATTAAAAAAAAAAAAACTTTTAAAAATGTTGGAACTTTACCCCCAATATCTCCGTAACTAGAAGGTATGGTGTAGAACAAAAAAATAATCGCTATGACGGGGAGAACAAGTGCATTTCGGCTTCGGTGGTGTTTTACACCTTTTAGGTTGTGTTTCCACCAGAGATGAGCGAGTATGCGTAGCGAGGGATGTGTGTGGAACTAACCAATCACATAGCTAGAATAGCTAGAGCTGTGAAAAATAAGCGACATTATTGGTTAGTACCACACACATCCCTCGCTACGCATCCTCGCTCATCTCTGGTGGAAACGCAGCCTTATACTGGTGACCCGGACGTGAAAACTAATTTATAGACGGATGTTTTTTTTTCTTGGTGTCAGAGTTTGTTTTAATACCGCCCATGGGCCTCTGACTTTGGCTTTACATGCCGTCGAGAAATATCTCTCATACATGCTGGTTTTTTCACGATGTTTTCCTAATAATAATAATTAATTTGGTAACAGTAATATTCCTTCCCGTGATGATAGATAGCTGAATCATTGTTTCAGGAAAAACACTGACGATAGGCATAGGCACGTGAGCTGAATTTAAATTCAGTATGACAAATCAGGATCTAATTGTTGCAACGTTTAAAGTATTACTCATTACATTATCATAATCTTTTCAGGCTAGAACTTTTCATGGTATGATTCTAACTTCCTAAATGAGAACTTTAGACCTGCCTTGAGTTTGACTGTCAATGAAGGTCTGACGTTGGAGAGGGAAGGCAGTTGTGAGAGATCCGCAACAGTTTAAAGCAGCTTTATCGTGTCTCGGCTCGTAACAATGTTACAAAATAATACTATAATAAATATGATAAAAATGATTGTTGCCTGTTAATTAATAACTTATTCAAAATCTATCAAATATAGAATCTGTCGATAGTAGAATCGGTCAAACATATAATCTGTCGGTTGTAGAATCTGTCAAATATAGAATCTGTCGATTGTAGAATCTGTCAAATGTAGACTAAACGATTTCATGCACCTTGAAATCATTCCCTCTATGTAGATTCCTTCTATGTCGACTCGTGAAACAAATGACATCTGTTTTAAAAACTTTACGCTTGACCTCGACGTTGGAAAAGTACAAAACAACAAGTAAAACGTTTTTATTTACAAATAAAATCGATGACTTATAATCTTCCCTAGCAGGTAGCGTCACTATTATTTACATTGGTTGGCCAATTTTAAGTGTTGCTAGGTGAAATTTAAGGCGGAAACTCCACGGTAGCCCGCGAAATTCAAATTTTCTTACGTTTTTTTACAATTTGCAGGTCAGTGTCAGGTTGTAAGTTGATTAAAATATGATTCGCGGCTGTAACACGTATGTAGTGTAGTTACAGAATTATAATCATTAAAATCATCAATTCAACCTTCTAAGTTCATGGAACTGTATTGAATGACTTTTTCATGAAATAGTGACCTGCAAATTGCAATAACGTCGAAAATTTGAATTTCGCGGGCTACTAGTTTAGAACATTGCTATCCAGTCTTCAAAAGTACGGTAAGCCGATACACTCGGTATTCATTTGTTAACCTTTGACAGCCGTTACAGGTAGACTGACAACCAGTCTCAGGGATATCGTGGTACCCAGAACTTGGTTTTTGGAGATCTGATAGATAGTCGCTCCAAGTCATCATCTGGCTAGCCTTCTCCCAACTATGTTGGGGTCAGCTTCCAGTTTAACCGAATGCAGCTGAGTACCAGTATTTTACATGAAGCGACTGTCTTTCGGAACTCCTCAAACGAGTGAGTACTGGGTAATACGATACCCCTTGGTGAGACTGGTTGTCAGATTTTTAAGCCACCGACTACCTGTAACGACTGTCAAAGATCTAGAAATAAGCTGGGACTAACGGCTAAACGTGCTCTTCGCGACACGGAGGAAATTCGGTATGTAATGGATGGTCACCCATCCACCGATCAACTTAGACAAGCGCGGCTTAACCTTGAAAATCGACCCGAGTGTTTGTCAACGATCTACAAATGATCGCCGAGACCAACGGTTTACAGTGCGTTCCTACACACGGAGGAAACTTGGTATATAATGGATGGTCACCCACCTCGGTCCAACCTAACGACCCATTGATCTCAGTGGCTGTTATTAAGCTGCATCTGGTTAGAAAGGTCACCAAGACTAGGCATGTTGTTGACTATCTTCTCATACTTCCCGTCATGACAACACAAGACAACAGTCCTCGAAAGAAAGTCCCGTTCGCAGTGTCCATCTTCAATAATCTTGTTTTGTTTCTTTGTTATCTTATCAGCTGAGATTGTAGCTGTTTCACTAATAGAAATAGTATGACCAAGCGTTACTCAAGTCTTGGTATCGCTATGTATACTTGGCGTTATCTGTATATCATAATATTTGGTAAAAATACGTAGAGATAGGAATAGCCACAACCACATCTATTTTGTTGTGTCATTGCGTGTCGTAGGCAGCCTATAATTGTGGAGTTTTCCATGGATAGCAATTTGTTAATTTACTGACCGATTCTGTTTTGGAACTTTTAAGTAACAGCCCGGGGTCAAGATTGGTGCCCCATTGATGTCAATTGACTCTTCTTCGCTCCCTTTAACATGTAACTTGAACGTAACTGGTGAAATTTTGGTGTGATATAAATAAACCTCTACCCAACCCCTCAGGAATTACAGGCGTGAAGCTATGTTTTGTTTTGTGTTACTAACCGGTTCTTTAGTCAAAGTCTTCATCAGCCATCTTTGTATCGATAGAAAGTATGTATCGTTCTATTCACCTACTCTGATCTTTGCCAGATGCGAATTGTGGTGTTCACTACAAACACTAGTTATAGTTATAGGGTTTAGAATAAAACCACCAAATTATCAGTAAGTAGATGAACTCTAAGGGTACGTATGCTCCGGCGAGCCGCCCACTACCTGAACGCGCCCAAAAGGTGGTAGCCGTAAGGCTGGCCCGGGGCTACCGCACGATTGCCCGCGAGGCGGCGAGCCTCCTTGCCGGATTGCCGCCATGGGATCTGGAGGCGATAGTCCTCGCGCGCCTGCATGAATGGCGCGCAGAGGTGCTACGCCGGGGGGAAACTCCGCTGCAGCGACAAATTGTCGCTCAGCGGACAGACTTCCGGCGGGATCTTATGGCGACATGGAGAGAGCGACTGTCGCAACCCCGTGCAGGGCACGCCACAATAGTGGCGATAAGTCCCCTCTTTGAGGAGTGGCTTGAGAGACGCCACGGCGTCCTCACCTTCCGCCTGACGCAGGTCCTCACCGGACACGGAGTGTTCGGGAGGTTCCTGCACCGAATCGGGCGGGAGGAAACGCCCGGGTGCTTCCATTGTGAGGATCGACCGGAGGACACGGTGGAACACACGGTGGAGGTGTGCCCCGCGTGGGCGGAGCACCGCCGTGTCCTCGAAGCGGCGATCGGCGGCGGCGACCTCTCGCGTCCGGCCCTCGTGCAAGCCATGGTCCGGAGCGAGACGGAATGGGACGCCGTCACCTCCTTCTGCGAAGCAGTAATGCTACAGAAGGAGGTGACGGAACGGGAAAGGGAGAGAACCTCTCAGCGTCCCGGCCGCCGCGGGAGACGCCCCGGGCGTCGGGGGCCACCGTAGGCGCGGGCCTGTGGACGGTGGGCTATGGGCTAGCTCGCCGTCCGTCCGTCTCATGACGACAAGCCGTGTCGACGGCGCGTTCGTGTTCCACGCGCGCCTCAAAGAGGGTCAGCAATAGGAAGGGGTCCGCAAAGGCCGATGCCTGCCGGGGTTGCGGGACTGTTCGAAAGAGATACCGTGGCCCCGGAACACAAAGGGCGATGAAGGAACATGGATGGGTTTTAGTCAGTAAAAGTAGCTCCTGCTCCGCCCAGAGCGGGAGGAGTCATTTGATAATTACACATCAGAAAAAAAAAGGGTAAGTACGTGTGCTCGCTGCCCGGGATAAGTACGGATTACTCAAACGACGGAACCTTAAAGCTCACGCTACGTTTATTAGTATATCACACGAATGATCCCTCGATCCTCCTCTATCCTAATGACTGTTCGTGGGTATTCGTCAAACCTAAAACCTATTTACTGTAACAGACCTGAGGTGGTTCGAAGGTGCCTCCACTACATATTTAGTACAGTCATCTCATCATCCACAGCCCGACTTCACCGGTATAGTCCTCTCTTTGATTGTGTCAAGCTATCTTGTGCGAGCCTCATCCAGGATATCCACGCGATGGCCACAATGTCGTCTGCTCATCTCGTTGCCGATCAGTGCTCCGCAGTACAGTACCTGACCGCTTTCCCTTCGCTTCTTTTCAAGGCTGTATTATCTTACTGCTGGGGAAAAGCCCGATGAATTGGTGTTTTTTGGTGCAGTTCTTTCAATAGTTGGAGCCAGTTATAGCGGTCATAGACCCACCTTCATTTATTAAAGTTCTTAACTTGGAAAACCAAAAATAAGCTTGTTCAAGTCTTGAATCGTCATCTATCGTAATCTTCAAAATTTTTTGTAATGAAAAACGATATAAGGTTTATTTGTTTTGGTTCGTACGAAGAGATACCTATTAGGGAAAGGGCAATGACCGCTATTCTCATCTTAACTGGCACCAACTATATCCACTGCTAATGTAGACCACCAGTCGTTAGTTCTGTGAAAAAAATGATGATTAGTTAAAAACAGGATATGTGCGTCAAAAGTAGGTCTGTATTTTAAAAGTATTCACACAGATATTAACACAAAAAAAGGAAGTAGCGATAAGGACGATAAGATTACGTCTGCTTACTTCTCAGTATCGCGGCCTAGTATGCGAGTTTAGTGAAACGGTATTGCAGTGTATCCCTTTGCGTTATGAATTAATTAATGGCATGCGTAGGAAGGGACGTGGGTAAACGAAGGACGTAAGGATTGAAACAAGTAGCGTATTGTAGCTTCTACCTAACCCTATGTCAAAATGGTGTGAGATTAGGGAACTATTTTTGCACCTAACTAATAGCTTAAAAACTTCTAGAAGTCCTAGTTTGATTATTGTTGCTTAAGTTAGTTTTAATGTTTAATTTAATGTTTTTGTGCCGATTTGATTTTTGTTATAGTTGTCAATAGTTTTATTTTATTTAAAAACTTTTACTGACCTTATTAAATTAAGCAATGTAAAGTGGTGGCCTGAAACACAGGTTTAAATAAACCTAGATCAGGCAGGTCCCTACCTAACATTTGACTTCGACATTTTCGTTACTTGGAACTGTTATTATTAAAAAGGATGTAAAACACCTCTTAACAAAGCCGAAAGGCACTTGTTCTCCTCGTCATTGCGATAATTTTTTTGTTCTACACCATACCTGGAAACCTTCTCGGGTAACGTAGATATTGGCGGTCAAAGTTCCAACTTTTTGACAAGTTTTTTTTTTTTTTTAATACAAGTTTTTAATGTAAGATTTTTACTTTAAACACTTCCACGACCTCCTTACTATTCAATCCATCCATCAGCACAATGTTTTGAGTGCGTTACATTGAGTTCTACCACAAAACATGATTATTAATCCCAAAAAAAAAAATCGTTTCCCAGCAATAATTTTTGCGTAAAGTTACTTAGTTTGATGTATAGAATGCTTGGTTGACGGCTTCGTGATGAGGTGTTTTACAACCTGTATAATAGCTTTCTTGCAAAATTTACTATCACTGTGAGGTTTGTTTAGACAGATCAATGGCTTTAGTTCGCCCTTTTTCGTTTTCACAAAGTTACAGCTACCACAGGTTGTCTCAGAAAGCAAAATGCGCCAAATAATGCTTTACGCTTTTATCTGTTATTTTATTTAAAAAACCGGCCAAGTGCGAGTCGGACTCGCACACGAAGGGTTCCGTACCATTGACTATATTTAGTATTTGTTGTTATAGCGGCAACAGAAATACATCATCTGTGAAAATTTCAACTGTCTAGCTGTCACGGTTCATGAGATACAGCCTGGTGACAGACAGACGGACAGACAGCGAAGTCTTAGTAATAGGGTAAAAAATTAAAAGTACCTGTGATACTGGAATATTTTGTATTTTTGTGTTGATCCCATAGTAAAATTTGTACATACTCATTCATTCGATTATTCACTTCCTTAAAGAGGATTCATTCAAAAACTACCAGTTTAATAAAAATTAAAAAAAATATATCCTTCCAGTTAAGGCGACTACATGAGCTAAACGCGAGTTTTTTATAATGCATAAAAGCATATGATTCACTGCAATAAACAAAACCAGAAAAATATATGATATTCTTCAGGATATATGCTAGTACGACAGTGTTTTGAAAACATAATACAACTAATTTTATTCGATACAAAAAAATCACGAACTTATCCCAAAAATTTCTTTTAATGAGTAAAAACCGTACTAAAATACATGCGATCATTCTGTTTTTGGCAAATAATTCTTCAAGCAACATATTATTAGCATGATAGTGTTTTATTTTTTTAGTCCAATCAATAGATTTTTTGTAAATTGCAAAAAACACTCAATTCGCACTATTCGGCCCGCAGTGACTGACGTAAGAACCACTTTGTAGTGCAAGCTGATTAGAACTTTATTCTAACAGTATTTCAAACGAAGTTTGAACCACCACAAATAGAGTTGCTAATTTAACTCCTGTAATCGCCTTAAATCATATCAGTTAGTTACCATTGCGTGTTCATTCAGTAAAACACACTTAAGTAATTACAATGCAAATGACATTTACTAGAAGAATGCTATAAATAAATGATGCTAACCCACTTTGAGGGTTTGCCTTTCTACCCTCTGGAGTGCCATTATAAGTATATTGTCCTTTTATAAGTGCAAAGGTTAATGTGATAATGAACTTTACACGGGGACTCATCTAAAAATAGGCTTTCGGAGTCAAGCTATTATTAATTTTTTAAGACTTTTCTGTTGTGGTCTCGAAAATTCCTCTCGGAATGCACTGATAGCTAAATTAATGACTTGTTATCTTTTAAAACGAACTTCAGTCTAATTTCAACTGCTAATAATGACAACAGTTTTTTCTTTTTAACATATCCCCACACTAGTAATTTCCCCTATAAAGTAGGTGCGTTTACAAACATTTAAAGCCACACAGGGCGTACTTTGGGTTTCTGCGTTTTCGCGTGTCTGCGTCCAATACAAAATGCGATATCAAAATAAAATTCATTTATTTCAGATCATTGACCCTTATTAGATACTAGCGGACTTCCCGCGGTTTCACCCGCGTAGTTCCCGTTCCCGTAGGAGTACGGGAATAAATTATAGCCTATGTTACTCGTGGATAATGTAGCTTTCGAATGGTGAAAGAATTTTTTAAATCGGTCCAGTAGTTTTTGAGCCTATTCATTACAAACAAACAAACAAACAAAGTTTTCCTCTTTATAATATTAAGTATAGACAAAACATTAAACAAAACTTTTGTCAATTTTACAGTCAACTGATTGAATAAATGACACCTATGATCAAACTGTGACTTTTTCATTACTATTATTCACAAGTGAGATACTCGTATAGGGTTTTTTTTATAGGTTGAGGTGCTTGTTGCTTTGTTCTTAAAAAAGTTTCGATACAAAAAATCATGTTCAATAAATAGTACAAATAAATTCATGTACCTATAGGGAACGTGCAGGAACTATAGGTGGCAGCACTAAACGACAAAAGAGACACTATGCGGACAGTAAAGGAAACTTATGCTGTCACCTGTCACGCAAATCTATTCAAAAGTATTATTTTTGATTATGCTAAAAGGTATAAAACATGGGTTCCGGTCTATCAATAATGTTCGTCAGCGTAACATGAATGTTGACCAATATGAATTTTGTATGTTTCGTTTATTTTCTCTGATGATAATTGTGGTGCATGAAGAAACGGTGACAACTTTCATATTTTCAACACATGTTTTAATGGAAGGGAATCCTTTATCAGCGAGAACCGTATCTCCAGGCTATAACAAATCAATCCACAATCATTTGTTATAAGCAATCACCATAACGCCCTCCGTAGTATTTAGATACAAAACTTATGAAACCACAAGGAGTGCGGCCAACTAAAAACTTTATTGTATACCAATGTTTATAATCTGAGCACATGTGGACTCTTTGTTCAACTGTTGAGGAATATTCGGTGTGAACTTCAGTGCAGTCTAATCCATAATCATTTGTTATAAGCAACCACTAGAACGCCCTCCGTAGCATTTAGATACAAAACTTATGAAACCACAAGGAGTGCAGCCAACTAAAAACTTTATTGTATAACCATGTTTATAATTTGAGTACATGTGGACTCTTTGTTTAACTGTTGAGGAATATTCGGTGTGAACTTCAGTGCAGTCTAATATCTGTGTTCGGTGTTCGCTGAAGTTTAAATGGTACGCCAGTACCATTTAATGTTTGCTTGGACGGTTGATTTTGAAAGCTATTGAACTTTTTCAATGCAGAGTGTAACAAAAACAAATTGTGTTCAAATATTTTTCTTACTGCATTTATCCATTTTTTGCGTTTTTCACTTAAACATGGTATGAGAGTACTATTCTTTGGAAAGTAATAGAATTTTATTATTTTACGCTATTTGATTAATTTTCATTTTTGTGGATGTATTGGTACATCCAGAAATGCAACAATGGATTATGATTAGGTAGAATAATCATTTTCAATAATAAAATTAATTCTATTCTTTGGAAAGTAACAGAATTTTATTATTTTACGCTATTTGATTAATTTTCATTTTTGTGGATGTATTGGTACATCCAGAAATGCAACAATGGATTATGATTAGCTAGAATAATCATTTTCAATAATAAAATTAATTCTGTTTACTTGCTTTACATGTCAATGTCAAGTATTAATAGGGTACAAGATTCGGATTGGTGACGCCAGTCGGCACCACCGTCGTTGTGCACGTTCCCTATTGCTTGCTCATTTTATGCAACTTCGTATTTAAATAGATAATTTGAACTTTCACTCAAATATAACTTTTGTTTTCTAACTTTGAATTCCCCATTTTGTACGTTGCTGAAAAGCTATTCGCGAAAAGAAAAAAAAAAACCTCATTATTTTAGTCTATGGCCGATCGCCATTGTTACATGCGCGGGCATAGGAAAACTGATTAATTTTTCCCGCCATTGCGAAACATTTTTCACAACTCGTTTTCACTGTTGAAATTATAGTTATTTATTAATTAAAATGTCTACAAGTACTAGTTATGAAGAAAGTGATTTATGTTGTACACCGCCCGATATAAGATGTGAAGCCCTTAACGTTATGGAAAGTTTACTACCTGAAAACTCCAAGGACAAATATCTATTATCTACTAAAAAAAATAGTTTTTAGTATTATTTGCTTCACAAGTGTGTTGAAAAACGTCGTATGATACACGTGTGTATTGAGTGTATTGATGATTACCGTCCTCAGCTCTCTTAAGACCCTCGCCTGACGGCTCGGGTCTCAATAGCGCGTCAGCAGTAATCACCAACATTACACACTTGTACCATAATTTACTATTAATATAGAGCTAATCACTCTTGCAATTGTTTATTCACTTCACAAATCTCAACACAATAATTCAATTTAGTGACAGAGATCATAACAACATTGACCACTTAGTTAAAGTTAAACTTACATCCATACTGCACGTATTTTCAAGATTGTATTGTATTGTATCCCACGCACGGTCGCTTCTCACTTAAAACCAGTTCATGTTTTAAAGTGATATTTTTATTTAATTATTATGTTTTAAATTAGGTTGATTTGATTAGGATTTTGTGATAAATGTAAGATCTCATTTTTAATTGGAATTGTTATAAGTATGAGTAGAATAGATACAAATAATTTGTGCGGTATCGGGTTTTCTATTGTATAATTTTAGAGAGTGAACTAGTTTTCTTAGGTGATTGTTTCTTGAAATATTGGTATAGTTAATATTTCTTTGTCATTTTGCTTGAGAGACTGATTAAAACGTGTTACAAAAGTTTATTAGTTTAATTTAGAATAAAAACTAAAAAATATCCGTATTATCCGCATTATCCGGATAATCCGGATAGTAAAATATTGATATCCGTATTATCCGGATAGTAAAAATGAACGGATATTGCAAGCCCTACCCGCACCCAAACGAGATCCGTCCGTCCTCCAAGACGAATTCCTGCCCAAACCATAATGGTTCCTCCTTGGTATGGGTGAACTTCCTGAGGGTTCTGGAGACGGCTCCATCGTCCAGGAACTCGCCAAACACGCGTCCTTCGTGAATCTGGATGGAAGCCGAACCTGGATTCATCCGTGAACAGTACATTGGACCATTGGTCACGGCCCCAGTCCACGTGGTTCCGAACCCATTCTAATCGTCGTCCACGATTGCCTCTCCGTAAAGGTGGGACCCGGAGTGGTCTACGAGAGCGTAGATTGCTTTCATGCAGTCGCCTTCTTACAGTTTGGTCACTCACAAGCACTTGGTGTTCCACTCGCAGCCTTTGGACCAATTGAGTCGCCGTTGCATTTGGTTGTGCTCGCGCAGTAATTTGCAAAAATCGGTCTTGTCTGGGGGTAGTGATGCGACTTGGCCCCCGGTGCCTCTCCGCTACTTCACCTGTGGCACGATAGCGTGTCCACAATCTTGAAATTACATTTTGATGGGTCCCTATGGCCTCAGCAACATTACGCTGAACAGATCCAGCTTCCAGCATTCCCACAGCTCGTAACATCTCCGCCCTCGTCAAATGTCGGCGTTGCATGGCTACAATACCTCAATTTTAACTTTATCTTTCGTTTAAAAATGAAAAAAAACTGTAACTAAACGTAATTCGTATTGTTTTCTAAATTTCGCACAAATGAAAATTCCCTCTCCTATACATCAAGACATTTTTATGCCACCGAAACAAAAGAATTTTCAAAAATTTGAATTTGGAATTAGTCTGAGATAAATTACAAACAAATCGGTGTATAAAAGATTCCAATGCGGCCAGTACTTTTCGAGTTATTTAATTGAGTATGAAATATCCCTAGACCGTGTTGATGTGTGTATTAGTAAGATGTATATTGTGTACCTACTTTTAAGTGATTTTCTACCATATTTCCTTAACATTCAGCCAACAGTATCGAAAGTAAGCATGAGGTGACGATATTGGGAGGACTCAATGAGTTCTGCGTGAAATTCTTCGGCCCTCCTGGAAGTGAGTATTTACATTTATTTATTTTAATCGAATCTGATACTAAAATGTCCTAATTATTATTTGATTCATTAGTGTACTGATTGATTCAGGTAAGATTGTTATAATATGCTAAGTATTCCCCTTTTCTATAGAGAATTGAGGAACTTTATACTCTGTTCCTAATTCTAAAGAACAGTATTATAGTGTGACAGTGGTTGCTTTGTCAATTCTTTAAAATAACCAAAAACACATTTGATTATTCAATAAAAGGTCTGGTTGATTCAAAAATGTACCACACCTGCCGAAAATAGTCACTCGACTAATAATTTAGGACGCCCATCCAACAACACGTTGGTTTGTTCAAGAAATTTCCTATTGTATCATCATCAGCCTACAGCAGTCCACTGCTGGAAATGGCTTCCCCAATCGCAAGCCATTCAACTTAATTCTCAGCAACTCTCATTCCGTTGCTACCAGCCACCTTGCGAAGATCGTCGCTCCACCGAGCCCTGACGACGCCTGTTGGGTCGTCCGTTTACGACTGATTGATTAGACATAAAAACCAACTTCTCAAATTCCAGCTCCATACGAGGGTGGCGTATGGCGCGTGCGCGTGCACCTCCCAGACCACTACCCCTTCAAGTCTCCCTCCATTGGCTTCATGAACAAAGTGTACCACCCCAACATCGACGAAGTCTCCGGCACCGTGTGCTTAGACGTTATCAACCAAGCCTGGACTGCACTCTATGGTGAGTTGATTAATTTATAGCGGCATAGTATAAAATATAATACAGCGCCATCTGTAAAGCAAAAGAGGAACTAAAATGGGATTCCTACAGCGCTCAATCAGAGTTCACATTATTGTCTGTGTTGGAAATATGTAACTTAGTTTTGATTCGCCAGTTAAATTATATCATCTGTTTAGCCTTTTCCCAACTATGTTGGGGTCGGCTCCCAGTCTAATAGGATGCAGCTGAATACCAGTATTTTACATGGAGCGACTGCCTATCTGACCTCCACAACCCAGTTGGTACTGGGTATTACGATACCCCTTGCACAGAGCCCCTTGGTACGACTAGTTGTCAGACTTTCGGGCCAATGACTACTTAACGACTGTCAAAGATCTATAATTGACAGACGAGACCAACGGCTTAACGTGCTTTCCGAGGCACGGAGGAAACTCGGCATGTAAAGGGTGGTCACCCCTCCACGGCCAACCTAGGCAGGTGCGGCTTAACGGATTCGAGCGGCTGTTATTATTTAACCACGAGTTAAATAAATGTCACTATACATTAGACTAAATATAAAACTGACCAGTAACTAGTTCTAACTGCACATCTCAGCATATGTTCTGATTGACAAGTTACGTTTCAATATCACACTAACCGCAGAACGCATGAAACTAAACCGCAATGTTGTGGTCAAACTTTTGTTTTAGATTTATAGCTTTTATCGGACTAGGAAGTCTATGACCCTGATCATCAAGAGTGCAGCAACCATGAGTAGTCACCTCACCTATTTTATTTATTTATTAATAGCACTTCGGCCGCGACTTTGTAGGCGAAATTTGTGATAGCTCGGCTAATTTTCATTATATCAATATAATTAATAGCCTATGTTACTCAGTGATAATGTAGCTTTCTAACGGCAAAAGAATTTTAGAATTCGGTCCACTCCAGTAATTTTTAAGTTTATTAGTTACATACAAAAATACAAATCTTTCCTCTTTATAATAGGAAGCCGACCCTAATATAGTTGAGAAAAGGCTAGGCAGATGAAAATTGTTAACAACATCCGATTTAAAAAGGGGAGTAATATTTTTATAACAATTTCACTCGGACGGAGGTCGCAGGCAACACCTAGTTACCAAAACCGGCCAAGTGCGAGTCGGACTTCGTCGCGAATGAAGGGTTCCGGACCATCATAGTAGGGGAGCCCCTTTTAATTTTTAAGGAGAATGGCGAGATTGCATGTAATTCGGGACCCAGTGATATGGGTAGCGTACATTGTGGAAACTTATTAATAGTTAAAGAACGACTTACTTAAGGGCTATATATCCCTCAAATGGCTTAGCATGATCCTCCGTTACGCCTAAAATACGGCAGCATTAATTTTGAAATAAATATATGGTAAAGTTGAGGATTAATGCTAAGTCCTATTTGATGAAAACACGATTCCATAAACTTTTCTCGATAAGAAAAAAATCCAAAGTTACCTCCAAATCAAACAATAAACCGCTGGTATTCAAAAAGCACTTCAAATTAGATTCAGATCATGAAACTTTATATACTAACTGAACTAACTATAAAGCAGGTCTTATGTGTTTTATTTTTTTATTCCAATCAATAGATTTTTTGCAACAATCGCTTTGTAGTGCAAGCTGATTAGAACGTTATTCTAACAGTATTACAAACGAAGTTTGAACCACCACAAATAGAGTTGCTAATTTTAGGGTTAGAAGGCCCTTAAGACTAAAAAAAAAGCAAATGGAAAGTTGGTCATAGAAGTTGGGAGAAAAAAGATATTTAAGGTATAAGATTATAACCTAACTTATGGCACGGACTTATTGGTTATTATTTAGTAGTAGAATGGCATAAAATAGCATTTATCCGTATTCCACGTAGCCGTTGAACACAAACAAACAATGGAATAATCCACAGACTATGTCCACGGATGAATTTGACACTCACGTTCCATTTCTCAGTTGTAAGAACGTAAATGTCAAACGTTGCGTTCGCAAACTGCACGATGACTTATTTTGTATAAATTAAAATCATTCGTAACTTTTAATTCCCATCACCTAGTAACTGAAAATGTTTTTAAAGAACTCTGATAAACTCTTTACTATAATTAATACAAACTAGAACGTGAACGGCGCTCCGTTGATTTTTAAATTACGTGGGTACAACTTCGCCATTCACATTTATTATCTGTTGTTTATAGCGGCGACAGAAATACATCATCTGTGAAAATTTCAACTGTTTATCACGGTTCATGAGATACAGGTACAGCCTACGGACAGTGGAGTCTTAGTAATAGGGTCCCTTTTTAACCCTTGGTCAGTGATACTAATCTGATGTTTATTGGTGTTCCAGACCTGTCGAACATATTCGAGTCGTTCCTGCCACAGCTGCTGACCTACCCAAACCCTATCGACCCTCTGAACGGCGACGCCGCCGCCATGTACCTGCACAAACCTGAGGAGTACAAGAAGAAAGTTTCAGGTAACTGATATCATCATCTGCCTAGCCTTTTCCCAACTTTTATTGGGGTCGGCTTCCAGTCTACCCGGATGCAGCTGAATACCAGTATTTTACATGGAGCGACTGCCTATCTGACATCCACAACCCAGTTAGTACTGGGTAATACGATACCTCTTGGTAAGACTGGTTGTCAGACTTTTGCGTCCACTAGACCAAGAAAGCAGTCAATATGTAAATCTTCATTCATCAATCTTCATAAAATTCAGTACATTTATATCTTTGTCGACCCGATTGGCGCAGCGGTAGTGAGGCTGCTTTACGTTCTTAGGGTCCCGGGTTCGAATCCCGGTCGGTGCAAATGTTTGTGTGATGAGCATGGACATTTGTTTCAGAGTCATGGATGTTTATATGTATAATAAGTATGTATAACAAACAAAAAAAAAAGTATCTATGTAGTATATCAACTATCTGGTGTCCACGACACAAGCTTCGTTGCTTAGTGTGGCACTAGATGGCGCTGTGTGTAATGTCCAGCAATATTTATTTATTTATCCAGCAATATTTATCTCATCCACCAAAATATCTATCTTTCCAATATTGTACCTAAAATATTTCTAGGAAAACCCGACGAAAGACACACGTGTAGGCAATAAACATGTCTGAAGCATTTAGATATTATTCGTTCTACACATTAATGGGCTTGGATATTTATTACTGATCATTTGTGTTTATTTGCCAAGCGTAAATCGACCATTGGTTCATCAAAATACAGTCCATTCTTCATCATTAGTATACAGCAGGTCAGTGTTAGACAAGAGCTGGTCGCTAAATAATAACAGCCGCTCGGGTCGATCTTTAGGTTAAGGCGGGCTTGCCAAGGTTGGTCTGTGGGATGGGTGACCACCCATTACATACTGAGGTTCCTCCGTGCCTCGGAAATCAAGTTAAACCATTGGTCTCAGCTGTCATTTGTAGAACTTTGACAGTCGTTACAGGTAGTCAGTGGCCTGAAAAGTCTGACAGTCTTACTTACCAATAGGTATCGTATAACCCAATAATAACTCTGTTGTTGAGGTCAGATAGGCAGTCGCTCCATGTAAAATATTAGTCATAATCAGCCTATAATGTTCCCACTGCTGGGACACGGCCTCCTCTCAACGAGACAAACCACCATTCCCCTTAGTAAGACTGTACCTATATCAGATTTTCGGGCCACTGACTACTTGTAACAACTGTCAAAGATTTACATATGTCAACCGGGACCAACAACTGTGTTTTTTCGAGGCATGGAGGAAACTCTGTATGTAATGATGGTCACCCATCCACTGACCGACCTTAACAAGCGCTGCTTAACCTAGACGATGGACTCATGCTAATATTATTATTTTGATTTAATTCTTTGTAAGTGCGTGTAATTACTGGAACATCAGATATTTCATCCTATGTCAGTCATAAATAGTTCAAAAGTGCCGTAACGGTCGTAAGTCTTATTTCAATTTAAAAAAAAAAAGATAACAACAAAAAAAGCGAAGCTACAGTCACAAGGCATAATAACTTGAGAAAGTACTTTAGTTGCCCATTCCGTAGCGTAGATCTCTATGGAGAAGAACGGGCAAGAAACTCCATGGACACTCTTTTCAATCAAAATATTGTTACAAAATCTTTATGTTGAGATTATACATACAGGGTATAAACAACCCCATCACGAAGCCGTCAACCAAGCATTCTGTACATTAAACTAAGTAACTTTACGAAAAAACTATTGCTGGGAAACGATTTTTTTTTTGGGGTGCAATGTAACGCACTTAAAACATTGTGCTGATGGATGGATTATATAGTACGGGGGTCGTGGAGGTGTTTAAAGTAAAAATCTAACATTAGGAACTTGTATTTAAGAAAAAAACTTGTCAATATAGAACAAAAAAATGATCACAATGACGACGAGAACAAGTGCCTTTCGGCTTCGTTAAGAAGTGTTTTACACCCTTTATACAGGGTGTAAACAACCTCATCACGAAGCCGTCAACCAAGCATTATGTACATCAAAGTAACTTTACGCAAAATTTATTGCTGGGAAACTACTTTTTTTTTGGGTGAAATATCGTATTTTGTAGTAGAACTCAATGTAACGCACTCAAACCATTATGCTGGTGGATGAATTGAATAGTACGGGGGTCGTGGCGGTGTTTTAAGTAAAAATCTTACAATAAAAACTTGTATTTAAAAAGAAACTTGTCAAAAAGTTGCAACTTTGACCCCCAATATCTCCGTAACTAGAAGGATCCCAGGTATGGTCTAAAACAAAAAAAAAATATCGCAATGACTGGGAAAACAAGTGCCTTTCGGCTTCGTTATGTGGGAATGATGTAGAATAATCAGCAATAAGCTCTGGTATTGAAGATATCCAAAAATAGAGTTGACCAGTAACTGCAGATGGGCCGTCAAAAAAACACTCCCAACCTCCCAAGATCAACAGTTCAGTAAAATGGCAGTTGGCACTGATACAATACTACGTCAACTGATATATTACAACTATTGGCCGGGAGCCATGTTTTGACACGCCGTCAATGAGCGCTTGATAAATACGTGTTTCTGACGAGTCACTTTTACTACAGTTGGAGAACAGCTGATTGGGTTAAATTTGGGGGTTAAGTCATCCAAAATGGCTAATCCAAATAGAAATTGGTACTGGTACATGTCCTTTTACCTTGACCATCTCAGACACTAATCTGCATAGTCCTCATGTGAATTGAGCAAGATTGTCTGGACTTCAAAAGAGACTGACCTCTGAATTTGTTTCGGCTGTCTCTTCTCTAGAGTAGTCAGGTACGAAACACCAGCCCCATCTAGTTTAAAAAAAAAATGACGTGTAAAAGTGTTTGTAAAAACCTACTTGCAAAATAAACATCATTTATCATTGGTTGCTGCCTTCTTTCCAACTATGTTGGGGTCGACTTCAGAATAACCGGTTGCAGCGGAATACCAGTATTTTACATGGAGCGACTGCCTATCTGACCTCCACAACCCAGTTAGTACTAGGTAATACGATACCCCTTGGTAGGACTAGTTGTCAGACTTTTTGGGCCACTGTCAACCCGTGGGCCGTATTTTGTAGATCTTCGACTGTCAAAGATCTACAAAATACGACCGGGACGTACGGCTTACAGTGCTTTCCGATGCACACAGGGGTCTATATGCAATGAAGGGTCAATAATGGTAACAGAAAAGTCTTGACTACAAATATATTATTCATCTACTTCATCAGCTGAATACCAGTATTTAACATGGAGCGACTGCCTATCTGACCTCCACAACCCAGTTAATACTGGGTAATACGATACCCATTAGTAAGACTGGTTGTCAGACTTTTTGGGCCTCTGACTACCTAACGACTGTCAAAGATCTACAAATGACAGCCGGGACCAACAGCTTAACGTGCTTTCCGAGGCACGGAGGAAACTCGGTATGTAATGGGTGGTCACCCATCCACAGACCAACCTAGGCAAGCACGGCTTAACCTAACGATCGACCCGAGCGGCTGTTATTATTTAGCCACGAGCTCCTCATACATCATCAACAATCGATCGATCGATTCGATTATTCATCTACTTGATGTATCTAAATCTTATTTCCAGATTACGTCCGAAGATTCGCGACCGAGGAAGCCCTCCTAGAAAAGGACGCAATCACGGGCATGGGGGGCGCAGCCCCGGCGTCCTCGGGCTCCAAACCGTCCAACGGCAATGCCAACAATAATAGCGATACAGAGTCTTCTATGAGCGAATTCAGTGATGACGAAGCGCAAGATATGGAGTTATAACATAAGTTACCACAGATAAGTAATACTTGCTCACTCGTCACTGCCTTGTGTGTTGTGTAGAAAGAGTTTTGTTTGTGGTCTAATGTCTTCTCTTTTTATGGCAACACTGGTTTTGACAGTTCTTTGACAGGTGTTGCCATTATAATGATAATGAATATTCATGTATTGTAGCATTATGGTCTCACTGTAGACTACATTTTCGAGCGACTGTACGCTTTGTTCTGGTTGTTTGAAATCAAAAAGCTGTTTGCCGCGTTTTCTTGCGTTCACTATTCGAAATGAGATTGATCTACGGAGCTTATTCTGATAACACATTAAAGTTATCTTGCACTATTATTGAAAAAACTGGTGAGCAATTTTTGGTCATACTGGTTCCGAATCAAACTATATACAATAGGATTATTTTTCGTAGGGGTTTTTAATGTCACTGGGTTCCTGCTTTCTAGGGAATTCTTAAAGCTGCGTTGAAGCGGTGGTGAATTTTTATCACTCACTGTTATACCCCCTTTGGAGACGTATATCGCCAGTATGACCAATCCTTTAATTTAATACAAAATAAATCTGCCCTCACTTTTTTTTGCCGGTAGTAACACCGGCTATGATATATGTAAATACTTAATTAGTGTTTTAACTCGTACTGTTGAAGACACGACTATAAATGTTGAATTATACACATATTATATTATATCATATTATCTGCATTCAAGTTCGTAGTCTTTATAAATGTACTGATCCGATTTAAGTAGGACTGCCGAATTATTGGCTTCGACAGTGCTGTCCAAACTTTGTTGCTATAGCCAGCAAGTTTAATTTTCGAACACTTGATAAAGTCTACATTAGACCACAGACAAGACTAAAAACCAACCAGCCAGTTATCTGTACTCATACAGAGGTTCGCTGCCACCGTTTAACCAAAAAAAAAAGAAGTAAAATTATCTATTACAATGGACCACGAACTTTTTGCCAATTTAGAAGTTAAAAAAAAAGAATGCTCAGATACTCCCGAGGCGGCGAACAGAATACGCTTTAAATAATAATTATATATTTAAAATTAAATAAAAAAAAGTATATTATGCATGATGTCGAATCGTAAATTATAAATAAAAAACGGTAAAATTAACTTTTTTAGTCGTTCGGTGTGTTGGAAAATGTTACGGTTTTTAGGAATGTTTGGCTTCTCTTAAATGTGTCTATGCTTAAGATTAGCGGGAAAGATAAAGAAAGAAGTGTTCACGAATTCGTTGTAATGTAGGATGGTAGGCTTGGAAAATGATCGGTGGGCGTAACTAGGGGTAATATGGGGAGAATGCTAGTTTAAATAGATGTTTATCGCTTTAGAAGTTATTGATATCTGTTTTAGGTGTGACCGCACTTATCCACGTGGAATCAGCTTGATCCGATCAGAAAGCACTTTATGTCAATGCAATAAAAGCGACAATGTCGTTATTTTTCTTGTTTCGGTTCGGACAACGGGACTTGACATCGCGCCGAATTAAATGAGACAAGTGCCAATCGCCTCGTCGCCGTTTGCACGACCGACGTAGTGACAGACATCGCGGCAAGTGTAGTGGTTAGTGATCGGATCAAACCGATTTTCCGTCGATAAGTGTGATCTGTTTATTCGAATACGGTTTATATTAGCCCTAGTTGCGTCTAGATAGTAGAGGACTGACTGATTAAGATCTCAATTTGGATGCCATCCAATAATGATAACTATGTACACTTTTTTAAGGGGAATCGCTAAATTCATTTTTTTTTTTGCAATTTGCAGGTCACTGTCAGGCTTTTTGTTGATTAAAACATGTTTTGCGACCGTAATTAATGTGGATTTACCGTTTTAAAAAAAATCATTAATACAACCCTCTAAGTTCGTTTAATCCCGAGGAGTGACTATTTCATGAAAAAGTCAATCAATGGAAATAAATGAATTTACTTGGGTTGTTACTTTTGGGTTGTAATGATGATTGTAATGATTATAATTCGTCAAATGCACATGTGTTACGGTCGCGAATCATACTTTAATCAACATAAAATCCGACACTGGCCGGAAAATTGCAAATAAACGTAAGAAAATTTGAATTTCGCGGGTTATTCTGGAGCGTTACTCTTAAAAGAATACGTTTTCAGTTACACCGAGCACAACTTGTTTAAATACCTAAATATTATGACGCTGTTAGAAGTTCAATTACTTAGGGCCAAGTTCACCGAAAAGATAACAGTCTGATTATCTAAAAACAGCTGTTTAAAACACATTTTTGAACATGAAAATGTGTTTTAAACAGCTGTTTTTAGATAATCAGACTGCTAACTTTTCGGTGAACTTGGCCCTTAGTGTCTTTTATCAAGGTGTTTAATAAGATATTGTTTAGTGTTGGTGAAAGGACATTGTCTTGGTCAGTCAGTTCTCTACGTAGGAATGCTGTTGCGTATTTGTTGCATTCTTAATGTTGCAAGCTATTTTAATACTTTTTGTGCAGATAATAATTAATTGATTAATTCTAGACAAAAAAATATCAATTCGAATGAGTCACGCTTTTTTTTGCTAAGAATAGTAAATAATGTAGACAAAAAGTATGTGTAAAAAAAAAAACAAATTACTCCGTTTTGTCTAAATAACACAAGAAACACCTGAATTAATCTTCAATATAAACGCACAATTGGATTTCAATGTTTCATTTAGTTGAAATTTCAACAGTGCAATAATATTTAACCATTAATTTAGGTATCACTTATTTTTAGTGAAAACGGGCAATTAAGTTATAAAAATTAAATCACAACTTAAATAGACTAGATCACCATTAACCTCCATTTTGACTTTAATCGGGTAAAAAGTATAAAGTAACTTGCAACATTATTAGTGTGGCAGTACGCACATTTAAGTAACGAACATTTAAATACTAGATTTTAACTTTAAAGACGTACGCTATACCCTTAAAATTAAAATAACTTTCGAAAAAGTAATTATAATATGTATGATAGACTAACATAAGGGGAAAATGCGAGGGTAGCCTGAAAATTTAAATTTTCCAACGTTTTTTTGAACCTAGGTTTAATTTCAGGTTGTCTGTTGATGCTTTACGCTTGTAATCCTCGAATGGTTATGCAGAGGTGTATCTAAATGGTACACCCTCACATCGCTAGTTTTGTTTAAGCCAAATTTTTGGCTGACTCGTTTTAAATTGTCATTGACACGCTAAGAACAAGATTGGAATCGTCAATAGAATTGTATAACCGATGACCTCTCAAAACGGTGAAGGAAAACATCGTGAGGAAACCGGCATGTCTTAGAGCCAAAAAAATCGAAGACATGTGACATCTACCAACCCGCACTGCGCCCGCGTGGTGGATTATAGCCTATTCCCTCTCATAGAGAGGAGGCCTGTGTCCCAGCAGTGGGAACATTAATAGGCTGATGATGAACCGATGGCCTCTAATATCTTGATTTCATGAAATAGTCATTATTTAAGTCAGTAAGAACAAAGTGAGATTTATTGAGGATTTAAATGATTAGAATTCTTTAATATTCTTTTTATGGTCGCAAATCAATATAATTATTATCATCTGCACACAACCTGACTTACCTCCAAACAAAACGTAAGTAAATTTAAATTTCGCTGTCTACCTCAGCGCATCCACAATAACCTCTTTAGTTGAAGAGTTTTATCGACTGGCAACACACACGGTGTGAGTGAGCGAGATAGCATTTTGTAAATATCCTATCTGTCCCATAGTTTAAATCCAACTTAATATGAGCCCGAGTCGTCGGACTAAAGTCATCACTTATATCTCATAGGTATTTAATGTTTTTTTATTAATATGATTTTAGTTGTATTCGAAACGATGTGTCATTGTGAAATGTCGATCTCCCTCTTTTATGGCGGTTGGGTTGGGCGGAATTGTCGGCCATTTTAAATGTATTCTTTTTTTTAAATAATTTTAGACTAATGAGCAGCTGTACTTTAACCCGTATGCTCCCGGCCGTGCCTCCAGAGGCACAGTGCATTGTTATTTTAATTGTGTCTGTAATTGCGGGTATTGAAGTGTTAAATAAAGACACGTGAAATCGAAGTTAAGATATCTTTTTATTACTTCTTTCAATAATGTTGCTCATAGTTCTTTCGTCTCTCTAAAATTCCAATATTTTAATAAGAATTAAGAATATCAGTCTCTAATAGTAATGTTATTATATTCTATGAGTATCTGTCTACCTCAAAAGTTTAAAACATTTTTTTATGAATTTATAATCATAGCTGATTAATTTCTACCCAACCCATATTTTTCGTTGCTGGCGACACTAATATAGATTGTCTATGCTCTCGCCAATGTTACCTGTTAAAAGAATTGGCGCGAATAGTAACAGAACTGTGATTTTCAATTCTTCCCTTTGTTAGTGTGGATGGAAAATTTTGAAGTCAATTCGTCAAAAGAGGTTGAGAAAATATATATATTTAAATAAAAAGAAAAGCTGTACTTAGTCTAATTGCTGTTTGATGATTTTAGAGTTGTTTGTTGCTATTTTTATTTTCTTAGCACAATCATTATTTTTTATGCTTGAACACCGCTGGTTAGGTACGTTTTTTTAAATCGGATTTTGATTTTATTCGAGATATTAATATTAAGCTAATATTGCCAACATTCAGTCATTGTCGTTTAACAATTATGTACTTGGTAAATTGTAAGTGAAATGTTTGTAATATATGCAATATTTTTCCTGCTGGTAGAAAACAGGGCATTACTTGACAATAATGTTAATAATATCACTGTTTACTGTTCATGAAGTGAGATGATTTGTAAGGACTATTTCGCGATAGAACCTCTGGACATTTTGAAAACATTTTAGCTCCTATAAGTTCGTTTTTACTGTTGACAAAGCGGTGTGACAAAATAACTTAATAAATACTCATACATAATAGTAATATTCTACTGACAATGCAACTTTAAAAGATGATAATAAAAGAAATGATGTTTTAAAACTTTTGATGATCTTTATATTGCGTCGCTTGGCATCTTTGGTCAGTGGTACCGCGAAATAGTCTATCTAACCGACTTTTAATAAGAAGGTTCTCAATTAAACTGTATTTTTAGCCGACTTTAAAATAGATTCTCATTGCAACTGTGGTTTTTCAACCGATTACAGAAATTAAAGATTTTTCTTTGTCTATACTGATCACAAAGCGACGTTATAATTGAAGTATAGTGCTACAAGAATTGGTAAACATTTGAAAAGTTGGTTGGCGTTAGTTCCTGTTTTTGCCACGCGCCATAAGATCATTGTACAACTACATGTCATGGCGGTGTTTATAAGCAGTTTGTTTAGGCAGTCTTCGCTTTCACCAAATAAACAGCATTTTGTCAGTCGGCCGCGCTAAGTACTAGTTATTTGAAAAATGTACTGCAGTACTTTCAGAGTTATTTTATATCACTGACGAAATCAAAGTGACCTTTACCCTTCTGCAATAGCCCCAGCGCACACCGCTGGAGGCGCAGCGGAGCGCATTTGAAGACAACAATCTAATATAATAATATAAACCTTAAGTACCTTGATATACGGTCGCGCGCATGCTCTTGTAGTAGCTTGAGGGCGCTCGGAGTACCGCGTGCGAATTTATTCTTATATTGATCGTATATCAAGGTAGTTAAGGTGTATATTAAATCGTTGTCTTCAAATGCGCTCCGCTGCGCCTCCAGCGGTGTGCGCTGTGCCATAAGGTTGCTGTTGGGTTACTTCTGTCTAGAGAAATTTTGAAAGGACTGTATAGTCGTTGCAAATCACGATTGCGCATCACATTACTTTTATGCCATTGACGTAAGGTTTAAATCTCTTTGAACGTGGAGTTGCGGACATCAGCCCGATATACGTTTATATACAAGGTTTAAATCGCTATCATTTGGTGTGTACTCGTGAAATGCAACAACATTAATACAATTATGCTAACAACTTGAAAACAATACTTATGTATTTTTAAGTTATATTTCTGCAAAACAGTGTTGTTTATTATTATTACTTATTGTTTTTGAAGTGAAAACTTCTTTAGGCGCGTTGAGCACTTTTTGGGTGAAGGAAAAACATTGAACTCATCGTCACGTAACATAACGTGCGGTCACGCTTCGTAGCCGTTCGTAGCAGTCGTAGCATCTGCTACGGCGTAGCACCACATAGGCATGCGCAGGGCATTACCAGTGCTACGACTGGGGCGGGGTCTGTGTACTTTTTGTTTTCACTTCTATCGGCAGTCCCCAAAGACTGCTCCGATTTTTTAAATGGACCTTAAAGCCACTCTGCTTGATGAGCTTAATGTTAACTCTGGACAAGTCTAGAGGAGTCTGGAAAACGCGTTAAAATAAATATAGCTTTACTCTTTTATGAACGATGCGTTGAACCTAATGCAATAATTATAGGGGTTCAAGTTCTGATAAGCCTGAAAATTGATAACTGATTGTAATGGGTTTAAGGTGATATTGTTAAGTAGTTTTTCAAATAACTTGTACCTATGTATGTGGCTTTTGGAATCATAAAATGTTGGTGTTCTAGCATATTTTGTGATGTTCTTTTTGTTTAAAATGGAACCGATTTGTTTAATGTAAAACATTATTTATAATATTATTTGCTAGAGCGCTTCCCATTTGGTATCGAGTCAGTCGACTAACAAAATGTATGTTACTGAAAATAATAATAGGACTTAAAGTTTTGTATCGCATGAATGTCTGTTTTATGAGGGCTGACTGTACCGATTTAAACAAATAACTTATAATCAATTTTAAAACATGACATTATTTTGCTATCGCAAATTCGTTTGATATTTAGCATACATATCAGAGAGTTTCTTGCGCGCGAATCAAAAAGAACATTTCAAAAGATAAAATCAAAATACAGATCTCTAAAGGTTCTCGTACATAATGGCTTGTGACTCTTATGTAACGTCTGTTAAGGTGCTTTTTTGAAAGCGACCGCATCTGAAAACCGCAGCTGTAATGTCACCCAATCGCAATGACAGAACGCACCGCGATTTTGATTTCATAATGAAATTCAAGATGGCGGCCTTAGTTCTGTCTATAGCCACTCGCTTTAGGAGCCATACTGCTCTATACTCTATGAAAACGTTTCCGTTGATTAGATACTGCCGCTTGTGACAGTTTTCGGTCAGGGGGTCTATAATGGCCGCTTTAGCAGAATCGTAATATGATTCACGATAAAAAATTAAAATTATTAAAATGGACTATGAGAATAAAGTCCATTTTAAGAATTTTAATTCTTAAAATGGATTTTAGGCCCGCTGACATTGCGATTGGGCAGCGTTGACGCTCAAAATAAAGCCATATAATCGACTTTAATCATTCGAATTTTGAACTTCAAAACTTACAACAGACCGTCCCACAAAACGCCCGCCCTTATCGCTGCGGTTTGGTTGTGGTTGTCTTCGAAGAGAACCTTTACTCTGTCGGTATACAAGACTTTCATTAAAATGTAGTTAGTTATCTGTCTCTGTAAATCGTGATGCGCCAGCATGGGCCATTGTGTACAAGCGCCGTAATGTTTGACACATTGCGAACTGTAAGTGTTGCAATCGTCTTAATTATAAGTCCTTAGGCTATAATAATATAGAGTTTAAAACAACACGAAAATTTATTATTAATGATAGACATTTATCGTATCTTTGAAAACTCAGCCATAATAATATATTATATTTTTGGTAATAAGGAAATAACAAGTTAAAATTTTCTTAGTTGTACTTCTCGAAAAGTTGGGTTGACTGGATTTTTCTGGAATTTTTATTTTGTCCACCCAGCTTTCATCGGTATGAATCATACAGATAGTTTGAAATCGCTGTGGTGTCGATGTGTAGCTTATAATACTTATGAAGAGGATAACGAAGGTTTTTAAATGTCCAAACATTCATTTCTAAATCTAGCTAAGTGGCGTGTTAAAAAGGAAAAAACCAAAAAAAATTGGCGCCAAATTTTGACGTAAAAGATGGCGCATTTAAAAACCTTTGTTCGAAATAACAATGGTGACGTGACATCAAGTTCAATAAAAAATATTTTTATTTTTTTTAATCTTTGACAAGATGGCGCCGTTCACGTCACAATTGTTTGGTTTATGGATATAATTATAATCGAGGTTGAATATATTACCAAAATATGACGGGCAATCCGCCCGCGGCACGGAATCATTTATACATGTAACAGAATAAAAGTTTATAATATTATATTTTTATTTCATTACATGTAATAAACTTACGTTATTTTTAAACTATATCTGCCTTTTATTACTTCCTCCTTTGTTGCTAATCCTCATAATATAAAAATCACGTGCCACTATGTTTGTACACAGTAATCTTCGAAACCACCCAACCGATTTCTCTCTGCCTCGTTGGTCTAGTGGTCGCAATCGCGACTGCTGAGCATAAGGTCAGGGTTCGATTCCCGGGTCGGGCAAATTGTTATTGGGTTTTTCCCATCAGGAATTTCTCAGTTGCAGCCACGGAGTCTGGAATTGTACCCGGTTGATGGCAGCAATAGGCTAGCCCCCTATTACGTGTAAGGGTCAGCGCACACCAAGAGCAGAGAGACTACTGAAAAATGAATCTTATGACAATTCCATACGCTGCAAAACGCAAACTCGAACATGCATCTTGCAAGCTCGAGCAGGGTCGAGCATCAAGTTTAAATATATAAATATCGCTGGACAATACACACAGCGCCATCTAGTGCCACGCTAAGCAACGAGACTTGTGTCGTGGACAACAGATAGCTGATATACTACATAGATACTTTTTGTTTACACTTATTATACATATAACATCCGTAACTCGGAAACAAATATCCATGCTCATCATACAAACATTTGCTCCTACCGGGATTCGAACCCGGGACCCTAAGAACGTAAGGCAGCCTCATTACCGCTGCGAAATTCGGGTCGGACGTGTATTTAATTTTGCAACGTATGGAGTTGACATAAGATTCATTTTTCAGCAGTCTCAGAAAATGCTCTGCTTTGCTCTGCTCAACACCTCTGCCCTAACCCTTTGGGATTACAGACGTAATGTTATGTTTGTGAATGTATATGGTTGGATTCAGCTTGTAAGATAGGATATAGTTTTGGACCATCGAGGTGGCGCCGTGCGAAGCAGATCACTACCTAGTTTAAAAAAATCTGGCGTTCCATACATTTCGACCGTGTAGGTATTGCAGTTTAGGAAACACCAGTTTTATAACTTCATCATTTCAGCCGAAAGACGTCCACTGCTGGACATGGGCCTCCCCCAAAGGGGGGTTTTCGCCATAATCGCCACGCTTGGCAGGCGGATTGGCGATCGCAGTGCGGTTGTTACAAAAGCGCAGAGAGCGCTGCTGCCCATTCTCTGGTACGTCCCATAGTCGCCTCTTACGACACCCACGGGAAAATATGGGATGGTGCTATTCTTTATGTCCGACACCATACAGACCAATTTTATAACTTACGAAAATTTTATAATATGTGGAGGTGCTCAGAATGATGTACTGAATATGTCCTGTGATCCTGTCCTGTTCTGTTCCATCCTACTATTAATATTATAGTCAGGAATGACGCTGACATATTGGTTAGGGTTAGGAGGTTAGGGTCCCGGGTTCGAAACCCGGTAGGAGCAAATGTTTGTGTGATGAGCATGGACATTTGTTTCAGAGTCATGGATGTTTATGTCTAATAAGTATGTATTTACAAACAAAAAGTATCCATGTAGTATATCAACTATCTGGTGTCCACGACACAAGTGACAAGCCTCGTTGCTTAGTGTGACACTATTGGCACTAGATGGCGCTGTGTGTACTGTCCAGCGATATTTACATTTATTTTCTTCTTCATCTCTTCTGCCAGTATAGTCTAAGATCCCTTGAAGAACGACCTTCACCGAGCTGGTTAATTGATAAAAAGTATTTTTTATAAAATTAAATACTTATTTAGTCAACCCATTTGCAATATTTTTTTTGACATATTTAATTTGATATAAAAACACTTTTCATCCATTAACCAGCTCGGTGAAGGTCTTATAGGGATCCTATACTAGTAGTGCAATATCGTACGAGCACACGTCGTTTATTAACTACCGGTACGAACTGAGCAACCCTAGCGAGTTTCAGACATAGCCTCGAGCATTCTGTTGAGCCTCCGCGCTGCGCCTGCGCTGCACGTCCGAAGCGCACTTTTGCTCTTGGTGTGAATAGTGGCCCTATGCTTGGTCCAAAACGGTTTTAGGACATACAGGGTGTAAACAGAGCCTTCACTATGCCGTCAACCAAGCATTCTGTATATCAAACTAAATGTACGCAAAAAATTTGCTGGGAAATAATTATTTTTTTTGGGGTGTAAAATCACGTTTTACGGTAGGACTCAATGTAACGCACTTGAAAACATTGTGCTGATGGATGGATTGAATAGAACGAGGGTCGTGGAAGTGTTTAAAGTAAAACTTACATTAAAAACATGTATTTGAAAAAAAAAATACTAGTGAAAAAGTTGTAACTTTGACCCCCAATATTGTAACTTTGACCCCCAATATAATGAGCAGTATCGCATTTGAAGACAACAATTTAATATAATAAAAAATAATAATAAAATTGTTTATTACCACAAAGTTCAAGTACATTGCACTGTTTACAGGTTAAAGTTCTTTATTAGCATTCGAAAATAAGTACAATAGGTTCAACCCTGTCCCTAGGCTAGGCCTATATTTTAGGGGGCAGTGTCCGGCTATGAGGTATGCTTAAATAATTCTATTGTGGCAGACGTGCCAGTGGACTGTGTCAAGTGGGCGCTTGGATGATCCCGTATATATAGATTCTCTGTGGGATGATCTTGTGGTAAATTTTATATGAGTGAGAAAGTGAAGAGTGAATGATGTAAATGTGTTTGATGATTGTGAGGGGGGAGTGTATGGGGTGTTTTGTGCTTCTCATGTGTGGAGTGAATGAAGTGAGTGTGTTTGTATTGTATTTTGAATATGGGAGAGTACAGCGTGGGTGTGAGAAATAGGTGAGCGACATAATGAGAAACCTTAACTACATTGATATACGGTCGCGCGCATGCTCTTGTAGTAGCTTGAGGGCGGTCCGAGTACCGCGTGCGAATTTATCCTTATATTGACCGTATATCAAGGTAGTTAAGGTTTATGTTAAATTGTTGCCTTCAAATGCGCACCGCTGTGCCTCCAGCGGTGTGCGCTGGGCCATACAGTTCTGCAAAAGCGTCGTGCTTTCACGCAACCGGCGTTTCGATTGAAAAGGAAAAGTCGTCGTCGAAATGAAACGGCAAATTGATTTATTAACATAAGTAACTATATTAAAAATAAACATTTTAACAACAGGCGCTATGTACATTGTACAGTATGCCATAACCTATCTACACTCATACATAAGAGAAAGCGCACATCTGCGGCAAACGCGTTTTGAGACATTTTAGATCACTCAGATCATCATTATGATCCTATACTACCTCAAATTAGCAACTCTATTTGTAGTGGTTCAAACTTCGTTTGGAACACAGTTAGAATAAAGTTCTAATCAGCTTGCACTACAAAGCAGTTGTTACGTCAGTCACTGCGGCCGAATAGTGCGAAATTAGTAGTTTTTTGCGATTTACAAAAAATCTATTGATTGGACTAAAAAAATAAATAACATAAGACCTGCTTTATTGTTAGTTCAGTTAGTATAAAAAGTTTCATGATCTAATTTGAAGAATTTTATGATTGCCAGCGGTTTATTGTTCAGTTTAGAGGTAACTTAAAGATTTTTTTTCTATAGAGAAAATTTTATTGAATCGTGTTTTAGCCAACTTAACATTAATCCTCAACTTTACCATATATTTATTTCAAAATTAATGCTGCAGTATTTTAGGAGTAACGGAGGATCATGCTAAGCCATTTGAGGTAGTATATATAGGCCCTTAAGTAGAATATTTGGTCAGTGTTAGCATGAAACAGTTTAAAAATATAAGACTATTTTATAATAAATACAATTATGGACGTATTTGTCGCACATATGCGCCTTCTAAACGAACGCCGTAGCGATGGCAGCGAATAATCGACATGAAGCTTCTGCCAGATACCCCGCGATTAGAAGGGGAAGATAATATGAAAGGGACGAAAAACGGGTTTAGGGTACCAGTATTAGCTTTTCACTCTAAGATATCTAATTAAAATGCTTAAAAAGTATTCTTATCAAAATTAAATAGACTTGAGTGACAGAATTGTATACAAACTCATATGAACTATGTATGGTCAATAGCACCACTACGGTAACAATTTGACCTTGGCAGTACCTTCAACAACAACAACAACAGCAGCCTATAACGTCCACTGCTGGACATAAGCCTCTCCCATGATGGGAGGAATTAGCCGTAATCTCCACGCTTGGCAGGCGGATTGGAGATCGCAGTGATGAAAGACTAACAGAAAACGCTGCTGCCCATTCTCAGGTCTACGGAGGCGCAAGGTGTTCTGCCTCAGACATTAGTTGCCTTATACGACACCCGTGAGTGGGCAATTTTATAGAAATAAGGTCAGTTTTCGTTGTTCAAGAGTTAAAATTTTACTGACGTGCGGTTCACCATACATTTAATAAGCCAAGTCAAATAAATATAATTCGTAAAATGCACTGAATCGTTTTAAATGATTGAACCTGGTTCAAATCCAGGTATTCCAGATGTTTTCAGACACCTTAGAGTGATATCATATGTCATAAATGCGTTTCTGGTGGTCAGCAAATCATATAGCGTTAAAATAACAATTAAAAATAAGTATACGTAAAACGTACAAAGAAATATTATCAATACATATACCTACACGGTTTTCAGGCTCGTAACATTCACACGTATCTTGTGATTTATTATTTAGGAATATTGTCTATCATATCCATTTAATCTTTATTTTGGACTTTAATGTTGTGTCAAAAAAAAAATGGATAAAAATGACTTGTTTGTATTTGCAGGGATTTTAATATTTATGAGCAAAAAGTACAGTTCTAAATAAAGGGTGCAAAAAGACACTTAACGAAGCCGGAAGACACGTCTTGTTCTCCCCGTCTTTGCGATCATTTTTTTGTTCTAGACCATACTTGGGAACCTTCTAGTTACGGAGATATTGGGGGTCAAAGTTCCAACATTTCCACAAGTTTTTTTTTTTAAATACATGTTTTTAATGTAAGAGTTTTACTTTAAGCACCTCCATGACCCCCGTACTATTCAATCCATCCATCATTACCGTAAAACGTGATTATTCACCCAAAAAAAAAAGTCGTTTCCCAGCAATAATTTTTGCATAAAGTTACTTAATATGATGTACAGAATGCTTGGTTGACGGCTTCGTGATAAGTCTGTTTACACCTGTATATTTCGAGAACTTTTGAATCCCATTGCAAATCAAGCATTTATTTTGTTATAATGGATCTAGCACAGCTTAAAAAGCAAAAATGATAAAACAATGTAAAAAATAAATTATAAACTACTATGTCCAAAATTCGTCCCCAAATTCTGAACACAATCATTTTCTTGAACATGAAAGTCCAAAATATAGATTTGTAATACCAATCAAGTCAGTATTAGACTAAAATTATAATTACATTGACAAAATCAAGCTAGTGTTCAAAGTAACATATTTTAAGTAAAGATATAAATACAGTTATGTGCAGCACATTTAAATTATAATAAATACTTAATTTTCAGCATTTAATATGTATAAGGGACTGTTTCACCACCTACAATTAAGTTCCCATTAATTTACTTGGCAGATAATTTCATTTAATTCTGTTCCATTTTTGAATTTATTCGGTACGTAGTGGCTATTCGGTTGTGAAAAAGGACCTTAGTGTAATATGTGAAATAGGCCCTTAGTGTAATATAACTCCATACTGTGGTCAATTATGGCTAACCAATAAAGCCACACAGATGAATCTTCTAAGCAGCGTTTGCAGAGGTTGGTTAACATACATATTCGTAAATCTTTGACAGTCGTAATAGGTACCGTAAGCCAAGCTTGGGAGTGTCAAAAGGCGTTTGTGGCGAGTACATGTTGTTTTGGTGCTCTCACTGATTTTTGGCTCTTTCTCTGCTTTTTTTGGTGGTTTTTGGGTGTATTTTACGTGTTTGTGCTCGTCCTGTGTTTGTTTTTGTTTGTGTACGTGATCTTACATTTGGTAAGTTTTTATTCTATTTAATATTCTTCTGCCCTATGCTGACTGACAATGGCGGATGACGAGCGGTCTCCTGGCCGCCCGCCGGACCCCCCCCACCCCGCTCAGCTACAATCCCAAGATTTGTTTTCACATGCGCCTGTTCTGACGGCTCCACTGTCTCAATTTGAGACAATGGAAGTTGAAGTAGCTTCTCAAAAAAGGAAACGCATTGAAAATCATCTCCACAGTGACTCTACGAATGTCACGGACGAAAATGCTTCAGCGACTAAACGCGACCGGGTCACGGCTCCGTCATTGATCTCACGCACCAAGTACTCACATTTAGATAGACATCCATTTTTAGTCTACGCATCTCTTTTCGAATCCGATCCAGCCTCTGGCACTACCCTCCACCCCATAAAATTCGGTCAATTATTACAGAAACTGAATGTTGTGAATATTGTAGATGGGGGTATAAAGAGAATAGGAAGAAACAGGGTATCAGTAGAGTTCAAGGGCCCGGAAGATGCCAATGCATTTATCGACAATGAGTCAATAAAACAAAAAGGCTTCACTTTAACAATACCCACATTCAACATCACCAGGATGGGTGTTGTGAGGGGCGTCCCTACTGATTGGACTGACATTGAAGTCTTGGATGCCCTGAAGTCCCCACTTGGCAAGGTGTTGAAAGTGAGGAGATTGAACCGCAGAGTTAACAATGATGGGAAAACGGAATGGATTGCCACATCGAGCGTAGTAATCACATTTGATGGTCAGAGCCTCCCGGATCGAGTTTTTTGCTGTTTTAATTCCCTTCCAGTGGAGATTTATAATTTTCCCACTGTCCAGTGTTTCGGATGCTGCAAATTCGGACACACCAGGACTCAATGCCGGTCAAAGCCACGGTGTTACCGCTGTGGTGGTGACCACTTTGGGGACGGGTGTTCCATTGAAGAGCCTAAGTGCTTTTATTGTACGGGTGCCCACTCTGCGAACAGTCGTCAATGCCCAGAATACCTGCGTCAGCGGAACATCAAGTCCACCATGGCTAAGGATAATGTATCTTATTCTGAAGCAGCCAAACGTCACGCCCCCTCCTACCGATCTTTTGCAGACATTACGGCATCAGCCCCTCCTGCACTGACTATCCACCAGACTCTTAACCATGATCCCCGTCCCCCCCGTCTCCCAATTCCTAATTATACCTCCCATTCCCAACCCCCTACTTCTTCCTCCAGCAAAAAATTTGTGATTACCCGTCCAAAGCCCCACACACCCCCCCATCCTGGTTATGACCGTAGGGCCCATCAGGATATTATTAACAGTTATTCTTTCCCCCCCTCTCCTAATGGTTGTGCTCTGATGGTCCACCCTCCGACTCATAATGAGAATGAAGAGACTATCAACACTATTATTACTCTGCTTTCCACCTTACTTTCAAATTACTCATTACCAGACCACGTAGCCGACAACATAGTCAATAAAATTAAAAACCGTAACATTCCATCTCATGCAGTGGAACACCAGAAGTGCACTACCCAAAAAACATGAAATCTGCCACCTTATTAATTTGTATAAACCTGCAATTTTTGCAATCTCAGAATCGTGGTTAACTCCACGACTCCAATTTAATTTCCCTGGCTATAGCACTCTCCGGGATGACCGCTCTGACGGTTATGGCGGGGCTGCTATGCTGGTGACCAATCTTCTTCCTTCCTCCCCTCTATCCCTTCCTCCCCACGGAGATGAGATTAATGCTGTAGGTGTTAATATCCTTGGCATTAATTTTATATCTGTCTATATTCCCTCCCCCAATCCCTCCTGCTTTCAATACATTCATAACATATGTTCCTCACTGAATCCTGTTATAATTTTGGGAGATTTTAATTGTCATCATTCCCTGTGGGGCTCTGACCATTCTGATCCCCCTGGTTTTGAGTTGGTTGATCTGTTGGAAGACTTGGGTTTATGTGTTGTCAACGATGGTTCCGTCACTCGCCTGCCTAGACCTGGCCAGAGTAGAAGCTGTGTAGACCTTACCCTGTGTTCAGCTAGTTTGTCCGCCCAGTTGGAGTGGAAGCGACTTAACCTCACGTATGGTAGTGACCACTACCCAATATGCACTACTCTGGTCAATAGGTCCTTACCTCATAGGGACAACCCTCCTCTTTTAAAATATAGGCTTACTGGCGCGGATTGGGAATTATACACTCAAACTCTTGAGGATATAATTTCCACTTTGCCTCAGGTTTCCCCAGCCAACTTAGAGGACTGTATATTCAAATTTTCCGGTGCAATTTCTTCTGCCGCAGACGACAGCATACCGCTTAAAAATTCAGCCTCCGGAAAAATATCATCCCCTCCCTGGTGGGATCGGGAATGTACCAGCATGGTTAAATCCAGAAATGAAGCCGAACTTAATTATGCTGAAAATATGACTGCTGAAAACCTGATTGAGTACAACCGGATTGGTGCGAGATCCAGGCGTCTATTAAAAAAAAAAAAATATGAAGGATGGAAGAAATTCTGCACTTCACTTTCCCCTTCAACCCCTTCCTCTCTTGTTTGGCAAAATTTCAAACGTTTTAAACGTGGCTGCTCCGTCCGAAACTCCTCATCTATGCCTGGCGACATTGCAGAACCTTTCCTGATGAAACTTGCTCCCCCTTCCGCTCCCTTTTTGGGAGAATGCCCCTCTCCTTCTGGGGGGGGCGAAATTTCCAATGACCCCTTAGATTCTCCCTTCTCGCTAAGCGAACTGGATGCAGTCCTCAAACACGTTCACGATTCCGCCCCAGGCATAGATGGCCATCCATATTCGTTTTTTAAAAAATTGGGGTCCCGCAGTCGCCAATACCTTTTAACTATAATCAACGCATGTTTTATTCTCTCCCATATCCCTGACGCCTGGAAAACGCAACTAATAATTCCCATCCTAAAACCAGGGAAAACTCCTGATTGCCCTGAAAACTTTCGACCCATTGCTCTATCTCCTGTTATAGGTAAAATCCTGGAACACCTTCTAAAAAACAGGTTGGAGTGGTTTGTTGAAAGCCGAGGCCTTCTAGCAAAAACTCAATTTGGTTTCCGAAAGGGTGCTAGCACAACGGATAGCATTGGTATATTTATGACCGATGTCCGGATTGCCTTCAGCAAAAGTGATTCAGTTCTAGCGGTCTTTCTTGACATTTCAGCAGCGTACGACAGTGTCCTTCTTTCCGTACTCAGAAGTAAATTACGCCAGCTGAGTATTCCGGTAAAGATACTCAACTGTATCTGTAACTTGCTTGCTGGACGCAGCATTAAACTCCATATTCCAGGTGAATCATATGACCCCAGAACTGTTTGGCGTGGGTTACCCCAGGGTTCAGTACTAAGTCCTCTTTTATACAGTATTTACACCTCTGATCTTCACAAGTCCCTTAATAACGACTGCCAGATTTTACAATACGCAGATGACCTATGCTTATATATTCCTACCTCGTCTGTGGAAATTGCTACGGAATCCATGCAAATATCCCTGAACTCCCTAAACCAGTGGTTAATCTCTCATGGACTTACCTTGTCAGCTCCTAAAAGCTCCGTTGTAGTTTTCTCACGTAAACGTTTAACGCCAAGTGTCCACCTTGAAATTGAAGGATCCCTCATCAATGTCGAGGATAATGTGAAATTCCTTGGGGTAATTTTGGACTGTAAATTATCTGGTGTCTTTCATCTCAATTATATAATCAATAAATGTGAGAAGAACCTTAATATGCTACGTGCTCTAGCGGGTGTTTGGTGGGGTGCTCATCCCTTTACTCTCAAACTCATATACAATGCTACGATAAGAAGTTTACTTGACTATGGGGCTTTCCTCCTGGAACCCTGTGGTAAGGTTGCATTGGCCAAGCTGGAAACCATTCAGTCGAAATCCCTCCGCATTGTACTAGGGTGTATGAGATCAACTCCTACCAACGCACTGCAAGTTGAGAGTGGCGACCCTCCCCTTCTTCTCCGTAGACAATACCTAGCCGATAAATATTTGTACAAGGCATATCTTCTTAGTGATCACATAGTTCTTTCTAAGCTTTCCACACTAGATAATCTATGTAGACAAAGCGATTATTGGAAACATAAAGACCCCCCTTTGATCCTTAATTCATTTAGGAATATCCGGAATATGGAAGATAATTGTCCCATTCCCCAGTGTAATAAATTCCCACTCTACACATGTCCATATGAAATTCTAAATTTTGTTCCAAAGATCACATACATTGGAATAAATAAGGATACCACCAATGCTAATGACCATTTTCTTTCGACTGTTAATAACAACTGGCCTGATCACTACAAATTTTATACGGACGCTTCTAAATTGACCCCCGACGGTAAAACAGGCATTGCTGTATATAATTCCAACTCCCAGATATTCCTTCAGTTCCAGTGCCCTCCCGAGTCTTCGGTTTTTACCGGGGAGTGCATTGGAATTTTGGAGGCGTGTTTATTTATTTCCTCTCATTCAGGTATTTCAAAAGCGGTCATCTTTTCTGATTCTAGGAGTGCTCTGGAGGCAATAGTTAAAAATTCATTTAAAGATAACCTACGCAGCCCAATTATAGTTGAAATCAAAACTGTCCTACATTCTTGTTTTAAAAAAAACATTGAGATAATATTGGTATGGATTCCTAGTCATATGAATATTAGGGGCAATGAGCTGGTAGATATTGCAGCTAAGAATGCGGTCAGCAGCAATTTGGCAGATAAAAAACATTATGCTGTTCAGGTCTATGACTTGATTCACAAGGCCAAAGTAGATCTTTTTAAATCATGGCAAGACCACTGGTCTCAATCCTCCAAGTCAAAAGCTAGCTTGTTTGCATCTATTCAACCAGCCATTTCCCCCAAGCCTTGGTTTTATAAATACAAAGAAACATCCAAAACCGTCACATCCGTTATATGCAGAATCCGTATTGGTCACTGCTGTACCCCAGTTTTTCTCCATAAAATTAGGGTCCGCGACAGTTCTTTGTGTGAGTGTGGTCTAGATGATGGTACGTTAGATCATATATTTTTAAATTGCCCTTTGAATAATGTTTCCTCTTTTGATAAAGTTATTACAAAATTGAACATCCAAAAACCCATTAATGTCCGTCACCTCCTCTCATTTTTCCCTAATCCCCAAATTATACGTGCTTTTATTAAATTTATTTCCAATAACAATATTAAACTATAATATTCAGACATCTAAAAGTTATTAAATATAGTGTATAGATACGACTATATATATTTTAAGCTACTAACTATTACTAACTCCTATGTTTTATGTTTGTTTCAGGGCTAAAAGGATTGCCACAAAAAGTTTAAGTTCATATTCTCTCTGTAAATATTAATTAATTAATTATAATACCCATGTATAGCCACTACGCGACACTGGCAGAAATTGCCGTAGTCTTCGGCAAATTGCCATAAAAGGAAAAAAAAAAAAAAAAAAAAGCCAAGCTTGAGAAACAGATGAGAGAACCGCGTTTTGACAGCTCTTAAAAAGTATCTCAATTGATTGATGTGTCATCTACCCCAATACCTAGTAACTGGGTTCTGTAAAGTAAAACTATTCAGCTGCGTCTGGTTAGACTGGTGGCCGACGCCAATTTCATTCGTCACGATGCCTTGGTCTTTTCGACATTTTTACCGGACTGTCAAATGAAAAAAACATTACCCGAACATTGTTAAAATGACGCAACTGTATAGATTTATAGGTGCAACAAGTATCTTTTGACGTCAAATGACTTGGACAGAGCTGCTGGTAAACATATGCAAAAAAAACAAGATGGCAGCGATAGTGTCGGCCACAAGCCAAAAGATTCTTGTACAGTTATAGGCAGAACATTTCTGTGGCAGCTAAGACCATATTCATAGAATACAACACTCATGTTGTAACCACATAAAAGCTGAGGCTTTTATGTGGTTACACAACTTACATGGAAGAAAACATGATTTATGCTAGGGTTATATAAGATATTTTGTTCCTAAAAATATTAGTAAACTCCAATTAAATATATTATAGTTATAACTGTCCAGCAATTTTAAAACACCAAGACCATAAAATCTCTAAATGAAATCTACACACAAATATTATTATTTAAAAACGTACAATATACAGGGTGTGGCTGAAACACTTTCCTACTATCTACGCTACACCCTGTATACATTCCATCCAATCTATTTTCATTATGTTATTTCAACATTCACACTGCGTGATGAGTTAACGTTGCATGAAACCACTGACGAACTTATTCACTTCGAAACGCTTTAAATTCACTAATCACATATACACTGATCACTAGCTTGAGATATCACTCAGTCATCGTCACAATCCCCCGGTGATGAGGTGATTAACCGATGATGAGACCGCAGCCGAATTTGAATTGTTGCTTAGACTGGTTCGCCATGCCGGAGAGTGCGAATGTGAACGGTAGAGGCTGGAGTTTCTTCTCGAGGACTGCTCCGATGTTCCAATTTGAATCTACCATTCCTGGAAAAATATGAAAAGCAACAGAGAAATAGGCAAAAAAACAATCAATTTTTGGGGACTGCCGATAGAAGTGAAAACATAGAGTACACAGTCCCCTCCAATCAATCAATCACTGGTCAATCGTAGCACTGGTTATGCCTCGCGCATGCCTATGTGGTACTACGCCGTAGCGGATCGCCTACGAGTGCTACGAAGCGTGACCGCACGTTACGTCAAGTGACGATGAGCTCAATGTTTTTCCTTCACCCAAAAAGTGTTCAACGGGCCTAAAGAAGTTTCTACTTCAAAAATCTTTGCCGCAAATTATGAGATCAGTTCATGAAAAACAGTGATTTGAGTTTGACGTAAATCAGACAATCTGTCAGTGAGTGAATGGCCATCGACCATATATGAGCTGCTACTGAGAACCTCCTATAATAGAAATATTATATAACATTTTTACCAAATAAACTTTCCCAATAAACTTTATTATTATTATTACCTACATGGGTATTGGATTGAATCAATTCAAGAATCCCGTGATCAACCTGCTCCAGTGGATTATAGCTTGGGAATTTATATATGATGCTATTCCTCAAACAATGGAACACATGATAATGTGTCCTGTGGGCCAAGATGCCTGTTCAATACAGGAATTAATTGGTTGATAACAACAAACTCCATTAAGTTCTGGACCGACTCATTATACTCAAGAACACTCTAAGAAGTTGCATTTTTGAAAGCAATGAGGCAGTTAATAAACATTCAAAAGCCAATAACTCACCTCTAAAGATTAGATCTGCTTTGGGTATGTTGACCTGGTATCCAATAGTGCCTACAGACTCCATCCCTCGGAATGAGGTGTCCATTTCTGCTACAACCTGTAAGTTTAAAAGTTAATAAATAGTTTTAAGAATCACTTGTCAATTTAATGGTGTCGATTCGAAAATAAATGTCCACACATTTATTTTCCTCTAATTCCCCGCTATCCCTTATTTTTTCTAGTAATAAATACATATAGCCTATGACACTCACAAATAACGTGGCTTTCTATTGGTAAAAGAATTTTACCCTACAACCTCATAAACTTTAAGTACCTCTTTATAATCTATACTAATATTATAAAGAGGAAAACTTTGTTTGTTTGTTTGTAATGAATAGGCTCAAAAACTACTGGACCGATTTAAAAAATTCTTTCACCATTCGAAAGCTACATTATCCACGAGTAACATAGGCTATATTTTATCCCCGTACTCCCACGGGAACTACGCGGGTGAAACCGCGGGAAGTCAGCTAGTATTAGTATAAAGTATAAAGGATAGATAACGAAGAATAGGATTTACCTGTAATTGTTCACTGCACTGCTTGAAGTAACACAAGTGGAAGTTGGCTGTGCTCAGGGTCGCTGATACTTCAGAGTCTGGAAAGTTATAATGGAATAACTTCAAAATTGAACAAAACAGTTAGTAACAAATAAATTGCGATATTTCATTATTTACTTTGTCTTCAAATTCTCTAAGTTGGCGGTTCCAAAACCTCAAAATTAGAAACTGCAATGTTGCATCTCTTTTTAAAACATTACTATTATTTAACGACTTAATTATTTTACAGAAGAGTACAGTTATCCAAAAAGTATTTGCATACAGGGTGTAAAAGACCTCATCACGAAGCCGTCAACCAAGCATTCTGTACATCAAACTAAGTAACATTAAGTAAAAAACATTGCTGGGAAACAACTTTTTTTTGGAGTCAATAATCATGTTTTGTGGTAGAACTCAATGTAACGCACTCAAAACATTGTGCTGATGGATGGATTGAATAGTACGGGGGTCGTGGAGGTGTTTAAAGTAAAAATCTCACATTAAAAACGTGTATTTAAAAAAAAACTTGTCAAAAAGTTGGAAATTTGACCCCCAATATCTCCGTAACTAGGTTCCCAGGTATGGGTGTTGAACAAAAAAATGATCGCAATGACGGGGAGAACAAGTGCCTTTCGGCTTCATTAAGAAGTGTTTTACACCCTATAATATATTATAATCATCTAAATGAGACAGATTTTAGCAAGAGTATTAATCTTACCGTCCATGGTGTATCTAGCAGCTGCCGAGGTGATTGCGATCTCTCCGCCCATGACCCGCGCTCCGGACTGGTACACGAGCTCCGTACCCAGTGCCAGTCGCTTTGTCACCGACTGCAAAACAAAACATCAGCATGTAATACAGAGAATTCTCACAGAGAGAATGTACAAGTGTTGATCACTCTGGACATAGGGTTCTCCCAACCTGAGCTTCAACACTGTGTGTCACCACATCCAGGCTGTCACAGCCACCTTGGACCAATGGACCAACCATCTAAAGTTGGTGCCAGTTAAGATGACAATAGCGGTCATTGCCCTTTCCTTGCTCCTTTCCTAATAACTCTTCGTATGAACCAAAACAAATGAACCATGTATCGTTTTCCATTAGAAAAAATGTTGAAGATTACGATAGATGACGATTCAAGACTTGAACAGGCTTATTTTTGGGTCAATGACCGCTATTGTCATCTTAACTGCGGGTCTAAAATCGCCGCTTTAGCAGAATCTACGCCGAATCTTAGTATAAATCACGTTAGAAAAATGTAGTTCTTAAAATGGACTTTGTGCATGTAAGTATAAAGTCCATTTTATGAATTTTAAATTTTTAACGTGATTCTTAATACGATTCTGCTAAAGCGGCCATTTTAGACCCCCTGGCAGCAACTATAGCTATGATATAATATATCTACTCTACCCTTCCCTATGACCCAGTTCCTTCCGATAGGAGAAGGAAGGACCTGGTTTGCACAAAGCCTCAAACTAGACATGCTTTTGCTAGTCGACTTTATGTGTTTTTAGGACCTTTTCTGTATAATAGACTCAACAAGAAACTAAACTTTTATAGTCTAAGTTATATAATTTTGTAATATCAGATTATTTGGCAACACTTAATTACACGGACACAGAAAAACTTCTAGAAGTCCTAGTTTGATTATTATTACTTAAGTTAGTTTTAATGTTTAATTTAAGGTTGTTGTACCAATTTGATTTTTGTCATAGTTGTTAATAGATTTATTTTATTTTATTTTAAAGCTTCTACTGCCCTAATTAAATTATACAATGTAAAGTGATGGCCTGAAACATAGGTTTAAATAAACCTAGATCAGGCAGGTCGCTACCTAACATTTGAATTCGACATTTTTGTTACTTGCAACTGTTATATTATACTGTAGTTATAGTTTACATTTTGCACTAATTATACAATTCTTTAAGAAATAACACTACTGCACATAAATGTACACTTTTGTAATATCTACTTTTTAAATAAATTATTCTTATTCTTATATCTATAATATATCGATATATAAAGATGCAATGGCAATCTTGCATCTTTCATCACTAATCCAGAAGTTATCTGTGTAAATCATACTTTTTACGATTAAACATGACTATTAAAGCCTCCTGTTTTTTAGTCAGTTAAAAATAAACATTCGCTCTGATTATTTATTACAAATAACAAAAAAACATTTGGGTTATTAACCTAATCATTGACACTTTCATTAGCCTTAAAACAAATGAGTAATCCTAATCAATAACCTATCTATAGTAATGTAAGTCAAGGCCAAACGCGATCATAGTTATTGATTACAGGTACTAGTACTAAATATTCATTCTGTAATGCTAGGTGGCAGGTCAAAGGCAAACTCAAAGGTAAAAAACCGGTCAAGTGCGAGTCGCACTCGCGCACGAAGGTTTCCGTACCATTATCTCTACAACATTAGACATAACGGCAAAAAAAACACGTTTGTTGTATGGGAGCCCCTCTTAAATATTTATTTTATTCTATTTTTAGTATTTGTTGTTATAGCGGCAACAGAAATACATCATCTGTGAAAATTTCAACTATCAGCTACCACGGTTCATGAGATACAGCCTGGTGACAGACAGATGGACAGTCGAGTCTTAGTAAAGGGTCCCGTTTTTACCCTAAAAATAAGTCGTTTACTTTCCAACCGGTGTAGCAAAAATGGTGACAAAAGTTAACAAAACTATGTCCAAAGAGAATAGAAAATTAAAACACTATTGGTGTTTGTCCAAGATCTTCTAACTACGCATCGAATTCGGATGTGTTCAGCATAATTTAGTTTCACACACATTTTTAGGTAACAACGAAATCCCGATGTCGATCTGACGATTATGTAAAGGGGTTAAAATCGTGCTTACCCTAAGTAAAGTAATAATTAGGTAACTAGATAGAGTATATGGAGAGACCATAATATATGCACTATCTAGTTCCTTTTAAAATGTTTTACCTGTAAGTAATGTCCAACAAAGACAGACGACTTCTCGTTGAAGTCCGGTTTACCCACAGCCAAGGCGAGCGTGTAGTCAGAACCCTTGTACTCCAGAGTGCCCTGTGTGGCTGTCAGTTTGCATTCTTGCACCTGAAATAAAAGTATAAAAGTTATTTATTATTATTAATGCGCAGAGACTAAAAGAGCTGATAATTTTTGGATGTTTGAAGAGATTTTCTAGAATCAGTTAAGAACACTCTCAATCAAGTAATTTTTCACATAAATAACACCATTATCAGCTTATCCATTTGGGAGCCACAAACAGACACTCAGATACATTTGTGTATAACGTATATACCCCTTTTTTTAGTTAGGGATTAAAATGTCGAAGGTAGTATCAACTAAACTTTGAAAGAAGACAAATATAAATTCAACAAGTTCTTCAAAAAGCACACGAGAAGATAATTCGCAATTGACTTTACAAAAGGCTCTAAGTGGTAAGGAGCACACAATACAAGACCATTTCATTGGTCCACAATAAGTGTATAACATGTGCATTGTATTGCATAAAGTGGAAGGAGTGCTTTAGCTTAAATTTAAGAGAAACTGTCCCTTGAAACTGTGTCCTTGGTCTAGTGGTTAAACATGAGGTCTTGACTTTGGATTCCCAAGTCGAGCAAGCTTATTCCATCAAGGATTTTTCAGAAGCCACAGTCATAATAGGCTTCTGGCAAAATGTGGGTGTATATTCACATCTACCTATAAACCTGTAGGGGTACAGTCAGGGAAACATTGTCATTTTATATTTTTAAGAAAAAATATCCACTTTACCTGAGCAGCTCCCTTCAGCCTGATCTCCGGAGTGAGTTGATGAATTAAACTAAAGTTGATGTTCCCTGAGGGGTCCACATCTCCCAGGATGACGGGGAACGCTTCGGTGGGGGAGATCTGCTTGGTGCCGATGTATGTCGCTCCGAGCTTGTAGCCGTTCTGCGCTGAGCTCATTGTCAGCGTGTGGGACATCTAGAAAACAAGTTTTGTATAAAAATGTGATGTTGCTATGGTTAAATGTGATGTACTATGAATATGGATTGCTATTAAGAGACAAGTAATAGAGAAGTTTAGAAAAATACATGTTGCCCTATCCCTAAATAAATTGGGATAAAGGCAGGAGAATGATGATGATGATGATGATGATAAGAATAGGGATGAGGGACAGTGGGGATGGACTGTGTGAAAGATGGTATGACTAGAAAGGGGTGACTATTTATAGATAAGTACAGACGAAGGGCATATGAGTACAGGGAAGGAGAAGTGGAGCAAGAAGGTCACGGTGATATCCTAGGAATGGCATAAGAAAGCAGGGAAAACCCCGCCAAAGATGGGAGGACGACCTGGTCAAATTCGCAGGTGTGACCTGGAGCAGGGTTGCCAAGGATAGAAATGAGTGGAAAAGGTTGGAGGCCTTTGCCGATTGGCAATCAGCAGAAGACAACCTAGATTTTATGGAAGTTAGATTAAAGAAATTGTATGACATACTGTTGAATAAATGGCTTTATTATACAGAAGACATGCTGCACTAATCCCAAATAAAATGGGATAATGGCAGAAGAATTATGATGATTACTATACAGGGTGGAAGGGTCACCGATACAAACGGTTGTGCATCGGTGTCCTTGCCTTTCCCGTATGAAAAGTCGCAAGTCTTTAGAATGTTTCTACTGATGTAATCTTGAAAAGTGATCTTTATAGATGTTCGTGAATCTGTAGATAAAGTTCAAAGAAAGATACTAAACAGGAAAATTATCTTTTCCTCATGAATAAAAAATTCATCAAAAGTCACAATGAAAAGAATGAAATACCTGGAAATGGTTGGAGAGCCCCCTATTAACCATCAGCTTGCCTCCTTCGAAGTTGACTGGCATTACATCTGAAACACAAAATTAATATTTAGCTTTTTTGGCGGCCTGTCTGGACGGTAAGTATTTTTCATATTAACATAGGAAAAATAGCTCTATGACAAGTTAGTTCAGGCATTTATGTGCAACTACACACACACAACTATGGAGAAAAAAAAAGACTTACTAACTTACGAACTAACGACTTCGCTTGTTTATTATTTATTCCTTTTTTTATTTTTTCTTTTCCTTTTTTTATACACTCTGACATTTAATGTTTTGACATGTATTTTATTATTTTTTACTTTATTATTTTTTTATTATTTTATTTGACATTTACTGATTTGACATGAATACTTATTTTGTTAAGTATTTTACTTTTTTTTATAATCATTGTGCCTTTTAATGATTTTTGTGATTTTTATTTACATTCTTTTTGAATAGAACTTGTTATGAATTTTATATGATTATTGTGAATGTGGGGACCATGTGGGTCACATTTATATTTTTTGTTTATTTTTTCCCACAACTGTCTGACAGTTTGAGTACTCTAAGCGACCTACCCAAATGTCCTTTCTTTGGTATTGTTCGTCGTTTCGTTGAGCTCCTCGAGTTATAAGTCGAGCTACACGTTAACTGACAAATGCTTGCACTGACTGGACAGGTCCACTCAAAACTGTATGGTTCTTTCTTCAAAAGACCATATCAGACACTAATCTGCATAGTCCTCATGTGAATTGAGCAAGATTGTCTGGACTTTAAAAGAGACTATGACCTCTGAGTTTGTTTCGGTTGTTTCTTCTCAGAGTAGTCAGGTACGAAACAAAACTACCTGTTTGTAAAAACCTACTTGCAAAATAAACATCATTTATCATTTAACACAATTAAATACCTACCATGATGTAGGATTCTTATTAGAAAATATTCTTCATAACAATACTTCAAGCTGCTTGTTTACACCACAGATTGGTGTAAATATCCACTTGTTTACAGTTCAATGATGTAGATAAAGGTTTGCATCACAAGTAACTTTTACTGCCACTTTTATTATAATATCTTGGGTTGTTTGATACAATCATATACAGAAAATATTGAATGCCTATACATATAAGTAACCACTTGCCAATTGAACTTGGTTGATGGGTACCTAGTATGTTTAGAACCAGCTCATGGAAAAGCGTAACTACTTTGATATATAATTTAAATAAATAAATAGGCAGCATGCCACTTTTATTACACTCATTCTTGATATCTTAACCTTTGGTTTGCAGAGAACATGGATTCACAAAATCCCGTTAGACTGTGACTCAAGTTTTTTTTTTTTCAGATAATTTAGGCTAGAGTGACATTCACAAACCCACAGAGAGAGCTCTCTCCTAAGCTCCAGCAGTGGGAACATTGACGGCAGATTGTGCTTATTATGTTGCTTGAGTGTATTAATTTTAATTGGAATTAATTACTACATTTTTCTTAAGAAATTTAATTACAACTTGAGGAGAATTACTGCATTCCAGTCTGTATTCATGCTCTCATTTACGACCTCGCAGTGTATAATAAATTCGAAATCAGGCCGGTTGAGCGACAGAGGTTGATAACATTGTTATCAGAATACAAATATAATATAGATACACATAGGTCAGCCTGTAAGGTGCTAGAAAATGGTTTTGTGCCAATCTGTATGAATAAACTCAATTTAAAACCGTTTTAGTGCACGGCACAAAAGTATGAAGGCTTCTAGACGCATACTTCGCTAGTATTCTAGTAAATTATCTATTATTACATCACAAGATAACCCAACTTTTATGTCGGTACAAAACCAAGTTTGCCGCCGATTTCTGACTGAACGCGTTACCTCAGTATGTTTTTACAAACCTAATTAACATTTTAATCACATCGGATAATCGCTAAAACAGTTAAAACGTGTGAAAAAAATACCTTTGGTCTTTTTATGAATCTCATCCAACGTTCCGGGATTATCGCGTTTGATGTCACTTTCTTCAGGTTTTGGGTCGATGTTTGTGAGTCCTGAGTTGTAAACACGGTATCTGCTAGATATAGCACCCATTTCGCCGTTCAATTCGCAATACTTTCCCTAAATTCAACAGAAATCGATGAACATGTGCAATGAAACACAATTCTGTGGAATAAAAGACAATCGCAGTAGCGTGAAGTTGACAGCACGTTTTACCAACATAACCAACGTAACGTATTCAGAAACCATAAAGCATGTTTCAGATTGTATCGATTTTTGGAAAACATAGAACATTGCAATATTTTGCATTTTTAAGTTCTTTTCGATTTTCATTTTATTGGTGGAAACATAAATAGAAAAATAATCCAATATTGATTTTATTTGATTTCGACCATTACGTTATAAATAGATGTTCCAGGTGAAGGAGCATCCTGGAAATTTGCAAATTTTCATTTACATAAAACGATCGAAGATTCGATTTTTGTAGAAAATAATCATCATCTGCCAGCGCAGCGCGTTTGCATACGCGCCATCTACAATCAGCTTTGACATGGCTCTCCGGTGACACCACGTGACACACAGTGAAAACTTAGCCAATAGCCTTTTACCTCTTTAAAAAAAATAGAGTCAAGTAGTCTATGCGACACGCCACGGTTTACGGAAAAGAAAAATGTCAATGTCAAATTGACATTGATGTATTGCTAATTTGCTATTGGCAAAAAATACTCGATCCCTGTGCGATTATATTTACTAAAAAGAATTTTATTAATTAATTCAGACTCATTCATTCATTATCCACCAAAAGTTTACCATGCCAAAGGTAGTTTCAAGAAGTATCGTCTGCTCAGACACAAAAGACCAAGAAGAATACAATGAGACGAAGCCGTTACACATCTACTACTGCCTGTGCGGCCAGATGTCTCTTATCTTGGACTGTACATTAGATCGTTTGCCACTCCGACCGACTGACGGCGCACGAGTCATCGACGGTTCCAAACACGCTCACAAAATCACGTCAGACCCCGACGAGACAGTGTACTTGAAACGGGAGAAAGGTATCGAGCGACAGTACAGACTAAAGTGCAAGAAATGTGCCATACCAATCTATTATAAACATGACCAGGACAACAACATAGTTTTTATCATGAAAGGAGCTTTAGTCCAGACAGCGGGTGAAGGAGGAGTCACAGACATCTACAAACAGGTGGCCTTGACACAACCCAAGAAGATTATGGTAACAAAACACACAAAGAACATGGGCAAGTTCAGCTCTGTTACCGTTTCTACTATTGATGAGGAAGAAGATGAGATTGAGGCGAGAGAAGTGGCAGACAGTTATGCGAATAATGCAAGGATTATTGAGAAGCAGTTGGAGAGGAAAGGAATGAATAAGAGACAAGCGGAGACCCCTGCACAAACTTCGGAGAAGAGAGTTAGGGGGACTTTGATTGAAAAATAAATTGTAAATCTTGTCTATAATAATTATATTTGTTTGTATTTCTACTCATACTACCTTTTCATCAAAAATTGTAATTTTCTCAAGCTTTGCCATAGTTGGGTAGTAATTAGTAGTAGTTGGCTTACAATCTTGCTATGAAATATGGAGAATAGGTTTTCTACAATCTGTTTTTTTTTAATATCCCATAACTCTAGGGTTATATTCTGTAAGTAAAAATAATAGTAAAACTCCTAGAATAGGTGGTCTCAAAATGCATAGGCTCGGAGAATTATAATTAGATTAGGTCAAAAATTGTGACCAGTATGACGAATCTTTACTTTTGCGAAGTTTGCCAAACTTCGCAGTAAAATAAAATATGTATCTAAGTTTCATTGATAAATACGAGTAGGTAATTCATTTTAATTCAAACCAATCATTCATATTTAAAGCTTCTTTTTCTAAGCGTGTCAATGGCAATCTAAATATTTAAAGCAAAATTTAAAGCTTAATTCCTCACCTGAAGTCTCAATTGGATTATTAAAGGCGAATGTATCTGGCTGCACGGCTGAATTTAAATTTAAACACATAAACCTAATGATAGTTATTAAAGCTTTCCGGCAAATAAAAATCAAACTAACCGAAGATCTATGGGGAATGTCTATCAAAGTGTGTACATCCATACTTGAGACTATAGCCCCATACTTAGCTTTAATTTTTAATTTGTGTGTAGACCAAGGAGTTTTCCCTGATCTAATGAAATACAGTAAAGTGATACCTCTTTTCAAATCCGGGGACAGTAAAGATACTAATAATTATAGACCTGTATCCGTGTTGCCAGTTTTTAGCAAGGTTTTTGAAAAAGTAATGCTTAATCAAATGCTCAATCATTTTAACACCAACAAAATTTTACACGATCAACAGTATGGTTTCACCAAGGGGCGTTGTACGACTGACGCCGGTGTTACCTTATTAAAGCACATATTTACTGCGTGGGAAGAGTCTCAAGACGCCATAGGAATATTTTGTGACCTTTCCAAAGCATTTGATTGCGTAAATCACGACACATTACTTTTGAAACTTGAGCATTACGGACTAGGTCAACTTGCACTTAGTTTGGTGAAATCATATTTGAGTGATAGACAACAACTTGTTCAAATAAATGGTGTTAATTCAAAGGGTTTAAAAGTAAAAATGGGGGTTCCGCAAGGCTCAATATTGGGTCCTTTCCTCTTTCTCGTGTATATAAATGATCTACCCTATTTATTGAAAAACCAACCTCAAAATATGGTGTTGTTTGCTGATGACACTTCCCTAATTTTTAAGATAAATAGACGGGCCCAAAATCTAGATGACCTGAATAATGCCCTACTTCAGGTCCATAATTGGTTCACAGCAAACAATTTGGTATTAAATGAAAAAAAAACTAAATGCATAAGATTTGCTTTATCCAATGTTAAGAGTAGTGATTGTGAAATAATATTGAATAAAGAGAAACTTGAATTCGTAGATAAAACGGTTTTCCTGGGGATTACGCTTGATTCAAGGCTACAATGGGGTTCACATTTAACATCCCTTGCGGGGCGGCTAAGTTCAGCAGCATACGCTATTAGAAAAATCCGTCAATTTACTGATGTAGATACCGCTAGACTGGTGTATTTTAGTTATTTTCATAGTATAATGTCTTATGGCATTTTGCTATGGGGACGGGCTGCAGATATTGAGTCTATATTTATTCTGCAAAAAAGAGCCATCAGAGCCATATATAATCTTCGTAGGCGCGATTCTCTAAGGGAACTGTTTAAAGATATTGGCATCATGACGGTACATTGTCAGTATATCTACGAAAACATAATGTACGTCAGAAAAAATCTGCATCTTTTTGGTAAAAGAGGTGACAGACATAATTACAGTACTAGAAATAGGGACCAACTAGTTCAGCCAGGCTTCAGACTCGCTAAAGTAGACTCATCTTTCATGGGGTACTGTTTGAGATGCTATAATAAAATTCCACAAAGTATTCTTGAACTGAATGAGACGAAATTTAAAACATGCATCAAACGCACACTATGTAAGCAAGCTTATTACAAGTTGGGCGATTATATCGCTGATAAAAATGCGTGGCTCAATGCTGGTCCTGCTCCACATGGACAGGGGCGCATAAATTAGATAGCATTACATATAATTGTTGGAGCTGCTGAAGATTGTACAACTATCTTTGCATTGTATAGATTCAATCTCTAGTATTATATAATCGCATAGCCCATATTGTGTGAGTACTATGTAAAGCTATCATTCACTGGAATCCTACGTCTTTTCTTGACTTGAATGTGCCCAGGCAGTTGAGAGTATGTCATGCTCACTCTAATGTCTCGCTGATGGTGGCGCGTGTGTCCGATCATTTGGTTCCCTACAAAATGGTTGAGTTAAATGGTGCTGATCCATGCGTCATGTTCGTGAACGGGCGCTGTCAGTTGTGACTGGTCATCTCTTAGTTGCCGTGGCTTATTTTAATGTTATTTTTTAATTGTATTTTTTGTTTTTACTATGGACACTTTTAACGTGCACATCTTGCTACATTGTTCTCACATAATATACCATCTCAACACGAATGATGTAACCAAGATTTTGTAACAATTTTATGATTTAAAAGAGTGTCCATGGAGTTTCTTGCCCGTTCTTCTCCATAGAGATCTACGCTAGGGAACGGGCAACTACAGTACTTTCACAGTTTTTATGCCTTGTGACTGGGACTGTAGCTACATTTAATTTTAATCTTTGTTTCGACAATTCAAAAGTGCCTGCAACTGGCCTACTTGAAATAAATGATTTGATTTTGATTTTGATTTTGAAAAAAAATGCGATGTTGTCATATTTCACGTAAGGGTGTTTTACGTTAATAATCGTGACTGCCGAATTATTTTGTATGAAAAATGAAAAAAAAAAAAAGTATGTTTGAAACATAATTCATAAGCCAGTTGATTCTTTGATATGGTCTCAATCATACCCTAGAGTTATGGGATATAAAAAAAAAACAAGTTGTACAGGTACAGGAAAAATCTTTTTCGTCATATTAAAAATACGAAGAATAGTTTTCTAGTTTTAGTTATCCTTGTTCTAAAACTTATTCTGTATATTGTACAGATTGCCAATATAATTTTTTTAAATAACTTTTAGATTTCTGTCTTTCGAATTCAGGAAAGAATTTATGAATCGCATTCTGTTTCAGTAAATTCAAAGAAAGAATGTCTAAGAAGTCAACCGAATTGGACCAATGATGTTACCCTGTGGTACTCCCAACAAATGCAATCAAAGGGTTGAGTATCCTCAGATTTCAGATCATGAAAATTGCTCAAAAGTATGTTATATTTTCTTAGTATTGATTTTTGTAAAGATCTGGAATACCAGCCTGGTTTTAATTGGTAAAACTGCTGCTCTACGCAATCGAATGCGTGGGATAAAAATATCAGGAGATTAATTTGTTCATTCAAACTGCCTGGTCGAGTGGTAGCAAGCGCGACTGCTGAGCATAAGATCCTGGGTTCGATTCCGGGGTCGGGCAAAGTGTTATTGGGTTTTTCTATTGGGAATTTCTCAGTAGCAGGCACAGAGTCTGTATTTGTGCCGGAACTTAAACTAAACTGGCGAAATGTGTGTGTATTATGCACTTCTGCCCAAACCTTCAGATCTGTGCTTCAGGGATTACAGGTGTGATGTTATGTAATTCGTTTATTTGTCACAAAGGTTAGAGGTAGAGTTTGTGATGGAACCCCGGTCTCTGGTGGATGGTGCTGTATTCTAAAAAACAGTGGGTTAAGAAAATAAAATTCCGATGCGTTTCCGACATTTTTTAATTATATGAAAACAATTTACAATGTTCTTTTTAAACAATAAATATAGGTAATTAATAATGTCTCAATTTTTAATATGATTGACGGAATATATATCTTTTACACTTTTTTTATTTACATAACTATTTACAATCGAAATTCTCATTATTGCTAGCGGTTATTACGCTAGAAATATAAAAAACGTATGTACTTAAAATCACGCTTCTTCGAGTACAGATTCTTTAATTTTGTACATTATTTACAGATGAAGTTACTAACGAATAAATATTTTAAAATTTTCGATAATTATCTTCTCTCATTTTGGAGATTTAGAATATAGAGTAAACTTTGGTGTACCTTCTCCCATTTCTGCAATCAGTATTTTTATCTAACAAAAATTAATAGCAGTTTTGTAAATATATACTTATAATAATTATATATTCCATAGGACTCTACTCTTAATGCTCAATAAAAATCTTTAAAACATCTTTAATAAAACTCTTATACACTAAACAGAAAAGACGATAGGATAGGAATTCCAAATGAGTATATAAAAATGGCAGAAAATATAAAGGCAACTTTAAAAGTTTTATAACAAGACATAACAATAACGACTAAAACAAGTTGGCACCTAATAGTTTAGGGGAAGCATAGATTAGGCTACTTGAACAACAAAGAGAAGAAGAGCATTTACTTAAAATATACCTAGGTATCTACGGGTAAAATTATTAAGCGTATCCACTTTGTGTGCATTTTTTGTATCGAGGGTAGCCCTCGAAATTCAATTTGTCTTAGTTGTTTGCAATTTGCCGGTCAACTTCAGGCTATATATTGAATAAAATATGATTCGCGGCCGTAAAATACATCTACGGGTAAAATTATTAAGCGTATCCACTTTGTGTGCATTTTTTGTATCGAGGGTAGCCCTCGAAATTCAATTTGTCTTAGTTGTTTGCAATTATGATTCGCCGCCGTAATGCGTACGTAATTTACAGAATTAAAATAATTAAAATCATCAATACAACAGTTTTGATAACTTTAATGATTATAACTCAGTATAGCCATATAAATATAGTTACAGTCGCGAGTCATACTTTAATCATTAAACAACCTATCACTGACTTGCAAATTGCAAAAAAATGTAAGAAAATTTTGAATTTCGCGGGCTACCCTGTCGTTTTCATCTCAAGCTGTAATATTTGCTTTGCAATCAATTTTATGATGATACATATATTTTTAGACAATAAAGCACTGTTTGGCAATATTGCGTTTTGTAATTACTTATTATCTACTGTACTATCCTAACAGATAGGTGGCCAGGGGGTCTAAATTGGCTGCTTTAGCAGAATCGTAATATGAATCACAAAAAATAAAATCCTTAAAATGGTATACGGTTATGACTACAAAGTCCATTTTAAAAATTTAAATTTTTAACGTGATTCATAATAGGATTCTGCGAAAGCGGCCATTTTAGGCCCGCAGCTTTTTGGTAATATTGCACAATTTTTGACAGCTTTCTGACAGCGACAAAATGTTGCCCCACTAATAAAATATGTCGCTACAAAATAAAGATAATAGTTACATAAATCCAGTAATTATATACATTTAGAATATTTCACGAACATCATAGAATATCATATCATTATAAACATTTTGTGCGTTAGTGATCTCACCTAATCTTTGCTGTTGTAGCCTAACTGAGAAGTAGTTAAGTTATCAAGACGCGTAATAACTAAACGACATATTGCTGCAACACAACACACACCAACAGGACAATAAAATTGCTAAAGATCCTGCAACATTAGATTATGCTGAGTCGCAAAATTGCAAAGTCAAGAAGAATATCAAAGAATAACACAATGATGGCAGTAACACATCGTTATTTTCTCGCCCTTATTCAAATTCATTTGGGGTCGGTGCAGCATGGCATTTAACACACGAGGTTTATTCATAAACGGTGGTTAAAGTTAGAAAGGAGACGTTCGTATTCATAACGTGTCGATCGCAATGTAAATTGTGTGGCCCAGAACTGAGCCACGAGTTTGGCGCCTTCAATAGCTTCCACCAGTTCCTGTAATGAACAAATAATAGGACACGCAGGACATGTTGATTAGGGAGATGTGTGTGTGTCCCAAAATGTTTGGTTACGCAGATATTTATCAATAGCTGAATTTTAAACAGCGTTTGTAGATATACCACTGTAGACAGTTATTACTTCAATTTTGAGGAACTGTTAATTTTAGAAAACCTTCACAATATTGAGATAGAAAAAAGTAGTGCTGCAGCATTTGTCATTCGTTATTACGCGACTGTAAAAGATTCGAATTCTTCATAAACCAGCGAAGAGGTTTCAACAGAATACAAAATTGTCGGTAAGATTGACCTTAATTCTAGAGGAATGTGGAGTGTTTTGTCGGTACGTGGAGATGCTGACGATAATATCTACACTACGTCGCTTCATAGAGTTTAAAAGGGCACTTACTAGGGAATTTATCTTAAAGAGCTAAGATTTACGAAACTTGCAACACCTTAATAATGTTTTTTTGGTAGGTAACATCGCAATTAAGTTTTTTTTTTAATCTAGCGGGTAAGGCAAATCGAGTTTGGAACATGCGATTGAAAAAATCCTTGTTTACTTATGTATGTATAAAAACGCAAGACTAATCTACATTTTTAGGTAAACCAATAGGTAGATAGGTATAATAATACCCATACCTAGACGGAAGAATTAGGCATGTTTTTGTAAAATATACTGTGTAAAGTTACAGGTATAAAACAGTTCAAGATATTGCAAATTTCTTTCAATTTAACTAGATTTAAAAACTAAATAGTTAATGATTACTTAACTCCGCTGCCTAACTAATCAAGAAGTCGAGGCAATCGATATTAGTAAATGCCTCTTCGCAAAATTACTCTTTATCTGTCTTTTATATGAAATTAATAATGATATCATGATTAGTTACAGTTCTATTGACTTTTGATGTGTTTTGTTACCTATCATTATCGTTATCATTTTGATCGAAGATCATCGGTCATAGAATTTATAGGGATAGAGAAAAAATGGGATGACATAATTCTCGTGATTTTTTTGCGCAGTTTCGAATATTTTCGCAATTTTGAAAAATAACTACTTAAGAGTCCTATTACATTTTTTAGGCAAATTCATGATTTTTGACGCAGTAATTCTCAGCAACAGTAAGATATTTTAATTATTTGCTTAAGAATAACGATAGTGCCATTCTCTTTCTTGTAAGTTGGAGTTACTTATTTTCATTTTTCTTTTCGTGTAATTTACTATAAATATTTTACGAACTCAGTTTGCAAGAAAAACCGTCGACGATGGAACTTTGACGCTCAAATTCACATAGTTAAATTTAATTCTTATAAATGCTAAAATTACTAAAAGATAAGTTGAACGTTTTACTTGTTTATTGGAGTTTTAGAATTTCTTTAAATTCCTTGAGTTTTCATGGAAAAAATCGTAAAGAAATAGTAATTTAAGCCATACATGTCTTAATTCAGCGTCCATTATATTCCAAATAAACTCAATTTTATCAAACAAATTAATATGATATAAAACTTCGATCTACAATGAATAAGTTTCATTAGTTTTCGTTTGTCAATATAATAAGACAAAAATACAATAAATAAAATTAAAGTACCTACTATAATTCTCAATTCAGCTCGCTCCTCAGTCTCATGTCAGTCTCGTCTCTAATATTCGTCAATATCAATCGACAATCGTCCGAATATCGCTATTATTATCGACTCGTGTACGCCGACCGAAATAATTTGATCTAGGAAGTAAAAATCAAAAATTTGCGTAAAAAATGTAATAGGACTCTTAAGTATTACTTTCGTAAACAAATAAAGTCAGTAGAACTGTAACGAAGTTTAGATGATATACTTTTAAATAAACACTCCGCGACATTATCACAAGTACGCATGACGATCAATCAAGCTATACAAAACCAGTTAAGAGGCCGGCGACCGATGCGTAGTTCATACCAACGCAATACCAAAATACGTTTTGTACGCAAAATACGCGCTTTGACGTGGAGTTGCGGACACCAGCCCGCTATACAATACAATATACAAATACTAAAATAATTTGTAAATCAAACATATTCATAAGGTAGTGTGTCTTTATTCCGATTGAAATACAGTGTATCTAAGTTCCCAAATATATATTTTGAATAGACACTGATCTGAACAAGAGTTATGAGAAAAATAAGTTTTCTATAGAAATTTTAAATTCCTCATATCTCGTCTCTAAATCGCTGTCCTTTCAAAATATATATTTGGGAACATAGATATTCTGTAATCCAATCGAAATAAATACACACTACCTTATGAATATGTTTGAATAACAAATTATTTTGGTATTACGTTTGTATAAACTACGCAGCGGTCGCCGGCCTCTTTAATGGGGATATCCCATTGTGTAGTTTGATGTGTCGCCGTGTGTACACGCAGCTTTAGAAAAAGCTAAGATGTTAGTTATGAAAATTATTGCCCAAAATGATTATCTTGTCATCTAGTGTAGCAAAGGACAAACTATGTTCCCATACTAAGCTCATACGTCGAGTTTAGTACATAAAAATAAAATCGACTAAAACTAACAACCCGAGAGGACATGGATGGAAAAATCGTATATAAATCGATCCATCTATAAAATCTATTAAAAATTCAAAAGAGTGCTTACTTTTATATTGTAAAAGTTAGTGAAAAGATGAAAATCAGACTCTCATCTTTAGTTTCATCGTAGGCGTCGAAGGAGCTTCGAGTTTACGCTACAATTGATTAGTATCTATTCTAAAAGTGGTCGAAGCTATTCAATAAAGCTGAACTTATAAAAATCACACCTGTTTTTGGACCTGTTACAAATCGAGGGCCATAAACTTTTATAAATTCAACTTTTGGGTGTAAACTACCTACAGAAAATTGGCTCCCCTCGCCGAGGGCTAGTTTTATAATATTAGTAAGTCAAAGTCTTCGAATACGGTATTGTCTTGGATCTGATGCTAAAAATTAACAAACAAAATAACATCTACAGAATTTAGGTTCCTCGAATATCGCTAAACAAGTCAATTACCTTCCCACTTAATACTGAATCGTAACAATTAAAGCGAATTTTTATAATAAAATCACACCAAATTTCATAATTTACCACAAAACTTTCTAGCGTTCAAGTTTTGAAAGCTTCATTTCTTTAACAAATATTTAAACTAGAGGAAGAATCGTTCGCATTTATGAAATATAATTTTGAATCTTTCAAATAAAAAAGCCTTTGCCTCATGCAAGTTTTATGAAAACGACAATTTTTAATGATTTTTTATTAAAGTTACAATATTTAAAATTTTAAACAACTTTTATTAAAACTTGCACAATACAATACGCTATTTGCAAAATATACATTTTAAAATTATATATTTTGAATTACAATTTCTATCTATTTTAGTTATTGAGAGCTTTTTCTCTCTCATAGTTCAAAAAATTACATTTTCTAAGAATTTGAACGGGCCATTGCTCTTAAATATCGACATAAAGGGTACCCAACACTTTTGGAGTAGGTACAAATATTTTCCATAAGTGTCTTTGGCCCTAAAATTACGCTATACCTAAACACTACAATCTCACTTTACCTGTGTTAACCACAGTATAGAATTTAAAAAAGTACTCACGTACCCTAATTTTGTTCCGCCTGTTTGAAAAATTGAGAAACAAACGAAGAATTTGAGCATAGATATCGTGGAACGTCAAATAAGTCAATCGTACCATACTTAGATAGACTGAATTATTTCACGATAGAATGAAATTTTCTATATAAATGAACCAATGTTTATACAGTAAAATTGTGCTAAACCAGTACTGGCTTGCGTTTTCTTTTTTTTCTATGATGCGTGTGACGCCTGGCGTCACGCGCGCTGTGTGCGTCCGCGCTGTCACGCGCGGGCTCGCTGTGGGCGGGTGCTATAACCGCTTCAGCACCGGCGGCGGCATGCTCGCCGGCTGGTGGAACGGGTGGTACTGACGGGCAAGGATGTCGCCCTATAACCCAAATTGTACCCTATACATTCGTTATAAAATATGATAGCAAGTTCTCAGCTGAAAAGTGAATTAGTTGGCAGTTAGTAAAGCATTCTTTGTGAGAAATGCTGATACTTACAACTTGGGGTTGTTGATTTTGAGCTTGTTTTATGTTCTTCTCGTTAACCATCAGCTGATGTGCGGCTCTGTATGGGAGATTATCAGAGATGTAAAAAAATACACACTAAAAGTAGTAGTGTTGAATTTGGTTTATCATGCCGTTCGTAATTTACCTATCCATTTGCTCCTGCGTCATTTCTAGTGCCTCTTGCATCTCCCGAGAGGTGTTTCGCACGAACTCAGGGTCACAGTAATCACCTAGGCCCTGCTCAGTTAGCACCTAAAAAAACAATTTTCGAAATGTCATTTTCGTCAGATAGCAAGATTTTGATTTGATGTTTAAGTTGACTTAGCTAAAGCATATTATCAGATCCTTCTTGCGTATAATGGTACTTACTCTTGTAACCAGACTCTCTGCGGATCCCACCACGACAGGCGCCGAGGAGTTGTTCCCTCTTGGGCTGCCAGGAAGCGACACCACCCCACGCCCAAAGCTATCTCCTCCTGCAATGTTAGGTGTAACGTCCTGTTTATATAGACGACATGGTTTTTCATTCCAGTACCGTTAAGAATCATTTTAATTTGCAACTCTTCTAATTTCAATGAAACATTTAATTATTTCAAACAAATCATACCTCAATTTAATTGTTTTTTGAAAATCTATATCTAAACTATTAATTTTCTAATTTCTCAAAAGCTTAAAAGCTAGCCTATAATGATTCTTAAAGCGATGAATCTCAATAATTTCTCTATACATTAATTCTAAATCAATAGCGTCCTCGTGGATTTTTATGATTATTAAAATTTTCGTGCAAACCATACAAAACAAAAACTTTTTCTCAAAATCCTCTAAAAGCTTTTCTAAATCCTCAATCATTCTAAGAATGCACTATTTTAGCCCTTCAGTGTTAGTTTACATGCTAGTTACGATGATGATACCTTTTTACCTGTGTCAATAAAATTATTAATCAGAAATTAAGTTATCATTTTACCTCATTAGTATTATTTTCAGTGCAAGATTTGTGTATTGTTATATTATTTTTGTGTAGATGCAAAACATGAAATTTGCTGAAGCAAAGTGTGAGTGTGTGTTAAAGTCTTAGTTTATACCGTCAGGTTTCCGTTTGCCTGCAATGTACTCCTGTAAGCTTTGAAGTTTTATTGATGAGCGTTCATTATTCTACATTGTAGAAAGCTTCCTTCATGTAAAAGAAGTTTTGAGATTTTAACTACTGGTATTTTATTAATACTGCTAAACATATAATAATTTACTATCAGACTAGAGTCTAACAAAAATATTTATACCCAAAAAATCAAAGTTTATACTATGAATAAAAATCAGATATCAAAGTAGTTTTCTTAAGGGGAGGGACAAAAGTATCGGAAGGAAGCTTCCTGTGGCGTGCGGACCTGGCGAGTGCGGGCGATCTACAAGCCGAGTGGGCGGCGCATGCGAGGCCGCCCCCGACGAGGCGCTGCGCACCATCCGACCTGCTCCGCACAGCACCGGCTTGATAGTTCGCAGGCTGCGCCGCTCTCCGCCTCGGCACACGCGCTCCTTCGCGTGGGAGAACGCGAATGGCAGCTTCGCTGCTGCGTTGTACCCGTACAACGTCATCGTCCGCGACTCCGTCGTCGGCGTACACTCGCTCGCTAACAGCGGCGATATCTTCGGCTGTATCTGCTCGAACGTATTCGGGGACGGCGACTTATCCTCCATTGACGCCTTCCTCGGTATCGATAGTTTCTCCCTTGAAGACGTTGAGTCCTCCGGGTGAACTTTCTGCCTCGATACAGGCGATGGTGTTGGCTTCGATGAGGTTGTCCTCATCTCGCTCTCGCTCGGCGTTGTAAGATAATTGATGCAGCCGTAAGCGAGACCGATCTGCCCGAGCATCTCCGGGTAGTTGGACTTTTGATTGCTGTTAGTACGTACCGTTATCCACACAGAAGCGGTGAAAGAAGATGGTAGCGTTAGAAAGGTTATTTGAGCAAGAGTGCGGGTGATGCAAACTTTAACTTTAGAAAATCAACTACAAAACCACACGTTTGACTACCTTGGTAAATAGTGTTCTTTAGGTCATTTGTGGTTCTTCTGTAATATAAGCATTTCTTATTTAGACTCTGATAATATTAGAATATTAAACGGACTTATTGAAATGATTGATGTAATATGAATTAATTAGTTGTTAAGTAATAATGTTGCACTTACTCGAGCACTTGGTATATTTTCTCCGATTCTCCATTTAATATTAGAGGTCTAAGTGGAATTTGTTCCTTTGGCTGTCCATTTGCTCTGAAAATATACATGTATTGTTTAAACCCAGTACAAATAGCAGCTTTTATCATAACTTGAAATAATTTTCCTGAAGCTATGCTGTAGCCCTCATCAGTGGAACGCAGTTAAAACTTTATGCAACTTACAGATTAGGTGTAAGAGGTAGTGGTCCCACTCCATATTCCCTTTGCATCATTGAACTCAAATGATTTCCTACTCCATCAGGGGCCCCGACGCCGCCAACGCCATCTAAAATGTTTCAAAGATCCTCAAACCTCTTTCTCATGGAATTTGGCAGCAACTACAGAACACCACGTGCAATGATCTTACATACTCTTTTGCATACATGAGTATAAGGACATCAACGATAAGGTTAGCATTTTGTTAGTTATTTTAGTTTTCTTTTTAGCAGTGGATATTGAGACAATGTAGTGATGGTGATATTCTTTCGGGAGTACCTTTTGGAGCGCATGATTTCTTTCCACACTGTCTTTGATTGGTGATACCACACTGGCGGTTACTTGATTTTTCGCTCTCAGAAAATATCAGAAATTTCAAAATCTCTTTATCCAACTTGGGAATTGAACCCGAGCTCAGTTCGTACATCACACGCATGCACATCCCTTCCCCTTTCTAACAACCATCACATTCATATACCCTAAATAAGGTTTCATTCTATTCATCTTCAATGCCTGGTTCAGCATATTTACCATGATTCGTTAGTAGTTCTTCCGCTGACGATGAATGTTTTATTTGTTCATCTGCATAGAGAAGACAGTTCACTGGTAAACTCATTCATTTTGATTCCACTCTCATTCTCTTTGAACCAGTAGCCATATCACTGTCTATGTATTGTTTGAGAGGCTATGGAAGATACACATCTTTGCCTAGAACCTCTAGAGGTGCTATACTAGTCTGTGTATGCCCCATGTAGACGAGAGCACTAAAATCTTGGAGTTTAACAAAAGAGACACTACTGTAATTTATAATATTGCAACACCAACATTAAAATTGGATTATTATGTAAATTGTGGCAACATCCTTCCCTTTCGTCTGTGACACTGGTCCAATACAAATGTGAATGTTACTTGTCCGCCATTTTGTTTCATCTTTCTCGGCACCAACGTACCAGCAGCAGTAGTTACCACCTCAATTACAAAGCTACACAACTACCATTGAGTTTGTTTCGGAATTTAGTGCTAGTGTCAAGACTCAATCAATCTCAACATAGACAGTGTCGACTACAATAATTCTCAAGCAAAATATTGTGTGTAAAATGATTAGTGGAATATTAGTAATGAATTAAATCTGATATTAAATGATGTTGTTATGTATGTAGTCATGAAATTTAATCTTTACCTGTTGGTGGTTCTCCATGTTTCCGATGTCTGTGGAAGTGCTTATTTGGTCCGTGCCTTCGTATGCTTGACCAGACACCTCCAAATAAGGAGTGGTTTCTCTGTAACAGAAGAAATTACTGAGTTACTGTTTTGTGTTTTTCAATTTTTATTTTGTGTCTTGAACAGTATCGTCAAGTATATCTCTTAATCAAATATTTATGTTTAGTTAGTAATACGTACCCTATGCATAGGCACATCACATTCGGCAGATATATCATCCAGGTTCCCGGATATTGCTCTCTTCAGTTCAGGACCCGCTTCATGTAGTGTCCTCAACCCAGCCTGCAGTGTCATCTGGTGGGTTTGCTCGTCACTCTGCCTCATTTCCTGCTCCTTTCGCTTTTTGAACCTTATGATTTACATTATTAGATTTAGAATCATTTGTAGCGTTGAGGAAGATTCTGAAGTACTTACATAATTTATTCCTTTGCAGTGTGCAACACTATGCTAAGCATTGAAGTGATATCGAAAAGATTTTTCTAAGAATTGTAAAGTTCTATTATAAAAAAGTTGACAATGATGTTAACTACTAGAGTAGGTATGTTCTTAAAAATCTGTAGACTAAATAGTCCCAAAAGAGAGAAAATTCAGATAGCAATAGCCTATGATAAGAAATTCTAAACGCGAAGATGAAAAATCTTTCAAAGAATAATCATTTTTCAATTTCATGAATTAATGCTAAAATTATATTTATAACATAAATATCACAAAAACACAACATATAACAACGGGGAACGTAAAAAAATTGGACAAAATAAAAACATGGTAGTTGGGTTGTTGAAAACATCTGCATGCTTTTGGATAGCATCAATTCGTAAATATGTATACGAAACAGCTTTTATAAAGCTAAACGAAAGATTATGGTACGTTGTAGGAGCGTCATAGGGACATGCAGGGTAAAACGGTATGTTTGAATCAAATTCCAAAGTTTCTTCAGGGGTTTACGCTTAGACCTCTATAGTTTATTAGCTCTATGTCGCAAAGGGTCATGTCAGCATTTGTATGATAAAAAAACACTAAAAAAGGGAACATTCTTTCCTACACATACGTATATGTTGTTACTCACGCGTGATTCCTATGAAACAAAAATGTATTTGTCAGTGTTAACCGAAATTAAATGGAACGGAAGAAAATTAAAGCACGAAATAAATTCAAACGAAATAATTCTGACCAATACCAGACGTGGCTAAACATTTTTTTTTCTTCAATGATAACACACGAATGGTTTCTGATTGTGTTCTCGATTTGCATATTTTTTCCTAAAACTCTAAACGCCAATTGTAAACCAGATTTGGGAGTCGACAAAGGACTTAAAACAGAAATAATCAAATAATTTTGTGAGATAATTTTGAATATATTCTAATTTTGATCGGTTAAATCGGCTCTATATTCAACTGCAGGCTCTGTGTTCAAATACTACATACAAATCTTCGTATTAATGATGCGCTCTTCTGGTTTATAATTCTAACGCTGATCGCGGCTTCAAAAACGTTCTTGTCGTTTATGATATAGAACCGATTTAGAATTTCACCGATTTCATAATAAGTAATAATTATTCCATGGTGCATGATCATATCGCACACCCATTATGGTTTTGAATAATACTTTCTTTATGTCCACTGTGTTTATGAAATACAACTTTTACTCTTTTGGTCAAAACATCATGTACCATAGAATTCAAATCGTATAAAAATATCAACGGGTCTATTCTGAAACAATCTCACTTCATCTAAGTCTTCACCGTGAGATTTATACAGAACAGCACTACAGAAACTTGCTATGTCATCTTCATCTATGTTATCATTGACTGACCTTCTAAAGTAATCCTGGATGAGGAAGGTGGCGTAAAACTTGCCGACAGTGATTTCATTCGGATCTCCCGGTGGTGGAACTACCTGATCTAATAGTTTTGGAGATGTTCTTTTCCAGATCTTTTTGATGACCGCTCTTAGTTGTGTGTTACAGTCGTCTATGTTACCTGTGGGATGAGAATTTGTTAGCGGAGTATTTGTAAGCCTTTTGCTGTTTTTTACTTTATTGTCTTAACAGTCGTGATAGAAGAAACAAAGAAGAACTGTTTATCCTGCGCAACAACAACACATGCACATTTTAAAGTAACAATACGTGACCTAGCCTAGCGACTTTATTATGATAATCGTAAACAAAGATGGATTTAAAAGGAGTGAATATTGTGATAGCGCCTGATAAATATGTTAAACAAAACAAGACGTTCAATAGAAATTGGGATGAGAACAGGAGGTGATGAATCGAATATTCCTACATACACGTGTTTTAGCAGTATCATGTTGCAATGTACTTACCTTCAGTTTTAATCTTAAGCGAGGTTCTGACGACGGCAAATAGCGTGGCGTTGAAGAGAACAGTACCATCGGAGTTGAGCGGCATGTTCATGGAGACTAGGCGCTTACACGCCACGCGGTGCGGACATAACTTACCGAAACCTGGACAAAATGAACTATATGTAAAAGCCGTAAAACGATTAGTTTCAAAGAAAAACAATAGTAAGTCATTCGCGTAAAAGAAAGAACAAATGGAAGGAATAACTTAAGCGGCAGTGGGCGGGGCACATTGCTCGCAGAACGGATGGCCGATGGGGCCGAAAAGTTCTGGAGTGGCGACCGCGAACCGGAAGACGTTACGTTGGAAGGCCTAGGGTGGACCGATGACCTGGTGAAAGTTGTAGGGATCCGCGGGATGCGAGACGCACGGGACCGGTGGGGGAGGCCTATGTCCAGCAGTGGACGTCTTTCATCTGAAATGATGATGATGGAAGGAATACACTTACCTAAAGGTGGGCTTATTTTTCTTAATAAAGTAACTACATCTAAATGTTTTATTCTACCCTTTGCATCAGGGTCATATTCACTCCATAATCTGAAAACATTGAGTCAGTTAAACACAAGATTTGATGGTAAAGTAAATGTTGTTAGGATCATTCCTGTACCTTATAAATTCATCTAAGTGGTGTGGTCCCAATATTGACCAGTCTCTAGTTAAATAGTCGAAATTATCCATAATGACAGCCACAAACAAATTGATGATCTGAAAAGAAAATCATAATTTGTACACGGATTTATATTACCTAATTATCAAGAAAACTCCAAGTAACATGGGATAAGAAATAAAAGATTATGATGATGGTTAAGGACCGTTTACAGGGCCGGCAGTCCCGACAGAGATAACGACGAAATCGCTAACTTTAATAAATTCGGTTGCATAATGATGCTTGCGAGAAACGCATCTTGGATGTAGAGACTTGCTTTACTCGCAAGCATGATTATTGCAACCGAATTTATTCGTTAGTAATCAGCGATCGAAAGTTAGCGAATTTGTCGCTATCTATGTCGAGACTGCCTGCCCAGATTGCGTTAGAATCAATAACTTACCAAAAAGGAACAGAGAACGTAGAAACTAATGAAATATGGAAAGGCGAGCACACTGCCACATGTGCCACTACTGTCTTCTATCACCACATCACCTTCCTCATGGTAGTTCCTGTCACACTTCACCTCTGGCTCTGGGGAGACACCCATCATGATGTCTTGCCAAGCCTCACCTAGAACATAAACATTTTTTTTAAAAACCTGTTAAACACAGGTCTTACTTTTGAGAATTTATAGATAAAGATTTCGTAGAGATGTAAACAGAAAATTAATTTAAAAAATATGGCATACCAGTGGCGGACCGAAACAATACAAGTAGCGCTTGTGGAAAAGTCTGGAAGTGATTGTTTCTTGTGATCGGTGAGTCATCATCTATCGCTATTTTTCCGAACACCTACAATCATAAGATGAACATTAACATATCAATAAATCATTTAGGTAAAAGGTCGCTCCATGTAAAATACTGGTATTCATCTGCATCCGGTTAGACTAGAAGGCGACCCCAAATAGTTAGGAAAAGGCTAGGCTGATGATGATGATGATGATATCATCTAGGTAGACAAAGTGTTATAAAGTATAAAGTATATTTTTCTAATGAAAGTAAATAGTTCTGGAGTTGATGGATCTAAGATTTTGAAACCGTACCTGCATCCCAACAACAGCATAAATGAAGAACAGCATAAGGATGAGCAGAGCGACATACGGCAGCGCTTGGAAGGATTTGATGAAAGTCCAGAGCAATGTCCGGATGCCTTCACCTCTGGATAGCAACTTAACCAGCCTCATCACTCGGAAGAGACGGAAGAAGTTTATGGAAGGTATGGAACTTTCCTGCAATTATGTAGTACTTGTTAGTTAGGGATTATGCTCAGCGGTGGGGAAAGCCCTGTATGAAAAAATCTCTGATAAATGTAAAATAAAATGTACCTAGTCTAGAAAAAAAATCATTGGTTGTATTTTTTTAATTATCACAAAAATATTAATTCTAAAAGATGTTCCTAACTCAATACTTTGACCAGACCCTGGTTACCTACTGGGTGGATAATCCAAATGATTTATTCAATTTAAGTTTCATTCTTGTGAAACGTCATAAAAATGTCATTCTAAAAAAATAATTATACTATATAAAGCTCGATTACCACTCACTCACTGACTCACTGACAGAATTGTTCTCCCAGATGGTGGATGGGGAGGTGGGTATATTTTGACAGATTCGTAAACAAGTAACTCCCGCGAGTATGGGAAAAGTGCCAAACCTCCCCTTTTCGTCCCCCTTCCTCCCCCTCCCTATCGTATCTCGGAAATCAAGAGACTTGGAACATTTTTTTTTCAGATTCGTATAGAGGAGGCTCGGGAAAGTAAAAACCAGTTTTCGAAATTGACCCTTTTTCCCCCCTTCTCCCCCCTTTAGGCGGATCTCGGAAGTTGAGAGACTTGGAACATTTTTTTTTTCAGATTCGTAAGAAGGGGCCTAGAGTTAGTCAAAACCATTTTTCAAAACTCCCCATTTTCCCCCCCTTCACCCCTCCCCTCATCGTATCTCGGAAACTAGGACACGTAGCGGCTTTTTGATTTTTGCTATAAATTATTATTGAGGGGCGTTTAAATTTGTAAACGGAGGGTATCCTCCTCTCCCCAACCTCCCCTAAAATTGAAAGGGCTGTAACTTCGTAACGGTTAGAGATAGCCATTGGGTGCTTGAACAAATATTATAGTAGGCGTTGAAACCTGTCCGGTGGTGGTAGGTTCTGAGTGGAGCGAACCTGCGAGACCGAGTGGAGCGGAGGGGGGAGGTGGCGAGCGAAGCGAGCCGGCGACCTCCATAGCGTAACGAAGGTTGAGTGGGTGAAGCGTAACTCAGCTTTTAACGATTCTAATGAATTCTTATTTTTATTTTTTTATTGATTTAGATTTTAGAAGGTTTTAGGGGTTCTTAAGGGTTTTCATACTGATTTAGGGGTAGTTGTAACGGATTTTCCAATTATTTTAAGGATTCCTATGGATTCTCAAAATTTTATGATGGTAAGGAATACGTCTCAAGAACACGACAACACGCGAGCTGCGCGCAGCTCGCGCACCCACGCAAATACTAGTTATACTATATAAAGCTCGATTACCACTCACTGACTCACTGACTCATTGACATAATTGTTCTCCCAGATGGTGGATGGGGAGGTGGGTATATTTTGACAGATTCGTAAACAAGTAACTCCCGTGAGTATGGGAAAAGTCCCAAACCTCCCCTTTTCGCCCCCCTTCCTCCCTCTCCCTATCGTATCTCGGAAACAAAGAGACCCGTATTTTTCGTTTTTTACGGATTCGTATAGAGGAGGGTCGGAAAAGTAAAAACCAGTTTTCAAAATTGACCCCTTTTTCCTCCTTCTCCCCCCTTTAGGCGGATCTCGGAAGTTGAGAGACTTGGATCATTTTTTTTTCAGATTCGTAAGAAGGGGCAACGCGTTAGTCAAAATCATTTTTCAAAACTCCCCACTCTCCCCCCCTTCACCTCTCCCCCCATCGTATCTCGGAAACTAGGACACGTAGCGGCTTTGTGATTTTTACTATAAATAAGGTATTAATGAGGAGCGTTTAAATTTGTAAACGGAGGGTATCCTCCCCTCCCCAACCTCCCCTAAAAATAAAAGGGCTATAACTTCGTAACGGTTAGAGATACCCGGTGGGTGTTTCCGGTGGTAGGTAGGTCCTGAGTGGAGCGAACCTGCGAGACCGAGTGGAGCGAAGGGGGGAGGTGGCGAGCGAAGCGAGCCGGCGACCTCCTTAGCGTAACGAAGGTTGAGTGGGTGAAGCGTAACTCAGCTTTTAACGTTTCTAATGAATTCTTTTTTTTATTGAATTAGGTTTTAGAATGTTTTAGGGGGGGTTCTAAAGGGTTTTCATACTGAATTAGGGGTAGTTGTAACGGTTTTTCCAATTATTTTAAGGATTCCTATGGATTCCCAAAATTTTATGATGGTAAGGAATACTTCTCAAGAACACGACAACACGCGAGCTGCGCGCAGCTCGCGCACCCACGCAAATACTAGTTCCTTTGTATATGTTTGGTCAAACCTCGTTATCTACTGGGTGAATATTGCAGATGTTTACCACCACTTTTCATGTTCGGAGAAAATTTTATTTTGGATTATTGATTTCATGGGTGTGAAGCCGTCGTCAGATCACTAATCCAAGGAAAAGATTCCTATCTGTTTCATTTGTAGCGATAACTGAAACTGTAATATCTTTTAGTGTCTGGTTGTAATGGATACATGACTGCGTGTATTTTTCATAACGTGTTGCATTGACACAAGTTCTAAGTGGTTTTAGCGCAAGTGTTTAGCTGGTTCTTTGCTGTTGTATTATAAGCTATTAAGGGCCTACCCCATGGCACACTAGCGCCACTTTAGTAAAAAAATCAGAACTCGTTAAATACACAATTAATATAAAATCTGATAGACAAAATCAATCTTTTGGTCTTGTAAATTAATTACGTCTGCCTATCTCATTGAAACATAGCTCGCTGTCGTTACAGATACAAAATGGAAAAAAACGGCCGTTATTAGCAATTTTTTCTAACTGTAACTACAGTGTAGTATATTTTAATGAATTAAATAGACGTCAATAATCTAGAACTCTAAAGCATTGATGTTTTCTAAGTAGTGTTTTCTAAGTGGTTTTAGCGCAAGTGTTTAGCTGGTTCTTTGCTGTTGTATTATAAGCTATTAAGGGCCTACCCCATGGCACACTAGCGCCACTTTAGTAAAAAAATCAGAACTCGTTAAATACACAATTAATATAAAATCTGATAGACAAAATCAATCTTTTGGTCTTGTAAATTAATTACGTCTGCCTATCTCATTGAAACATAGCTCGCTGTCGTTACAGATACAAAATGGAAAAAAACGGCCGTTTTTAGCAATTTTTCTAACTGTAACTACAGTGTAGTATATTTTAATGAATTAAATAGACGTCAATAATCTAGAACTCTAAAGCATTGATTTTGTCTATCAGATTTTATATTAATTGTGTATTTAACGAGTTCTGATTTTTTTACTAAAGTGGCGCTAGTGTGCCATGGGGTAGCCCCTTAATACAGCTTCTACTTGATTGCTGACTGCATTTCATGTGCGCTCAGTGCCTTGACTGTTGTGCCGTGTCTTGCCTCGTGGTCTTCACTAGGCGTATTTATTCAGATTATGTCTATAGCGTTACTGTCCCAAAGTTTTTCATTGCACACATCTAAAGCGCCATCTTTAATGTCAGTTGATCATACAATATGTAAAGCTGTTAGTGTTTTTTGTTGATATCCAAGTCTAAATCAGTGCGATTTTAATTCAGTGTGCTATTTATTTTGATTAATGATTATATTTTTGTTATTTTAACAGTTGTTATTACTATTTCTCTACTACTATAATTCAGCTGTAAACGTCATTTTATCAGTTTTAAAGTAATTCGTTAGTTTCTACAACTTGAGTGGCTGTACAACGGATGGCCGATGGGGCCGAAAAGTTCTGGAGTGGCGACCGCGAACCGGAAGACGTTGCGTTGGAAGGCCTCCCACTAGGTGGACTGATGACCTGGTGAAGGTTGCGGGAATCCGCTGGATGCGAGTCGCACGGGACCGGTCAATGTGGCGACACTTGGGGGAGGCCTATGTCCAGCAGTGGACGTCTTTCGGCTGAAATGATGATGATGAGTGGCTGTAATGTTTTTTTGTCTTCGGCTATTATTTTATTGTGACTTATCTTGTGACCAAATGACGTTTACAGTATCTAAGTTAAAACAATTAGCGTGAAAGCACAGCTTACCTTAACAACGTGTGTCCGCATACCACTTCCCTGAAATCAACACGATCGTCTTCAGTGGCGGATCCAACAGGTTCAATGTAAGTGAGAGCATTAGCATCTGCTGTTATTACAACATCGATCATATTGTCCATGCTCGGGACAGTAACTATGCTACCTGGGTTTTGGAATGATCAAATAACTAGAGCATATTAACAGCAAATCATTTTATTGAGAATTTAATCTATTTGACTTTATCAAAACTACGTTAAGGGTTTTTATTTGATTTTCTTTATATTACACTAGTTGATCTAAAAATTGCTATCGTGATATATATCCCATTTTCGCTTCGTGATCTCTATTGACAATTATTTTACATTGAATTTTCTAAAATTAAACGTATGATAAAAATAAAGAATAAAGATCATCGTGTTATCTAAAAGAGAGAAAATATAATAAACGAAACGTTGATGGTCATTCCAAAACAAGATACCATTAGTGAAAGTGTATTTCTAGGAAGTGTATATCTAAGAGTGCACCGTGCGTTACCTGGTTCTTGAGTTCGTTTACTTGGGAGACGACGATATCGATGATGCTGCCAAGCACGATGATGAAGTCGAAGGTGTTCCAGGCGTCGCCGAAGTAGTTCTGGATAAAATTGATAATAGAGATAAACTAGCTGCAGAATTCGATCAAAACGTTCTTACTAAAACTTTGGTATTAGAAAAGGATGATGTTCAAATCGCTGTAGAACTTATTAATAGCTCACTAGCTGACCCCGCAAACGGGGTTCTGCCTTATTAAATTATGGTGTGAAATATATCATACGACCTATTCTCTTACCTACCAAATATACTATTGCTACTAATATAAAAAAAATAATGAAAAACCGGTTGAACCGTTTCAGAGGACTGCGACCACAAACACCGTGACACGAAATTTTATATATATAGATTGACAATATTCAGGCGGCTTTCATCAAACAAACTGATCTTTATGGAATACCGAGATTAGATGTTGTTTAGATTCACACATGGAAGACAATAATTTGTACAATAGGGCAATGAAATACTAAACCGAATAAATGGCTGAAAAAACCCACCTTAAATCTAAAAGCTGCAAGTTTAAAAATAAACTCCAAAGCGAAGACAGCAGTAAACAGCATATTCAACAAATCCAACGCCTTGCTGTACTCGTGAGGCTGGTTGTGGTACTTCATGGCAAGGGTGATGGTGTTTATCATGATCAGCACGAAGATAGCGTACTCGAACGGCTGTGATGTCACAAACCACCATACTTTGTATTGGATCCTGTGTTTTGGGATGTACCTGGGAATCAAATATGATGGTTTTAAGTTTAGTTTAAGTTTAAGTCTAGTTTTAAAACATAAATTATCTATAGTATTCCGTTCTTCTGATTTGAACTGTGTTACAATTTACTTCATTGATATGTATCTATTTGTTCTAATTATGTCTTACCTTCTAATAGGTTTAGCTTTCAGTGCAAACTCTATGCAGTTCCTCTGATTCTTATCTAACTCACAGTTTTTATACTCTTGTTCTCCCTCGTTTTGGAAGGTCACTATGACGAAACCGACGAATATATTTACCTAAAATATTAGGAACAGTGAATATAACACATCTATCGTAAAATATTATTTTAATCATAATATGGCAAATGAAACAAGAATGCCAACGTACCATAAAGAAGGCAATTATAATAATATAAATAATATAGTAGGCTGCAACAATTGGACGGAAGTTAGTTATGGGACCCCGATCTTCAGCATTCGAATCTATAGAGACGTACAACAACCTGAAAAAGAAAAAGTTACTTAATAATTAGCATTCACGTATTAATATTTTTTGTTTGGATTGATTTGCATTCTTTTCGTATTGTCATTACGGAATATTTACGAAATAATACACCCGAAATCTTATAGGAAGAAACCACTCGGGGTACACTTACCCTGGCCAGCCTTCAAAAGTAGAAACAGTGAAGAGGGTAAGCATTCCTTTCATTACATTATCAAAATGGAAGTCATATCGCGTCCATTCTCTGTCCCTCACCAAATAGTTGCGATTCTCAAATACTAAATACGTTCCCCTGAAAAATATAAAGATCTGATAGTATCCTTGATCAAACTCTTTTACATTTCTTTTGTTCTTCACAGATAATACAGTTACAATCATAATGTTTTAAGAATTTCACAATTCTAGTAGGCTAACATACTTACTGGCATTCATCCTTTGTCATTTTAGAAATATCATTACACCTAAAAAATTTGCCCTGAAACAAAATCTCAGCGATTAAATCAATGACATTATAAAAAAAAACTACATTAGTTTCATGCCACGACATTTAAATGTGTTGCAGCCAATTTTGAATGTATAAGTTACACTACAAATGTCCCATTAAAATATTGGAATGAACCCATTTCTCATGATAAGAACCTATAAAAGAAGCAAATTATACACTTTGCCAAAACATTTATGTTAATGTTATTGTTTAAATGAAGACAACACGATCTAATAATGATGCTATTCCTGAACTACAAGCTTTGACGGATATGCTTTCACGACATGCGACAGAGGTTATAATCTAACAAAATTAGGACAGAGTTTCATGCTTTTCAAGATCTTCGAACCTGGTGTCAAACTCCGTAGCCTTATCATCAATGCCTTTTTAGAGTCTTTCTAGAGGCGACGAACGATGTTATGTTAACAATGTGATGTTATGTTAACAATGTGATGTTATGTTAACAATGTGATGTTATGTTATCAAAAGGCTTTCTTGACTTCTCAGTCAAGCAAGCCTTTTGATAACATAACATGTAACACTTCAAGTCAGTAAGAACTGACTTGAAGTTTTAGAGGAGTTTACTTAAGTTCGGAGATCTTAATTCAACTACGAACAAACGTTCCAGTGCTCACCTTAAACAACTGTACACCAACCACAGCAAACATAAATTGTAATAAATAAGTAACTAGCATTATATTTCCTATGGTCTTAATCGCTACTATCACACACTTCACCACATACTGTTAACGGATTCAGTGAGTTAGTTGTCGGGGCATACGTTACCAAGGGGGAGGATTCCACAATGTCCACCACGCAGCCACGGAAACATAGGGGGACAAGCAAACCAATGTTTAATCACATGGGATATCTTACAAGGGCCATTGGGACCACATCAGTTGGTAAGGTTAGAAACTCCACATTTTCACGTAAACGCCAAGGTAGGGGGGTAGGTTACTTCTAACATAAAGGTAAAATTAGTCATCTAAATGATTGGTCTCACATATACTACACCTTTGGGTTGTATTAATGATCTCATGCTTAAACTAATTGACGACATTGAAAATGTAAATACTAATATAATTTCTACGGATGGGTTTCACATGCAAATTTTGTAAGTTTGTTCTTTGAAGGTTCTTCTTCACCGTTAAGCCAATTTTTCTCCAATTATGATTTTTGATGAACACAGGAATAAAATCGAAGCTTATAACAACAATATACTACTAAAATAAAAAGGGTAAAAGGCAAAGCTTTCCAAATATATATCGTATGGAAGCTTAGCAGGAACATCAAAATAATTAGCACAAGAGTTAGTTGAAGCTTAAAATAATATACACCTGTGTAATAAATAAACCTTAGATCTGCTTTTACAGACGTAAGATTTTTCTCATATAATATAGACAAAAAAATATAGAGGTAAATCACACATTGTAAAAAGTTCATAGGTGTGATATTCAAAAATCTTTAGCGTCAGAGCCTTATGATCCAAAAGTAAAATAATCATGAGAAATGAGTAAGAAAAAAGAGAAGAGGAAAGAGTGTAAAAAAAAAACTTTATACCCAAAGGTGTATTGAAAAGCTATTGTAATGTACAGGTATCGGTGATTTATTTATTATGAATGTGTATTCACTCGTGGCCACACAAGACGCTTCATAGAACGGAGTATGGTGTGGAATTCTTCAGTATATAATATTTGCCCCCTACCTTGAACATTTGGACTCCCATGACAGCGAACATAAATTGCAGTAACGATGTTACCAACAATATGTTGCCAATCGTTTTGATGGCTACGATCACGCATTGTACAACGTGCTATAATCACGGAAAAATATATGTACTTTCATGTCAGATATTAATATTTGATCATAGTGAACCAACATTAAACTTTTATCACAATCAAAACCAATCATCATCCATGTAAGCAAAATAATTATGATAAAATTAAAGACCTGCAAGACTTGAAATAAACATTTTCAAATTATGATATTAATTTAAAATTACATTTAAATATCAACTCAGATATTCTTAAATTTTACAATCATCATGCTATTGTTATTTGATAATAAGTCCAAGAAATTGTTACTGACCTTGAGGCCCTTGGCCCTGTTGATGGCCCTCAAAGGCCTCAGCACCCTAAACACTCGCAATATTTTCACCACCGATATACTACCCGACCTGAAATAACCATTAAATAAAGTGTTAATATCTCTATAATTAATGTAATGGAGAAAATGGCGTCTGACAAACAAACATAAAAAAAATGATCCGGTTTTCGTCATGGAACTCTAAAAAGAGGCTACAATTAAAGGACTATGGTCCGGGTGCAATAATATCACTTACTACTGTATTATGATTTATTTGCATCTTATTTTTGTGCCAGTGTTGGACCCACTTTGGTAAAATCCGATCATCGATGACGATGTTCAATTCACATGTCATCCTGTGTTTGAGTGTCAAGCTCCAGTTGTGGTCCTTCGAGCCGGATGCACTGTCTGAGTCTCGAGCTCCAGTTGTGGCTCTCGCTCGCCATCACTTACCGTGCGCATACACCGGCCATTTTTATTCAGAATCACCCAGTCACAATTATAGTCTTCATATCGAAAAACAGTTTCATTTGTATTTTTGTGTATTTGACCACCAGTATCACTACTGGAGTTTGACACTCAAACATCCTGTTAAATCTATGTAAGAAGAAGAACATGAACATGACGTACTTAAAACTCATAGAGACTAGCGAGACGCAAACGACAAGCATGTCAAGCACGTTGAAGGCGGACCGCAGGAAGGCACCCTGGTGGAGGATCAGCCCGTAAGTGATAAGCTTCAGGAACAACTCCAGCGTGAAGATGCCCGTGAAGAACACGTCGAATTGACTTAGCAACTGAAAACAAAAGAATGCCACTCGTTATAGTCTGAGCGGAGCTTGTATTGACACATGACTGACACTTTCTCCCGAAAGTGAAGTTACAATATGTTTCGAGCGACTGTTTTATATGTAAATTTTTGTTTATAAAAAGTGATGGACGCTCGACCATCTCGTAACAACCTGGAAGTACGCTCACTATTTCCATTTCCATAAATTCGGGATCTGCCTATTTGATGTATAACTATAATATTAAATTATGGGTTTAAATAGGTTTTTTTTTTCGAATGCATGGACAAAGCCTGTCAAAGTTTTTGTCATCTGCCAATTATATTTAAAAAGTCCTCACACACTATCTGTGAGAACTACAAGGGCTTGACAATACATGGACTGGATTCATGTTTCAAGAAATCAAATATTTCGAAATAATAGCAAAATAAAATGATAATAATGTAGTATACTAACCCAATTTCTAAACCCGCTTTGAGCAGCATCCAGCGGATCTTCAGCAGCCAACATGGCGGACGAAAGCATGATGCAGACGAGGATGATGTTCCCGAACGTGGATGATGACGACATCTTGTAGCAGAACACCCGGAACCTAGTGTTGTAGAAATGTGTGAGGATTTCGACGAGAGAGATAATGTTGGCAAGGAAAGAAACACACCAGAAAATATTGAGAATATAGCAAAAAGGAATTAGAACAAACAGTCTGAAAAAAATAGTTACCTGATTGACTTTAATATTTAAAGAAGCAGTTGCTGGTAATAATTGTGTAGTTCGTCATACCAGCTTGACATATTGATTTGAATCAAAGGTAAATAAATTGAACAAGATTGAAGAGATGGTTTGATTGATTGATTTTTTTTGAAGATTTGAATTTAAATTTTGAAGTGTGTTTCAATTTTAAAATATAACACTTAGATACACATCAATTCTAGACACATGTTACGAAAATCAGTGATATAAGCACATGCATTAAAATCTGGCAAATAAATATAATACGGTACACACCATGCATGCATGCAACAATTTAACGGAATACAATATTTTTCAGAATCGTCAATTTTGGCGTATAGATTTCACGGCTTGGACAACCATGCATAAACACACACTGCATGCAATCTGTTCAGTCGTGAACGCTACAACCCAAAATATGATTTCCGATTTTTCAAAATCAATGAAGAATCTAAGGGATTTCAGGTCATGCTTTGAAACCTATCATACTAAACAAACAAACCTAACTTCTAATGGGAAACACAGATTTCGGTACCCACTATACTCATTGCTGGAACAGAATGTCATCTAATTTTGATTATTCCACACTTAATGGAGGTTATAATGTGCGTGCATCACAGGGACATATGAATGAAGAATATGATGTTGGAAACGGTACTGAGGTAAAAACTAAGAATTTGGGATTTATAATTTCGTAAAATGAAAAGAAGTTCTTTCCACCAAAAAGTACGGTCATCGTTTTTGGTGAAATTGAAAATGAAATCGAAACAAGGTGAACTGAAGAATGTTCTAGTGGTCTAATGCTAAAGGAGAAAACTATGATTTTAAATAAAGAAACCAGTAGATTAAAGGAAGAATCCTTTGGAGCCGTTTAGAGCAGGTTAATGGACACACTACAAGGAAATACAGTTTCCAACAGACACAGGGACAGTCACAGTCGATGAAATGTAATGCCAATCACTGCAAGGACAACACAACGCCAATCGACACAATGAGACATGGGTACCACCAGGTGATAAAGTTATCACCATTCACCTGTTCGTTGGTGAGAATACGAAGAAACTACTAGCGTTCGGTATAGGCGGCGTCTGATTTGGCATATTCAGTTCTGACACACGCCGTGGTCTGGCTGTTACCAGTGTTCCCTCTTCTTCAGATTGACCGCCATCTTTATGAAGGAAAATTACAGAATTTTCTACACTATCGTCTAGCACTAAAGTAATTTTAATCCTAAAATTACCAATAGTGTCACTATTGCTATTGACCATGCCGAAATCCCTGTACCTAGAATGCCTCAGCTAGATTATCAAGGAATTATTGTAATGCTTAATAAGTAAACGCAAACACAAGTGTGGAAATTAGCTAAATGTGTAGAAATATTAAATAATAAATTATTTTTGAATTATTAATTAATTGAAAGAAGGGAAAGACGTAAGGCATAAAGTAGAAAACGGATTTGTCTTTGATAGTGTTGATGTTAAATACTGCTTTGATGTCGATATTATTGCTGCTATAAAAATAATAATAGAAATCGTGCTTACAACGTGTGATATACAAAATACAAGTCGTTTTCAGCAAAATATTAAAGATGCATTATGAATACATGATCTAATTTCCTACCCATCATGAATAACCAAAAAAGTTTTCATGATATATTCACACATTTTGATGACAAATGAAATAGTAATAAAAATACTGAATCATAAAATAAAAAGCCCTATCAGCGCCACAAGCACGAATCTCTCACCTTACTATCAAAGACAAATAGAAAACAAAATACGTAAAAAAATAACATCTAATAAGTTTCTGTTAATCTTGATCCCCCCCTAACCTGTTGGTCTTAGAAAATATGAAGAAGGAGGTGGCATCAGGGATAGGTTTCTTAGTGTCGCATATATCGACCTCGGAGAGTCGACGCGGGCGCGCCGACGAGGTCGTAGGCTTACGTTTCAACCGAGGCTCTTCTTCCAACTCTGTGTTCACTGTTTTTGGTTGGTTAGCTTATGTTATGTTTATTTCACCATTGTTGGCAGCAGGTGCAGTAGCATCATTTATAGAATATACACTTGTTTTATTACTTTCTTTCGCAATCGAATGTTAATTACAATATTTCGTATTAAAATAACGAGAAAATATTTTCATAAATGGTTTGGTGGCTCCAAATCAAAATACGATAGATTTCCAATGCATAGTAAACTTTGATTTCTGTATAAAAAGACAGTCAAAATATTTCCTTTAAATTGAATAGGTAGTTCCCCTCTGAGTAAAAACTTGCATGGTATTAGCCACAACCCAAGATTGTTTAATCCAAATATTTGCTATAAGTATCATAGCCGCTGTTACATCTGATTCAACACCTAAAACGATTATACCTATATGGTTCCTCTGATGGCCTTCCATCATCTCCTGGTCTTCTCTCTCCTGTTCCTCTTCTGCTCTTGCGATCGCTTCGTTTTCTTCGTCTATTATTTCATCTAGTTCTCTGTCTTCGTCTTCTTGTTCCGCTTCTCCTTCCGATCCTGTCTCTTCATAGTCTCTTTCAGAGCTGGAAATGCATTTTTGTTTGATTTAGAACAGACTAAAGAGGCACTTTATTTGATGTTTTATGTTCAGAAGCTGCTGTGTGTTGTATTTAAACGTGTCTTCAAACCTAACATACATATGTGTTGCTGGGGAGTTAGTTCTGCCACTTCTTCTTCCCAGCTAAATTACTAGATGGTGGCTAAGGACTGTATTGGTAATTTTTGACGTTACTACTTTTTTATTTCTAACTTTTGATTTGTGTTTGAATAAAATACTCACTTATCCGAAGTATACACATCATCGTCGTGAATATATTCATCATCAGTATCTATATGAACACCTTCAGCAGCTGCCACACTACCACCTTCTTTCTCTTCAGGAGCCTGTGGATTAATTTTTTTTGAATGGAGATGTTAAGCCTTAAGTATTATACTTGAATTTCCAATAACACTTACCGCTTCGTCTTTTTCTATATTTGTCAGTGATTCGGCGTCGGCTAAGTTGTCGACAGCGATGGCCAAGAACACGTTTAAAAGGATGTCTGTACGATAGTTAGTTCAGGAATTATTGTTTTTAAATATTGGTTAGATGCGTAACATAAACTCATCATCATCTGCCTAGCCTTTTCCCAACTTTGTTGGGGTCGACTTCCAGTCTAACCGAATGCAGTTGAATACTAGTATTTTACATGGAGCGACTGCCTGATTCGTAACATAAAGAGAATTGAGAGCTACCGAGCGATCTTTGACATAACTGAATGGCGTTTTAAACAAATGAGGTTTATTTCCGTATTTCAGCTTTACTAAAAATCTAAGTTCACTCTATACATGCCAGTCTTATATTTATTAAAAAGGATACAGTTGCCGCAAATGAAGAGAATGATAAAATAGATACACGCAAGGATCCCAGGAGTTCCAACACCACCATAAGCCTTGATACCCTCGTACATCACCGCGTTCCAGTCTTCACCTGTTAAGATCTGGAAGAAATGATAAAGATTTAGCTTCTTGATCCGATGTATAAATCCATACGCCCCGTTTTCGACATGAGGCGATGGGACTTGTGTCAAGAGACACGCATGTCACTCGTTTCTTTCGCAGGTCTAAGCCTTCCTATCTTCCTGCCCTTGTTCCATGTTACCTAGGGTTGGCTCAACACTTTTTTTTCTTACATTCTTCCTTGTCCACCATCACGCTATCATTGTTACCTTTTTCTTTCATCTCATTCTTTACACAACTATTCATCGTTTTTTGGTCATCCTCTCCATCTAACAATATTTATATTAATCACTCTTTCAGTCTCCTAAGTAATTCATCCCTCTTCATCATGTTCATACCAAGACAGACGATTCCCTTTCAACTTTTCTGTAACAGGCGCAACTTTCGAACTTCCTCTAATATAGTCGCAACTGGTTGCAAATCGCAGTTGCGATAACGGCCGGAGGGGTATTTCTTACATTATTCATTCTTCTCACTCCACACATCTACCTTAACAGACATTAACATGTGTCTAAGTTTTTAATTTATTTTCTCAGTCGGTCGACTGTGTAGCATGTGGCCAAGCAGTTATAGCGACAACGTTGATAGAAATAGCTTTCGCGTTTTTGGATTGTTTTGCTGTTAGGAAAACTGCAATATTTTCTTTGTGTTCTCTTCTCGTACCATTATAAGTTCGGGTATCATGAGTTTATGACAAAAATAATCTGCAAAAAAAAACATCCATACCTGAAATACCGTCAACAGCGCTTGCCAGAAGCAATCAAAGTTGTGCCGATCCTTCTCCTCCACTGGATCGTAGTTGAACTTCCCTCCGAAGACCTGCATCCCCAGCAGCGCGAAGATCATGATGAAGAGGAAAAGCAGTAACAGGAGGGAAGCTATCGACTGGATCGAGTTGAGGAGTGATGCTACTAGGTTGGAGAGCGAGCGCCAGTATCTGAAAAGAGGAGGTATTTTATTTTCCAAAAGAGTATTTTTGCAGATACCTGGTGAGTTGGTGACCAAATTGAATGGAAACTCTGTAGGGCCGTTTACCGTTGCTGGTGCGTGTTGCTAGTTGGTGTGTTTCTGTTGCGCTTGAGACTACTAGACCAACGAAGCAGTCTCCCAAAGTATTGAGTCATCTCTATTTATAAGAATTTGACAATAATCTCTTTAACATAGGCATTCTTACTTGGTAACCTTGAAGACTCTGAGCAGCCTAACGCAACGCAACACAGAGATCCCAAGAGGAGGCATCACCTCCGTCTTCGTGAGCACCATCTCGCTGATAGACCCAATCACCACGAAGCAGTCGAAACGGTTGAACAGGGACACGAAGTAACCCTGGAAAAAGACCGGAGGGAACTTAACCGAGACGAAGCAGATAAATAAGAAGTCTACTGAAAGAAGAACAGCAACCAAAGCAGAGGTGTTAAGCACAGGTTAGTTGTGATAGTGGTGGGTGATATTAGACTGGTTAACACAAATTGATATGATGTTGAGCTAAACATTTATTGGTGAAACTTCGCAGAGCATTGCACAGGTCTATTGAAGGTCAAGCTATGTCGATTTCTGTCTGTGGATGGGTGAGCATCAGTAGTCGAAAACCCTCCGTACCTCGGAAAACACGTTAAGCGGTTACAGTCCATGATGCCATGATATGTAGATAGACCGTTGACAATCGTTAGTAAAAGATTGTCAGAAGCCTGGATGTCTGACAGCTAGTAAAATACGGGTAAACACCTATACAAGAAAAAAAAAAACACAAAAAAAATTATTGACACATGATGACTTTTTTTTTCTAATGTGATATCTGTACCTACACGTAGCGTCAGTGAGGTGAGGTTTCAGCAGTTTGATTAACCCTGTGTATAAAATGTGATATTGCTAGAAACAAACTATCGGTCATGGTCATGGAGTCTGAAACGTCCTGTCCAGATACTGTTTAGAAGCTCGTAATTTTTTAAGAGATCTCCCACGATTTTTATAAAAGTCCATCGAACCAGAATTGTATAAAACACACTCTATGATGAATATATAATGTTGATGTTCATGTTGAGGAACACCAAGGAAACGATGGACGGATTGTGTCAGGAATAATATGAAAGAAAAAGAAGTAAATGATAGCGTGACGTCACTGCCCGTTAGTTTGTTTCTAGTTTCATGATTTCTGTACAAAGAATCGTGAGAAGAAAAAAAGTGACAGTAACAAGGAGTTTGGAACACAGATCACTTACTTGCAAACCCAAGCTGTACATCTTGACTAACATTTCTAAGGTGAAGAGCGCAACGAAGAACGCGTTGCCGTACTCCTGGAACAGGTCCAACCACTCGGGCTGCCTGGAAATTGTACAGTTAGACTATAGCCATAGTATATTTTGATGGTTCATTCATCACGTTTGTATTCTTTGTACTGATAGGCATAAAAGAGTCTGCGCACTACACCGTACCATACTATGACCGGGCTATGAATGAACGTATCAGGCACCGATAGAAACATGACACGGACTACTATGCCCACTAGAATGTATCAACAGCAGTATCATGCCAGTTTATAACGGGTTTAGGACGGTCATCTTACGCTGTTGAAATCTATACATAATGTTTGTATTGAAAAGTATGAGACTACTCATGTGACTGTCCTCATGTGTATCCATGCCAATATTAGTATTTTGGTCAGTTTCCCCATGCCCACTAGACCGTTCCGTCACCGTCGCGTGCCCTGAACGAAGCGTCAACAATAGGGAATATGCATAAATTTTCTTTATTTTTATTTCGATACGGAATGTTAAAGTACTATAAAAATAATGACAAAAAGCGAAAACAAGACATAAATCGGCCAAAAAACACAAAAGTTATAACCATTTAAACTTTTGTTTCTATCTCTTTTTATATAAACGGAAATTAGTATGGATTTTGTACGTCGATGCAGCGAATGACGTCATTCGCTGTGTCGGATCTCTCTGTCTAATCAGCAGTTTCAAATGCTTATAACTTAGTATTTTTTATAGATATTAAAAAAATAATTTCACTTTGCTATTTCTGATGTTAATACGGTTTGTTTAGAATGATAAAAAAAGATCATGCATATTCCCTATTGTCGGCAAGAATATTTTACTGGTGCCGATACTCTACGAACACGGTGTTGGTCTGTGTCGGAACGGTCTAGCTAGTGCATAGTCTCCTACTTTTCGGTACACACGGCGACACATCGAGCTATACATTTCCAGTATAACATAGCCTCGCTTTGTATGAATTTCCCGTACAATGAGAGATCCGCATAAACTGGTTCTGTATAGCAAGCTATACATAACCAGTTTATGCGTCGACGTGCAAACGAACAAGACAAAATACAACACAAGATAAAGAGCCTTCCTGGGTTCGACTTCAGTTGGCACTGGTGCCAACTGTGGCCGATACTACTTCTGGCTGAATACTCACTGGTAATGTTCACTGGCCAGTACGACTGTGTTCAGAAACACCAGCACTATGATCAGCCAGTAGAACGTTTGTGACTTCACTGCTTTCCTGCACGCTCTTTTCATCCGACGGTTTACCTGCAATAACATTATTGTTAAAAGATTTTTCTCTTTTATTACTGAAATATTGAGAACTATTTATGTAATCTTTGTAATCGTTTCTATCGTAACTATAATTGATTCCAAAGCTCTTCCTTTTTACTACTCAGTTTTTTTATTAATACTATTTTTATTTTCTGTGGTAACTTTGTGGGCATGTCGCTTTCGGTTACGACTTGGATTCCAGGCTTCACGACATCGTTGATTGAAACTCTCTGATAGAGTGGTGGAGTTTGTTTCGAGTCTTGAGCAAGTGTTTCTTTCATTTCTATTTCTGTATTGTTATATCTGTTACGGCTAATACCCGAAGTGCGGCTACACCTAGTTTTAGCCGGCTAAAACTAGGTGCAGCCGGCCACATACGGTTAAACCTAGTTGTATCCTCTTATCGTCGGTTAGAACTAGGTTTAGCCTTCATCATAGCGGTTAGAACTAGGTGCAGCCACACACTGGTGGTTAAACTTAGGTGTATTCTATTTATCCATTAAAAATGTTCCAGTCCTATCTAAAAAACAGGTCGCAGGTAGTTAGAACGGATAATAACCATCAAAGTGGCATATTACCTATAACGTGTGGAGTTCCCCAGGGATCAATCCTAGGGCCCCTGCTCTTTTTGATCTATATAAATAATATTCAGGAAATTAAACTACATGGCCATCTTACTCTATACGCAGATGACACTTGCTTATTTTATTTCGGACCTTCCATTCATGATTTAGTTGCCCAGGCTCAAGACGATTTAAACACCCTTTTTTCATGGTTTCAATATAATCTATTAACTATAAATATTACTAAAACGTGCTATATCTTGTTTAAAGCAAAAAATAAAATAATACCTCCACATAATCCATTAGTTATTAATAATATACCTTTACAGCAAAAATCTTGTGAAAAATATCTTGGCTTAAGAATGGATAGTTCTCTTTCGTGGACTGTTCACTTGGATCATATAAGAACAAAGCTTATGTCATTACTTGGATCCCTCCGAGACATAGTTCGATGTATTCCACATAGATTGCGCCACACCATCTATAACGCCTTAGTAAAACCTCACCTACTATATCTGGTTGAAATATGGGGCAGTGCGGCCAAGACGAAGCTAGCAAGTCTTCAAGTTGCACAAAACAAATTAATAAAAATGATTTTTAACTACCCATTCTTAACATCGACAAGCAAAATTTATGAAGAAACCAAAATAATGAACATTAGACAGTTATATATTTACAATACATGTATTTTCATTCGTAAGGCACTCAACAAAAGTATACAGACTAATTTATCGTTTACTAAAGTGAAACAAGTTACCCAACGTAGCTCTCGCCGAGCTAGTTTTCTGATTTTACCGAAGACGAGAACTAAGTTTGGCAAAAAAATGTTAATATTTGAAGGAGCACAATTATACAACAAAATACCCTCATGTATTAAAAGGGTGCACTCATTCAATGCATTCAAAAGTCTATTATCAGAATATATAATGACAAATAACAACCTTCCTAACATCTGAATGCAGTGGATGGGTATATCTAATATATCTAATATGTAATCGCTACCGTGACGTCTGTGACGAACTTTAATTATAATTTATTTTAAGCATTTTTCTCATGTAAGTGACTTTGTGTCTTTTTTTGAGAATAAATATCTTTAAACCTAAACCTAGTTCTAACCGATGATAAGAGGATACACCTAGGTTTAACCGCATATGGCCGGCTGCACCTAATTCTAGCCGGCTAAAACTATGTGTAGCCGCACTTCGGCTATTAGCCGTAACATATCCAAAACATATGCACACCATACTCGTACAATCTTTAAGACTTACTTTATCAAAATCCTTCTTCCATGTTTTGCAAATGGAAACCTTCTGCTGTTCATTGGTCTCTATACCCAGATGGTCAGTGGAATCATGCTCGTTCTGCGTTTGACCTGAAATGTATTCTAAAAGATTTTTTATTGTAAGTTTATTGATGGACTGTGTGAAGGATGATATGACACGAAAGGTGTCTGATGAGATGACGAGTAATAGAGAAGTTTGGGAGACGAAGACATGATGCGTCGACCCCAAATGAATTTGGGATATAAGGGCAAGAGAATAATGATGATTTTGTGTTTACTGGGCAACAGAGTTTAAATTATCTCCCATCGAATCGTGTTGTAGGAGTCATTTAACTCATACTTTATTACTGAAAGCAACACAAGTGAATCTTCAATTCGTGTTTGTTTTCAGCAATAAAAATAAATTGTTCTAAGAATTAAATTATAATAGCATTTTTTGAAGTATCTAGTTAAATGTCATACATTGTCAATGTCACAACCAAATAGGTGCGAATGCCGCGGCAGCTGGTGTAAACTCCATGCGAATCTGACATTTAACTACATCACAAACGCTTCTATTTATTTAGTGAAATGCGTTCTGATACGGCACGACGCGCGCCGTCCCGGCGACGTAAATCGAACTTTATAGATATTCACTCATTAACAATATTACCAACGCAATTCAAGTCAAGAATGCTTTGATTTTGCTTTACCACTACAAGCAAAAGCGTGCCTTCATTTCATTTTCAGGTCATTTTTATCTAACACCTCACCTATCCCATAATCCCTGGTTTGATCCACCGGTGGATGATGTTCGTGCGGTTCAGCTAGCGGCTCCAAGTACTCAGCCTGGGTGATCCAGTCGAGGTAACCCTTCAGATCTTCCTCAAGTTGCTGCTTCTCTCGAAGCTTCTGGAAGTCGCCCCTGTTCTTCGCCTTTTCTCTTTCTTTGGAGAACTCTCTGTAATTGGAATGTTAAGTTTAGAGTGTATTTTTATGAATGTAAGTTACTCTACTTGATATTCCTGCAACGTTATCCTCGTACAGTTTTGTAATTACCATCGCATATTATATGCGGCGGCTGCAGTATATCGTGACTGACAAGGTGGATGGGAAAAGAATTCGTGGACGCAGCCCAATACGATGGTCTGACCAGATCCACACCGCCCTTGACTCCACAGTTCACAGCGTCCTTCACACAGCCAGAGACAGAAACAGATGGAGAAAGATCATCCGGTAGAAGGTAAAAGGAAGGAAAGGGAAGGTGGTGGGCCAGTAAGTAGTCTTCCTCCTCTCTCCTACTATAATCTATGCTGTGCTTATTAATTGAGAATTGATGGTGATGCGGAAGAGGTCACGACCGTCAACATTAAGGAATACGACGCAAGGAGGATAATATGTGCTCGCAAAGACCCGCCTAAGAGCGAATTCAGGACATTACGCTGATCAGTCATGCTAGCTACCACTAGATCACTGAAGTGGCCTGTGAAGACAAGGCAAGCACGAGATAAACCTTATAATATTTGTGGCTTACTGTGGAGAGGCACATAGAGAAGAAGAAGATTAAAACTTACCCAGACAAGACACCGAGAATAAGGTTCATGACGAAGAAGGCACCCAGGATGACCATCGAGACGAAGTAGATCCACTCCCAGCTGTTGCCCATCGCATCTTGAATCTATACAAATAAATCTAATTATAGTTCTTTTTGTAATTTCAAAATAACAGCTTTTTACTGAATGCACATGAAAAAAAGGAAAGAATGTATTTACGATACTTATGAGTATAGCAAAAAAAAAATCATGAATTTTGTCTGTCTGTTTGTTCCGGCTAATCTCTGAAACGGCTGGACGGATATTGATGGAACTTTTACTGGCAGATAGCCGATGTTATAAGGAATAACTTAAGCTTCTGGTAGTATACCAAAATTGTACAATAATTTACAACAATTGGTGATGGTTGAATTTACTTTTTGACTATTTATCGACTAGAAAAACAGATTCCAAACTTACATTATACATAACATCGGTCCATCCCTCAAGTGTGATGCATTGGAAGACAGTCAGCATAGACAGGCCGAAGTTATCGAAGTTCGTAATCCCGAAGTTAGGACCTATCCATCCTTCCCGGCACTCCATGTCCTCGCCAATCATGGAGCAGTTGAAGCCGTTGTCCAGGTCGCAGGGATGAGGGGTGTCCATGATCTCATCTGAGGACAGTCATTCCATATTTAAATATTCTTGGTTCCATTTGTTGTTATTTCCACTTAAACAAACAAATATTCATAATAGCAGTGGTAGCCAAGTGTATTGTATAATGGTGCCGATTCCCTTGTTCACAAACTAAACTAAATTTAAGTTGAATGCATCTTTTTCTTTCTATTTCATTATGAAAAGGACAGAAGATAAATTTTAGTTACGTTCTGGTGCCGATTCCCTTGTTTACAAACTAAACCAAATTTAAGTTCAGTGCATCTTTTTCTTTCTATTTCATTAAGAAAAGGACAGAAGATAAATATTAGTTTAATCCTGTAATGTCATGTAATGAAATAGAAAGAAAAAGATGCACTGAACTTAAATTTGGTTTAGTTTGTAAACAAGGGAATCGGCACCAATGATCACTTGCTTCGGTGATGGAAAACATCGTGAGGAAACCAACATGCCTGAGAGATATTTCTCGACGGCATGTTAAGCCAAGTCAGAGGCCCATGGGCGCCATAAAAACTCCGACACCTTTTCTGTTTTGTGTTGTTTCTTTTTCTTCTATTATCGACTGGTTAATGATTATGCAAACTATTTTATTTAAAAGATCATCATCTGCCTAGCCTTTTCCCAAGTTTTATTGGGGTCGGCTTCCAGTCTAACCGGATGCAGCTGAATACCAGTATTTTACATAGCGCGACTGCCTATCTGACCTCCACAACCCAGTTAGTACTGGGTAATACGATACCCCTTGGTAAGACTGGTTGTCAGACTTTTTGGGCCACTGACTACCTGTAACGACTGTCAATGATCACAAATGACAGCAGGGACCAACGGCTTAACGTGCTTTCCGAGGCACGGAGGAAACTCGGTATATAATGGGTGGTCACCCATCTACAGACCAACCTAGGCAAGCACGACTTAACCTAAAGATCGACCCGAGCAGCTGCTATTATTTAGCCACGAGCTCCTTTAGAGCTCCATTTTATTTAAAAGAAGATGTAAAAGTAAATAGCCAGAAGCGTCGCGGGCTCGCGGCAGACCTCGTAGAAGATGGCGGGACGAGCTGGATAAAACCAACGACCTGTGGTCTACATTAGTCCTGGATAGAAACAACTGGAAGTCATGGGGAGAGGCCTTTGCCCAGCAGTGGGATAACGCAGACTTACAGTATCAGTAAAAGTATATAAACTCCAAACCTGTATCCTTATTGAAGCAGCTCTTATGCATCTTCCCGGAGAACAGCTCCAGCCCAATGATGGCGTAGATGATGATGACGAAGATGACCAACAGTGCGATGTGGAGGAGAGGCACCATCGCCTTCAGGATCGAGTTCAACACGATCTGGAGACCTGGAGGGGAAGATCAGGTTAGAAGAGGCTACAGTAGATCAGAAAGGACAGTTATGATAGAATACACAACGTAGAAGGTATGAAATCTAAAATTAAACTTAATCTTTGATATTTTATAGTAATTTCTAGAAACAAAAAAAAAGTTGTAATTGATTTATTTTTGTCTTATTATGATTATTAGTGCTATTATTAATACTGCTTAGTGAATGGAAGGCTTTTGTTTGTATAATGAATGTTTAATAATTTTGCATGCCGTATGGCAAAATGTATCGGGACTCTCATTGAAATTACCATCATATCTGTATACCTACACTATTAGCAAATAAATGATTTCTGATTTTGATTCTGAATAATAGGGTCGATGCCACCATAAAACAGTAATTCTAAGACACCAATCTCTAAAAAAAAACACTTTATTTTGGGCCTGAAATCCCATTTATTTTCGATTAATTGCTAAATTCGATTTTTTGTTGCTTTGAAATCAATAAATAGTTGAGTCATTGAGTTGAAAAAACAGTGACGTCACAGTTTGATATTGCCTTACAAAATCTATGAGAAAACCGTGTTTTGACAGCTCTTAAAAAGTATCTCAATTGATTGGTGTGTCATCTACCCCATTGATAAAGAATTAATATGCACGCTCATAACTAGAGATGTTCTTATAGTACTCCTAAATGTCGTTAATTATGTTTAATTCCCGAGTAATTTATAAGAGGTGAGCCGATTGCCATCATTAGGACACAAATCTAGACTCAGAGAATTTCTGCTGAGAAATTCCTGATAGAAAAACCCAATAACTTGATACTTGTAAATATTTTTATTTCTATTATAGAGTTAGTATGTAAATAAGACATTGTCTGACCTGGGAATCGAACCCAATACCTTAAGTTCAGCAGTAGCAATTTAAAATTTCTCGTAACAAGATTATACGTTTATCTTCTAATGTTTCTGTTAGAGCCTCAATCTATACTAATATTATAAAGAGGTAAAATTTGTTTGTAAGTTTGTATGTAGGGGGTAATCTCCGGAAGTAATGAACCAATTTTAAAAATTGTTTTACTGGTAGAAAGCTACATTATTCGTGAGTGCTATAGGCTATATTTTATTCCCGTACTCCCACGGGAACGGGAACTACGCAGGTGAAACCGCGGGGCGTCAGCTAGTGTCTGATAAAAATGTGTCCTAACCCAAAGAAACAAAAGCTTCGATCATTATGTAATGTAACATTTATGTACCATCTATTCCCCATATTATGCGAATAAATTATTTGATTTGATTTGATCCATGCCAAATTTTTATAAAACCATATCCACTTGTCTATAACTTCCGAAATATTTTTCAAAGGAACCCCTATCTGCATGTCATTAAAGGGAATAGGTTCAAGGGTTATCTAATGAAAGGATTAGTTAGTAACGACTCACTTGGCACGCCGGAGACCAGTCGTAGAGGGCGGAGCACCCTGAACGCCCTCAGAGCCTTCACGTCGAATGCGTCCTTGAATATACTCGATAACACTGTGCTGACCATTCTGGAAATATTGGAAAATAATTGGGTTAAATGGACTGTTAGTGATCGTTTACATGGTGCTGTACTGTGGGCCTAGTAAGAAGGCTGTTTGTATACAAACCTAAGGAGCATTCGAATGTTTTTAAAATATGGGAAAATACTTGACTTTTTTGTATGCCAAACGCTATTAAGACTTGAATTTTCGATTCGAAGCGTTTCGTGATTCGTGTGAACGAAACCTTACAGTGGCGATGACAAATTCTGACTTCAGAATTCGTGTCATATTGTAATAATCAGCCTTCGCAGGTAGAATACTTCATTTCATTTGAATTCCGCACGTGATGATCAGCAAATCTCGTTCGGTATCGACTGTCGGTCAAATAAAATGAAGAATTCATCATCTGTCGTCGCACTGGCGCTAAATCATATTTGAGTCAGTTCGGCACAATCCGAACTAAACGAGCGGCTCTTCCCCAAAACATCACACTCCATCCACCGCCAATCCACCAATCCTCCATTTCACTGTGAGGAATCATGCCTATTCAAAGATGTGCATAGCTAGCCTTACAGCCGGTTAGATAGTAGAAACAATAGCTACAGATATTTCTCAAGAACAAAACCTAAATGCAACAATCATGAAACAATAGATTACATTAAAGCTAATATCGGAATGCACTAACCCAATAACGACGATGGTGAAGTCGAGCAGATTCCAGCCGTTTCGGAGATAGGAGCCGGGATGCATGATGAACCCGTATGCTACGATCTTCATAGCGCACTCACAAGTGAATATTACTAAGAACACATACTCGATCTTTTCCTGGAAAACGATCAAAATAACTTTTTAAGTAATTAACATAAACACTGATTAAAATCAAGGGATATTAATGCTTGCTTTGGAACAGTAGTTGAAAATGAATATAAAGGCAAACTAGAAGGTTCAAATAAGTATTGATAGCCATAACACGGTAGCCAGCTAGGTAGCCGGGAGCCGGGTAGCTTTGGCACAATTTGGCGTAGCTCGAATAAAGAAAAAAGAAATATGTAGATAATCATAAAGCGTAGACAGTAGATACTTACAAGAACCCAGTTGGTATAGTTAGAGTCGCTGGCAGGGTACGGCGTGTAGACGGCGAGGGCGATGCAGTTGGCAAAGATGGTCGTCAGGATCATGTACTCGAAGGGTCTGGTGCTCGAGTTGAGGATTATCATTTCAAAGAAAATACAAAACAACAATTTCATATTAAAATCCTGTTTGTTGATCTTCGAAGTCGTTAATTATTGGTGTCTTGAAGGGCAGTTGCTTATGTTCTACGCTGTTTTAGATTCTGAACCAATGACGCTTGAAATAAACATAGGGGCTACACAAAGTGTTATTCAATACGTGATGTAAAAGTTAAAAATGTATAGGAACCGAAAAGATTAATATATCAATCCTGCTGAAAGTAATTATTGTAGGAATTAGAAACGGTTTGAAAGTGATTGTGTCATACCAAAATCCTCTCATTCAGTGTTAGATGAATACAGTGATAGACAAGTTTATACATAAAGGCAATCGTCATTCTCGAAAAGCAAGAGCAAATCTAATCGGTGTATATTCAGCTTTCAATCGATACCAATTCACTCTCGATGACTAGTTACAATTCCAGATAAGAAGCTTATTCTTAGCCAAAACAGAAGGCAGACTTGATTCACTTGAAAATTATATCAATACCATTGTTTCTCTGGAAACTAGTTCAATATTAGGATAGATATGATCTGTGCCAAGTTTCATCTAAATAGCAATTTCGATGGATTGATTTATTTTCATCGATTTAGCAATATATTGAACAGTCTGGCAACAAAGTCACAATTACCTATTTTCTATTTGCAGATTTTGCAAAAGTGTTGCAAAAGTTAAACAATATTAAAGCTTGTACTTATACAAATAAGCTATAATAGAATCTGGATCAAAAACAATGTATTAATAGATGCACGTAATGAGAATGCCGTAAAGTTAATCAGCTGTAAGGGATTAATATGGGAGGTAGGCGTAAAGACCCCTTTGGCATCGTGGAAGGATATAAAGCCAATAGTACTGCCCTTGATTGAGAGAAGTTCGATAAACAAGAGGCTACTCCAAGAAGAGGGTTCGCAAATTGGCTGGCTATATAGCTGGTAGTAGCTGAATCATCATCATCATTTCCGAAAGACGTCCACTGCTGGACATGGGCCTCCCCCAAAGGGGGTTTTTTGCCATAATCGGCGATCGCAGTGCGGTTGTTACAAAAGCACAGAGAACGCTGCTGCCCATTCTCTGGTAAGTCCCTTAGTCACCTCTTACGACACCCACGGGAAGATATGGGATGGTGCTTTCTTTTATTTTCTTTCTTTCTTTAGTAGCTGAATACTGTTGCGAAATACTGGATGATATTGCCTTGTTGCAGAATTGATTTGAACAGCGTGTGTTTGTAGAAGCCTACGTATAGCAGTGTGACTGTTGAACTCCACTGGGATGAATCGTAAAAAAAGTCTTGTGTAAGAGCACTTACCTAGTTATTCTATACCATTAGGATACAGCTGTTAAACTCGCGCTGGTTTATGTTGGTACGTTTATGTTATTTGAAATGTTTTTTGAATAATATAAGATAAGGAAATCGAGTATTTTGACCGTATTTTGTCAAAATATTGATTGAAAAAACATTGAACTGCATTGTTTTAAAATTACCGGTTAAAATTTCTATGTGGTTCGGAATGATGTACTCATGTCCTCGTTTCTTGTGCGTCGATGTCCCATCTACCCTGTATAAATCTGAATGGCGAACCAAACTGTTACTGTAGGTTAGACGAGGTCACTTATTGCCCATAAATACAATTGCAACGCATTATTTTAATGGCGACTATCAGCAAAACAGAGCAGTGTTCAAATAAATCATAAAAATAATACTTTGACCTTGAACCACATTAATGGCCTGACAAAAAACATGTTGCGAACCACGAAAAATCTATTAAAAGAAAGAACACGCATGGGATTTGAACCTGAACCCTTGACATTGGCGGCCTACCGCGGAGATGCCCTATTTCCCACTATTTTGTAATATGTTTCGATATTTTCTGTCATTCATTCATACATTCCTGGCATAATTTGGGTGTGGGCCAGATTTTTTAGCCTTTGCGGGCATTGAAGTATGTTGCATGGAAATTAGTCGTTTTAGTGGCGCTATTCAGCAGCTGTAATAGATTTTAGACATCTGTTAAGCGTAATTTGAAGTTTTAACAACAATGTAGTCTCTGTTTGTGTCGTCGTCTTCAAAGTATAGAAATTGAAACGAGATATCATCATCATCATCTGCCTGTTTCCCGACTATGTTGTGGTCAGTTTCCAGTCTAACTGGATGCAGTTGAATACCAATAATTTACGTAGAGTGACTGCCTATTTGATCTTCACAACTCAGTACTAGTTAGTACGATACACCTTGGTAATACTGGTTGTCAGACTCTCGGGCCATTGACTACCTGTAACGACTGTCAAAGATCTAGAAATAAGCTGGGACTAACGGCGAAACGTACTTTTCGCGACACGGAGGAAATTCGGTATGTAATGGATCCACGGATCGACCTAGACAAGCGCGGCTTAACCTTGGAAATCGATCCGAGTGGCTGTTATTATTTAGTCACGAACTTGCGTTTCAGAGAAGTTCGAGGAAGTTATGCAAGCTTACCTACCTATTTGGAATGAAATCATGGTTTGGACAAGTTGTGTACTGTAAGCGGATATATCGGATATTAATAGATATTTCATTAATTATCCGTCAGTGTCCGGAATTTGACCGTAACCAAAGCAACACAACAAACACAGACACCTAGGCTTAGTAAAGATAGATAGCTAGATAGGAAAACTGGCTGTAAAAGTAAAGTAAATCCTGTAAATCCATCGCTTTCACCGCTTTTACCTACAACTGAATTGAAAAAAAAAGCTAACTCTACTATATCTCGACGTAATATTAAATTTTAAGAGAACATCGAAAAACTGACATATATCCGGGTACGAGAATCACCATTAACCTTTTGGCTACCAGAGCATAAAAGCGCGCACTTGTCCTCAACGCCAAACCGCAATTTCACCTACCACTTTGTCACATATTTTTGTCGTTTGGCGTAGAGGGCACGCGTTTACTTGTCATGTATATGTGACAATGGCAGTCAAAAGATTTAAGGTGAGTTTAACCAACAAACGTCACATCCTAACCACGAGTTGTCAGTGTCAAAAATTACCATGGGATATTAACACCAACCGCTCTTGAACGCTGGTTTGATATGCTGTCCGCGTCCAATTTCGTGGATGATAATATCCGTTCAAAGTTTTCTTTCAAGATTCTCTTTGTGTATTTGCGTTTAGCACTAGGAAGCCATAGTACCAAAATAGTTTATTACTCGTACACGTCTCACTTCCGTACAAAATAATAGCAAACATTCGTTGTATTTTTGTTTTGTGTGGGATTATACTGATGTCTATTTTCTGTTTAGGAATGTCTTTGCTTTCTTTTTTTTCGGCGGATTCTTTTATTTGATGGTAACCGAGCGGTAAAACTCTTCATCTTCTAAATAATTCATTCACAATTTCACATTCATTAATATTTGACACTACTACTTTAGGTACTGAGTAACTTGGTATTAGCTAGTACTACGAATAATAATATTTTTATCTCATTATAAATCAATACAATTTTTCCAGGTTTATTTTTTCTAAGCACGTTTTATCGTGTCTACATTTCTAATCCAACTTTACACTCACAGGGCCGGCAGTCTCGACAGAGATAACGACAAAATCGCTAACTTTTGATTGCTAATTACTAATGAATAAATAGTGTTGCAATAACGATGCTTGCGGGAAATCCAAGTCTCTACATCCAAGATGCAAATCTCGCAAACATCGTTATTGCAACCCAATTTATTCGTTAGTAATCAGCGATCGAAATTTAGCGAATTTGTCGCTGTCTCTGTCGAGACTCGAGACTGCCAGCCCAGGTCTGTTAGAAGAAACTTCCTAAGAAATGAACAGTACCTTTGTACTCTTCTATGTTAATTTAATGTCTTGTTAAGTGTTTTGTGTGTACATAAATAGTCCTCTTAAACATACCCAGACAAATTCTCTTTCCTATCGAGAGCTAGATATTAAGGAAAACAAAGATATTGCGTGGCGTTTCCCAAGCTTTGTTGAGGGTACGTGTCACTTAGAGCAGTGATGAAGGGCGCTTACAACACGAAGGAAGGAGGTGGAGAGCACGACATGCGTCTCTATTGTAAGGAGGAAAAATAAGGAGCGTAGTATTTAATAAGGCGAATCCCTCCTCGGCCTGTAAATTGACTGCCAAGAATATACTTCCTTAATAGAGGGTTGACTCAACTATACAAATATTTTAAGGTGAATGCTCCAACCAGCCCGCGAAATTCAACGAAATTTCTTAAGTTTTTTCCAATTTGCAGGTCATTTCTGGGGTGTATGTTGATTAAAATATTATTCGCGGCTGTAAGACGTATGTAGTTACAGAATTATAATCATCAAAATCATCAATACAACCCTCCAAGTTCATAAAGGTGTAGAGTTTAGTTTTTCTGTTTTTTTTTTTGGTTCCAAAACCTTTCTCGCGAACAATATTTTAACCAACATACAACCTAGCACTGGCCTGCAAATTGCAAAAAACGTAAGAACATTTGACTCAACTATACAAATATTTTAAGAGGTAGGTAGGTAAAGTTCGAACTAGATGAAGCTGTACCATTTATAAAACCAGCAATGTATTTGTTTCTCTTCGAGAAGCTTGCATCTCTTTATAATTTACTGATTCCGTTTAAAAAACACAAATGTTTGGTACTAAGGAAAAAGGGAACATAATTATGGAAAAAATAATACTACGTAACAAAACATAACATCTCGGCTGTTATCCCTGAAGGATTGTTCAGAGGTGTACCAACTACTACACCCACATTGTTCAGAGGTGTACCAACTACTACACCCACATTGTTCAGAGGGTGTACCAACTACTACACCCACATTGTTCAGAGGGTGTACCAACTACTACACCCACATTGTTTAGAGGTGTACCAACTACTACACCCACATTGTTCAGAGGGTGTACCAACTACTACACCCACATTGTTCAGAGGTGTACCAACTACTACACCCACATTTCACCGGTTATGTTTAAATTTTAAGTAATAAGGGGCGAGCCTATTGCCATCAACTGGGCATAAATCCAGATTCCGTGGCTGCTACTGATGGAAAAACTCAAAAACAATTTGCCTGACCCGGAAATCGAACCCAGAACCCCATGCTCAACAGTCGTGCGACCACTAGACTAATGAAGGTAACAAATAATCTAATGAACGTTATTTCATCTTGCCTCCATCATTATGTTCCGGCCCAAGTCCTATATTATTTAATGGCATACAATTAACGAACCACCAGCTTTAGCAAAATGTAAGGGCAAAAATATCACTTTTTGTACGGGGTAGCACATTTACTGCTGGTGTGGTGAGGAGTAAAACCACTGATGAACTTGTTGCTTCTTTATTAGGAAGAGTGTTTCCTTAGTACTATCTTGCCGACTACTGTGTCGGTCGAACAAAATGGCCCTATTTTTATACATAATTTTCAAAGTAGTTGACCAATCACAGACGATAACAAATTTCCAAAAAGCGCGGGAAAAACTAAAAACCAATGAAAACATAACAAAAAAGCGGGAAAACATTGTGCAAGTTACCTTAAGTACTACGAAACTTGACCGTAACGAGAACCGCGTGACAATATTTGCGATTTTCACTAACTTTTTGTATGTAAACCTATATAAAACTATATGTTATCGAAATCTATATAACAAGAACTATCATACAAAAATATAAAATCACCAAAAACATTACATAATAAACTTATATACTCCTAACACTAAGTCTACTATGTACACGAACAAAACAACAGGAAAACTATTAAAATATAGACTCAAGCTATGTGCAAACGTCTATATACTATTCCTTATGTGCCTATTTACTATCCTATAGGTCCCTATGTACCCTATACACCTATATACACCGCTATACACTATATTCATTGTCCTGCACACAAACACTAAACTATCGGTTTATTTATCACTGTAATAACACTTTATATACAGTCTGTGCACAGTCTATGTATCACTATAACTTTTCACTATTAATTGCACTGTCCCGCACACTTTTGATTGCCAAAATTAGTAAATGATCACCAAAATTAATCCCCATTTTATCGTGAAAATAGATCTAATAATTTTTTTTTTAGTTAATGACCACCAGAAATTGAAAATACTTCTGAATGGTTTATACAAAAATTAACCACGAAGGGTATGGCGGGGTCTATTCAATCACCTCATTAAAATTTGGTGCTCAATTTACTAAATTTGGTGATCAACTGATATTTTAGATGATAGATGTTAGTGGTCACAAAGTTATTTTTGGTGGTCATTATATTTTCCCCCTTAATTAATTTTGGTAGTTGGCGCAACACGTTTTTGTCCATTCCACAAGGTGGATTTGAAGGTCGTAGCAATACGAAACGCTCTGAACCGATTGCAGTTGTCTAGGACCTCTGGTCCAGGTCGCAGGAATCGCTGGGTTAGGTTTAGTCTTTTGGGTGTTGATTGCAACCCAATGTCAAGTAGTGTGACATCTTTGCGTGATATAATAATGAGTCTACTCCATCCACTCGGCTTTGTACTCACTCCCAAAGCATTTAAAATTTAAAGCCCAATAACACGGTAATATAGTTCGAAACTGACGACCATGTTCCAAACTGCCTGTCTGTCGCTATGTAGCATGAGTTATTGCATACGATTTCCGCTCAACTTTGCATTTTAGTGACAAAAATATGTGTTCCTGTGATATTTTACTTTTATCTTTGTGTTAATCTTTTGATTTACATTTCTGGTGACAGAGTTATTAACTTTAATGTTTTGTTTCTGTGTTAATTTGGGGACCAATGACCTTACGCGGTCGTGGAACCGCTAGAATCGGTAAACGCAGGAACAGCTGCTTGGGGTGAGACCTATCTCCAGCGGGTGCAGGCCTCGTCTACTCCGCTGACCTCATCAATGTCATTAACATTGATGACAACCACTGATTTTTGATTTAACTGCGAGTGATATTATTTTAATTTATAGGAGTGTAAAATTTTATACTTTACCCTAAGTATTTATTTTATAAATATCAATGTTGCCGATGATATTTTGTGCTTATGAAACCAACAAAACATCAAGACTATATTCTCCAAAATGGTGTGGGGGTGTCATGAAGTAGAGAGCTATTGCTATCATCATAATTCCAGCCCCCAATCACCGACTGCTGGGTATAGGACTCCCTTTTTCCTACCACATCTTCTGGTTCTCGTCTCTCATCCACTTTCGGACGGCCCTGATTTCTTTGGCCTAAACCTTGGCCACTATTTGTAATACTTCCTACGACCGGGGGATGGTGACTAGAGTATCAGGCAATATTTTTCTACACAATGATTCCTCAGTATCATTTGTTTAGCCTAGTTCTAAATTTCTTAGCAGGATGAGCTAGCAAATATTAAGAGCCAAAAGCACTCATTGTTACAACTTCCTGACTCCGCCAGAAAGAGGCAGTAAAAGCTGTTACAACTAGACAATTTAGCGACAAGTTGCCTACAGTTAGTTTACTACAGCTACTTAGCTGTTGCCTTGACATCCTTACTTCCTTATCCTTACTTATTTACACTAATATTATAAAGAGGAAAGATTTGTATTTTTGTGTGTATGTTTGTAGTGAATAAACTCAAAAACTACTGCGCCGATTTTAAAAATTCTTTCACCATTAGAAAGTTACATTCACCCTGAGTAACAAAAGCCATATTTTATCCCTGTACTCCCACGGGAACGGGAACTACGCGGGTGAAACCGCGTGATGTCCGCTTGTAATATTATAAATGCGAAAGTAAGTTTGTTTGTTACCTCTTCACGCCTAACTTACTGAACCGATCATCCTGAAATTTTGCATATAGATTTTCACCTGAAAATCTGATGTATGGTACCCTATGTCCATTACTGTACACCTGTACAGTAATGGACATAGGGTACCTTTCATCCCGAAAAAAGTACTGTTCCCGAGGAATAACGTGCAATAACGCGCTTTTGGTAATAGGTGACGCCACGTGTCTCACGAATCATGATTGAATTATATTATTACAATCAGAGTACAACCCGAATTGATTGTCAAATTCTAAATCACTCTCGGCCACTCTCTCTCGGTTACTCTCGGCTAATCAAATGTTTTTCTGTGTACTTCGTAATTGGCGTAATGTTCGATTGTTATTTTTTATGTTAATGCACTGTCAGCTGTGAAGCTACCTTTTATAAAATAAATAAATTATCACGAGCGACGCCGCGGGCAAAAGTTAGTACAAAATATTCTAGCATGAAATTAGGTTCAGCATTTACACTGGAGAGTTCCAAGCCAAGGTACTTGGAACTGCTCTCAAGTAGAGCAGATTGGCAGACAGACAAGTGATAAGTACAGGGCTCTGTTTTTTCATACGGACATAAGAGAACTGGAAAAATGGCAGTATTTATATTTTAGATGGTGATTTCCAATATTTCCCGGGTCAGTGTTGTCTGGCAGCAAGCCAGTGGCTTCCATCCGATATCGATTTTAAATAAATCGATCATGCGAATTATTTTTATCCCAATATTATGATCATCGGCAATGTTTTCTCGGAATATTTTTTTTACATAATATTCTTGATTAGAAAACCAACAACCAGTCCACATTAACCATTGATCGAAACACCTGGAAGTCACGGGGACCTTTGCCCAACAGTGGGATGACGCAGGGTAACAGTATCAGTATCTTTTACCTGTTGACTGCAGCCTTAGCTGGGTGGAGATGGGATTTCGATCCTGCGAGAGCATAAGCACAAGCCTAATCATCTTATAATGTTCCCACTGCTGGGACGCAGGCCTCCTCCCTATGAAAAGTAGTAGGCATTATTTACCACGGTTGCCCAGTGTGGGTGTGTGCAACCCATGCCAGTGGAACTCTCGTCATCGTAACCGAACGCTTTTATAGAACGGTTAGTCAAAATCAACCTTATACTTATTATGATAAAGTATTTTTGTGGATTGATTCTATTGAATAGAACATTCTCGAAAGTACTTCGCTACTCAAGTAGTGATGTGGTCAAGTTGAATATTGAATTTATCGATTTAAAGTTACTTAGTTTTTACTTCTATCGGCAGTCCCCAAAGACTGCCCCGCATATTTTTTTTAAAGGATACTTCCACTCCACGAAGGCGATGATTTTGCTCCTTACAGGGTTCTTAAGGGTGAAGCAGAACAGCGCTCTCTTCGGCCTCTCTTGTTGCAACTTGATGCCTCTGCGGGGAGGCTTGCGGGCTTGCGGTACCTGCTAACGAAACACATCATTAATACCCAACATCACGCTTGTAATCCCCGAAGAGCCAGGCAGAGTCCACGTCTTGAGAGTTAGTAAGTTGGACTTGGCCTCAAATGTAATAATTTCATGAAATAGTCATCACATGCCCAGTTTTTTTTACCCGTTTGCGCCACAAGGAAGGTTATGTTTTTCGAAAGTATGTATTTATGTTTATATGTATGTATAATTGTTTGGTACGCTCTGTGGCCTGAACGGCTCGATGGATTTTAGCTTGAGAGGTGTCGTTAGATTCGTATTTACTGTGGGAGTGACACTGGGTATATCGAAATAATAAAAAAAAAACAAAATGGTGGATTTTTGGCGCCAAATTCAAATGTTTGGCAGCTCTGCAGCCTGAACGGCACGATAAAGGGCGCATCATGAGGATTTTAAAATGGTATATTTAAGTAACTAAAAAGTGTACAATAAAAAAAAAAATATTAAAAAAGGTACTTTTTTTTTACGCAGTGGGTTTTTTTTATTTTTTTTTTTTACTTCTAACTATGTTGGAGTCGCAAGGAATGCAGCTGGATACCAGTATTTTACATGGAACGACTGCCTATCTGACCTTAACTAAGTAATACGATAAGTACGCCATGGTAAGACTGGTTGTCAGAATTCCAACTCTGCCATGTTACTCGTATGTCATGGCAGAGTTGTAGTTATCTAATAGTAGGTACACCCATATTTTGCCAGTTATGTTTAAGTCCCATGTAATTTGGGGCGAGCCTATTACCATTAACCGGGCACAAATCCAAACTCCGTGGCTGCTACTGAAAAATTCCTGATGGAAAAACTCAATAACACCTCGCCCGACCCGGGAATCGAACCCGGGACGCTTCCGACCACTAGACCAATGATTTTATTTAGCCTCAAAAAAAGGAGGATAAATAAAATACTCGGGTGCTTGTATTGTATAGAGAATGTATTTTTAAAGTACTGACTTATCCTAGTTCCTGATGGAAAAAAATCAATAACACTTTCAGAATCGAACCTAGGTCCTCATGCAGCAGTCTCGCTAACGAACGCAAGACCAACAAAGCAGTCACAAATTCAGTATGGCCGAGGTTTAATTCAATTTGCGTACGTGGCCAAACTGCATTATCTAGATAATCTAATGCGCCTGTGAGCTGTGGCAGGTCGAGTTTAGTTACAACAGGCCTAGTGCGTAGCTGACTAAGTAATCTAGTTTAAATTGTATTTTAGTTGAGACCTAGGTCAACTAAAAGTGTGCATATTGGTGTAGATATTTAGGGGTAGATATAAATGTTGCTGTCGACGTTAAATGCTTGTAATCAGAAACAGACTTCAGGGTGCTCATACATCTGACACTCCCTCCTGCTCCGCCCAGAGCGGGAGGGGTTATTTGATGATTTCCCATCCAAAAAAAAAAAAAAAAAAAAAAAAAAAAAAAAAAAAAAAAAAAAAAAAAAAAAAAAAAAAGTGCTCATACATAACATAACATCACGCCTGTAGTCCCCGAGGGGTTAGGCAGAGGTGTACCCACAATACCCACATTTCGCCGGTTAGGTTTTAAGTCCCATGTATAGGGGGCAAGCCTGTAACATATACAGCAGCACATGAGTAATGGAACGCACTGAAATATACTTAGGTTTAAGATGTTAGGAGGGAGAGCGTGGGAACGCGACACACAGCCGAGCGAGACACGGGCTGAGGCATACTAAAGATATTGTTAATATAAATTACTTCATGGAAATAAATGTACTTAGGTAATACTTCTCTGCTTTTAATTAATAAACAATACATGGCGCAGCCGGTAGGATTAACGTCATATTGCCATCAACCGGGCTCAGTGACTGCCACTGAGAAATTCCTGATGGAAAAACTCGTTATTTTTCCATCAGGAATTTCTCACACTTTGCGACCCGGGAATCGAACCCAGGACCTCATGCTCAGCAGTCGCGCTTTCGAGACTCACGAGGCAGTTCATCATCATCATCATCAGCCTATTAATGTTCTCACTGCTGGGACACAGGCCTCCTCTCTATGAGAGGGAATGGACTATAATACACCACGCGGGCCCAGTGCGGGTTGGTAGATATACATGTCTTCGAATTTTTGGTTCTAGAAAGTCGAAAGTTTGGTTTCCTCACATTCGTTTAAATCCGTCTGTATCCATCAGCTGCTTCTGATTAGACTGGAAGCCAACCCCAAAATAGTTGGGAAAAGGCTAGGTACGCAGTTTTCTTCACAGTTCTTTCACTATGGATTCACTCCTTTTTACTTTTTAACACTTCAAACACAAAGTACATTTTCTACCAGTCAACTTTTAGGTGATGCAGAGACAAGCAGTGGTAGGTGGTGGTGGCAGTGGTAGTGGGGGTGACTTTTTCTTGTTCTTTCCGACCAGTGCGACCTGGACAGGCCGTCTGGCAGTCGTTTGGTGCATCCACACCACAAATGTTGAGGTAACATTCTCTAACAATGTTATCAATAATTGTTACCACGTGTTGACTGAAAGTTAGGCAACATTACTTAACATACAGGTTGTAAACAGCCTCATCACGAAGTCAACCAAGTATTCTGCACATCAAACTAAGTAACTTTACGCAAAAATTATTGCTGGGAAACGACTTTTTTTTTGGGGTGAAAAATCATGTTTTGTGGTAGAGCTCAATGTAACGCACTCAAAACATTGTGCTGATGGATGGATTGAATAGCACGGGGTTCGTGGAGGTGTTTAAAGTAAAAATCTTACAATAAAAACTTGTATTAAAAAAAAAAAACTTGTCAAAAAGTTGAAACTTTGACCCCCAATATCCCCGTAACAAGAAGGTTCCCAGGTATGGTGTAGAACAAAAAAAAGTTCGCAATGATGGGGAGAACAAGAGCCTTTCGGCTTCGTTAAGACGTTTTTTACACTGTTGCTCTACAAAAAGTAACTGCGGTGTGAATACACCATTAATCCTGGAGGGTGTATGATGGGTGCAACTGATCTTATCTTATCCATCTAACCCCTTACGTACCTGTATGACTTGTCCTGCGCCATCGGGTGGTCCAGCGGGGGGAGGGGTGGTGGGGGTCGTCGCCGGCGCGGTGAGGGCTGGCTCCTCCGGCCCTCCACCCTCCACGACGCTCATCTTGACCTGCGGAGAGGAGAGGCAGTTTAGAAGATAGGTCGAACCAAGGTTAATGTAGGAAATGATTCCAACATGTTTTTGATCCTTTTTTTTTTTCGGTTGGGAAATCATCAAATGACTCCTCCCGTTCTGGGCGCAGCAGGAGGGAGTGTCAGACTTTTACTGACTAAAACCCATCCATGTTCCTTCATCGCCCTTTGTGTTCCCGGGCCACGGTATCTCTTTCAAACAGTCCCGCAGCCCCCGCTGGCATCGGCCCTTGCGGACCCCTCCTTTGACTGGCTGACTCTGTTTGCGTCGCGCGTGGAACACTCCTGCTTGTCGACACGGCCTGTCGTCATGAGACGGACGGACGGCGAGCTAGCCCATAGCCCACCGTCCACAGGCCCGCACCTAAGGTGGCCGGGGGCCATCAGTATCAGTATCATCATATTATTCGATTTCATCATCATTCTCTTTCTCTTATCCCAATTCATTTGTGGTCGGCGCAACATATCTTCTTCTTCCACACTTCTCTGTTACTCGTCATCTCATCAGACACTTCTATTCTTACCATATCATCCTTCACACAGTCCATCCATCATTACTTTGATCTTCCTCTACTCATATACCCATCCATATTCATACTCAAAACTTTCGTCACGACATTTTTCTTATTCCTTCGCATCACATGCCCATACCACGACAACCGATTACCACTACATAAGTTTTATAAAAAAATATAATTAAAAAATAAGTTTTTTTTTAATACTAAATAGGCTTGTGTTTGGCCATAACTCGCGTGATGTGAAGCGATGATGCGGCCTAGGGTGGATCACGCTTGCCCAAAAGAAACCGATTCGCTGGAATTTTGGATAGATCCAGATTTTATTGATCAAGGAACAGAGAAACTGGCAGTGAATTCCACAGATTGGCAGTTCGCACAATAAATTGTTGTCATTTTGTCATTTTATACAGCTTTGATGTCTTATGGATATATTCATTTTATTTTTTGCTTCCGACATCAACTATATTCGTTATTTTAATTGTTATATTTAATTTTTATTTAATTTAATTTAAAATATGTTGTTCCGTGCCTTTGATATTATTTGATTTGATTTATTTGTTTCTAACATTTTAATTAATTTTGTCATTTAATTAACTTTATTTCTTTATTATTCAATCAGTTGACTAAAATTGACAAAAGTATTGTTTAATGTTTTGTGTCTAATATGGGTCAATGACCTGGAATAAACGTTTTTTTTTTTTAAATAAATGCGAACCGTAGAGTTTTGTTCGGGTCCAGGGAACTTCAACCATACGGTGACATGTGACAAATAGAACAAGCATTTTGTCTAATAATAATTAGTAAAACTCCAAACATAACATAAAGTGTAGCCAAAATGATTTACTTAGTACTAGTTTATGTGATAGGGACACTTCGGCCGCGATGAATCTTCCCTGTCTCGGTTATTCGCGACAAAGTTATATTATGGCAATCCCTCTTATTACATGAAGGGTAGTTATATAAGGGGTATGTAAGGGTTAGTTTATACGAGCGAGTTTTCCGACATGCTTTTTTTCTTAGTACATCATCTGCTAAGCTTTTCACAACTATGTTGGGGCCGGCCTTCAGTCTAACCGGATGTAGCTGAATTCTAATATTTTACATGGAGCGACTACCTGTCTGACCATCACAACCAAGTTAGTATTGGGTAATACGATACCCCTCGGTAAGACTGGTTGTCACACTTTCGGGCAACTGACCACGGGACCAACGGCTTAACGTGCCTTCCGAGACACGGTGGAAACTCGTTAAATGGATGGACACTTGGACACCCATCCACGGATCGACCTTGGAAAAAGCGACCTTGAAGTTCGCACGTGCGGCATTATTTAGCCACGAGCGCCTCTCCTTTTCTCTTAATTATTTCAAGTAAAAAAAAGGTTGAATTGACGCACTGCGCCAATTTACTGTGTTATAGCCATTTTGTACTACGAATGTCAAAGAATGGTGGTTATGATTTGGATATACGGACAACTAAAGCTGATAGCTATGGCCCTTCTAACCAATGATATTATAAAGAAGATACGCCATGTTCATACTGAATGGCGTTCAGATATCGTTGCGAGTCATATAAAACTACGACAGCGATAGATAATACGGAACGTATAAGATAGAAAGAGATAGCTAGCTATCAAAGTGCAACAATTGTGTCACTTTGTCCTCAACAATTTGTGCGTGCTAGTGCGATATCTACCTCTTTTTAGTATATAATATCATTGCTTCTAACCCTAAAATTAGCAACTCTATTTGTGGTGGTTCAAACTTCGTTTGAAATACTGTTAGAATAAAGTTCTAATCAGCTTGCACTACAAAGCGGTTGTTACGTCAGTCACTGCGGCCGAATAGTGCGAAATGAGTGCTTTTTTGCGATTTACAAAAAAAAAAAAAAAACACAAAAATAGTTCAGTTAGTATGCAAAGATTCATGATCTAATTTGAAGTACGTTTTGAATACCAGCGGTTTATTGTTCGATTTGGAGGTAACTTTGGATTTTTTTTCTATCGAGAAAAGTTTATGGAATCGTATTTTCGTCACACATAGGACTTAGCATTAAGGCGCTGTCAACACCAAAATCGCGCACACTGTCTATTTGTATGGGAATAAACGAGACGTCACTATTACTGGGCGGCCAGGTTTTAGAAGAAAATAATGAATAAATAATGATATAAAAAAAGTATGGATTATTTGTGAAATATGACTCGTTAGCGGTCTAGGTATGAATATGTTGACTTCGTGTTTTTAATTGCAGACCCATACGTCAAAAAAATAAAGACATAGGACCGTTAATGATAATTTTAAGACCAATCTTTGCAATTATTTTCTATCGAGCCGATTTCGTCGAAATATGTATCGAGTCCGTCCAAGGTCTTTGAAATATGATCAATATTAACATTTTTTTTTTTTGCAGTGCTAGAACAAATAGTTTTTCTTAAAAAACTGCTTAAATAACATCAGTTTCAACAAATTAGATGTTGTCAGCCCCTTAATCCTCAACTTTACCATATATTTATTTCAAAATGAATGCTGCAATATTTTGGCGTAACGGAGGATCATGCTAAGCCATTTGAAGGCATATTGGCCCTTAATTTAACATCACGCCTGTAATTCCTGAAGGGTTAGGCAGAGGTGTATCCAATTATTATTTAGGAAAAGAAGATACCTGCAATGATTTACTCACACCTATAGAATACTTTAATCATCTCCTCCCAAAATCTTTTTAATTACTTACACATGAAATACTTTTGAATGAAACAAATTAGACAGAATTATCTTTATAAATAAAATGAAAGTATGTCAGTTCAGTTGGGTATGAATTATAGAAACAGACATAATATTATTCCAATTGCGTAATATAGTCTATCATAATCCGAAACATTTTAAAGGTTTTTCCTTATCCATTAATCTAATGTTTAAATAAATACATGGACGAGTGGTACACGTACCACTCGTTACGAAACCCATATTTATACTGTGACGAAACCCTTCTCTTTGTATTTTCTCCTCAATTTTAGGGTTCTGTATCCGAAGGGTAGCCAAAATAGCCAGTTTCTGGAGCCCTGACACCGCCAGAAGGCGTCGCGGCAGACCTCGTAGAAGATGGCGGGACGAGCTGGATAAAACCAACGACCAGTGGTCCACATTAGCCCTGGATAGAGAAAACTGGAAGTCATGGGGAGAGGTCTTTGCCCAGCAGTGGGATGACGCAGGCTAACAGTATCAGTATCCGAAGGGTAAGCAACGGGACCCTATTACTAAGCCTCCTTTGTCATGAGATACAGCACACTGACAGACACAAACACCTACCAACACACACAGAAAACAGAATACCTGTTCTGTGATTTCGGTGGTCTCTCCAGTCCTACGCCCATAACTCTTGCCGGAACACCCATACCAATCTGTTCCGATTTCCGGTACTTCGGGTCGCTTGTCCAAGGCGATGGTGAAGTAGACCGTGACGTAACGCACCGGATCAACTCAGGATGGATGAAATGGCGACAGGTCACTGGAACAACTTGCGACCCACGGATGCCTCTCAAGTTAAAGGGGAAAATATACAAGTCCGTGATTAGACCTGTCGTACTGTACGGATCGGAATGTTGGGCTGTGAAGAAGATGGATGAAAAAAGGTTGCATGTAGCGGAGATGAGAATGTTGAGATGGATGTGTGGTGTGACAAGAATGGATAAAATAAGGAATGAGTATATTATAGTAAGTTTGAAAGTTGCGCCAGTTACAGAAAAGTTAAAAGGGGATCGACTGTCTTGGTATGGGCATGTGATGAGGAGGGAAGAATCGCATGTGACTAAAAGAGTGATGAATATAAATGTGGATGGATGGAGAGGGAGAGGAAGATCAAAGAAACGATGGATGGATTGTGTGAGGAATGATATGAAGGAAAAAGGTGTAAATGATTGCGTGACGGTTGACAGAGGAGAATGGAAGAAGAAAACGTGTTGCGCCGACCACAAGTAACATGGGATAAGGGCAGGAAGATGAGATGATGACAGCACACTGACAGACGGACGGATCTGTCAGTGTGCTGTATCTCATGACCCGTAATAGGTAGACAGTTGAAATTTTCACCGAATGTGTATTTCTGTTGCCGCTATAACAACATTCATCATCATCATTCATCATTTCAGCCGAAAGACGTCCACTGCTGGACATAGGCCTCCCCCAAGTGTCGCCACATTGACCGGTCCCGTGCGACTCGCATCCAGCGGATTCCCGCAACCTTCACCAGGTCATCGGTCCACCTAGTGGAAGGCCTTCCAACGCAACGTCTTCCGGTTCGCGGTCGCCACTCCAGAACTTTTCGGCCCCATCGGCCATCCGTTCTGCGAGCAATGTGCCCTGCCCACTGCCACTTAAGTTTGGCAATTCTTCGGGCTACGTCGGTAACCTTTGTTCTCTTGCGGATGTCTTCATTTCTGATTCGATCGCGCAAGGAAACTCCGAGCATAGCCCTCTCCATTGCCCTTTGGGTGACTTTAAGCCTTCTGATGAGGCCCATTGTGAGCGACCACGTTTCGGTCCCGTATGTAATCACTGTAATCCGTATGCTATAACAACAAATAATTACAATTAAAGGGGGCTCCCCTACTACGAGGGTACGGAACCCTTCATGCGCGAGTCCGACTCGTACTTGACCGGTTTTTAAATCTAACAGCCTTGCAATTTACACCGTAAACTTGCTTTAATATTGTTATCAACATAAGCATGATGTGTCCGCGCCGTTACTCTCGGCAATTCCGGGAATTTGTGATGAGCGCGCTTCTCCTCAAGTATTACGACGTCACATCACACTTGATACAAGTACCGTCTTGTAATGAGAACAACTTTGCGCCCGGCGCGGCGCAACACGTCGAGAGAACTTTTTGAATATTCGGTGTTGTCCATGAGCAGCAGATAATTTGTTATACTAACTATTTAGTTGTTGCCTGCGACTTTATTATTAAATTACACACATCAAAAGTATCTAGGGATCAACATATATTTTTGCAATAACTTTTCTCCTGATTGATATTAATTAAAATTTTCTTTAAGGATTCATCAAATAAAGTGTTTTCGTTTGTCACAGTAACGATAAACCAAGTCACCTTTGCATTAATAAAGAAATTTGCCATTTTCCTAATAAAGGGATTTTTGACATTTGAACCACTAACATTAAAGTTCGAAAAAATGACTGAAAACACAGTTTTCTTTAAAATTTTATTGGGTAACTTAAACAATTAATAATCCGTGTTTCTACCGCGAACACTAACAACACAAGAACATCGGTTTGGCATACTCAAAATGAGTTCATCCAAATCACGCTGTGGAATGGCCGCCCATGTTCGTTGCAACAACAAAAAAAGGTCTTCTTGCGACTGGATACCCTCCATATTCGGCAGAGCTCTTCTCTGTAGCATATCAAGGTTCAAGTCTGGCGACTGAGCAGGCCAGGGCAGGACATTGATGTTAGCTGCGGCGAGAGTCTGTCTTACAACTCTTGCGGTGTGCGGTCGTGCATTATCATGCATTAACTGAAATAAGGGACCGATTTGCACTTGTAGAGGAACGATGACGTCTGATACAATCGTCTCAGCATAAATTTGAGCGTTGAGGTTGCCTCTGATCCAAATCAACTCAGTTCTTCCGCCGATCCAAATACCCGCCCATACCATGATGGTTCCACCACTATAAGGATGGACTTCCTGGCAGGATTTTAATCGCTGTTGGCGTCCAGGGGTTCTCCAGTGTCGTATACGTCTTGTATCCGGTCTCATACCAAAACGAGACTCATCAGAAAAGCACACGAAACGCCATTGTTCTTCTGCCCAATTTCTGTGTTCAAGAGCCCATTGATATCGAATCCTACGATTGTGCATTGCTATAGGTGGTACCCGTAGCGGTCTTCGGGAATGAAGGTTCACTTCATGCAAGCGGTTTCTGACTGTTTGGTCGCTAATTAAGTTCCCTGAAGAGTGATGAAGCCTCACGGCTAACATCATGGCGGTTATTGTTGGAGCTCTTCGAGTTAAGATTTGAATGTATCGGTCTTGTCTCCGTGTGGTGCAGCGATACCGTCCTCCATGGCGCTCAGCCACGGTACCAGTGCTTCGGTAACGTGTCCAAAGTCGACTGATAACACTCTGACTTGTATTCAGAGCTAAAGCTACAGTACGTTGCCGGGAACCAGCTTCTATCATTCCCACGGCTCTGAGCATTTCTTCCCTGCTTAAATGACGTCGCCGCTCCATAATAACGTTGGTTTTAATCAGTAGTAGGGAAACAGTAGCACTAATAATGTCTTCAATGCGTTGTATGTTTTTATAGGGAAAAATATTGACAGCTTATTTTCATCTTTTACTCGAATTTGATTGAGAGTTCCTGATTCAAATTATGAAATGCACCAAAAAGGATCCATATAAATTTATCAAATCATAAATTTATTACAAAGCCACATCTCAATCTCAAGAAATCCGCATAAAAATGCTTGATCCCTAGACACTTTTGATGTGTGTATTTTAAAAATATTACTGTCCTATTAGAATCGAGGCCTTTGACTAGCAGTAGCAGGACAATATAGGCTAAGGAAAAAAAAATTGGATCGGGTTTTGTTAACAATTTCAAGACTTTACATCAGTTTTCTGCAAGTAAAGGCCCGTCAAAATCGGTCAAGCCGTTTCGGAGATTAGCCGGAACAGACGGACAGACAGACGGACGCACGGGCAGACATACGGACAGACAGACAGACGGACAGACAGACGGACAGGACAGACATACAGACAGACATTTTTTTAAATAATTTATGTGTATAGATAGAAAAGTATAGATTAGCATAAAGTCTGTGTTCCCAGTTTATATTCACTAAAGGGACAGGTAGAGACTGTAGAGAGAAGTATACCTACTTTTCTCTCACATTTTGTGAGTCATTCGTCATCTGGCGACTAAGAATCTCGCGACAGTCGCGAGATGGCACTTTTCAATTTTTATTTGAACAGGAAGGTGCCAACTCGCAACCAGTCGCGAGATTCACAGTCGCCAGATGACGAATGACTCCATTTTTAACCGACTTCAAAAAGGCGGAGGTTATATGTTCGTGTGTATGTATTTTTTTTTTTTTTTTTATGTATGTTACCTGATTTCTCTCCCATTTGTGGACCGATTTTCAAAATTCTTTTTTCATTTGATAGAGTACACTCCTGAGGTGGTCCCATTTTAATTTGGTGAAGATCTGATGCTGACCTTCGGAGATATACAATGGAACTCTTCAAAAAGAGACGGCAAATCTGTTGTGATAGCTCCAATCGGTTGGATGTTCATTGTTCATACAATATCATGACGGAACATCACGCCTGTATGCTCTGAGGGGGTACGCAGAAGTGTACAATTTACCTGATTTCTCTCCCATTTGTGGACCGATTCTCAAAATTCTTTTTTTACTTGAAAGAGTATACTCCTGAGGTGGTCCCATTTTAATTTGGTGAAGATCTGATGCTGATCTTCGGAGATATACAATGGAACTCTTCAAAAATAGACGGCAAATCTGTTGTGATAGCTCCAATCGGTTGGATGTTCATTGTTTAAACAACATCATGACGTAACATTACACCTGTTTGCTCTGAGGGGTACATAGATGTGTACAGTACACCCAGATTTCGACAGTTATGGCATGTTATGTTCCATTTATTGGGGATAAGCCTATTACCATGACATGTATTGTTAACCATGTACAATGAATGCATAGCAAATATTTGTAAGTATAGGATATTACAACTAAAAATGGAAAAATAAAATAAACCTTTTTTGCCAAAAATAAAACCGACTTCAAAAAAAACAATAAACAAAAAAAACACAAAAAGAAAATGACAAAAAAATACACTAAAAGAAAAACAAAAAAAAAAACACTAAAACAAAACCACAAAAAAGTGACAAATAACTTTAGCTTCAGAAGCCGGTGAGAAAAACACCAAATCAATCAAAGGTCAAGTTTCAGAAGTCGGTGACAAAAACACTAAATCAATTGAACAAGGTCACCGACTTCTGAAGCTTGACCTTTGATTGATTTGGTGTTTTTCTCACCGGCTTCTGAAGCTAAAGTTATTTGTCACTTTTTTGTGGTTTTGTTTTAGTGTTTTTTTTTGTTTTTCTTTTAGTGTATTTTTTTGTCATTTTCTTTTTGTGTTTTTTTTGTTTATTGTTTTTTTTGAAGTCGGTTTTATTTTTGGCAAAAAAGTTTTATTTTTGTAAGATATGTTTAAATTCCACAGAGGCAGAATCTATTGTAATTGACGGAGTGGTCCATACTCAGAGCTGTTTCTAAAAATTTTTTTATAGAACACTCCTTGACATGTGAGTCAAACTTAGGTCTTCAAGCTCAACAGCCGCGCTTGCGACTTCTTAGGGCCAAGTTCACCGAATAGATAACAGTCTGATTATCTAAAAGCAGCAGATAATCAGACTGTTATCTTTTCGGTGAACTTGGCCCTAAGACAGTCAAAACGCCTCATTAAAAGAGCCTTTTGCGTTAGGAAATTATTCTGTCAATCATCGGTTGTTTCTAGAAAAAAATATACAAAAATATTTACACATAATTACGTATTATGCCCACGCTGTGTCGGAAGTACATTTACGTAGGTGGAACCCCCCGTGAACTCTGTTTTATTAAACGAAAATGAGTCTCCCAGTAACAATAAAGAAAAATGGTTTAATTGAAACAAATTCTCTGACTTTGACATCATTTTGAAATAGAATGTTTTTGTAAACAGTACAGTTGTGCGTTGTTTTCCTAAAATAGACTCACTGCTCAGATATGCAAGGGTAATATCAGGACAATCCCAGTGAAATATAGTCTTCATTCGGCAGTATATCTCGTTTAAAAGTTCGTTAAGTTTTTCAATTATTTTTGTGGGACCATTGCAATAAGTGGAAATTGTTGCGCGATTTTAGGACACTTTAGATTCTTTGCTGTAGAATTTAGATTTTTAAATAGGTACCTATGTAGTAGTTTACACCGTGTTGTCGAAAACATTTTGTGGAATGTGGTTACAACCATCATCATCTGTGGCGTCTTTTCCCAACTATGTTGGGGTCGGCTTCCAGTCTAACTGGATGCAGCTGAATACCAGTATTTTACATGGAGCGACTGCCTATCTGACCTCCACAGCTCAGTTAGTACTGGGTAATACGATACCCCTCAGTAAGACAGGATATCAGACTTTCGGCTTCTGACTACCTGTAACGTCTGTCAAAGATCTAAAAATGACAGCCGGGACCAACGGCTTGTCGTGCTTTCTCAGGCACGGATGTGGCCTTCAATTTTCACCCGAATCAGAACTAAACGCGTGGGATTTAGCCTTCCTGCAAGCCTCTTCTTTTAATTTATTTTTTGTGGCATTTGTGGCTTTCGAGTTTGGTATGTAATGATGGTCACCCATCCACGGACCAACCTCGGCAAGCATGGCTTAACCTTGAAGGTCAAACCCGCTGTTATTATATAGCCACAAGCAACCTACTTCCATAGAGGTGCCTTATAACGACGTATTACATCATATACTTCAATGGTTACATTAAATCAAATCTAGATTTGAGCTAGTCTATAAGTTCGTTATGATCCATACTGGATTGATGGCAAAAAGATGAGCCATTCCAGATCACAAACATATTTGGAAGCTGTATTGAATCTTTCTTCAAAAGTATGTAGAAAATATAGAGATGAAATTACAAAGATAACTAAATGGAGGAATATGGTGGGGAGCTCGTGGCTAAATAATAACAGCCACTCAAATCGATCTTCAGGTTAAGTCGTGATTTCTTAGGTTGGTCTGTGGATGGGTGACCGCCTATTTCATAGCAAGTTTCCTCTGCGCCTCGGAAACCACGGTTGGTCCCGGCTGCTATTTGTAGATCTTAGACAGTCGTTACAGGTAGCCAGTGGCCTAAAAGTCCGAAAACCAGTCTTACCAAGGGATATCGTATTAACCTGCAGTACTAACTCGGTTGTGGAGGTCAGATAGGCAGTGGCTCCATGTATGGTATTCAGCTGCATCCGATTAGACTGGAAACCTACCCCAACACAGTTTGGATAAGACTGAATAAAGTATGGATGCTAGCGAAAAAGAGGTCATTATGTGTTTTACGGTGTAAATGACGAACTCCTGTACTTTATGTACATAATGTCATGTTCGTGATCGGGCGCTGTCAGTTGTGACTGGTCATCTCTTAGTTGCCACGGCTTATTTGAATTAATTATTTTATTTTTATTGTATTTTTTTGTTTTACTATGGACACTTATATCGTGCACTTCTTGCTACATCGTTCTCACATAATGTACTATCATCTCAACATAAATGATGTAACCAAGATTTTGTAAAAAAATATTTTGTTTTAAAAGAGTGGCCATCGTGTTTCTTGGCCGTTCTTCGCCATAGAGATCTACGCTAGGGAATGGGCAACTACAGTACTTTCACAGTTTTTATGTCTTGTGACTGGGACTGTATCTACATTTAATTTTCATCATTGTTTCGACAATTCAAAAGTGCCTGTAACTGGCCTACTTGAAATAAATGCTTTGATTTTGATTTTATTTAGTAAACTCTGCGTGTTATCCGTCAACCAAACGTTGTGGTTACCGACCACAGTGGCTAAATGTACGCGTGAGTCAATATGAATACATTCAGCCGTTCACTAAAAATATATTGAGAACACCTGCCGAGTCGCGTGTCATTTGCAATGCATTAGTAATGCTGATTTGTTTATTATAATTAGTGATTGAGATGCTACCTTGCTTTTATTTTTTTGGTCACCACTCTTAGACAGCATAGGTAGACAGTGGCCCAAAAAGTCTGACAACCAGTCTTACCAAGGGGTATCGTATTACCCATTACTAACTGGGTTGTGGAGGTCAGATAGGCAGTCGCTCCATGTAAATTACGGGTATTCAGCTGCATCCGGTTAGACTAGAAGCCGACCCCAACATGGTTCTAATTCAAATTCAAACAGTTTATTGTGGATCATAGGTTCATAAGATGTTGTTTTAAGTACAGGTGTCTGTTAAGTCCCGCCATTGAGGCATACAAAATTCATGTCACAAGTTAAGAAAAGAAAAGGCTAGGCAGATGGACTCTTAGACATCGGTAATATCGGACCCATCGCTCACGAAGTGCGTGACTAAGTTTTTAGGGGTATGATGAACAGGGTGTAAAGCTCTGTATCCCCCATAGAAAAGGGAGGATCCTCCGACCAGGCGGTTGTTATGTCTATTGCCCAACTGTTGTTGTCAGGTTTTTCTAATGTCTTAAGGCCCTTCTTCACCCTAAAATAAGCAACTCTATTTGTGGTGGTTCAAACTTCATTTGAAATACTGTTAGTATAAAGTTCTAATCAGCTTGCACTACAAAGCGGTTGTAACGTCAGTCACTGCGACCGAATAGTGCGAAATGAGTGTTTTTTTTTGCGATTTACAAAAAATCTATTGATTGGACTAAATAAATAAAACACATAAGACATTCGTCGTCATGATACGGACGGACGGCGAGCTAGCCCATAGCCCACCGTCCACAGGCCCGCGCCTACGGTGGCCGGGGGCCACGTGGTGGTCCCCGACGCCCGGGGCGTCTCCCGCGGCGGCCGGGACGTTGAGAGGTTCTCTCCCTCTCACGTTCCGCCACCTCCTTATCTAGCATTCCCATTCCGTCTCGCTCCGGACCATGGCTTGCACCAGGGCCGGACGCGAGAGGTCGCTGCCGCCAATCGCCGCTTCGAGGACATGGCGGTGCTCCGCCCACGCGGGGCACACCTCCACCGTGTGTTCCACCGTGTCCTCCGGTCGATCCTCACAATGGAAGCACTCGGGCGTTTCCTCCCGCCCGATTCGGTGCAGGAACCTCCCGAACACACCGTGTCCGGTGAGGACCTGCGTCAGGCGGAAGGTGAGGACGCCGTGGCGTCTCTCAAGCCACTCCTCAAAGAGGGGACTTATCGCCACTATCGTGGCGTGCCCTAGGCTGCACGGGGTTGCGCCAGTCGCTCTCTCCATGTCGCCATGAGATCCCGCCGGAAGTCTGTCCGCTGAGCGACAATTTGCCGCGGCAGCGGAGTTTCCCCCCGGCGTAGCGCCTCCGCGCGCCATTCGTGTTGGCGCGCGAGGACTATCGCCTCCAGATCCCATGGCGGTAATCCGGCAAGGAAGCTCGCCGCCTCGCGGGAGATCGTGCGGTAGCCCCGGGCCAGCCTTACGGCTACCACCTTTTGGGGCGCGTTCAGATAGTGTGCGGCTCGCCGCCTCAATGAACGCGCCCACACCGGGGCCCCGTAAAGGGCCATGGACCGCACGACTCCCGCGTAGAGCCTCCGGCAGGAGGCGTTTGGCCCCCAGATTGGGCAGGAGCCGCCTGAAGGCAGCCCCAGTCCGCTACAATTTGGGGGCCAAACGTCGGAAATGTTCCACGAAGTTCCACCGGCTGTCAAGGACAAGTCCCAGGTACTTCAACGTCGACTCGACGCCGATGGATACCCCTCCTACCGTCAGTAGGTATCCCGTCGGTGGCACATTCCGAGGCCCATGAAAGCACATGGCCTTGGACTTGTGCAGGAGGATCCGGCAACTGGGTCTCGAGGCAATTTGCATGCCTATATTTTTTTATTTTAGTGCATTCAAGAATAAGAATGTTGGTAAAACCCGTGGGCCGTGGCGCAGCACAATCTTAAAAATAATATTTTCACTGTACACATCCTTTTCTCATTGGACGTTTTCTGGAGAAATTTTCAACACGCCAGACGAATTGATGATCGTAGTTTGTTTTTATTAGCAGACCACACAAATTGTAGACTCCTCAAATACTATAAAAATATCAAACAAGATAAAAACATGTTGTAAAACATGGTTTTTTTTATTCAATCAAGGTTGACTATTTTTACTTCTCTTTGATTCAAAATTAACATGAAAAAAGTGATTTTAGTGTCACACTTTCCTGTTTCATCAACTTCAATAGGATATAGTGATGTACTGCGACTGGCATGCCGGGAAATCTTAGGTAAAAATGATTATAACTCGTAAAATACGATATTCAGTGAACTTTATACTATAAAGCACGTGTATAACGTTGAATATTATTGAGGTACACATCTTTAAAGTTTTAATCCGGACATAATTTTTTCAAAAATTATGGAGGTCTTTTTAACAATACTAATTTACTGTACATAGCTCAATACTACGCATTTTTCTAAATAAAATCAAATACTTTGTTTGTATTGTCTGTGTGCATTTACAGATACCAAACACATGCACTTACAGTCGGACTCAAATCCTATTCAATTTCTAACTGAAACAATATGCTTCGTGCTTCTACATCTTTATTGTCTCTAACAACACATTTCATGATTAGACAAAGCATTTTGTAAATTAATATCGGCGGCATTTCAACATGCAGTGATGCAACTCAATTCTTGGAACTTGCATACTAACAGATGAGCTTCAAACGATGACAGTTCTACGAAGATATGATATTTAGCCAACTATTTAAATTAAAGGAAATCCCAGGAAACCTGAATTCATAGCGATCCTAAAGTCCGGGAACAGATGTTGCATAGTGCTGTCACTTACGTAACCTCGATACCGGGATTTATGCGGAACGGGATCGATTGTTTTAGTTTCGTAATGAATGTGTTGATTGTGTTATTGTTTAGATTTCCCAGGATTTTTGATGTGGCCGGAGTTGTTATTCATAAGCTAGAATTTACTTTTTTATGATTCATATTTTAGTTATGAATTTAGAAGCTTGAAGGTGATCAATTACTGTCTAATATACCTAGCCACATATTTAGGTAATGATTTGGTTTCTTGTTATAGATTGCGACCCTGCAGCTATATTTACGGTGACATATCAATGTCACAGCGTTGATTGAAGTTTTGCTTGCTTTACATTAATTATGATGCTGACATATTTACTGATCGCTACATGTTTTTATACCGTGACTTAAAAAAATAGGTTACTTTAATAATTCACATTAAACATCTGTTATTAGCATTAAAATAATAAAAACACTTGACAGTGTTCGCATGATTAAAGTGATGACAAGTCTGTCATCAAATTACTAATTGCCACAATTCAGTTTCGCGGGAGTTCTAAAGAAAATACGGAATATTTTCGGGCGAAAATTTCTCCTGTCATCGCGTCCTCTGTCCCGGTTTCCGGGACTTATTTTTAACGGGACCACACTAGAGTTCAGTTGTTCATTAATTATAGTTAATGGGGCGAATGCCCTTCACTACGGTTTATATTTATTTTTACTATTGATCGAGTTTCTTGATGAACGAAATACGTTTATAATGTTTACTATTCTCGAAAAAACTGTTTTGATTACTTTACTTAGGTACATTAATTATTGTTTATGAACCTAAATAAATATCGATTTCTTAGAATATGTTTGTTTTCATAATAAAAATATAACATTAGGCTGATTAGATATTGTAAATATTACGTTGAGATTTCAGTTTGCCAGATGTACGTACTCGTATTTTGCCGCCATAAATTGTATGATAGTTATGGTTCACTGGAAATTATTTTACATATTTTTCAGTGCCTAGTAACAGCTATGTCAACCAAGCATTCTGTACATCAAACTAAGTAACTTTATGCAAAAAATATTGCTGGGAAACGACTTGATTTTTTGGGATGAAAAATCACATTTTACGATAATAATAAAATAAAAAAAATAAAAACATTTATTTGACACTATAAAAATACATGTTACAAGCCAGACACAATAAGAAAGCACACGAGTGTATTTCCACAAATCTGATCCTAACCCCCAAACTAGGCCTGTTTAGGGGTCAGCCATGGATTCTCTTAACAGCATTGAGAGTGTCGCTACAAAGTTAACAGGCAAGGTTATTGCCGTTTGGGAACACATATTACTTAGTAAAAAAATAACTAAAGGAATTACAATTATGATAATCTATTTATATGTAGGATTAATTTTAGATTAGGCTGTATAACGTAACGTTTCTAAACTGTTAAAATGCATGTTTCTGAACGAAGGATGGGATGAGTGATCGAACGAGTGAAAGGAAAAAAGTAAGATGGCGAGTACGAAGAAATGAGAAAGACGTGTTTATAAAAGGTGTTGAATTATTATTTAAATAAACCATCAAAAAGTTATTTGAAGTTTTCCTGGAGATCCCCACACACTACATATATATATTATTATTTATACATTGAATAAATCTGTAGAAAAATCATTTTTGTACATCGAAAATATTTCGCAAAAAAATTGCCAGGGTGTGAAAGGATAACCAACAGAACTCATTTCCAGCATTTTTGGAATTTTTGTCTGTTTATCTGTTTGTCTGTTTCGATGATCAAGCATCACGTTAAATTTACGAAACCAATGTAGATAACTTTTATACATAAAAATTGTGCGTATCTTGAGGTAGGTATTACTTAGTTTTTGTTTCATCGTAATCGGTAAATATATCAAAAGATATATGAATTTAAAGTGTTCAAGAAGAAATAATCATCAAATGTAAGATGCAGCGACATCTATTGTACTAAAATGGTAATAATGACAAAAAATGTGCTCATCTGATAACTTTTAGATCGACAGGCTTTAAAAAAGTTATTATAGCTTATGGCACTCTAGACACACTAGACTAATCTAGAGTGCCATAAGCTATAATGCTATGTAAATTTTCAAAGCAGCATCATGTAGACTCTACATGATGCTGCTTTGAAAATTTACATAGCATAATTTCCGTTCATGATATTTTAGCAGTTTAATATCTTGGTGATAGATGGCGTTGTTCATTTTACTCCATTTTCTGAATCGCGGTGTTAAGATTTTCCGTGAAAAAATGACCCTTGCCCATGTAAGTTGCCACAAGTTTGGTTTTTTAAGTGATGAAACAAAAAGGAGGGAGTTCTCAATTCAACGCGTATTTTCTTTTATGTTTGATTGTATGATCAGTGATCACGCATAACGTTTTACGGAGAAGTCTAATAAGATAAGCATCTCCTTTTTTTGTGAAAAGCGTCGGTAGGTATTATCTCACAGTTGGCCCCATTTAAAATTGAAAAATTGTGTTTGGGTTAATTTCCTGCACCTTTGGTGAGAACTTTCGACCTAGCTGGAGTATGACTGTCATCGAGTGTCTAAGGATGAAGACGTAAGGCTGTCGTGGCAAGCCCTTATTTGAAAAAAAAAACATAAGTAGGTAGATTAAAGTTAAGTATATTAAATTGTTGCTCACTTGAATAAAAATTAATCCGCGATAGCATAGGTATAGGACCAACTATACTCAGCGGGCTATCAGCGCCCTACGGGTCCAATATAATAATGGGTTCAGGATGTTGATGGGGCTGCCCCGTTTCTGCAGTGCATCAGGTATGTTTGCACAAGCACACGTCGATGGCTTCCACGCCATAGTCAGACAGAAATCTGCCTCTTTGCTCTGCAGAGTGCGGGACAGCTCCAACTCCATCCTGAAGACCATAGCGGGGAGGTTGGATTCTCCTTTGTTAGGTGATGTTGTTCAAAGATGTATTTTGAACAACAGCCTTGTTGTCAAATAGATAATATGTATAAGTTTACTAACATAGGTATAAGTTATCTTTTTGTTTTTACTAACCCATATGGATGTTGCTTATCCGAATTAAAGATTATTTTATTTTATTTATAGGTAATATGTCTATATTTTAAGGTTGACTTACACTCTCTCTAACTCTCACTTTCTCTCTCTCACATGTGACGCAGACGAAGTTGCGCGGGTCAGCTAGTCTAAATATATAAAAGAAGAGACTGACTGACTGACTGACTGACTGACTGACTGACTGACTGACTCATCTATCAACGCACAGCCCAAACCGCGGGGTCTACAGATTCCAAATTTGGCAAGTAGGTTCCTTATGTGGTCTAGGGGTGCACTAAGAAAGGATTTTTCAAAATTCATCCCCTAAGGGGGTTAAACGGGGCTCCAAAGTTTGTATGGGGAAACAAGATTAGTTAGACTATTTTATCCGAAACTTCACAGGAGTGCTCCTATTGATAATTGAGTAGAAACGGGTTTCAGGTTTTTTCAGAATTCAACCCCTAAGAGGGGGAAATGAGGTGGCAAAGTATAAAAATCAATGCATAGCCCAAACCGCTGAGTCTAGAAATTCCAAATTTTGCACATTGGTTCCTTATGTAGTCTAGAGGTTCACTAAGAAGGGATTTTTCAAAATTCACCCCCTAAGGGGGTTAAATGGGGCTCCAAAGTTTGTCAGTATGGGGAAACAAGATAAGTTAGACTATTTTATTCGAAGCTTCACAGGAGTGCTCCTATTGATAAATGAGTAGAAATGGGATTCAGGTTTTTTCAGAATTCAACCCCTAAGAGGGGGAAATGGGGTGGCAAAGTATAAAAATCAATGCACAGCCCAAACCGCTGAGTCTAGAGATTCCAAATTTGGCACATTGGTTCTTTATGTGGTCTAGGGGTGCACTAAAAAAAGTATTTTTCAAAATTCACCCCCTAAGGGTGTTAAACGGGGCTCCAAAGTTTGTATGGGGAAACAAAATTAGTTAGACTATTTTATTCAAAACTTCACAGGAGTGCTCCTATTGATAAATGAGTAGAAACAGGTTTCAGGTTTTTTCAGAATTCAACCCCTAAGAGGGGGAAATGGGGTGGCAAAGTATAAAAATCAATGCACAGCCCAAACCGCTGAGCCTAGAGATTCCAAATTGGGCACATAGGTTCTTTATGAGGTTTAAGGGTGCAGTAAGAAAGGATTTTTCGAAATTCACCCCCTTAGGGGTTGAAACGGGGATCCAAAGATAAATAAGATTAGTTATACTACTTTATTCGAAATTACCAGGAGTACTATCGATAAATCAGTTAACATTTGTGTTTCAGGTTTTTTCAGAATTCAACCCCTAAAGGGTAAAATGGGGTAACAAAGCCTGAAATTCAACATAGGTATTGTTTGTATGGTGAATTGGGTTGGGTGTATTACAAAAACAACGTTTTATGATTTAATGTGATGGACTTGAAATACCATCATTCCCTGTTGGGATGCGATGGGGATGAAATGTCTAAAAATCAATATGGGTGTCGATACCGAGATTATCAGGGGTGTTGATTACGAAAATGGCATTTATTTTGAGATCCAGAAGAGGGATTCGACTTCTATACAGGGTTATTGTCGATTTATTGTGATGATTGTGGTAACGATGATGATGATTGTGATAATGATGATGATGATTGCGATGGTGATTTTGATTACGATGATAATGATTGTGATTACGATGATGAAGATTGTGATAATGATGATTGTGATAACGATGATAATGATTGTGATTACTATGATAATGACTTTGATAACGATGATGGTGATTGTGATAGTGATTGTGACAGTGATTGTGATAGTGACGGTGATTGTGATGGTGATAGCGATGGTTGTGATAACGGGGATGGAGACTGTGATGATGATGATTGTGATTAAGATGATAATGATTGTGATCAAGATGATAATGATTGTGATAACGATGATTGTGATAGTGATTTTGATGGTGATTGTGATAGTGTTGTGTTAGTGAGGGTGATTGTGATGGTGATACCGATGGTAATGTTGATTGTGATTGTGACTTTGATGGTGATTGTGATAATGATGAAGATGATTGTGATTACGATATCAATGATTGTGATTACGATAACAATGATTGTAATTACGATAACAATGATTGTGATTACGATAACAATGATTGTGATAACGAGGCAAGTGATTGTGATGGTGATTGTGATGGTGATGGTGATTGTGATTGTTATGGTGATTGTGATTGTAATGGTGATTGTGATTGTAATGGTGATTGTGATTGTGATTGTGATAACGATGGCGATTGTGATAGTGATGGTGATGATGATGGTGATTGTGATGGTGATTGTGATGGTGATTGTGATGGTGATTGTGATGGTGATTGTGATGGTGATTGTGATGGTGATTGTGATGGTGATTGTGATGGTGATTGTGATGGTGATTGTGATGGTGATTGTGATGGTGATTGTGATGGTGATTGTGATGGTGATTGTGATTGTGATGGTGATTGTGATGGTGATTATGATGGTGATTGTGATGGTGATTGTGATGGTGATTGTGATGGTGATTGTGATGGTGATTGTGATGGTGATTGTGATGGTGATTGTGATGGTGATTGTGATGGTGATTGTGATGGTGATTGTGATGGTGATTGTGATGGTGATTGTGATGGTGATTGTGATGGTGATTGTGATTGTGATGGTGATTGTGATGGTGATTGTGATGGTGATAGTGATGGTGATTGTGATGGTGATTGTGATGGTGATTGTGATGGTGATTGTGATGGTGATTGTGATGGTGATTGTGATGGTGATTGTGATGGTGATTGTGATGGTGATTGTGATGGTGATTGTGATGGTGATTGTGATGGTGATTGTGATGGTGATTGTGATGGTGATTGTGATGGTGATTGTGATGGTGATTGTGATGGTGATTGTGATGGTGATTGTGATGGTGATTGTGATGGTGATTGTGATGGTGATTGTGATGGTGATTGTGATGGTGATTGTGATGGTGATTGTGATGGTGATTGTGATTTTGATAGTGATGGTGGTTGTGATGGTGATTGTGATTTTGATAGTGATTGTGATTACGATGATAATGGTTGTGATAACGATGATGGTGATTGTGATGTGATTTTGATGGTAATTGTGATTGTGATGGTGATTGTGATGGTGATTGTGATGGTAATTGTGATGGTGATTGTGATGGTGATTGTGATGGTGATTGTGATGGTGATTGTGATGGTGATTGTGATGGTGATTGTGATTTTGATAGTGATGGTGGTTGTGATGGTGATTGTGATTTTGATAGTGATTGTGATTACGATGATAATGGTTGTGATAACGATGATGGTGATTGTGATAGTGATTTTGATGGTAATTGTGATAGTGATGGTGATTGTGATAGTGACGGTGATTGTGATGGTGATAGCGATGGTGATGGGGATTGTGATGGTGATTGTGATTGTGATGGTGATTGAGATGGTGATTGTGATAATGATTGTGATAATGATGGTGGTTGTGATAGTGATGGTGATTGTGATAATGGTGGTGGTTGTGATAGTGATGATGATTGTGACGATAATAATAAATTGTAATGATTATAAAATTTGGCAACTAGATAGTTTATAACTTGGATTAACATGTAGGACACTATTTATCCCTTTAGTATGATTCAGTCAGTGGGACAGTTACCGAACTGCACGCGGGCGAAGCCGCGAGCAACAGCTAGTATGTAATAAAATTAAAGCAAAGTTAAAAATAAAAAACACATTTTACGATAGGACTCAATGTAACGCAATTAAAACATTGTGCTGATGGATTCATTGAATAGTACAGGCGAAGTTTATATTATCTGTGGTACAGGGGTAATAATCATGAAGGTATTTAAAGTACAGCTAGGTACGTATATATTAACATTAAAAACTTGTATTAAAAAAAAACTTGACACGAACCCCTAATATCTTCGTATAACTAGAAAGTTCCCAGGTACGGTTTAGAATAAAGAAAATATTACAATTACGGGGAGAACAAGGGCTTTTTAGGATTCGTTAAGATTACTTTTACACCCATATTATAGATCGTCTAATTATACAGCATGTATTAGAAGGGTGTGCTCATATTAAAGGGCTTAGAACAAACCACCAAACTGACCAACTTTCTCCCTTAGACCAATGTCTTAATCACGACAATAAATCAGCCCACGTACGAAACTTCAATAACTATTCGACCCAAATGTATGTGGCAGCTGATTAATTTATTACGATTACGTTGTGGTCCCGTAGAGCAAAAGCTTCAGTTTGATGAAACTGGATAGCCATGACACAAAACGGCCAAAAGTGGAGAGATTTGGAAGAGACCTACACTCAGCATTGGGTGGTCACAACAACAACAACAACAACAACAGCCCATAACGTCCACTGCTGGACATAAGCCTCTCCCATGATGGGAGGTATTTGCCGTAATCTCCACGCTTGGCAGGCGGATTGGAGATCGCAGTGATGAAAGACTAACAGAAAACGCTGCTGCCCATTCTCTGGTCTACGGAGGCGCAAGGTGTTCTGCCTCAGACGTTAGTCGCCTTATACGACACCCGTGAGTGTAATGGGTTGGTTCAATTCTACTCTGCCGGATACCACACGGCCAGAGCTGGGTGGTCAAGAGCTGAAGAAAAGAGAGAGGAGAGATAAAGCACATCCTAATGCGCGTTTATCCGTTAAAGCTGGCATAAAGGCAATAAATGGCGTAAACCACCGAACTGATCATCCTGAAATTTTGCATATACGTTGCTCAGGTGTAGCAGTGATAGCCTAGTGGTGTGACCGTCGGACTGCCACGTCATAGGTCTCGAGTTCGAACCCAAGACACGCACCTTTGATTTTTAGGATTCATGTGCGTATTGTATAATTATCACTTGCTTCGGTGAAGGAAAACATCGTGAGGAAACCAGCATGCCTGAGAGATATTTCTCGACGGCATGTTAAGCCAAGTCAGAGGCCCATGGGCGGCTTAAAAACTCTGACACCAGGTTAGGCACTAACCATACGATAAAGAAAAGGTGTACTGAAATGGATATAAACCTTTCGTCACAAAAAAAGTACTGTTCCCGACGAAAACCACAATAACGTTCTTATGAAAATAGATGGCGCCACGTGTCTATCGAATCATGATTAAAATAACATTATTTTAGAAACTTTAGTGTGTTACGAGTTTTTTATTTTTTATTTTCCCGTTAAATTTCTTAAAGCAGCACACGAGCAAATTGTCCCCATTTTGACTTATTTGACAAACCTTTGCTTTCAGCAGGGAGTTTTCCCGGAAGCCCTGAAAATAGCCCTAATAACGCCCGTGTACAAGTGTGGGGACAAGTCAGACCCGTCAAATTATAGGCCTATTTCCGTGCTACCATCTATCTCGAAAATCCTAGAAAGACGCCTAAACTCACGCTTAATTAAATACCTCTCTAAGCACAACATTCTGTCGCCGTCTCAGATTGGGTTTCGGCAGGGAAAGTCTACTGAGGATGCAGTTTTGGCACTAACAACTTCTATAGTTGACAAGATGGATAGCAAATTGGGTAGGGTAGCAAATGTCTGGCAGTCTTCCTAGACCTCAAAAAAGCCTTCGACACAGTATCTGTCCCCGTACTACTGCACAGGCTCGAAAACATCGGCATAAGGGGGCTCCCTCTCGAACTATTCAAATCCTACTTGTACAAACGCAAGCAAACAGTAAAAATAGGAGACTTTACGAGCTCAGAGGAAACAATTTCGTACGGTGCCGGGCAGGGGAGTGTTCTTGGACCAACATTGTTCCTTATTTATATTAATAACCTATGCAATATGAATATTGACGGGGGTCGCATCTTCTCATACGCGGATGATACCGCCATAGTCTTTGCTGATAAGACTTGGGCAAAAGTTAGAAGGTCAGCTGAAACTGGCCTGTTAAAGATTGCAGATTGGCTAAATCGTAGCCTCCTCACACTAAACGCCTCGAAGTCTAACTTCATATGCTTCACCAAGTATACGAACACGTAACCACCACTCGAATTCCAAATTAAGATTCACTTCTGTGCCAACCCCCCAAACCCTGACTGCTCATGTACAAAGATTGACAGGTTACATTACACTAAATACCTGGGCATCATGATTGACCAGCGCCTATCCTGGCACATGCACACTGAACTAATCATGAAAAGAGTCAGGAAATTAATATGGACATTTAAAACATTGAGACACGTTGCCTCTAGGAATCTTCTGCAGAAAGTCTACGTATCATTGGCCCAATCGATTCTTACGTACTGCTTGTCATGCTGGGTGGGACAACAAAAATGAAATTCTTAGAACTTGATAGGGCACAGCGATCTCTGCTTAAGGTTATGCTCTTTAAGCCCTTTAGATTTCCAACCCATAGCCTTTACCTAACCACTGACCTATCTGTAAGGAAACTCTACCTACTACATCTAATATTGAGAAAACACAAATCCCTTCCATATGATCCCAAGAAGCCGAGTATTAGGAGTAGAAGAAGCTCGCTCCAACTGTCCCAGTTAAATCTGTTTTTGCCAAGAGGCAGTATGCAAGGCAATCTTCCCACGTATACAACCTGTTAAACAAAGAGCTTCTCATCCATCCACTGAAACTGACTGACTGGCTCAAGAATAAATGCTACGACGACATTGAGGCTATGATATCGTCGCTTCCATAACTTGTCTAATAAGTTAAATATGACTGCGGTCATGGAATTCGTTAGTGGAGGAAGTCGTACCTGGCTTCTTCCGATCCCAAGATATTGTCGCAGGGCTAACCTAAACCTAAACCTTAACCTAAACTTAAACAGAAACCTAAAAACTAAACGTATAAAACTCATATAAATGTAATGAACAATACACATGCACTCACACACACACACACACACACATTAACCCACTCACATACATCTCACAAATGCGCTCCTCTTTAACTTTATTATACTTTAATAAAAAAATAACAAATCAACAAAATCTATCTTTGAATTTTTTTTTATAACTTCTTTTATTTTTATGTTGTGTTCAATTGCATTATAATGTTAATGTTAATGCGGAAGAGCGGAGTCACCTAACACAAGCATCTCTCTGCTTAAAAGGTAATCTCCAAATACTGTTTCTTTAAGCCTTATGTGATTGAAATAAACATTATTTTTAATTTTTTTTTATATGTTGGTTCTAAATTAACGCGAGCGAAGCCGCGGGCTAAAGCTAGTAATAAATAAAGAGGAAAAAAAGAAAACAATTCTGTAACATGTATATTATCAAACTGATTCACTTTTCTGGCTCACAACTGCTCCACAATGCTAATTGTACAGAAGCTTGCAATAAAAACGTTTTTAGTTCGCTCATTAAAGAATGTTTACTAAAATAAGTTCATTCAGAAATATGTTCGCTTTGTTTCTCGGACGTTGTTTCATTTGCGACTCATTTACTGAATTCGGGGAACGCGTTTCCGATGTGATTCAGTGGCTGAGTAAGTTACAAGCGGTAGCGGGAGCACGCTAGATATTTTTTAATGATTTTCTTCTAACCCTAAAATTAGCAACTCTATTTGTGGTGGTTCAAACTTCGTTTGAAATAATGTTAGAATAAAGTTCTAATCAGCTTGCACTAAAAAGCGGTTGTTACGTCAGTCACTGCGGCCGAATAGTGCGAAATGAGTGGTGTTTTGCGATTTACAAAAAATGATTGGACTAAAAAAATAAAACACATAAGACCTGCTTTATAGTTAGTTCAGTAAGTATGCAAAGTATAATGATCTAATTTGAAGTACTTTATGAATACCAGCGGTTTATTGTTCGATTTGGAGGTAACTTTGGAATTTTTTTTCTATCGAGAAATGTTTATGGAATCGTGTTTTCGTCACACATAGTACTTAGCATTAATCCTCAACTTTACCATATATTTATTTCAAAATGAATGCTGGAGTATTTTAGGCGTAACGGAGGATCATGCTAAGCCATTTGAGGGAGTATAGGCCCTTAAAGTTGGTAACGTTTTCTTTCAATACAATTTCTATTTCTGGGCACGCTCGTTCCATCATAGATCTCATCCATTAGGCGTGATCGAGGTCAAAAGCAGGCCCATTTCAATGTTAAATCTTTCATGACGATTGGGCTTTTTCAGTCCACTGAAGGTAAAAAAGACCAATTATAAATTTTAATCTTATACAGCTACATCTTGTATGATCTATTCCAGTTGAATGAGACCTTTTAGAGTCCTGAAAAGTCAGGATAGGAAACTGACTTCGGACTCTATTTAATAAGTCCTTAAATCTTTTGAAACGAAGTTAGGTTTTTACGTTAACATGCTAAACTATTGATCAGTGAGCTGTAAAGGAATAGCACGAGTAGCCCGCTACCAGCTGTCACTTGCACATTCGCCACACAATCCACACATGCGCGAGATCTCCCGCTCTACATTCTTGAAACATACTGCATATCATGTAGCACATGTACTCTGAGTACCGGATGGAATCTTTCTTTGTCATGCACTTATCGATGAAAATAGATATCATTTGCAACATTTTGTGAGCAAAACATTTCATTTTGTGTGTTATTTGATGTAAAATAGTCCATCTGCTCTACAGGGCCAAGAATTTTACACGAAGCGCTTCTGCCACGTCAAAAGTTAAAAAATACACTCGAAAGCTCATTCATCATCATCATTATCATCCACAGCCGAACTTCACCCACTGCTGGGTATAGGCAGAGGCCTCCACGCTCCACGCTCCACGTTCTTGTGCCTGCGTCATCCAGGAAATTTCCGCGATGGTAACAATGTCATTTTTAGTAAACAGTAAAACATAAATAGTTATCCTAATCGTTTTCGGTCATGGCCACTGATTACGATGGAGACTAGACCATCGCCACAAGAGGTATTATAATGCAAGAGTGTGTGCACCAACACAGATGCACTCTTACTTCCAATACTTTCATAGTCCTAGAAGATAGATCAGGAGCATGCTATGGCTTAACCTGCTTTCCGGAGCGCGGGGTTATTATACCGCCAACAAACTTCGCTGCTATTGAGAAAATCCTGAAGATAGCAACCGATACACTTTTCCTGACTGAAATTAATGTCTATCTTTGAATTGTAATGGTAGTCTTTGAGCTATTCAATAAAAGTTAACTGAGGCCCACGGCAGCTATAATGTGAGCTTGACTGTCGCTACCGCCTTTCCTTTGCACCACGGCACATAGCAACACGACCGCCTCACATACTTCCAAAACTTCACGCCTCATATATCGAGGCACGCGCTACACTCATATTTACGTGCTTCAATGTATTCTACACGACATTGTGTTTCTAAATACATAGGATGCGAGTAATAGATCTCGCGCTCCGACAAAATTGTGTGAGAAAATGTGTTCGGAAACGGAAAGAATTGAAGATTTGATTTCATTGGGTTTGGTTTTTAGGGTTCCGTACCCAAAGGGTAAAAACGGAACCCTATTACTAAGACTTCGCTGTCTGTCCATCTGTCTGTCCGTCTGTCCGTCTGTCTGTCACCAGGCTGTATCTCATGAACCGTGACAGCTAGACAGTTGAAATTTTCACAGATGATGTATTTCTGTTGCCGCTATAACAACAAATACTAAAAACAGAATAAAATTAATATTTAAGGGGGGCTCCCATACAACAAACGTGATTTTTTTGCCGTTTTTTGATAATAATGGTACGGAACCCTTCGTGCGCGAGTCCGACTCGCACTTGGCCGGTTTTTTGTGAATGTTTTCCTTGGTTCTTATTCATACTACGATTCAATTAACAGAGGAATTCTACACATCATGTATCAGTAAGGTATTTACAGAATATGAATGATGTAACCAAGATTTCGTAGGTAAATATATTTTGATCTAAAAGAGTTTCCATGTAGTTTCTTGCCCATTTTGCCCAGTGATCTACGTTTTGGAATGGGGAACTACAGTACTATCACACGTTGCATATAACTTCATAACTTTAGCTTCGTCTTTTAGTTTTTTTTTTACATTAAAAAAGCAATGCTTTAATTGACATTATATGCTTTGAATTTGAACTTTCTAGGCTGATTATGATTCTCCTGCCCCTATTCCAATTTATTTGGCATGGGCGTAGCATGTAGGTGATAAAGATGGATGAAAGAAGAAGTCTTCAATAAATCTCTTTTACTCGTCATAGGCTGTTTGTTACCCACGACGGAACGGAGACGTTGTAAGCGTTTGGGGTGAGAGGATGTTTGTTTGTGTGTTTGTTTGTGCAAATACATGTTGCCATTTTTCTTCAAAACTACTGGTCCGATTTTGATGAAATTTTCAGTTATGGGTTCGGGTTTCATTGGTGCATGTTCTTAGATAGGTGTTACGGTGACAACTCACTGGGGGGCGCTGCAGAAAACAATGTTTGTGCAAATCCATGTTAGCATTTTTCTCCAAAACTACTAGTTCAATTTTGATACAGTTTTCAATGATGGGTTTGGGTTATATTGGTGCATATTCTTAGATAGATCTGTTAAATATAAGTACTACTTAAATTTTGAGTGACGATTCGGTATTCGGGGGTTAGGCCCCCAGTGGTTGAGGCACCCGTGGCCGACGTCCCCGATTCGACTTTAATCTAACAGTATTTCAAACGAAGTTTGAACCACCACAAATAGAGTTGCTACTTTAGCTCCTGTAGTCGCCTTAACCTGCTCCCGCTACCGCCCATGTCTCACATCACACCCATACACTCCGCACATGTTCTCCGCGCTCCGCCGCTCCTGTCTCACGCCACATACATCTGACTCGCTTGAAGTGTCGCCAGTTCACCACATCGTCCGTATCGCCACTAAATACATTGATGCATTTTATGTAAACACTTGTGTTTTTTGTAGTTGTGTAGTTTTCGCAAACCCTAAGCGACTATTATACTAATAGCTTTTTTAGGGTTCCATAGCCAAATGGCAAAAAACGAAACCCTTATGGATTCGTCATGTCTGTCTGTCCGTCCGTATGTCACAGCCACTTTTTTCCGAAACTATAAGAACTATGCTGTTGAAACTTGGTAAGTAGATGTATTCTGTGAACCTCATTAAGATTCTTACACAAAAATAGAAAAGAAAAGAAGAATAAATTTTGGGGGGTTCCCCATACTAAAACTGAAACTCAATTTTTTTTTTCATCAAACCCATACGTGTATCTCTGGATAGGTCTTCAAAAATGATTTTGAGATTGCTAATATAAATAATAAATTTATAATATAAAATTATAAAATAAAATTATAATATAAATAATATAAAAAAAAAGCGAAGCGTGAACTGTATTAAGTTGCTATGCAGAGAGGCGGATGTTGTGGCGCTGCAAGAAACGTGGCTCATGCCACATGATCTGGCATTTCTTGGAAGCATTGATGAGGAGTTCAGCTACACAGGGAAATCAGCAGTTGATTTATCGTCCGGTGTGCTACGCGGTAGACCACATGGTGGTGTGGCGCTTTTGTGGCGGAAAAATGTGTTCAAAGACGTGATTGTGTTAAAGTGCAAAAGTGATCGTATCGCTGCAATCAAAGCAGTAATCCACTGACCAGACCAACGTGAGATAGTGATTGTGTGCGTGTACATGCCCACTGATCATCCCGACAACCTGCCTAGTTTCACACAGTGCCTGGGCGAGATAAATGCAATAATTGAAGACAGTGATGTTGAAACAGTCTTTATGTTAGGTGACTACAATGCTCATCCTTCAGCCCTTTTTTGCAATGAACTGTTTAATTTTTGTGCTGACAGAAGGTGGGTTTGTGCAGATGTAAAAACACTTGGTGAGTCCTGTGATACTCATACTTATGTCAGTGAGGCACATGGATGCAAAAGATGGTTAGATCATTGTGTGGTGAGTGAATCGGCATGGAATACTGTAACAAATGTCAAAGTATTGTATAACACATACTGGTCTGACCATTATCCTTTGCAGGTGGAATGTAATTTAGGTTTAATAAGAAATAAAATTAATATGAATGTACATCAACATCAAAACAATATATCTTGGGGTATAAGGAATAATGAAGAAATAAATAAATATAATAATAATATAATAATATTGAATTTATTTCAGATCAAATACAATCCATATGTTGTTAGTAAGTCTTAACCTAATGTTAGTAAAAAAGTAAAAATAAAAAATAAGAAACACACTATTTACAAAATAGATACGACTTACACCTATGTGTGCAGCCGTATCCAGTGAGCCAGCATGGGGCTGTCCCACCTATCACAAAATACATTCAGAATGCTGTGGGAGCTAGCACGTACTCTACCGAGAATAGACGCGCACCTTTTCCGCATAATGGCATGGAAACCATCAACCCTGGCGTCGGCGAACATCCCGGAAGCGCTACAAAAGCGTGGTAGACCCAACAGCATCCTGAACACATTATTATACTGGACACGCAAGGCGTTGTATGCCCTCAGCGTATACCTGACCCACAGACTGCACGTGTAAAAAGACTGGCAGTATGCTCTGAAAAGGGTTATTTTGACTTGCGTCGTACAACGTGCAAATCTGCGGATCAGCATATTACCTCGGACAGCCATCGCCCTGCGTTCCCTTTCTATGTCCAGGTCATCATTCAGGTCATGCGTGACCCAGTGACCCAGGTACTTAAATTTTGTTACTCTGGATAACGGAATATTATTTATAGTCACTTTTGGCACGTTAGTGTAACATTTGGTGCCTGCCTTAAATACCAATAACTCACATTTATTTGCATTGTACCTGAGTCCCTGAGTGACCGCGTAGTCTTCACACATCTTAACAAGACGCCTGAGTGCGCTTATTGATGGACTCAGCAACACCATGTCGTCCGCGTAACTTATATTGTTAACGCAAACTCCGTCAATGTGACAGCCTATACGGGTGCTGCTGAGTTCAACAATGAGCTGATTAATGTAAAGGTTAAAGATACGAGGCGAGGTAATACCCCCCTGCCTCACCCCGCACTTCAACCCATACACATCAGACAGAGTTCCACCCCACCTGACATAGTTCGTCTGATTCTCGTACCAAAACTTAAATAAAGAAATAACAGTGCAGTCAACACGGCTTTCCTTTCGCAGTTTTTCCCACAAGATATCGTATGGCACCAGGTCAAAAGCCCTCGAAAGGTCCAGAAAACATGCATTGACCGGAGTTTTCCTGTCAGCATAATACTGAACAGTCTGCTTAAGACACATGATGGCAGTTTCCGTCGATAGTCCGGGTCTGAAACCAAATTGGGCATCATGAAGATTTATACGACTCGCCATATGGGTATCAAGCAAACAGTCCAGTACCTTAGCTGTAACAGTCGCCAAAGAAATAGGCCTATAATTTGCGGGGTCTGTAACATCGCCCGTTCTATTCTTAACTATTGGCACGACTATGGTCCTCATAAGCTTATCTGGCAAGTACGAGTGACTTATACATAGTGAATAAAATGTTGCCAACACCCTCGGTAAATGAACTCCCGCGTATCGTAAGTGCTCGACGCTGAGGTGGTCATGTCCCGGAGACTTACCTCCGGCCATCTTTCTAATGACATCGGTTATTTCTTTGGCCAAAAACCTTAAACACGGAGAACTATCCTCAGCGCCAATCACCGACGAAGACACGGACGTAACCGGTCCCGACAAGGGATCAACCTGGAACTGTTTCACAAACAAATTTGAAATGGCTTGAGGGTCACAAATTCCTGCCACACTCACTGGCAGACTCGGCTTGGGGTTCAGTTTACCTGTACTCTTCCAAAACTTCCCGAAATCTTTAGATTTGCGCTGCTCAGCCATTATGTCTAGTTTTATTTGTGTTTGATTATTGCGACACCACTTTAATTTGGCTTTAAAAATGCAACGTGTATTTCGCATATTCTCATAAATAGATCCTGAAGTTGGATTTCCAAGTAAATGCCAGATCTGAAAAGCAAGCCGAGCCTGAAAGTGAACAATCCTAACATGCCTATTCCACCCTGTTAAAGGTTTATAACACTTTTGCCTATTACAAGAAGCGGTCCGCTCAGCAGATGTTGAAAGTATATCAATAATTTTAGTGTACATATTGTCTAAAACCACTCTGTGAGTTACATCACCGCATATTTTATCCGCACAGTTAATACACTCTGGGGGGAAATCTATTTCACATAAACCTGAGTTACAAAATTTTTCATACAACTTTATCTGCTCTAAGTCTCGATCACCCCATTTAACCTTACTACTACTAAATACTGTACGTAGTGGAATATTAGACTCCACTAAACTTAGATTACATTCTAATTGAATGGGAAAGTGATCGGACCAATAAGTGCCGTACAATACTTTTACACTAGATATAGTTTGGCGCGCGGCCTCAGTAACGACGCAATGGTCAAGCCAACGCTTGCACCTGTGCGCATCACTCACAAATGTATACGAGTCACAAGGTAATATCTCGCTATCCGCGCAGGTCCAACACTGTTCCTCACAAAACTTCAACAATTCACAGTGGAAAAGTTCATTGGTATGCGCATTATAGTCTCCCAACATAAACACATATTGAATGTCACTATTTTCTATTATAGCGTTCATCTCGCTTAGACACTCTGTAAACTCAGTTATATTATCCGTACAGCAAGTAGGCATATACACTGAAAAAACAAGTAACCTAATGTTTGCTTGTTCTATCTGTATTGCTGTAAGACGCGCACTATTACACTTTACCACCGTCACAGATGAGAATAAACTTTTCCTCCAGAGGAGTGCGACTCCTCCGTATGGCCTACCTCGCAATATTCCAACCGAAGAATCCACCGCAGAAGTCCCAGTGTAAGCAAAGTCATCATGCACAGTGCCTAGAAACGTCAAGTCGTGGGACATTAACCATGTTTCTTGTAATGCTATTACGTCAGCTGATACACACAGCCGCTTAATACAGTCAATCGACGTTTTTACACATTTGCAATTAAAACTGATCATTTTTACCGCTTTATCCATTGTTATTAGTCTTCGTATTCATTTTCTGTGTCTCCACTGTGCCTCTGAAGTTTCCTCTAAAATGTATGAATCTGCGGTATGATACGCCATCCGGCCAGAATTCGTCATTCATAAAAAATGCTTCCTTATGTTTCGGAATAAAAACTTTATAACTGTCATACTCCTTTTCTATTTTCATACTCATCTTTTCCACCTTCAATTGTAAATTACATTTCTCGCTAATATACTTTACTACGTCTTCCTTAGAAAGTCCTTTTAAAACATTGGAAATATATAAAGGTACCATTATCTCAGCCGCCTTAAACTTCGCATCAGGTTGTATTACAGCTTTCCCCAATTTCCCTTCAAACCTCTTATTTCGGTTACTTCTTTGCACTAATGTCCAACCATCCTTATCTTGCGTGGGAGCATTCCCTTCCTCTCTCACAACACTTGCAAAAGTCGATTGCTTCCCAACATGCTCGCCATTCTTCACAGCAGTGTGTCCCAACTTATCTACTCGGCCAGGTGCAAGCTTCACCGCCGGCGCCGGTGTTACGCGATGCGTCATCGCGTTCTCGCCGCTCGTCGCAATGTTTACAACCGATACGCCACCGCCGCCGATCACACAGAGACTTCTACCGTCATCATCTTTTTCTTGTCTACCCTCGACCCGCGAAGAATGTAATAACGGGCTACCGGGCGCAGATAAAATTGTAGTACAACTACCTGACTTCTCAATTTCTGCATTGTGTATCACACAGGTGGCTTGTTTTGTGATTATTTGTTGATCATCCATCGTTGAACTTTTTAGATGTTCAATGTCTTTTTTAACAGACTCCAATTGTTGAAATGTAACATACTGCTCCTTGATTTCCTTAATCTCATTCTGCATTCGAAGCAAGTCTTTTAAAAGCCTAGTGCAATCCAAATGATCAAACAGGACCGCCGGAAGTTTTTGAAGGTCCCGTGCAACAAATATGGGAATCAATTCAGGATCTGTTTCCTTTAGCAAACATATTATATCATCTATATCACGCTTCATTTTTCCATCCCGTTTCCTTTGGATCCTACGTTTTGTTGTAGGAACCGACTCAAACAGCAGACTCTTTGCCTTACTTATATCTTCCTCAGTAAACGCAGTTACACAGATGCGACTTATACTCTCTTCGTCCATGACATCGATCTTATTACACACAAAGGAAAGTACTTCGTTTATAACAATGTTGCAATTTGAACACTTCAACACTCGCGACTGCGCCATCGTACTTTGTCTCTAAACTCGCAATTAGCACGTCCATCGGTTATGCGTGCGCGCGCAAGACTCTCATCTATAATGAATATTGTAATACTAATTTGAGACTTATAGATTTTCCTATTGAATTTAATGAATGTGCTGATCACATGTGTAATGTGTTGAATCATAGAAATGTAATACATAAATTATATAATAATATTATAGAGGTACTTACTGAGGCCTCAATAAATAGCCATAACAAGGATGTTCACAAAAGTGGGAAAGGTAAATGCATACAGGGGTGGAATAAACATGTAGCTGAATCGCATAGGCAGGCTAGGATTGACTACCAAATGTATGTGCTGCATGGTAAGCCTGAAACGGGGCGTATTTATGAAAAGATGTGCTTAAGTCGAAAAATATTTAAGTCAAGGCTGAAATTTTGTCAAACACATCAGGAACAGATCCGTATGGATATTATTGCAGCACAGCACTCTGCCAAACAGTTCAATAAATTTTGGTTAAGCACCAAAAAACTGGGAAGCAAGGTGGGCCTGCCTGCTTGTGTGGACGGTAGTAGTGACCCAAAAAGTATTGCCAACAGCTTTGCCCAGCATTTTAAGGTAAAGTCACCCTTGCAAACATCTGAAAATCGAGAGATTGATTATTGTAATATTAATCAACCTACATTAAGGCGCTGTGAACAGCAAAGTCGCGCACACTGTCTATTTGTATGGGAGTAAATGAGACGTCACTATCACTGGGCGGCCAGTTTTTAGAAGAAAATAATGAATAAATATTGAAATAAACAAACGTGATAAATAAAAAGAATAAATAAACAACAGTTCCCTTTATTATTATATATTACATCACTGGTATTAATATCATCAAGATTTGTTTATAAATAATACAGTTACAATTGCTACAATTTCAATTTAAATGGTTAGTTTATGGTTTTTTCTTATCGAGAATATTTACCGAAAACGTGTTTTGAACACAATGGTCCACCCATAAATATGATCAAGATTAACATATATTTTTTTAGCTGCTCTAAAATGTATACATTTGGCTAAAAAGCTGTTTTGTGAAGCCTATTTTGACTAGGTACAGCGCCTTAATTACCAGTAAGGAGGTGGGTAGAGCTATTGCCAATATGAAACGGGGAAAGTCACCAGGCCATAATGGGCTGAGTGTGGAGCACCTAAGGTATGCAGGAACTCACATAAATAGACTCCTGGCAATGCTGTACACTTTATGTATTAGACACTCATACTTACCACCTGAATTAATTAAAACTGTAGTAGTACCTCTAGTTAAGAACCATACAGGAGATATAGCTGATAAAACAAATTATAGACCCATATCACTAGCAACAATTGTAGCTAAAGTTCTGGATAGGGTGCTGGACGAACGCCTTGGCCAGTGTATAGATATACAGGATGCGCAGTTCGGTTTTAGACCAGGTCTATCAACAGAAAGTGCCATTTTGACGCTCAAACATACTGTTGACTACAACCTCAAAAGAAGAACACCAATATATGCATGTTTCTTGGATCTGTCTAAGGCGTTTGATCTAGTATCCTATGACAGGCTCTGGAATAAGTTAGGTGAAGTAGGTATCTCTCCAGAAATAATAGGCATTTTCTCATATTGGTACAGTAATCAGAAAAATGTAATAAAATGGGCAAATGTTTATTCGGACGAATACAGACTAGAATCGGGTGTGAGACAAGGGGGTTTAACATCCCCAAGGTTGTTCAACTTGTATGTGAATCAGCTGATTGAAGGGCTGAGCAGCATGCATGTCGGTTGCCGCATAGATGATGTAAGTGTTAATAATATAAGTTATGCAGATGATATGGTGCTGTTGAGCCCTTCAATCGGTGGACTCAGGAAACTTTTGAAATGCTGTGAGACTTATGCTGAACAACATGGTTTAAAGTACAATGAACTCAAGAGCGAGTTTATGGTTTTTGTTGGTAAAAACAAAAAACCCAATAGTGTTCCTACGCTGTGCCTTAATGGAGTTCATTTGAGACAGGTGGCTCAGTTTAAGTAGGTACCTTGGTCATATAGTGACAGAAACATTAACAGATGACCAGGATATTGAAAGAGAGCAGAGGGCATTATCAGTCCGTGGAAATATGCTGGCTCATAGATTCGCTCGTTGTACAGTTGACGTTAAATTAACGTTATTTAAAGCGTACTGTCAAAGTTTCTACACAGGTGGTCTATGGGCCAGTTTCAAACAGCGGACCTATAATGCACTCAGAGTGCAATATAATAACATTTTCAGGACTCTGGTGCGGCTTCCGCGGTACTGTAGTGCTTCAGGCATGTTTGCAGATGCGCACATAGATGATTTCTATGCAATTATGCGTAGGAAAACCATGTCTGTGGTGCACAGTATGAGGGGGAGCCGTAACGGTATCCTGAGAATGATAGCTGATAGATTGGACTCGGCGGTCATGCGTCGCTTCACTAACCTGCATGTGACAGGTGCAGGTTAAGTGAAGAATTATATAATTTATTCCCATTGTGATTGTTATTTTTATTGTACTAACATAGTGTGTAAGATATCTGTTATACTAACCATTCACATTTGTTATTTTATTTTTTGGTACCTACTAACATAGTTTATAAGATTTCCAATATTAACCTCTCTATGGACTTATTTGTCTGAAAATAAACAATTTTTATTTTTATTATTTATTTATTTTAATATTTTTTTTTCTAAACTGAATAGTTTGCGCGAGAGACACTTCCAAAGTGGTAAAATATGTGTCCTTGTAACTTCTAAAATAAGAGAATGATAAAACTAAAAAAGAATATGATGAACATTACTATATATTATAAACTTCCACCGAAAATTGGTTTGAACTAGATCTAGTAAGTAGACACAGTCAACCTCAAACGGCTATTGTGGAAAGTAGAGACCTTGATAAGCGATCAGAGGTTTGTTCGATTACTCCGGGAACTTCTCCACAACCGCCGTTTCCAGGTCCACCTTCTCTCAGACTAAAGTCGTTGGAGGGCACAAAAGAACGGCCTGCCCCAAGGTAGTGTCTTGGCACCGCTTCTATTTAATATATACACCAACGACCAACCATCAAGTCCGAACACGTCCCGCTTCCTTTATGCAGACGACCTTGCCCTCACTTCCCATTAAGCCACCACCTTTGAGGAGGTCGAGGTCCACTTGTCAGATGCTCTTGGTGAATTGACGACATACTACCTCGCTAATTCACTCAAACCTAATCCGAGCAAAACACAATCTTGCATTTTCCACCTTCGAAACAGAGAGGCCAGGCGCAAACTTAATATAGTTTGGGACGGGGTGCCTATCGAGCACAGTAACTTCCCAAAATATCTTGGGGTTACTCTGGACAGATCATTGACCTTCAGCAAAAACTGCAACACCATCAAGCAGAAGGTGCATACTCGCAACAATCTCTTACGGCGACTAGTCTCTTCTAAGTGGGGTGCTTCGCTTCATGTTTGCGGACTACTGCGCTGGCGCTATCTTTTTCAGCTGGTGAATTTGCGTGCTCCGTGTGGAGCCGTTCAGCCCATGCAAAGTTAGTGGATACAGCTCTGAATGAAACGTGCCGGATTATCACTGGTTGCCTTAAACCGACCCCGGTACAGATGTTGTACCCATTGGCAGGAATAGCGCCACCAGAAGTTCGCAGGACAGTGGCAAGCTCTAGCGAAAGAGCCAAAATGGTTTCAGATACACGTCACCCTTTACATCTGAATACCCTTGTGTCACAAAGGCTGAAAAGCCGAAACAGCGTTGTTTGCTCACTACAGGAACTGATGGACGCAACCGAAAGCGCCAAACTACGACTCAATTTAGATTGCCATCGACACGCTAAGAAGAGCGCAACGCTGTCTGTCTGTACATGTCTTAAGGTGGAAGCGACAAAAGCCCGCGAAATTCAATGTTTTTTACATTTTTTTATGCCAGTGTCAGGCTCTATGTTGAACTAGACATGACACCTATGAATTTAGAATTATTTAATCATTAAAACCATCAATACATTCCTCTAAGGTCATTATTTCCCATTGAATGGGTTTTTCATGACACAGTCCTGCAAATTGCAAAAAAACTTAAGAAAATTGCAAGAAAGTAAGAAAAGTTCTGACAGGTTAAAACGACAGTTTTAAAATAATATCTATTATCCAACAACCAAAAGACATTCTGGTTCGGGGGCTGCAGGGCTTTGACAGTCATTGGTGTCGATTCTGTAGTGCACAAACTAAACTTAATTTAGTTTAGGCTATTCCTATCTTTTTCTCTCTAATAAAACGAGAAAGAGACGGACGTAATTTAGAGCTGTCAAATTTCATTGGAACTAATATTTGCATACACAAGGACACACACAAGGGTGCACGTAAAAATATGTCGACTAAAAACACGATGAAGCGCAAGGCATAAACTAGTTTCACATCTTTAACTTAGTTCATAGCTATGGTCGTCCTTTTCTCACACTGCCTTTTAGTAAAAGATAGCAATAGCCTAAATTAAGTTTAGTTTGTACACAACAGAATCGACACCATTGTGCCCCTTATTTAATTCGCTATTAGGCTAAAGGATCTGTTTGATTAATGCGGACAGCTCAGGACTGTCATGTTTTTAGTACTGGCATTGTTACAATCTTTCAAATCTTTAAGGTTTATAACTGAAAACTAAAAGAAATCTTCAAGCAGTGTTTTACAAATGTTGAAATTCCAAAAAAGTTTCCAACCACGAAACGTCTCACTTTCTAATCATAAAAAAGTTAATGAATACGTAAACTCTTTTCATCAAACATCCGTAAAGCTTTGACAGTTCAAAACGGTACTTTACGCGGGAATCGCCATATTTGTGGCAACGTCATTTGCAAACTTAATTTACGAAATTCCACGCCCAATTTCCCCAATTTCTAAAAACATGTTACTTAATTATAATTATTTACATTAAACAAGCATTTAATTAATATGTCAGTAATAAAGTAAAGAGTTTTTATGTTGCCCGCCCTCGCCACGCGAGTTCGATGTAGTTAAAAGCAGTAATTAAAAGCGAGGGAAAATTACAAACAAACCTTTATCGCTTGACCACGAGCTTGACGTTCCACAGTCGTTTAGTAGAAAGCAAATGTCGTTACAGTAATTTTCACGACAATAATGATACCAATATGATACATTACATTAGTGTTGAGAAAACTGCCTCGCAAAACCAGGAAAGTTTCAAGAAAATTTGAAAAACATGACCGTGTGGCGTTTAAGTTCCAAGAGCTTCGAAGAATGGTTTTCGAAGGATTCATTCGTTCGAGCTAACAGAAAAGTATCAGTTTGACATCCTGAAAGGCGTAGAATTCTCACAATCAGTAGATTATGTTGGTAAATTTCCAAAAAACCTTTTAAAGTTCGATTTTTCCAAAACAAGAACAACCCAGTTTGAACTCCAAGTTATTGGGGTAATTGTTGCAAATTAGATCTAGTACCACCCATTTCAAGGATGCAATTACTAATCACCCTCTATTAGTAACGTTTGATGCACCCAAACCGACACTCAATCAATGATGACATTGTATCGGTTTGGATGCATGCTATGTTAATTTTCGTCACACACAAAATTATACACAAAAACGTATTTTTTAAATTTTCCCTGAATGTGCATATTTTTGCGGGCGGGTACTGCGTCCTGCTTTCTTAGCCTGGACCTTTTTCGTGGAATTAACACTATAGTACATTTTGATACAAGTGGAGAAAGTTTGTTATTGCATTCGAGGCGGAATTATAAAATTATTTAAAACTAATAGTTACTTTTATACACAAATTAACATTTATTTGTGTTTTGAATTCAAAAATATAAAATTAATTTATTTTTTATATTAGGCTGTTTAACGGCTTCACACCATTGCCTCTCCTTCAACCTGGCGAAACCAAAGAGCGAAAAAAAAAAATTAAAATCATAGTTTCATAGTTCGTGACAAAAATATTTTTAGTTATTTTATTTTATTTCTTTAAAAGTGTATTGAAAAACGTCGTTTGATACACGTGGACATTTGTTATTGCAGTTCTCGGCTCAAAAACGGGTCCTCGCTGCGGCTCGGGTCTTATAATTCCGCCTCGAATGCAATAACAAACTTTCTCCACTTGTATCAAAATGTACTATTGCCTAACACTTAATGTCATGGATTCCCGCAAAGTACGCCTGATTCCATGTACGTATCGTAGTGTTTGTCTGACCTTGGTGTTCCTCGGTTTCTCTCCGTCACGTGTATGTCTCGGGAGCGACTTAGAAAGAGCTCTCACCATTAGAGACAATGACAACAACAAGGCTACAAGTGTCGCATGCCCGTGTCGCTTGCCGCAATCGCATCACCTGGGGTCGTGGAACAGGCTTTATGGAGCTCGCCACGCGAGTACAGAGTAATTAAAACCGAGTGAAAAAAGCCTTTATGCTGTCAATAAACCACCGCTCAGTTGTTCTCAAAGCTTTTAAATTGAAAGGGTCTTGTTTATTGGTTATTTTCAACCGATAAGTAAATATAAAGTCAATTAGTTACAATCTAAATTAGTGAAAGGGTTTTTGAAAGCGCTTTGAGCTGTTTAACTGAACGGTGGGGTGTTTAAATATTGGAATGTAAATGTTTTGTTTACTGAATAATCTTACTAAGTACATAATATAGAGGGTGGAAAAAACGTTTACTAGGTATTCAGTACATCATTCTGACATACACATAAAAAAAATTCATAGGTAATTAAAAAAAAAAAAATCGGAGCAGTCTTTGGGGATTGCCGATAGAAGTGAAAACAAAAAGTTCACAGGCCCCGCCCCAGTCGTAGCACTGGTAATGCCCCGGCCCCGCGCATGCCTATGTGGTGCTACGCCGTAGCGGATACTACGAGTGCTACGAACGGCTACGAAGCGTGACCGCACGTTACGTTACGGGACGATGAGTTCAATGTTTTTCCTTCACCCAAAAAGTGCTCAACGCGCCTAAAGAAGTTTTCACTTCAAAAATCCTCCTCTCCGTATACTTTGACCGTGCGGTGTGACAGCAGGTTTTAAAAAAAAATACCGATGCAAAAATTCTTTATTCAGCTTCATCCGGGAAGACTGGAAGCTGAACCCAGTATGGTTGGGAAAAGGCTAAGCAGATGATGTTCTAACAGTTACATTTCGGCAATATACGTCATATACCTACGTGCGTAGCTTAACCGTGGCCTGGCTTCACTGTAGCGACACCTTTATCACTTTATTCTTCGTTAAGATTGAAGCATCGAAACTTCTAAGACGACTCAAGTGATCGCCAAGACTTTGAAGCCAGACTAGGCAGATAATGGAGTGACATAAACTACTACAAAGCCCAAATCAATCCCGCTGAAAGTCGATTTAGAAACACAAGACGAAATGCTTAACGTAGTCACTCTGTAGTTCAAGTTTCTGTAAACAACGACTTATTGTCGGCTCTAAGCTGTCTTCCCATACTTACTAACGCTGTAACAAAATAATATTATAAAATCAAATATTTTAAAAGAGTAAACATGGTGTTTCTTACATAGGGAACGATCAACCCGTACCGTGCAGGTTTTCTCGACGTTTTGTAAGTGCTTACGTAGGTCTATGTGAAACAAAATATGTTAATTGTACTAACTCTTTAATGTTTATCGTTCAATTTCCTCAGTATGGCAACAATATATGCAGCTTATCAAATATAAATATAGGCCGGTTGTTTATAGCGTATTTTATTATATACTTATGGGTATGATCGAAGGTCTTGTTATATTAGTTGTGCGTTTCGTTGTGCGTTTCGTTTGGTTGAAATATTCTCTGTGGTAATTTATCATGGCGGTCAATAGGATTACTAACAGATGTAACAATGTAGGCCTGAAATAATAGTGTAAGTTGTTGTTACCAAGGAATTTTGCATTAGTATGCTCAGGTGAAATGAATATTAGTTTTATTTTGTTTTTTTTTCTTGTGGTCCCAAAATACCACTCAAAAATATTTAGGGGGAATCCGGGACCGCGGACCCGGTCCTAAAAGCCCCCTGACACCACAGTCTGTGCTGTAGTGACAAGGTCAATAATAATGGGTGCAAAAGTACCCCGTAACGAAGTCGAAAGGCACTTGTTCTACCCGTCAATGCATTATTTTTTGTTGTAGACCATACCCGGGAACCTTCTAGTTACGGTGTTATTGGAGGTCAAAGTTTTATTGTCATAACTTTACTTTGAATACTTCCATGACCCTTCTACTATTCAATGCATCCATCCGCACAATGTTTTGAGTGTGTTACATTGAGTTCTGCAGTAAAACGAAGTACGACTGCCAAGTTGAGGTGCATGAGGTCCTAGGTTCGATTCCAAGACTGGAAAAAGTATTTTTGGGTTTTCCATGAAGAAGTAGGTACTCAGTAGCAGCCACGGAGTTTGGATTCATGCCCGGTTGATGCCAATAGTCCCCTGTGGGTGTACTATTAGTTACACGTAGTTACATCTCTGCCGACCCCTTCGAGCACAACCGCGACGTTGAGTTATTAAATAAGATCAGACGTGAACATCACCTATAACTGATTAAAGGCTATATATCCCTCAAATGGCTTAGCATGATCCTCCGTTACGCCTAAAATACTGCAGCATTAATTTTGAAGTAAATATATGGTAAAGTTGAGGATTAATGCTAAGTCCTATGTGTGGCGAAAACACGATTCCATAAACTTTTCTCGATTGAAAAAAAATCCAAAGTTACCTCCAAATCGAACAATAAACCGCTGGTATTCAAAAAGTACTGCAAATTAGATCATGAAACTTTGCATACTAACTGAACTAACAGGTCTTATGTGCTTTGTTTTTTAGTCCAATCAATAGATTTTTTGTAAATCGCAAAAAACCACTCATTTCGCATTATGCGGCCGCAGTGGCTGACGTAACAACCGCTTTGTAGTGCAAGCTGATTAGAACTTTATTCTAACATTATTTTAAACGAAGTTTGAACCACCACAAATAGAGTTGCTCATTTTAGGGTTAGAAGGGCCTTAAAGCCCAGGCAAAAAATGTCCTAAGTAAATTGACGATGACGTCATCAAGATGTTTTCACTTCAACGAATACATGTTTCATCTACATAGGGAATAATCTATGTGTGTGCTTATCTTATGTACCTACATAAGGACACACATAGATTATTCGTTACAAGGCCGACACGATATTAGATCATTAGAGTATCATCAATCTATCTTATCTCCTGCGTGTACTGAGCTTAGTAAGCGGATTTTTGTCGTTGGCAACACTGAGATTTTTTAGTGTTACTTGCACAATAAAATCATTTACCATTATCATCTTAGCATCACCTTGTAAGAGGAATAATTTTATTCATTGTTTAATTTTTTTGAGCATTTTTCATATTGAAATTGGAGCTATTTCCTGAAGGATTAGGCATTACTGAGACTGCCTCGTTTGTCCAGTGGTCGAAATCGTGAGCATGAGGTTCTGGGTTCGATTCCCGGGTCGGGCAACTTGATATTGGGTTTTTCCTTTAAGAATTTCTCAGTATCAGGCACGGAGTTTGGATTTGTGCCCTATTGATGGCAATAGGCTCGCCCCCTATTACATGGGACTTGAACATAACTGGCAAAATGTGGATGTACTAATTGGCACACCTATGCCATGCACTTCGAAGATTATCTACACTAATATTATAAAGAGGAAAGATGTGTATGTTTGTAATGAATAAACTCAAAAACTACTGCGCTGATTTCAAAAAATCATTCACCATTAGAAAGCTACATTCACCTTGAGTAACATAGGCTATATTTCATCCCCGTAATACCACGGGAACGGAAAATACGCGGGTGAAACCGCGTGACGTCCGCTAGTGTTATAATCCCTATCCCTACTTAATATATATTATATTATATTATATTATATTATATTATTATATTATAAATGCGAAAGTAACTCTGTCTGTCTGTCTGTTACCTTTTCACGCCTAAACCGCTGAACCGATTTTGATGAATTTTGGTATAGAGATAGATGGAACCTTGGGAAAGGACATAGGGTACTTTTTATCCAGATCCCGATCCCGATCCCGGAATTATACGGGTGGAAACGCAGAGTGCAGTTGTGTATCGTATATCCCTACTAAATGAATTTTGGTATAGAGATAGATGGAACCTTGAAACGGTTGTGATCATTCAACATTGATGGTGATTGTGATGGTGATCGTGATGGTGATCGTGATGGTGATTGTGATGGTGATTGTGATGGTGATTGTGATGGTGATGGTGATTGTGATAGTGTGATTGTGATAGTGAATGATTGTGATGATGGTGATTGTGATGGTGATTGTGATGGCGATTGTGATGGCGATTGTGATAATGATTGAGATAACGATGATGGTGATTGTTATGGTGATTGTGATTGTGATGGTGATTTTGATAGTGATTGTGATGGTGATGGTGATTGTGATGGTGATTATGATGGTGATCGTGATGGTGATTGTGATGGTGATTGTGATGGTGATTGTGATGGTGATTGTGATGGTGATTGTGATGGTGATTGTGATAATGATGGTGATATTGATGGTGACTGTGATTGTGATGGTGATTGTGTTGGTGTTTGTGATGGTGATTGTGATGGTGATGGTGATTGTGATAGTGTGATTGTGATAGTGAATGATTGTGATGATGGTGATTGTGATGGTGATTGTGATGGTGATGGTGATTGTGATAGTGTGATTGTGATAGTGAATGATTGTGATGATGGTGATTGTGATGGTGATTGTGATGGCGATTGTGATGGCGATTGTGATAATGATTGAGATAACGATGATGGTGATTGTTATGGTGATTGTGATTGTGATGGTGATTTTGATAGTGATTGTGATGGTGATGGTGATTGTGATGGTGATTATGATGGTGATTGTGATGGTGATTGTGATGGTGATTGTGATGGTGATTGTGATGGTGATTGTGATGGTGATTGTGATGGTGATGGTGATTGTGATAGTGTGATTGTGATAGTGAATGATTGTGATGATGGTGATTGTGATGGTGATTGTGATGGCGATTGTGATGGCGATTGTGATAAAGATTGAGATAACGATGATGGTGATTGTTATGGTGATTGTGATTGTGATGGTGATGGTGATTTTGATAGTGATTGTGATGGTGATGGTGATTGTGATGGTGATTATGATGGTGATTGTGATGGTGATTGTGATGGTGATTGTGATGGTGATGGTGATTGTGATGGTGATTATGATGGTGATTGTGATGGTGATTGTGATGGTGATTGTGATGGTGATTGTGATGGTGATTGTGATGGTGATTGTGATAATGATGGTGATATTGATGGTGACTGTGATTGTGATGGTGATTGTGTTGGTGTTTGTGATGGTGATGGTGACTGAAATAGTGATGGTGATTGTGATGGTGATCGTGATGGTGATCGTGATGGTGATCGTGATGGTGATTGTGATGGTGATTGTGATGGTGATTGTGATGGTGATGGTGATTGTGATAGTGTGATTGTGATAGTGAATGATTGTGATGATGGTGATTGTGATGGTGATTGTGATGGCGATTGTGATGGCGATTGTGATAATGATTGAGATAACGATGATGGTGATTGTTATGGTGATTGTGATTGTGATGGTGACTGAAATAGTGATGGTGATTGTGATAATGATTGTGATATTGATGTTGGTTTTGATAGTGATGGTGATTGTGATAATAATGGTGGTTGTGACAGTGATGGTGGTTGTGATGATTATGAAATTTGGCACATCGATAGTTTATAACCTGGATTCACATGTAGGACACTATTTATCCCTTTAGTATGATTCAGTGGGACAGTTACCGAACTTTACGCGGGCGAAGCCGCGGGCAACAGCTAGTATGTTATATATTGCCCGATTTCTCCTTTCTTCCGCCATTCATTGGCACAGACGTGTATAACTTTTTAAGAATAAAAACCTCATAAATCAAGAAAGAAATCACGTCCCAAAAATCTTGCTGACAATGTATTTGACAGCGTTCCTTCGGATAAAGTAATTTGCCAAAAGATTAGCTGAGCGTTTTAGCCGATTAGCCGGCAAAGCCGCATGTAATGTCGCGATTTGAGGGACAGGGAGGGAAAAGGAGCTAAAGAGGGATAGAGGATCCAGAAGGGAGCTTCCAAAACAATATAATTGAGAGGTGACCGCCCAAACAAATGCTTTGAAGTCGGTTTTACGCAATGACGCGTAAAACCATTTTACGTCGCGTTTTGTGGGTAACAGCCTAATACTCTTAATAGCGGTAATTTTTGGACGAAATTCGTTGAAATTTTTGTTTTTTGCGTCGTCGTTCAGTCTATAAGGGTTGTAATTAGCCTTTTTATAGACTGGTGTTGCTCAAAGGGTGACGATGGTGTTTTGGTAATCACCGTACTTGGCAATAGGATCGTTGAATGAAGTTGAATGAATGTTGTTGTTTTAGGGCATTGCTGATGCTTGCTTTTTCTATTTAAGTATTACATTATGGTCACTTTAGGCTTTTATCACAGCAATTCATGGACATATCTTTGCAGAAGGGGACTATTGGAGCGTAGTACCTATCCTACCATTTAGTCCTTTTTTTCGGATGTGAAATAATCAAATGACTCCTCCCGCTCTGGGCGGAGCAGGAAGGAGTGTCAGACTTTTACTGACTAAAACCCATCCATGTTCCTTCATCACTCTTTGTGTTCCGGGGCCACGGTATCTCTTTCGAACAGTCCCGCAACCCCGGCAGGCATCGGTCCTTGCGGACCCCTTCCTTTTTGCTGACTCTCTTTGAGGCACGCGTGGAACACTCCTGCGCCGTCGACACGGCCTGTCGTCATGAGACGGACGGACGGCGAGCTAGCCCATAGCCCACCGTCCACAGGCCCGCGTTAGGACGCCCCCTGGCTATGGAACGAAGATCTCTTGAAGAATGAATAGTTCGCCAGCGGAGACGGGAAGAGACGTGAGCGGCATGCGGTGAGCGGTTTGCCGCTTTGCACATCTCCTGTCCTCCGCCTGGCACATCTCGTCACCGCTTTAATTGGTAGAGTCCAGGCCTGAAGCTCATGGCCGGGTTTACCGCTTGCCCCAGAACCTGGAAGGCCTTGACCCTGATTTCAGTGGGTAAACTGATTTGAACTGTAATAGAGCGTTACACATACTGAGTTAAACAGCATGCATCCCGAATCTAAATAAACACTACACGTTTGATTGAGCAATATGCTAAATATACTTAGTGCATGGTTTAGAATTAGATTATGGAAGTCGGCGTGAGTCTTTGGAAGTGGATGAAGAAATCTAACTTCCGGTTTGATAATTAGAACGTCTTTCTGGCCTGCTATTCCTGTTGTTCCTGTTGTAAAAGCTGCAGAGCTGAGAGTTCAACCAATATCGTGAATAGGCTAGTTTCCACCATCAATAAATTGCAAATCTATTTAGTCCGTCAGTTAGATATTGGAAAATAATGGACTCGTATTTTTTGTTTTTGTATAAATCAATGAATATTGACAAAGATAAAACGCATCAAAATTCGATAGTGGGGGCACGTGACGTCATGCACTAAAAATTATAGCACGGCGTGATGTATTGAGAATTTTAAAAGCGTCGTACCTATCTTCCTCAAGTTGGTTTACGTAACAAAAGAAAAAATACATGTCAATATTTTTTGATAATCTAACTGACAGACTAATTAGATTTTTTCAGGACACAAGCCTATTCAGTTTTCTAGTGAGTTTCTTAGTTGATCGATTTACCGAAAAAGGTAGTGAAAACCATATTTTTTTTTCTGAATTTGAGTGTTTAGTTGCCATTTCTATTGTCTGAACGTTTTGTAGCATCATAGGCGGTAATATTATAAAACTGGATTCACATTGTGTTCATAAATTCCATAGTCTGGGTTCTTTCTGTTAAATATTATCAAGGGTGATCATTTACCTCGGGTGTTACTCTTTTAGGAACTGACTTAGTACCTACCTATAGTTCTGTTCAAACTTTATGACCGCTCCAAAGCTAGCTGCGAATGATGGTCTGCGCAGAGTGAAGGTATAATTGTTCAAATTTGTGTGGTGGGTCGAAACACATAACGTAAAGTTGCGTAGAACACTATTTTAGGTATCAGCGAGGCGCATAGGACGCTTAGACTTGACTTTATAATATACAGCCAAGTACGCCTTAAACAGTGTATACGTATAATGCGCTGAAAGTCACTCGCAGCTAACTTCCGATCCGCCATAAAGTTTGAACAGAACTATGCCTACTACATGACATACAATTTAGCATAGCGTAAAGATCGCTTTAGTGAATCTGTGTGTTTAGTGTAGTCGTATCTGTTTATATCTACAAAACCGCTGCTCCGATTTTTATGAGATTTTTATTAGCGGTGGATAGTAACGATTCACGTTAATGCAAGTAATAAAGACTGAAAGAAAATTCTCTCTTCTAAAATTTTTGCTCTAGAAAATGTAATATTTGAGATTTTTATTGATGCAATATTTGAAAGATTGGTTGATTGAATAAATGCTTTCCAATATTATTAAGATGATTCGTTTATTTCTGCCGCAAGACATTTATAAACATAATCTTAAAATGCCATTTTTCATGACTCAGCTAAAATTAAGATAAAGTTTTCATTTTGGCTGACATACGAATATTTTGTATGGGGTAAATGATGAGGCTATAATTTATTATTCAGTATGAAATATTTATTGCTGTTACAGTTTGCTTATGATAGACTAAAAACTAATGCTCTATGATTACTTATTCATAATATGTATTTACATTGTTATTCGTTCGCGTCGGTGTTATTCAGCACAGCATGGGCCACGGCGGAGTCTCGACATAGATAACGACATTATCGTTAACTTTCGATCGCTAAATTAACAATGAAAAAATTTGGTTGCAATAGCGATGTTTGCGAGAATCGCATCTTGGATGTAGAGACTTGCGTTTCTGGCAAGCATCGTTATTGCCACCGCTTTTTTCGTGAGTAATTAGCGATCGAAAGTTTGCGATTTCGTCGTTATCTAGGGCCGGCAGTCTCGACATAAATAGCGACAAAATCGTTAAATTTTGATTGCTAATTACTAACGAATAACTTCGGTTGCAGTAATGATGCTTGCGAGAATAGGATCTTGGATCTAGAGACTTGCATTTCCCGCAAGCATTGTTATTGCAACCGAATTCTTTCGTGCCAGTAATTATGAGTAGACACACATTCGGAAAAACCCATTCAGCTCAACTCGTTTTGTGCTGAGCCGGACCGAACATGATTCGGCAATGGTGGAAGCCGAACGGAGTTGTAGAATGAAGTCTGAATATTTATAATAGCTTCGGGTTGGCTTTGTTGATCAATACTGAATCTGATGCAAATCGAATGTAAGTTAATCCAGCTAAGTATACAACGTGTAAACGGACCCAAGTCAATCAAGCATTCTGTATATCAAACTAAGTAACTTTACGCAAAAAATATTGCTGGGAAATGACTTCTTTTTTGGAGTGAAAAATTACTTTTTACGGTAAGACTCAATGTAACGCACTCAAAACATTGTGCTGATGAATGCATTGAATAGTACGTGTTTTTTATACGTGTTCATTGCGTGAACGGTTCGTGGAAGTTATATATATATATATATATAGTTCATAACATCAAAAACTTGAATTAAAAAAAAAAAAAACTTGTGTAAAAGTTGGAACTTTGATCCCCCATATTAACACTTTGTATAGACAAGTGGTTACGTTTTATGTGTGCAGTGAAACATAACATATTTTCCTTGATAACCATAATACCCGCGTTTGATATCACAAAAAGGGCCAAGTTAGTTTACTAGTTATCGTTAACTGAGACGAAACGCATCTGTATTCTATTCACATGTCACATCTAAAGCTCTTAATTTACCGTTGCTAACACAAACAGGACTCAATCATTTGATTCTGTGATCTCTTTACATGGTTACAAGTATAAATACAAACCGTGAAGTAACTACCGTTGTTCCGTAGCGATCAAAAACAATTGTGGAGCGGCTTCAAAGTCTTGGAGATCACTTGAGTAGTCTTAGAAGTTTTGATGCTGAACGAAGAATAAAGTCATAAAGGTGCCGCTCCAGGCCACGGTTCTGAGACCCTTATTCGGATCTATCCGTATCTCTCACTCGCACTCATCTGCAGACGTGCACGATAAAGACGGATAGATCCGAATACACGGACGAAGCGTTAGAGAGTAGGGCGCAAGCTACGCACGTATATTGCCGAAATGTAACTGTTAGATCATCATCTGTCCTTTTCCCAACTATGTTGGGGTCGGCTTCCAGTGTAACCAGGCGCAGCTGAATACCAGTATTTTACATGGAGCGACTGCCTATCAAACTTCCACAAGCCAGTTAGTAGTACTGCGTAATACGAATCCCCTTGATAAGACTGGCTATCAAGTAACATAATATAACATCGTGGGGAAACCAACATGCCTGAGAGATATTTCTCGACGGCATGTAAAACCAAGATAAAGCAAGCAAAGAACTCTGACACCAGGTTAGACACTAACCACACGAAAAAGAAGAAGGTTCGCAATGTATGAAAATGTAGGACGGAATCAGCATTTACGACCAGGGCCGTCTTTACCTAGTGAGCAGGGTATGCGTTGCACACGGGCGCAGCGGTCCTAGGGGCGCCAAGCGCCACCCGCTACTCAGCGCGCAAGTTGGCCGGCCGCGGCACTTTTAAGGACCAACGTAAAAAGAGCTCCGCTTTGCACACATTTTGTATAGCATCAGAAGCTCTTCTTATATTTGTAGTATTATAACTAAGCCAGGCATGTTAACATTTGTCAGTTTGTGGTAACTTGAGGTGCTGTTACTTGTACTTTGTACCCATTCTATTATGACCGCAGGCTTACTAGGGGGCGCTTGGGTAATGTTTGCAACTTTGCACACGGGCGCTACATGGGCTAGAGACGGCTCTGTTTACGACGCACGGTCACGACGACCATGTATGCGTGGCTGGAAAACAAATTAACAGCAAAGAAAACATGCGCCCATCCTATGCGTAGTTTGTGCGTTTATATTGTCATTGAATGGATCAATTAAAACACTAAATATAAATAAATAAAATAAATATTGCTGGACATTACACACAGCACCAATCTAGTGCCACACTAAGCAACGAGGCTTGTGTCGTGGACACCAGATAGTTGATATACTACATAGATACTTTTTGTTTGTAAATACATACTTATTATACATATAAACATCCATGACTCGGAAACAAATGTCCATGCTCATCACACAAACATTTGCTCCAACCGGGATTCGAACCCGGGACCCTAAGAACGTAAGGCAGCCTCACTACCGCTGCGCCAATCGGGTCGTCAAACTATTTCTTAAACGTTTTAAATACTTTAAGGGCGTCTAGTACTCATGAAAATTAAAATGAACAACTTTTATTATGGGGCCGACTATGAAATCTCGATAAAAAAATCAGCTGCTTCATGCATTATTGTTCGCGTAAATCGAAAAAATGTAGGCAGCAGCTGATATTTTTATCGAGATTTCACAGTCGGTCCCATAGTAAAAGTCGTTCATTTTCATGTACTAGACAACCTTAAGGTATTTAAAACGTTTAAAAAATGGTGTTGTACAGCGATTGTTTGCGAAAACATTTATATAATCGATGTCTAATTTTTGTAATACCCCCAACTTTCTGTTCTTTTTAAGTGTTTAGTTTTAATCCTCATGTAAGTGAACAGTGTAATTCTTATGAAAATAAATGATCTTAAACCTCATTGTCTAACCAGCATTCGAGATGTTTCATTGTCTTTAAATCCCATCATTAAGAAACTTCACCTCACCTCACCTTTCATTCTCAGAAAAAACAAATTCAAAGGGTTAAAGGTTTTCTGACTATCGCAATGTTTATCTGATCTAATATGAAAGGCAGTCGCTTATCTTACTCTCTTCAAGCTATTGCCCAAACAATAAACGTTCCGCGTTCCTAACGTTGTGGATGTTATTATACACATAAAACAACGAATATCTTCCATTCCTAACACATTATCCATAGCGCTTATATTATGATTGGGAAAGTTCCTGGAAATGTTTGGATATTTGTTGTTCAATTACGCATAAATGGCTGAACGTATTTGGATGGGCACACAGATAGATCATTATCTAGCTGAGATGAGAATGCCAAGGGGATGTGTGGTTTAACGCGAATGGATAAAACAAGAAATATATACATAAGAAGTAGTCTAAAAGTGGTGATTGAAAAGTTGTGTGTGAAGTGTAATGAGTGTGTGTGAAGTGTAATGAGCATGTGAATAAAGGGGATGTGTGGTGTAACGCGGATGGATAAAATAAGAAATGAATACATAAGAAGTAGTCTAAAAGTGGTGATTGAAAAGTTGTGTGTGAAGTGTAATGAGTGTGTGTGAAGTGTAATGAGCATGTGAATAAAGGGGATGTGTGGTGTAACGCGGATGGATAAAATAAGAAATGAATACATAAGAAGTAGTCTAAAAGTGGTGATTGAAAAGTTGTGTGAGAAGTGTAATGAGTGTGTGTGAAGTGTAATGAGCATGTGATGCGGAGGAATGAAGAAAATGTCTTTAGAAAAGTTATGAGTATGAATGTTGATGGGTATAAGAGTAGGAGTAGACCAAAGAAACGATTCATGGACTCTGTTCGGTGAAGGAAAATATAATATAATATGTCTAGAAAAGAGGTGTCTGATGAGTTGACGAGTAATAGAGAAGTGTCGAAGAAGACATTCTACGCCGACCACGAATGAATTGGGATCAGGTCAGGAGAATGATGTGAGCTGGTCGTGTGTGTTCAGAGTAGCCACCATCACCTGCGTTTTCCCATCAACGTTGGAATTGTTAAGCCGTGTGGTATCCGGCAGAGTAGAATAGAACCAACCCATTACACTCACGGGTGTCGTATAAGGCAACTAATGTCTGAGGCAGAACACCTTGCGCCTCCGTAGACCAGAGAATGGGCAGCAGCGTTTTCTGGTAGTCTTTCATCACTGCGATCTCCAATGCGCCTGCCAAGCGTGGAGATTACGGCAAATACCTCCTATCATGGGAGAGGCTTATGTCCAGCAGTGGACGTTAGGAATTGGCTTCCTGTTTTACCAGTTGCAGCTGAATATCAGTATTTTACATAGAGTGTGTGCATATCTGATCTCCACAACTCAGTTAGTACTGAACAATACGTTGGTAAGACTAGTTGTCAGACTTTTAGGCCACTAACTACCTGTAAGGACTGTCAAAGGACTACAAATGACAGCCGACCAATGGTGAGACACGGAGGAAACTCAGAATGTAATGTATGGTCACCTATCCACGGATCAACCATAGCGAGTGCGGCTTAACCTTGAACATCGACACGTGCAGCAATGAAGGATTTTTTTTTTAGCTCTTCCCTAGTCGCTGGATAGATGGCGCTAGGAGTTAGTATGATAATGCAAGGAACGGAACCTAAAAAAACTGATTTTAAAAAAGCGCGAGAAAACTAGGTTACACTCGGAAGGTTAAGCAAATGAAAGTGTCAGTCAACGAGAGTATGTGACGTTACACAATGTTTTTTTCTCAAGCGTTTTGGCTTTGGCACCAACTATCATAGTAAGTTCAACGCCATCTATAGAGTTCTTGGAAACTAAGTTTTTTTTAATACCTCAAAAAGAAAACCTCTCATTACACAGTCATAAACATACTAAAAGAGGTGAGGTGCCGATCCGGTGTTAAACGTATGCTATGAATTTTGTCCTTTTGATATTTTTCTTTATCGTGTGGTTAGTGCCTAACCTGGTGTCTATCCTGGTGTGTGTCCTGGTGTCCTGGTGTATAGTTTTTATACCAACCATGGGGATGGGCCTCTGACTTGGCTTTAGCAAGCTGGTTTCCTCACGATGTTTTTCTTCACCGAAGCAAGTGATAGTCTTAGGTTAAAACTCGAGACCTATTATGACTTGGCAATCCGATGGTTACACGACTAAACCATCACTGGGGGTCAATTGAAAGTGGCTATAATCACGGGTATAATCGTATAACCGTGATTATACCCACTTTCAATTTAACAAAGTCAAGATATCCTGCTCAATTCAAGCTTAATGCAAGCTGAACTGCTTGCTGATCTACACTTCTACACTTAAATTAATATTATAAGGAGGAAAGATTTGTGTTTGTTGTTTTTTGTGTGTGTGTAGGTATGTTTGTAATGAACAAACTCAAAAACTACTGCACCGATTTCATTTCCATTCCAAATTTTTTTCACCATTAGAAAGCCACGTCTTTACTGAGTAACATAGGCTATATTTTATCCTCGTACTCCCACGGGTACGGGAACTACGCGGGTGAAACCGCGTGAACTCCGCTAGTTATTAATAAACAAACTAAACTAAACCAATAAACTGAAAGTTAAACATCTATAAACGATCCTGTAATTACATTTAACTGTGTCGGTCTCCGCTGAATGTTGCATTAACTGTGCCGGGCGATAACCGAACTATTTGAAGTAACTATTAACAAGAACTTTGGTCTAGTTTGCTGCTCATTATATTTGCTGAAATACTGATTGTGTTTATCCCACTGACATAATATTTATTACTAGCTGTTACCAGCGATTTTGTCTTCGTGGATTTACTACTATCTATTGGACTAGTTCTGTCTAAAAAAAAGTAGTCTGAGTTGCTCCTTATAAAATTAGATCCCATTTTGTCGCACTCAATCAATCAATTCATTTATTTAGTCAGACAAAGATAAAATATCTATAAAGTAATACACAAATTCGACATAACAAAAATAACTGTAGATCCATTCACCTCCCCTGTACCACGTATGCTTAACATCTTGGAGACCAACCCTGGATCAGACTTGTTTGCTCATGAATGGAAGACGATAATGTTAGAACGTTTTAATTGTGGTTTTGTGGGAAGACCGAGTAAAAGGATTTCTTAATTAAGTATTAATGGCTTAGGCTACACTAAATGTAATTAATAAATAAATCAGCTATCTGCCAGTAAGTCCCTAGCTTCAAAATACTAGTATTCAGTAAGAAGAGGGAGGAGCTCGTGGCTAAATAATAACAGCCACTCGGGTCGATCTTTAGGTTAAGCCGTGCTTGCCTAGGTTGGTCAGTGGATGGGTGACCACCCTTACATACCGAGTTTCCTCCGTGCCTCGGAAAGCACGTTAAGCTGTTTGTCCCGGCTGTCATTTGTAGATCTTTAACAGTCGTTACAGGTAGTCAGTAGCCCAAGAAGTCTGACAACCACTCTTACTAAGGGGTATCTTATAACCCAGTACTAACTGGGTTGCGGACAGATAGGCAATCGCTCCATGTAAAATACTGGTATTCAGCTGCATCCGATTAGACTGAAAGTCGACCCCAACACAGTTGGGAAAAGGCTAGGCAGATGATGATGAGCTGCATCTGGTAAGACTGGAAACTAACCCCAATATGGCTAGGAAAAGGCTAGGCAGATATTGCTTAGTATTATTAAAAACAGCAACAGAGGAGCAGCGGTGGCGCAGTGGTGGCGGCCCCGACTTACGAATAGTAAGTCGTGGGTTTGAACCCAGACAGGCGCATTACTTTGTGTAATTTATTTCATCACCGCTACTCTCAAAACGGTGAAGGAAAACATCGTGAGGAAACCTGCATGTCCTAGAACCAAAAATTCGAAGACATGTGACATCTACCAATACGCACTGGGCCCGCGTGGTGGTTTATAGCCCATTGCCTCTCATAGAGAGGAGGCCTGTGTTCCAGCAGTTGGAACATTAATAGGCTGATGATAATGATGATTATTAAAAACCGACAAAAGTGTAGGTACTTCCACTTGTAGGTCGTTTGCATGCATACAATGGCTACCCGTGACCTTTATGACCTTTATCAACTACGTATAGCCGTCCAATATAGTGACCCGCGACCTTTACTCCATAGACCACTGTTACGTCATCGAAAAATGGAGTTTAGAAAAGTTCCAATTATCGTGTCAGCGTTGAGTTATTGTAGGTTTAAGTAATTTTTTTTGTTTGTTTTTGTAGCATCCATTTTAATTATGTCATGGACAGTAGGTACACGTTCTGTCCAGTTGCTAATCGTCCAGCTGCGAAACTGTCCAGCTGAGAATCTGTCCAGCTGAGAAACTGTCCAGCTGAGAATCTGTCCAGCTGCAAAACTGTCCAGCTGCGAAACTGTCCACCTGAGAATCTGTCCAGCTGCGAAACTGTCCCGCTGCGAAACTGTCTAGCTGAGAATCTGTCCAGCTGCGAAACTGTCCAGCTGCGAAACTGTCCAGCTGCGAAACTGTCCAGCTGCGAAACTGTCCAGCTGCGAAACTGTCCAGCTGAGAATCTGTCCAGTTGCAAAACTGTCTAGCTGAGAATCTGTCCAGCTGCGAAACTGTCCAGCTGAGAATCTGTCCAGTTGGGAAACTGTCCAGCTGCGAAACTGTCCAGCTGCGAAACTGTCCAGCTGAGAATCTGTCCAGCTGCGAAACTGTCCAGCTGCGAAACTGTCCACCTGAGAATCTGTCCAGCTGCGAAACTGTCCCGCTGCGAAACTGTCTAGCTGAGAATCTGTCCAGCTGCGAAACTGTCCAGCTGCGAAACTGTCCAGCTGCGAAACTGTCCAGCTGAGAATCTGTCCAGTTGCAAAACTGTCTAGCTGAGAATCTGTCCAGCTGCGAAACTGTCCAGCTGAGAATCTGTCCAGTTGCGAAACTGTCCAGCTGAGAATCTGTCCAGCTGCGAAACTGTCCAGCTGCGAAGCTATCCAGCTGAGAATCTGTCCAGTTGCTAATTTGCCTAGTTGCGAATCTGCCTAGTTCCTACGGAGGCGTTTAGGTAGATCTATACCTGTTGGCTACCTGTCACCTAGTTTGTGGAACGTCATAATTTAGTAGAATCTTTGATGTTCAGCCATCGTCTTCATTTTCATCATCCGCTCTATCAACGTATTTCAAGAGTCAAAAGCAGGTCCAATAGGTAATATAAAAGAAAAAAAAACAAATAAAGTATTATTAAAACTCACCTATTCTTCTGTTTGCTCAGCCGGAGAATCGAACTCACGCACTGTAATTCCATGCGACGTTTTTTACCACACAACCACTAAGCACTGCATTTACTAGGATTGGACAGGATTTTAACTAATTATTATAAAATGTATGAAAACTGCCGTGTTGCTACTATGTCGCGGGTTTTGGATGATTTTCTACGTTCCTGATGTATGTTGGTCCCCTGTAACAAAGAAAATATCATATTAATATAGTATTAGAGACTTGTCAATGATCTGAAATAACATTTTTTTTATTTCTTTACTGCCTCGCCTCGAAATGATTTCATAGAGTCGAAGTCAGGAATCTGCGTTTGTGTTTCGCTTCTTAACACGAGACAAATAATGGATTGGATGAGCATATTAACTGAACTATGAATTAATTTTAGGTATAAAGTATAAATAAGTAAGCAGGGTAACTTGACGGCGCGGTTGGCGCAAAGGTTGAGCGATTGGCTGCTGCGCTGTCTGTTACGGGTTCGATTCCCGCACGGAACAAATATTTGTATGACTTACAGGTAGTTGTTCCTGGTCTGGCTGTTTGTGAGTTCAAATGTTTGTAAAAGTACCCATAGTACAGGATAAATTCCAAGTGTGGCAACGTTTTAAAGAAAGTATAAATTGAATTGTTACTTTAAAAAAAAAAATTGTAAACAAAGTCCTATTTCTAATACGCTGTATGAAATCATAACAGTTAGCAACAAAACTTATAATTCCATCTCCTGTTTACATCATCCCACTCGCTATACGAAATCTTGACCTATTTTCAATTCTATAGAAACAATCGGAATCATATCCCCGTTCACATGCGTCGTGTCTGAGGAAACATGGATATTAGCAAAGTTATTGAAGTTGACTGTAGCTCACGGATGTTTAGTGCTGAGGATACAATAGCGAGCTTCGGAGAACTTTCGAGCTGTCACGAAGGGTAGTGCTAACTAGACTACTAATTATAAATTGCTAGAGTTTGTGAGAATGGATGTATGGGTGGATGTGTGTTACTCTTTGGCATACAATTAACGAACCACCAGATTTAGCAAACGCAATGGTAAAAAATCACTTTTGATAGCCAAAATTAGTAAATGATCACCAAACTTAATCCCCGTTTTATCGTAAAATTAGAACCAAAAATTTATTAATGACCACCAGAAATTGAACTGTTATGCTCTTGCCGGATGCAAGAGCATAACAGTTCAATCAGGCAAGAAACTCCATAGACACTCTTTTAAATTAAAATCTAGGTTACATCATTCACGTTGTAAACACCTACATATAGAGCGGACAGCGTACAACGGTACAACACAATTTATTTAGCAGCTCCCTAAACCTTGCTGCAAGTAGTCCTACTGCACTATAACTTCACGGTCCCCCAGCACCTCCAGAGGATAGGATTTTAGCCCGATAGTACGATACCGTAGGACAGGGTCCTTCTCTCTAACGTCCGTCCATCCATCCGTTTCTCTCACTCGCACTCATCTGCAGACGTGCGCGAGAGGGACAGATAGAGACGGACGGACGGACGTTAGAAAGTAGGGCCTCAGTTACCGAGCTCCATACGGGCAGAGCCGCGGGCATACGCTAGTTACTACCGTATGCTTATGGGGCCGCCTCCATGAGCGAGAGAATCGCGGCGATTCAACGTATTTCTATACGAAAATATCGCCGCGATTCTCTCGCTCGTGGAGACGGCCCAAAAGAGAGTGTATAGAAAAACGTATCAAGGACGATAATATCGCCGCGATTCGTGGAGGTGGCCCGTGTAAATATTAGCGTCCAGTAAAAGACAGGGATCTAATTCTCTGTAACTTTCGAAACGGATGCATCCGTTTCGAAAGTTACAGAGAATTAGTCGTTCTCAATGTCCCCTAATTTTCGCCTATACCCTCTAATGTACCCCCAACACAAGTACAGACGGGCGTATTCAAAGCTGCCGATGCGAAAGTTATGGTTCGTCACAGTCGGTTGAGCTCGCCTTACGCTGTACCCTTCGGTTACACACGGGTAGAAAGATACAGTTATTTAACTCATTATTTATTTGAGATATTGAGACCAGAATATAGGTAGTTTATGTAGCAACTTATCATAATATGTTTAGTCGTTTCCCAATTATGTTAGGGCTGACATCCAGTTTTACGAGAAGCAGCGAGTATTTTACATGAAGCGACTGTCTATCTGACCTCCACAACACAGTTAATTGTAAAGCGATACATCTTGGTAAGACTGGTTGTCAGACTTTCGGGCCACTGACTACCTGTTACGACTGTAAAATATCTACAAATGACAGCCGGGACCAACGGTATAACGTGCCAGTGAGGCACGGAAGAAACTCGGTATGTATTGGATGATCACCTATACACAGATTGACCATGGTAAGTGTGATTTAACCTGAAGACCACAAACTTCGTTGGCACGTTTACTACACTACACTACTACAACAGCCCATAACGTCCACTGCTGGACATAAGCCTCTCCCATGATGGGCGGAATTTGCCGTAATCTCCACGCTTGGCAGGCGGAGATCGCAGTGATTAAAGACTACAGAAAACGCTGCTGCCCATTCTCTGGTCTACGGAGGCGCAAGGTGTTCTGCCTCAGACATTAGTCGCCTTATACGACACCCGTGAGTGATGGGTTGGTTCTATTCTACTCTGCTGGATACTACACGGCTCGTTTGAAGATATATTATGTGGACTATAAATTGAAATAAGACAGCGATCTATGAAAGATAAAGTCTGTTTTACTGGTCAAACTGCTGACTGACAGTTAGACCAGTAACAGCTGTCTAACTGGTTAAACAGTTAGACAGTTACTGTTACTGCTGAATGCTTCGTTGGTCTATTAGTCCCGGGTTCGATTCCCGGGTCGACCATAAAACTATTGGGTTTTTCCATCAGGAATTTCTCAGTAGCAACCACGGAGTCTGGATTTGTGACCGGTTGATGGCAATAGGCTCACCCCCTATTACATGGGATTTAAACTTAACTGCGGCGAAATGTGTGTACTATTAGGTAAACCTCTGCTTTACCCTTCGGAGTTTACAGGCGTGATGTTATGTTATGTAAATTGAAATTTATCTTCAACCGTAAAATGAAACACGTGTTAGTGATTTTCAAACCATTAACAGTTCACGTCAATAATGCCCTCATCCATTATTAACGACGCACTATCTCCAGGACATTGCTTCAGAATCCTTAGCAAAGTGCTGCGTCATTGATGACGTAGGCAGCTGACATACGGCCGTCAAGGAAAGACAATAGATGTCAATTAATAATGGGAGGTTATTTATAAAACGTTGCTTATAGATGCTTAACGAATACCTACTTTGTCACTTCGAGATCAGGGACACACGGCGAAAGAAAAACTAAAGAAAATGAAGCAGAAGGAATAAAACAAGTAAGTACATTACCGTCAACACATGAAAGCTCGGCGCAAACGGGCCACCAACCACAGCCACCGGTAGCCAGCGACAAGCAGTTCGCATGCTTATTCATACATTTTGTTGAAACTCGCCACACGTGTGGCCGGTGGCGGCCACTCGCTACAGCAGTCGACAAACAAACCAAAGCCACCGGTGGCTGTGGTTGGTGGCCCGTTTGCGCCGAGCCAAAGTTCAGAAATGGTTGGTCGATTTATATTAGATCAACGGCTCTGTCACTTATAAGTAGCCTAGTCTCTTTCCAAAACTTTTTATGAGTCTGCTCGGCGTTTGTAATAAGTATTTTACAAGATGATTTAGTTAGGTATGACTTAGAGATGGTCTGCTCTCTAATTTGCTTGAGTTTGCTTTGAGTTTAAATACCTACAGTAAGCAAGACAGGTGATAATTAGTGTGTTGTTTCTTTAAATGAGAAGAGTGATTTCTTCTACAGCATAATAAGCCCATAAACGTTCCCACTGATGGGACACAGGACTCCTCTCTATGAGAAGGAGTGGGCCGTCAAACAAGCAAGCCCAGTGCGGGTTAATGGATGTCAAAATGTACTTTAGATTTTGGCTGTAGATCCTTCCTCTGCACAAAGGTAAACTATAGTGAAAACGTCACCAGACTGCACTGCAAAAGTTCGTACTTACTTTCTTTATCTAAGATTACGTCAGAACTAATCCCATCACTAATCCCCCCAACAAATTCCCCAACACGCTCGCTATTCTCCCCGAACGAGTGTCCGCAAGGGGGTGTGGGGTAAGTATTTATCTCCTACATTGGTGGTTCCTTAACGATTACCATTAGCCGTAGGTACCTACGTTTAGAAAGATTGATTCGTGGCGTCAGCAGCTAAGAGGAATGTGTCTAAGGGTTCTTACAGACGAGCGGCACGTTGTGGCGTGCCGTAAATCTATTGCAGTCGGAGTCGACTGCAAGCGTCGCCACCCGTCGACGGCAGTCGTCGACGGGTGCGACGGCTGCAGTTTATCTGCCGTTGGCAACGTGACACTCGTCTGTAAGAACCCTTAAGATGGGCCTAAGTTCTGTTAAGCATACATGTGATAATTCGATGTGATCAAAATATTTATTTGCAGTAGTGCGACGACACATTTCGCCATAAAAATAGCATGCAAATATTAATAAACACAAACAATTATAGTAGGTAGGACACCTATTTGTAATTTTAATTAACTCGACATAAAACAAAAATAAAACAAAACTACAAAAGAACTGTGAACATATTATTATAGTATTTAAGATATTCAACAAATTGTTAGCATAATAAAATATTCTTTAAATTTAAAAACATAACATCATAAAAAGTAGGTATTCTCTACAATTCAATTCCGTAGTGATATGACTGACAAAATTCAGTTTTTTTTTAGAAATTCTGCTATGGAATAAAAACTACCTATGTGAAATAAGCCATTTTTTCAAAACTTTGCAGAATTTTCTGTACGGTAGTTCAAAAAACGGTTACTACAACGGCTATAGTCTGTAAAGGTCATTAACCCGCATACATTTATTCAAATACATTTAGGTAATTCCGAAAACAGAAATAATGACATAAACTTGTCCTGAAACGACCTTTATCGTGATCCTTGACTTTGTCTAGTAATAAAAAACGATTCATAATGTATTGTCGGGGTAACTACGCAGAGAAATTAAGGAAAGAGCAATGACCTTTAATTCCTACATAACCGGCTCAGACTATAGATCTTTCGTTGTTGCAACAACGATGTATGCTTTAGTAAACCTTATTTCAAAACAAACCAACTGCAGATGATCTTAAAACAATCCCTACCTTGAAAACACGTCCGATGGAAACAAACTCAAGATGGCCACCACCAGACCATAATGTACTATACTTATTGCAAATAAAATGATTATGATTATGATTATGGCTGCCACTTTTGCAGATAACAAAGCTTGCAAAGGCGTTAGCCAGAAGATGACATAAAAGCTACAACAAAGACAACCACGAACCTTTACAATACATTCACAAGTTCCAAAAGCCGTTTCGCACGGTTCCAACCCAACCTGTTGTTTGAAAACAAAGCCAGTCAAACACAACGCCCGTCTTTTGGTTTCAACCCGTCAATGCTGACGCTGACGTCGACATTGTCAAACGCAAGTTGACGCTGACGTGACGTTGGACTACTGACGGCGACGATGTGGCCACGAGTTGACGATGCTATTGTTTTAATCCAAAGCTTGGATTTTTGGAATGCTTCTATTGTTTGTTGGTTTTGGATTTGTTATCATTTTAGAAAATGCAGTACAAGATGACCGATCCATTTTGTGCAAGCTCTAAAACTGCTGTAAGCTGGTTTATAACATAACTAGCGGACGTCACGCGGTTTCACCCGCGTAGTTCCCGTTTCCGGGGAGTACGGGGATAAAATATAGCCTATGTTACTCAGGGTGAATGTAGCTTTCTAATGGTGAAAGAATTTTTGAAATCGGCGCTGTAGTTTTTGAGTTTATTCATTACGAACATACACACACTAAAAGTAAAAATTAAAAAAACCCCCCGGACACAAAAAATGAACCCTAAAAACTAACAAATAATATTTTAAACCTATTAGTATAAATTATTATCGCCACATATATTATGTAAGTTCAAATATTTTTATTTTCCAAGCGATGTCGCAAAACAAAAAAAAAAGTTGTGGAAAATAAACATATTTGAACTTACATAATATACAGGGTGTAAAAGACCTCATCACGAAGCCGTCAACCAAGCATTCTGTCATCAAACTAAGTAACTTTACGCAAAAATAAACATATTTGAACTTACATAATATACAGGGTGTAAAAGACCTCATCACGAAGCCGTCAACCAAGCATTCTGTCATCAAACTAAGTAACTTTACGCAAAAATAAACATATTTGAACTTACATAATATACAGGGTGTAAAAGACCTCATCACGAAGCCGTCAACCAAGCATTCTGTCATCAAACTAAGTAACTTTACGCAAAAATTATTGCTGGGAAACGACTATTTTTTTTGGGGTGAAAAATCATGTTTTGTGGTAGAACTCAATGTAACGCACTCAAAACATTGTGCTAATGGATGGATTGAATAGTACGGTGGTCGTGGAGGTGTTAAAAGTAAAAATCTTACATTAAAAACTTGTAAAAAAAAGATTAAGATTCTCAGGTATGGTGTAGAACAAAAAAATGATCGCAATGACGAGGAGAATAAGTGCCTTTCGTTTTCGTTAAGAGGTGTTTTACACCCTTTATGTGGCGATAATAATTATACTAATAGGTTTAAAATATTATTTGTTAGTTTTTAGAGTTCATTTTTTGTGTCGGGGGGTTTATTAAATTTTAAATTTTACTTTTATTTTGTCTTTTTTAAAGTAGTTATAAATATTAGGAAGGTATTTATAGTGATTAGTTAGTTGAGTAAGTAACTTAGGTAGAAGGCAGTCAGATCCCTTCATCAACTATTAAAGAGCTGATGATCTTCAAACGGCTGATCAGGTCATGGTTACCTTACCATAATATACTTTCAATATCATTGAAGTAACACGGTACCAAATTTCGAATCAATCGGACATAAGGAAGTTAGTCAGATCCCCTCATCAACTAAAAAAGAGCTGATGATCTTCGAACAGCTGCTGAACAGATTTTCATGAAACATGGCTAAGAACACTCGAGATAAAATTATCTATGACACAAAAAAAACTAAACGAAAATCGGTTCATCCGTTTGGGAGCTACGATACCACAGACAGAAACATAGATACGTTAAACTTATACACCCGTATGCTCCCGGCCGTGCCTCCAGAGGCACAGTGCATTGTTATTTTAATTGTGTCTGTAATTGCGGGTATTGAAGTGCTACCACCTTTCTTTTTTGGTCTGGGGTTAAAAATACAAATCTTTCCTAATATTAGTGTAGACAACATTATGCCTGTATTTTCAGGTGGTATACCCAATGGTTACAATAACAGTGCTGATAACCAATTAACACTACAATGTTAGCTATTAAACAGAATAGTAGGTACACCAACAGTTCGCTAGTTATTTTTGAGTCCCATGTAAAGGCGGGAAGCCTATTGCCATGAATCGGGCACACATCCAGACTCCCTGGCTGCTACTGAGAAATTTCTGATGCACTTTGCTCGACCTGGGAATCGATCCCAGGACCTCATTCTAGTCTAGCAATTTCCGACTACCAGACCAACAAGGCAGAAAGGTACTCTACACAATTTACTACAAAACAATGCCTATTTACCTAACACCTACAAAATCACTGAATTATCTAAGGAATGTAAACGGCGCCACGTGGCACAGTGAGCCATGAAATAGTTCGCGTGGGAGGCGGCAGATGTCAGGTATCCATTACAGCGGCTGAATAGCATCCATTAGTTGGAGACTGTGAAGTTATAGTGCAGCAAGACCACTTGCAGCAAGGTTTAGGGAGCTGCTCAATAAATTGTGTTGGACCTCTTTACAAGGTGTAAAAAACCTCATCACGAAGCCGTTAACCAAGCATTCTGTACATCAAACTAAGTAATTTTACGCAAAAATTATTGCTGGGAAACGACTTTTTTTTAGGGTCAAAAATCATATTTGTGGTAAAACTTAATGTAACGCACTCAAAACATTGTGCTCTTGGATGAATTGAATAGTACGGGAGTCGTGGAGGTGTTTAAAGTTAAAGTCTTCCATTAAAAACTTGCATTTAAAAAAAGCCCCTCCTTAAATACTAATTTTATTCTGTTTTTAGTATTTGTTGTTATAGCGGCAACAGAAATACATCATCTGTGAAAATTTCAACTGTCTAGCTGTCACGGTTCATGAGATACAGCCTGGTGACAGACAGACGGACAGACGGACAGACAGCGAAGTCTTAGTAATAGGGTTCCGTTTTTACCCTTTGGGTACCGAACCCAAATAAAATAAAAATAATAATATTAATTTATTTCCAATTGAAATAAATGCTTTGAGTTTGAGCTTATATCATAACATCACGCCTGTAATTCCCGAAGAACCTTCCGATCGTTACCGTTGATCGTTGACATTCGATGGTTATGTCGGGGTGTCCTGCGTGAGCGACTAATACGACGCGACAAGACACGATGCAATACGACGCGATGTTACACGCGACAAATGTCCTACGTGATTTTGGTCATTACTTCTCGAATCATGGAGAAATAAAGTACAAATTTGAATCAACCATTTCGTAGTTTATGATGTCGCGTCTATGGTCGCTCTTAAAACAAGTACGCGTTACGTCGCGTCTCGCCGCAGTCTGCCATATAGGCCACGCACGGTATGCAGTTGAGTTGATCGCGTTCGTAGCGTTCGCAGCGTCGCGTCGCGTCGTATTAGTCGCTCACGCAGGACACCCCGTTTAAGTCTCATGACAAGTGATATTGAAGATGACAAACCGCAGTTTCAAAGCACCAATGTCATACCATAGCTACACTATTCTACACTATGTTTTCGGCAATGTAGCCAGCTGCAGAAGAGTTTTCATAGATCATCAAAAACAGGCCCTCACCTTCTAAACTGCACGTTATTGACACTAGGTACCGTTAAGTTTCACAGACAATAAAAGTGTGAATAAATGTTCCGGTCAACAAGAATTTGTGTGGTATACTACAACCAATAAAATCGAACACTGAAAAATCATGCTGTAATTAAAATCGGGGTTTATAAGGTAAAATCGACAACTCCTATTGTTGAAGTCGGTTAACGGTTAAAAATCATCCTGTAATTAAAATCGGGGTTTACAAGGTAAAATCGACAACTCCTATTGTTGAAGTCGGTTACCGGTTAAAATCATGCTGTAATTAAAATCGGGGTTTACAAGGTAAAATCGACAACTCCTATTGTTGAAGTCGGTTAACGGTTAAAAATCATGCTGTAATTAAAATCGGGGTTTACAAGGTAAAATCGACAACTCCTATTGTTGAAGTCGGTTAACGGTTAAAAATCATGCTGTAATTAAAATCGGGGTTTACAAGGTAAAATCGACAACTCCTATTGTTGAAGTCGGTTAACGGTTAAAAATCATGCTGTAATTAAAATCGGGGTTTACAAGGTAAAATCGACAACTCCTATTGTTGAAGTCGGTTACCGGTTAAAAATCATGCTGTAATTAAAATCGGGGTTTACAAGGTAAAATCGACAACTCCTATTGTTGAAGTCGGTTAACGGTTAAAAATCATGCTGTAATTAAAATCGGGGTTTACAAGGTAAAATCGACAACTCCTATTGTTGAAGTCGGTTAACGGTTAAAAATCATGCTGTAATTAAAATCGGGGTTTACAAGGTAAAATCGACAACTCCTATTGTTGAAGTCGGTTAACGGTTAAAAATCATGCTGTAATTAAAATCGGGGTTTACAAGGTAAAATCGACAACTCCTATTGTTGAAGTCGGTTAACGGTTAAAAATCATGCTGTAATTAAAATCGGGGTTTACAAGGTAAAATCGACAACTCCTATTGTTGAAGTCGGTTAACGGTTAAAATGTAGCCTATGTTACCCAGACTATAATAAAGAATCGATTGACACCTTTTTCATCAAAATCGGGTGAATAGTTTAGGCGCTGCGGATGAACATACTTATATACAAAATTAAACTACTCTCTCTCTCTCTCTCTTCTCTACTGGTTTAACTACTTTTATTTAATTTTAAATCCTTAATTGGCTGTAGGATTAGTTAAAACAATTTAGGTTAAGATTGTAAAGAGTTGTGGATTCTATGATAAATAAAAAAATAAATATTCAAACACAATGATGTTATTACAAACATACATATGTCGGATCCGGTCATGAGTACGGACAGGCGAATGTATCGAAAGCGCGCCAGTGGTGAGATCACGCGACCTACTTACCAGTCTACCCCACCATGGCGGCTTCTACAGAGTCCTGATGTGAACAACACGCGGCGAGGCGGACATTCTATGTCTGATCGCAGCGGAGTTAAGAAGTCTTGAAACTGTACCCGATTCATATCTATGACCATATACCAGAATCAATTAAAATATTAAATATTCACCTTTTCAAAAAACATTTAAAGAACTTTCTGGTAAGTAGGTCCTACTATAATATAAATGAATTTCTGAAGGAAAAAATAGTAATATAATTTTTAATGATTGTAATACATGTTTATTTGTACATTTTTTTTTATTACTGCAATTTAATGTTTTGACCCCCGATTGTGTATCTTGGTAATATTTGATGATTTTTATGAAATATGTTTGAATCTTTTACATTTTTTACTGACATCGGTTATGCTAATCTAGTTTCTGACATCTATTATTTAATGATATTTTTTAGTGACCTCTGTTTAATTGCTTTTTCTTTATCACACGACATCTAACCTTGAATTAAGTTAACTTTTGCGAAATAATTGACATATTTTTTATAAGTTTCAAATTTTCCATATTGTTTTGATTCATTGTTACTTTAGTTTTGCATTTACTTCATGATGATTGCATGGAAGACTTCCTGAAAAATGTATTGTTTGAAATCAATACATTTTGTTAGTTCATATTTGTACGCTTCATGGCAAAACATAGAGAATCTAAGTTCTACATTGTAACATCCCACACACTGTGTAACAACCTATGTTTACAAATAAAAGTTTCTTATTCTTATTCTTATTCATTGTGCCCAGTGTTGATGTGTCAAAGTGTAACGTCAAGTAATTTGTTAGACTCAGTGTATCTGTTTAAAAAGAGTAACCATGGAGTTTCTTGCCGGTTCTTCTCCATGGAAACAACCAACCCGAACCGTGCAATGTGAAATAAAATAGTGTATCGCATCCAGTGAGTTTTCATAGCACGAAACCCGTCTTCTGCCCACATATTAGCTCGAGCCTAGCGAAATAAATCCAGACTAACCCGACACATACATATATATACTGCTAATATCATAACCCTACCTTTTAGCTTCGCCGTAGTCGGTTAAAAACAACTGCAGCTGGAAGTGACATTAGCATTTTCTTACAGCACTCAACAACAACAACAACAACAGCCCATAACGTCCACTGCTGGACATAAGCCTCTCCCATGATGGGAGGAATTTGTCGTAATCTCCACGCTTTGCAGGCGGATTGGAGATCGCAGTGACAACGCTGCTGCCCATTCTCTGGTCTACGGAGGCGAAAGGTGTTCTGCCTCAGACATTAGTCGCCTTATACGACACCCGTGAGTGTAATGGGTTGGTTCTATTCTACTCTGCCGGATACCACACGGCTTACAGCATTCAATCAAAAACTTATTCTAGTTTTATAAGTAAACCTTTTGAAGTCCTCTCTGTAATGGTTTCACTACATATTTTTGTATATCATTAAGCTTTTAGTAGCGGAAAGTGGAGCTTGTAAAATATACCTTTTGGGGTCAGGTTTTCACAAAGATTGAGAGTAAATTTTATGACAATGTTGACTTTCTTCCTGTGTTTTATCGGTTTTCGTACTCAGATTCGTAAAGTTATTGAGAGAGGGAAATTTCTTGTAAATGCGGTGGTTGTAATTATAAGTTATGATTAAGATTTTTCAATAACCAACCGAAAGTTAGGGTTGGCCTCAAAATGATTTCCCAAGAAGAATGCAGTATTGTTAATCAACAACTGGTAAAATTGTCGTATATTTAAATAAATGTTTTCTTGCTGAAAAAACGATGCTCAAGTGTCCTGAAACCTTAACGGCATGCATTTATAGGTACCTACAGATTACTTCCAGAAACTATTCAAAGGGTTTTTTACAATAATCTAGTTCTCAAAACTTCCGATTTTCAGTCATGAATATTAACTAAAAACCAACACGGAAGCGACCTTTTCATGATAAACAGAAGATGAAAGTAAATCCCAGTAACATTTCCTACCAGTAGTATAAATTGCTGTTTGATTGTGGACGCATTTCCCTACTTGTCGCATCGCCGCGCGCCGTATGGTATCGGATGCAGTGAAGTGCATGTAATGTCCGGCTGAAAATAGGTAAAAACCAATGAAATCGCGGGGTAAGATCAACGAAATAAAGACCATAATAATGTCCCAGCAATGAGACACAAAGTAGGATATGAAAAAAAAACGGTTGCACTTAGATTAAGTAACTAATATTTAGAGACTAGGCAGTTGTTTGATTTATTTTTTTCAAGGTTTGTGGCTATCATCATTGTCCTTGAAAGGGTCAGATTATTGAAGACTGTGGACTGCGAAGTTGTGGTTAAATCCAGCACTTTTTCAAATTAACTTGGATTTTGAATTTCTGAGCAAACATAAGGATCTACCTGTGCCGTGTAGACGGCGCATTCGTGTTCTACGCGCGCCTCAAATAGAGTCAGCAAAAGGAAGGGGTCCGCAAGGGCCGACGGCCTGCCGGGGTTGCGGGACTGTTCGAAAGAGATACCGTGGCCCCGAAACACAAAGGGCGATGAAGGAACATGGATGGGTTTTAGTCAGTAAAAGTCTGACACTCCCTCCTGCTCCGCCCAGAGCGGGAGAAGTCATTTGATAATTTCCCATCCGAAAAAAAATAGGATAAGACCTGTGTACATGGATTTTTTACGTGAAGGGGAGTTTACCGTTGAATTTAATTGCTATTTCAACCAGAACTAACTAAACAGATTAAGTTACAATTGAAATCATAGCATTGATAATTAGATAAGTACTACCCATAGTGCTTTTGGGTTTCCCATCAAGAATTTCTCAGTAGAAGCCACGGAGTCTGGATTTGTGCCCAGTTGATGGCAATAGGCTCGCCCCATTTTTAATGGGACTTAACCATAATTAAATATGGATTTTCACCTCTGCTTAACCCTACAGGGATTAGAAGCTTGATGTGATGTGGTTGTGTGGTGCCCAAGCTCAAATAGGTAAAAGTAATGTTACCTGAGTTACTTTTGAACCAAAATCAAACAAATTATTTGAATTTAAATCAACTCAGCCAGTCATCTCAATAATTTTGGCCCTAATCGCCCCCGCCGCCCTTTAGCGCGCACAATCGCAATTGTAAAGCATCACAATTATAGATCGGCGTCAAGCGTGTGCGCACTATTTTTGTACCGCAACTAGGTCATAGGCGTAGCGTAGGCGCGTGCTATTGTATTCGCATTCATCTTACCTGTGCGTAATTGTAAAAGGTAAATCTGAAAATTTCCGTAAAAAAAACTCCAATGCGTTCTCAATATGTAAATCAATTGTGCGACATAAAATGCAGAACCGCTTTAATGAAAAAGAGTTTTTTTTGGAATGGCTTAAAAAATTACAGTAAAATACCCGATAGTATAGGAACATTGCCCATATCAAAATTTAAGAAAGCTCTCAGTGTTATTATACTGTTTCGTTTTTTTTTTTGTTTAGTTTATGCTTCGTTTTAGCATAATTGTTTGTTTTTTTTTAGTTTTTTTTATTACATTTTATTACATTTTATTTAAAATTTGTATGCCTTCGCGGCAAAACATAGCGCTCAAATATGTTAACCTAACACCTTTATGTAAATACCCTATGTTTAACAAATAAAGATTTCTGATTCTGATTCTGAATTATTAGCCTACCCATATTCTCATATCATCATCATCATATATATAATATCATTCTCATATTCATGTTCATGTTGGGGATTCCTCGTCATGTTGGTGTGATTTGGAAACTGGTGTTCCTCAAGGCGGTATTCTTTCTCCTCTTCTGTTTTCCATTTTTATTAATCTCCTTACTTCTGTGCTTCAGTGTGCGTATCATCTGTATGCCGATGACTTGCAGTTGTACTGTCAGGGGAGGGTTGATGAAGTGCAAGATCTAATCGACAAGCTAAATAGGGACCTGTTGGCCATAAAAACCTGGTCCAGTAAATTTGGTGTGGCAGTAAATCCGAATAAATGTCAGGCTATCATCGTTGGGAGTTCTCGCAGTCTGAGCAAGTTGGATGGTACAACCTTGCCACCAGTTCTTTTCGACGGTACGGTTGTTCCATTTAGCACTGATGTAAAGGATCTTGGCTTGCACATCGACAGCACTATGAAATGGCATACTCAAGTCGCTCGTGTCAGCCAAAAGGTTACTGGTTCGTTGCGGGCTCTGTACCGTTTGAAAAACTTTTTACCCTCAAATACGAAAACAATGCTTGTACAGTCCTTAATTTTTCTTATCATCGATTATGGTGATGTGTGTTACTTTGACCTGAATGCAGATCTCCTCGACAAACTTGACCGTCTTCTAAATAACTGCATTCGATTCGTTTTCAATCTGCGTAAATATGATCATGTGTCCGAGTACCGGTCTCTTCTTAAATGGTTGCCCATACGTCAGCGTAGGGAGCAAAGGGCGCTAACCACCTTGTTTTCTTTTCTTGTTTCTCCCACTTCCCCTAGTTACCTTGCTCCCCACTTTCAGTACATTTGTGCCAACCATACTAAGAGTCTGCGATCATCGCAAAACCGTGTTCTTCAATGTCCCTCTCACCGTACTGACTTCATTCACCGTTCATTCTTTGTGCAATCTATTTCTCTGTGGAATGCGCTTCCTCAGGAAATCAGGATGGCAACCAATCGTTTAGCTTTCAAAATTAAAGTTCGAGAGTACATTCGCAAGAAGCTGGCAGTTTCATCACAGCGGTAATGTTTTCACTATTGTTTGTCTTTTTATTTTAATCCGTGAATATCTATTTACAGTAATAAATAGTTTGATATATATTTATAGTATTTATATATATTTATAGTATTTTATATATCCTTCTATTTTACCTTATTATTAATTAAATTATTTTCAGATGTACACCTACCACTGCTTGTCTCTGCATCACCCAAAGGTTGTCTGGTAGAAAATGCCTATGGCATTAAGTCCGCCTCTGTACTTTGTGCTTGAAGTGTTAAATAAATAAATAAATAAATAAATAAATAAATAAATACCTAAATAAATAAATATTCCTTGTAGCCGGGGCCACAAATGATAAATGATGTTTATTTTTCAAGTAGGTAGGTTTTTACAAACACTTTTACACGTCATTTTTTAAAACTAGATGGGGCCGGTGTTTCGTACCTGACTACTCTGAGAAGAAACAGTCGTAACAAACTCAGAGGTCATAGTCTCTTTTGAAGTCCAGACATAATCTTGCTGAGTTTACATGAGGACTATGCAGATTAGTGTCTGAGATGGTCTTTTGAAGAAAGAACCACACAGATTTTTGAGTAGACCTGTCCATGTTTTATTCGTCCACCCTCACCTGTCAACCGTCACGCTATCTTTCTTCTTTATCGTGTGGTTAGCGCGTAACCTGGGTTCCGAGCTTTTGCCGCCCTTGGGGCTCTGACTTGGCTTTACATGGCTTCAAGAAATATCTCTCAGGCAGGCTGGTTTCCTTACGATGACGCTATCATTCACTCCCTTTACTTTCATATCACACAATCGTCATGTCTTTTCTTTGGTCTACTTCTCCGTGTATTAACATTTATATTCAACCTTTTTTGGCATTTCCCGTACTAACTGGGTTGTGGAGGTCAGATAGACAGTCGCTCAATCCGGTTAGGCTGGAAGCCGACCCCAAAAAAAGTTGGGAAAAGGCTAGGCAGATGATGATGGGAATGATTCAACATTATTTTAGTCACATAGAGATGCACTTAATCGTTTAGCTAGCCACTTTATCCATACTCGTGATTCATCCATCTCAACATTCGCATCATCTAAAGCAAAATTACTTATTATTATACTATAGGTAGGTACTATTGTTGGCGAAAATCGCTTCCCATTAGATCGGTCATTTATTTACCACTCTTATATGGCATCAAGAATTGTACGAGTATCTAAGTACATTATCATCATCAGCCACCATCATAATGTTCCCACTGCTGGGACACAGAGGCCTGTGTCCATCAACTGAGGGCCTAGACTAACAAGGGACGTAAACTTAACGTAAATTCGAACCGTTTCTGAATCGAAATACAATTATCCTAAAGCATTTTGGTTTGATTTTTGAGGTAAGTTGAATAAGTCATCATCATCATCATCAGCCTATTAATGTTCCCACTACTGGCAAACAGGCCTCCTCTCTATGAGAGGGAATGGGCAATAATCCACCACGCGGGCCCAGTGCGGATTGATAGATGTCACATGTCTTCGAACTTTTTGGTTCAAGGGCATACCGGTTTCCTCACGATGTTTTCCTTCACCGTTTTGAGAGCAGTGGTGATGAAATAAATTACACAAAGTAATGCGCCTGCCTGGGTTCGAACCCAAAACTTACTGTTCGTAAGTCGGGGCCGCCACCACTGGGCCACCGCAGCTGCTCTCAGCATCTAAGTACATATTTGAAGGAATTCCTCAGTACTGTTAGCAACTGAATACGGTCATACGTAAACTCAAATAACAGCAGGGACTCAACTCAATCTTTTAGAGTAGGTAGTGCAAATATGACATAGGTATGCATATCTACCACTCTAAAAATATTGCGTCAAAGGTATACATAGGTACGGAAGGACTTACAATGATACTTTAGTAAACTGTGAATTTACAAGAGTTATTCAGTTACTTATTCAAAGCCTGGGATAGTTAAAAGTACGGTGTATTAACAAGGATTCTTGATGATGATAGTGCCGAATTCTGATGATGATCTCGCATTTTTTCTAGTTTTCTGGACATTCTAACGAGTTATGTTTTCTTTCAAAAATCCCTTTTTGAATACCAATGTTACATCAGATAGACCTTAAAAACATACACCCTTCAACTTTTTTATTGATCTTTATTTAACAAAAAAAAAAAACGTGCGGGTATTCTTTGGGGACTGCTGATAGAAGTGAAAACTAAGCAACTTGTGAATTGTATCGTCGAGCTATTAGATTATTATTTTTGAATTATTATTGGTTTGTAAAGAAGTGTTTTTTTTACTACGACAAATATTTCAAAACCAAAATCAGCTAATTCGGCCCAGCCGTTCTCGAGTTTTAGAGCACAAACGAACGCTGACGCGAGTTCCATGATTTTTGATTTCACCCAAAAGTGCTCAACGAGCATAAAGAAGTTTTCAATACACTTCCTTGAAAACTGGTCCTTAACGCACTACGGTTAGGTACAACATGCAATGTATTTCACACGCGTGCGATTTTTTCCACTTTCCCGCACGTGTGCGGGAATGAAAATTGCCACAGATAACTATACCTATACTTAGTCCAAATTGGTTCAATGCCTATAGTCTGAGGTGCATGTTTTTTTTTTTAATTTTTGCGAAGCACTACGCGTCTTTACGGCATACATATTTTTTGAACATTTAAATTGTGTTTATAAATAGAATATCATCGATAAACATAATTATTTAAAACTAATAGTTACTTTTATACACAAATTAACATTTATTTGTGTTCTGAATTCAAAAATATAAAATAAATGTATTTTTAATATTAGGCTGTCTAACGGCTTCATACCATTGCCTCTGTTTCAACCTGGCGAGACCAAAGCACGAAAAAAAAAAGAAAATTTAAATCATAGTTTCATAGTTCGTGACAAAAATATTATTCGTTATTTTATTTTATTTCTTCAAAGGGTATTGAAAAACGTCGTTTGATACACGTGGACATTTGTTATTGCAATTCTCGGCTCAAAAACACCCTCGCCTACGGCTCGAGTGGAGAAAGTTTGTTATTGCAATCGAGGCGGAATTATACCGCCTCGATTGCAATAACAAACTTTCTCCACTTGTATCAAAATGTACTATTTCACTTTAAAAAAAAAATATTGACTCGACCCCAAAAACACAAGTACTCTGAACCAATAACTTCACAAGCAAACCATTTACACGGGACACAGTAACGCAGCTCCAATAACATCCACTTCTCAATTTAAAATTGCTTTCACCAAACTTTGATTGGTTTTCAATTTAACTAATCGAACCTCTGAACCAGAAAGGGGTTCTATGTAAACAGGACAGGATAGAAAACCAGTTGATCCTTGGTCACCCTTTACCACACGCAAATATTTACGAAACTATTAATGGATTCTGATTCTGAAACAAGCCAATAAGGACATTGATAACGTGGGGATCATGATGACGACCATTTTCTGAGAACCAACTAAAGAAAGAAAGAAAATACACCTATTTGGCGTACCTACGCCACAAGTCATCATCATCTGCCTAGCCTTTTCCCAACTATGTTGGGGGCGGCTTCCAGTCTAACCGGATGCAGCTGAATACCAGTATTTTACATGAAGCGACTGCCTATCTGACCTCCACAACCCAATTACAACAACAACAACAACAACAGCCCATAACGTCCACTGCTGGACATAAGCCTCTCCCATGATGGGAGGAATTTGCCGTAATCTCCACGCTTGGCAGGCGGATTGGAGATTGAAGTGATAAAAGACTAACAGAAAACGCTGCTGCCCATTCTCTGGTCTACGGAGGCGCAAGGTGTTCTGCCTCAGACATTAGTCGCCTTATACGACTCCCGTGAGTGTAATGGGTTGGTTCTATTCTACTCTGCCGGATACCACACGGCACAACCCAATTAGTACTGAGTAATACGATCGATACCCCTTAGTAAGACTGGTTGTCACACTTTTTGGGGCACTGACTACCTGTAACGACTGTCAAAGATCTAGAAATGACAGCCGGGACCAACAGCTTAACGTGCTTTCCGAGGCACGGAGGAAACTCGGTTTGTAAGAGTGCTCACCCATCCACAGACCAACCTAGGCAAGGACGGCTTAACCTAAAGATCGACCCGAGCGGCTGGACAGCTAGTGTTGTGCCGACTCCGAGTACCGTGGGTAGGAAGATGATGGTAAGGCGAGAAGAAAAAAAAAAGTAGTTTAAATTGTCACATAATATTTTTTTAGTTTTTTAACCCGTATGCTCCCGGCCGTGCCTCCAGAGGCACGGTGCATTGTTATTTTAATTGTGTCTGTAATTGCGGGTATTGAAGTGTTAAACTTTATTTAAATTAATGAGTAATACTTATTCAGAGCAGCGGTGGCCCAGTGGTGGCGGCCCCGACTTACGATCAGTAAGTCGTGGGTTCGAACCCAGACAGGCGCATTACTTTGAGTAATTTATTTCATCACCACTGCTCTCAAAACGGTGAAGGAAAACATCGTGAGGAAACCGGCATGTCCAAGAACCAAAAAATTCGAAGACATGTGACATCTACCAATCCGCACTGGGCCCGCGTGGTGGATTATAGCCCTTTCCCTCTCATAGAAAGGAGGCCTGTGTCCCAGTAGTGGGAACATTAATAGGCTGATGATGATGATGATGACTTATTTAACTTACCTCAAAAATCAAACCAAAATGCTTTAGGATAATTGTATTTCGATTCAGAAACGGTTCGAATTTACGTTAAGTTTACGTCCCTTGTTAGTCTAGGCCCTCAGTTGATCTTCGATCACCTCTTACACAAATATTTACAAAACTATTAATAGATTAAAATATCCATTTAATATTGCTATATTGGAAGCGCGGGCCTTTCGGGGAACTTTTTGGGGTCGAGCCACACGCGCGTGGCTCGACCCCAAAAAGTTCCCCGAAAGGCAGACTCAGATTATTTCTCCTTATTCTTTATCGTGTGGTTAGTGCATAGCCTGGTGTCAGAGTTTTTATGCTGCCTCTGACCTGGCAAAGCTAAGAATTCTAACTTTTGACAGTTCTAACTTCATATTGCAAGCAATTAATAAACTACAGAATAAAAATCGAATCTTATAATTACTTTTACTCAACTAATCACTTTGACTTGTTTAGAGAAACGGGTGTATTACATTTTGCGAATTGGACTTTTTGCGAATTGGACATTTTTCGACCGCTGGACATTTTGCGAATTGGACATTTTGCGAAATGGACATTTTGCGAATTGGACATTTTGTGAATTGAACATTTTGCGAATTGGACATTTTTCGACCACTGGACATTTTGCGAATTGGACATTTAACGAATTGGACATTTTTCGACCGCTGGACATTTTGCGAATTGGACATTCTGCGCCTAAACGTAAAAACACAGGAAAACAAATGACGCACGAGCGTGTCTTTTGTTTCAAGACACGTCGCAAATTAGTATCGCCCGAGGTTGTGAACGGAGCTTTAACGTTTTATCCCTCAAGTGCCAACAGCCTTCACTAAAACGATGATTTGCGCCATAGTTGACTGTTCTAACCCTTATCAACGCTTGCCGATGGGTAACGACAGTTAACGATTTGATGTTAAACTCTCGTTAAGGTTTGAGTGAAGTTTAGTGGTGTCTTGACTTAGTTTAAAGATGGTGATGGCTTGTTTGGTTATAGTGTTTCCGATAATTGCTACAATGAAATTGTTATAATAAAGTTTGGTGACCTTAATTAAAATAATAAAACGTTTTTAGCAAAAAATAAAACCAACTTCAAAAAACACAAAAAAGTGAAAAATAACGTTAGCTTCAGAAGTCGGTGACCTTTGTTTGGTTGATTTTATTTTATGCAAAAAAGTTTTTATTTTTCACTTTTAAGTGGTTCACATGACTGTGCTTACCCCTTCACAGCATACCGGCGTTATGTTATGTTATGAATTGGTGTAACAATAGACAGACATGAGATTTCAACAATCCCAGTTCTTTTCTATCATTTATTGAGGAGTACCGTTGCCTATCTCCGAAGTTCATCAGATCTTCACAAAATTAAATTGGGACTGTTATTTTGCTTAGTGATTTAAATAAAAATCATTATAAAGTTACAAGAACATGCGTCCTTTATTTCCGCCATCTTAAGTCTACCCCCTTCTCAACAGTGTTGCCACCTTATCCTAACATCCTCCTTCACAAGTATTATAAAGTAGGTAGGTAACTTAATTTAAAATAAATAAGAAAACTTATCCTAGGTTTCATACGAATTACTAAACAACTACTCAAAACTAACTAATCATAAGAATTACTAAACATAACTTGAATTTATTCAAATTTAAAAACTAAAACTAGTTTTAATACACTTCTAAAAAATTAAAAGAAAAACTGGTTTGAGGCACCAGTCTCTTCGGAGGCGTGGGTTCGAATCCCACCGCTGCCACCATGTTATTTTGCTTAGTGATTTAAATAAAAATCATTATAAAGTTACAAGAACATGCGTCCTTTATTTCCGCCATCTTAAGTCTACCCCCTTCTCAACAGTGTTGCCACCTTATCCTAACAGGGACCACTCCGAAAAAGTACTTTTCCAAAAACTACCCATAACGCTTCCAGTGTGCCTATAAAATTTGAAGAGTTCTCTCTATTTCTCCAGGATCCCATCATCAGATCCTGACTTGATGATCATGGGACCACCTGGGAAGTATACCCTTTCAAAAAAAAAAAAAAGTTGCCAACGAATTGAGAACCTCCTCCTTTTTGAAGTCGGTTAAACAGTATTACTACCTATTTGAATCGGATTTTATTATAAGATAGATTTTATTATAATTTTCAAGGGCTTTATGTCTTGCGAACGAAACCCTTATACATTTCTATATAAAAGTAGACTTAGTTACTTCTTCACAATATCAGCTATAGACTGCTAGTAAAAGTCCTGTCAAAATCGGTCCAGTGGTTTTGGAGATCAGCCGGAACAGACATACAAAAATAATTTGTTATAAGTGCCTTCGTACTTTCATATTCCTATCTGAGTAACTATACGCAAAGATCGTTCAATGCTTTACGCGTCCAATACAATAACCTGTTTAGGGTGTTGTTGCGGTTGCCGTGGGCATGCAGCGCATCAGGGATGTTTGCGGATGCACACTCGGTTACATAAGTTTTGAACAACTTACATTTAAGTTTAAATACTAACATAAATTAGTAAGTTCTGTTTTTAGGGTTCCGTAGTCAACTAGGAACCCTTATAGTTTCGCCATGTCTGTCCGTCCGTCCTCGCTTAATCTCTGTGACCGTTAGCATTAGAAAGCTGAAATTTGGTACCAATATGTATATCAATCACTCCGACAAAGTGGTAAAAAAAAATTGGAAAAAAATGTTTTATTAGGGTACCTATATGTAAAGTGGGAAGTGATTTTTTTTTTAATTTCAACCCTTACGTGTGATATATTGTTGGATAGGTATTTAAAAATGAATAGGGGTTTCCTAAAATCATTTTTTGATAATGTCAATAATTTCGGAAATAATCGCTCCAAAAGTAAAAAACAATGTGTCCCCTCCCTCTAACTTTTGAACCATAAGTTTAGAAAATATGAAAAAAATCTGAAAAGTAGAACTTTATAAGGACTTTCTAGGAAAATCATTTTGAACTTGATGGAAACAACAGTTTTTGTACAAAAAAGACAAAAAGTTGTACAAAATAATCTCTGGACTAAGTTTGTAGTATATTCGTATATGCAAGCATTTTTACATAATGGATACCCACCTTTAAACTCATAAGTAGGAACACTTATTGTGACGGACGGGAAACTACGGAACCCTACACTGAGCGTGGCCCGACACGCTCTTGGCCGGTTTTTACTAACAATTGTGAATTAATTTTGTGAACGTGGATAAATTATGAATGTAGCTACTTATATGGATCTTGTGACATCTGAATTAAATGAATATATTTATTTATTTATGCCCAAAACACGAAAAAAATCTCAACAATTCTTAATAAAGACAATGCCTTGTTTTCCCAAAGTTCATGTGGCTCATGAATAAATTACGGACAGCCACGAGCCGGCCTAAACACTGCAGCCTCGTACATTATGAACAGGCTCCGAATTAAATCCGAACTTGTATCGTAAAAGATATTACTTTCGCTGCAGGATGCTAATAAAATGTTTTATTAGTTTACAAGAGAACTCTGGTCAAGGGTCTTATCAGAGAGCTGCTGTCTTTCTGATTAGAACGGCGGAGAAGGAAATTAGTTACAGACTGTCTTACTGATCAAGAATGTTAAAATTCCGATGCACTGTCATCATCTGCCTAGCCTTTTCCCAACTATTTTAGGGTCGGCTTCCAGTCTAACCGGATGCAGCTGAATACCAGTATTTTACATGGAACGACTGCCTATCCTATCTGACCTGCACAACCCAGTTAGTACCGGGTAATGTGATACTCCTTGGTAAGACTGGTTGTCACACTTTTTGGGCCACTGACTACCTAACGAATGTCAAAGATCTAAAAATGACAGCCGGAACCAACGGCTTATCGTGCTTTCTGAGGCACGTAGGAAACTCGGTATGTAATGGGTGGTCACCCATCCACAGACCAACCTAGGCAAGCACGGCTTAACCTACAGATCGACCCGAGCGGCTCTTATTTCGTAGTCACGAGCTCCCTCCGATATCGATGCACAATAATGCGTGATAAGAACGAACACCGAACTACCTTACTTAACGAAACATAAAGGTACCTTGTTCTCCCCTTAGTTGCGATAATTTTGTTCTTCAAGTCCATACCAGTACCTGGGAACCTTCTAGTTACGGAGATATTGGGTGTTCCAAATTTTTGACAAGTGTTTTCTTAAATACTAGTTGTTGATGTTATAACTCTCCACGAACCCCGTACTAATCAATACTAATAATACTATTATTGAGTGCGTTACATTGAGTCCTCTTACCGTAAAACGTGATTTTTCATCCCAAAAAGTCGTTTCCCGGTAATATTTTTGCTTAGAGTTACTTAGTTTGATGTACAGAATGCTTGGGTGACGATTTATTGAAAGGTCTATTTACTTAGAATTACTTAAACTAGCCTTTGCACGCGTAGATGTTGGGATTATCCCGGGAACATACTAGCGGGATAAAAAGTGTCCATGTCCTAATACTAACCTAGTTGTGTGATAAAGTTCATCGTAATCCATTCAGCTGTTAGAGTGTGAAAAGACGTTGGATGAATATTTACGGTCTCCTCTTTTCCACATAAAATAAAAATCCACATCTTTTCGTTCTTATATCAGCATTTAGCACTGGTTGACTGGCCTGACCCCTGTTATCCAATTATTGGTAATATCGATTACCCCGAGGGTAAGGATGAGGTACCGGTAGTATCGACGAATAACCCAGGAAGGACATTAAATTGTTTCCTGAAGCATGGAAGGTTATCGATGTGAGAGTGTTGGAGACATGGAATATTGCACAGTAAATACCTAGTTTTTAGATTTTACTGCTGTTGGTGTCCACGGGTAGATCTTGGGAGAATAAATCATTTGCATTCCATGGAAATTAGCTAATCATCTATAGTACATTTTGATACAAGTGGAGAAAGTATGTTATTGCAATCGAGGCGGAATTATAACACACGAGCCGTAGGCGTGGGTGTTTTTGAGCCGAGAATTGCAATAACAAATGTCCACAAATGACCTGTCTTGTTGCTACCCTATTTGAATTCGATTTCGTTAACAATTTCAAGGGTTTTATTTTTTTTGCACAGAACCCTAATTATTTTTCCAAAATAAAAGCAGCCTATGTTACTCCTTAAAGCATCAGCCAGTAAAAGTCCCGTCTAAATCGGTTCAGCCGTTTCCAAAAGAAATAATTTTCACATTGACGTGACGAGAGAAGAAGCGCCTTTCGGCTTCGTTAACGAACTTTTGCAACTTTTCTACCTCTTTTACATAATATATTATTTCGTCCACATCCATACACGCACAAAGAAGTACAAAGTTGCATAAAACCGAGGCAGAGAGACGTAGGCTGAATCAGTAATATAGTTGGTGCCAGTTAAGAAGAGAATAGCGGTCATTGCCCTTTCCCTAATATCTCTTCGTACGAACCAAAACAAATAAACCATGTATCCTTTTTCATTACAGAAAAATGTTGAAGATCACGATAGATGACGATTCCAGACTTGAACAAGCTTATTTTTGGTTTTCAAAGTTAAGAATTTTAATAAATGTAGGTGGGTCAATGACCGCTATTCTCATCTTAACTGGCACCAACTATAAAAAGTATGCAAATTCATCCATTTTATTCTATGCGTGATTTCCCTTTTTAGAAGATCGTGTAAAAAAGTGGAACCGAGGGATTAGTTGACTGTCTTTGTGTTCTCCTGAGAGCATACTGCGAGACGATCCATTGGGCACGAGTTTATGATCAGCTGCGTCCATGTTTTAATGTTTTAGGGGTTAATAAAATCTCTTTAAATCCCCGATCTTCTTGTTCGAATTTCTCTGCAGTAGGAGGCGCAGAGTTTGGATTTGTGCCCGGTTGATGGCAACAAGCTAGCCCTCTCATCATCATCAGCCTATTAATGTTCCCACTGCTGGGAAACAGCCCCCCTCTCTATGAAAGGGAATGGGCGATAATCCACCACGCGGGCCCAGTACGGATTGGTAGATGTCACATGTATTCGAATTTTTGGTTCTAGGACATGCCGGTTTCCTCACGATGTTTTCCTTCACCGTTTTGAGAGCAGTGGTGATGAAATAAATTACACAAAGTAATGATCCTGGCTGGGTACCCACGACTTACTGTTCGTAAGTCGGGGCCGCCACCACTGGGCCACCACTGCCCTCTAAGCAAGCAAGCAAGCTAGCCCTCTATTAAATTGGATTTAATCATAACTGGCGAAGTGTACACGTCTGCCTATCCCTTCGGGGATTACAGGCTTGATGTTATGTTATGTAATATTCTTTAGAACAGTCTGGTGTGTAGTAATCGCAATCAGAGGACGCGTATGAACCAGGACGAAACAAAAGGTGTGAAAAACTTCTTCGAAGCCGAAAGGCACTTTTTCTCCCGTCGTTTTCCCCGTCATTGCGATATTTTTTTTACCTGGGAACCTTCTAGTTACGGAGATATTGGGGGTCAAAGTTCCAACTTAATGGCAAGTTTTTTTTTAATACAAGTTTTTTGTAAGGTTTTTACTTTAAACATCTCCACGACCCCCGTCAATTCATCCATCAGCACAATGTTTTGTTACATTGAGTTTTGCCACAAAACATGATTTTTCACCCCAAAAAAATAGTCGTTTCCCAGCAATTATATTGCGTAAAGTTACTTATTTTGATGTACTGAATGCTTGGTTGACGGCTTCGTGATGAGGTTATTTACACCCTGTATAAGGAGTGTGTATAGATTGTAGTTTCTGTCAACCCCCATGGGAAAACAGCGTGAGTTTGGAAATGCAATGCCGGGAAAAATATGGAATACTTACGTAAACTCTACCTGCTACGATCTTTACACACTCAAAGCGCCTCGTCAATGTTCACACAAAAGAGAAGGACTTGTGAGAAATATGTTTTACTAGGTAATGCCCGCAGCTTCGCTCGCGTGGAGTGCGAAACTTCGTCCCACGGGATCATACTATCGGGATAAAAAGTTTCCTATGTGTTCAAGGCCGGAGTCTCGACATAGATAAAGACATTATCGTTAACTTTCGATCGCTAAAATAACAATGAATAAATTCGGTTGCAATAACAATTCTTGCGAGAAACACATCTTGGATGTAGAGACTTGCAACGCAAACGCAAGTCTCTACATCCAAGATGTGATTATCGCTAGCATCGTTATTGCAACCAATTTTTTTCGTAAGTAATTAGCGATCAAAAGTTTGCGATTTGTCGTTGTTAAGTAATTGGAACGCACCCAATTTAGGCTGTTTAAGTGGCTACACTATTGTCATTGCCTCTGTTTAACTTTTTAATTTATTCTCTCTGTTCTGTCAAACTCGTAATAAAACTCAGTTCCTAATTTTCATATCTGCATTTTGTATTTATTATAAGCAATCCAATCCACGAAATCCTTCAGTCGTTATAGACTATGTCGAGACTGCCGGCCGGTGATAACCTATCGGTATACGTATACAATTCCGTTTTGTGTGAAAGAGTAACAAACATCCATACATCCTCATAAACTCGCATTTATAATATTAAAGTAGGATATAATCGTTTGAGTTTCACTACTCTTATACCCCATAACACTCTCAACCAAAAAGTAGTAAAGCAGAGAACCACCCTCACCGTTAAAAAACGAAATGTTTTGTCTAGTCCATTTTAAAGGTCACGCTAGACGCACGTAGGGCTATTAACATTATCGACCCGGTGGTGTGGAAGTACTGATGTAAATTATTATATGTGTCTTCAATTTTATCCAGTAATTGGTTAGGTTGGATATACTAGTCATTTGAGGCTTAGTCTGAAAGTGGCGGCGGTGACTGAAAAGATGTGTGATAATCGGGTGTCGTGGTATGGACATGTGATGCGGAGGGATGAGGAAAATGTCGTGAGGAAAGTTTTGTGTATGAATGTGGATGGGTTGAGTGGAGGGAGACAAATGAAACGATGGATGGACTGTGTGATATGGCAAGAAGGAAGGAAGTGTCTGATGAGATGACGAATATGAGAAAAGTATGGAAGGAGACATGCTGCAACGCTGGATGTAATAACGTTAGTCACTTGAGAGCACATTATGAAATAACGTTAGTCACTTGAGAGCACATTATGAAATAACGTTAGTCACTTGAGAACACATTATGAAATAACGTTAGTCACTTGAGAGCACATTATGAAATAACGTTAGTCACTTGAGAGCACATTATGAAATAACGTTAGTCACTTGAGAACACATTATGAAATAACGTTAGTCACTTGAGAGCACATTATGAAATAACGTTAGTCACTTGAGAGCACATTATGAAATAACGTTAGTCACTTGAGAACACATTATGAAATAAAGTTAGTCACTTGAGAGCACATTATGAAATAACGTTAGTCACTTGAGAGCACATTATGAAATAACGTTAGTCACTTGAGAGCACATTATGAAATAACGTTAGTCACTTGAGAACACATTATGAAATAACGTTAGTCACTTGAGAGCACATTATGAAATAACGTTAGTCACTTGAGAGCACATTATGACCAGGTTGCCTACCACAACGTCTCAAAGCAGAATTGTTTTAATATTATTCCAGTGAGGGAAAGAGATGGTACTATACGACCTCTACAGCTCCGTCTCGTACCCACACTAGAGTTTGAATAGAACAAGACTGTTTTAAAACGTCATGGTAACCCCCCCAGTACACTAAAGTTTCCGACAACCACTCTAGAAAGCCATCGAATGCAGTCGCTGTGGCCGAAATCGGCTAGTCGGCATGATGATCATCAGGTTAGAAAATGATCATGAAAAGAAATATGGATACAGGGGCTCGTGGATCCGAATTCAGAGAGGCTACTTTGTGTAAATTATTGCATCAGTTGCTCTGAAAACGGTGACCTAACTGGCATATTCTGAAAACCTAAATTCGAAGACATGTAAGATCCAGGAACCGCAACACGCACACATCATAATTAAAAAAAGCTCAGCTGCATTCGGTTAGACTGGAAACCGACCCCAACATAGTTGGGTTCGGATTCCATTCCATAAGGCAGGCAGATGATGGTGATCGTCAAAATAAAATACGCATTTGAATTGAGAGTGTCTTACGCAGTTATCTCCTACAGGAGTCAAAGTCTATTGCTTTGAAGGTTGATTTTTTTTAAGTACCCTCAGAACAGGTAATGCAATTTAAAAATTGTTATCTCCAGTTAGCAAAAGGCAGAAAATCCGTAAGGCAACAACAATATAACGGAACATTAATTTATGGAAAACGATAAAACTCCATGATTTATACCACTCATAAAATGTAATACATTTTGATTGCATGATCTAAAACCTGCGTTTATGTGTTTACAATACATTTGAATGTTCAGATAAAAACTTTAATGGCTGAATAACTGGATTGGTAATTGAATTATAGAAACAAGACTGAAAATGGTGATTAGTGCGATGGCTTAATCACCGTAGTTGGTGATTTTTTAGGTTAGTTAGTTACTCTCTGAAAGGTTTATTAGTTAAAATAATTATCCATCCATACTTCCATTAAATCCTACTATCACATCGTCGAATTTATAAAATTAAGTAACGCTCTCTGTTCGTTACTTTTTATGCATTCCTAAATGGATTTAACAGCGGGTCTAAAATGGCCGCTATAGCAGAATCTACGCAGAATCTTAGCACGAATCACGTTAAAAAAATTAAATTCTTAAAATGGACTTTATGTCAATAGTCATAAAGTCCATTTTAAGAATTTTAAATTTTTATCGTGATTCACGAAACGATTCTGCTAAAGCGGCCATTTTAGACCCCCAGTTTTAGATGAAATATGGCACAGTGACAGCGTATCCTGAGTTATAATATAGGATATTTCTTTTCCCGGTAGGATGTTTCCGTGGGATAATTTTCGACCTCTAATAATAAATAAAATATAAACATTTTCTCTTATAAACCTCCTTTTTTACGAAACACCAGAAAAAACCTGATGAAAACACCGTGTGAGAGACGGTAAGTTCGTTCAGCGGAGCGAGCGGCCATCATTCAATCAATCACTCTTTCATTCATTCACTTACGAAGCGCTCCGAACATTTACAACCCGAGGTTTTTTCGCGATTTTTCCGTTCGATTTCGTTGAACGCAAAACATTGTTCAGTAATCAAATTCTTTTAAAACTGGTTAGGGAGATAAAAATGTTAGCCTTTTAACTTTTTGTTGTTTTGTTTTTGTGTGTTTTGGTTAAAGAAAATAGGTAGCTGTGTCTATTGGCACCTAAGGACCCGATTTTCTGCTTCCACGTGTATCCAAACACGATGAGGGTCAACTTAAAAAAACTTTTCAGGGGTCAACTTTTCTGAGGTACAGGAGAGCACTAACTGTCAACTCAATACATTTGCAACTGCGCAACCTTTTAACAAAAATTCATTGAGCTATTACTACTACGTATAGAGAAGACAGCGCGAACAAAATCTGTGCTCCGTTCAACTGCGGTCGGCAGGCTGCAGTTTACTCAATCGTCTATTTTTTTTTTTTAGAAGGGACCACTCGCAGATACTACTCGTTAAGGTTGTTAAACTGCTTAACCGGACTATCTGTGGTGGCCAAAAATTACTTTAAGCAGCCAGGACTTACAAACTAGGATTTTTAGTTAAATGAACATCACTAAGGGCACCCCCTGTGGAGTTCCGGCTTCATGTGGAGTTCGGGCCTCCTCAGTCGTTTGTTTGCCTCAGCATCTATTTATACGGGGTAAGCCGCCACCCCCCCCCCCCGTGCCGCACTCCCACGCTTGTTGCACAAATTTTGTTCGCGCTGTCTTCTCTATAGGTACTTATTAGTAATAGCTCAATACAAAAATGTAAATCTTTAGATATCACACTCATAATACATATGCAGATATATATCATCATAATTAATGTAATTTCATTTAGTATTTAGTAAATTTTATTTTATATTGTATTCCAATTTTTATAATATTTGAAAAAAAAATATGTTGTTGTCCTATGGTGAATGCTGCGTACATTAGGCATTAATACATACATTACATTACATTGTTTCACATTAATTCTTAGTATGTACTGCTGTTGGTGTACCAAATAAATAAATACACTAAAATAACGTAAAAGTCACCAGACCGCATGTTTGACTTATTTTTAAGGCGCAAACTATAAACTCTTTAGAATGGGCACCCTGCGTCTGAACGGGGAGTTCGTCCCGTTCAGACGCAGGGTGCCATTCTACAGAGTAAAACAACTATGTATTAATACAAAATGTCCTTATTTATATCATACTAGCTTATGCCCGCGGCTTTGCTCGCGTTTATTTAGAATATGACAATCAATTCGCACTACTAAAGTTTTTGCGTACCATGGCTACGTTGGGTCTATCATCAGGTACGGTCTGCTCATTATGGGGTAACTGATCGTTCGCCAAAAGGGTTTTTATAACCCAAAATAAATGTATAAGAGCCATATGTGGAGTTTGGCCGTTCGAATCATGCAGACCTCTATTTAAAAAATTAGGTTTACTCACTCTCACTAGTCTATATACTAGAAGTGGGAATATTTGAAAGATTTATCTCAAGAGATCCCACTCGTCTTGCTGTAACAAGATGCAGAAGCACACTTGTTCAAAATAACTGCTATAGTATGTCTGTCAAAATCTACAACAAAAACCTAAACAAATAAGAGAACTTCCATTTCATTATTTTAAGAAAAAACTTAAAAAATGACTGTATAAAAATGTATTTTACACAATTAGTGAGTTTTTAGCCTTTAAGCCCAACTGTACGTAATGGTTTCACTGCACGTACCAACCTAATATACACATCAACACGGTCTAGGGATATTTTAAAAAAAGCGAATTACTATCAATGTGTTAATTATTTATATGACATGTATATATTTAAAAGATACGTTATTTAATATTCTACCATTTTTTAATAATGGTTAAGGTATAGATTAAAATTTTCAGGATTTTATGGAAAAAAAATGAAGCATAGACGGAAACCGTATATGAATGAACTTTTAATTTGTGAGTAAAAACTGAAAAAAAATAGAAAAATCATTTAATTTGTGTTTATAAACTTGAAGTTAGTAGTCTGAGAAAGCGCCCATGATGTTCATAACACATCGGCAACGATTCGGCATGCTCAGAACAAGGTTGTCAATGGCTTGCTGCGGAATATTGTCCCATGTCCTTCTGAGGTGCGCAAAAAGTTGATCTTCTGTAGCCAGATTTTCAGGAACTTCCTTCAGAGCTCTTCTTTGCAGCATATCCCACGCATGCTCAATGGGATTTAGATCTGGCGATTGAGCAGGCCAGTCTAAGGCCCTAACATTATGTGCATGTAACCAAGCTGCTACCGTTCTCGCCGTGTGTGCCCGGGCATTGTCGTGCATGAGCAGGAAATCTTGCCCCATTTGTGTTCTGTGGGGCAAGATTACGGGCCCCAGCACCTGTTGGACGTATCGTTCTGCCGTCATATTGCCCCGCACCCAAACGAGATCCGTCCGTCCTCCAAGACGAATTCCTGCCCAAACCATAATTGTTCCTCCTTGGTATGGGTGAACTTCCTGAGGGTTCTGGAGACGGCTCCATCGTCCAGGAACTCGCCAAACACGCGTCCTTCGTGAATCTGGATGGAAGCCGAACCTGGATTCATCCGTGAACAGCACATTGGACCATTGGTCACGGCCCCAGTCCACGTGGTTCCGAACCCATTCTAATCGTCGTCCACGATTGCCTCTCCGTAAAGGTGGGACCCGGAGTGGTCTACGAGAGCGTAGATTGCTTTCATGCAGTCGCCTTCTTACAGTTTGGTCACTCACAAGCACTTGGTGTTCCACTCGCAGCCTTTGGACCAATTGAGTCGAGTTGCATTTGGTTGTGCTCGCGCAGTAATTTGCAAAAATCGGTCTTGTCTGGGGGTAGTGATGCGACTTGGCCCCCGGTGCCTCTCCGCTACTTCACCTGTGGCACGATAGCGTGTCCACAATCTTGAAATTACATTTTGATGGGTCCCTATGGCCTCAGCAACATTACGCTGAACAGATCCAGCTTCCAGCATTCCCACAGCTCGTAACATCTCCACCCTCGTCAAATGTCGGCATTGCATGGCTACAATACCTCAATTTTAACTTTATCTTTCGTTTAAAAATGAAAAAAAAACTGTAACTAAATGTAATTCGTATTTTTTTCTAAATTTCGCACAAATGAAAATTCCCTCTCCTATACATCAAGACATTTTTATGCCACCGAAACAAAGGAACTTTCAAAAATTTGAATTTGGAATTAGTCTGAGATAAATTACAAACAAATCGGTGTATAAAAGATTCCAATGCGGCCAGTACTTTTCGAGTTATTTAATTGAGTATGAAATATCCCTAGACCGTGTTGATGTGTATTATATTTGTTTTTTTTTGTCTATCATCAAGTGGTAATTGTTTTACAATAAACATTTTGTGAGTTTTTAGCCCATAATTAAGCCCAGCTATAATACTTATTGCGTTGTTTTAGTTTAGTTTTTATTCAACAATATTTACATGCTGAATTATAGTAAGCTGAATGTGTAGAACCTATTCATCTATAACACCTCAATGTACCATATTTCACGTAAATAAAGATTATTCTTATTCTATAATTATATAATTCAATCATAATTCGAAAGACACGTGGCGCAAGCTATTATCATGGCATAAGAACGTTATTGTTGATTTCCTCGGGAACAATACAAACAACAACAGAGCAAATTAAGAACCAGCGTGGATAATTACCTATCCGAAAATTATCAAAGAAAATAATTACCTCTATAATTTCGAACCCTGGTATCCAATAACCTTCTATACAATGGGGGCTCAACCGATATTGGATAGTAACCACTCTCTTAAGAATTCCTAATTCCCTGGCTAGCTTTGTTCAAAACAATTAATCACTAATTAATGTGAATATATAAACGCGCGCTCATCCCCTGAGGGGCTCAGCAGATACTTGAGAACAGCGTGTATCCCATCAAAAACATAATTATGTGAAATGAGAGCCAAGTTCAATATTATGATATAGGTATGCCTTGGTTGTTGACTTCAACGACAAAAGAAGTGAAATCTAAATGGGTGCCAAGTTCAATGGTCAGTCCTGAAATTCATTTATAACAACATAAAATATCATTTTTTCTTATAACTTAGGAGAATATATTGTAGCCTTTTTTTTATCCATGTTCCTTCATCGCCCTTTGTGTTCCAAGGTCTGACTTGGCTAGTTCTCATATACGAATTATTATGTTCAAAGGTTAGTTTCTATCAGCAAGCCAAATTTTCGGAATAATAAAATAAGAACCGAAAAGTAACAGGTTGAACTTGCGAAGGCTATAATATAATCCGTATATGAAAACTAGCCAAGTTGGAACACATAATATGTATCTCGCCAGTCTCAATATATGAGCCAAATTTGACAAGTTTAGGGGAAATAGTTTATGAGTTATGAGGGGCTTAAAAGTGGCTCCAAATGGTACGTGTAATATTACACACGGTGAGCTGCGCGCCAGAACTTGGCTTGACACGCTCCCGCGTGTCTAGATAGGTACTCAATTTGTTTCGTCCTTGTCCATACACGTGGCTTGCGAGTACTACGCACTTCAGTTTTTTCAAGGGCATGGCTGATAAGTTAAGTTAACTAGGCTTTTCTAGGTTTATCTATATTCATAATAATATGTTATTGTTGCGTTATTGTGGTTTATCTATTAGGAATTTCCCAATTTTGTTACCGATAAACGGCAATTTAAGGCCCTTCTAACCCTAAAATTAGCAACTCTATTTGTGGTGGTTCTAACTTCGTTTGAAATACTGTTGGAATAAAGTTCTAATCAGCTTGCACTACAAAGCGGTTGTTACAGTTACTGCGGCCGAATAGTGCGAAATGAGTGGTTTTTTGCGATTTACAAAAAATCTTTTGATTGGACTAAAAAAATAAATCACGTAAGACCTGCTTTATAGTTAGTTCAGTTAGTATGCAAAGTGTCATGATCTAATTTGAAGTACTTTTTGAATACCAGCGGTTTATTGTTCGATTTGGAGGTAATTTTGGATTTTTTTTCTATCGAGAAGTTTATGGAATCGTGTTTTCGTAACACATAGTACCTAGAATTAATCCTCAACTTTACCATATATTTATTTCAAAATTAATGCTGCAATATTTTAGGCGTAACGGAGGATCATGCTAAGCCATTTGAGGCATATATGGCCCTTAATAAGCTCGCTCTAAAAACACATGACACGGAATCCTCCATGATTACTCGGAATTACTTAGGTACCTACTTCACGCTTCAGGACTGCCCCCTTAGTCTAGTGGTCGAAAGACTGCTGAGCATGAGGTGCAGGGTTTGATTTCCGGGTCGGGCAGTGCTATTGGGTTTTTCCATCATAAATTTCTCAGTAGCAGCCACGGAGTTTGAATTTATGCCGGGTTAATGGTAAAAGGCTCGCCCCACGTAATAGAGACTTAAATATAACTGGCAACATGTGGGTGTATTTATTTAAGGACGTATTATACAAAGAAAAAAACATTTATAAAATTCAATAGGGTAGATAACACCATAAAACAATAATTCCAAGACACCAATCTCTAAAAAAACACTTTATTTTGGGCCTGAAAACCCGATTTATTTTCAACTAGCTGACCCACGCAACTTCGTCTGCGTCACATAAGAGAGAAAAAGCTAACAAAAGGAATACATTTTCCCCGTTTTTGCAACATCTTTCATTTATGCTCCGCTCCATTTGGTCGTAGCGTGATGTTATATAGCCTATAACCTTCCTCAATAAATGGGCTATCCAACACAAACATAATTTTTCAATTCCAACCAGTAGTTCCTGAGATTAGCGCGTTCAAACAAACAAACAAACAAACTCTTCAGCTTTATAATATTAAGTATAGAGTAATTGCCAAATTCGATTTTTGTTGCTTTGAAATCAATAAATAGTTGAGTCATTGAGTTGAATAAACAGTGACGTCACAGTTTGCTATTGCCATACAAAATCTATGAGAGAACCGCGTTTTGACAGCTCTTAAGTATCTCAATTGATTGGTGTGTCATCTACCCCATTGTCATTTGTTTTTCAGACTCAACAGATCCAGACAGACAGACTCAGAGCTTGTCATTACTGTCCTGGGGTGTCATTGTCCCCCACTAATACCTACTCTCTACTAAAGTTCGTGTTCAAATGAGACTTAAAAAAAGCTAGACGATAGCGAAATTCAAAAACATTTTTTCTAAAACAAACATTTCTTATAATTCTAGAAGTTAATTGTAAAGAATCAATACTGTCTTCAACAAAAAAAGAGGTCTTTAATCTTCAATTCATTATTGCTATTCGAAACGTGTAAGATGTAAAGTTGGGAAAATAAAATGTTTACCAAATTGATTACCAACCACAAATAATTATTTCACTGCTATAAAGCAGCAATTTTCTGTGTAATGGTCATCTTATAAAAGATGACCATTACACAGAAAATTGACGTAGGTAGTATACCATTATACTAAGTGTAAAAAAACATGCTTAAATGCAAAAATGTCGATAAAGTTGTTCTCCCCGTCATTGCGATCATTTTTTTGCTCTAACTACATAGACCATACCTTCCGGCAGTCTCGACATTAATAACGACGCCTGTCGCAAACTTTCGGTCGCTACAACAACAACAACAACAGCCCATAACGTCCACCGCTGGACATAAGCCTCTCCCATGATGGGAGGAATTTGCCGTAATCTCCACGCTTGGCAGGCGGATTGGAGATCGCAGTGATGAAAGACTAACAGAAAACCCTGCTGCCCATTCTCTGGTCTACGGGGGCGCAAGGTGATCTGCCTCAGACATTAGTCGCCTTATACGACACCCGTCAGTGTAATGGGTTGGTTCTATTCTACTCTGCCGGATACCACACGGCTAAATACGGTCGCAAAATAATAAAAAAAAAAATTTGGTTGCAATAACGATGTTTGCGAGAAACGCAAGTCTCTACATCCAAGATGCGTTTCTCGCAAGCATCGTTATTGGAACCGAATTTTTTCCGTATCTAGTCAAGACTGTCGGCCCTAGGAACCTTCTAGTTACGGAGGCATTGGGAGTCAAAGTTCCAACTTTTTACAAGTTTTTAATTGTTATGACTTTAATTATATCCACGACCCCCGTACTATTCAATCCATCCATCAGCACAATGTTTTGAGTGCGTTACATTGAGTCCTACCGTAAAACATAAGATCTTTCACCTAAAACAAAGTCGTTTCCCAGCAATAATTTTTGCATAGAATTATTTAGTTTTTGCTTGGTTGACGGCTTCGTGAAGTCAGTGTCCGGGGTGTCCGCAGTCAGTCCGCAACCTGTCCGTACCGGTTTGTCCGAACCTTTAATCACGTATTACAGAAGGCAAAGGGCGACCTTTTTCCTGTCACCGTGGAAGTCAATTTCCTCGTATTTCTTCCCTATTTGTCTCAAATACGCCCGCGGGAAATTGTGGGCTTGATCCGTAATTACAATACAAGTAAGTAAATACAATATTGAAGACTTTTCTGGTTTTCTTTTGTTCACCAAATAGGTGTATTGTTGTATTTTGCTATCAGTAGGCATGAGAGGGACAGTGATAGTTTTGACCTGTCAAACTATTTGACGTTTTAAATGTCAGTGTGTGTTATACGGCCTTACTGTGTTTAAAGAGAGATAATAGGCTAGTTTCCGCCATCAATAAATTGCAAATCTATTTATCCGTCAGTGAGTATTGGAAAATAATGGACACGTATTTTTTGTTTTTGTAAATTAATGAATATTGACAAAGATAAAACGCTTCAAATCTCGAGAGTCTAAGCTCGTGACTTCACAACGCACTAAAAATTATAGCACGGCGTGACGTATTGAGAATTTTAAAAGCGTCGTATCTTCGTCAATATTGGTTAACGTAACAAAACAAAAAATACGGGTCAAATATTTTTTGATAATCTAACTGACGGACTAATTAGATTTTTTTCAGGACACACGTCTATTATACGGACTAGTTTTATTAACAGGTAACGCCGGGAAACTCTAGAAGAGCATAACCTTATAGATGAGGTTCTTCAGAAAAGTCCAGCCTCGCGTAGCATGGCCGCCGTGGAAACGGGTTTTGTCGACTGACAATCGACAAAATGACAGATTTTCGAAAGACTTCTATTGTCCTAAGCATGGCGATGTTTGACATGTGGAAAAGAAAGGTTTCTATTCTTTAGCGACAAAAGTCTACAACGTCCGAGCATGGCGATAATTTTTTGTCTACTTTTGACACTGGTTGTAGGAATAGTTTCTTGTCACCAAATGTCAAAAAGTCTACAACACATTAGACCTAGACAAGATTATTTTTATAAATATAATTTGTGTTTGCAAGCCATTTTGTTTTTAAAAAACATGTCGGGGTCCTACCGTCGCCATCTCCTCAGTTTTATGCCATATGAAACGCTGTACGAGCTCTAACCGGGACCTTCGATATCCCGGAAAACGAGTCCCTTGATGATAATGCCATCTAGCTGATTTCGGCCACAGCGACTGCATTCGATGGCTTTCTAGGGTGGTTGTCGAGTGCTTTGGAGGAACTCGTGGCTAAATAATAACAGCCGCTCGGGTCGATCGTTAGGTTAAGCCGTGCTTGCCTAGGTTGGTCTGTGGATGGGTGACCATCCATTACATACCGAGTTTCCTCCGCGCCTCGGAAAGCACGTTAAGCCGTTGGTCCTGGCTATCAATTGTAGATCTTTGACAGTCGTTAGGGCCCAAAAAGTCTGAGAACCGGTCTTACCAAGGGGTATCGTATTACCCGGTACTAACTGGGTTGTGGGGGTCAGATAGGCAGTCGCTCCATGTAAAATACTGGTATTCAGCTGCATCCGGTAAAACTGGAAGCCGACCCCAACATAGTTGGGAAAAGGCTAGGCAGATGATGATGTCGAGTGCTTTGGTGTGCTGCTCTTTCATGTGCTATCAAGTGGCTAGCATACATCATCATCAAACACATCAGCCCGAAATCACCCACTGTTGAGTAAACGCCCCCTTTTATTCCGCCACAGTTCCCGGATCTGTTACTACTGTTTGCATCAATTTGTTTGCATCTTTTTCCTTTCAAACAAATTTAATGTCATCGTCCACCTTGCCTGATATTAACCACCGCCCATGGAACATTATTTTTAAGTAAACAACAAAAACTAAGTAAGAAACTATTATCTTACCAACTGAACATTGATGGATATTTTAAGATAAGTATAAAAATCATGAGATTGTTAAAGATGATATGAGATTGCAGGGAAGCAAGAGATCCTGTGATCTCTTCTAAGGTGATGAATATAATATCAACAAACAATCTAAAAAAAATATAATCAATTCTATTACTTCTAGATCGCAGATGCTGAGTGCAAAATTCTCAATGTCACTCCGTTGCTATTGAAAACATTCTATGTCTTTGTCTTCGTACAAACTCGAGTCGATGGGTCGCCGCATGCTCGGGCATGTCAAGACATTAAGACATGTCAAGTTGTATAGAAAAGAGTTTTGTCGAGTCTTGTAGAGTAGAGATAGAATCGCCATGCTACGCGGGCAGATAGTAGTTGCAACCGGCTTGCGTGTATTATGACCAGCATGTATGAACATGGATGAGATGAGACGAATGGAGTATGTAAGGATCGTAGCAAGAGGCGTTCAGTGGTTTCTGCCTACCTCCTGGGAAAAAGGGCGTGAATGTTTCATGTTTGTATGTTTTAAAAACGGCTCATAATTAGGTGCTGGTGTCTCGTTCTTTCTTTTTATACTGAACTAGCGGACGTCACGCGGTTTTACCCGCATAGTTCCCGTTCCCTTAAGAGTACGGGGATAAAATATAGCCTATGTTACTCAGTAAAGTCGTGGCTGTCTAATAGTGAAAAAAAATTAATCTCCACGCTTGGCAGGCGGATTGGAGATCGCAGTGATGAAAGACTAACAGAAAACGCTGCTGCCCATTCCCTGGTCTACGGAGGCGCAAGGTGTGCTGCCTCAGACATTAGTCGCATTAGTAACTGCATATCGCCTTGCTATAGCGCAGCTTTGTCATGTATAGCCAAAGACATTCAAAATATATTACTAGCTAGTCTTTTTAATCTCTTTGTGTATAGCACATAGTTTATTGCTCCCTGTATGACTGGTAGCATCCATGTGAGGTCAAAACTCAATTTATTTTACAATCAGACAAACTGCTTGGTTCAATCGTAAATAATACGATCGAAAGAAGTCTGCGAGATTTTTAAAATCTATTCGTTTCAAAGCTTTATTTTCTTTTCAAGGAGCAAGCAATATTTTAAAAACGTTGTCTGCGTTTTGATTGTAGACGCAATATCCTTGCTCATTCTTCTTTGAGAGAAAAACGCAGTAATTTGATTTTTTTACTACCATTTGATAAAAGCGTCTTCTCAACAAGATAATTTTATCTTATTTCTTTTTTTGGTTTTCGTATAAAGAACACAACATTTTGAGCTCTCTAATTTTATTCGATATAACGATCAGTTAATATAATAAACAATTGATATAATTTAAAAGTTACTAATTTTTATAAGCATAACCTACATTGAATATAAAATCGTTTGATATACCACTAAAAAGACATTAAACTTATTTAGTCTAATATGATAAAACGCGTGGTTTTTATTTCCTGTAAAAATATGCAAACAAGCATACACCATACATACATATATTTTATATATTTTAAACACTAGGCCTAATGATTTTCGATTAAATAAACGTTAAATCCAATAACGTTATACGAAATAAGTTTTAGAGTAAATAAATATTATATCTAAAAAAAATATATCAACAGTTGGTATAACTCATGTTTATTATATCTTGTGAACGTTATTGAAATGAAAATATACCAAATAACTTTATATGTTATGAGACGCACCCCTAAAAATGTTAAATTCTTTTTCATACGACATGTCACTCGATAGTTAATTAGAAAAACACGTCCTGAGACCCCCAAATTTTTTGGATGGAGCATCCGCCATATTGATTTCTTTCGCATAAAATGTAGTAGCATATAGCTACGTCACCGTAATAACAAATCGTTTGACATCTCATTTATTAAAATCGGTTCAGAAGTTTAGGCCCAATGGTTGAACATAAAAATATTACGAACATCACACTTCTAGCTTGGCCGTAGTCGGTTAAAAATGGAAGGATGTAGAAATAATCATTCAGTATTGGTTTGGTCCATACCAATACTACACCCCTAGCCAAGTTACTAACGTTTCGTATCGATTCTCTTTCTACAATCGTAAACGCCTCGGGCGGCGCGGCGTAAGCGATGTAGAAAGTGCTAAATTGGTAGCCAAGTTGACACGACTGAGTCGATCGCTCGTTCTCTAAACCTACACTTTAGTCTAAAGTGAGCGTTCCTACCAAATAGTTTAGCGATCAACATTGTAGAAACGATAACATTCTATCCTATCATTTTGAACGATGTAAGCTTGTCTACGTATTTTCTATTCGTTTGTGTTGATCACGTGATTTAACGTTGATATGATGTCATTCTCATTCATTTGAATAGTTTTCTACTAGCGTTAACGATTGTAGATTGTCAACTTGGCGAGGGGTGCTGCTTACTCTATATCTGGTCTATACCAATATTGCTTCTAAGACGGACGAATGGAAGTTGATCACGATCAAGATCTGACATAATCGTCATCTACTAAGAAATTAACTTCATAACACTTTGCCCGACCTGAGAATCTAACCCAGGACTCAACCCCACACTTAGAAGTCGCACTTGAGACCAAGAGAGCAACGAAGCAATCCGGAGCTTCCGTAAACACAGCCATTATTCTCATAATTTCGATAGAAGAAACTCTCATTATAATTAAAGTGAATGACTGCTCATAATAAGTCCATAACATCACCCCACCCCCTAACTGCGTTAGCGCGGTGATACGAATAATAATGTGGATTTGCATGTTAATTACAACTTAACGGGAAAGTGGAGAAATACATCTATTAAAAGTTTATGTGTGGAATTATCTCGCTTTTCTTATTAGGTATATGATTGTGAAGTATTTTTGAAAGAAATTCTATATCCTAATCAGGTACCCACGGGTTTTTTAAAATATAGAAGTGATCAATAATCATATCAACAACAAAATAAACTTACGAAAATACATTTTAAATTTTAATACAAAACTAACAATAAAACTTGCAAAATGCAAACTCCAAGACTAACAGCAAATATTTCAACAAACTCTTCCATAAAACAATATCTCTCTTCTCACTCGATAATCGAATCCCGCTCTAAACAAAAACACAATAAACTCCTGAACAAAACATTCCAAGTATTCCAACCACCTTTTTATCTCTCATTCGTTCATCGACCGCTACCATTCACTCATTCGTTCAGAGAGCAATCAACATGGATATCGTTCAATTCTACAAAAAAAGATGTAAACTTAGTCCCTTCATTAATTCCATTGTGTTTCTCGTACTTTAAGGGTTCAGTACCCCTTTTTTTTGGGATGGGATGGGTTGGGAAATCATCAAATGATTCCTCCCGTTCTGGGCGGAGCAGGGGGAGTGTCAGACTTTTACTGACTAAAACCCACCCATGTTCCTTCATCGCCCTTTGTGTTCCGGGGCCACGGTATCTCTTTCGAACAGTCCCGCAACCATGTTTTGTACCCCTGATGTTAAGTCTCCACTGTCTGTCCGTCGGTCACAGGGATGTATCTATTGAATCGTAATAGGAAGACACTTGAAATTTTGCAAATTGTGTATTATAAGTCGGTTATTTTTATTTTTTTGCAAAAAAGTTTATATTTTGCGCTTTTGAGTTGTGGTATCTCACACAAATCCTTGTCAAGTATCAATTTTACATTGTAACTTGAAGTTAAAAAAACATCATCCGCATATACGAAGCAGATCCTGACGTGATGACCATGGACATCAAACAAAAATAATTTTCTAAATCTGTTCCAGGCGTCTTCGAGTACAAACGAGCTTAGGAACATACATAAAAATAAAAGATTCCGACGAATTGAGAAGCTCTTCCTTTTTTGAAGTCGGTTAAAATATGATAAAAATTAAAGGGGATATGTGGGTTGTAATGTGTATGTCTTTTACATGTTTTTTACTTACATTTTTGGATATTATTAACCTGAAAATTTAAGCATTCGTCCTCCCTAGGTAGCTTCATGGTCATTTCTTGGAGGCTTAGCAACGGCTTTGGCCTTTTTACCTTGTAATTTATGTTATTTAAGTTTTTATCTTTATTAAATCTTTGTTTACTTTTGTGATGTCAGTTAGTGGCAACCCTAGTTTTATTTTTAATTTATTGCTGGAGCTATTTGTAGGTTGTATAGGTAAATCACATCGACCTCATTCGATTTTCTTTTTAATAATTTTCTAATTTTAAAATGTAAATATCTGGAGTTGACAGGAGCCTGGTGGTGGAATGGGCAGTCTACGTTCAGAGCTGAGAGCAGTAACACCTCTGAGAAGCTCCATAAAATTATATTTAAAAGGGCAGTTTCCCTTATTCTTCGGTTTTAAGTCGGCCTCTCTTCGTGCCGCACCAAGAACACCTGGAAACCTTGATGTTTGAGCTACACAAGCCTGATGAAGATTTGATGCTCCTTGGCCCTCCTCCTACGGCCTGAGGATTGACGGTCCTCGGCCGTCCACCACCGTCTGAAGACGGATGCCCTCGGCCCTTCTCCTACGGTCTGAGGATTGACGGTCCTCGGCCGTCCACCACCGTCTGAAGACAGATGCCCTCGGCCCTTCTCTACGGCCTGAGATTTGATGGTTCCTCGGTCCTCCTCCACAGTCTGAAGACGGACGTTCTTCAGTTATTTATTCCATTCTGCGTTTCATCTTCAGTACTTTCCGCCAGCTTCACTGGCATTAGTAATTAAGTAGCTCCAGCCTTTAGATTCTTTGTTAATAAATTCTTATAACTCGTCCCCTTTATTTCTTTTAATTAATAGTGCTCCCCTCCAGACTGAAAGTTAGGTAGGTGAGTGCTCAGAGTGACCTTACAGTTTTGTGGATCCTATCCAGGAAAATGTAACGTTACAGGGTAAACTATGATAAAGGATATTATTTCGAGGTTATTTAACTCAACCATTTATAAAAAACATAAAGTATTAAAATATTGTACGCTGAAATCCAATTCGCTGTTGGCCGTTTTTTTTTTTGTATGATGTAATGTTTCTAGCAAACTTTTACAACGACCAATTAAAAACATTGGTACTGAAGCCTGAGAACTTTTCAAATGCTCTGGTACTGAATTTCAGGGGTTTTGGAGTTCTTTCAGAGGGAAATATGTTAAAATGTGGGTCAACGTTTGATGTAGGTATGTCAGTTAGAACGTGGGTCGAGTCTGTTGTCTTGTATGTTGCATTTCATTTTGTGAATGAATGAATGAATGTATTTAGAATTCTTCTTCTTTACCGTGTGGTTAAAGCCTAACTTGGTGTCAGAGTTTTTATGCCGGCCCTAGGCCTCTGACTTAGCTTTAGAAAAAAAAAATAAAGACGATTAAGAATTTATATTTATTCAATGAGATAATCGGACAGATCAATGTGGCGACACTTGGGGGAGGCCTATGTCCACTTGTGGACGTCTTTCGGCAAAAATGACGATGATGAAATGAGTTAAAATACATCATTTACGAACTATGAACAGACAAAATAATTTACCATAATATTTAGATGTATGTACCTACATGACATGTATCAAAAGTAGAAAAGAACTACAATTTGTCAAAAAATTCGTCCGCATCGCTGTCAACGAGAAAAGTGCTCAGAAGGCTGACAGATTGTCACGTTCAAATCCAAATTATAGCTCGTGTCTAAGTAATAACAGCCGCACGTGTCAATATCCAAGGTAAAGCAGTGCTTCTCTAGGTCGGTCCTTGGTGTGGTAACCATCATTATGTACCCATACCATAATTTGGTGCAAGAGGAGCTCGTGGCTAAATAATAACAGCCACTCGGGTCGATCTTTAGGTTAAGCCGTGCTTGCCTAGGTTGGTCTGTGGATGGGTGACCACCCGTACATAACGAGTTTCCTCCGTGCCTCGGAAAGCACGTTAAGCTGTTGGTCCCGGCTGTCATTTGTCCATCTTTGACAGTTGTTACAGGTAGTCAGTGGCCCAAAAAGTCTGACAACCAGTCTTACCAAATGGTATCGTATTACCCAGTATGAACTGGGTTGTGGAGGTCAGATAGGCAGTCGCTGCATGTAAAATACTGGTATTCAGCTGCATCCGGTTAGACTGGAAGCCGACCCCAACATAGTTGGGAATAGGCTAGGCAGATGTGTGACCATAATTTGGTGCAAGACACCATTAATTATTGAAGACAGGGGGTGTCGATTCTGTTGTGCACAAACTAAACTTAATTTAGGCTATTGCTATCTTTTACTAAAAGGCAGTGCGGGAAAAGGACGGCTATAGCTATGAACTAAGATAGAGATGTCAAACTAGTTTATGCCTTGCGCCTCACCGTGTTTTCGGTCGACATGCTTTTACGTGCACCCTTCATTTGTATGGAAATATTAGTTCCAACTAAATTTGACAGCTCTAAATTACGTCGACATCTCTTTCTCGTTTTATTATATAGAGAGAAAAAGATAGCAATAGCCTAAATCAAGTTTAGTTTGTGCACAACAGAATCGACACCGGGTCGCTATTTATATTTATTTACTGCCTCGTTAGTATAGTGGTCGCAAGTACGATTGCTAAGCATGAGATTCGATTCCTAAGTTATGAATTTCTCAGAAACAGCCGAGGATTCTGGGTCTGTGTCCGGCTGATGGCTATAGGCTCACTGCCCCTAATACATGGCACTTAAACATAATGAAAATCAAACAAAATAGTCAAATGACTTTAAGGTACGCGTCTGTCTAACTAAACCATCGGTGATTATAGGCGTGATTATGTTATGTAGTCGCGATTTATTAGGTTTTTACGTTGTCCGTCACCTTGGCGGCGTTATGTCTGCAATTAATGTTAACTGTGCAAGTTTACGTCTAACGTCGACGGCAGACGAATAACTTATGATGGTGGAAACTTTCCGTGACGACGGCCATCTTTGATATTCAGTTTGATGTTGTTTGAGAGAGATCTTCCTGGGACATACCGGAAATGTAAGTAAATTGAAGTCTTCTAGAGAAAATCAGTGTTTGTCATTATCCGGATAATTATTTCTTAATCAACATAATTATTTATACGCCGATTCGTAACTTGAACTCTTTAATAATAAATAAATAATACGTTTATTTTCTCATCACAAACGTTACAGTGAACATGTAAACATTTGTGACAGACTGGTGCCGTGCGGATTAATTATTATTTTGAGTTACCTACAAGTAATTACTACTAAAATAATTATGATGTGTGAGACGCGGAGATGGCCTATGGAGCAATGGGCAATGGCCAATCGAGTGATGGGCCAAGGTTATGTCAAAGAAACTAAAGCTGAAGCACATTGGGTTGACGATATCGTCAAAATCGCAGTCTGGATAAGGGACGCACAGAACCGGGAAGTGGCAGAAGAAAGGGGAGGCGTTACCCAATTTTTTCAACACTCACTCACTCGTACACTCTCCCTACGCAACATAACCCCTCCCCCACACAGGATTACATCATACACTCACTCACATACCCCTCCCCATACACTCACTCACACTTAACCAATTCACTCAACACATCGCCTTAGCGACAAGCACATTCACTTTCTCACTTTTATTTATTTTGTCTTTTTCATTTTCATTGTATTTTTCTAATCTACATTATTCTTTAATAATTGTAAAAAAAAACAAGTTTGTTAATGTTAATTTAAGTTATGGAAGAGTGGAGTTTCCTAACACAGGCTTTAGACATCTAAAAAGAAACTCCAATCACTAGTTTGTAAGAAAAACTTGGCAAAAACATTTTTTTTTTTTTTACTACTCAACAGTGGGCAATTCCGAGCTGTTAGGATGATGATGAGCTCGTGAAACTGCCTAAAATAAACCCTGAATCACGTTCACTGTACCAAAATATACCAAAATGTCGGTCTATCCGTGACCGTAGCCTATAAGGCAGCTCATTTAGTTAATAAGGAACATAAATAATCTCTTATCTAAATTAACCACGTGTTAACCTAAATTTAATCGTTGTTTTGTTAATCAGCGGTTTAGCGATGTAATCGTGTGTTAAAATTTAACGCGTTTTAAACGCTTGTTAATTATATTTGTAGAGATTAATTTTAAATGCTTGGTTGACATGTAAGTTTAGTTATTTTCAGGTCTGGGAATGCTATTTTGTCTGGTTTTTATTCGTAAAAAATACTGGTGTCGATTCTGTTGTGCACAAACTAAACTTAATTTAGGCTATTGCCATCTTTTACTAAAAAGCAGTGCGAGAAAAGGACGGCTATGGCTATGAATAAGTTAGAGATGTCAAACTAGTTTATGCCTTGCGCTTCACCGTGTTTTTCAACCGACTTCCAAAAAGAGGAGGTTCTCAATTCGACTTTTTTTTTTTTTCTTTTTTTTTTGTGTTTGTTACCTCAGAACTTTCGACTGGGTGAACCGATTTTGATGATTCTTTTTTATTTGAAAGCTGGTGCTTCCCGTGTGGTCCCATTTAAATTTTGTTAACATCTGGTGCTGATCTTCGGAGATATACAATGGAACTCTTCAAAAATAGACGGCAAATCTGCCGTGAATATTGCAGTCGCTTGGATGTTTATTTTTTATCCAATATCATGTCGTAACATCACGCCTCTATGCACTGAGGGGGTACACAGATGTGTACAATACACCCAGATTTCGACAGTTAGGTATGTTAAGTTGGTGCGATCGTGTTCCGTGCGCGCCTCTTATGACGTAACATCACGCCTGTATGCTATGAGGGGGTACGCAGATGTGTACAATACACCCAGATTTCGACAGTTACGTACGTTAAGTTCGTGTTCCGCGCGCGCCTCATCGAGATGTCAGCAAAAGGGACTGTTGTAAAGAGATACTGCGGCCCTGGTACACAAAGGGCTAAGAAGGAACATGGTTAGTCAGTAAAAGTCTGACACTCCCTTCCGCTCCGCCCAGAGCGGGACCCGTAATTTGATTTCCCATCCGAAAAAAAAAACATGGTATGTTGTTCCATATATTTGGGATACGCCTATTACGCATATACCATGACATGTATTTTTAACAATGTCAAAGAAATTCATGGCAAATATTTGTTTGGGAACAACTAAAAATGGAAAAATAAAAAAATAAAACCGGCTTCAAAAACACACAAAACAGTGAAAACTAACTTTAGCTTCAGAAGTCTAGTTATTTTTCACTTTTTTGTGTGTTTTTGAAGTCGGTTTTATTTTTTGCAAAAAAGTTTTAGTCGACATGTTTTTATGTGCACCCTTCATTTGTATGGAAATATTAGTTCCAATTAAATTTGTCAGCTCTAAATTACGTCCGTCTCTTTCTCGTTTTATTATAAGTAGAGAAAAAGATAGCAATAGCCTAAATTAAGTTTAGTTTGTGCACTACAGCATCGACACCATTGTTTGCGAAAAAAATGCTTCTATTCGGCAAAATAGCCTGTTTTGTGAAAACTGCTGCGACATAAGTCTCTTGTCTGCAAGGGGACGCAACGGTAAGTTGTCTGAATGATATTTCTTGTAAAAATATTATGATTTCAAAGAGCGGCCATGGAGCTTCGCTTTGAATTACTTTGAATGGTCAACTACAGTAGGTACTTTCACAAGTTACCTTGTAAGTACTTGTAATTTACTACAGTACGCACCTCATTTGAAAGACAAATACAAAAGGTATGAAGCTGAAGTCACAGTCACAAGGCACTTACACACAACTGATAACTTACTACTAGTTAAAAAGTTCCAAAGATCACATGACCTAATTTCATTTAATATACTTTTTTTTAATATAACGATGAATTGATGTTATACTATCTGTTATTATTCCATATATTACACACCCGGAAATGGACATTTTGCGAATTGGACATTTTTCGACCACTGGACATTTTAACGAATTGGACATCCTGCGCCTAAACGAAGTGCCTGTAATGGCAAGTAAGTGTCAAATTGAAATAAATACTTGGACTTCGAGTTTGATATCGCTATCAGTGATAAGACCGCTATTGTAACCATAGAATTAGCGATATTGTAAAACAGTTGTGTTTCAATTTTGGTCAACAATAAAGTATATTCTAATCTAACAGCATTCATTCATATCAACGTCTACGAGCAAGCTGTAATTTCATAATATTTTTCACATTGCTTGCAAGGAGACAGCGTACGCCATCTTTTTCAATTCAGACTGATCCCAGCGTGACTCCAGCTAAATCTGGGGGATTTAACTAAATCGCACCGGAATTTACTAAACTCGGATATAAAGAATGTATTTGCATATCATTTTATTTTATTTCTGTGTTTTTACATTTTCTTTTTCTTCTAATTTGGCTGATGGGTAGTGGTTGTTCGTTGAAATATTTCTGAATTTCAAAGATGAAGATCGAAATCACAGATCATAGAAACAGACAGCCAGGATAAACGGTTTAACGTGCTTGCCGAGGCACGGAGGAAAATTTGTATGTAATGAATGGTTACCCATCTACGGACCGACCTAGCCAAGCATGGCTTAACCTTGAAGGTTGACACGTGTGGCTGTTATTATTTTAGCCGCGAGCTCTGTAGTACATCAACCAAAATTAAAAACAAACACGACCTAAAAATTACCAAGTTAAGAACCCCTACACCCGACCCCAATGCCTTAAGGTCTCAAAGCTTAAGGCCCAAAAGCCCCCAAAATAATCCAACGAAGACAAAAGTCAAGTCCTTTATTAATAGTACGCCATTTGTCGTAGTAAATGGGAATTTCCCATCTAGTACGCAGCTGCAGCGTTCTTTAGCGTAGCGATTAGGTAAACTGATGAACGTTATTTACTCGTCGGAGTGCGCTGCGGTGGGAATTTGTTCTTATTGTGTTGGGAAAATTGTGTTGAGTTCTTTGTTATTGAGTGCGAAGATAAAATATGAGGGAAGCAAAAGGGGTGGATTCGTAAGAATGCATTCTGATATTCTGTGATTATAGTAGCATTATGATCTACTGTTACTATCTATGCCAACTGGCCAAGACTATGGCGTGACGGTCAGATTTGCTTTTCCCATTTCGGTATGTATTTCATAAGAATAGTTAATCTATACTAATATTATAAAGAGGTAACATTTGTTTGTTTGTAAGTTTGTATGTATACGGGGTAATCTCCGGAAGTAATAAACCGATTTTAAACATTCTTTCACCATTAGAAAGCTACATTCACCCTGAGTAGCATAGGCTATATTTTATCCCCGTACTCCCACGGGAACGGGAACTATGCGGGTGAAACCGCGGGACGTCCGTTAGTGAGTGATAAAATACATATTATCTAGATCAAGTTATCAAAGTAGTTCTGTTTGTATGGCCTTTTAAAACATTGTCCTCAAGTAGCTTTTGATTTACTTATTTGTATACTGACTAACTGTTGCCTACGATCTTATTCCGCGTACGCGTAAAATTACTGAAAAATTTTAATCAGCCATCGTCGATACTCGTACAAAGGAACTCTCACCTTTGAATACCATTATCTATCAGAAATCAATGTCTCCACTGGTCTCCACAAAGTTGTGTGACATGCAAACTTAGTTATATGTGTGTATCCGATTATCAGTATTGAAGATCGCATCGTTGAGCACGGATGCAACTATCATAGAAACACAAGAGACAGAGTTTGTGCGGGCATGCGCGTTTAACTCTAAGGAAAGCGCAACGAACAAACGTGTGTTTTTAGATAGTCCGGGATTCTCGTATATATGTTACGGCTAATAGCCGAAGTGCGGCTACACCTAGTTTTAGCCGGCTAAAACTAGGTGCAGCCGGTCATATGCAGTTAAACCTAGGTGTATCCTCTTATCTTTGGTTAGAACTAGGTCAAGCCTTCATCATAGCGGCTAGAACTAGGTGCAGCCGCACACAGGTGGATGGTCTATGTCGGGTGCCCCAAGTCGGCCTAGGCAAAACTAGTTTGTCATCAACCACCTCATTACTGAACTGAAAACCTAGTTCCAGGCGATGATAAATAGGATACACCTAAGTTTAACCACCGGTGTGTGGCTGCACCTAGTTCTAGCCGCTATGATGAAGGCTAAACCTAGTTCTAACCGAAGATAAGAGGAAACACTAGTTCTAGCCGGCTAAAACTAGGTGTAGCCGCACTTCGGCTATTAGCCGTAACATATACACTAGGTTCGTTACAGTTTTCGTCGAATACGCCTCGCTATTATAAGTCACCTCCTTATTGGGCAGAGTTCCTGCTATAGTTGGTGCCAGTTAAGATGAGAATAGCGGTCATTGCCCTTTCCCTTCGTAAGAACCAAAACAAATACACCATGTATCGTTTTTCATTACAAATAATGTTGAAAATCACGATAGATGACGATTCCAGACTTAAACAGGTTTATATATAGGTACTAAAGGCTTATTTTTGGTTTTCAAAGTTAAGAAGTTTAATAAATGTAGGTGGGTCAATGACCGCTATTCTCATGAATCTTATCTGGCACCAACTATAGCAGCAATGGCATTCTGGCGATAATTGCGGAGTAATTTGACTGCCCTATTCCAAGTAACATTAGGATGCATTAGGGTGATGATCACATCATTACGATTAAAAAATTATACATTTCAGCTATAATAAGATCTCAAAAAATGCTATGTATACAGGCGCTTGAGTATTAAAAAAATAATAATATGAAAATAGCATAGACAAGAATCAAACGGCCGCCGCGGCTGTACAACAACAGGCTTTTCAATCAATGCAAAGAACAACGCTTTGCTTGTTTATTAAAATAACATAGCGATTAGTTACAGATGTTAGGAATTAAATAAAAACAAAACTGTTTCACTGACACCATTATTTTGGTTGCTAGTTCAATCATTCTGTGTAGCATAAATATTGTACTTCGTTTTAATTACAATTATTTTTCAATGGCTCTTGCCCGCGGTTTCGCCCGCGTAGTGTCCGATAATTGTCCCACGGGATAGTATTTAAAGGATAAAAAGTATCTTACGTATTAACCAAGATTATAAACTATCTATGTGCCAAAATTCATTCGAATCCGTTTATTAGTTTTTGGGTGAAAGAGTAACAAACATCCATCTATCTCACATACTATTTATAACAGCAGTAAGATAATATATACTATCAAAACAATAGGCTAGTTTCCACCATCAATAAATTGCAAATCTATTTAGTCCGTCAGTTAGAGTATTGGAAAATAATGGACACGTATTTTTTGTTTTTGTAAATCAATGAATATTGACAAAGATAAAACGCATCAAAACTCGGGAGTCCTGACGTCAGGACGCACTAAAAATTATAACACGGCGTGACGTGTTGAGAATTTAAAAACGTTGTATCTTCGTCAATTTTGGTTTACATAACAAAATAAAAAATACGGGTCAAATATTTTTTGATAATCTAACTGACGGACTATGTAGATTTTTTTAGTTGACAAGCCTATTCAGCGGTTGATCTCAAAACGTAGTGTCATGGATTCCTTTTTGGAAATATTGCCAAACATTTAACAACTCTTTACTTAACAAGAGGGTGTAATATTTTTCAAGTCAACATTGAAAGCTGCAACATGATGGTAAAACTATCAACCATTTTTGCTCGTAACCTGCTTACGCTGAAATGGATGAAAGACTTGATAACCCTTGAGGGTTGGGAAATTTTATGGTGTTTTGCTTGAGCAAAACACCATAAAATTTCCCTAAATAACCTCTTCCTTTTGCAAGTCGGTTAAAAATAGCACTTGAACATCATGCTGAGTGGTAAACTGCTTTTCACAGTCACGACTTGCAAGCTGTCAACTTTTTTTTGTTCCTGTTGTGTTCATAAATATTTGTTATGCGTTGTATGTTTATTGTTTACTAGCTAATGCCCGCGGCTTCGCCCGCCCGCAAATTATATACTGAAATCTTCCTCTTGAATCACTCTATCTATTAAAAAAACCCGCGTCAAAATCCGTTGCGTAGTTTTAAAGATTTAAGCACTCATAGGGACAGACGCGGCGGGCGACTTTGTTTTATAATATGTACGTAGTGATAGTGATTTTATTTTATTTGTCATTTTGTATGCACGTCATGTTCTTGCGACGATTAATAGCTATTTATTCACCAAGGGGAGTAAGGCACAGATTACTAATCGAGTGTGCATTTGGGCCCGATGCGAAGCGGAGGGCCGTGAACCACAAGTTTAGTAATCTTACCCTCGAGTGATATATACTGTTTTATCTACACCCATGCTATAAAACCTCTATAAAGGTATCTGAAACAGTTAGCTTATGGCCAACATTAAAACAGCCAGTGTCATAATAACCATTATAACACCCAAACGGGTGTTATAATGTTGTACTGAATTTCATTATGCAACTCGTTTTAAAAAAAGAACATCGAATGTGGTAGTGAATCAAACGTCTAGCACTACCACAGCGCCGTAATTAAAAAAAAAAAATTATAGGTTAATTCGAATTCACGTCGTATCCCGCCATTTTTGTTCGACATTTGGATATTAGTATTGCATTATGTACTTTGTTGTTTACAAAAATTAGTGACACAAGCTTTGTGAATTTTGATAATTGAACAATCCAAAATGTAAATAATTATATTACTACATAATATACACGGTTTGTTTGTATTAAATACAAGCAATTCAACTTTCCATGAATTTACATAGACTTCTTAGAACACTGCAACACCCTATGGTTTCAGAACCTTTTATGGAGGATTCATATCATGGATGTAGATAAAGTCTTGTATGCAACTGTACATAATTAGGTATTAAAACACTCATGTGATACTATTATCACACTCGGCTTCGCCTCGTGTGATAAACCCACATTCGTGTTTTAATACCCCTCATTATACAACAGTTGCATAAATAACTATTATACTACACTTGCACAAAGAAGTAAAAGACAAAATAGCAAAAGGGCATTTTATTAGAAAGAAAGAGTTTTCGCGCCAAAAGACGTTAGAGAAGGTAAAAACGCCCCGTTTCGCAGGTTCCAACTTACGCGAGTGTTAAAGCGAGAGAATGTTATAAATCTCTCGCTCTACCGCATAGAGGTTTTCGGAATGTATGCTACCTGCATGTGCTAGTGGCCAGTACTTTTTATGGTGAAATTAAATCATTTGATTAGAAAAAAACGTGTTGCGCCGACCACAAGTCACATGGGATAAGGGCGGGAAGATGATGGTGATGACGTCATCAAGACTTTAAAAAAAAAAAAAAAACGCGTTAGTAATGCATTACTACCCGATTACTACCCTGTTTTTCAGGGTAGTAATCCATTACTGCCCTGAAAATCAATCATTTTCAGGGCAGTAATGAAATTCCATACAACATAACTGCCTAGATTTTAGAGAACGTTTAATGAACAGCTTTCAAGCCTTTTAGTGGGGTAGTAATGGTACACTTACTAATAGTCTAAGATCCCTTGAAGAACGACCTTCACCGAGCTGGTTATTGGATGAAAAGTGTTTTATTTCAAATTAAATATGTCAAAAAATATATTGCAAATGGGTTGTCTAAAAAATTTCAGTCCAGAATATGATTAATTATCAATTTATTTTTTAAATATATTTTTTTACTTTTCTCTGGTTTGCTTAATAGACAAATTCCATACCAATTGAAAGTATGAAGCCTATAGAATATATACAAACGTTAGGTTGACCGGTTAACCTAACGTTTGCATATTCTATAGGCTATAGAATATGCAAAAGTTATGCTGCCTATAGAATGTGCAAATGTTAGGTTAACCTAACGTTTGCATATTTTACAGGTTTCATACTTTCGATTGGTACGGAATTCGTCTATTAGCCAAACCAGTGAAATGTTGAAAAAAAAATAAAAAAATATTCTGGACTGAAATTTTTTAGACAACCCATTTGCAATATATTTTTTGACATATTTAATTTGAAATAAAACACTTTTCATCCAATAACCAGCTCGGTGAAGGTCGTTCTTAAAGGGATCTTATACTATAAGCAAGTGTAGTATAAATGTCTTTTTTATTTCTTTCTTCTTTTCTTTAACATACAGGCACAAGGCAGGAAGATTAATCATAGTTCTATTTACCAGTATTTACTTGAACGCTAACCACTGTATCGTCCACGTACATCCTCCTCTCCCGTATGTACCCCATGACCCGGTTACAGCGTCCTAGTGAATGGGACGCTTTATTGCACTTTTTATGCAAACATAGCTGGGAGGGGAGGGGGGGAGGGGTGACGTCATCATCGCTTGCATTTACACAAGTAGCTCCTAATGACGGACGAGTACAGCAGCGATGTAGTTGAGAAAGTTTTGCTTGATTTTTATTTGCTGTTTATGTTATGTATTGCTGCAGCCCTACCCAAGTTACAAACGTTTCATATCGATTCTCTTTCTACAATCGTAAACGCCTCGGCGTAAGCGATTGTAGAAAGCGCTACATTGGTAGCCAAGTTGACACGACTGAGTCGATCGCTTGTTCCCTAATGTCTGTAGAAAAAACCTACCTAGTCTATGGTGAGCGTTCCTACCAAAAAGTATAGCGATCAACATTGTAGAAACGATAACATTCTATTCTATCATTTTGAACAACTTACGACTTACGTAAACTTGTCTACGAATTTTCTATTCGTTTATGTTGATCACGTGATTTAACGTTGAGATGATGTCATTCCCATACTTTTGATTAGTTTCCTGCTAGCGTTAACGATTGTAGATTGTCAAGTTGACTAAGCCTGTAGCAGTATTTTTTACTTAACAAAGTATATGTATTATCTCTCATTAGCTGACGCCCGTTGACTGAAAAGTTTTGTGGTAATCGGTTATCGTGGACATGTCCTGTGATGCGGAGAAATGGGAAAAATGACGTGGGGAAAGTTTTGAGTATGAATGTGGATGGGTATAAGAGTAGAGGAAGACCAAAGAAACGATGGATGGACTGTGTGAAGGATGATATGGTTAGAAAAGAAGTGTCTGATGAGATGACGAGTTACAGAGACGTATGGAAGAAGATGATATATGCACCGAGCTCAAATTCCTTTGAAATGAAATATATTTATTTGCCAGAATATAAGGTGCACATGATATCATGGTAAAATAATTTTAGTTTCACTATATATTCGACTTATCAGTCGTGCAAATATTTCTAGTACCTACATGCATATTTTTTTTTTTCATTTTTTGGGTTCCGTACCCAAAGGGTAAAAACGGAACCCTATTACTAAGACTTCGCTGTCTGTCCGTCTGTCCGTCTGTCTGTCTATCCGTCTGTCTGTCACCAGGCTGTATCTCATGAACCGTGACAGCTAGACAGTTGAAATTTTCACAAATGATGTATTTCTGTTGTCGCTATTACAACAAATACTAAAAACAGAATAAAATTAATATTTAAGGGGGAAAAAAATAAAATTAATATTAAAAAAAAGATTACAATATGAAAGGAGACAGTTTTTTTTAGGCCCTCTTCGATGTTGCGGATATTCATATTACTTACACCAAAAAAAAGTAACCATTTTATTCTAATAATAAACGAAAGATTACATAGAAACGAAACCGGAATCTTAAAATCATAACAAATAAGTTGTATTATGATATTTTTTTGCGAGTCAAATCATTCCTGTTGTGGTCAATGCCATTTGACGGAAAATACTTACGTAAATAGGGGCGTTTTTTCCGTTTACAAAAAAAAAGTACGGTATTCATTGGTACTAATATCTGCTTTAATTAAAGTATAATATAATATAAAAAGAAATAATATTACACTGTGAGCTTTCTAATGCTATTTTAGAGGTTTCCGCTAAAATCTTTTAGATGGTATAGAAAATCATCATGGCACGGAACGTTGTAAATTCGTCTTTTTGGTGGTTGACTGACAACTTCATTTGACATTTGACGTGTTATTGTTATTGTTTATTGTTAGATTCACGTTTTCATTTTCGAATTTCTCATCATTCCGTTTAGACATGGCTTAGTTAATATTACCACTGTAATCTAGAAATTATAAGGAAGAAATCTATATACGTTTCATTAATATCTGTATGTCTGTTACAATTTTATGTGGGTGGCCTGTTCTCCAAATAAAAAAAAATGTCTCCTTTGTGTACCTACTGTTGTTTACCTAGTCAATGGTACGGAACCCTTCGTGTGCGAGTCCGACTCGCACTTGGCCGGTTTTTTTTTTATATTGGGGTCGGCGCACCATGTCTATGGAAGGACAGGAAAATAATGATAATAGCTCCAAATCCTTGAACTCTCTCCGCAAAAAAGCCAGTCTATCGGTTACATTTCGGATAGTGTGCTTTGTTATTATACAATCTAATTCCCCTATCCCCATTCTATCATCAGAAGAGACAGATATGGCGAATTCACCGTTATATGTTTGAAGTTCTTCGGACCCGAACAAAGCGCTATACTTCCACATTTATTGTGCAAACCGCCAGTCTGTGGAATTTACTGCTGATTTCTCTGTTTCTTCATAATGGTCTGGATCCCTTCAAAATTCGAGTGAATCGGTTTCTTCTAGGTAAGCATACTCTCTCACACACACATTTTGCCAGTTATGTATAAGTTTATTTATTTAGGGATAAAAACAGCAGTACAAAAACATGATAATAATATACACTATAAATAAACTTAAAATAATGACACTTATTGCACTACCAACACCATTATCCACTGATCACTACTTATGATTAATGGTTTTGCTACGTGAGTTAAAATACACTAAGTTATAAAGTTAAGTAAGTAAGTTCCATGTAAAAGAGGGTAATAGCCTATTGTCATCAACCAGAGGGGAGTCCTACTCTCTAACGTCCGTCCGTCCATCCGTCTCTATCTGTCTCTCTCACTCGCACTCATGTGCAAACGTGCGCCACAGAGGCTCTACTCTCTAACGAGAGCTCTACTCTCTGAGTAGGGCCTCAGGCACAACTCCAGACAGCGGGCTGGTACTGAGAAATTTCTGAAGGTGAATCCTAATAACACTGCCCGACCTGGAATATAAACCAGGAACTTATCATACTCAGTAGTAGAGCTTATTACTGCAATTGTTGGTATTTCATCATCATCATAATTTCAGCCGAAAGTCGTCCACTGCTGGACATAGGCCTCCCCCAAAGGGAGGTTTTTGCCATAATCGCCACGCTTGGCAGGCGGGTTGGCGATCGCAGTGCGGTTGTTACAAAAGCATAGAGAACGCTGCTGCCCATTCTCTGGTAAGTCCCTTAGTCGCCTCTTACGACACCCACGAGAAGATATGGGATGGTGTTATTCTTTACGTCCGGCACCATATAGAAATCCGGCACCATACAGAAATAAATCAATTTTAATAAAGCAAAAATTAATCTTTAATCCTTTTTATACTGGCAACACTATGAGTACTGTCACTAAACGAATGTTATAAAACGCGTTGGTTGCCTTTAGTCACCTCTCACCAGTCCGATCACCATGCTTGGCAACCCGATCCCTTGGACGAAGCGAGCCAAGTACTTGGGTGTTATCCTAGACCGACGTCTTAACTTTAGTGAGCACATAAAGACGGTGCGTTCGCGTGCCGCCTTTGCTCTCGGTAGGCTTCACTACATTCTGAACGCACGTAGCAAATTGTCACTAAAGTGCAAATTGCGTATTTACACCGCGTGCATCAGGCCTATCATGACTTTCGCATGTCCCGTTTTTGCGCACACCAAACCCTACCATCTTCATAAGATGCAGACCCTCCAGAATAGGTTCTTGCGAAAGGCCACAGGTGCCCCACCTTACGTTAGGAATGAGCAACTCCACGTTGATCTCAAAATCCCCACCATGATGCAGTACATGAAACGTCTGACCAAGGCCTTTTTCGATTCAGCCGAAAAACACCCTAATCCGCTGATCTCCTCAGCAGCCAGTTATGCCCCCTCTAACATATCTAGGATTCGTAGACCCAGACTTACCCTTGTCACTCCCGATGATCCCATCACCCTTTATCAAGAGAGCTGTAGGGAAACGAGTACACTACGTAGGTACAAATACAAAAACCGATTTAAACCGCGAATCCGGTCCCGCCGGCGTGGACCCCCGCGACCCCCCAGTAACATCACTGCCCGACCCCAGCCCGACATGCTCGATGAGCCAATTAATGATCCGACCCAGCCTGTTGTTGTCCCTTGCTGCCCTCTTGTCAATGACCCACTAAGCCGAGGCCCGAACCCCACAGGGGGTGCCCTTAGTGACGGTTCATTTAATGTGTACTTCCTGTTAGTTTGTAAGCCCTGGCTGGGGGCCTTAAAATAATTTTTGGCCACCACAGGATTGTCCGGTTAAGCAGTCAAGCAATCGTTTAGAATTGCAACTGCGAGTGGTCCCTCCTAAAAAAAAAAAAAAAATTAGTCACCTCTCACTTCTATCTACACTGTGCTAGGAGGCAGATATTATAACCTTCCTTGTGAGTCTTTTAAATTTGATAATAAACAAGTTAACGTTTATTTAAATTCAAACCGCTGCAGTTTTACTTCACGCCCATTTCCTATAGCAAGACCACCGAGGAAGTTACCATTCATCTGCATAGCCATTTTCCCTAATATGTTGGGGTCGACTAACCGGATGCAGCTAGGTTCCAGTATTTTACATGGAGCGACTGCCTATCTGACCTCCACAGCCCAGTTAGTATCGAGTAATACGGCACTCCTTAGTGAGATTGGTTGAAATTTCAGGTCACTGACTAATTGTAACGACTGTCAAAGATCTACAAATGGCACCCGGGATCAACAGCTGAAAGTGGTGTCCGAAGCACGGTGGTTTGAGATACCGTGGCCCCGGAACACAAAGGGCGATGAAGGAACATGGATGGGTTTTAGTCAGTAAAAGTCTGACACTACTGCTCCTGCTCCGCCCAGAGCGGGAGGAGTCATTTGATGATTTCCCATCCGAAAAAAAGTTGCCACAGTTTATTTAAATTTCTTTAAAAAAGGGCACGGTGGTATGTGGCGGTCACCACTCTACGGACCAGCCTAGTCAAGCGCAACTTTACCTAAAGATCGACCTGAGCGGCTGTTATTATTTAGCCACGAGCTCCTCAGTGATCACTAAATAAATAAATTCCCACTAACAGACAGTAGACTCGTGCTACTAGTCAATTCGCCCACGACTTTAACAGCTTGTCCAAAGTTAATTAAGAAAAAGTAGGCGATTCATAACTCACTGGTAATTTATGAAATTCCCAAAACACTCGGGGGCAATGAACTTGGCTTTCAGTTCAGGAGCTAACTTAAATTTCCGTTTATTCCCGACGCTGGAAAAGGAAATGAGTCCACTGAAAAAATAACAAAAACAGAGACCGGTTTTAATAAAATTCCTTTTTGGTAGTCTTCTGATATCTATAATATTACTCGTTTAATTTACTTAAGTTTTGTTTCATGGGAGATTGGCTAACTCAAACAATTTATTTCAATAGGCATGACGACAGTATCAAAAAATTGCAAATCTATTTAGTCCGTTAGTTAGAATATTGGAAAATAATTAACACATATTTTTTGTTTTTGTAAATCAATGAATATTGACAAAGATAAAAAGCATTAAAACTCGAGAGTAGGGGCTCGTGACGTCGGCGTGCGTGGATTTTAAAAGCGTCGTATCTTCGTCAATTTTGGTTTTCGTAACAAAATAAAAAAGTGTCATAATAAAGTGTCATATTTTTTGGAAATCTATCTGACGGACTAATTAGTTTTTTTTGTCGTACCGCCTATTAGACCACAGGCACTTTTTAACAAAAAAAAAGCAAAACTACAGTCACAGTCACAAGGCATTGAAAGTCACAGCTTGTGAAAGTATTGTAGTTGCACATTCCAATGGTAACATTTGTAATCGGCAAACAATTTGCTCTTTGTTTTAACGATGTTGGGATGCTGAGACTGGTCATCTCTTAGTTGCCACGGTTTATTTAAATTTATTTATTTATGAATTGTTTTTAATCCTCTGGAAGCTCTTAATATGCACGGCTTTCTACATCGTTCTCACATATTATACAGGGTGTAAACAACCTCATCACGAAGCCGTTAACTAAGCATTCTGTACATCAAACTAAGTAACTTTAAGCAAAAAATATTGCTGGGAAACGACATTTTTGGGTGCGAAATCATGTTTTGTGGTAGAACTCAATGTACCGCACTGAAAACATTGTGCTGATGGATGGATTGTACGGGGGTCGTGGAGGTGTTTAAAGTAAAAATCTTACATGAAAAACTTGTATTTAAAAAAAAACTTGTCAAAAAGTTGGAACTTTGACCCCCAATATCTCCGTAACTAGAAGGTTCCCAAGTATGGTGTAGAACAAAAAAATGATCTCAATCACGGAGAACACTTGCTTTTAGGCTTCGTTAAGAGGTTTTTTTACACACTTTATGTAAAATCTCAACATGAATGATGTAACCTAATCTTGTTAAAATATTTTGATTTAAAAGAGTGTCCATGGAGTTTCTTGCCCATTTTTAACAAACTTCAAAAAAGGAGGAAGTTATATGTACGTGTGTAGGTACTTTTTGGTGTTTTTTTTCTCTATACCTAGAGATCTACGCTTTGTAATGGGCAACTGCAGTACTTACACAAGTTATTATGCCTTGTGACTGGGACTGTAGTTTCATCCTTGTTTTTGTCCTTCAAAAGTGCCTGTAACGGTCTAACTGAAACAAAGACTTTGAGTTTGAGTTGGTCTCTTAACCACCACTGATACTCGATTTTTCCGTCGACATCTTCATCTGCCTAGCCTTTTCCCAACTATGTTGGAGTCGGTTTCCAGTCTAACCGGATGCAGCCGAATATCGTTTTTTTTTTCCGTTGGCACTAGGATATAATTTCATTTCAATAAATAAATACAAAAATTATAAATCATTTAATTAGGACCAAACATTTTCTACATTTTATGAACCCACCAAACTGCGTAACAGTTTGTCGGCAGATTTGATAATATGGCTATTGAAATAGCATCCTGAAAAGGTAAATTACGGGACCAATGATAACATTTAAAGCATACAAAGAACATAAAATAAAACTAGCCTTTATGTGGTAAAAACATTGTTTTACTATCATCAAGAAAAACAACACAAAGCTTTGATATAGAAACCCAATCAATCGTGGCCGAGGTCGCCGGTCACAAACACTGGATTTTGTGCGTATACATGAAACAGAGTGAAGGCAATATACCACATGTGTATATAACTACACTAGATATGAGAAACAGGAACATGGGGAAGGGAAGATACCTTTACTGGGTACATCGATCAAAAACATGGGCGAAGCGGAAGAGAACTGGAACCCGGCTGTGGAATAGCAGAGATATATGTATAAATATACTACATGGCTTGTCTGCGGTTTCGTCCGTGTGGAGATCAGTGTCCCACGGGATCATACCACCGGGTTAAAAAGTACCCTATGTGTTAATCAAGGTTATAAACTATCTGTGTGCTAAATTTCACTCAAATCCGTTCAGTGATTTTTGCGTGAAATAGTAACAAACATCCACCAACAACCATTCATCATCAACTTTCAGTTTTTTATACTACAACTACTACAACAGCCCATAACGTCCACTGCTGGACACAAGCCTCTCCCATGATGGGAGGAATTTGCCGTAATCTCCACGCTTGGCAGGCGGATTGGAGATCGCAGTGATGAAAGACTAACAGAAAACGCTGCTGCCCATTCTCAGGTCTACGGAGTCGCAAGGTGTTCTGCCTCAGACATTCGTCGCCTTATACGACACCCGTGAGTGTAATGGGTTGGTTCTATTCTACTCTGCCGGATACCACATGGCTTTCAGATTTGTATAGTAGTAAGATAAGATAGGTATTATAAGATAAGAAGTTCGATCCCCATCCATATTGCATATGTACGGGGTAAACTACATTGTACAGTGCATGCGAGGTGGGTTTGCATATATTTTAACCCTTGGTTTTTTGTAAATCTGAACGTGGATACGCGAACTTAACTAAGTTATCTAAAAAAACACGTGATGTCTTTTTTCATGGATCCACGTTATTTTAACGTGATTGTGACGATCCACGTTCATCCACGGCATACTTACCAAAAGTTAACGTATGAAAATCACTGTCATCCAACCGATTTCAATGTATGGTTAGTTCCAGCTTAAACAATGGGATAGTTCAGACCCGAAACGTGGCATTGTTGTTAGTAAATTATACCCGTGCGAAGCCGGGGCGGATTACTAGTAAAATATAACAAGCTTATGTTTTATTTATTTTTCCCTCGCAATTGTGTTGAAAACCGTCGTTTGATTCGTGTCAACCATTTTCATTTCCATTTTTACACGCTTGCCTAGAAGCAGAGGCGTCAGTAGCCCATGTAGCGCCCGTGTGCAAGCATTACCCAAGCGCCCCCTGGTAAGCGCGCGGTCAAAATGGAATGGGTACAAAGTACTAGTAACAGCACATCAAATTACCACAAACTGTCTCCCCAATGGATAATAAACTCTATTGTTTGGAGATAAAGAAGAAATTCGTAACTAATCTGTTGCGCCAAGGCTTTTTTCGCAACATTACGTGTAGCGAGCGGTAGAACAAAAGTGCAGCACGCGCCATGCGTACTCACACTTTTGAGAAATGCCGCGCATTTGACGTTCGTTCATGGCAATTTGAACTTTAGTTTCTGTTCCAAACAGTTGAATTCGCATTATTCGCAGTTATGATTGTAAGCGTGATTCGACAAATATAAGAAGAGCTCCAGATGCTACACAAAATGTATGCAAAGCGGAGCTCTTTTTACGTTATTGTAAGTTATTGTAGGTTATTGTAATTGCCGCGGCGCTCGGCGCTCGCTAAGACCGCTGCGTCCGTGTGCAACGCACACCCTGCACACTCAGTAAAGACGGCCCCGCCTAAAAGAAACAGATTCACTCGAACCTTGAAGAGATCCAGATTATAATGATTGGGGAACAGAGAAACCGGCAGTAAGCCTATGGCCATCAATTCCTGAATTTACTACCCCTGAAAAGTTCCTAACAGAAAAACTCAATAAAACTAAAAAGCTTTTAAAAGAAGGTAACGAAACAACCAACAACAATAATGCACAGTACTTACGAAAAAGGAGCAACACAAAATACGACTGAGACCCTTGTAAAAAATAGGGCACCACCGTCTCTCCGCTTCCTACAAACATTGATCTAATATGAATGGAACTACGGAGTGCGGAGAGCATTTACGTAAGTTTGCTCAAAGTTCGAGAACATATATCAGTTGGGATCAGGGAAAGAGGATGCTGGATTGATGTTTGGAGTGCGGATTAACGTTTTGAGGAGATTATTTACTTTTACACGTGCTCCTTAAATAAATAATCAATCAAGAGACGATTCCGTGTCCAAAAATGACTTTCGCGTCTTTTATGCTGTTTCCATTAATACTAAATGAATGTTTAAATATTGAGGGACTGTTTGAATTTCCAACAGAGCGCTTTTTATATCATCACTAGCGGACGTCACGCGGTTTCACCCGCGTAGTTCCCGTTCCCGTGGGAGTACGGGGATAAAATATAGCCTATGTTACTCAGTAAAGACTTGGCTTTCTAATGGTGAAATAATTTTTGAAATTGGCGCAGTAGTTTTTGAGTTTATTCATTACAAACATACACACAAAAATACAAATCTTTCCTCTTTATAATATTAGTGTAGATCACACACACACACACACAGACAAACTCACACAAACTCAATACAGGCTTCTTTTAAACGCTTTTAATTTGTTCTTTGTTGTTACTCTAGTTATTTTATTTTTATTTTTTGTTAATCTTCTTTTGGAGAGGTCACTGGCTCCAGTAACACAGGTCTATTACCTAGCATAGGAGTCAGGGACTTCACACAATTTTGTAACCACTTTCTTATAGAATACTGATTATTATTAACGGTCACCCATCCACAGACTGACCTCGACAAGTGTTGCTTAAACTTGAATATCAACTGATTCCGCTGTTATCTTTTAGTAGTTCGCTTTAAATAGTATTTTATCATTTTAATCATACATCTATGGGCCAAAGTTGCCTGAGAATAAATGAATGCTATGTTATTGTTACGTGGGATAAATTAATTACTACCGACTAAACAACCACATACATACGCTGCGGCAAGTTATACAGAAGACCGAAGAGTATAACCTGCCTCTCTGTTTAGCGTTTGTGGACTACGAGAAAGCCTTCGATTCGATCGAGACCTGGGCTGTACTGCAGTCTCTCCAACGGTGCCAAATCGACTATCGGTACATCGAGGTGTTGAAGTGTTTGTACAAAAACGCCACCATGTCAGTCCGACTTCAAGACCAAGTCTCAGAACCTATCCTCCTGCAGCGAGGTGTGAGACAGGGAGACGTCATATCTCCGAAACTGTTTACTGCTGCACTGGAGGATGTCTTCAAGGTTCTGGACTGGAGAGGGCTAGGCATCAACGTCAATGGCGAGTACATCACTCACCTTCGGTTTGCCGACGACATAGTGGTCATGGCTGAGACCATGGAGGACCTCAGTACAATGCTCGATGACCTCAGTAGAGCTTCCGGAAGAGTGGGTCTTAAAATGAACATGGACAAAACCAAGGTCATGTTGAATGCCCATGTCACACCCACTCCTATCAAGATCGGAGACTCTACACTCGAAGTTGTAGACGATTATGTGTACCTGGGACAAACGGTCCAGTTAGGTAGGTCTAACTTCGAGAAAGAGGTCAATCGTCGAATCCGACTCGGCTGGGCAGCGTTCGGGAAGTTGCGCGGTATCTTCTCGTCCAACCTACCGCAGTGTCTCAAGACGAAAGTCTATGACCAGTGTGTGTTGCCAGTGATTACATACGGGACCGAAACGTGGTCGCTTACAATGGGCCTCATCAGAAGGCTTAAAGTCACCCAAAGGGCAATGGAGAGGGCTATGCTCGGAGTTTCCTTGCGCGATCGAATCAGAAATGAAGACATCCGCAAGAGAACCAAGGTTACCGACGTAGCCCGAAGAATTGCCAAACTTAAGTGGCAGTGGGCAGGGCACATTGCTCGCAGAACGGATGGCCGATGGGGCCGAAAAGTTCTGGAGTGGCGACCGCGAACCGGAAGACGTTGCGTTGGAAGGCCTCCCACTAGGTGGACCGATGACCTGGTGAAGGCTGCGGGAATCCGCTGGATGCGAGTCGCACGGGACCGTTCAATGTGGCGACACTTGGGGGAGGCCTATGTCCAGCAGTGGACGTCTTTCGGCTGAAATGATGATGATGATGATGATGATGATTCTAAGCACAACATTCTCTCGCCGTCACAGTTTGGGTTCCGGCAGGGAAGGTCTACTGAGGATGCAGTTTTGGCACTATCAACTTCTATAGTTGACAAGGTGGATAAGGGTAGCAAATGTCTGGCAGTCTTCCTTGATCTCAAAAAAGCCTTCGACACAGTATCTGTCCCCGTACTACTGCACAGGCTCGAAAACGTCGGCATAAGAGGGCCCCCTCTCGAGCTATTCAAATCCTACTTGTACAAACGCAAGCAAACAGTAAAAATAGGAGAGTTTACTAGCTCAGAGGAAACAATTTCGTACGGTGTTGGGCAGGGGAGTGTCCTTGGTCCGACATTGTTCCTTATTTATATTAATAACCTATGCAATATGAATATTGACGGAGGTTGCATCTTCTCATACGCGGATGATACTGCCATAGTATTTGCTGATAAGACTTGGGCAAAAGTTAGAAGGTCAGCCGAAACTGGCTTGATAAAGATTGCAGATTGGCTAAATCGTAGCCTCCTCACACTAAACGCCTCGAAGTCTAACTTCATATGCTTCACCAAGTATACAAACACGCAACCACCACTCGAATTCCAAATTAAGATCCACTGCTGTGCCAACCCCCCAAATCCTGACTGCTCATGTACAAAGATTGACAGGTTACAATACACTAAATACCTGGGCATTATGATTGACCAGCGCCTATCCTGGCACATGCACACTGAACTAATCATGAAACGAGTCAGGAAACTAATATGGACATTTAAAACATTGAGACACGTTGCCTCTAGGAATCTTCTGCAGAAAGTCTACGTATCATTGGCCCAATCGATTCTTACGTACTGTTTGCCATGCTGGGGTGGGACAACAAAAATGAAATTCTTAGAACTTGAGAGGGCACAGCGATCTCTGCTTAAGGTTATGCTCTTTAAACCCTTTAGATTCCCAACCCAAAGGCTTTACCTAACCACTGACCTTCTATCTGTAAGGAAACTCTACCTACTACATCTAATATTGAGAAAACACAAATCCCTTCCATACGATCCCAAGAAGCCGAGTATGAGGAGCAGGAGAAGCTACTTAGTCGCTCCAACTGTCCCAGTTAAATCTGTTTTTGCCAAGAGGCAGTATGCAAGACAATCTTCCCACTTATACAACCTGTTAAACAAAGAGCTTCTCATCCATCCACTGAAACTCCGTGACTGTAAATTAGCTGTGACTGACTGGCTCAAGAATAAATGCTACGACGACATCGAGGCTATGATATCGTCGCTTCCATAACTTGTCTAATAAGTTAATAATATGACTGCGGTCATGGAATCGTTAGTGGAGGAAGCCGTGCCTGGCTTCTTCCGATCCCAAGACATTGTCGCAGGGCTAACCTAAACCTAAACCTAAACCATAACCTAAACCTTAAGCTAAACTTAAACAGAAACCTAAAAACTAAACGTATAAAACTCATATAAATGTAATATACAATACACATGCACTCACACACACACACACACGCACACACACACACACGCATTAACCCACTCACACACACCTCACGAATGCGCTCCTCTTTAAGTTTTTAATACTTTAGTTGTAAAAATTTTAAAAATAACCATCAATCTTTGAATTTTTATAACTTCTTTTATATTTATGTTGTGTCCAATTGCATTATAATGTTAATGTTAATGCGGAAGAGCGGAGTCACCTAACACAAGCATCTCTTTGCTTAAAAGGTGATCTCCAAATCCTGTTTCTTGAAGCCATATGTGATTGAAATAAACATTTTTATTTTTATTTTATTTATGATGACTAAACAACAAATAACTTTAATAATCACAAAACACTTAAAACTTAATCACAAATACACTACTGATCACTATTCGCTTAGATATCGCACTTCTAGTTCACTTCGATTCGCTTCGTTTTGTAGCCAAAATCAGACTGCCTGCTCCCGCAAACACGTCGACTATATGGCGACCGAACGTTCGAGAAAGATCCATGACTTCCTAGTACCTTCTTTAGAGTACCTACACGAAGGTACCTACCTACTACTACCTACTTACTTGTAGGTACCTACATCATTCGAGACTCGTCCTACCTACCACTACCTACCTACCTACTTGTAGGTACCTACTACCGTAATTGTAGGTACGGGTACGACGTAACATTAAGGAGGTTCACATTAACAAGTTAAGGAGGGGGTGCCATATCGAATGCCAAATAATCGAATATCAATAGATCGACAACTAGGTGTCTGATGACATGACAAGTAACAGAGAAGAATGGATGAAGAAGACATACCTACATGCTGCGCCGACCACAAATAAATTGGGAAAAGGACAAGAAAATGTTGAAGGTGTTCTGTTATGTACTGTATTACTGCCCTTACCTATTTATTCCTATAACTTTCTCAACAAACATGCAAGTGAATCAATAAATTCTTTCCGTACGCTCCCCGGTATGCTAATCGTATCAGTATGCCATCCACGCTACACATAACGTCATGTACTACGCTACCAGCAAAGTAAATCCCACGCTTCTAATTCCATTGCAGCTGGTGTAGGTATCTTTATTGGAAACAAGATGCTTTAAAAATTCCGTAATTTATCGGAAAAATGTTCTGTTTTCATAAAGGAGATGTTAGTGTCAATTTTCCATTATCAGTAATGACATTGACAGCTATGACAATTATGTGCTCACGTCAAGGCCCACGTAGTGTTCAGTTTTTAGGGTTCCATAGTCCTGACAAGGAACCCTTATAGTTTCAAACACTGTTTTAGGCTTTCACGGTTTAAAACTATACCTAAATTTAATTTATTTTCCATCCACCAGCATTCTCCAGTTAACCCGCGATCATGGCGCTTGCAACAGCGTCGAATTGTTGGGAGCTCAAAACTATTAACAATCACGGAAGATATCCCGTAACGTAAGTGACAATATAAGTTTTCCTTGTAGTTCCGTCATGTTCATGTCCATCTGTCCGAGGTTTTGCTAAGAGACCGTTAATACTAGAGAGCTGTAATTTTGTAGGGGTGTTTATATCAATTACGCCGTAAAGTGGTAAAATAAAATTTAGGTTAACAGGAAAACAGGGTAGCTTCGCTGCATGTGAAGTGGGCATGATTTTTTTTTCGTCGTATGCCTAATCGTTGAATAGGTCTTTCAAAATGACTTCAGGGCTTGACTTTTTTCCTATTTTTCGATTTAATGCTCCATTTGGGAAATATTAAACTTTAAAGTGCAAATTTTTGTTCTGGTAGGGCGCCACCCCCCCTCCCCCCCTCTAAAAGCTAAACTGCTGGCTTAAAAAATCTGGCAAAATTCATGATCAATAATGATGATCGATGATGATGATGTCGTTGATTCTGGTGATTGATGAGAATCATTAATTTCAAACCCTTTCTTTCCCTAAATACAAAGCTCCCAAGTCTAACTAAACAGTAAAAACAGCTTAAATAAACTCCAAGCTATCTTTGCAAACACAGCCAGGTAATCTCTAAACTATACGTATAAGTCTAACTCCATTGTCACGTGAACCCAGATTGATTGATTCGCGCCGTACAACAATAGAAGACTTTTATCGCATAATACAGAGGGATCGTATCGCTTTTCTTGATGGGGTAGGCAGAGGTATAGGGTAGGAGGACAAAGGGCGGAAGTTTTTTTTCTAACCCTATTGAAATAGCTGGTAGTCTTACCATAGCCTAGTTTTAACTAAAGTGGAATGGTAAGTGGTGGTGGTGGTGGAGTGGAGTGGAGTGTAGTGGGTTTGGTGGTGGAGTGGAGTGGGTGGTGGAGGTGGTGGTTTAAGTGGAGTGGTGCGTAGAGGAGACGTGCAAGATTTGACCAATCTTAGAAATGAGAGACAAAGTGGATTTCAAGTGTGAGTGATTCTGTGCTTGGTGATAGTGTCACCAATCAATAAATACGTAATTTTATCTATAGAAAAACAATAAAATCAGTCGTATAACTTTGCTTTAGTATTTTTCTCACACTCGAAGCAGATTGTTGTGTTCTAGTTTTAAGAAATGATAAGCAGACATTTTAATACGTTTTTAAGGTGATTGGTGCAATGCAATAAGGCTCAGGAGCATGTCCGTTGAAGACGTGACTTTCCTAGATGAACACAAAAAAGATGGTAGGGTGCCTAGTTGACGAGTCAGTAGCCAGTTTGATTTCGGTGGTTCGATTTTTGACTTTACGTGTCTGCAGTTATGAAAGACTTAGTACATAGCAATATTAACCCAATGACGACCTAAAAAAAATCATATTTAGAGAAGAATGATTAGGAGAGTCGACACCAAGAAAAATGGTATAAGGCCAGAAAAAAAGAAGATGTTGTGCCTAGTAAAGACACATAGGCTTCGGTTTAAGTTGTTATTTGTAGATCTTTCACAGAGTATCGTCTTTTCCCAGTAAATAAGTTGCGTAGGTCAGACATGTCGTCGCTCCATGCAAAACACGAGTGTTCAATCAAATATGGTAACACTGGAAGCTGACCCCAACATAGTAAAGGTTAGACAAATTATGAAATCATCAAAAATAAACTACTACTAAACCAAAATTCTCCTACAATTTCCAGATTCAGTTAAGACATAATTTCCTATTGACGTTCGAGAGGCAAACATTCCAAAAATCTTTTGTTTTCATCTTCATTTGTACAGGAATGTAAACACGATACTAATACTCGTGTTATGGTTACCCCACGCACGAGTTTGTGGGGAGTGGAGCTTTAGGTGCGTGTAGGACCTGGAGGAATGATGCACAGTGTTATTTCTGGATGTTATTACGACGGATTTGACATTATTGCTGAGCTTTTATTAATTAAAATTATTATATTTTGTCCAAAATTTGCCACACTCATGATTATATTTGTATTTTATATTAATAAATTTAATTTCCGACTCATTCTTTTTTACGTGACATTGACTTTGATTTGATTTCTTTGACATTGTAATTCTGATTTGTTGACATTGTATTTATTATTATTTTGTTTTTTTTTTTTTATTCTTATGTTAAATTGTGATTTGTATTTATCTCGTGTTTCGTGTAATTGTCATATGGGAGAACCTGAAATAAATGTTTTTTTTTTATTATTTTTTTATTAAGGTTTTGAGTTTTTTTTTAGCAATGATTGCCTAATGGTATAACCATCGGACTGCCCAAGTCACAGATCTCAAGTTCGAACCCAAGGCTCGGCTGAGTACCTCTGATTTTTCGGATTCATGACCGTATTGTATAATTATCACTTGTTTCGGTGAAGGAAAACATAGTGACTAAACCAGCATGCCTGAGAGATATTTCTCGACGGTATGTAAAGTCAAGTCAGAGCTCCTGGGTGGCATAAAAACTGACACCAGGTTAGGTTCATCATCAGCTTATTAATGTTCCCGCTGCTGGGACACAGGCCTCCTCTCTATGACAGGGAATGGGCTATAATCCACCACGCGGGCCCAGTGCGGATTGGTAGATGTCAAATGTCTTCGAATTTTTGGTTCTAGGACATGCCGGTTTCCTCACGATGTTTTCCTTCACCGTTTTGTAAGCAGCGGCGATGAAATAAATTACACAAAGTAACGCGCCTGTCTGGGTTCGAACACACGACTTACTGTTCGTAAGTCGGGGCCGTCACCACTGGGCCACCGCTGCTCACCAGATTAGGTTAGCCACACGATAAAGAAAGAAGAATTACGGTTTTTTAGTGGTCACCTGTCTAATCTGTCAATAGATCCAGGTAGATGACACCATAAAACAATAATTCCAAGACACTAATTTCTAAAAAAGAACTTTATTTTGGGCCTGATTTTTAGTTGCGTTGAAATCAATAAATAGTTGAGTCATTGAGTTGACTAAACAGTGACGTCACAGTTTGCTATTACCATACAAAATCTATGAGAGAAGCGTTTTGATAGCTCTTAAAAAGTATCTCAATTGATTAGTGTCTCATCTACAACATTTTCTTAGACAACATAGCAGAGCATCTACTTATCAGGATATGAATTTGCTTAGTGCCCTGATTGCTCCGGAACTGCACTGCAAGTACGTAGCAATCGATAACGATCGAATCGATACGATTCGATAAATCCGTCTTTTCGATTGGTTAAAAACTCATTTTATCGAGAATAACTGTCAGATTTATCGAATTGTATCGAATGGAGTGCTACGTACTTGCACTGCTGGTACTACATATGTTTATGAGTATCAGTAAGGCCAGGACTCACACCGTCTCCGCAGACGAAAGGAGAAAAAAATGTGTTGTAAACCACCAGAAGAATTTTGTTATTTAAACTTCTCATCTCTGCTTACCTTTAGTGGAAACTGTTGAGCAGAAAGATAAGAGATATTATAGTAATTGTTTAGGTCAGCGGAGACGAGAGAGACGTGAGCTGTTATTTTATTTAGTATCGTATTATGACTTGAAAAAACACTTTTGGTTTTTTTAAGTGGAACACTTGCGGTTTAAAAGTGACTGATGTTAGTTTAACAGATGTCAGAGCCCAACTTCAGTTAGTATGGTGACAGGACATCATACCTTAAAATGGTTCTATTCACATACCATGGTTCTTTACCAATATAATACTTTGTCAGCCACATATAGCTAACATCTACCAAACCAATTCAGCCGTGTCAACCATTATATAGTTATTTTTTAGGGTTCCGTACCCAAAGGGTAAAAACGGAACCCTATTACTAAGACTAGGACTAGACCTATTACGGACAGACAGCGAACTGTCTGTCCGTCTGTCTGTCCGTCTGTCTGTCCGTCTGTCTGTCCGTCTGTCCGTCTGTCTGTCACCAGGCTGTATCTCATGAACCGTGACAGCTAGACAGTTGAAATTTTCACAGATGATGTATTTCTGTCGCCGCTATAACAACAAATACTAAAAACAGAATAAAATTAATATTTAAGGGGGGCTCCCATACAAAAAACGTGATTTTTTTGCCCTATTTTGATAATAATGGCACGGAACCCTTCGTGCGCGAGTCCGACTCGCACTTGGCCGGCTTTTTTTGTGTTATCGCCGTGCTAGTCATAAATCATAGTCTAGCGGACCCGAGTCCAGAGTTAAAAACTAAAAGTTCAATAATATTGAGGCATTATGATATCATAGCATAACATCGCACCTGTAACACTCGAAGGGTAAGGCAGAATTGTACCTAATATTACACCCAAATTTTGCCAGTTATGTTTAAGTCCCATGTAATACTTACTTGTTTCATACTGCTGACAATCATATGAGTATTAGAAAGTAAGTGCTACAAACTGTTTTCCTTAGATTTATATACATGTGTGACCTTAATTATTATTTGTTGTTCGTATCTTATAATAGCCTTTCAAGTACATTAGGTATATCATAATATATTAACCCACACTAACTTATTTCACTATTATGTTTTATATTGTTATGAAATCCATTGTCCAAATAGTATTTATTAGAAACATGCCGCCTGTGATACAGGTTTAACTTAGTACAGGTATCGAACTCTGTTATACCAACATTATTTTTAAGATTTACCTTGTATTTTTCGTGCCAATTCTAATTATTATTATTATTATTAATAAAGGGTGAGCCTATTGCCACCAACTAGGCACAAATCCAGACTCCGTGGCTGCTACTGAAGGAAAAAACCCGATAACAATTTGGCCGACCCGGGAATCAAACCCAGCACCTCATGCTTAGAAGTCGCGCTTGTAGCCACAAGACCAACGAGGCAGTATGATATGATCTTAGTCAAACGTTTATTAATCTTGGCTATTCCGATTTGCGTGGGATGGAAATGATAGCAAATATAGGGTATTCCATTGGTTTAGTTAAATAGTGCTATGAAATATGAGTTTTCATGAAACCCAAGAAATGTCCTCGTGGGTACAACAAGCACCTATTCTGCGCATAACCACATGGACTTATCACCAGTATAAATGGTGTAAAAATATTCTTAACGAAGCCGAAAGGCACTTGTTTCCCCCTCATTGCGATATTTTTAGGGTTCCGTATCTCAAAAGGCAAAAAAGAACCCATAGAAGATCACATTCTTGTCCGTCTGTCCGTCCGTCTGTCACCACCGATTTTCTCAGGAACGGGTGGACCTAGCAAGTTGAAATTTATACCAGATACTGAGGTTTATAGTCCCTATTGGGTGTATAAATCAAGGTCCTGAGTCAACACGATAAAAAGATATGGGCAAGATTTTCGCGAAGACTTGTAAGTACCTATCAAAATTTACCCTACTATTAAAAACTTATTATTTGCGGTTGGTGTAATAGACCTTTGTTCGAACAGCAGAAAAGTTTGTACGGAACCCTCGGTGCGCGAATCCGACTCGCTCTTGGCCGGTTTTTTTTTGTTCTAGACCATTCCTGGGAACCTTCTAGACGGAGATATTAGGTCAAAGTTCCAACCTTTTCACAAGTTTTTTTTCAAACACACGTTTGTAATGTTATAACTGTTCTACCACCATGACCCCCGTACTATACAATGCATCCATCAACACAATGTTTTGATTGCGTTACATTGAGTCCTACCAAAAAGTCTGATTTTTCACCTCAAAAAAAAAAAGTCGGTACGCAGCAATATTTTTTACGTAGAGTTACTTAGTTTGATGTGGTACATAATGCTTGGTTGTCGGCTTCGTGAAGGGTAGTCACACTGCTGTGGCAATTGGTGTGACTATGGATCGGTCATGGTATATACGTGTTGATGATAAACGAATGGTGCTCACGTCGTGTCGACGGGTCGCGTGCATGACTATTTATCTCATTGTAGTCTTAATTTTCGTAGAACAATTTGTGTTCAATAACAATTTGCAAGCTTATTAGCTTAGCAACCATCATAATTCATTTCTACGCTTATTCAATCATTGTAATACAGGTCTCTATAAGTAACTAGCAATACTACGAATGATGTCATTGTTATCATGAAATTGTATGTCAAGTACTCAGTTTTAATTATGACAAGTAACAGCAAAGTTACAGTAACATTGTACTCGTTATAATTTAATTTAATTAATAAAATGGTCGCTTTATACTTGATTGAAAAGGGAATTAAAAGGTGAACGTTTTAAATAATCAAGTTGCATTAACACAAAGATAATTTAAAGGCAGAATTGGAGACAAAAATTGCTTTGTTAACCCCATGTTAACCCTCAAATTGGCTTGGATGTAGTCATTCGAGATGTTTTGTGAACAAGTACCTAATGGTAGGGTTATCCCCGGGGGCTGAATTGATGAGCTACACCCCTTAATAATAACAAGGGAAGAATACTCACAGGGGTCGACAGCTGCTGATAAAGCAATGTGAGCCACACACAACACTGTACTATACACACCACAGTCGTACAACCTAGGTCCCGTGCACCGAACCTAACATATTGTACATATCACACGTCCGCACCACTTCTCAACACACACTGAACGACCGCCATCTTTGATTTATGTATTCGAATTTTAATTTTCCAATTCAGTACACGCCTCGTACGTTATTTTTTAATTATTATTTTTTTAAAGATGTAAAGGTTTTGATGGCAGGTGAAGACTTGGGCGGTTGTGACGATGGGCGGCGCGCGCACTGCGCCTCACTTCGGGAGGATGCGCGGCGCAGGGCGGGCGGACAACTTCGTGGCAATAACCTGACCTGGTTTCAGAGTCGCGATGAATTATTTTTGAAATGGCAACGCACTTGCACTCGTGTCTTTTTTATTGTTATTCTAATTTATAATTGTATAACATTTTGATTATGTAATCAGACTAACATCTGCATACATCTAGCTCAAAATATATGTAGCTATTTTCTCTCTTCATATAATAAGTACAAATGATAGTTATTGTAAAGGAGGAGTTATATATTTTGTCAGGGCTCACGGCTGAGGTCAGTAGGCCAATCACGAACCTCGCTGGAGCTTCAAGGTCTATAAAACGTTTGATGTCATTTCGTTTCTTTTAGTGTTTGTAAGATTTACCTACTTATTTTTATATATACTTCATGTTGATTTATTTGTATGAAATGAAATGAATTTGTACTTGGAAATTCTGTTTTTTCTTGGCTTCTAAGTTCACCAGGATTTTGTATTGTACACTCGTGTCGTTTTTGAGAGTTACATAAAAGTCAATATTTTTTAATAGAACCAAAGATAGAGAGAGATGGTATAACTTATTTTAATTGATAACCGCAAGTTTACATTGTCAATTTATTAAATAACCATGGTGGTGTTAAAAAAAAAGAATCCCAGTCAATAACTGTTCAACAGCAAGAGGCATTCTCAAACAGCGAAGGCATTCAAAGAGCATTGATCATCAAGCTTGCTCAAGACGATTTCAGTATTTTATTTATTTTCAATCCAAGATAAATTAAGAAAATAAATAAACATGAATTTAATTCACAACCTCGTGCTGCAGATTGAATAATAAAGACGTCTTGAATCATCATCATCTGTCTAGCCTTTTCCGGTCGGCTTCCAGTCTAACCGGATGCAGCTGAATACCAGTATTTTACATGAAGCGACTGCCTATCTGACCTCCACAAGCCAGTTAGTACTGGATAATACGATACCCCTTGGTAAGACTGGTTGTCAGACTTTTTTTGACAATGACTACCTGTAACGAATGAACGAAAACAAAGATCTACAAATGACAGCCAGAAAGACATCTTGAATAATGGACTTTAAAGGAACGTCACATTTAAGAGTCCTATTACATTTTTTTCGCATTTTTTTTATTTTTACTCCCTGGATCAAATTTTTTCGATCGGCGTACACGAGTCGATAATAATAGCGATCTCCGGACGATTGTCGATTGTTATTGACGAAAATTAGAGACGAGACTGACATGAGACCGAGGAGCGACTTGAATTGACGCAGAATTATAGTACTTCAATTTTATTTATTGTAATTTTGTCTTATTATATTGACAAACGAAAACTAATTAAACGTATTCATTGTAGATCGAAGTTTTATATCATATTAATTTATTTTATAAAATTTTGTTAATGTGGAATACAACGGACGCTGAATCAAAACATTTATGGCTTAAATTACGCTTTCTTTACGATTTTATCCGTGAAAACTCAAGGAATTTAAAGAAATTCTAGAACTCTAATAAACAAGTAAACCATTCAACTTATCTTTCAGTAATTTTAGCGTTAATAAGAATTAAATCTAACAATGTGAATTTGAGCGTCAAAGTTCCATCGCCGACGGTTTTTCTTGCAAACTGAGTTCGTAAAATATTTATAGTAAATTACACGTAAAGAAAAATGAAAATGTGTAACTCCAACTTACAAGAAAGAGAACGGCACTATCGTTATTCTTAAGCAAATAATTAAAATAACTTACTGTTGCTGAGAATTACTGCGTTAAAAACATGAATTTGCGTAAAAAATGTAATAGGACTCTTAAGTAGAATATTTCCATAACGTCACGCCTCTCGTCCCCAAAGAGTAAGGCTGAAGTATAACCCTAATATTACAACCCACATTTCACCAGGTATGTTTAAGTCGAAAATGTTAAGTTTAAATGTAATAAAGGACAATTTTATTATGAAAAATTCAATAATATTAAGTAATTTTAAATCGATTTAGTTTAATGAATGTTTTTATTTAATGTAATTTATATTATTGATTTTATAATTTAAGGTTGTTTTTCAATTTTATCATATGAAATTCAATAATGTAAAGTATTTTTTTAATCAAAATAATAATTAATATTTTTTATTTAATGTAATTTGTTTGTTGATTTTATAATTAAGGTTATTTTTAAACTAATAACTGATTATTATTATTAATACTTGTTGTTATTATTGATACTTATTGTTATTATTAATACTTGTTGTTATTATTGATACTTATTGTTATTATTAATATTTATTGTTAATATTTATACTTATTGTTATTATTTGATTATTGTTCGATTGTGTGGAATTAAGAAAGCTTTTTTATTTATTTATTTATAATAAAGGGTGAGCTATTGCCACTAACCTGGCACAATTCTAGAGTCAGTAGCTACAACTAAGAAATTTTTGAAAGAAAAACCCAATAACACTTTGCCTGACATGGGAATTTAACCCCAGACCTCGTGCTCAGAAGTCGCGCTTGTTATCACTACACCAACGACTTCTACTGCATTTTCTTATTTCCCCGCTAAAAGATTATGTAATATGCGCATTTTCCCTTATAACGTGATATTGGAGGCAGCTGCTCGAAATTGGTACGATTCCCCTTCTTACAAATACGTAGAATACCTTTGTCAAGCTTGATATTAAACTAGCTGTTTCCTTGACTTTGCCCTCTAGACAAAATGTAAATAATATGAACGGTCGACCAAACTATTTGATTTACATTTTACAATGTAATATGCAGATTAAAATATTAACTAAATAGCTTGGTCGACCGTACAGGTGATACCTATTTTTTTATACTCGTTGCCCCACGATTTTTTGATATTATGAATTTACTATGCCGACCTCACCACCTTGCGCCTCCGTAGACCAGAGAATGGGCAGCAGCGTTTTCTGTTAGTCTTTCATCACTGCGATCTCCAATCCGCCTGCCAAGCGTGGAGATTACGGCAAATTCCTCCCATCATGGGAGAGGCTTATGTCCAGCAGTGGACGTTATGGGCTGTTGTAGTACTATGCCGACTATTGTTTGACTATTGTTTTTAACTGTAACCCTTAATAGGGCATAACGATCTGGGAATCGGAAAATAATGCCAAGTAGACATAGGTATTATTGGCAGATTTATTTTTTCCAATTTTTTTACACTTTTTTATGTTCATTGAATATTTAATGAGTGATTGATAAGTCTTTAAATAACCTTTATACAACAATAAAATAACTACCAGCAACGAGTTATTTAAATAATGAGCTGAAAAATATGGTGGTAAAAATATGCCCTTTGCTTTATTAAGAGTAACCATAATATTATTTTCAAAATTCATTATTTAACAACTTCATTAAACATGCATGTTTTCTTGCATGCGTAATATAAGGTAGATTGTACCAGGCTCACCCATCTTTTGTACCTGCAACCTATGCAAAAAAAATACTTTACTTCACGATTAGAATTTCTTCCATCTCCTGGGTGCGTTTACATACATTTAAACTCACAAACACAAACAGTGGAACCGTGAAACAATTATTGAACTCCACGTAGGTGAAACCGCGGGCATAAGCTAGTGGTAAATAAGATGGTGCCTCGGACGAGGCCCCTTACAAATATCTCTAGTTAGTAAGACGATCACCAACCAATATTCTAATGACGCAAAATTAATTTCCTCGAAATTATTCAAATTAAGTTAAGAAATACAAGCTACGGCGTAGCACTCTGTCTCCGTAGCAACCCATTACGGTGCTACGAGACCTCAGGATAGAATTTTGTAATAATTGCGATCTTATCCCTATTTATTTAGGTTCGGAGTAGATCGTCTATCACTTTATTCATCTCTGTTAACCGACTTTTGGAGTTCAAATTATTTTCATAAACTCTGCCCAATTTTTTTTTGTGTGTTTCTGTTTATAATACCTATCCACTTTCATAGTTAATACGCATACAAGTTAACACCAATTTAAAATAAACTTTCGTAAAAAAATTGCCCATTTATAAAATTATGCTAAGAACGTAAAATAAGTAACATTGTGATACTACGGCGTAGCGTCGTAGCAACTAACTACGTCGCTACGGTGCTACGGTGCTACGAGACCTCAGGGAGAACTTGGTAATATTGTGTTAATATTTAGGTAAAACTAAGTTAGCTCCCTGAAACTGATATGACTAAGTATTGTACGGAGTTTGGAGACGCTCGTGTCTACAGTGGACTACTATTATAACTTTCTGTTGTTTAAAAATACCTGGAAAATAATTAAGAAAAAACTTTTTGCAAAAAAAATAAAACCGACTTCAAAACACAAAACACAAAAAAGTGAAAAATAACTTTAGCTTCAGAAGTCGGTGACCTTTTTTGATTCATTTAGTTTTTTTTTGTCACCGACTTCTGAAGCTAAAGTTATTTTTCACTTTTTTGTGTTTTGTGTTTTGAAGTCGGTTTTATTTTTTTTGCAAAAAGTTTTTTTATTTTTCCATTTTTAGTCGTAATATCCTATACAAATATATGCTATGCATTTATTTTACATTGTTAACAATATATGTCATGGTAATAGGCTTATCCCCAATAAATGGAACTTAACATATCTAAACTGTTGAAATTTGCGTGTATTGTACACATCTGCGTACCCCTCAGAGCATACAGGCGTGATGTTACGTCATGATGTTGTATAAACAATAAAAAACTAAGCGATTGGAGCTATCATAAAAGATTTGCCGTCTATTTTTGAAGAGTTCCATTGTATATCTCCGAAGATCAGCATCAGATCTTCACTAAATTAAAATGGGACCACCTCAGGAGTATACTCTTTCAAATAAAAAAAGAATTTTGAGAATCGGTCCACAAATGGGGTGAAATCGGTTAAGTTTAAAAGATATACTGTCGAAATCTGGGTGTATTGTACACATCTGCGTATCCCCTCAGAGCATACAGGCGTGATGTTACGTCATGATATTGTATAAACAATGAACATCCAACCGATTGGAGCTATCACAACAGATTTGCCGTCCCTTTTTGAAGAGTTCTATTGTATATCTCCGAAGATCAGCATCAGATCTTCACCAAATTAAAATGGGACCACCTCAGGAGTATATTTTTTCAAATAAAAAAAGAATTTTGAGAATCGGTCCACAAATGGGAGAGAAATCAGGTAAATTGTACACTTCTGCGTACCCCCTCAGAGCATACAGGCGTGATGTTCCGTCATGATATTGTATAAACAATTTAATGAACATCCAACCGATTGGAGCTATCACAACAGATTTGCCGTCTCTTTTTGAAGAGTTCCATTGTATATCTCCGAAGGTCAGCATCAGATCTTCACCAAATTAAAATGGGACCACCTCAGGAGTGTACTCTATCAAATGAAAAAAGAATTTTGAAAATCGGTCCACAAATGGGAGAGAAATCAGGTAACATACATAAAAAAAAAAAAAAAAAATACATACACACGAACATATAACCTCCGCCTTTTTTGAAGTCGGTTAAAAATAAATAATAAGGTTTTTGTTTTAACTAGGTGTACTGAGTAAGATTATGTGTACGAGTGTGTGTGTGTCTTTTTTATATTATTGTGTGTGTGCTATATTAACTGACGTTAAATAAATATTTTTTCTTTCTTTCTTTTTTTTCTTTTTACTTTATTTTTTCTTTCTTTCTTTTACATTCATAGGTGTGACTGCCTCGTTGATCTAGTGGTCGCAAGCGTGACTGCACAGCATGTGGTCCTTGATTCGACTCCCGGGTCGGTCAAAGTGCAGTTGGGTTTTCCCATGAGGAATATCTCAGTAGAAGCCATGGAGTCTGGATTCGTACCCGGTTGATGGCAATAGGCTTTTCCCCTTTTATATGGGACTTCAACGTGACTGGCGAAATGTGGGTGTACTGTTAGTTACACTTCTTGAATTATAGGCGTGATGTTATGTTACGTGTGTGTAGGTGTGACATGCTGTTATAAAATTTCTGACGTTTCTTAAGTAACAATTATTATTGATCTTCCTTTTGACAAATAATTTAAATTTATGACATCATTCAATTACTTTAACATTCTTTAGAGTAATTGCTGACAATTTTCATTTTATTACAATAACTGAGGACATTTTTTATTTTTCATTATTTCGTTTCCTCAACTACACTCAGTGTTTTAATTTTCGATATTGCATGCATTAATACTTTTGTACGCCCTAGAGGCAAAACATAGCGCCCTCAATGTATTTACCAAATAAGAACTTATAATGTACCTATGTTTTACAATAAATAAATAAATCTGAATCTGTACACATAACGGTATTGCTCAGTACTAACTGGGTTGTGAAGGTCAGATAGGCAGTCGCTCCATGTAAATACTGGTATTCAGCTGCATTTGGTTAGACTGGAAGCCGACCTCGACATGTAGGTAGTTGGAAAAAGGCAGGCATATGATGATACAAACTGCAACACCAAAGGTTCATGAATATCCAATCTTACATCTTACGGATAAGAATGAAATGTTACTGTTATAAATATAAAATATGTGAAGACATAAACCCTCTTATTTCTCGATTCCCCATGGGCATGCAAGGGTTGCGTCCAGATACCTTATTTAACGACCTTCCACAGCCTTGAAATGTTATGTCCGCATTACGAGAGCGTGGGGTCAGCAGAAGCCTAAGCATGGTTGCGGGACATAAGCATAACGTAAAATAATTTTAAAATCAAAAACGACATTCCTATAGCATTTTTAGCTTTTGCGAAGTATAAGATAACTATGACCCAACGATATGAATAACCGCTTTAAAGAAAATTATTATGCGACACCAGTATTTAACAAACTTATACTAAAAAATAAACTAAAAACAAGCTTGTGCGACGTCTTTTTTTTCGTATTCTCCTCAGCAAACCCTTTTAATTATAAGCCACATCATGGGGGTGTATAAGATATTTTTTATATCTAATCCACCATCTTCGGGACTCCGCCATATTGGATTTAGAATAACGTCACTTAGCTAACCATGCATTGTCAATAAAACTTTTTTATTTTTTTATAGCTTAATCATCATCATCATCATTATTTCAGCAGAAATACGTCCACTGCTGGACATAGGCCTCCCCAAAATGTCACCATATTGATCGGTCCCGTGCGACTTGCATCCAGCGGATTCCCGCAATCTTCACCAGGTCATCGGTTCACCTAGTGGGAGGCCTTCCAACGCAACGTCTTCCTCGCCACTCCAAAACTTTTCGGCCCCATCGAGGTACCCCGAAGAATTGCTAAACTTAAGTGGCAGCGGACAGGGCATATTTCTCGCAGAACTTAAGTGGCAGTGGGCAGGGCACATTGCTCGCAGAACTTAAGTGGCAGTGGGCAGGGCACATTGCTCGCAGAACTTAAGTAGCAATGGGCAGGATACATTGCTCGCAGAACTTAAGTGGCAGTGAGCAGGGCACATTGCTCGCAGAACTTAAGTGGCAGTGGGCAGGGCACATTGCTCGCAGAACTTAAGTGGCAGTGGGCAGGGCACTTTGATAAATGATAAATGATGTTTATTTTACAAGTAGGTTTTTACAAACACTTTTACACTTCATTTTTTTAAACTAGATGGGGCTGGTGTTTCGTACCTGACTACTCTGAGAAGAAACAGCCGAAACAAACTCAGAGGTCATAGTCTCTTTTAAAGTCCAGACAATCTTGCTCAATTCACATGAGGACTATGCAGATTAGTGTCTGATATGGTCTTTTGAAGAAAAAACCATACAGTTTTGAGTGGACCTGTCCAGTCAGTGCAAGCATTTGTCAGTTAACGTGTAGCTCGACTTATAACTCAAGGAGCTCAACGAAACGACGAACAATACCAAAGAAAGGACATTTGGGTAGGTCGCTTAGAGTACTCAAACTGTCAGACAGTTGTGGGAAAAAATAAACAAAAAATATAAATGTGACCCACATGGTCCCCACATTCACAATAATCATATAAAATTCATAACAAGATCTATTCAAAAAGAATGTAAATAAAAATCACTAAAATCATTAAAAGGCACAATGATGATAAAAAAAAGTAAAATACTTAACAAAATAAGTATTCATGTCAAATCAGTAAATGTCAAATAAAATAATAAAAAAATAATAAAGTAAAAAATAATAAAATACATGTCAAAACATTAAATGTCAGAGTGTATATAAAATAATAAAATACATGTCAAAACATTAAATGTCAGAGTGTATAAAAAAAGGAAAAGAAAGGAATAAATAATAAACAAGCGAAGTCCGAAGCTTCGACATTCACAGAGCAAATTTCATTGGAGCAGCTTAATCCCAAGCCTTTTTATCTTCGAGATAGTGAATAACATGATAGTAGGCTTTCAGGCACAGCTTCCGTTTTATAAACGATTTGAATTTATTTAGGCTTAGTAGAAGGTAGAATTTGGCTCGGAAGTTTATTGTAAAAACGTATACATTGGCATCTGAACGTACCCCCTATTTTTTTGAGCCGCGTTGCAGGAACAACAAATTTGTGTTTGTTCCTCGTATTTATGTTGTGGATATCACTGTATTTTTTAAACAAATTAATATTTTTGTGTGCGTACAAAAGGTTTTCATAAATAAACTGAGAAGGGACAGTAAGAACATTAATTTCTTTAAATTTTTCTCTGAGGGAGTATCTGGGACTTAATTTATAAATTGAACGAATTGCCCTTTTTTGCAAAACAAATATTGTCTGAATATCGGCGGCATTGCCCCACAAGAGAATACCGTACGACATCACGTTATGGAAATAACTAAAGTAAACTAAACGGGCTGTCTCTAAATCAGTTAACTCACGAATCCTTCTAACGGCGTATGCTGCAGAGCTAAGTTTTTTTGACAATTTGTCTATATGCGGGCCCCACTGAAGCTTGGCATCCAAAGTTATGCCTAGGAACACTGTGCTATCTTCCGGTTTCAACTCTTCATCCTTAATTAGTACAGTAGTTTCCACTTGTCTTACATGTGGTATCGTAAACTTAATACATTTAGTTTTTTTCACATTTAGGAGTAGGTTATTAACATTAAACCAATTAACGACTTCTGCCAGGGCGCTATTAACATCATCCGTAACTAACTGCTGACGTTTGAGTTTAAATAAAAGAGAAGTGTCGTCTGCAAACAATACTATGTCATGATTATCCTTTATGAGGTGAGGCAAGTCATTTATGTAAATAAGAAACAAAAATGGACCAAAAATTGAGCCCTGTGGTACCCCCATTCTTACTACGGATCCGGGAGATCTCTTCCCGTTAACATCAACTCTCTGAATCCTATTACTCAAATATGAAATAAGAAGATTCAGAGAGGCGTTACGGATTCCGTAGTGGTGTAGTTTCCTGATTAATGTTTCATGAAGAACGCAATCGAAAGCTTTAGATAAATCGCAAAAAATGCCCAAAGCATCGCATTTGTCCTCCCAGGCATTATAAATTTGCTCGCAGAACTTAAGTAGCAGTGGCCAGGACACATTGCTCGCAGAACTTAAGTGACAGTGGGCAGGGCACATTGCTCGCAGCTTAATCAGTCTGGAATAACTGATTTAAAATTCAGTTGTAGACATTTCAAGTAAAATAAGAGCATTGTAAAAAATAAACTGGCCTCTGCGCGTTAGTGCTAGGCCCCCACCACGAGCAACGATGTTTCAGACCATCATTTGTTTCATGTTGTGCTGACAATTAACTTGAGTAGATGTACAGACGGCTGCTGTCATTGAGTTCAACTCACGCATACTAATTAGGACGACAGTATACCTTTTGTTTACCAAGTATTATTAAGTCTCCAGTTAGATTACATTTTTGTGTACAAAAAGCTTTACGACAAATGTTGGACACTTAACATGCTCATATATAGGTACGTCTCCAATCTTGTTATCAACTAAGCCACCGATGCGCTTGTTCACTCAGAAACAAATTGGTTTCCGTAGTCCTCGATAAACCCTCTATATAAATTTATTAACTTACGGCTTTCTTAATTGAGAGTTCACAGACAAGATTCCTAACCAATAGGTCTATCGAATACATAAACACCGGTTGGGGAACCGCAGAAACCAGGTGATATTGAATAATTGGTCATGAAGCGACTACCAAGAGTGCATGGTCGTAACATAACATCACGCCTGTAATCTGCGAAGGGTTAAGCAGATATGTACCTAACACAGCTGCTGTTGCTAGCAATCGGGCAAAAAGCCCATACTCCGTAGCTGCTACTGAGTAATTTCTGATGGAAAATCCCAATAACAATTTGCCCGACCCGGGAGTCGAACCCAGGAACTCATTCATTCATTTGTATTAATTTATTTATTCATAAACAATTTATATTGTGTTGAACATTACATATTAAATAAAATTATCACATGCAGAAACAGAAACATTTAAAACCCTATTATAATTGAAGTGAAAAGTTTGGTTAAAAGTCAATTAATTTAAAATATGTCAACAGATAAATACATTGTCAAATAAATTAGCGGTATTCAATGTCAAAAATATAAAGAGAAGAACTTATTCAAGGTCCGAGGACCTTAGCTCAGCAGTCGCGCTTGAGATTGAGAGCGAAACCACGCTTCTCGCTCCTCTTATACTCAAACACGCAACCTTACAATATTGCTAAATGGAATCTCCGAACAAATCCTATTGTTAGCGATGCCTCATTTTACCGCTGAGTAAATATTTATTTACGTAGCCGAATGTTCAATACTTACATGTTTATTTGATCAAATAAATCTCTGAAATTGTATTACAGAGTTTGAATCAGGAACACATACAGAAAAGTATGATGTTTGAATGGGGTAACAGAAAAGTTAAAATAACGGTTTTAGAAAAATCCGATATTGATTTAGCTTATTCAATGGGGGTAGATCACATACCTTCGAATTATAAGGATTAAGAAAAAAAAAATTGTCGTTCTTAGAACGCCTATCTCTGATGTCAGAGTTTTTATGCCGTCCGAGGGCCTCTGTCTTCGCTTTAAATGCCGTCGAGAAATATCTCTTGGGCATGCTGGTTTCCTAGAGATGCGTATCTTAGGTTCGAACTTCAGTCCTGAGACTTGTCAGTCCGACTGATATCTTACTAGCAACACAAACATGCAAAGAAGAAGAATGCCCCATTTTCTTATTATAACTAAAAAATGCGCGAGGCATCAAAATTCACCAAAATAACTAGCCGACCAACAATTTTAACACCATCATAAAGTACTATCAACTTAAGAGGTCACACAATTTTAACACCACCAGTTTAAGGGTCATAAATTCAACCCACCATAACCCATTTTTCCGCACAGTAGGGTAATTACCAAACCATCATACTTTATTGTCATTGGCGGTACACTCGCGCGCAGTTATTATAACGTTTAAATAAACAGGTAGCGCTCGTCCCGGGGGTACTATCGCCGACAAAAGTGCTACATTATTCAGTCACGATGAGCGCGATGTGACAGCTGTGTGACACGTCATGTTGGGCCAGGAAAACGGCGGGCGTGATAAAGGAGAAGAAGACAATGGAAATAATTCACTGGAAATGATAGCGTGACGGTTGACAGAGGAGTATGAAAGTAAAAAACGTGCTGTGCTGACCCCATGTAACATGGGAGAGGGGAAGATGATGATGACAATGAAAATAATACACACCAGTGACATTCTTCATTTTTTTTGTGAATCTTGATTAAGTTGCATGTAACTTTACAAGGAGAATGAAGACTAGAATAAGTGTTATAGGAAACTAATAATATTGGGCTTTTATTCATTTGAGTTAGATATTTTCTAATTTTCAGCCATTACCTTTTCTAAGGATACTCATACACAGAGTTCATCTAGTTATGCAGCAGGTCAATAGATAGGCATACCGTTTATATGAGATTGCCTGAGGTAACTGGAGCGATGTGAGACAGGTGTGGTCAGGTATCGCGAGAGCTTTACCTTTCGTCCACTGACGGCCGTTAAAACTTGTCCCTCATCGCGTTGCTACATCAGGCACCGCCTCAGTGTATATTACTATACACTGAGGCGATTCATGCTTTCTGTTAACTTAACCATTAGAAATCTCTCTCCGTTTTAATATATATTTGATTTTTTCCTCCGTTCTCTGAAAATATCATTATGTAGATTATAACGAAATTTATTAAATTTAGATTTCATGATAGACCTTAACACATTCTATTTAATTTAGATTTCATTTCATGATAGACCTTAACACATTGTCCATACATTTAAAGGAGTATGATACTATAAGACCATTTAAAAAGCTAGCATTTCTTCACATCCTATCAACGCTACTTCTCTAGCCCCACCCGTTCCGCAAAGATAACGTCACACCACACGACTGTACGCTACCGAACTACTTTTGTTTGCGACTGTTATAGGCTTTGTTAATACCATGCGCGACTGTACATTGAATTGAACGTTGTATGCTGATATGATATTATGTCAATGGTCTGTTACGTGAAATACTGGTTTGTGACAAACCCAATGTGTGTTGTTTGATTCAGAATTGAATTCATTTGTGACGAATTTCTCATTTATCGCTACCTAAGGTTTGCCTGTGAAAATAGGTATTGTTCAAATTAGAACTATTAGTTTTATAACATAACATCACGCCTGTAGCTCCCGAAGGGTGAGGCAGATGTGTACCGAATAGTACACTAACGATTCGTCAGCTATGTTTGAGTTCCCACGTAATAGGGGGCGAGCCTATTGCCATCAACCGGGCACAAATCCAGTCTCTGTGGCTGCTACTGAGAAATTACTAATGCAAAAACTAAATGTCTATCCAGTTGAGTCTCCGTAGAAATTCAAATAATAAACGCTCTGAAATGTTGCTCGCTTGTTAAGGCTCTTAGTACCTCTCTGCCTGTACTGTTTGTTTGTCTCCTACTAAAATTGATTATAATAAAGATAAAGAAAAATTAAAAACAACAACAACAGCCCATAATGTCCACTGCTGGACATAAGCCTCTCCCATGTTGGGAGGAATTAGCCGTAATCTCCACGCTTGGCAGGCGGATTGGAGATCGCAGTGATGAAAGACTAACAGAAAACGCTGCTGCCCATTCTCTGGTCTACGGAGGCGCAAGGTGTTCTGCCTCAGACATTAGTCGCCCTATACGACACCCGTCAGTGTAATGGGTTGGTTCTATTCTACTCTGCCGGATACCACACGGCTAAAGAAAAATTAAAGATAAAGATAAATTAGATAAAGATAAATGTATTTCTTTCACAAAAAATAATTATTATAAATTACAAATAAAATGCTTGGAACAGCTATAATTGTACACAAAAGTTTTAGAATCTGTAGCCGAACTAGGAAAAACCTGTATTTCGGCTTATAGCGCCAACCCCCTCGAGTTACATATCATATGATTCTTGTAAGCTTGCATTTGACAATACCTTTCAATATTACGTACTCTTATATGAAGTTTTATTGAAGCTTATTATAATAGTGGTATGTACGTATATATAATAACAATTAAAGTAGAAAGTCAGCCAACAAGCACTGGGACCAAATAGACCTCTTTGAAACCAAACTACATTAATCAGGACCTCTGCATCAAAATGAAAAAAAACGAGCCAAGAGCGTGACGGACACCACAGTGAGGGCTTCCGTTGTTAGTATAAATAGTAACACATGCACATTACTGACGAACTTATTGATATTGATTACTGTCAACCACATTAAATAAGTTTATTTATTTCATTTTCTCCAAAAACACGAAAAACAAAGATTTCCTTTTTTTAACTAAATAGGCGTGCGGCTTCTGTGATGACTGTTTATTTCTACACTTAAAGTACTTACAGGATAATATCCGTGATTTTTTTATTTTTTATTATCCGCGGTCATGATGCTTGCAACAGCGTCGAAATATTGGGAGCTCATAAAATCAAAAGAAAATCATGGATATTATCCCGTAAGTACTTTAAGTGTAGTGAAAAACCGTGAAAGTCTAAAACAGTTTATTTCTACTTTGACTTAAATCGCATAATCATTCGGAAACGACTTTATTAAGATTATAGGATACTAAATCTAAACACTTTTTTCATTGATTTTTATTTTCATTCCTCAGTAATACAGTAGTATATATTCCGTCTTTGTCATTTGGCTACAGAACCCAAAAAATACATAAAGCATTATATATCGGAAAATGTACTTTCATTATGAAATGTAGCTAGAAGCGTGTTACAGGTAATTCATTCAGGATGCCTGGGAGCCTGGGTGCTGGCCGGGCATGGCCGGGGTTGGGCTGTCCTTAATAGTTTGATGACCTGACTTAGCTGTTAGATAGAGGTGCTGGCAGGAATTATTATTGGGTCCGTGACTTAGGCCCACAGTGGTCGAGGCACCTGTGGCCGACGCCCTCGATTCGATTCATTTGTTTTTTGGGCTTTTTCTCTTAGTACAGTCATCGGCAGGTACTAAAAAATAAAAAGTTTTCGATCTCGAGGAGCCTGTGCTAACTTGGTGGGGAGCAAAATATTTCGAAATTTTCGGACTGTTTGTATCTGTACCTCGGCAGGTACAAAACACAATTCCGAAGTTAACGAAATTTTGGGATATTGTTCTGGGGTGGTGTAGGATAAAAAAAAAGATTTCGACCTTGAGGAGCCTGTGCTAACTTAGTGGGGAGCGTGTTTCAATATTTTGTTAGGTTTGTGTTTTACATTAGTTAAGCAACAAAATGTGATGTCGCTTTTACAATACCAAAGATCTAAATGAATGCCTGAAAACTGGCATAAGTACAGTATTCAGTATTCATTACGGGAATATTACTCAGGACCCGTAGCATAACCAGCCTATGATTTTCCCACTGCTGGGACACAGGCCAGCTGCAGCCAGGCTTGAGAGGAAAGAGGACTTTTTGAGAGGGAGTAGGCTTGTAATCCACCACGCGGGCCCAGTGCAGATTGGTAGATGTCACATGTCTTCGATTTTTTGGTTCTAGTCATGCTGGTTTTCTCACGATGTTTTACTTCACCGTTTTGAGAGCAGTGGTGATGAAAGAAATTACACAAAATAATGCGCCCGTCTCGAGAGTCAAACCCACGACCACCGCTGCAACGTAATCTGTCTGCCTTTGCCAGCTATATCAGCAATACCAGTATTTTACATGGAGCTACTACTTATCTGACCACCACAACCCAGTTAGTACTGTGTAACTGGACTCCCCTTGGTAAGACTGGTTTTTAGACTACAAAACAACGCCTAAATTAATGAATGCCTGAGAATTGGCATACGTATATCATCGCGGGAATATAACCCGCGACCCGTTGCACAGTATTTTACATTTGCCGTACCACTGCGCCAACTATGCCATCAATGTATTTATATCTTAATAGTCTTATGACATCTCTCCAGGAAAATCTGAAATGTCTTTGACCTAGCTCTAATTTTATCTGGAATCTCAATTCCCAGACACATGGATGGAAAAATTTCACCTTACTGCGTCTAAACCTGATCACTTCAATTTTAAATTCGTAATTATACTTCGAATAAAAAATAAAAAATACTCGTTTCACAAATAATATTTTCATAATTTTAAGAATGTTTTAATATCTATTGATGACACGGGTTGCACGTCATACATAGGCTGGTTATTGAAAAGTAAGACAAATTCTCAATTCAAAAATAAAGTAAATTGCATTCATTTATAATAGATAAGACGTATTACTCTATCGAAGAATTTTTAAATATGACATTACCAGCCCTTTATTATAATTTATTAATTAGTATTGACATAATTTACAATATTGCCATCCAACGTGGCAATGCTGCCAGCCTTCTGGGCACTTTTCCTGTTGACAGCGATGTGGACGAATTTTTCGACGCCCTGTAACCCTTTTTGATACTTGTAAATATTTTTAGTTCTATTATAGAGTTAGTATGTAAATAATGTAAATATTATAGAAAATAAACTTATTACCTATTTACAATATTACAAAATTTGACATTAATAGCCTTTTATATAATTTACCGTTGACATGTATTAAAAATAAATTATAATTGATTCATTATTGATTAATAATACATTAAATTCTTATTATTTACTCGAACCTGACTTTGTATTGTATTCATCCAGACTTACTACTAAAAAATTGGTTGCCTGTAAAGTCGGTATACGGGCGAAAGTTTTACGTGACGACTTTGAGTGGTAAAATAAACTTTTTATGTCTGTCTCTCTCGCTCTTAGGCGGGACGCGTGCCTCTCACTCGCTCTCATTGTGAGCGCATAACGTGAGCGGAGCGCCGTTACCCAGTTTCTTGAAGTGTCACCCGGCAAACCAATTTATAAGACGTTGTCACGTCAAAAACAATATTTGTACACCAATTTCATTGGTAGGACATAGAGCTCAACTAAATTGTATGAATAAGACCTTTATTTCAATACCTGTGTTCACAAATAAATATGATTTGATTTGATTTATGCTGATTGTGCTTGTTGCACACAATTTAACTAACATGCTAAAGGATAATTGTATTTTCGATTAAAAATCGTCATATTTATGTTACGTTTACACTACGTTCTAGGGCCTCGGATTACATGCAACTTAAAATCGTCGAAATATGCATCATAAGTGCCCGAAATATGCTACAAAAGTGCCAAAACATGCTACATAATATTGAAATAAGAAATATAAAATAATGTTTTGGTTAATTTAGGTACTACACTTTCAACGAGCGTATGCGTAACGACGAACAATAACTTGTGCGTAAAAAGGTCCCACATAGCGTTGATGCATAAAAGTGTTTTTTGTATGGCACCAATCATATACAACCACATACCAAGTTCAATTAAGGATTTGAACATACTCTTATTTAAGAAAAGGCTTAAATCTTTGCTGTTGAATAAAGCATTTCGGAATTTTTAACAGACAAAATGTAATTACTGTTTTTGACCATAGTCGGTACTCATTGACATAGCAAGTTTAATTCCACTTGAAATTTTTGACATTTTTGCACGTGACATTTTGTATTATTTTCTTTTTATATTTTTTTATTTTGTTTAAACATTATTTGAATTTTGACGTTTCACTTATTTTTGACATTTATATATTTTTTCTTTGTTTTTATTTTTTGTTAAAATCAATACTTGTCTTGCTTTCCACTAATATAATTTTAAAGGTTATCAATTTTAATGTCAATGACCTCTGAAATATTTGTACGCCTTCGGGCATAACATAGCGCGCTTGTAATCTTTTGTAACAACTATTTTATTGTACCTGAGTTAACAAATGATTAAATGACTTATGACTTAAAAAAAAAACAAGCTGTTATCTTTTTGAATACTGAATACTGTTCCGAATTAAAACAATATTTTATTTCGGTGCATTTTGACGGTTTTCACCATTTTTCCAGTTAGATACAGTAAAAAATAAAGGAAACATGCCCAAAACATATGCATAATTTTCACTAAACAGCCATAATAAAATATGCATTAATTGCATAAATCCGGTATCTACTCACCTTGACATTTGAATAGTATCGTCTTGCTCACTCACATTGTAAATCGTATCTATCTTTCCATGCTCACTTTCTTCAGTGTTTTGACCTTTTTACGGTAAGGGCACATTTTACGATTTCAATATTTGCAAAAACGTCCAATATATTATCATCTAAGTCATCATTTACAGCGCGTATATTTTGTCAGCGAGCTGTCAAATCTGTTAGCAAGGGTAATAAGTTGGTTTTCAACGCCCGGCTATTATTAAACTACCGCGTTGTCATGATGTAGAGAATTACAAAAGATAGATTGGCACTTTTATCATGAAGTAAATGTTTTTTTTTAATAAAGAGTTAACTATGATTGATGATCTACTTCCTATACATGTTTTACCACTGTTCTGTGTAAGTGACTTTTAAACATGTATAGCAGTGAAATTAATGGTTTAGCAAATTGGCAGCCAAATTAAACATTCCGTATGTTCAAATCGCATTTCATAACTTTCAAAGACAATATTTGAAATATACATTCATCATAACACAGTATCTATTAGAAAAATATTTGTTAAGTATAGTTTTGCATTATAAACTATAGTTTTTTTATATTGTTTTTGTTTCCTATTAGAAAGGATTTTAATTTCGTCTTTTGCGCTGAAAACTACTACTATTTATCTTATCAATTGTAAGAAGTGGCACTTTTACATTATATTTGTGTTCTTACTTCAGTCGCCATTTAATTTTTCTAAAATTAACCTTATTTCCGTCAGCTAAGATTCCAAATAGAACATCACTGCCATTTCAGTTTAGTCATAAATTGTTTTTTCGTAGGAGCGACTTTAACGATTACAAATGAATGTAAAACGTCAGAAAAGGTGATTAATTTGAATGTTTTTTATGTGATTTGTGTTAAAACGGGCATTTTCTGGAACATTTAAGGTGATTGTCCGTAACTATCTGCTGAGTGAGTGAGAGGATCCATTTATTGCTGAAATAAAAATAAACTGAAGTCTCACAATATTGTGCCTAACTACATGTAGGTGTAGGCGGAGCTCGTTGCTAAATAATAACAGCCGTTAGGTTAAGCCGTGCTTTCCTAGGTTGGTCTGTGGATGGGGGACCGCCCATTACATACCGAGTTTCCTCCGTGCCTCGGAAAGCACGTTAAGCTTTTGGTCCCGGCTGTCATTTGACCATCTTTGACAGTCGTTACAGGTAGTTAGGTGGACCAAAAAGTCTGACAACCAGTCTTACCAAGGGGTATCCCTTTGTTCTCATATTATTACATTCGCAAAATATTATATTATCGAATTATTATATTCTCAAAATTATCGTATTACCCAGTGTGAATTGGGTTGAAATTATCGTATTACCCAGTGTGAAAAAATTATTGCTGGGAAACTACTTTTTTTAGGGTGAAAAACAATGTTTTACGGTAGGATTAATGGTAAACACGCAAATGTCCTGATGGATGCATAGTACGGGGGTCGTGAAAGTATTTAAGAGGGCTATTCAAATTTTTCTTGTTTTTGAGCGTTTTAAGAGTCTAGCACTCAAATACAAGAAATAATTTGATTTTGATTTTGAGCGCTCTCTAGAGAAGTAATAAAACTTTCTCGAGTGTATTTTATTTTTTATTTTGTGGCCATATCTAAACCATAATCACACATCTAAACTGACATTTTTGATGTGGTATTTCTTTAGAGAGCGCTCAAAATCAAAATAATATTTTTTCTCGTATTTAAGTGTTAGATTCTTAAAACACTCAAATACAAGAAAAAATGTGATAGCCCTCTTAAGGTAAAGTTATAACATTAAACACTCTTGTGAAAAAGTGGGAAGTTTGACTCCCAATATCTCCGGAACTAGGTTCTTCAAGGTTCGCTAAGGTTCCCAGCTATGGTGTAGATAGAACAAAAAAATGATCACAATGACGGGGAGAACAAATGCCTGTTGCTTCTTCAAGGGTACTTTTGCACCCATTAGACCCATTCATCATCATCATTTCAGCCGAATGACCTTCACTGCTGGACATAGACCTCCCCAAGTGTCACCACACTGACCGGGCCCGTGCGACTCGCATCCAACGGATTCCCGCAACCTTCACCAGGTCATCGGCCCACCTAGTGGGAGGCCTTCCAACGCAACGTCTTCCGGTTCACAGTCGCCACTCCAAAACTTAGACCTTTTGTGTTATGTAGTGAAATGTCAGGAAACTATGTTTAGTTAGTAAGTATAGTCGGGCAATAAAAACAAATAGGTACCTAGTTTTATTTTCTTTCAGAACATTAAATAAAGTCCAGTTAACCTCACAAATATTTCTTCAACGTAAATCATATCTAATCATAAAGAACATGTATACATTTACGAGTTTAAAAAAAACTGTCTCTGAAAATACAGATTTACTTTATATTTTTACAGATTTATGATATTTTTAAACGCTTTTTTTTTCAATCATGCACATCAACACGCACATAAAAGTTAAATATTTCTTTTTGAAACAGGAAGTGACGGTTCGCCACAAATCTTATGGCCTGAGAGAGCACGTCATTTTTATTAACTCTTTGACCTGATTAATTTGGTCTTGCTATTAATATTTGGATTTGGATAAACAGTTATTTAAGGAGATTAACCGGAACAAACAGACCGAAAGACAAAAACGAAAAAAAAAAAAAGTTTTTTGTTGTTAGTACCGTATATACTTTCTTATGCACCCAGTAAAAATCTGTTATTTTGAATTAAAAACAGGCATTTCAATTTTAATTATTTGTGTAGATTTATTTAGATACCTGTAGAATATGAAAGCAATTACTCAGACAGTATAAATTCTATAAACGATAAAAAATCAGCAAGTGACACGCTATAGAAGTGATAACAGACACAAAACGGAATCAATTTGTCCTGTCCTGCATGCAATACTAACATTATATAAATCATCATCATCATTTCAGCCGAAAGACGTCCACTGCTGGACATAGGTCTCCCCCAAGTGTCGCCACATTGACCAGTCCCGTGCGACTCGCATCCAGTGGATTCCTGCAACCTTCACCAGGTCATCGGTCCACCTAGTGGGAGGCCTTCCAACGCAACGTCTTCCGGTTCGCGGTCGCCACTCCAGAACTTTTCGGCCCCATCGGCCATCCGTTCTGCGAGCAATGTGCCCTGCCCACTGCCACTTAAGTTTGGCAATTCTTATTATATAAATACAAAGCATGAATACTCGTAACTCCAATATAGAAGAGCTGACTGACAACTTTATGATACCTGACGAAACACTGGGAAACAAATACGAACATTGCACTCCTTATAATAAGGTCAAATTTTCAATGGTGGTACTTTCATACAAGCCTAAAAGCTTGGCTTGCCCCCCTTATAACCTACTACTGTTCATGATGTTAGGGTTTCTGAACAGTCTGTTCGCCTTATGAGCTTACCAAATTGTTGGCCCCTCTACGCACGCCACTGCTAGTCCCCTTAGAGCATGCAAGTTTATTTATATTGGAATTTTGTGACGACTTTGATAGACCACCTAACGGCTGTTTTCTTTATCTTACTTACGTATAACTGTTGGTTAATATGCCTACTTCCGTAGCTATCGGTGTTTTTATAAACAAAGAATATCCTAACCTACCTGTCACTTGATTCATAGAAGAATCAAAGAAAGCTTTTCGGTGACGTTTTGTTTCTATCAGTCAGTAAGCAAAATGTCAAACAGAGACAGCAACCTACCGAAACCGGCTAGTAAGTAATTGAAAATGGATGTAAGAAGACTACAGTTAACCTAAATGTCTAAACAAATGTGACAAAATGTGTGAAATGTCAGGCTACTGAAACATTGAGTGACGTGCAAACTGATGATTAGCTCCGTGTGGTTTTCAGCAAAGAATAGAGTGAAACTCCGAACTGCCTATCTGACCTCCACGACCCAGTTGGTACTGGGTAATACGATACCCCTTGGTAAGACTGGTTGTCAGACTTTCGGGTCACTGAATACCTAGCCGTGTGGTATCCGGCAGAGTAGAATAGAATCAACCCATTACACTCACGGGTGTCGTATAAGGCGACTAATGTCTGAGGCAGAACACCTTGCGTCTCCGTAGACTTGAGAATGGGCAGCAGCGTTTTCTGTTAGTCTTTCATCACTGCGATCTCCAATCCGCCTGCCAAGCGTGGAGATTACGGCAAATTCCTCCCATCATGGGAGAGGCTTATGTCCAGCAGTGGACGTTATGGGCTGTTGTTGTTGTTGTTGAATACCTGGAACAACTGATCTACAAATGACAGCCGGGACCAACGGCTCAACGTGCTTTCCGAGGCACGGAGGAAACTCTGGATGTAATGCTTGGTCATCGATCCACGGATCAACCTAGGTAAGTGCGGCTTTATCTGAAGATTGACCGGAACGGCTGCTATCATTTAACTAGGAGTTCCTTATGCTCTTTATTTACAGGATTAGTCAATGCAATATATTTTTGACTATTCCATTACCGTTATCATTGATTGAAAATAAACTGGTAACTTTGTTGAAACCCACAGGTATCTTCAGGGTGCCCTGGATCCACAGAACATTGTGCGAGTTTCACGACATCTACAGGAGTAAAAGTGTGGTACAATCTTTGCCGAAATAACGAGGTACAGTAAAATGCATTAGTAAAATAAATAAGCGAGAAGTTGGCAGTGATTTAAATACCTATCGTTTTTTATTGCAGAATCTTTAAAATATTTACTTAACCTGGTCAATGACCGCCAGACGCAATTTTAACGAGGTTAGGGTTTTCTTTTAGAGTTTTTTATTATAAGCCAGTTAATAAACTAAAATATAAAAGAAATGTCGCTGGTCTAGTGGCCGCAACCGTTACTGTTGAGCATAAGGGCCTGGGTTCGATTCCCGGAACGAGTAAAGCATTATTAGAGTTTTACCATATTTTTTTCAGTCTCGATCTGAATTTGTGCCCGGATGATAGCAATGGGATCAACCCTTTTACATTGGAGTTTAATATAACTGGCTAAATATGGGTCTATGTAACTACTATAGAGTAAACCTCTGCCTAATTTAACGAATAACGTTATGTTGTTATGTTATAAAGAAATGTTTTAAGATTTAACAAGATTCATCATCTGCTTAGCCTTTTCCCAACTATGTTGGGGTCGGCTTCCAGTCTAACCGGATGCAGCTGAATACCTGTATTTTACATGGAGCGACTGCCTACCTGACCTCCACAACCCAGTTAGTACTGGGTAATACGATATCCCTTGGTAAGACTGGTGGTCAGACTTTTTGGGTCACTGACTACCTGTAACGACTGTCAAAGATCTACAAATGACAGCCGGGACCAACGGCGTAACGTGCTTTCCGAGGCACGGAGGAAACCCGGTATGTAATGGGTGGTCACCCATCCACAGACCAACCTAGGCAAGCACGGCTTAACCTAAAGATCGACCCGAACGGCTGTTATTATTTAGCCACGGGCTCCTCAAGATCCTTAAGATTTAATAAGATTGAAACCTATAAATATTATTCTAGAACTACATTAATTTACATCGTGTTTTATCTCATTTTTCTCGACATTCCGACAAATTGTCGGCACGGTAAAAAAGCTGAATAAATCTGAATCACGGTGAAACAAATCGTACACATCAGTTACATCACAAATTGAAAAATTTACAGAAACTTATTCTGTACAGTACTTTCATAGTCAATCTACCTCTGTTTTGCCTTCTCTGTCAAACTACAGTGATCTTTAAAACAGTTGAAATAAGGTAGCTAATAATTGGTTAGAGGTAGAACACGTCAGCTGACTAGACTTTAAAGTTATTTGACGTTCGGAATCTGCCGTCATAACTCCTGTGACGTGAATTTCGCAACGTGGTATAAAAGGAAAGTACCAAATCAAGTCTGCCAGCTCCTTCATCTGCTTGAACTTCAGAATGTTAACGTAAATTGATAACCGTTAATTAGGATAAAAAGTATCCTGATATTCAGTGAGATATATCATACTACTTGTATGCCTAACATCGAAATTCGTGAAGCCGTTTTTGCGTGATTGAGTAACAAACATAAAAACTTTCATATTTATAAATGGCTTAGGTGGTGGTAGATGCGACAAATAGTTGCAACTGCCACCAGTGGTGGCGGACCGGTGGTGGCAGACGGGAATAAAGGGTTTAAGCAATCACCAGATATAATGAAATATAACGCCCAAAAAATCGTAAGTACTTACCAGAATTTAATCCCCATTTTAATATGAAATTATCACCAAATAACGTAAAGTCTGCTAACCTAAAAAAGGCAAGTATCTTCAGAATAATCGCTGAGCTACCCAAAAAGGCCACGCATGCACCAAATATGTACTCGCATTTTATTTAAAAATTTCATCCAAATATGTTACACAATTTTATCCTAATAAAGTAAATTAATATACAAAAATCATTGTTTACCCAAAAAATATAAATGAAGTTCTAAATTCCCTTCTCCTGCCAAACAATACTAAAGCCAACCCAAATTTAGAAGGGACGGGGGACACTTTATATTTGCCTAAAAAGCGAAATCGACGGAGCCCCGCAAATCGCGGGGCTCCTATTTCTGTCTGCAGGGTTTAAAGAAACCTAACTAACCTAACGTCGGGGTGCCCCAAGTCCTAGTAGTATCCTATACCACTTACGCACACACGTGTCTCCTTCTCGTGGTCGTTCATTATACACATTGCCTGTGCTTCAACTGGCATTCTATACAATGCCTAGGTATTTTATACATTTCCTAGGTAAAGTGTAAAATAGTTTAAACATTGTACATCATTTCATACATTGCCTAAACTACCCCGGCATTCTATACATTTCCTAGGTATTGTATAGAATGCCTGCATTGTACACATTGCCTATAACACATACATTTTATGGCAAACGTAGTAATATATTTGGGTAGTAATGACACAAAACTTTGCTAGTTAAAATTTGGTGCACGCGTGGCCTTTTTGGGTTATGAAAAGTTTTAGTAGTGCAGGCATGACTTAAATAGCCCGAAAAATTTTGGTACAGGTTTCATTTATTTGTACATATTATATTTTTTTTGGATGAGGCTGTTTAGGGTAACGATTGTTTTTTTGGTGGTCATTTAATTTCATCCCTTTATAAATTAGTTGGATTTTATGTAGCCTAAGAAAATTTTTAGAGAATATGTGAATGCCTAACCAATCAATCAAAGCATTTATTTCAAGTAGGCCAGTTACAGGCACTTTTGAATTGTCGAAACAAAGATGAATATTAAATGTAGCTACAGTCCCAGTCACAAGACATAAAAACTGTGAAAGTACTGTAGTTGCTTATTCCCTAGCGTAGATCTCTATGGAGAAGAACGGGCAAGAACCAATGTAGAGTCAACATTTTGATTTAAAACAGTGTCCAAAGAGAATCTTTCCCGTTCATCTCCATATACTTTGGCATGGGCAACTAGGAGTATCTAGCTTCACCTTTGTTTGAGCAGGTACGCGCTTTTTTAAATACACAACCGTTCTCTCAACTAGACTGTTAACATTATTTTGTAAGGCTAAATCTCATTCCTTAATTAATTAATGATAAGTAAAAGTCCATAAACTTACCAAGAAAATTTACCGAAGGCTGGAAAAGCTTTCTAAAAAAACACACTTTAAAATCACTTCAACACATCACAGTCCGTAAGCAATGACGATTTAACACTGGCAGGAAAGTAAAGAGAACTGAAAATGCCGTATTCCGAAACACTCACCCATATTTCAGAGAAATTTCGGCCAAAATATCCATCACTCACTGAACAAAAATCTCTGAAATCGCATTAAGGGAATACTCACGGGATTCGTCATAAAAAAATCACACACACATATTTACGAACTTTGTCACTGTCTAACTAAATTAGTGCATTTTAATGTTAAGTAAGGTGATTTGAATATAGAAATTCTATTTTTACCGATTTAAAAATGTATTCGTTTGGTCGATCGGAAGTTTTCGTTATAAATAGAAGCGCGTAGCGACGCGGGCGCATGCCGCCTGAGATCGTGCATTAGTGGTGATCTCACGCTGCGAGACGGGACGGGAGCGATGCAAGTATCGATGGAAAAATCAATTGGCTGGAACTTCCTGGAATTTCTGGAGCTGGAACGTGACGAATTGAGTGGCGGGAAGTGGTAGTTCATCATAACATGATGAGTGTGTGGACTGGAATTGGAAATCGGAATTTGGAATTTATTCTTGGCTTGAAAGGAAAGGAAGAAGCCTTTGGTGGAGACCAAAGGCTGCCATTAATGCAGATCTTTGACGGTAATCAGGAGCTGGAAAGTCTTACAACCTGTCATACCAAGAGGTATTATATTTCCCACTACCTAAGAAAGAAAGAATGAAAAAGTATTTATTGGTCTTGCACAGGAAAAAACATTACCTATATAAAAGTAAAAAGAAGACACTGCTAGGACACAGGCCTCCTCTGTAGGAGCGGGAATGGGCTATGATCCACCACGCGGGCCCAGTGCGGATTGGTAGATGTCACATGTCTTCGATTTTTTTTTGTTCTATGACATGCCGGTTTCCTCACGATGTTTTCCTTCACCGTTTTGAGAGCAGTGGTGATGAAATAAATTACACAAAGTAATGCGCCCGTCTGGGTTCGAACCCACGACTTACTGTTTGTAAGTCGGGGCCGCAACCACTGGGCCACCGCTGCTCTCTAAGTACATGAAACTAAAATAAGTCTTATTACGAAGCCAAAAGCTGTAACATTAAACACAAAAGTAACATCGCTATTCTGATAATTTCTAACTAACTGTTTATGTAAGTGAGCAAGTCTCTCCATTTATAATACTGGTATACAGCTACATCCGGTTACTCTAGGAAGAACTCTACATATCTGTGTAAGGAGTAGACAGATGGTGACAAGTCATAAAAGAACCAATTTTTAAACATGATAGAGTTGACTAAAGATAAGATGCTTCTAAAAATAATTAGGTAGTTAGCTAGGTACTGTTTATACAGCAGATAATAAAAAGAGCCAACGATTCATGTTTTATGGTACCGTTCACCTTGTGGTGACCTACATGACCAGTAGATACTAGCCGGTTTGCCGCGTTGAGCAATGGACTCTATAAATCGGGATACTGAACCAAACATCAATCCTATTATAACCGAAGGGTAATGTAAAGGTAAATCTATAAATCACCCAGTCGTAGTGGCCGTAATTTCATACAAGCCTAAAACCTTGGCTTACCCGTATAACTTACTACTCTTCATGATGTTACGGTTTCTGAATAGTCTGTTCGCCTTATGGGCTTGTCGTATTGTTGGTAGGTACCTAAAGAGGGTTTTTCCTGAATATAGGTTTGGTGGTATGCAAATTTTTTGGGAAATGCTTAAATCTTTGCATTTCCTGCATTATTTTGCATATTTTGTGGGAGCAAGAGCGGTGATACGTCCTGCATTCGACTGTGTATCTTTTTTCTGTAATTAATCAAATATTTTGCATTCAATTTGAGTTACTAAAGAACTTTATAGTTAACTATTTTTTCACGCGTTTGTAAATTAGTAATGGCAATCTATCCACTGGAACGTTCTATCGGAGTAAAATATACCCTAGATTCTAACCCGGGACATGTACCTGTGTAAACGCTATCATCAAAGGTTGGTAAGCAGAGCAGTGAGTCTACGTGTTACGTCGTCATGTACTTAAAGAGCAGCGGTGACCCAGTGGTAGCGGTTCCGACTTACGAGCAGTAAGTCGTAGGTTTGAACCCTGGCAGGCCCATTACTTTGTGTAATGAGGGATTTTCTTTTTCAACACTTCCCTAGTCGCTGGATAGATAGCGCTGAACTTGGTAAGTTACTGCAAGGAACGGAACGTCACATCATTTCACTTGGATGTAATGGTTATATTCGGAAGCTTAAGCAAACGAAAGTGTCAGTCAACGAACGTATGTGACGTGACGCAATGTTTTTTTTCCAATGCGTCTTGACTTTGGCACCAAGTAACGTAGTCAGTTCAACGCCATCTACAGAGTTCTTGGAAACTATGTTTTTTTTAAATACTCAAAAAGAAATCCTCTCATTTATTTCATCCCCACTGCTCTCAAAACGGAGAAGGAAAACATCGTGAGGTAACCAGCATGTCCTAGAACCAATTCGAAGACATGTGACATCTACCAACCCGCACTGGGCCTGCGTGGTGGATTTATAGCCCATTCCTTCTCATAGGAGGCCTATGTCCCAGCAGTGGGAACATTATAGGCTGATTATGCTACAAGTCGTTTGTTCTGTCATTAGCTAGACACCACTACGATTGCAATCCCATCAAATATCCTACGTAAACGGCTATTTCCAATACCATTTTAAACCATTACATTCACTATTGTTTTCGTATCGATAAATTTTCACAACACTACGGCTTCTCACGCGATTTGCCTGTAATGCCATTTGATTAAATTCACGATACCATCAACATCAAAATTATGTTAATTGCACACTTTCGGCTAATTTCATTTCTTGTTTAATTACTTTAGCTTATCGATCGTAAAGTGTTAACTACTCGTTAATTAGTCGGACAAATAAGCCGTCATATAGGCCGTCGCTTTTTGATAAATGCTGGTATTCAGTTGCATCTGGTTAGACTGGAAGCCGACCCAACATAGTTGGGAAAACACGTGACGAATTGCCATGTCCGTAAAGTAGCGAATGATGATGTAAAGACGACCAACCACTTCCAAAGGATCGTCGCGAATAGCCTTGTTTCTTTCTTCTTTCTTTCTTTCATCAATCATCATCATCATCATTATTTAGGGGCAACGCCAATGTTTTAATGTTCATAATATTCGTATCTATCTGCAGTTCACCAATCTCCCACACAATCTGTTCCACTACTCTGAACGCTCAATTTGATAAAACCATACTATCGGTGTTTGTGAGAAAACATAGATTTGGAAGTAAAATATTAAATGAGTTCTAACACAAAAATTAAACTATCAGCAAAACAAACGAACCGTTTAACCTTTCTCTAAAACATAACTAAAACGATCTAAAAATGAAGTACCTTAAATCTCTACAGTGTTGTGAAAAAGACATCTCCATCCATTTTCCGGGTTTCCGTGAGTAGAAAGACAAGAAAAGCCACAACAAGTTTATGTTAAGACTCAAGAGTAGGCGCGACATAATCGACAACAGTACGACGTGCATTGGAAAGATTTTAAAATCGAAAATACAAGTAGATACAAGTAAATAGAATAGGTACAAGTTTTATTATTTATTAGCGACCCGCCCCGGCTTCTTGAATCCCTCTATCTATCAAAAAAACCCACATCAAAATCCGTTGCATAGTTTTAAAGATCTAAGCATACATAGGGACAGACAGACAGCGGGAAGCGACTTTGTTTTATACTATGTAGTGATTTAATCCGTTTTAACCAAATACAGTAGTGTGGCTACGAACTATAATATTATTTAGGACAGTAAAAGTTTACTCCTTAATACATCATCATTATCATTTCAGCCGAAAGACGTCCACTGCTGGACATAGGCCTCCCTCCCCCAAGTGTCGCCACATTGACCGGTCCCGTGCTTCTCGCATCCAGCGGATCCCCGCAACCTTTACTCATTAATTGTTTAAATTAAATAAACTTAAAAGAAAGAAGCTTTTATTTATAGGGTGTTTGGCTTATAGACCGACACAATTTTTCCAGGGATTTGGGAGGTCATTAGCTAGGTTCTACCCATACACCTTATGTCCTAAATTTCATAGTTGGTTACATAGGTATGTTTTTTTTTCAAATGAAAAAAAAACCAAAATGTTTCCTTTAATTCCAAATAACTTTTTCGTTTGTGAGTGTAATGGCACAAAATAAATTTTGTTGTATTCTCCAAAGTCTTCCTAATCTAAAACCTTTGTTTGATAGAACTGGTTTCAAGAAAATTATTTTCTATGTACCAAAGTTATTTTCTTTTTTAAATGTATGAAATTGTACAACTTCAAAATGTATTATAAAAAAAACTAAAAGCCATTTTGAACTTAGCTTTATTTGAAAAAGTTTTATAGTTGATACCCTTTCTAACGGTATGCTACATGTCACAAAGACCAATTCATTAAGTAGTCAAAATGTTAGTTTTGAACAAGATTTATAACTTTAGTTTATAAAAACAAATTAAAATTTATAAGTCTTTTCTTAATCCTGGCTCTCCTAACTAACATTTTGACTACTTAATGAATTGTTGTGACAAGGCAAGAAAAATAAAAGCTTATAAAAATGTGTATGCTGTAGCATTCTTCTTACATTGCTAAAGCTCGATTAGTATCACTCTTAAAATATGAACCAAAAGTAAATACTATTTTCAAAAGGAAATTTTACTAATTAAAAAAATCATTCATCTATACATTTAGCTACGTCCGCAAATTCGTGTTAGCCCAACAGTTTCATAAATAAAGGAACTAGTCATTAATTAACATTCTATGATTAAAAATATGTCGTTATTTAAATTAACAACCATAAGCAATGCGATAATACTGTGTTCTATAATTAATTATACCAGTTTTTCATTCAAAGCTTTTTTATTAATGTGAGTGCGAACGGAATGTTTATTTTTAACATTTATTACACTGGCAACACAACGGTCGATATGAAATGCTGAATGATATGCCATGACGGTTTCCGGTGATAAAAATAAGTCAATTTCAAAACATCCAATGAGCATTTTAATGTATGTTTGTAGATTGTATGTAATATACTGACATGCACAGATTGATCTAAGAAATAGTGACTGGACGCGAAGGCTAAGAAAAATCTGACATTTAGGTATTTGTTTGTAATATAACTTGACTTTAATTCTTATTTTATTATGATTTTTATTTTTATTTTAGATTTTAAAGATGTTGATTTAAATGTGGACTTTAACTTTGATTATAATTGGCAATTTTAAGTTTAATAATGTAATGTCATGTGAATTAGTTATAGTGTAATTTATGTAATAAGTATGTATTGAGTTATATGGGTTAATGCCTGAAATAAATGAGAAGAAACATAAAGAACAACAAAATAATAATAACATCACGTCTGTAATCCCCGAAGGATTAGTCAGAGGTGTAGGTACCTAATTTCGCCACACTTAATACCTATACTACAGGGTGTAAACAACCTCATCACGAAGCCGTCAACCAAGCATTCTGTACATCAAACTAAGTAAAATTACGTAAAAAATATTGCTGGTAAACGCCTTTTTTTTTGGGTGAAAAATCATATTTTGTGGTAGAACTCAATGTAAAGCACTCAAAACATTGTGCTGATGGATGGATTGAATAGTACGAGGATCGTGCAGGTGTCTATAGTAAAAAAAATAGACGGCAAATTATGTGCCGTGAATGTTGCAATCGCTTGGATGTTTATTGTTTATACAACATAATGACGTAACATCACGCCTATATGCTCTGAGGGGGTACGCAGATGTGTACAATACACCCAGATTTCGACAGTTAGGTATGTTAAGTAGGCGCGATCGTGTTCCGCGTGCGCCTCAAATGACGTAACATCACGCCTGTATGCTCTGAGGGGGTACGCAGATATGTACAATACACCCAGATTTCGACAGTTTGTTCGTGTTCCGCGCGCGCCTCAAAGAGATGTCAGCAAAAGGGACTGTTCTAAAGAGATACTGCGGCCCTGGAACACAAAGGGCTAAGAAGGAACATGGGTAGGTTTTAGTCAGTAAAAGCCTGACACTCCCTTTCGCTCCGGCCAGAGCGGGAGGGGATTGGGGATACGCCTATTCATCATCAGCCTAATAAAGATCCCACTGCTGGGACACAGGCCTCCTCTCTATGAGAGGGAATAGGTTATAATCCACCACGCGGGCCCAGTGCGGGTTGGTAGATATCACATGTCTTCGAATTTTTTGGTTCTAGGACATGCTGGTTACCTCACGATGTTTTCCTTCACCGTTTTGAGAGCAGTGGTGATGAAATAAATTACACAAAGTAATGCGCCTGCCTGGTTCGAGCCCACGACTTACTGTTCGTAAGTCGGGGCCGCCACCACTAGGCCCCCGCTGCTCACGCCTATTACCATGACATGAATTGGTAACAATGTCATATAAATTCATGGCAAATATTTGCTTGGTGTTCGCGACGAACGTCACCAATCCAGCACATAGAGTGTTGATTATAGTTAAAAAATAGTGTAGAGTCAGTGTATGGGCAATATAGTGAGAATAACAAAGTGCCATCAGTGAATCTAGAATAGTTAGATAGTAATTTTCAGACGCGCTAGACACATATGGGCTCGCAAGTGGAGTTTTTTAGTATAATTTAACGCTTTGGCGAGGTCCAGGGAGCCTAGGTTGCGACCTAGGCCTGGATATAGTAATTTTTTATAACTTAGCTTATAGTTGAACCACTTAGACGAGAGTATGACGGTCTAGCGCGGCCATATTAGACAAAAACAGAAAAAAATTGTCTTACAGATTTTCAGTTGAAGGATCGCTACAGGCTGAAAGATACAGACACGAAAAAATAAGTAACAGTTTTAGATGGACCATATACTCGTCTAGTATATGGCGATTATATACTTACAGTCACAGCAACAGTTTTCGTGTAATTCAGCCTGTAAGACCCTTCATCCAAACACTTTTGGAAAAGTTGTCTGGTTTTTTGGAAATAATTTCCACGTTTTAATAAAGATTTTCGTTGTTTTTATGTCTGTACATAAATAACGTTATGTGGAATTGTGGCGATGTATATAATGTGTTTAAACATAAGCTCAAAATTGTAATTTGCAGAAAGATTGTACATTTCCATAATCAAATTTTCATTAAAGTTTTCCGAAATCAGAAAGCGAAATCAGGGTTCTCGTTACAGTAAAGTTCTGGAGTACCTTAGTAAACTCGACTTTTCTTAGAATCGTAGTCATCAGTACGGCAATTAAATATGTATAAGTAAACAGTGAAAAAGTAGTGCGCGAATTAATCCTGAAATCGCTTCCTGTACAGTCATGAAAGTTAAATAAGTGTCTTATTTTCCCAGTAACCCCTATCCTCCCTCGTTAGGTCAACGCCCTGAGATAGCGAAGAATGATCAGCCACAGCTACAGTTAATTAGGTGTAGGACGTCAGCGCCGTCTGGCGGCGAAGTATAGTACAAGCGTGCGCCCGGTAGTAATAGGGCATAGGCAGAGCACCAGGTACACGTATCCACGCCATCAGCGGATAACGCCCGTCCGGCACATTCTTTGGTCCTTGCGAGCCGGATAGTGCCAACGGCATTCTTTGGTCCTATCGAGCCGGATTATTCTCGCGAATCTCAGTGCGTCGAAGTGTCGATACCTATGTGAAAGTGAATCGAAGTTATATACATTCCAAAACTTAAGTAATAGCAGTGCGACGAAGTTATAAACTTACGAGAACAGTGTATCAAAGTTAAATACTCAAAGCTTGTGTCAACAGTGCGTCAACGTTATATACCAAGCTTATGTGAACAGTACCTCAACGTTGTACACAAAAAGGCTTATGTACACAGTCAAGTACATAGGTTACAGTTAATAGTCACGTGTATAACGGTTTAACCACATAAGTTTTAGTAAACAGTGAAGTATATAACGACAGTACACAAGTGATAGTAAATAGTGAAGTATTTAACAACAGTACATATGTGACAGTATACAGTGAACAGTACGTATGTGATAGTAAACAGTGCATATGTGACAGTCAACAGTAAAGTTTATAACAGCATATAAGAACAGTGAACAGTTTATGTGACAGTGAATAGTGGAAGTATATAACGACGATAATACGAGGGACAGAAAATAGTGAGGTAAGCAGATATATTTGACAGCCAGTGTATAACAGCAAGTACATATATAACAGCAAGTATATAACAGCAAGTATATGTATAACAGCAAGTACATAACAGCAAGTATATAACAAGTATATAAGTCAAGTATATAAGCCAAGTATATAACCAAGTATATAAGGCGAGTATATAACCAAGTATATAAGCCAAGTATATAAGCCAAGTATATAAGGCGAGTATAGAACCAAGTATATAAGGCGAGTATATAACCAAGTATATAAGCCAAGTATATAAGCCAAGTATATAAGCAGGTACATAACTTAAGTACATAAGAAAGTATATAACACAAGTACATAAGTTAAGTTTATAAGAAGCTAACAGAGTTAAGATTGTTTATTTACACCGAAGGATTATACAGAGAAATTTACAGAGAAGCTTATATTACGTTGATAGTTATACAGTGAAGATATAGAGTTAAGATTGTTTATTTACACAGGAAGGTTATACAATAGAGTTTACAGAGAGGCTTATATACATATATTATACTTATATACTGAAGCGAATAGTTAACATCAAGAGTTAATTCCGAAACCAAGATGCCGGTAACAAGATCGCAAGGCAAATCGTACGCTGAGCCACGCCAAGAGACACCGTCGGCATCAGCTATTCATCATCAGTTGCCGCCACGATCACCGTCATCTATAGAACAGCTGGCAATTCGCCCTACTGTTACACAGGGGGCTCAAAGCGTACCTGGTTCATCAGCTGCTACCAGGAGAACCAGGTCCAAGGAAAATTCAGAAACAACAGTGAAGCCTTCAGATAGCGCAAGAAAAATACAGGATGAGGAATCATCACGAGCCTTACCGATGACTACCCGGGGTGACGCCCGTAACGAACAGATTCGGTCGCCGTCAAACAGGACGACGCGACCAAACAGAAAAATTTCACGAGCCCGCGAGGCTTTATTAAAGATTAAGTTGGAGCTTGCACAAATAGCACTTCAGAGGGCCGAAGAAGAGGACTCCGAAGCTGAATACATGGATGACAGAAACTCTAACGATGAATACGTGCGTTCCTGGTTGGAAGAAGCGCCCGACGCAGCGCGGATTCCGCAAGATGACGTCGCCGAGGGGAACCCTACAGAAATACAGAACCCCCCCCCTGCGGTCATCAACAGTACAGATATAGATAACCAGAGACAGGCACCATCGTTACATCCTACAGTTCCTACAGATAGAAACGTGCAAAGCAATATAGAACCAACTCAGAAGATCAAAGACAACAGGGGGGGAGATTTACGTCCATTTATTACGGAACTTACGTCCGCCATAGCGTCGCTAGCCGACAAAAAAACAGATACAGGGACATCGAATCAACCCTCGGCGTCGAAGATCATCATGACCCTACCGAATTTCAGTGGGTCACATACAGAATGGCTTTCCTTCCGCGCCATATATGATACGACTCGGGCGTATTTCAACGATGTCGAGAATACAGCAAGACTCAGGAGGTGCTTACATGGAAGAGCATTGGATACAGTGAGTTCAGAGCTCATAGGACACGCAAGGCCAGATGACATCATGAGGGAACTTGAGCTGCAGTTCGGCCGTCCAGATTCGATAGCACAGGCCGAAACAGAGAGGCTGAAAGGATTGCCACGCTGCAGCGAAGCACCGAAAGACATCTGCACGTTTGCCAGCCGGGTGAGAAGCGGCATAGTGACTCTGCGAGCACTAAAAAAGGATTACTACCTCGTCAACGCTGAGCTAATGAGAATCCTAACAGAAAAGCTGCCGAACTCCCTGCGTGTACGTTGGTACAGAACATTCACAGATAAGTACCAGTCAGTGCCAGATCTGTCACTTTTCAGCGAGTTCATTACAGAACAAGCTCGCTACTGCAGTGCCTTCGCTCCACCTGAGAACATACACTCGACAGAAAATCCGGGAAAGCGGGTTGTGCAAAGAGCACATACGACCACAGACAAACCGACTTCAAAATGTCGAATCTGTGAAAAAGAAGGTCATCAAGAGTCTGATTGCAAAAAGTTCAGAGAGGCATCCAACAACAGCAAATGGGAATTAGCGAAGAAGCACGGCCTCTGCTTCCGCTGTCTGCAACGTCGTCGCAGCGACCACAAGTGCAAGCCGAAGAAATGCGATATACAGGGGTGCAAAGCCACGCATCATAGACTGCTGCACTTCGTCAGGAAGACAACGGAAGAGGAGCCGAAACAGGAAGCTTCAAATGAAATAGTCGCCAGTTCGCGAGCAACAGCCAGTCAAGCGTACCTCAAGATGGTACCAGTACGAGTCGTCGGACCGGCGGGAGAAGCATCCACGTTGGCTTTCCTCGACGATGGATCAACAGTTTCGCTCATCGACGAGGAAATCGCGGAGCGAGTTGGAGCGAGGGGCCGCATCGAACCCCTGAAGATAGGCGCCATCGGAGACACCGTGATCGACACACCCATGTCGAGAAGGGTGACAGTTACGCTCTCCAGCCAGGTGAAGGACAAGATGCCCTTCAGAGCGCGCACCATACCGAAGCTCAACCTCGCAACGCAGACGATCAGTGAGGAAGACATCGCTCACTGCAAACATCTGGATGACCTCAAGCAACAGTTGACGTACAACAGCGGCGCGCCGAAGATACTGATAGGCCAAGATAATTGGCACCTTTTGCTGGCCACCGAGGTCCGCAGAGGGCCCAAGAACCAGCCAGTCGCCTCACTTACGGCACTGGGCTGGACTCTACACGGCGCGCAAACCAGAACACTTGGTCACCAAGTGAATTTCGTCAACAGACTCACAGCAAAAGAAGAAGATCTCGACGAACAGTTGCGTGAATTTTTCGCGCTTGAATCGCTGGTCATTAACCCCCGCAGACCAGACTCCGACCCGGAACAGAAAGCGGAAGCCATATTGGACCGTCATACCAGACAGACAGAAGACGGCCATATAGAAACAGCGCTGCTCTGGAAAAACGAAAATATCGAAATGCCAGACAGCTACGGGACAGCACTCAACAGGCTCGTCTCAACAGAAAAGAAGCTCGATAGCAAGCCTGCTCTTCGAGATAGATATACAGAACAAATGAACGCGTACATCAGCAAGGGTTACGCCGAAAAGGCACCCGAAACAAGTACAGTTGGTAGGACTTGGTACCTACCCCATTTCGACGTGTTCAATCCGATGAAACCGGAGAAACTCCGCATAGTTCACGACGCCGCAGCCAAATCTAGAGGGATGTCATTGAACGACTTCCTACTCACGGGTCCAGACCTACTACAGTCGCTGCCCGGCGTCATGATGAGATTCCGCCAACATCCGATAGCAGTCGCCGGCGACATAGCAGAGATGTTCATGCAGGTGAAGGTGCGTAAACAGGACAGAGACGCCCTTCGTTATCTTTGGAGAGGCGACAGACGAGAAGGCGCCCCTGAAGAATACCGCATGACGTCAATAATTTTCGGCGCTGCAAGCTCACCATGCACAGCTATATACGCGAAGAATTGGAACGCGAAAAAGCACAGTGAGACTCAACCAGAAGCGGTGGAAGCCATCATACAGAGTCACTATATGGATGACTACCTAGACAGTTACAGAACCGTCGAAGAAGCGACGAAAACAGCAACAGCGGTGAAGAACATTCACCTACAGGCAAAATTTGAACTCAAAAAATGGGTATCAAACAGCGCAAAATTGATAGAAAATATAGACCCGACACAGAACAGGACTGAAGAAGTCAACATCGGGAAGACAGACACAGAAAAAATACTCGGACTAATATGGAAACCGAGTGAAGACAGGCTAGGCTTCAACCTTACGCTCGCACGATTACCGAGCGGAATCCTGGATAAAGAAGCGCCAACGAAGAGAGAAGCACTCAAGATCGTCATGTCGTTGTACGATCCACTAGGCCTCGTCTCCCCAGTAACCATTCGAGCCAAACAGATACTTCAGGAGGCTTGGAGGCGAGGAACCAACTGGGACCAGGTGCTCGAACCCGACCTGTCCGCCCAGTGGAGGAACTGGGTGCAACATCTACGACAGCTGAAAAACGTCAGCCTACCGAGGTGCTATCCAGGATACAGCGAAGCTCTAGAAACAGAAGTCCACGTATTCACCGACGCGAGCGAAATGGCATATGCGACAGCGGTCTATTGGAGATCAACAACAGCAGATGGCAAACAGCACGTCACCCTCGTCATGGCAAAGGCGAAGGTGGCACCGATTAAGCTACAATCAATACCGCGCCTCGAACTACAGGCCGCGGTGTTAGGAACCCGCGTAGCAGCAGCCGTCATAAAAGAGCACAGCATCAAACCCGCATCAGTGACATACTGGACAGACAGCAAGACCGCCCTCACGTGGATACGAAGAGGATCGCGGGTATACAAACCGTTCGTAGCCCATCGCATAGCATCCATTGAGGAAAACAGTAAAGTCGAAGATTGGCGATGGGTGCCCACGAAAATGAACATAGCAGACAGTGCTACTCGCGACGTACCGTACCACTTTGACTCGAGTCATGAGTGGTTTTGTGGACCTGGTTTCCTGTATAACGAACCATCCACATGGCCAACAGAAAAACCTCCAATCAATACAGAAACAGGGGAGGAAAGAACACACACAGTCACCGAAAGCAAGGGCAACAATACCCCAGCGCTAACAGAAGTGGTTCCGGATCCGACACGATTCTCGAAGTGGGAAAGACTACTCCGTGCTACAGCTTGCGTTCTACGCTTTATAGATCTCTGCCAAAAAAGGAAAGAGAAAACGTTCTACAAACGAACACAGAAGAACGCCAAAAAGGATCCGGATTGGAGGAAACAGAAGAAGGCGACCACCCTTCCCAAAAAGACGGCGAGAACAACCGGCACTCAAGTCGAGGGATATCCCCTAGAAGCGGAACTTCTCCGAAGAGCAGAGACATTACTCATACAGGTCTCACAACAACAGTCGTTCGCCAAGGAAATAGCGAATCTACAGCAAGGGAAGTCCGTGGAAAAAGACAGTCGACTGAAGCCACTCCGAATAGAACTTACAGATAAAATTATACGACTGAAAAGTCGTATCGCCGCCGTCACAGAAATAACCGATGATGCGAAGCGACCACCCATATTGGACGGTGACCACCGCATCACCCAGTTGTATATAGACTGGACTCACAGGAGCCTACAGCACAGCGGCACAGAGCTCACCATCAACGAGGTGCGACAACATTTTTGGGTCATCAGAATGCGACCCACAACAAAGAAGATACTGACACAATGTCTACAGTGTCGTATTCGCAAGGCGCAACCATCCGTGCCTGCGACCGGCGACCATCCGAGAACGCGCCTAGCACATCATCAGAGGCCGTTCACCTACACAGGGCTTGACTATTTCGGGCCATTGTCAGTTACAGTTGGTCGACAACACCAAAAAAGGTACGTAGCCCTATTTACATGTTTGACCACCAGAGCCGTCCACCTCGAGATAGCCGCCAGCCTCAGCGCAGACTCCGCAGTACTGGCACTGCGCCGGTTCGCTGCGCGTCGAGGCTGCCCAGCCGAGATCCACTCCGACAACGGCACCAACATGCACGGTGCCGACAGGGAGCTCCGAGACGCCTTCCGATGGGAGGCCAGTCGCCGTGGCATCGTGTGGCGCTTTATAACGCCCTCAGCGCCCTTCATGGGGGGCGCCTGGGAGCGCCTCGTCCGCTGCGTGAAGACCGCACTGTCTGCCGTCCTCCACGAGAGACACCCGCACGAAGAGGTGTTGTCTACCCTATTGTGTGAAGCGGAATATACAGTAAACAGCCGACCGCTCACACACGTATCAGTGGACAGCAACGACGACGAAGCCATCACGCCCAACCATTTTCTTCTCGGCGGGTCAGCAAGGTTGCCAACCCCTGGCACCTTCACCGAACAAGACATCGACAGCAAAAAGATGTGGCGGCGCTCACAGATTCTCGCCGACATGTTCTGGCGTCGCTGGGTACGCGAGTACCTGCCAGAGCTACAGTACCGGCGGGAGCCGCACAGCCGCGGGCCGGGTCTACAGGTCAATGACCCCGTCCTCATAGCCGACGGCCAGCTGCCACGAAACACGTGGCCGCGAGGCCGCATAGTAGCTGTCTTCCCCGGGGGCGACGGCGAAGTCCGGACTGCTGAGGTGCGCACTTCCGGCGGCACCTTGAAGCGTCCGGTGAAGAAACTCGTCCCACTACCGAAGTGATCCAGACAGCGGGGCGTCCAGGCGGTGAGCATCGTGACGGCGGGAGTCACGACTATGGTCGTCGCTCGCCGGCATGATGTAGCGCCGCGCCGACATGACAGCGAGTCGTCACTGCACTACACGGCGGGAGAAATGTTCGCGACGAACGTCACCAATCCAGCACATAGAGTGTTGATTATAGTTAAAAAATAGTGTAGAGTCAGTGTATGGGCAATATAGTGAGAATAACAAAGTGCCATCAGTGAATCTAGAATAGTTAGATAGTAATTTTCAGACGCGCTAGACACATATGGGCTCGCAAGTGGAGTTTTTTAGTATAATTTAACGCTTTGGCGAGGTCCAGGGAGCCTAGGTTGCGACCTAGGCCTGGATATAGTAATTTTTTATAACTTAGCTTATAGTTGAACCACTTAGACGAGAGTATGACGGTCTAGCGCGGCCATATTAGACAAAAACAGAAAAAAATTGTCTTACAGATTTTCAGTTGAAGGATCGCTACAGGCTGAAAGATACAGACACGAAAAAATAAGTAACAGTTTTAGATGGTCCATATACTCGTCTAGTATATGGCGATTATATACTTACAGTCACAGCAACAGTTTTCGTGTAATTCAGCCTGTAAGACCCTTCATCCAAACACTTTTGGAAAAGTTGTCTGGTTTTTTGGAAATAATTTCCACGTTTTAATAAAGATTTTCGTTGTTTTTATGTCTGTACATAAATAACGTTATGTGGAATTGTGGCGATGTATATAATGTGTTTAAACATAAGCTCAAAATTGTAATTTGCAGAAAGATTGTACATTTCCATAATCAAATTTTCATTAAAGTTTTCCGAAATCAGAAAGCGAAATCAGGGTTCTCGTTACAGTAAAGTTCTGGAGTACCTTAGTAAACTCGACTTTTCTTAGAATCGTAGTCATCAGTACGGCAATTAAATATGTATAAGTAAACAGTGAAAAAGTAGTGCGCGAATTAATCCTGAAATCGCTTCCTGTACAGTCATGAAAGTTAAATAAGTGTCTTATTTTCCCAGTAACCCCTATCCTCCCTCGTTAGGTCAACGCCCTGAGATAGCGAAGAATGATCAGCCACAGCTACAGTTAATTAGGTGTAGGACGTCAGCGCCGTCTGGCGGCGAAGTATAGTACAAGCGTGCGCCCGGTAGTAATAGGGCATAGGCAGAGCACCAGGTACACGTATCCACGCCATCAGCGGATAACGCCCGTCCGGCACACTTGGGAACAACTAAAAATGGAAAAATAAAAACTTTTTTGCAAAAAATAAAACCGACTTCAAAAAACACAAAAAAGTGAAAAATAACTTTAGCTTCAGAAGTCGGTGATAAAAAAAATTAATCAAACAAAAGTCACCGACTTCTGAAGCTAAAGTTATTTTTCACTTTTTTGTGTTTTTTGAAGTCGGTTTTATTTTTTGCAAAAAAGTTTTTTTGTTAGTCTGTGGTCATGCTTGTATCCTCAAATTGGGCAATTTTTTTGGGTTACTCCAATAAGAATTTTTCTGTAACAGTTCAGTAAAAGGCTGAATTTCATAAGATCATTCTCTAAATTTTATTAAGTAGGTACCTCTGAAAGAATACAAGTTTGACGTATTTTCACTTAATTCCTGTTTTAAAGAAAACTTAACGGCATCTGTGGCTCACACATTCTTGTACTACGTACTAAAAGCTTGAACTTAAATTCTAGCTCTCGTTTTGTCCCCTGAGACCCAATACTTTAAAACTGTTGTAGAAATGTGGAGGATAAGCAGAAATAGTGCTATGCTTAACGCGAAACGAATACCGAGTTACCGCTTGGCCACGACCTACGTGTTTAAGCTACACGCGTGTTGCGTCAAGAACCAAAGAGCGCACTTCTCACTGGTTGTGACAGCCATTGACGTGACATAGAGTGCGTTGCTCGCGTTTAAAAAACAACTTTATGTATTCAACGTAAGTTCGAACTTATGTTTAGTCAATCAAAACTTGTGATTGTTTTGTTTGATTGATCGATGACACTTTCTGATGTGACATTTGCAAGGAACTGTACATCTAGGTTCGCGACGCGGATTGCAAGTTCTGTTCACTGTTCTATTCTGAGGGAGTGAGGGTCCTGTTGATACTAAAGTTAGCGGACTCTATACCTAAGAGCAAAAACCGAAAAAAAAAACCTATTCTGCAGTAAAATCTACACTCATATTTAGCGGCTGGTTTGCAAATTCGTGTGCGATTTGCACGGTCATAGATGATACCAGAAAAATACAGACGCGTAGAAAACATGTGCCCGTATTACCTGAGGTTGTGAGGGGGGCTTCAAATCCCTACCTACACATGACTTTACATAATCGAAAAAACACGAGCAGAACATGTTTTAGCATTCAATATTCAATACGGGATCGGTAGTACAACACAATCCCGGATCTCTACGTATTATCGGCCTACGATTCATCAATTTTCTACTAACTGTTTGACGTGAAAAGTCACTTGAATTGAAATGAAACGGATGTCATATCTATCACTTTTCTAGGTAACAGAGTGACGAAATTATTCATAAACACATCACTGCCTCGCTTTTTCCCAACTACGTTGGGAACGGCTTCCAGTCTAACCGGATGCAGCTAAACAGTACTTTTACACGCAGCGACTGCCAGTCTGACCAGTGGCGTAGCGAAGGGGGGGCGGAGGGGCGGACCGCCCCGGGCGCCTCCATTAGAAGGGCGGCAAAATTGGAAAAATCATATTTTGTGAGGTAAATGTCCCTCCCGCCCAAAACAATTGTTGCAAATCGCGAGTGGCGGTCGGCCCTTGTTTGTGTAACGTACATGCACGGTGTTAAGGTGAGCGCGTGAGGCGTATACGGGCACGCACACTGTCACATCATGCTTGGGCACGGTGCATTATTTTAATTGTGTCTGTAATTGCGTTTATCTTAATTCTTTCATTTCGTTACGTTTTTTCTCACCAACAGCAACATTATTATTTTTACGACGTCAAAAGAGCGGCAAGTTATGACTCCGCCCCGGGCGGCAGTGACTCACGCTACGCCACTGAGTCTGACCTCCCACAGCCCAGTACTAAACTGGGTAATACGATACCCTTTGGTAAGACTGTTTGTACGATTTTCCGGCCACTGACTACCTGTAACGACTGTTAAAAACCTACAAATGACATGACCAACTTACCGAGACACGAAGGAATCTGGGTAATGTAGTTGGTGGTCACCCATCCACGGATCAACCTAAGCAATCGCAGCTTAACCTAAAGATTGACCCGAGCGGATGTTATTATAGAAAGTTGGATTAGAAATGTAATAAAAATAAAGATCAGAATTCAATGAAGATCCTTATTGTAATGACGATAAAGATTAGTGTGATTTGGAAAACAATGCAAGGGCGGAGATCAAATAACTGTGTCAACACTATAGCCCTCTCTTTTAACGAGGTTGTTAAAATTAATCCATAAACTAGAAGCTATTTTTGTTTAGAACGCTCTCCTAGAGCTCGGTAACTCAACTGTCACGCAATCATTCCACCTTTTCTTAAAATTTATTTTTGTTAATAATGCTACAGCTTTTTAAATTAGTCTTTCCCACTGTTGGTCAAAGGCCTCTCCCATTTCTTTTCAGTTCGCCCTGTGTTTTATCATTTCCTACCAATTAATCTGTAACGAGGCCGAATCGTCACACCAAGCGTGTCTTAGGCCTGCCTCGGTGACGAACACCCGTCTTCAGGCACCCACTGGGAGAAGTTCCCAGTCCCATTTTTTGCTTCTTAAATAAAAAGCTAGTTTTAACTCAGGGGCTTGATCACTTTAATGGGCACCTTACTTGGAATAGCATTCAAAGTTACTCGTTAGGGTGTAACATGATTCACAGTTTTTTTTTTAGTTAGCTTGAGCTGTCCCACTGCTGGGCAAAGGCCTCCCCCCATTCCTTCCACTTTTCTCGGTGTTGCGCCTCTTCGGGAATGGATCGTAGTATTCTTTGTATAGAAAGTCACACAAGTGCGTCCACCTGTCCGCATCATACGCATCGGAATCTGTTCAATCGAACACTCTCAACACACTCATTCACACACACTCACTCACCCCCTCCCCACTCCCCCCCCCTAACTCTTTTTCACTCATTTTTCTCACTCATTGATCTGTACAATCCGTTTGATGTGATGCATCCGAGGTGTACGATGCGGACAGGTGGACGCTTCTTGTGGCACAGAATCATGACCAATAAAGACCTTTTTACGTAGCTAGGTCCCAAACTTTTTTCTAGCAGAGATGGCCGGCCAGTCTTTGCTGTCATTAATTTCAAAATGACCAATTCCATCTGGCATATCAATCAAAACTGCAACCAAATCAAACTTCAGGAAAAAATCAATAACCCAAATTCACAGTGTTAAAATTTAAACTGTATCACCCAACGCAACTAATATAAAACAGGTAAGCCTTATCGATCTTAGCAAAAATATAGTGTTTCCATAGTTTGCGTAGATTTTAAGAATTTGACCCAAATCAATACTTCTGTATGCAAAATCACAGTTCAAATCGGTGGGACAGTAATAGGCAGGTATTATCAATGTTATTTAAATGTCTTTGATGTATCTCGGGACCCTGAAGGCTTGGACTTTGGAACTTGTGTCGGTCCAAAGCCAACTCGCAGACGCCCGTTGGAAACTTTAAATGGAATGAGGCAGTAACCGGCAAAACTAAAGAAAGCGCCTTTTATGACGGCTTGCAGCGTGTAATTTCTACCATTTGTACCTACCTACGTGGCAAAACGGAACTTTTAGTGAGTTTTAAAGAAAACGGTAGAATCACTCTGTCTTCTAAATATTTTAACACATTTTTCAAAGCAACACGAATAGGTAAGTTCGCCACATTTAAGTTTGTAAATACCTGGTGACATCAACTGATACAAATGAGCCCTAATAATGTGTATAGAAGTGCCCTTTTACATTGTCAACGCCAACTGCTAAAAATATAAACTTTCCTATGGAGCTCTTGGCTTCTTAGACTACTTTCTTGCACGTTCGTGAAAGAAAGTATTCAAGTAGTTAAAATACTTGTGCAATAATCTCTTCTTCTCCACAATGTGTGTTGTAATTTAAATGAATGTGCATAATTATAAGTATCCTAAAGCGTATATCTAAATTCATTGACCAAGCATTTCATCTCGCATTCAGGAAATACTTTATGCCGCGGCATTGCCATTTAATTGGACGATTCAAAAATACAGATTGCATTAGTTAAACTCATATTTTTATTCACGCCGTTGAGCAGACGATTGTTTCAAACAAAATTGAAGCGTTGGGTTACGAACATACTTCAAAATCCTTCGGATTGTAATAGAAAGCAAAACCCGATGACCAGAAGTGAGCCTTCCAATGTGTAAATGAACACCAACGAATTTTGATGGCGGTAAGCTTAGAATCCAGCCTGGATTAAGTTAAAATCGATATAAACAGGTTAATTTTTAATTTGCTTCACGCATTTTGGTCATTGGTTTTCGGGGCTGGTTCTGCTTTTTCTATTCCCCTGCCTACACCCATTCTTTATACGCTGTAAGGCCGAGCCATGGCCGCTCACTCTTGCAGGTTTCTGACCACCGTCGCAGTCATGAAGCGCTAGACCATGGGCGTTCAGAAAGCCGTGCTGTTCTTACTCACTGGGATCCTGTCACTCCTCGGATTTGTCAACGCTTGCACCAGGAAAATCTACATCGCTTGCAGACAACCTGCGCCTTGTACCAAGGAATAATCGGTAAGGATTATGTTCAGTTCTCTTATGAGTCTGTTTTATTAGAGGAGTTAGTGGCTATATAATAACAGCCGCTTCAATGGGGTCTGTCTTTAGGTTAATCCGTGCTTACCTAGGTTGGTCCATGGATGGGTGATCACCCATTACATACTGAGTTTCCTCCGTGCCTCGGAAAACACGTTAAGCCGTTGGTCCCGGCTGTCATTTGTAGATCTTTGACAGTCGTTCCCGGCCCGAAAATTTGATAACTAATCTTACCAAGGAGTATCGTATTACCCAGTACAAGCTGGATAGTGTAGGTCAGATAGGCAGTCGCTCCATGTAAAATACTGATACTCAGCTGCATCCGCTTAGACTGGAAGTCTAACCCAACATACACGCTAGGCAGACGATGATGTGTCGCTTTTATTAGTAAGGATTCAGGTCTTAAAATGGTATTCTTTCGTCGTCGTCGTCGTCGTTGGTCTAGTTGTTGCATACGCAACTGCTAGACATGACGTCCGTGGTTCGATTTCCAGATCGGACAAAGTGGTATTAAGTTTTCTATCGTGAATTTCACCTCCGCCTAACCCTGCCCATGATATTATATATGTAAAAAGTTCATGAGGTCTCTTACTTTCAAACGATTCTCTTCAAATTAGGAGCGAATTTCTAATCAAATGATACTCGGCTGGTTACCAACTTTGTTACGGTCAGCTTACATTCTTACTGGATGCAGCTGTCGCAGCTGAATACCAGTTTTTTAAATGAAGCAATCACCTATCTAACCTCAGCAACCTTGTCACTGAGTAATACTATTATACCCTCTTTCTTAAGACTGGTTGTCAAACTTTCAGGCTTCTCACTGCCCTTGGTGACTGTCAAAGATCCACAAACGATAGCCAGGGCCCGTTGGCCTCACAGGGAACTTTGTTTGCAATGGATGGTCACCAACTAATCCAGTCGACATGTCGAAAACAGCATTTTTTTTACATTTTAAGAAACTTTGTTTAACTTTGATCAGCTGTATCTCTATTAATATTGGGCCTGAAAATCTGATTCACCAAGGAACTTTTAGGAAATTTAATGTTCTCCAACTTTGTCATGCAATGTGGAACACAAAATGTGCTTAATTTAAGAAATATAAGCGAAAAACTGAATAAAGTCTGGTTTTGGTCCCTTCCAAGTTAGCACATGGGTCCTCAAGGTCGAAAACTTAGTATAGTCTTCCTAGTGTACCCCCAAACAACTTGATAAAGTTCCATGAACTTCGAAATACTCTCTAGGTAAAACGTACAGAGTACACCCGTTCACGGACCAACCTCGACAAGCATTTCTTTACCTTGAAGAGACTACCGCTGTACACAGCCACTTACCGCTCGGATCACATTCCTTAGAAGATTTTTGAAACGTCTGTTTTTGTGAATCTTGTAAAACCTCTTGTACCATTTTAATATGGAGCCTAAACAAATACTTCATCATCATCATTAACCCTCTTTCTCAAGTTCTATGATTGGTCGGCTCCCACTCCACCCAGAAGCATCTAAACATCAATATTTTACAACAGCCTAAACAAATGTTTCTTTATCAATAAATTATAATCCATTAAGGATAACCTTGGCCAATATATTCGACGAGACCTCGTCTTCATCAAAATCATCGCATTGGTTTTCCGCTTATATTTTTAAGGTTCCGTACCCGATGGTTGCCAATGGAACCCTATTACTAAGGCTCCGCTGTCTTTTCATCCGCCCATTCATCCATCTGTCCGTCCGTCCGGCCGTCTGTCTGTCGCAAAACTTAACTTAACATAACCATCTCTCTCACTCGCACTCATCTGCAGACGTGTGCGAGAGAGACGGATAGATCCGAATATATGGACGAAACGTTAGAGAGTAGGGCCCCTGTATCTTTTGCCCCGAATTTGGTGGACACTTGAAATTGTCACATAGTGTAATTACGGTTATGTTGAAGTTGTAGCGATGAAAATATAACTGAAGTGTGAGTAGGGGTCCAAGAAAACTGATTTTTGGGGCGTTTATCTTTTTATCTTTTTTTCTTAATAATTACGTACTGTTAAATATCGGGAACCATTCGTGTGTTTGTCCGGCTCGTGCTTGGCTGTTTTTTTCCACGATGTTTAAAGCATGTAATTAGCTCGAGCCGAGCCATATGATGAATACCAATCATTTGCGTTTGATTCAACGCGTTGTTTATTTTTGACCGGCGCCCGCGCACTGAGCCAAGCGATGACACGATGCTTATAAAATGGATAACAAAGGGCCTTACTATCTGTCTGCTTGTCTGGTTACTCAATGTCTGTAATATTGTTGGGTTGATCTAGTTCTTAGAGCTTCATTTTGTAGCTTTGCAAGTGTCGATGATCTGAATTTGTACTCGTACTTGGTAACGAAAAAAATCGGTTAATTTTTTAAAGTTGTTTACAGAATCGCCTATTTCTTTCTCTTATAACTGTTAAATGTGACTGGGGTTTGATGAATAAGATTCGGAGCCCCACAGTAAATAGGACTTGCGAGTTACTTACATCATCAGCTATTTACCTACGTGGCACACAGATCTATTTCCTTCTAGCTCACTTTTTGGCCATTCTGAAGTGTCGGGTCTTTCAAACCTAACTTACGTGCATCTCAGCTGTTTTTCTGGGGAGTTTGTTCCGCCACTTTTTACCAGCGAAATCACTATGAAAAGTCATCTAGATTATGTAATTTTTAGCATTGAAAAAGTTTTATTCTCGGCCTTTTTTGGACTTTTCTTTTTTTAACCTAATACTAGATTTTCTTTGTTTCAGTAACTGAGAATGGGGCAATTCTTGAGTCGTTTGTATGCAGTCCTATTTGCTATATTCTCTTTACTAATCGTGGGCACATCGACGTGCAAGAAAAAAATACCGTGCACTGGGAAAGCACCCTGTAGACGAGGTCCTTACAGGTTCTAGCAACGACAACCCACCAAATAGAGCAGAAGAACAGTAGAAGCTGGAGATGGAAAGCAACTCTTCCAGCAAAATGTACAAACATTTTGGAAACTTATTGGTAGCAGAAAGTTGCTGGGAAAATTATTACTGTTGGAATTAATTCAGAAATATGGAAAGAAACAGCATAATTGACGTGTTACAATCTAATGCAGGTTTCTGAAGTATTAGGTCACAAATTGGATAAAGACCCAGTTTTAAAACGATCTAACGAAATAATGTTTATAAATTAACAATATCTAATCAGGTTTCTGAAGTATTAGGTCACAAATTGGATAAAGACCCAGTTTTAAAACGATCTAACGAAATAATGTTTATAAATTAACAGTAATCTTTCTCATTCCACAACTTGTTCCCGAAAAAAAGAATAAATCCTAAAAATATTTTTCGTTTTAACTCGTGATTGGTTATATTTTCCATTGCAAACGTAAAGTATTGATTTGGGTCAAATTCCACCTTGTACTTGTATTAGAACTTACTCACTTCATTTTAGTTTATTAATTGAGCTGTTCTTCTAGCTTTAGTTAGTTTGTGAATGTATTTCGGTGGAACGACTCAAATCGATTATTTTTCGTTTGCAGAGGGAAGATGGCTGCATGACATGAAATGGCGAATCACATTCAATATCCCGGGAAGTAAGCCAACACTACTTTTGTAAGTATCTGCCTTTTCATTTGTTACTTCTATTTGGCGCTCGGGATCACCAGGAGCATTCGCCAAGAATGTAACAGTTCAGATTCGAGCATTGCATCAGGGATGAGGAGAACCAAGCATTACAGTGCGCCACCTGTAACGATACAATTTGTTACAATCACTTTATTCGGTACAAAATTGAATCTTCGATTGTTACATTACGGCTAAATAAATAGTCGCTCACCGCGAGCGTCTTTGTAATATGATGGTCGAAATCCAATCTTGGATTGCTATACTATAGGCGAGTGCTCTGGTGTGGGAGCGCCTTAATAGGTATTTTTTTCCATACCTTCTCAATATTCACCCCCCTCTATGGCGATACATCGTCACAGTCTTTAGGTATATAGTCATACTTTCACTAAATATTCACAGCCTCGTTGGTGTCCAGTGGTCGTAAGCGCGACTGTTTAGCATGAGGTCCTGGGTTCGATTCCCAGGTCGAGCAAAGTGGTATTAGGTTTTCCATCAGGAATGAGGGATTTTCTCTTTAGCTGTTCCCTAGTCGCTGGATAGATGGCGCTGAACTTAGTACGTCATTGCAAGGAACGAAACCTAAAAAAACTGATTTTAACAAAGCGCGAGAAAACTAGGTTATATTCGGTTAAGCAAACGAAAGTGTCAGTCAACGAGCGTATGTGACGTGACGCAATGTTTTATTTTTCCAAGCGTTTTGTCTTTGGCACCAACTATCGTAGTCAGCTCAACGCCATCTATAGACTACTATAGAGTCCTTGGAAACTAAGTTTTGTTTTAATACCTCAAAAAGAAAACCTCTCATTGCTCAGTAGCAGCCACGGCGGCGTCTGGATTTTTGCCCGGTTGATGGCAATATCCTCGATATTGTTAACTGGCGAAATGTGGGTGTCTTTATAAGTACACCTCTGCCTAACCCTTAGGGGATAACCGGCGTGATGTTACATATTTCACCTTTGTTTCAGACTACAATGTCAGTAAACTGGGGGAGCGTATCATTGTTTGTCTGCCTGATAGCTGCCTTGTTGCTCGAAGTCGCATGTTGCGGCAAAAAAAACGTTCCTTGCACTCCTGCCAGTACACCTTGTAAAAAATAACTATTGGTAATTATTGCTGTAACTACATACGCTATAAAGTGGGTAGCTATAAGAGTAAGGGGAGACCAAATACACGAGGCATCCGAGATATACGTACGTACAATATGTTTGGATAACGGTTGGGTATATTATATACTCATTTCTATCGACAAATACACTTTTATAAATACTCCTAACCCAACACCCCGCGAATGGCAGCCCTTTGTTTTTTTGATTGGCTGATATAGGGGGGTTATCGTACATTCGCCACAAAGTAAATTCGCCTCGAAAAAAAGTATGTGTAAACTTGCCACAGCTCTATTTTCAATCTCAATTATTACCCATCACAGATCCTTTGGCTGTAGCGATGGATAAAACATTCTACCAAGAGGTGGTAGTGCTAATAGTGACCCTGCTGCTGTCATACCTTGAGACCTGTCTAGGCTGCACCCGAACCACGTACAGCGACTGCACCGAAGCATACCAGCATTGCAAACGGAATGTAGGAAATGAGGGCAAGTGATACTTCCAGGAATTACAGGTTTGAATATTGGTCTGTTTAAACTTATTGACAATGACTCGGTAGTAAACGGCCTCAACTTCTTCTCTATTACTCTCCATCTCATGACTCATCGCCTTACTATTATGTTATATACCATCCACCTTATAACGGAACCCCGTATAACGGGGTCAAATTCACTTAGCTAGCGAAGTAGCCAGTTCCGGAGCTATAGGTCGTGATGAACCCACGTGTAATTTATTTCATCGCCACTGCATGACCTAGAATCTAAAACTCGATGAGGACGCCTGTATTGACTATGTATTGACTTGAATATGCCTTGGTGGCTGAGAGAATGTCATGCTCACTTAAATGTCTCGCTGATGGTGGCGGGTTTGTCGGGTCATTTAGTTCCCTTCAATATGGTTGAGTTGAATGGCGCCGGTACATGCGTCATGTCTGTGAACGGGCGCTGTCAGTTGGGACTGGTCATCTCTTAGCTGCCAAGGTTAATTTTAATTACCTACTTTATTCATACATTTTTGATCTAATCTTTCACTCTGGATGCTCTTAGTATGCACGTCTTTCTACATCGTTCTCACATAATTGTATAATCTCAAAATTAATGATGTAAACAAGATTTTGTAACAATATTTTGATTTTAAAAGAGTGTCCATGGAGTTTCTTGCCCGTTCTTCTCCATAGATATCTACGCTAGGGAATGGGCGAAACTTGAGAAAGTACTGTAGTTGACAGTACTTTCTCAAGTTATTATGCCTTGTGACTGGGACTGTGTGACAGCTTTGATTTTCTTTTTTTGTATTTTTGACTTTCAAAAGGTCTAAAGGTTTAAAGGTCTAATTGAAATAAATGCTTTGAGTTTGAGTTTTTGAGTTTGTATCCCAGCACTGAGAGCATTAAAGACTGACAATGCTGTATAGATTATACAAGCAGACTGGAAGCCGACCTCCACATATTTGGGAAAGGCCCGGAAGTTGACGACGACCTTACTAACAAAAGTCTTATGTTATCCACCAGGTAAAAGCAAATTTCCAGCCTTCAAATAAAAAGTCTCTTGAACAACAAGAAAGCGAAAACGATGCTATTAAACAATTTCCTGCTAATCATCCTGAATCTAGTGGTGGCCATTTTCGAACTGACCGAGGGTTGCAAGTTGAAACAAAGAAGGAGAAGACCGCTACTTGATAAAAATCTTGGTTACGAAAGAACAGGAGTTAAAGTTTTGAAAGGAATAAGGGTAGGAAACTATGAACATGTGTATTTTCTGTTTGGTAGATATCTTACTTGAGTGTGGGAACGAACCAGAGCTGGACATACGACTTGCATAATTGCTTCTCATTCCTACTCTGAAGAACGATCTTCTTCTTCCAAAATCGATGACTCAGACTGCCTCACCAGTAGGTAGAGGTACGTAGTGACCTGGAAAACTATGTCATTTGCCTTTGCAATTGGGTAAAAACGATTAAATTATACTGCTGTAAGAAGTCATGGTGGTGTGGTGGTGGTCATGTGACCCGATCCAGCCTGTCCCTGGGACGCCCTAAGCCGAGGCCCTTAGACTGTCGTCGCTTAGCTTTTCATTTGTAGGCCCTGTCTAGGGGCCTTACACTCAAGGCAGAACACGATAGCCCGCTTAAGACTACGCCAACCTCCTAGGTTGTCATGCGAGATGTCATCCACAAAAAAACCTTTATTCCTTCTTCTGGCAGTTAGTCAAGTGCTAGATTTGGGTTCCGGGTTGCTTCAGAAACACCCCTTCTAACAAAAGACCCTTAGCAGACGAGAGACGTTTTGTCGCCAGACAGAAATATCTTGTAATAAACGTGCACACTGTACCTACGCCACCCGCCCACCTTTAAGTCGATATATCCCGAAGTGGTAAACCGAAGTATGTAGAAAACCAATCATGTATTTGTTGGGTTTACAGCTGATTTTGATTATTTTCAGAAAACATAATGCTTAAAGCGATATTCTTATATAACGTGACCGTACTGATGTTATTACGAAATGTGTTGGGTTGCAAAAAGAAGCCCCAGGAATCAGACGATCCCCTTTGCTGCATGAAACCACAGTGACGCTGTGAGTACCTAACTAGTCAATAAGGTTCTCCCTCCTTCTCATATCACACCGTATGCACCCCGAAAATAGGGTAGTTGACACTCAAATCAATTGACATACTTTATTTAAACTGTCAAAGGGGTTGTGGAGGTCAGATAGGAGGCAGTCGCTTTGTGTAGTTCGACTGGAAATCTGGCAGCCGACCCCAAAAGAGAAGGCGCAAATGACGATTATGATCTCGTGGGCTGAAGCTGTTAGGTCAGCGTCAGGTGGTATAACTAGCGTTGCCACCTGGCATTATATTTTGCCATAAAAGCTTTGTTTATTTTTTAGTTTTAAATTATTGTCTTTTGTTGTAGGTAATGCCAATAAACACTTTTACTTTTTAACAAAAAACTACGCTATCCACAGACAATACCCTTAAAATATAAAAGAATCAGAAGTCTTTAACGATGCACTTCGACGATATCCTGCTGATTCTCCTGCATCTAGTGGTGGCCTTTCTCGAGGTGATCCAGGGTTGCCACACGGAACGGAGGTGCCTACAACGGACACGCGATATGAATAGTCAGAAAAATGCGGAAGTTTTGAGAAATGCGGCAATTCAGAGAAATAAAGACTTTATGAGAAATCAGGGCATTCAGAAAAATATAACTTGCGTAAGCACAGGAGTCAAAGTGATCAAAGGAGCGAGGGTAGGAAATCTTTTAAAATAAACAGATAGATTTAGAACGAGGGTTGGACTTGTCTGCACCTTTGGGAACAAAGGGTCACTTCTGCATGTTTTCCAACTTTAAAGGAAGAGCATTTTATTTTTTTATTTTTATTACTCTGCTGTTTCAGAGTATTGAAGTGATTCTCAGTCTTAAATCGATTAGTAATTCACGGACAATCGTGACTATTTTTTTTTTAAATACAAGAAGGGGTTTTCTGAGAAACAAGCCATTAACTGAGGGATGGCTACCAAAAGTGACTTTTCGTTACAAATCGCTAACGGTTATATTGCAAAAGAAACCTTTATGAAGAGAAGTGACGTTATGTTTACTGGATAACGAAACGTGATTCTTATTCCAGAAGTAACATTCATATTGCAAGCAATACGTTAACAAATAAGTCATAACTTATCGTTGTGCCTTTCCGTCACAAATGCGCAAGGTCACACTTCGACTGTCTAGACTCTACTGACAGGATGAGACGTTTTAGTTTCAAGCAAACGGACAAATCACAGGCAATAATGTCACGACCCTCCCTCTCTCAAACCAATGATATTCATGCGATTGTCACCGTTTTTGCTGAGTATATAGAGTCGATTATCGCGGTCTTTTCTGCATATTTAAGTCGTTTTTGCAAAAAGTTGACCCTTTGTACCCAAAGGTGCGTTGTGATCTACATGTGCATCCACCACACCGCTGATAATTCTTGTGGAGCAACACCGTGCAACACGGAAACAGGTAACTATCTGTAACTTTTATGGCTACTTGTTACTATTTGCTGAATGTTACTCATCGCGTTCATACCGCCATATATAGATTAACAAATTATAACAAAGAGTAACTTTCAGCAACAAGCGAGTTGCACCGTTGCACGGCATTTGTTCTCTGTTATATGTAACATTCTCTAACAATGTTTTCAATTGTTACCACATGCTGACTGTTTTAAAAAATTGTTTTAATTATTAATTTTGTTTTATAAATTTATTGTTAGTATATTATAATAACAATAAATAACTTTTTGGTATCGGATGTTACTGAGTAACACTTGGACACGTTGTTCCACAAAGAGTAAGCGGTTTGGATGCATCTTTGGTCTTACATACATGGTAGAAGTCGTCAAGAGTCAACCAAGCTAAGTAACTACTATTGTATAAATTTACTGCCGGGATTTTTTTTTTGGGGTATTAAATCACCTTTTACGGTGGGACTCAATGGTGTCGATTCTGTCGTGCACAAACTAAACTTAATTTAGGCTATTGCTATCTTTTTCTCTATAATAAAACGAGAAAGAGACGGACGTAATTTAAAGCTGTCAAATTTAGTTGGAAATACATAATATTTCCATACGGATGAAGGTAGTCAGGATTGGGAGCGTCTTGGACGAGATTTTTGAAATAAAAATTAATAATTCGATTAATTACTATTTAATAGGTGGCAACGTGTTTACAGAGGCGGATGCGCACACGGAGTGTGGTCTTTACAGCTAAACTTAAATCTAGACATAACAAGTATCTCTCCAGGAATTACGCAAGCACCGCGCTGCAGTCCCGCTCTTATGCTGACATACGCACAATTCGTATCGGCGGTGGTCCTTCCATAACTAGGTTGCACGTAAAAACATGTCGACTAAAAACACGGTGAAGCGCAAGGCATAAACTAGTTTGACATCTCTAACTTAGTTCATAGCTATAGCCGTCCTTTTCTCGCACTGCCTTTTAGTAAAAGTTAGCAATAAGTTTTAGTTTGTGCACAACAGTATCGACACCAATGTAACGCACTCAAAAAATTGTGCTGATGGATGCATTGAATGGAGTATGGAGGAGGTATTTTACAAGCTTAGGGCCAAGTTCACCGAAAAGATAACAGTCTGATTATCTAAAAACAGCTGTTTAATAGTACATTGTTACCCTAGGGGTGAAAATAACTTATTTAGTCCCGAGACGGGGTTTGGTGCCCGAGCGAAGCGAGGGCGCTAATAGTTCGAGGGACTAAATAAGTCTTTAACCCGAGGTAAACACTGTGCTTTTCATTACGAATACAAGGAAAGTAAAAAAAAAACATACAACTCGAAAAAACTAATGTAGATCGGAATTCGAATGGGGTAGATGACACACCAATCAATTGAGATACTTTTTAAGAGCTGTCAAAACGCGGTTCTCTAATAGACTTTGTATGGCAATAGCCTACTGTGACGTCACTGTTTATTCAACTCAATGACTCACTATTTATTGATTTCAAAGCAACTAAAAATCGAATTTGGCAATTAATTGAAAATAAATCGGGTTTTCAGGCCCAAAATAAAGTGTTTTTTTAGAGAAAGGTGTCTTGGAATTATTGTTTTATGGTGTCATCTACCCTATTGCCGCTTTCCCACCTATTTTGTTTTTCTTTTCTGTGGCCGGCCAGCTATTCCGCCAATACCTATTTTTCATTTTCATCATCGAAAAATGGTAAATATTTTTCCCAAATCTATGTTATTTTAAAGAAATAGTTGAGACTTAATTATAATAAAGATATTTAAAATATATATATTCTTTAATTAATACTTAACTTTATGTTATTTCAATTTTACATCGTGGCTGTATAGAAAGTTGGAACATGGTTCAATAGAAAAATGAACCATTTTTTTTTTAATAATTTGATAGCTGTCAGTTGAAAACGATTCTCCCTAGGGCTGAAAAGTATTACTTTCAACCCGCTCCTCAGGCAACTTCAGACCTACTTTCAGAGTATGAGTAATGAAAAACACATTTTCATGTTCAAAAATGTGTTTTAAACAGCTGTTTTTAGATAATCAGACTGTTATCTTTTCGGTGAACTTGGCCTTTAGTATATTATAGTTTCACCTGTCCCGATGTTTTTTTCTTTGTCTGTAATCAAATCTTGCAAGTTAAATTTGATCCACATCCCGGTAACCGATTGAGCTGAATTTCTTTTACAAGTTGTTTCATGAAAATCTTGTTTAAAAAAAAACTTGAAGGTTCCTGTATGGTACCTATAGTCTAGCAGAGAACAAATAAAAATATCGCAATGATGAGAAGTGCCTTTCGGTTTTGTTGGGGTTACTTTTAAACCCATTAGATTCTTCTCTTTTCCAAAATGAAGTATAAAAAAATCTAAAATAAAAAATGCTACTATAAAAAAAAACAAAAAAAAGCTACTATAAAAAAAAAAAAACAAAAAAAAAACGATTAAATTTATTACTAAGAGCTGCTGGTCTTGGTCCTTTCTTCTGGCAGTTGCACCTATAGTCAGAACCGTGTCTTCTCCACTGGCAACTCTGGGCTAGTTGCCTCCGGAATTCATGAGGGCACCAAGGCACTTCAAAAAACGAGCAAATCCGCGCCGAAAACGCTAATTTGAACCCAGTCTTAAAATATAAACAGTAAAAGAACAATACGCCAATATACCCTGAAGCGATAAGCAGTAGTGTGTTGAACAGCAGTCCTGTATTTTGTTACGTTTAGCAATTTGATTTTGATAATTTCCAGAGAACATAATGCTGACGGACATATTTCTATACATGCTGACGTTAGTAATGTGTGGGTTGCAAGAAGAAAAAAGTTTGCTGTAAACCAAAGTTAAACCGTGAGTACCAAAATGGTCAATACTACGTTATGTTTACTGCCTCAGGGAGACTGGCTTCGTAACAAATCCCGCACATGCAACACATGAAGAGGTTGATCCGTGGTTGGGTGACCAGAAAGTACACTAAATCTACACTAATATTATAAAGAGGAAAGATTTGTATTTTGTGTGTGTGTGTGTGTGTGTGTGTGTTTGTAATGAATAAACTCAAAAACTACTGCGCCGATTTCATAAATTCTTTCACCATTAGAAAGCTACATTCACCCTGAGTAACATAGGCTATATTTTATCTCCGTACTCCCACGCGAACGTGAATTACGCGGGTGATACCGCGTGACGTCCACTAGGTATTGATAAAACAAAATAAACTTGCCCCAAAACATTTTCAGTCGGCCGGGACCCGTCGGGGGCCCGCGCACCACGCTGCCCACAATACGTTTTTAACTTTAAAAAAATGTTTTCGCAAGGTGAAGACAATTGTATGGACGATTATGTATTGTTTTGACCCTTACCATCCATTGTTGTTTTTTTTTTTTTTTTAATTTTTAGACTAACCAAATCATACTTACTGACTAATAAATAATTTTGATGATAATAATTACTTGATCATGATTTTTATTTAATTCGAGATTGATCTGTCATTCTGAGAATCTGTCATTACTTAAATCTATCATGTCAGATCTTATCATTTTGCGACAATGCGTTTCTTTCATTCGCTAATGTCATTTTGCGTTTCTGACGTTCATCGCTCAAACTTTGACAACGGGGCAGTCTTTGAAAAATACACGCGTGTTGTTTGTTCCAGCCATGAATAAGTTTGTGAAGCTATTGGCAGTTCTGCTGCAGTTTGGTGCGGTGATAATTCGCGTTGTCGGCTGCAAGCGAAGAAACGCCCCCCATCCTCCTAGAGATTCGCTTGATATAGACCCCTGCACTTATAAGGGACCTGTTATTGAAGTTATCTATCCTAAACCTGAAACGGTGAGATTTCATCCCTGAGTTCCTTTTTTAGACAAATCTTGTAGGTACAATACGGAACGCGACCGCTACACAGAGCAAACATAAAACAGCGTCAACGACACTCAACTGCAATGAGAGACCGAAGCGATGCGATTGGTTTCTACCTATATCGGAAATCAAGTTCAGCTGTTGGTCCGGCGCCTAATCTCTCTCGTCCGTGTCGAATTAGGTACTGTCCCATAGGTTCTGCACCTCTAGCCAAGTTGACAATCTACAATCGTTAACGCTAGTAGAAAACTATTCAAATGAATGGAAATGACATCATCTCAACGTTAAATCACGTGATCAACACAAACGAATAGAAAATTCGTAGACAAGCTTACATCGTTCAAAATGATAGAATAGAACGTTATCGTTTCTACAATGTTGATCGCAAAACTCTTTAGTAGGAACGCTCACCATAGACAAGATAGATCAAAGTGTAGATCAGATCAGATCGACTCAGTCGTGTCAACTTGGCTACCAATTTAGCGCTTTCTACAATCGCTTACGCCGAGGCGTTTACGATTGTAGAAAGAGAATCGATACGAAACGTTTTTAACTTGGCTAGGCCTGCTGATTATAATGGTGGCTGTACATTCTCGACCGACAGTTCTTTGTGTCTCTCTAAAGACCGTGAGACGTCTCACAAAAAACTGAGACGGGAGGGAGAGCTAGCAAGGCTAGACTAGCGCTGCTATATACGTATACCCTCTCGCCCTCACCCTACCTCGGAGGGTCTCGGTGAGAATCCACAGCCACCATAAGAGCGAGGAAAGAGAGAATGCAGGTGCGCTCTCTCTCTTTTCAGTTCGTTTAGACTTTGATTGTCTTAATACTAACATCATAAATTTGTCGGCAGCCGAAATAATGAGACTAGGACCACGTGTTGATTGCTCTGCTTCCGATCAGCGCGATGCTGATCAATGTTGTCCCTATGAGACGGAAGGCGATGCGGGAGTACTGCCACTCAGGACAAAGAGGACCTAAAATTGCATATTAAACTTATCCTTCAAGTGAAAGTACGCAAATACATATCTACACTAATCTACACTATAATATATTATATATCCATCTACACTAATATTATAAAGAGGAAAGATTTGTATTTTTGTGTGTATGTATGTTTGTAATGAATAAACTCAAAAACTACTGCGCCGATTTCAAAAACTCTTTCACCATTAGAAAGCTACATTCACCCTGAGTAACATAGGCCATATTTGGAACGGGTGCTACGCGGGTGAAACCGCGTGACGTCCGCTAGTGTCTGTATAAACACAGTTACGCTGTTTTTAGGTGTAGGGAGAAAATGCCACCTGCTAGTATCCCGATTTTAGGATTCGTCCCGTTCTTAAGGAGTTTAAACAAAAAAACTAAGGTTTTGTAGATAAATGTCCTAAGTAATAGTTTTTTTTTATGTGCAGTTAAAATTCGTTTACAACTGTCATACTTGTATCAGCTCTAATTTAAGAACTACCCTCAATTTTAAAGTTTCTTCAAACTTCAACTAAGTACCTATGACGAGTTTTATATTTTCTTCTATTTCGTTGTTTTATGCTATGGCGAGCTCTTCGAGATGTTGTTTGATAACTTCGCGTCATGATAATATTATATGAACGAAACTGAACGCGATGCGTAGACTCCTTAGTCATAAAAATTCTGTGATCATATGGCAGGAAGTTATGAAATTCTTGAAAACCAAATGCTTTTATCTTTTCAAAATTTGGGATGTAGGTAATATTATGAGCGTCAAAGTTCATCACCTACTCAGCCATTTGGACTGCTTCCCACAAAACCTGGGTGACTTAAGTGAAGAACAAGGACAGCGGTTTCATCAAGTCATCAAAGTCATGGAGAATCGGTACCAGGGTAGATAGGATACCCACATGATGGCTGATTACTGCTGGGCAAGTAGAGAGACAACCCAAAAAAGACACACAAAAAAAAACAAATCAAGAGACGGTTTTTCTATTCTGAAGCAAACTTTTTTTTCTCATACCACAATACCATCTCACAATACCATACATCACACCTGTAATCCACCTGTAAACCTGAAAATTTAAATAGAAGGCAAGCTTAATTATTGCTATCAACAACAACAACAACAGCCCATAACGTCCACTGCTGGACATAATCCTCTCCCATGATGGGAGGAATTTGCCTTAATCTCCACGCTTGGCAGGCGCATTGGAGACCAAGACTAACAGAAAACGCTGCTGCCCATTCTCTGGTCTACGGAGGCGCAAGGTGTTCTGCCTCAGACATTAGACGCCTTATACGACACCCGTGAGTGTAATGGGTTGGTTCTATTCTACTCTGCCGAATACCACACGGCCAACCGCTATTGCTATCAACCGGGCACTAATCCAGACTCCACTATCCCCGACCTGGGAATTGAACTCAGGACCTCGTGCTCGGCAGTAGCGCTTGCACCCACTAGGCCAACGAGGCAAGCTGTTCTCATCCAGTGCTCACTTATAAAGGCACGTTGACAATATTATAAATTATCTACAAAACTACACTTTTACCACACTTTCTCTATAACTCTTGTGCTTTTCCAGGATGGGGCTGGCACAGGTGGCATAAATCGTCGGGTCGCTGCTGATACTGATCATGGAAGCGGCCGCAAGCAAGCGCAAGCGGGCAAGCAAAACAAAGCATCATTTATCATCACGATAAGTAATGACAAATAAACGATGAGCTTGTGGTGAGTATCATATTCATATTTTCAGTAATGATCTATTTGTTATGGAAGTAACTCGGAATCTACTGAATCCGATAAGGTATCGCATAAGTACAGTCGTGGTCTTTTCCACCTGATCAGTTAATTTTTTTTCGCTAAAAACATGCGGCGGAGCCGAGCCATGCCCCCTCAAAGTTTAGGCCTATTAGGAAAGCGTCAATGTGGCGCGCAAAATGCAATGTGTCGTCAGTGCGCTCGGCCGATCGGTATTGTCTTTCATTCGTTATTTCTATACAAAGTCAACGGGGCGGGGCTAGAGATCGTTTCTATGTTGCTAGTGCAAGCAAAAATTAGCTTAGTGGTGATCAGGCGGGAGTGTCCACGATAGTACATCATGGTCGCATTGACTTCGGTGCGGTGGCGAGTCGTGTCGTCCGCACCGAAAAGAGGCCAATGGCGGTTTTTCGCATGGATATTTGTATATCTAAAGCTTTCTCTGACCAACTCAAGCCGTGTGCGTTTCGATGGCCTAAAATTCAAATCTAGGTTTTACAAAAAACTTCAGACCTTTGCGTTGCTTTTTCAGCGAGATATTGGCGATAACGTGTTTTTCACCGTTTCAATGGCGCGGCCATGGGGTTTTAGTCTTACAGCTCTTAAAATATAAACCTAGGATTTTATCTATATTTTTACATTTTTTTTTATAAATTCCATCTGTTATTTATCTAAACTTCAGGTGTCTGCAACGCTTAGTTTTAAAGATCTCCGTGGCCGCGCGGTTCTCCGCGTTTCGATGGCGCGGCCACGTTCAAACCCTTATAACTTTTAATCCATAACTTTGACAAATTTATGGTTTTGGGAATCAACTTATACAGAAACTTGGCATACCTAGTTCTTTTTAAAAAAAAAAACGCCATGGCCGCGCGGTCGAAACGGACACCTTTTAATCCATAACTTTGACAAATTTATGGTTATGGGAATCAACTTACAATTTTTTTTTCAAAATCGGCCTTTTTTTAAAAAAAACTATGCCAATAGTTTTTTTTTTTTTTTTTAAGAAAAAAAGGCCGTGGTCGCGCCATCGAAACGCACACCTCAAGCCAATCTCACCTTGACAAAGTTAAATTGTCATTGGATTTTTCAAGGAAGTGTTCACTTGGAAATTCCAATGTCAATTTTCCTGACCCGGAACCTAACCCAGTTGCGCTAACGACCGCTGGACCAACGAGGCAGCTTCGCTCCTCGTGATATTGATCTGCATCCGGTTATGCTGGAAGCCGACCCCAACTTAGTTTGAAAAAGGCTAGGCAGATGATGACATATTGTTCCAGAATGGGGCTAGCGCAGCTTCTAGTTCCACTGCTCATGCTGGTACTGCAAGCGGCCGGGTGCAAGCGCAAGGTCGAGCAACAGCCCTGCCCGACCGGGTGCAAGCGAAGGGTCGAGCTACAACCCTGCCCTAAAACCAACTGCGCACCCTGCTCCAAACTTGAGCCGCGCATTGTTAAGTGTCAAGGGACGATGCACAATAAGCTGGTGATTATCACACTTATTTTAACAAATTCTCTTTTTGTGTGAAACACCAGTATAAAACATTTCCACTGCTGGGACACAGGCCTCCTCTCTGTGAGAGGGAGTGGGCTGTAACTGTAATCCACCACGCAGGCCCAGTGCGGGTTTATTTTTTGGTTCTAGGACATGGGGGCCATCCTTCAATCACGAGGTTTTTCAGGCCACTTTTATAGCCCCTCTCCCTTGGTGATACGTCATGAAGTTTTAGTCTACCTCTCCTCCCCCCTCCCGGAAACAGTAAAATCGATTAAGGTACAATACGTGTCGATTCTGTTGTGCACAAACTAAACTTAATGTAGGCTATTGCTATCTTTTTCTCTTTATTAAAACGAGAAAGAGACGGACGTAATTTAGAGCTGTCAAATTTAGTTGGAACTAATATTTCCATACAAATGAAGGGTGCACGTAAAAACATGTCGACTAAAAACACGGATAAGCGCAAGGCATAAATTAGTACATCTGTAACTTAGTTCATAACTATAGCCGTCCTTTTCTCGCACTACCTTTTAATAAAAGATAGCAATAACTTAAACTAAGTTTAGTTTGTGCACAACAGAATCAACACCATTAACTGTTTTTCATGATTATTTAATCGCGATCAACTGAACTAATCAACAATCCTCAATCAATTAATTTGATTAACCATTGTTCTAATAATAGTCACGTCGCAAAAGTCTATAAACGTTTTTGAAAATGAGAAGTAACTACTGTGGGAAAATTACCGGCCTACCTAAAGGTATTAATTTATTATATTTATTTTCTTTTCAGTCGGATTAACGCCCTTTTTCGAAAGAAATACGATGCAACTGGGAAAATCACTGGTCTGTTGATCAATCAATTTGTTTAATTTAATATTTTATATTTAAGTAACTTAATTATAGAAACATTTTAATTTAAAAGAGATCACGTTTTATTTTAAATTTGGACCTTTAGAATAATCTGCACAATTTTGTTCCTACACCTGGGACACAGGACCCCTGGAACAGGACCCTTAAAGAAAACTTGAAACTAGAAAACTTGTGATTAAAAAAAGTGAAACAAAACACCATCTTTTATACAAAAGGATTTATTAACTATTAAAAACTTACACGCTCAATACAGTTCTGGATTATATACTATTTAACAATAATCTCCTCATCTTACCGAATTAACTGACTAAACTACTGTTAACGGAAGTTCAACTGCATCTTACTCACGAGTTTGGCTGCAAACTGGGGTTTAGGGGGCCTGTGTCACCACATTTTGATCATAATTACATATTTAGAAGAAAAAAATTACTTATTAATAAGGCCCACCGGTTAACTGAGACGGTAGCTAAAGTTCAAATTTTATGGCGAGAACACAATTTTAGGTATCAGCGAGGCGCAGAGGACGCACCGTCTTGACTGCTCATAAAGCGCAGGCCGTCACTCGCAGGTAACTTCCGAGTCGCCATTAAGTTTGAACAGAACAATAGCTAGGTACGCCACTGCGTACCTAGCTATTGTTCTGTTCATTTTACCCCCCACGCACCCTCACGCACTCGTGAGGGTGTGGTATTCTATCGTTCAGCTCAGTCATTCATTCGCTGACAAAACCCTGCCCCACTGAGCAGCTACCGAGGCGAGGACACCGCCATAGTTAAGCGGTAAGCCTTCTTGGATCCTTCGTTCCGCTCAGGATTCTACTCTAGAATCCGTTGGTACGCTCGGGATTCTACTCTAGAATCCTTCGCTGCTCTCGGGATCCAACTAAGTCCCTCAATAACATAATCGTCGTTGATGTTTAGATTTTCAAGCTATCTGACTATCCTTGTATGCTGTCCTGTGCCGACGATGTTCAAACAGCTCTTTCATTTGCTTAACATCTGACAGCAATCTTAGTGTATCGTGTATAAAGATGCATGTGAAAATTGTGAAAATCCCGACAATAATCTTTGCGTTACTTAGTTTAATCTACAGAATGCTTGGTTGACGACTTCGTGAATAATGGTCCGTTTACACTCTGTATATTGTTTTCCTGTGGAGCAGATGCTAATTGCTACTAAACTTTGCCAAATGTGGTGACACAGTGCCTAGTGAACGTAACTATTAGGTATCTATCTAATGTATTAACACTATTCTGACATTTATTGATGATGTAGTGGGGAACGCCATATTCCATTCTAGGACTAAAGATCTAGATAAAAAAATAGATTATGTATGATTAATTTAATAATTTTAGTTGGTTTTCGACTTAAGTAAAGCTTTTCTTAGTGCTTTTCGGTATTGGTTTCGAACTCGAGAATCTCGCCCTTAGGTGAAAGGTGTTCGGCGATGTCATATGCGAGACACCAAAATTGCACTTTGTGTAGTAAGTAGTTAATAAGTAAGAAATATTGCTAATACCAGTTTAATAACCGAAAATCAACTAAAATTATCACTAATCTAAAAATAAGAACAAATAAAATTAAATAATGCCATATTTTATTTACATTTACAATACAATCCAATATAAGATAAAAATAAATCTAATTTTAATATCGTAGAAAACAAAGAACTATTCCAATTGTTAACAAAACAAACTTATACTTCGATAATATACTCATTGACTGTAATTTTCTACTAAAAGTTAATCGTTTTCTTTCGTGTAGCAACACTGTTTTAGGCAATTATTCAATACTTTAATTAGACAATTTTAACTATTGTAAATATTGTATTGAAAAGAACTCTTGGCTTCTGTTTTATAAAAGCTTATTCTATCTAGTTTTAAATAGTATCTAGGCCATCAATAGACATTCCTGTTAGTACTATACGGGCCAAACTGCCCAGACATCACATTTAAGGATATTCTGCGGCCATGAAACTGAACAACATTCTCTACGTGAGCCCACGGAGAAAATTGATTATTTTTATGTTCAGTACGACATCCTTAAATATGATCACATCTTTCTGATACATGCCATATGCAAGGTGGAAAAAACACCGACGATAAAACGGTTACATCAAATTTTTTTATCGGTAATATTTAAAAAAAATCGGGGCAGTCTTTGGGGACTGCCGATAGAAGTGAAAACAAAAAGTACACAGGCCCCGCCCCAGTCGTGGCGGTGGTTATGCCCCGCGCATGCCTATGTGATGCTACGCCGTAACGGATCGCCTACGAGTGCTACGAAGCGTGACCGCACGTTACGTCAAGTGACGATGAGTTCAATGTTTTTCCTTCACCCAAAAAGTGCTCAACGCGCCTAAAGAAGTTTTCACTTCAAAAACTGCCGTTTCCGACAACAGTGCAGTACTTACACGGTCAAAATGTAAGGAACAGCTGTTTTTTTTTAATATTACCCATGAATCATTTCTATGTGGAGGGTTACTGAATACGTGGTAATCGTCGGTGTTCCTTACACACATCGAGGTTTAGAAAGAGATTAAAAACTTTACGAGTAGATAGATACGAGTGTAGTTTACAAAGGTTTATAAAAAAAACACTATTGTGTAATACTTGCAAGTTAGTTAGAATACAAAAACTACGAATGGAAGATAACTTGATTGTTTTACTTGCAAAAAGTCCCGACAAATTAAATAGGCAATTGACAGAATATACTAAATATAAAAATAATTATTTTTCTCATTAATAAAAATAGGTAGTCAGTGTCTAGAAAGTCTGACATCCCGTCTTACCCAGGGGTACCGCATTACGTAGTACTGAGTTGTGGAGGTCCGATAGGCAATCGCTCTATGTAAAATACTGATATTCATCCGATTAGACTGGAAGCCGATCCGAATAAATTTGGTAAAAGGCTCGGCAAATGATGATAATCAATACATTGAAATATAAAGGAATTACCTACCTGTTGTCAAATAAAATTGTCTTGGTCGGCTACTTTGCAAGTCTAAACAAAGTGGGGGTCCATCCTATTTTTAAGTAAAAAAAAACAATCTAAATTGACGTCATACAGTGAGAATTACTTATCAATTTAGGAGTCTTACAAAATGCTTTTTGTTACATTTTTATTCTGTACAAGATAAATCTTATATTAGTTTAACGTACATGTCATTTGCCTTGTGAATATCATAGGTCTAACTTGACCCTAAAACTTTAGACCTTAAGAGCTTTAGGACCTTATTATCGTAAGACCTCATAATCGTAAGACCTTATTATTGTAAGACCGCAAGACTTGTCTTAACACCTTAGTCCATAAGGCTTTAAGCCTCAATAGGACCTTATTATCGTAAGACCTTAGCATCGCAAGACTTGTCTTATCACCTTAGACTTCAAGGCTTTAGACCTATGACTTCAATACCTTAAACCCTAAGATCGTAAGCCCCCATACCGTAAGACCTTAGGATCTGAAGGCCTAAGGACCTAAATGTGGTCTAAACTTTTTACCGTGCTGTGGCATTAGCCTCATTAATAACTTTGCAGCAATCGTTAACAATTATATATTTATTTATTAAATTCCCTTTATTCGTGTGCTAATTTCTTATTCATATTTGTTGCCAAATTTATATATAAGTGAGTAGGCAAAGGTGTACTACAGCTTTAGGGCAAGCCTATTTCCATTTGTCATATTTTCAATGACTACTAAGAATTGCTAACATTAATTCACCGTCTGGGAATCAAACCGAAGTTCTTTCGGCTGGTAGCCGAGTTTGCAGCTTCTTTACCCACAAAATGTATCTGTATTCTAGTACACGTCTGTCTACCCCTAATAATTGTAGGTATCTAAGGGTGAAATGTGATGTATTTACACGTTTTTATGAATAAGGGGACAAACACGTTTTATTCGAAGAATTAACTAGTTATTATTAAATGCTGATCTTTACGTGTAGATCTTGGACGTAACAGATATATTAAGAACGTTTAAGATACGACTTAGGGTCAATACAGACATCGGAAAAATGCTCTCGCAATTTACTGGCTGCATTGAAAACAGGACCGTATTACCATTATTTAAAGTACACAATTGTATGAATATCGACGGGGACGTCGCGACTCGGTCGCTCGCTCTTATACAATGGTAATACGATTTTATTTTAAATGCAGCTAGTTTATTGCTCGTACAATTTTCGGTTCTGTCTGAATTACTAACCGCTGTCAGAGGCGCTACACTCTTGCTCGTTTCGGCACATTCAATTCGACAGCATTTGTTGAACAGTAAACCCAACCTGAATGAATTACATATTTATACATATTTAGCCTGTGGCTGTCGTCAAGCTCGCTTCGGCCGCTTACCATCAATTGAATCGTTTTTGGGTCGGCACAATACGAGTTAAGCCGAGCGGCATTTTTCTCAAATGTAGTACATCTATCTACATGTATTCAATTTTGCCGCCTGGCTGTGGAGTTTCATGCAGACCCGGGCTAGCGTCCCTCATACACAAGCGCGACTTCGCGACACGACTTTACGCTGGACATAGTATGTGTCGAGCTTTTAGCTTTAATTGTACCGTGAATACTTGGAAGCCATTTTGAACCATCACCAAACTGCGTTTTAATTACGATATTTTACTAATTTTTCACTACTAGCAACCCTGCTTGGTAGTTTTTGGTAGAAATCTCAAATAGTCCTTTAAAAATAGCATTGATACTAATTATTGCAAAACAAAAGTCATTTATTTCACAACTATACAAATTTGGAATGTGGAAAACTTTTACATTTAGTTTTACATTTTACATACTTATAAAAATGTTCTATTCCAAACACATATCTACGTAATTTATTTACAAGTTATTGCGTCTGAATCTTTTTGACACCAATTATAATATTTAGAAATATACAAGCACGCACAATTAAATAAAAGTTAGACATTTTTCGGGCTGAAAATATTCTAGTGGAGACAAACTATTCATGAATACTTCACATGTAAAACAAAACTAAAACACACAATTGCAGGACGATTCATTATTTTTTTCCTGAATGTTATAAATCTATAATACACATTGTCATACCCTTATACTTCTATTAACAAACCGTCGGGTACTACATTTTTGAAGCAAGACTCACACCAATACTTCAGAACCTCTTTTTATAACTTTTAAACCTGCAACGAAGACTGTACCAGTTGAAAAGCAAACACTCTATGTAAAAGTGTCCCACATTGTATTGACCGGGCGGCGATACCACAGCGTAGGTCTACCGGCGGAAAATACGCGACCGAAAGTTCGTCTGCTATGCTATAATACTACTTGAATTCAGAATCTTAGAAGATACATATTCGACTTGGCTCCCGAAGCAATTACTATACATACGAGCGGTTCAATACGAGCTAAACGAAAATTCTGTTTACGCAGATCTTCGGTATCTACTCTCGGTGAACCATGTTCGGGCCGGCCCGAATTAAGCCGAGCAGAATATGTATGCATACAATTATTTAGTCATTTGTTTACAGTCAATCAAAAATCAACTCTAACTACATAACGGTAAGATTCTGAATTCAAAGACAATGTCATAGGCATAAGTAATGTAGCCACGGCAAACTTTCGTCGCACAGTTTTTCCAGCATTCGGCTACGCTTAATAGTAGCCGTACATCTGCTATAGCAGCGCCCTGATCTCCTTGTGTATGTGGCACAGGTAGTCGACGTAGGACGAGCTGCCGTCCACGCCGCGGTCCTCGACCAGGAAGTGACGTAGCACGGCCTCGAGTTTGTCGTGTTGGCGCATTGTTGTTAGCTGAAACAATAGGGGGGATTTTAGCAGGGGACGATTGGGTACCCGAGTGTTAATACGGCACATCGTGTTTTAAAGTACTTATAAACGAAGTAACTTTTGATAGAATAGCATTAAGTATCTTGGAACAACTTTTGGCTATCCGTTGTAACAACTTCGATGTGGATGCACCATTATAGGATCTCGCGCGGCCACGACCACGACTAGTCGCATGACAACAGCCCCCGTATTTCACAAACGCTTCGATTCGAGAAGTCGTATGTCTACCTTTTTTTGGCATTACGAAAGCGAGCGAGATATACATACGATTTCTCGAATCGAAGCGTTTGTGAATACGGCGGCTGGTCGAACGCCAGATTGTGGGTACAAACTTTCTTCCTGGTTTCGACCAAAAGTCGCTTCTGCGGTCAAAAGTTGCAGTCGTGGCCGTGTAGTGCACGAGGTCCCTAAGACGACTAATGCAAAGCCGAACTTTAAAACACGATGGGTCCTATATAAAGTCAGGTAGTGTGTTTTTGGGTGCATGACCAATTTGTAGTAACTCATCTGTCAAATGTAATGTAATGATGTTAAATTGTTATTTGAACTAAAATGCATTGAGAACAAAAACACTATGATGTATACGTAGTGTGAAGGGGATAGTAATAAATGTGATGACGATAAATAATTTAGGTATAATAAGTAACTACTTACATAAATAAGTAACCATAAACAGTAATGATATTGTGTTCAATGAACCTGAAGTATTCACATTGTTTTAGAAATTTAGACTAAAAAGCGAAAAAAGCGAAAATATACATATTAATATATAAAACCATAAATACAAAAAAGGTGTAAAGAACAATCTGGCAAAAATGAAAGAAAAGCGTCACACGGTACCCGAAGATTGCAAAAACTGCCATATCACCCAGAATCACCAAAATCCCCCTTTTTCCAATCGCAAGATATATCAGCAGAAAATTCTTCGACACATGCGTCCTAAAGCGAACCATATGTTGTAAAAAAAAGGCAGTAGAATTGAAAGTTCATCCCTTGTTTGATTTTACATAAATAATCATGATGCAAACACCCGTTCACGTTATGGAATTAAACCTTTTCCGATAAAAATTAACGGACCAACGGACTAGATTGATACATGCCAATGAGTTTCCTGGATGAGATAAAATTAGCATGTTTCCATTTTTCTGGATTACAGAATCTGTTTTTATATATAAATTCGGTTCAATAAGTAGGAAGGGCAAAGTACTTCAATTCTACGCCAGACCAAAAACCAGTTTATCCCGAAGGCAACCCCAAAAACCCTCAGAAAACCAAGAGAAACCCATCAGAATCTCGTCAGAAATACATCGTCTTCTGCACAGCCTTTTGCACGGATATGAAGTATTCCATGTAGGCGGCGGCGCCGTCCAGCCCGCGGTCCTCCACGAGGTGGCTGACAACTGGTGCTGGGAGGAACGGGGAGGGTCAGAGGGTAGGCCATGATCCTAGTTGCCCCAACACGACCAGACCCCAGAAACCATAAGCAGGCAGAAATCCACCAAAAGCCCACAGAAAGTCATGATTAACCCCCCAGAAACTAAGAGTAACCCATGATAAACCACTGTAACCCCTAAAACCCATAAGAAATCACAAAAACCCATGAGAAACCCACAGAAACCATAAGCAGTCATCAAAAACCCGTCGTCACATACATCATCTTCTGCACAGCTTTGTGCACGGACATGAGGTATTCCATGTAGGCGTCCGCGCCGTCCACTCCGCGGTCCTCGACTAGGAGGCGCCGGGCCTGCGGTGCGGTGGACGACAACTGGTGCGCTAGCGTCAGCTGGGAGGAAAGGGAGTGATCTAGTTCACGAGCGGTTTCTAGCCGGCACGGCGCCGGCTCGACTCGATTATTAGCCGGAAAGAGACGCAATTTTGTTTGTATGCGCCGTGCATATTTCTAGCTTCGTAAACAAGCGCTCATAGATTCTCATACTTGCCTTAGCCTGGGCGAAATTCAACCGAAGCTAGTGACTGGCCCGGCGCCGGCCCGGGTGAAAACCGACCGTGAACAAGAGCCCGAAAGGTCAGGATGGTAAGGCCATGCGTAGACCATACTTGGTGGCAAATATTTTCGGGTCTATCGCTAGTCTAAGTACATACTTATAGCCTGAGGAGCTAGTACAAGTAGCACTGGCTTTGAAAGCTTTTTGATTTTCTATATTGTATATAACAAGATTAAAATACGCCTTTTTACGTACTTTCACAGATACGGAAAGTGTCTTGTTGCATTTAGCGATAAAATAGTGACACGCGATAGGCCGAAAATCATAGGATAAAAGAAAAAGATACAAGAAACAAAACACTACCACTACATGCGTAAAATAAAATTGATCAACAAAAATATCTACATTATTAAAAATTCAAGAAAAAAGAAAGATTGCAAAAGACATGCAGAGTATCTACATCAGACACAAGCGCCATTTTGAAATTTGTTCAGTAAGCATTTGGCAGTGTAAAAAAGTTCAAAATTGCATGCCTGTTCTAAGTAAAATGGTGTCACACAAAACACGTATATAATAATAAGTAAAAAATACTTGTGTACCATGTGTCTTCATATACAGGGTGGAATTTTTGCATGCCACCTGGAGGGAAAGTACTCTAAATACCGGCGATAGCTAATTTTACTCAAAGGAAACATTCCTTTATTTTCAAAAAGAAATTAATCTGCATTCAAAGATTTTGAAAATTCGCGTGCCACTCGAGAATGGAACCGGCTAAATTCCAAAAAATAACATCCTGTACTTTTATGGCACCAATCGATAGGGGCAATCATAAAGATCAAATCCCTCTAACAAACATCATACATTAAATGAAAGGAAAACCATAAAATCTTAACTTATAAATTCAATGGGTCAACATGAAGCACTTTTACTCAATGGTCCATCCAATTACTTTTGTTAAATAAATAAAATAAAAGAGCCTTTTATTTCCAGCTTACAAATGCTTAATGTATCTACCTTATAAAAACTAAGAAAAAAAACTAACAAAAAATATGTTAAATATCTATGTAATCTAAATATATATCTAATTATAACTATTAAGGAATATTTATTTTAGTTGGTAGGAACTAGTATTTTACATTATTTTACTGGAACCCCCCTCAGGTAAAGGCCTCCTCCAAAGCTTTCCATTTCTCCCGGTCCTGGGCTATTTGTTGCCATTGTGGGCCAGCTAGTTTTTTGATATCATCATCCCATCTAGTATACGGTCTTCCCCTGTAGCGCTTGCCCGATGGGCCTTTCCAGAACGTAACTGTTTTTGTCCATCTTTGATCTTTGAGACGTGCTATGTGGCCGGCCCATTTCCACTTTAATTTTTGGCTGTAGCTGAGTGCGTCTATTGCTTTTGTTTCGGATCTTATTTTGGTGTGCCTTATTCTCTGTACTCTCCTGATATTTAGCATGCTACGTTCCATTCCTCGTTGACATGTGATTATTTTATTTTTTATTTTGTTAGTAAACTTCCATGTTTGGCATGCGTACGTCAGACAAGGAATGAGACAAGAGTCCATGATTGTTTTCTTTATTTTGATAGGCATTTCACTTTTAAATATCTCCTTGTAGCTCCAGTACTTATTCCAGGTATGCTTGACTCTTCTCTCCACTTCTAGTTCATTTCTATCTCTGTTGAATCCAATTTTTTTCCCTAAGTATATGTATTGATCCACATACTCTAATAGGTCATTTTCGATTTGTATTTTTGATTTTTTGAAGTTTGTCATGAGTTTGGTCTTTGTGATGTTCATTTCCAAACCCACTTGTCTGCTTGCTTTATGTAGAGTGTCTAGCATGTATTGTAGTTGCAGGCTCGTTTCTGATAGTAAAATCAAATCATCCGCAAATCGTAAGTGGTTTAGGAACTTACCCTGTATATATAAGCCACAATCTTTCCAGTCTAGATTTCGTATGACAGATTCTAATACCGCGATGAAAATTTTTGGCGATATGGGGTCTCCTTGTCTGACTCCTCTACCAACTGGAAATTTTGGGCCTATGTTTTCCAGTTTGACTCTACTTGAACTATTGCTATAAAGGTGTTTGAGTATGTTTATGTTATTACTTTTGTTAGAACCTAATAAACAATTATCTTTTGACGGCATTTATTGATTAAAATGACGAAGAACTATTTAGATAGGAAGATTGCAATTTGCACAAACAAATACGTGCAAATTGCAATCTTTTCATTTAATTTATAATGTTTGTTAGAGAGATTTGATCCTTATGATTGACCCTATCGTTTGGTGCCATATAAGTACAGGGTGTTATTTTTTTAGGGTTTCGTACCCAAGGGGTAAAAACGGAACCCTATTACTAAGACTTCGCTGTCTGTCCGTCTGTCTGTCACCAGGCTGTATCTCATGAACGGTGACAGTTGAAATTTTCACAGATGATGTATTTCTGTTGCCGCTATAACAACAAATACTAAAACAGAATTAAATCAATATTTAAGGGGGGCTCCCATACAACAAACGTGATTTTTTTGCAGTTTTGTCTAATGTTTTTAAATAATGGTACGGAACCCTTCGTGCGCGAGTCCGACTCGCACTTGGCCGGTTTTTTTAATTTAGCCGGTTCGATTCCCGAGTGTGGCACGCGAATTTTCAAAATCTTTGAATGCAGATTAATTTATTTTTAAAAATAAAGGAATGTTCCCTTTAAGTAAATTTTGCTATCTCCGGTATTTAGAGTACTTTCCCTCCAGGTGGTATGCAAAAATTCCACCCTGTATACAGGATGTAAATTTAATCTTTCTGTATCAGGTTAGCAGAACTTCTGAAAATGTATATTTTTGATCATACGAATATGAGTACTTTATAGACTCGAGTAGGATTCATATTCGTATAAATTGTTTACATTGCTCTGTGACCCAAACCTCTGGCATCAAGTTACAAAAAAACTCCTTTAAACATGAGAATAAGGTTCTTATACATCTTCATCGTGTGGTTATTGTCTCTGACTTAGCTTTACGTGCCGTCAAGAAACATCTGTCAGGCGTGCATACATATAAATCGCTTACTTTAGTACATAAATATTCCCTCAAACACATCTTCCCATTTCATCAACCGTGTTCTCTACTCACCCTCATAGCAGTACGCCTCAAAGTCCTGGCATCGTCTATGAGCGCCCGCACGGCCGCGTTGGCGGGCGTGTCGAGTACGGGCAGCTCGCACACTTGCGTGTCCACCTGCGTCGCGGACGGAACACCGAACACGTCTTGCACGAACTCTGGGTTCGCTTGGGAGCCCACCCATAGGAGCATGTGGACGCCGTTTTCTGTTGAAGACGGATTGGTTAGAAAGTTCTTGTAAATAAGCATGCGTGAGAAAAGTGTGGACTTATTTAAGGTATAGACCTTCAATATGAACAAGTTTCTCCATCACCGTCATTGCAAAAAGATATTCAGCTGAGAAGGACTAAAGCACGTGGAGTGAGCGGAGGTCGAAATTTTGCGTTATTTATCCTATGCCCTGTAATCTAGTGCATAGCGACCAGTTAAAGCGTGAAAAACAGAGTTTCTTCTGTATTCAACATTTTCATCTACACTTCCATAACGAAAGGTGGGTAAGTTTTATGAAATAGGTTGATTATGAATTTTGTTTATACTCCGACCTCAGGTCAGGTGGATCGTTAATTTTCATAATGTAGCTGATAGCAGCTGAATCAGATTGAGAACAGCCGCAGATCGATGCAATATCACCTCATTGGAGAGGGGTACACTACATAAATACGATAAACATTTCCAAAAGTCACAAATCCGAATTTCCAAATACCGATTTTCATAATTCTCAAAATACCGAATTTCAATAGTCCGACTTATTGCCCGATTAAAACACCGATTTATTAGAATTTGACTATGTGACGCGCGCTTGCTACGCTTGCATTTTACATTATACACCCACTTTCTGTGACAAATATCGCCGTCGCTTCGCCGGCCTTCCGCCTACGCTCCTCACGCCAGCTAGCAAGACCCAATGCAGAAAAGCACTAAGCAAGTTCTACTTTAATTCCTTGGTATTTGGTTTCTGTCACTAAAACCTAATTATAGCACTGTTTTAGACTTTCACGGTTTTTCACTACACTTAAAGTACCGGGAACCGGGTTCGGGACCTCATCAATAAAGAAAATCACGGATATTATCCCGTAAGTACTTTAAGTCTAATTATAGCAGTTTATTCATAGTATTGAAAATCTTTACGACTTTCAGATAAATAAATTTCGGAATTTTGGATAATAGACATTATAATCAGTGATAGGAATAGGTAGTGCTTATTAGCCTAAACCTCGAAGAAGAACAGAGAAAAGAATCGGAGACTTCCTTAGACTATATTTTATTATGCGACCACGGCGAGTTTTTTTTGTAAATTCTAAGAGTGCGTACCTAAGAGAGCGTATCATAGTTTTATGATGAAGTCGTTTCCAAAATGTTCTTAAAAAGAAAACTTTCAGAAATTTTGATGGTTGTAACGACTGTGTTATGTTATGTCTAGTCGCAAACTTTAGGTAAACATAGACCAATTACTTATTCCAAATAACATTAATTTTTGATGTACTTACGTGATGTCCCGGAAAATATAGTCTAAGGAAGTCTCCGATTCTTGTCTCTGTTCTTCGAAGTTTAGGCTAATAAGCACTACCTATTACTATCACTGATTATAATTCTTCGGTATTATGTAATTCGGACTTTGAATAATCCGAATTTTGAAATGCGGAATAAAATATTTCGAAGTATTTGGGTGTTTTTCCCCATTGAAGAGGCCTATACTCATATTCATAAACTTTTTCTAAAACCCTGGATTGCTGATTCCTGGAGTCAGAAGAAGTTTAACGACAGTTTTGACCAGGCTCTTCTCAGTACTATAACTGTACAGTGACCTCACCTAGTAAGTAGACGCCCTGCTCGTTCATCTTGTCGACGGAGGCCCTGAGCGGCTGCAGCGTGCTGGCGGGCTGGTCGGGCAGGCGGTGCAGCGGCAGCAGGCGCGGGTACGTGTACACGATGGACGTCTCCACGTCCGCCGCCAGAGCGCGGTACATCGCGCACGACCGGTCGTCGCACGTTAGGTCGGGGCCTACACAGAATAACAAGAATATTACTTATACTTACTACTTCACTCACCAATTTATTATGATTGGCCATCGTCAGCATAGACAACGCAAATATAGTGCTTAAGCTGCGCTAGCGTTGACGTTGATTCAGTCGAAGACAACATCGTCGCGATGACACAAGGGCCGGCTTTGGCAATCGCAGGTCGGGAATGTAAGAGAATTATATAGGAAACGATGCTCCACAACCTTGAAATAAATCACACAGCTAGCCAATGAATGTATCTTTTTGTAACAACTGAGTCGTAATTATCAAGAATGTTTAAATGAATTTTATCAAATAATAAAGTTAAAACTATTAAAAAGTTCTTGGAATCTTCATTTCTTAATAAACATAATATTACTATGTGTAAAAAAATCACAAACTGTTGTTGTGTTTTTTACTCAAAATCTTCATACAAATTATTGAAATTACTATGAAGCAGGCATTAATAGCGATCGCCGTCGAGCGCTCTCGCGGCGCAGTCGGCCACGCGCCTCTAAAGTGAGAGCACGTCGGTTTACGACGCATTGACAGATACCGATACCGTGTACTTACACAAAATCAGTGTTCTCAATACAAACTTTTGTGACACCTTATTAGTTTTGAAATGTCATCATGTGTCATGTCATGTCATGGGTGTCGTTTTCATGGTTTTCGGGGTCGCTGGTAACGAAAATAAGGTCAAAATGAAAAAAAAATCAAAGATGGCGCCGAGGTAAATTTTCGTGTTTTTCATCATGGGTGTCGTTTTTATAGTTTTGGTGTCCCTGATAACGAAAATGAGGTCAAAAAGAAAATCCAAGATGGCGCCGAGGAAATTTTTCGATTTTTCGTCATGGGTGTCGTTTTAATAGTTTTCGGCGGTGAACGAAAAAAACATAGAAGCATTCCTAGCGCCCGATAATGACCTAACGCTGATTGTGTTTCGGTAGGCGGGGCTTGTCAATTGTGTTTCGAAGCAGTTTAGTTCGGCTGTGACGGCACATGTCGTTTTACGTATTTTTGTTCAGTTTAAAACTGTAAACTATGCCTTCTTGCGCAGTGAAATGGTGCATAAATCGATCTCATCTACATAATACAATCCCGGAATTAGTTATCACGTGTAAGTAGCCCCGTAAACTACTACATTATTTTTATATTAATTAAAAACATGGATCATTTTTTTTCTATGGGGATGGTTTTATGCCCGATGGACTAAGTAAATGAATGTTGAATATTTAGGTACAGTTTGAAATGAAATATGTTTGTGTTTTATTTTTGCTACATTAAAAAAACACTCTGCTCCCTCGACAGATTTCCACAAGATCCGAGTCAGAAAGAACAATTGACGAAAGCAGTTCGCTTGGAAAAACAGGAAAACCACTGGACCACCACTCTAGAACCTTATAATACACATGTAAACGGGTATTTTCGCGAATTTTTACCTTTAATATTAGCCCGACGTTTCGACCGGATTGCACCAGCCGTGGTCGCGGGAAGACTGAAGTATTGGAGGTACCGCCACAGCAAAGCGAAGGTGTTTATTCTACTACCCTCACTTGATCTTCATAAATGTTAATTAGGGCCGGTTCACACTAGGACAGCACACTACACTAACAGTGTCCGCATACTGAGATGATTTCACTTGACGAGTACATTTAGTGATTACTGGATTCCAAGCGGGAGAGTCTGAAGCCGTCTTCGCGATTGAAATTAGGATACTTCTTGATCTCAATCGCTTCCCGAACCATTCTCTTATAGTAGTGCTTCTCATTTGCAAGGATTTTTGGGTTGTGTAACTCCATCCAGTGGTTGGGTCCTGAGTCTATCACATGCTCCGCTATAGCGGACTTGTTTATTTGTCGATTTTTGACCGCTGCTATGTGTTCCTTCACCCTTTCAGCGACTGTTCGCTTCGTTTGGCCTATGTAGGAACGGCCGCAGCTGCAATCGATCGATATAATAAACACCTTCGCTTTGCTGTGGCGGTACCTCCAATACTTCAGTCTTCCCGCGACCACGGCTGGTGCAATCCGGTCGAAACGTCGGGCTAATATTAAAGGTAAAAATTCGCCAAAATACCCGTTTACATGTGTACAGTACCCGGCACGTAAGTTGGCAAGGTTTTGGCGGAGTGGGGGCAAGTTCGCGCATCGTACACTTAGTGGAACAAATAACTAGTCACTTAATTTTATAGATTGTTATTTTTGGTTATTGCCATCATTTATTTTTAATCATGTAGTTAAACAAAGCAGAGGAATTCGTGACTTGTATTAGGTGTTATAAATAAAACATAATACTGATGCATTTTTTTTATGTATGTATTTTTTTATATTTGTTCTATTCCTCTTTTTTCCCGGTGTCCTAATGACAGTGAGGAATTCGGAATTTCTGACTTCTTTAACTATACGTCTTACTGTTCTTTCTGACGTTTTAGTTGCTTCTGCAGTCCGTTTTACCGTCTCTTTTTCAATTTGAGCTTCTTTCTCCATGAAACAGTACACATCGTATCTGGCATGTCTGCGTAAAACGGTATTTGGTCCTGGCATTGTAAAAAACGTAACAAAAACTAAATTTAAAACGATAACAACAACTGGTAACAAAAACTAAATTTAAAACAACAACAATAACAATAACTCGTAACAAAAACTTAATTTAAAACTAAAACTGAACTCGTAACAAAAACAAAGGGTAGAGTAGTACTCGTGCACTAGCACCGCAAGTGTAATCGGGAGCGAACGGAATGTAGACGCGGTGCGGGAGGCAGGGGTCGACTGACGCGCCAATCGCGCGCTCGGATCGGCGCTACTTCATACCCCGCGTCCCGCTTGACCGCCAAAGAGACCTAAAAAACGACTTCTGCGCATCTAACGACTCTTGCCAAGTTACGTGCCGGGTACTGTATTATAATGTGTTTTGAACGTGAAAGTTTAAAAAAGACTCAGAACCTTATAAACATAAGTATTGAATCTAAACGATCTGGGCTCTTTTTAACCGACTTCCAAAAGGAGGAGGTTCTCAATTCGATTGTTTTTTTTTTTTTTTTCTGTATGTACACCGATTACGCTGACATTTATGATCCGATTTACGTGATTCTTTTTTAGTTTGATGCGGAATAGTTGCCATTTGGTCCCATAAAAATGTAACATAGTTTGGCCCAGTATTTTTTTATTTTATGAAGATTTTTACTTCAGTCGTGTGGTATAATTTCATGTATGTTCACCGAATTCTCCTCCATTTGTGGAGCGATTCTCAAAATTCTTTTTATTTGAAAGAGTATACTCCTGAAATGGTCGCATTTAAATTTGGTAAAGATCTGATGCTGATCTTCGGAGATATACAATGGAACTCTTCAAAACTAGATGGTAAATCGGTCGTGATTACTGCAATCGCTTGGATGTTTATTGTTCATTACAACATCATGACGTAACATCACGCCTGTATGCTCTGAGGGGTACGCAGATGTGTACAATAAACCCAAATTTCGATAATTTAGGTATGTTAAGTTCCATTTATTGGGGATAAGCTTATTACCATGACATGTATTGTTAACAATGTAAAATAAATTCATAGCAAATATTTGTACAGGATATTACAACGTCCGTATGGTGTCGAACGTAAAGAATAACACCATCCCATATCTTCCCGTGGGTGTCGTAAGAGGCGACTAAGGGATTTACCAGAGAATGGGCAGCAGCGCTCTCTGTGTCTTGTGTAAGAACCGCACTCACTGCCACCGCCAACCCGCCTGCCAAGCGTGGCGATTATGGCAAAACCCCCCCAAATGAATAGCAAATGGCCTCTAGTGCCCGGCAGCCCGTCTACCCTAAACTACGGCCGGTCGAGGCTACGGCGTGGCAAGGGGTGCGAAGAATCTCCGGAAGGGATCCGGCTGCCAATACCGACGACTAGACCTGGCAACATATAACACGCGCACACTCCGGACCGACGAGAAGATAGCGGAACTCGAAGAGGAATTGAGCAGGCTGCGATGGAGTATTGTGGGATTATCTGAAGTCCGAAGAGAGGGGGAGGACACTATAATCCTGAAATCCGGCAACCTGCTCTATTTCTGTGAGGGTGACCGGCAATCCCAGGGTGGTGTTGGGTTTATCGTCCACAAGTCCCTTGTGAACAACGTGGTGAAGATCGAGAGTGTGTCGACCAGGGTGGCGTACCTTATACTAAGAATATCCTCAAGATATTCGCTGAAGGTCATACAGGTCTACGCCCCAACCTCGGCACACCCCGACGACGAAGTGGAGACCATGTATGAGGATATCTCTAAAGCCATGCATGGTTCCAAAACTCACTTCACAGTTGTCATGGGGGACTTCAACGCGAAACTGGGCCAAGGAGACGGCGATGAGCTGCAGGTGGGGCAATTTGGAGTTGGACGTCGGAATCGCCGGGGTCACCAACTGGCTAGTTTTATGGAGAAGGAGGGCCTCTATATGATGAACTCCTTCTTCAGAAAGCGTGAGCACAGGAAGTGGACCTGGCAGAGCCCCGATGGTGCAACTAGAAATGAGATCGACTTCATTATGTCAACCAAGAAGCAAATGTTCAATGATGTCTCTGTGATCAATTCGGTGAAAACCGGGAGCGATCACCGCATGGTAAGAGGCACATTGAACATCAATATCAAGCTTGAAAGGTATCGACTGATGAAGTCTACGCTCCGTCCAGCACAGATCCAAATCCAAAACCCCGAGAGCTTTCAGCTTGAACTCCACAACCGTTTCGAGTGCCTAGGAAGCTCAGTAGACGAGTACAACGATGGGTTCGTGGAAACTGTCCATACGACCGGGTCTAAGTTCTTCAAGGCGCGTCGTACAGATCAGAACAAGAGGCTCTCCGATCACACTCTCAAGCTCATGAAGGAGCGGCGTGAGATGATCCTGCAGTCTTCAGACGAGGCGTGTAAATATCGGCAGCTCAATAGACGGAACTCTAAATCCTTGAAGAGCGACCTCCGCCGCTTTAATACCGAGCGTATTAAAGACGCGATTGAGCGGAATAAAGGCTCCAAGGTATTTGCAAGAGATCTGGCTATTGGGCAGAGCCAGCTCACGAAACTGAAGACCGACGATGGTAGGATCTTATCCGCCAAACCGGAGCTTCTGAGGGAGATCGAGAGCTTCTATGGACAGTTGTACACGTCAACTAGTAAACCCGTCGTAGATCTAGCAAACGACCCAAGAGCTAGACTGACCCGACACTATACTGAAGACATCCCGGACGTCAGCCTGTACGAGATTAGGATGGCTCTGAAGCAGCTCAAAAACAACAAAGCACCGGGTGATGACGGAATTACGGCCGAACTCCTGAAGGCGGGTGGAAAACCGGTACTTAAGGCCCTTCAGAAGCTGTTTAATTCCGTCATACTTGAGGGAAAAACGCCACAGGCATGGTGAAGAAGAGCACCACCACACCCCTGCGGGTGTGGTGGTGCTCTTCTTCAAAAAGGGTGACAATGCCCGGTTGAAGAATTATAGGCCCATCTCACTTCTAAGCCATGTCTACAAGTTGTTTTCTAGAGTCATCACGAATCGTCTCGCGCGCAGGTTTGACGATTTCCAGCCACCCGAACAAGCCGGTTTCCGAAAAGGCTATAGCACCATAGACCACATACATACGCTGCGGCAAGTTATACAGAAGACCGAAGAGTATAACCTGCCTCTCTGTTTAGCGTTTGTGGACTACGAGAAAGCCTTCGATTCGATCGAGACCTGGGCTGTACTGCAGTCTCTCCAACGGTGCCAAATCGACTATCGGTACATCGAGGTGTTGAAGTGTTTGTACAAAAACGCCACCATGTCAGTCCGACTTCAAGACCAAGTCTCAGAACCTATCCTCCTGCAGCGAGGTGTGAGACAGGGAGACGTCATATCTCCGAAACTGTTTACTGCTGCACTGGAGGATGTCTTCAAGGTTCTGGACTGGAGAGGGCTAGGCATCAACGTCAATGGCGAGTACATCACCCACCTTCGGTTTGCCGACGACATAGTGATCATGGCTGAGACCATGGAGGACCTCAGTACAATGCTCGATGACCTCAGTAGAGCTTCCGGAAGAGTGGGTCTTAAAATGAACTTAGACAAAACCAAGGTCATGTTGAATGCCCATGTCACACCCACTCCTATCAAGATCGGAGACTCTACACTCGAAGTTGTAGACGATTATGTGTACCTGGGACAAATGGTCCAGTTAGGTAGGTCTAACTTCGAGAAAGAGGTCAATCGTCGAATCCGACTCGGCTGGGCAGCGTTCGGGAAGTTGCGCGGTATCTTCTCGTCCAACCTACCGCAGTGTCTCAAGACGAAAGTCTATGACCAGTGTGTGTTGCCAGTGATTACATACGGGACCGAAACATGGTCGCTTACAATGGGCCTCATCAGAAGGCTTAAAGTCACCCAAAGGGCAATGGAGAGGGCTATGCTCGGAGTTTCCTTGCGCGATCGAATCAGAAATGAAGACATCCGCAAGAGAACCAAGGTTACCGACGTAGCCCGAAGAATTGCCAAACTTAAGTGGCAGTGGGCAGGGCACATTGCTCGCAGAACGGATGGCCGATGGGGCCGAAAAGTTCTGGAGTGGCGACCGCGAACCGGAAGACGTTGCGTTGGAAGGCCTCCCACTAGGTGGACCGATGACCTGGTGAAGGCTGCGGGAATCCGCTGGATGCGAGTCGCACGTGACCGTTCAATGTGGCGACACTTGGGGGAGGCCTATGTCCAGCAGTGGACGTCTTTCGGCTGAAATGATGATGATGATGATGATATTACAACTAAAAATGGAAAAATAAAAAAACTTTTTTGCAAAAAAATAAAACCGACTTCAAAAAACAAAAAAGGGAAAAATAAGTTTAGCTTCAGAAGTCGGTGACGAAAAAAACTAAATGAATCAAACAAAGGGCACCGACTTCTGAAGCTAAAGTTATTTTTCACTTTTTTGTTTTTTGAAGTCGGTTTTAATTTTTTAAATAAAATTTCCAACATTTTTGACATTTTGGTAAAGCAAGCTATGTAAAATTAGAGAAACAAAGAAAGTGACTTTTTTTTTAAACTCCCTATGAGTTTCAATCGAACGTTAGGTGTGTCAGTATCCGTGATCCATCAGTAATGTGCAACGATACAGACAGACAGGATCTTACGTGCACAGGCGAGAGCAAGCAGAAATCGTGCAAACAGTGCCGTAGACGACGTTTTGTAAGGGTGCAAACTTTAAGAAATCGTCGTCAAACGGCTGTTCAGACAGAAATGTTTTAGAAGAAGTGCGTAACGAACGTGTAGAACGGACAGTGAGAAAATTTAGCACTTCAACATTTTTCAGATACGACCATTTATATTATTTCTCTGTAAATAAATTCTAACAACCCCAAATTTTGTTGTTTTCTTTTATAAAATACACAAACACTCAAATAAAGCGACATTAATGAATAAAATAAGCACATTCATCTCAAAAAATCACTTTTCACTTTTTTTCTATGCACCTACTTTAAGCGGTGTGTCTAAATGTGAACTTTTCAACCGACTTCCAAAAAGAGGAGGTTCTCAATTCTACTGTATTTTTTTGACTGGGTGAACCGATTTTGATGATCCTTTTTTATTTGAAAGCTGGTGCTTCCCGTGTGGTCCCATTTAAATATTGTGAACATTTGATGCTGATCTTCGGAGATATACTTCGGGGACTTAATGCCCAAGGCATTAAGTCCGCCTTTGTACAGTTTTTTTACTTGTGCATAAAGTTTTAATAAATAAATAAATAAATAAATATACAATGGAACTCTTCAAAAATAGACGGCAAATCTGCCGTGACTGCTGAAATGTTTATTGCTTATTTACGCTTAGATGTTTATTGTTTATACAATATCATGACATAACATGACGACTGTATGCTCTGAAGGGGTACACAGATGTGTACAATACAACCAGATTTCGACAGTTAAGTATGTTAAGTTGGCGCGATCGTGTTCCGCGCGCGCCTCAAATGACGTAACATCACGCCTGTATCCTCTGAGAGGGTACGCAGATGTGTACAATACACCCAGATTTCGACAGTTAGGTATGTTAAGTTAGCGCGTTCGTGTTCCGCGCGCGCCTCAAAGCAATGTCAGCAAAAGGGACTGTTCTAAAGAGATACTGCGACCCTGGAACGCAAAGGGCTAAGAAGGAACATGGATGGGTTTTAGTCAGTAAAATTCTGACACTACCTTCCGCTCCGCTGAGAGCGGGAGGGGTAAATTGATGATTTCCCATCCGAAAAAAAAGGTATGTGAAGATCCATATATTGGGGATACGCCTATTACCATGACATGTGTTGTTAACAATTTGACAATAAATTCATGGCAAATATTTGTTTGGAGACAACTAAAAATGGAAAAATAAAAAACTTTTTAACAAAAAATAAAACCGACTTCAAAAAACACAAAAAAGTGAAAAATAACTTTAGCTTCAGAAGTCGGTGACAAAAAAAGTAAATCAATCAAACAAAGGTCACCGACTTCTGAAGCTAAAGTTATTTTTAATTTTTTTGTGTTTTTTGAAGTCGGTTTTATTTTTTTGTTGATAAGCATCTACATCATACGCAAAATAAATAAAAATAAATAATTAAAATATTCAAATCTTTCATTGCTACTTTTTACATAACTTGTCCACTTTGACAATTCTTGCAGCCCGTCAAATTAATGTCACATGTTCATTTCCAGCGCCAATGATGCCATTAATACTATGCGTTGCTTAGCCAATTAGAGACGAGCATTGGCAACCTACCCAATCATAACTTCGTGATGTTAATAGAGAACAAACTAGCTGTTCAAAGAAAACAAACGTCGTGGCGCCGTCTATCAAAAATATTTTGTTTGAAGTTACTCTTCCATGTTTTTTTCGTTCACCGGTTTTCGGGGTCACTGATAACGAAAATGAGGTCAAAATGAAAATCCAAGATGGGCCGGCGAAGATTTTCGTTTTTTTCATCATGGGCGTCGTTTCATGGTTTTCGGGGTCGCTGATAACGAAAATGAGGTAAAATGAAATCCAAGATGGCGCCGAGGGAAATTTTTCGATCTTCCGTCATGGGTGTCGTTTTCATGGTTTTTGGGATAGCTGATAATAAAAATGAGATGGAAATGAATGTCATTTTCATCTCAGTTTTGTTCGGATCTCATTGAGATGATATACTGACCTCCAGCCACAGCATCAGATCGCAGCACGCAGTTGGTATACAGCGGCAGTAGCTTCATAGGCTCCGGGAGTACCAGCTGTCCCGCTGACGATGGTGACGCACAGTGACGCCTGTATGCTGCGAGGGATCGCGCGCAGCGGGTCGACAGCGTCTCGCGGACCTGGCGGGGAGAGTGTTCACGGAGGGCCCACACAGCTGTGAAAGAAAGAAAAGATTAATATGGTCAACAAAAATAAAGCAGGTCAAAAAAGGAGGTTTTCAATGTCAAAAAAAAAAAATACCAACCGAATTGAGAACCTCCTCCTTTTGGAAGTCGGTTAAAAAGAGCAAAATGTAAGGCATTACACACATGTTCTGGAATCTGGACACACGATTCGGCACGGCCGGGCCACAAGAATTTGTTTGATTTTGTCGTCCGACCTATAGCGGATCATGATGAATCAGGCCAACAAGAACATGTGCGTAGAACTCTGAGACTGTCCTCAAAATATCAAATAATTAGTGGAAGCACCTTCATATAAGTCTAAAAGCTTGGCTTGCACCATTACCAACTACTATGTATTGTAATTTTATATTTTATATTATTATAATTTGGGCTCCTAATGATAACCTGGGTACTCCACTGCTGAAAGGCTACGTTGAGGTCCAGGCTCCTATAACCTGAGGAGTTGGAGAAATCTCTGACCTTGCTTAGTGAGGAAGTTGACACAGGTATCCAGCTCCATACTCCTGTATACATCAGCGAGCTGGTGTGCCACATTGAGGGCCAGGTTCAGGACTCGCAGCCTCCTCTGTCCAGACCGGTGGGTGTAGAGTAAAGCAGCTTGGATGTAGACTCCGTCCTCTGCTGTCAGTTTGTCGTCATGTTTGACCTCGATACCTATGGCTTTGTCGGCATCTGCAGGGAGAAGCGGATGATTAATTTTATGATAGTGCGGTTTAGTTTTTGGGATTGAATTGTAAGAATTGGTAATAAAACAAAATAGTGGGATTTCAAGTATTTCCTGGGTATTGAAATCTTTTTGGCATGGCGTTTAGGCATGTACTTCTAAATTAGCATATTATTTGAGTGATAAATTACATTTTAAAGCTTTGATTTTATTTTATTGCAAAAACTGTTCTTAATTAACACAAAAAAATTGACACCACCTAGTTTTTAAACTTAATTTACTGTGACAAGAAGCAGTTACAGTTAAATCAATATAATTTATCATTATCTTTAAACTCACCAATGGCCGCCAGCTCCACATCCGTAGTGTTGGACATAAAGAAGTGTCCGAAGAAGTCTGTGGGCCGCACTCCAGTAGACGTGCGCACGCGCATGACGGCGTCGTGCGCGGTGGGTCGCGACACTACGCGCTGCACGTCCAGCACCAGGCGCGGACCGTCCATCTCCGACTGAGAGAGATAAGTTTCATTCTAATTATTGGTGTTACTACACTTATTCAGCAACCAATGTCACATCTATCTCAATCAATTGATTTTTTAAGGATATTCATTTTTCACTAAATGTGCGTTCGGCAACATAGAAAAAACAATGAGTTTTGTTTAATTGTCAAAATGAATAGCATTGGGAATGATTGTTTTGGAATTACCCCACAAGTCGGAAAATTGGATCGAGCTGTCAAAACTATTTTAACGAAATTTATAGAAGTTATTTTTATCAGGACTTTGTTGTGATCTAAATCTGGACGCTATTTGTAATACAAAAATCAACATTTTTTGCATTACCGCAAAAAATGGTTGGAGTCAGCTAATAAAGGATTACACGTTAATCAATAACTTTGTTTCTTAATGGAATCCCTTACGGCTTACACCTTAGTGAGCAAGTCCAGTAAGTATGGTGGCGGCGTCCACGTACGAGTTGTTGCACACGAACAGTAAGTATGACTGACCTGGAAGTAAGTATACTTGTGCAGCTGTCCGCCCGTGAGGCGCGGCAGCTGGCCGATGGTGGCGGCGTCCACGTACGACTTGTTGCACACGAACAGTAAGTATGACTGACCTGGAAGTAAGTATACTTGTGCAGCTGTCCGCCCGTGAGGCGCGGCAGCTGGCCGATGGTGGCGGCGTCCACGTACGACTTGTTGCACACGAACAGTAAGTATGACTGACCTGGAAGTAAGTATACTTGTGCAGCTGTCCGCCCGTGAGGCGCGGCAGCTGGCCGATGGTGGCGGCGTCCACGTACGACTTGTTGCACACGAACAGTAAGTATGACTGACCTGGAAGTAAGTATACTTGTGCAGCTGTCCGCCCGTGAGGCGCGGCAGCTGGCCGATGGTGGCGGCGTCCACGTACGAGTTGTTGCACACGAACAGTAAGTATGACTGACCTGGAAGTAAGTATACTTGTGCAGCTGTCCGCCCGTGAGGCGCGGCAGCTGGCCGATGGTGGCGGCGTCCACGTACGACTTGTTGCACACGAACAGTAAGTATGACTGACCTGGAAGTAAGTATACTTGTGCAGCTGTCCGCCCGTGAGGCGCGGCAGCTGGCCGATGGTGGCGGCGTCCACGTACGACTTGTTGCACACGAACAGTAAGTATGACTGACCTGGAAGTAAGTATACTTGTGCAGCTGTCCGCCCGTGAGGCGCGGCAGCTGGCCGATGGTGGCGGCGTCCACGTACGACTTGTTGCACACGAACAGTAAGTATGACTGACCTGGAAGTAAGTATACTTGTGCAGCTGTCCGCCCGTGAGGCGCGGCAGCTGGCCGATGGTGGCGGCGTCCACGTACGACTTGTTGCACACGAACAGTAAGTATGACTGACCTGGAAGTAAGTATACTTGTGCAGCTGTCCGCCCGTGAGGCGCGGCAGCTGGCCGATGGTGGCGGCGTCCACGTACGAGTTGTTGCACACGAACAGTAAGTATGACTGACCTGGAAGTAAGTATACTTGTGCAGCTGTCCGCCCGTGAGGCGCGGCAGCTGGCCGATGGTGGCGGCGTCCACGTACGAGTTGTTGCACACGAACAGTAAGTATGACTGACCTGGAAGTAAGTATACTTGTGCAGCTGTCCGCCCGTGAGGCGCGGCAGCTGGCCGATGGTGGCGGCGTCCACGTACGAGTTGTTGCACACGAACAGTAAGTATGACTGACCTGGAAGTAAGTATACTTGTGCAGCTGTCCGCCCGTGAGGCGCGGCAGCTGGCCGATGGTGGCGGCGTCCACGTACGAGTTGTTGCACACGAACAGTAAGTATGACTGACCTGGAAGTAAGTATACTTGTGCAGCTGTCCGCCCGTGAGGCGCGGCAGCTGGCCGATGGTGGCGGCGTCCACGTACGAGTTGTTGCACACGAACAGTAAGTATGACTGACCTGGAAGTAAGTATACTTGTGCAGCTGTCCGCCCGTGAGGCGCGGCAGCTGGCCGATGGTGGCGGCGTCCACGTACGAGTTGTTGCACACGAACAGCTCCACACACACGCCGGCCGCGCTGCACGACTGGCCCAGCTCGTTGTACGCCGTCGTTTGGGGAGCTGGGTGAGGCAAAAGAAGACGTTACATTAGTACAAATGCCGGGTATTTTCGATAGAAAGAACCATGTTTCTGGGTGGAGCTGAGCTGGCTAAGCCTGTACGGTCTCATCGCCGTACAATTTTCTGCTTACTCGGTAGCCTACTTTAGGCCAACGATGCGCGTCATAAATTTAGCGTAATAAAACTACATGACTAAGAATTCTAAATATAGTGAACTTATAACTGGGTAGGTATCAACAACTAAGAGAAATAATCGCCTTCTACTATATTACTGTAACATACTCTTACCTAAAATAAACTTAACACTTAGTGCAACTTAGTGGAACGCGTTTCTCTAAACTATAAACCTTCACGACAAATCGGTGTACGGAGTTAACTACTACAACCCGTACATTTGTGGTCCTTCGAGCCGGATATGAACCAGCGACCTATGGACCCACACGAGATCGACTGAGAATCTAAGTTCGGATATCTTTCTAATATTATAAATGCGAAAGTTTGTGAGGATAAACAAACTACTGAACGGATTTGGATGAAATTAGTCACATAGATAGTTTATAACCTGGATTAACATATAAGGTACTTATTATTCCGTTAGTATGATCCGGTGGAACAATTATCGACCTGGACCACGGCCATAAGCTAGTATGACGATAATTTAACACTTCAAAGAACCAAAGTCAAACACAAACTCACCCAATATCTGCTTCTCCTTGTCAGTCCCCAGCACTTTCCTGTCTTCCCTGTTGGTGAGCTTGCCGGGCGCGTTGTACGTGGGCAGCGACGTGTGGAACACTAGCAGCTGCCCTACTGTGTCCGCTGCCTTCAGCGCTTCTAGACCGGCCTGTTAACCATACAGTGAGTTAGTTAGGGTTTGTGGCTAAGGGCGTATTCATGCGACGTTTCGGCGCAAATTACTTGCGCTTCAAAATGTGCGTTCACGGCGCAGTAAATGCCCGAAAAGCAGAATGTTGCGTTTTTATCGATTCAAATGCACGTACGAAGAGATACAAACGTGTACGATAAGCGCGTTCAAAGCTTGTTTTTATCCCATCTATTCGAAAAGGACGACTTGGTTCGCCTTTAAGTGCACCCAAAGGTGGTGTTTTCTATAAGAAACTTTTAGCGGGCAGTAATGAGTTGACTCCTGACATACAGGTACACCTAGTTCGGGAGTCAGAGGCTTCAAATAATTTATGTAACCTATTATGTCAATAAAGAATTTGAATTTGAATGAGTTTTTAATCCTTTTTATAAGTGCGGTGCGCCGCAATTAATTTTGAGGCACTTTTTGAATTTGGAACATCTTGGTGTTCAGTGCTAAAGAAATCGAACGTAAATATTGTTTGAATAAAGACTGGCTGGTACGACGGCCCATAGTCGCGCCGACGGCTGAATAAAAAAAAACGAAATCAAATTAAAAATGGGCGAACTGCAGCCCGCGTTTTCGTTAATTTTCACGGATTGTTAGAAATTATTGGTTTTGTTTTGAAAAACGAGTTCTTCAAGTGACAGTGAAAGTATAGAATTAACTCCTCAAAGTGTTAAAACTGACGCAAGAAATGTGAAGAAATGTGGTTGTTAGTTGTTTTATTAAATAATATTACAATAAAATATGAGGCGCCTTTTATTTTCTCATAGTGGGTGATTAAAAGTAGAGTGTATCACTCGGGTACAAAATATATTTTTGGCTCGGGCGACGTACTTTGAATCCCTCGCTACGTTCAGGATTCTACTAAAGAATCCCTCGCTACGCTCGGGATTCCAATCTAGAATCCCTCACTTCGCTCTGGATTGAAAAAAGCGCCCTCGCCGTAAAAATATTATTTTGCTCCCTTATGATACAATCTACTATTGTATCGCTGCGTACGTTTTAATCGATTTAGGGGCGCGTTCACGTTGCTTTACCCGTGTAACTCGCCTCTCGAACGCGCGCAGTTGCCATCATATCTTACTCATTACTACGCGTGTTTTCAGTAAAAATAGAACCTAGGCAGATGATAGCATACCTGTACAGCAGGCAACAGAATCGTCTCCGTCTCCTTATTGTCCTGGAACATGAGCGGCAGTTGCTGCAGCAACGCTTGCAACACCGGCCCGCTCTCGTCTGGCAACACCAGGAACCCTTCCAGTAGAGGCACGAACATGTCACTCACGTCACCTACTGACATCATCTGTGGTTGAGCTAGGGAACCCTGGGGAGAGAGATTATTGAGGTTACAAATGGGTTCTATGAATATCAACTTTTCGAGAGCGATATTGAATTTGCAAATTTCGGCTCAGTGCCGTCGGTATGGGTAAGAAAAAAGAGTTGACGATTCCACACACACTAAAAATATTCGAAGTAGCAACACCACGTTAAATAGGCTATTTATTTCAATCTTGTCGAATATTTGGTCTGTAATGATTATATTTTTTCTTCGAATCACCTAACATTATAAAAGAAATTAGTTTTTTGTACAAAACATGTTTGAGATAATAAAATTTCTTGTTCTTATTCTAGAGAGCTTTACGTTTAGTGCAAATTTTTGGACTGATTTTGTGTCCATCATCATCAGCCCACTGTTGGGACACGGCGTCCTCTCAATGAGAGGGGCTATAATCCACCACGCGGACCCAGTGCGGGTTGGTAGATGTCACATGTCTTCGAATTTTTGGTTCTAGAACATGCCGGTTTCCTCACGATGTTTTCCTTCACCAACACTATTCATTTACCATTAATATTCTTACCTTGATATTGTAGAAGTGTACGGTCGAGCTGTATGTGATGAAACCAACTCGAGTCCAACTCTTGCCGGTCTGCTCGTCACGGGGCATCGCCTGCAAACAACAACATACGTCATCATCATTATTATCATTTATAACATCTTTACGAGCCCACAATAAATAAGTGGATACGTGTTCACATGATGCTTTAATAATTTATATGTGAAACACTAGGACTCTTACTTACCGTCTGCTTAATAGGGTAGATAACAAAAAAAAAAACTCACTAGCCCGTCAGATAGATTTCCAAAAAATATTGGACACATATTTTTTCTTTTTTCACGTACACAAAAAATTAAGACGATACAGTGCATCGAAAACTCGTGTGACGTCATATTTGAGTACATTTTTTACTCAAATGTGACGTCAAAAGCCCACTCATGATCTTTGACACGTTTTATCTTCGTCAATTTGTATTAATTTGATAAAACAAAAAACACGTATCCAATATTTTTCGATAATCTAACTGATGGACGAAACAGAGTCATATTTTTTTTAGTCAGTCATCATCCTTATTCGGCCGATACGGAAATATTTTTTGTAATCATTGTTGAATTTCCATATCTTTCCAGTGACGACGCGGTTTTTACTCATTTTGCTAGTCTAAGGGTTTAAAAAAATGTGGTAACTCACATCAATAATCTCCATGATATTGTCGCACACAGTGTGCACGAGTCCGTTCTTGATCGCGTTGTACGACACGTCAATCACGAACACTATCGCCGGCGGGTTCGGGAGGTTGTTGTTCTGTGAATAAAACAATGGTTTAAATAGTAGTAAAGGTAAAGGTTCGATTCAAAACTGTTTCGACTAATCTTTTTATATATTTATGTGTACTCGTTAGTTCCACAATGTTGTCAGTCTCCAATTCCGCTTTGCAGACTACACGGCTTTTATTATAAAAATCAACATTTAAGTAATTTTAACCCTAGCACTCAAAAATATTATGGTCCTTCGAGCCGGATACCACACACCGTTTTGAAGTTACGAAAAAATGGCTTCCCAAGAAAGACCAGGAGAGGAATCTACCTGATCCTCATATGACCTGACCATGATTATGTTTTGAATAGGTACTTGTAATAATAAATCTTGCAGATAATACTAACCCTGCAGTACTCTTTTGTGGCGACGATCTCGTATGTCCCAAGCGCCATCTCGGCGGGTACGCGGCCGTACTGCTGCATGCTGTTGATGTACTGCGTGTACTCCATTGGAACTGAAGAGGGCAAAGATACAAAATTGAGTAAATATTCTTGTCTTCTAGGGTTGTATTGTTAAGTATCAATACTGTCATTATTCGAGAGCAAGTGAGGTGATAGTGGAGACTTTTTTGAGTTGAGCAAATTGACATAAGCACAATCTGTTTTGGCTTGAATACTTCGTAATGCACCTGCCTGGCTTCGAACCCATAGCTTACTGCTCGTAAGTGGGGGTCGCCACCTTTGATCCACCTCTACTCTCAATGACATGAGGCCGTTTAACTTGCTCTCAGAGACATCAAGGGGTATTGATGTGTAATATTCGACCGGCGGCATGTTTAACTGAGCTAGCATCTTTCAACAACTTCAAAATTACGTACCTTCAGTGCTAGCCTTGCAGAAAGCACACTTGAAGTGCCTCCCTGCGTCCACGAACTTCATGTTGGGGCACATGTAGGCCTTACAGCGCGAGCAGCGCACCGGGCCCAGCGCGGGGGACCCCGTGAGGGCTGCGAAGTCGATCAGCGGGGGCTCCTGCTCCGTGCCTATTGGTTCTGCCATGGGAGACAGCTGGGGAGGAGGGATTCAGGTGTTACTGATTGATAAAAATACTTTCACATTTACACAACGCCATGTTGTGCCTGAAAACAAGCTCAGTCAACATAATTTCTGTTTTTAGGTTCCAACCCAAAAAGCAATTAAAAAGTTGCGTGTTGGAAGAAGGAAGCACTGACTTTCAAATTTTTGTTTTTAGAAAACATTTACAGTAATAATAGCAATAAGTTCGTCCCATATAACTTGCGATTTAAAAGTAACTAATATAAAAATATTATTGCAACTATAAAACAGTAATTTGGACTTTGAAATGATGCAGCAAACAAGAAAACTCTACTTACAACTAAACAGAAGGGCATTGACGTTTGTTTGAGCAGATCAGCTGTTACTGGAACTGTGTACATTGAGCTTCGAATGTAGCGAGGACCTGGAAAGTACAAGTATAACATCGTTTCGTCATTTATGTAATGAAAAATGTCCGTAAAATAGAAAAATAAATTAAAAAACAACTGCGTAAAAAATAAATAATAACTTTAAATGAAAACTGAAAAGAAAAAAACAAGTTCAGGAAACAGGACATATTGACTGCAACAGTCGGGACCCATATTGAATGTGAAGATTTTAGTCTAGATTATTTAATGGGTCCCGACTGTTGCAGTCAATATGTCCTGTTTCCTGAACTTGAAATTAATTATTTTACACTTTTTAGTTACTTAGATATACCATTTTAAAATCCTCGTGATGAGCCCTTTTCGAGCCGTTCAGGCTTCAGAGCGTGCCAAACATTTGAATTTGGTGCCAAAAATCCGCCATTTTGTTTTTTATTTTTATTTTTATTTTGATATACCTACCCAGTGTCACTTTCACAGTAAATACGAATCTAACGACACCTCTCAAGCTGAAATCTATCGTGCCGTTCAGGCCACAAAACGTGCCAAACAATTATACATACATACAACCATACGTACTCTCGAAAAACATAACCCTCCTTCCGGCACAGTCGGGTAAAAAACGGATATATTTATTAAGTCATTTTCGATTAAGTTTTTTTTTGGGGTGATAAGTCTGGTAATTTCAAATGTAACACACTCAAAACATTGTGCTGATAGATGCATTGAACAGCACAAATATCGTGGAGGTAATTAAGGTTACAATAAGATTTAATATACCATGATAATGATGATAATGTTATCATTAAAAGTACTTTTACACCCATTATTTAGTTAGTTGTCCCTAAATAAAAGTATGTCGACTTACTAGCATTCCCCTTATCGTCGACTACGAAGTCGGTGGTGGCCAGTGGAGGCACAAGCCCCTTCTCGTTCGTCACGAAGATACCGCCGCGGTTCTGTTGGTCGTCTGACATCACTTGGATCTGTGGACACGGGATTATGATGGTATAGTTGATGCTCCAATAGGAAGTGGTAGATTCTATGTAAGATATATCACATAACATCACGCCTGTAATCCCCGAAGGGTTAGGCAGAGGTGTTCCCTAATAGTACACCTACATTTCGCCAGATGTAAGATACATCATCTGCCTAGCCTTTTCACAAGTATGTTGGGGTCGGCTTCCAGTTTTACCGGATGCAGCTGAATACCAGTATTTTACATGGAGCGACTGCCTATCTGACCTCCACAACACAGTTAGTACTGGGTAATACGATACCCCTTGGTAGGACTGGTTGTCCGACTTTTTGGGCCACTGACTACCTAACGACTGTCAAAGATCTACAAATGACAGCCGGGACCGACGGCTTAACGTGCTTTCCGAGGCACGGAGGAAACTCGGTATGTAATGGGTGGTCACTCATCCACAGACCAACCTAGGCAAGCACGGCTTAACCTAACGATCGACCCGAGCGGCTGTTATTATTTTGCCAGGAGCTCCTCGGAGTTCGCCAGATGTAAACTACGTGTGTGGTAAAATTAGGAAATTAGGGAAATCGTGACATCAGACAGTTTGGATAATATAGAAGACCATATTTTTGAAGTGAAAACTTATTTAAGCGCGTTGAGCACTTTTTGGGTGAAGGAAAAACATTTAACTCATTGTCACTTGACGTAACGTGCGGTCACGCTTCGTAGCACTCGTAGGCGAACCACTACGGCGTAGCACCACATAGGCATGCGCGAGGCACAACCAGTGCTACGACTGGGGCGGGGTCTGTGTACTTTTTGTTTTCACTTCTATCGGCAGTCCCCAAAGACAGCCCTGATTGTTGTTTTTTTTAACATTAGGGCATTGTTCATACATTTCCTTATTAAATTACGAAAAACGTACGGTGTACGTTCTAGTTCTATATCTGTTTCTCAGAACTAAGCGGTAATATGCCTTAAACCTAACCAGGCTACATTGTAATGTCCCGCTGATGCTGGGAAAAGGCTTTCCTCTCAAACTCATACTGCTATCTTTTGCTTTGGTGTACCGTCATTTCCTCTGGCCTTTAAACCCACTCGGTAGTTCGGATAGATTGAAAATAAGTTCTCACAAGTCAAAGCTTGCAAAGCAAGGATTTTCTAATAATTCCGAGATGAAAATAAAATCGACAAAAATCTCTTAACCCACCGGACTAGGCATTTGATCAGGATCCAATCTCTTCTGCTCGGGCTGCTGTTGGTACTGCTGGCCAGGGTACGGCTGCTGGGCAGGGTATTGTTGCTGGTACTGCTGCGGCGGGTACCCTGAGGCAGGCTGCTGGAAGCCGCGCTGTTGCTGGCCAGGCATAGGCGGTTGGGGAGGCATCTGGTTCGGCATTGGTGGTAGACCTGGAGATTTCAAAGAATGAAAAAATAAGAGATAGAAAAACAACCATTCCCTAACAGATATAGTTAACATTATTTTCTGTGGAAATTAGGAATGTAGAAATTAATCAAAGAAATAATGTTGGACAAACAAATTGGGTATAGATCCCGGAATTATAATAGGTCTCACTCTGGAAATCATACGACTTTGAGTAACTACCAAAATACTGTAAAATATTTAAATAGATTTGTTTATTGCAGTGCCAGATATTTTATCAGAAACAGGTTAACTCAACATAACAAAATAATAGACAAAACAAGAGTTGACTGGGGCAAAAAGCAAAAGGCAAAATATTATGGCGCAGTATTTTACAAGGACTAAATGCCTCTGTGACCCTTTAAGTCTTTTGGTCAACTTTAGGTTTACCACAACCTTAGGATTCAAAACTAGGTAATTGCAATAACTGTAATATCTGATTATTTAAGAGAAAAGAATAATAACTTACTAGGATATTGAGCCCCAGGCTGTGGTCCAGGTTGTCCATACCCTGGCTGATTAGGCTGCGCAGGAAACTGCCTCTGCTGCTGCGGCAAATGAGGCGGCATATGAGGAAGACCCGGCATCGTCTGCTGCATCTGCTGTTGGAACTGCCCCGGGAAACCGGGCTGAGGTGGGAGACCCGGCTGCGGCGGTAACCCAGACTGAGATATTTGACCCGGTTGAACCGGTATCTGACCTGGTTGTTGAGGCATTCCCGGCTGTGAGGGTAACCCAGGTTGGTTCATGCCAGGCTGCGGAAGCATACCCGGCTGGCCCATCTGTCCAGGTTGGGGGGGCATCCTAGGTTGACTCAGTTGTTGAGATTGGTGAGGCATACCAGGTTGGCCCATCTGACCAGGCTGTGGAGGCAACCCTGGTTGACTCATTTGACCAGGCTGTGGGGGCATTCCCTGTTGACCCATCTGCCCTGGTTGAGGAGGTATTCCAGGTTGACCCATTTTGCCAGGTTGTGGAGGCATCCCAGGTTGTTGAGGAAGGCCTGGCATCTGTCCAGGTTGTGGTGGATGTTGCTGCCCTGGCGGTAGCCCAGGTGGCCCCGGTTGAGGAGGTCCTGGCATTTTTCCAGGTTGCCCAGGCATCTGGCCAGGTTGCTGCTGCTGACCAGGCATTTGACCTTGTTGTTGCTGTTGCCCAGGCTGAGGAGGCAAAGTTGCTGACATCATGGCTGGTTGTGGTGGCATCCCTTGTTGCCTCTGCATCTGACCTGGCTGAGGTTGCCCAGGTGGGCCTGGAGGTTTTGACTGAGGAGGCATGCCGGGTTGCTGCTGCGATTGTGGGCCCATGTTCATCTGCTGAGACATTCCTTGTGGAGGCATTCCTTGTTGACCAGGTTGCATACCTATTGGACCACCCATCTGAGGTTGCTGAGGCATCCCTTGTTGAGGTGGCTGACCACCTTGCGGCGGCATACCTGGCCGGCCCATGCCAGGCTGGGGTGGAAGACCAGGTTGAGAATGTGGAGGCATCTGGCCAGGCCCTTGGAAACCTGGCTGTTGTCCCATAGGCGGTTGACTAGGTTGAGCACTTGGAGGTCTTTGCTGCATGGAAATTGGAGGTTGGTACTGTCTATTCTGGGGATCTGGAGTTTGACTTTGAGGAGGCATACCATAGCCTGGAGGAAGGGACGTTGGCACTTGCCCTGGTGCAGGCGTCTGAGGCTTTTGGCCCATTGGAGGGAATTGAGGGGCTCCACTAACTGGAGGGCGACCAGGCATCCCTTGGGGTGCTTGACCAACAGGGACTTGCCCAGGACCAAAGTTCGGTGATGGAGGAAAACTCCCAGGGGGAAACTGTCCAGGGGGTGCCTGGCCAGGGGGTAATTGGGTAGGTGGGATGGATTGGAAGCCTTGGGGTCCGTTTAAGTTCATACCCTGCATTTTTTGCGACATGTCCAGAGGATCAAAGGCTTTCTGTTGCATCTGTGGGCCGTTTGGTGGCATCTGACTGTAGATGTTGGCATTTTGGACTCCGTTGTAATCCTGAGACGTTGGTGGAAACATGGGGTTGTTCGGTGCATTATTGTTCTGCCCTGGTGGTGCATATTGAGGATTCATCATTGTACTTGGAGCCGATTATCCTGTCAAACAAAGACAAATGTTTAAAAGCAACAAATTTCAGAAAAAAAATTACAATCAATAATTTATCGAATTGAAATATTTATATTTTTTGAGTATATTTATCAATATTTGCTTTAGTGCACTATTTAGTAATGTTATTATTAAATGAAAGCAATATACAAAATGTTATGGACCAAGTGTTAAATGCCCCATTATACATAATACCTGGACAAATGACAAGTCAAATTGGGCACTGAATAGTTGTCACCGAAACTTCAATATTGATAACAGTGAATGAATGTTTCATTTGGCAGGATTAAAAACAAATATGTGACATGCATGCAATCAGCTGGGCAATTTAATTGTTTCAACAGATAAAATCAAATTGCCCTCTCGTAATGGGCACTTTTCAAAATGCAGGTGTTTGAATAATGCCCAATGCCCACTTGGCCCATAACATAAAATTTTAAATGGGTCACATTATAATGTCAACACACAAGGTGGTCTAGCTTTGGTCTTTCATTACATACATCTTTCAGTATTATCTTACCCGACTGCCAAGGATTATGTTTTTTACAAAGATAACATGGTATGGGATGTTGTTCACATTCATTTTATTGTGTACTAGCTGACCCGGCGAACTTCGTACCGCCTAACAGTTGATTCTTTATTTTATTTTTTTCAAGCAATTTTTTTTAAAAATCTGTCCATAAGAACCATCCTCGTACTTCCAGGAAAATTATTTTAAAAAAAATTGAGATTTGCGCTAAGCATCACATTCAGCGATTCATTTTTATATTACAGATTTATCACTGTGGGAGGAGAGTGTTTGTCTCTCTAATGATACAATAAAAGACATAATTATGTAGTTATATTTTTATTATGTCATGCATAGATCAACACATTGAATGCTCAGGTATACAATTTAGCAAAAACATTGAACCTAGTCCTTTTTTAATTGTTGGTCAGCTGTGTGACATCATTAAGCTGTCATCTGTCAAATTTTATAATTATTGATGAGTTTTGAAGCCCCAAAACAAAACCTAACATGGTATGATATGAGAGAAACATGTTAATCAACATAGAACAATGTCATTAAGATTTCTTTGGAAAAAGACACTTAAAAATAGTAACCTCAAAGACAATGAGACCAAAACATTCTCATGCATAGATTGTACCCTGTGTCTCAGATCTTATGAATCACTCAAATTAATGTAGACATATTCTGCACAGGTTGTTACTTAATTATAATAGGTGTTTATAATGTAATAACGACAGACCGTGTCCTACTAGCTAAACATATTATAGTCATCACTTTCACTAAAACAATTTGTGTAACCAAAAGTACCAGCTGATACATTGCACCCACTGTAATATTTTAATAATTTACAGCCATTATTCTTAATAGAATCGGCGCTTCTATCTCAATTGTAATTTAGAATACTTCACACAGATGTAAGTTACGAAATCCGATAAGGAATCACAACACATTCTGTGACATACATAACAAATTAATGGGGTTTCGATGCTATTACGAGGAGATATTAGGTGCTGTGTCATGAATGCAACGTCTTTCAGTAAGCAAACAAGGAAATCTGAGCGTAATGACGATGAAACCTGACTTTTAATTGGATGGTATACCTCTGACATGACAACTAACACAACACTATAATTACACCAAATAACACTTTTTTATGAATATAAAGGTTGTGTAGCAATAGCCTACGATATAAATTTCAAGATTTACGTTATATAATGTTAAAATATTGAGATAATCACAAAAAATACAACGAAATCTTGGCAGGACAATTTTGACAGCTGCAACCTCAACTTTGTAAATATCTTACAAAAAGACCCTTACTGATTTCACCTACGAAAATATATGGGGATGAAGGAGAATAATGTACTTTCAAATACTTACGGCTTCCGAGGAGATTTTTATAGAAATAACACAATTAAAAATATAAACAAGTCTCACTAATCACACAACTTCGGGGCCACGTATTCGGCAGTGTTGTCAGTCGAATACCGCTTATGTGGAACTTTTTGATTTTCATCGCAGCTATGCAAAACGGAACGCAACGATGACATAAAATGTTTGGGTTATGGAGATAATTTTTTGTTACGTATTATCAAAAAATGGATAGCAGTGTTATTAATGTTTTAAATCTAAAGTTATTTTTTTACCGTCATTGTTTGATGCAAAATATAAACTAAAGAAAACATCATGCTCACGACGTATAGGAGTAACGGAACGTTTTTAGTCAGTATGGCAATCACGATTCGTTTAATGTCAAATTATCAAATATGGGTTCAAAAGTAAACTCTATTTGTATCTACAGTGATTTGAAATTCGTTTATCAGGAGGTTTACTAGTGGAATTATACTCGTGCTTCGTCCTCAAGATTAGTAAGATAGAATATTAATGAACACAATGTAGTAACGCTTAGGTGTTACCACTTCAGCACTATAGTTTAGAGGGTATTCGTTATACCCATTATGGCAACACAATTTATTACCCTAATACTTCCCTGCCTGCATGAACATCCAGTCGGTCGAGCTTCATTCGCTTTTTAGTGCTCAACCACTTCGCACATAATAATAAAAGTAAAAATGCCAAAACGCGCTAACGAAAATAATTTAAAATTCATAAGGAAAAAATTAAGAAAATTAGAAAAAGAAATGGAACGTTCGCGCCGCGATAGACGTAATTGTTTTCGGTTAAGTTCGTCCTCATCTTCGAGCCAGTCTTCGAGTTCGTCCTCATGCTCATCGAGGAGTTCTACACCCGCGCCGGCGCCACCTGAGAACCCAGACAGTAAGTACCCACATTTGCAAATTATAAAGTGGATATTGGTAATATATAACAACGGTTATATTACACCAAACCAATTACCCTGATCACTAACGATCACGTCTAATGCAACAGACTAGTCTGCAGGACTATGTCGCCGCATTTACTTATACGTACCTAATTAAATGGAGTAAACTGTTGAAAGACTACCCACTTTTTATGCATCAGTTTAGTCTGAGGGACTATATCGCCGCTTAAAATAATAAACATGGAGTCTTTGTTCGTAATTGACCTACTATTATGCTTCAGATTAGTCTTTGGGACTACATCGCCGCATAATGTGTAACTTAATTGTTTGTAGGTATCTTAGTTTTATGCATCAGATTAGTCTATGGGACTATATCGCCGCATTTGATAATCACTATACTGTGATGACTGATTTTCCGAATGTTACATTCTGCCGATTTTGCATTTCTATGTAGGTATGCATATTCGTGTTTGTCAAATAGTCTGATTGCTATCCTCTCTTCACAGATCAGGAAGCAACGACAAACCCTGACGAGCATGCAGACACCATCACTGTAGACCCACCAGTCACAGTGGCGGATGACGATGTTTCACCAATGATAGCCGTGTCTACCCCGACAGAAGATGTAATCATTCCAAACGACGACGCAGACTGCAATACTGAAATCCTGGACATATTGGGAGCAGATCCGTCAATAACGGTTGATTACGGCCCGGATATAAACAAAGATGTTGCATCCAGATTTGCTCATATCGCAACGTCCGGTCTGGACAAGGATGTTCGTAAAGATCTTCTCAGTAAGTTTTTAGTACCAGGAAACTGCACTACGATAGCTGCACCACTCCTGAATGCAGAAATTAAAGCCGCCACAACCGATCAAGTACATAAAAGAGACAAAGCCATAGAATCGAGACAGAAGCAATTGGCAGCAGGGATTTCATGCTTGGGCAGGATTATATCCGAGCAGCTTGACGCCAGGGAGAAAAACCATGCTCTACTAAAAAATCTGATGGACGTTGGTCGAATATTATGTGATATTCAACACTCAGAATCCCAAGCTAGGCGTAATTTTGCACTGTATTCACTCAAAAAAGAGTTGAAGGACCAGCTGGATACCACAAAGATCGACAAGTTCCTCTTTGGAAACGATCTTGCCGATACCCTCAAAACAGCAAAGGCCGTCTCAAAATCCAGCTCTGAAATGAAACCAGAAGCAACTAAACCAAAAGCTTCGACTTCGGCGAATAAAACTTACAACCACAGGCCTTTAAACGGGAAGGCGAGGATCCCGGCTCGCAGGCAGGTGAGGGGTCCGCCGCCGCAGCAACTTCCACCTGCTACTCGGAACGCGCAGCCGCCCAGGAATTGGTCGCAAGCATTCTCGCAGCGACCCAAGCGCAACCGCCCCCAATAGATCCGGTACGTTATGCGGGCCGACTTGCCCACTTTATAAACAATGGTCATTATTAACTAAAGACCGTACTGTATTGTCGTGGATAAACGGTTATAAAATTAAGTTTAACCATCCGGTACATCAACTTAGTGTTCCAACACCAAATACATTTTCTGACTCTGAAAAGGCTCAGTTGAAAATCATAATTGAAAACTTGTTATCCATGGGCGCCATATCCGAAGCTAAACCATGTTCCGATCAATATGTGTCACGTGTGTTTTTAGTACCGAAACCGAATGGCAAGATGAGATTAATTCTTAACTTGAAAAACTTAAACATTTTCATTAATTCAGAACATTTTAAATTAGAGGACATACGTACTGCATTGAAACTTGTATCACGAGAGTGTTACATCGCAACTTTAGATTTAAAAGATGCATATTTTCTCATCAATATTCATCCCGATTCAAGGAGATACCTTCGGTTCAATATTGATGAAAAATTATATGAATTTAACGTCCTGCCCTTCGGTATCTGTACGGCTCCATTCATATTTACGAAATTGATGAAACCTGTCATTAAGTTATTACGATCGTGTGGTTTTATATCATCTATTTATTTAGACGATATATTTCTTGTTGGATATACCCACCATGAATGTTTGCAAAACATTGAGACCACTCAGACGTTATTACAAGCACTAGGTTTTGTTATTAACGAGGAAAAGAGTAATAAAATACCCTCAAGGTCATGCAAATATTTAGGTTACGTAATAGACACTCATAAATGGGAATTAAGCCTACCTTCTGAGAAAAGAATTAAAATCAAAACCGAGCTACAACATTTTAAAATATTAAAACGTTGTAAGATTAGGAAATTCGCTCAGCTAATAGGTTTGTTAGTGTCTGCCTGCCCTGCCATAGAGTACGGGTGGTTACATACAAAAGAACTAGAACGCTGCAAGTTTCTTAACTTACGAAATGACGATAATTATGAAAGACTCATGACAATACCGCAGTCATTGTTACCAGATATTAACTGGTGGTGTAAGGTCATAGATCATTCCGTACATAGGATTAGGAACGATAGTTACGTGTTAGAAATTTACTCTGACGCCTCAACAACGGGGTGGGGTGCCGCATGTAATGGACAAACGGCTAGTGGTAGTTGGTCTAACAATGAGGTTAAGCTGCATATAAATAACCTTGAGCTTTTAGCAGCATATTTTGCACTCAAAATATTTGCTAAAAATTATGAGAATTGCCAAATCTTACTAAGAATTGATAACACCACTGCTGTAAGCTATATTAATCGCATGGGAGGTATTCAATATCCTCATCTTACCAAAATCACAAAAGATATATGGCATTGGTGTGAGGACCGTAAAATTATCATTTTTGCTTCTTATATTAAATCATCAGAAAATGTTATTGCTGATAGGGAATCCCGACGAACCCATCCAGACACAGAGTGGGTACTGTCTCACACCGGTTATCAAAAATTAATAGATCGTTTATTGATAGTTCCACAAGTTGATTTATTTGCTACTCGCATTAACAAAAAATGTGAAACGTATGTCTCTTGGCACAAAGATCCAGAGACATCTGCGATTGATGCTTTCACCTTAAATTGGTCCAACCATCTGTTTTATGCTTTCCCACCAGTAGCAATCATTCTTAAGGCCCTAAGGAAAGTTATAGCAGATAATGCTGAAGGTATCATGGTTGTTCCCGATTGGCATACACAACCATGGTATCCATTATTTCAGCGATTACTTATTTCTAAAATGATTAAATTAGACTCTAATGACGTCATTATTCCCAATTCCAGCAACCGAAACATCCAAGCTCACGTTACCCTGGTTGCCGGAGTGTTGTCCGGACGGCCATGCAGCAGCGATGTATCCCAGCCTCAGCCTTAGACATCGTGCTCGCTTCTCTATCGGACAACACTTTCAAACAATACGACGTTTGCCTCAAACGTTGGTATAATTTTTGTTCTGCAAATGCAATTGATATGTACCAACCATCGATTCCAATGATTTTAGATTTTCTTACACAGATATTTAATGATGGTGCCCAGTATGGGACAATTAATAGCCATAAATCTGCACTTTCCTTAATTATTGGAGACATTCTGACGATGATCGAATCATAAGATTTTGTAAAGGTGTATATATAAATTAAGACCGCCGTTACCGCGGTATAACGTAACATGGGATGCAAATGTCGTTTTAAATTATATAACCACATTGTTCCCTAACGAAAGCCTAACACTACAGCGGCTTTCAAAGAAGTGTTCTACCCTTCTAGCTCTTGTTACAGCCCATCGGGCACAGACACTGTCTAAAATTAATATTGATCAAATAATTACCTTAGATGATAAAATTATAATAAAAATTAAAGATCTTATTAAAACATCAAAAGCAGGTACAACTCAACCGACGCTTTATTTGCCATTCTTTAGCGAGCGACCCGAAATATGTCCCGCAAGAACTCTCTTAGCTTATTTAGATAAGACTATAAATCTAAGAAATTCCAATCAACTGTTTATTAGCCATCGTAAACCTTTCAATCGTGTTACGAGTCAAACTCTTAGTCGATGGATTAAGTCTACCTTGAAAGATAGTGGAATTGACGTAACTGTGTTTTCCTCCCATAGCACACGACATGCTGCAACATCTATGGCATATAGACAAGGGGTAAGCCTTGACGCCATACGACAAACCGCAGGATGGAGCGGCAATTCCACTACCTTCGCAAAATTCTATAACAGACCAATCATTGGCAAAGAAGATAATGTGGCTGTAGCAAAGGCAGTATGCTCTTCTAAATGATTAATCAGTACATATAAATGGTACTTGCGTAAATTATTATAGAAGTTTCAGTTTTGTTATGTACCTATCCTCATTGTTTGTTGTTATCTGTTTGGTTGTTTAATGGGAAATAAAATAAATGTTTCAGAAGATACAATTTATTTTAATTTCATATTTCCTCCACCTTCTTTATCTCAACATCTACATTGTGTTCATTAATATTCTATCTTACTAATCTTGAGGACGAAGCACGAGTATAATTAATGATTAAACGAACTTACCTGTACGTGAAGTTCGATCATAATTATACGAAGTGCTTCGTCCGAAGAGATTAGTAAGTCCCGCCCGCCCTGGATATCCCAGGAGTTCCGGAAATATGATAAGTCTCTAAACTAATGAAGCTCGACCGACTGGATGTTCATGCAGGCAGGGAAGTATTAGGGTAATAAATTGTGTTGCCATAATGGGTATAACGAATACTCTCTAAACTATAGTGCTGAAGTGGTAACACCTAAGCGTTACTACATTGTGTTCATTAATATTCTATCTTACTAATCTCTTCGGACGAAGCACTTCGTATAATTATGATCGAACTTCACGTACAGGTAAGTTCGTTTAATCATTAATAATTTAAAATACCACGGTTTTTTTACAAGCTTTTGTTTTAGATTCGGATCTTCGGACATTCTGCGTGATGAATTGCCAACAACAAAACACTAGGCAACACAGACAGTGTCTGTATGCAAGGTAGGTTTGGATTCACCTCTTTTCATAACTAAACGGGCCAATTAGGTCGTTTTGCCTTTATATTCTGCATCACTGCGTGTATGTGAGCTGGCTCTGCCCCGCGGAACACTTTTTTCGGTGGTTTTAAGTATTATAATATCATTGGTCGTTATACTGAATTTAGTCAAGTCTCAAGTAAATAGCTTGCTGAATGCGATCATAGTGGAGTGTAGTAAGCGCTTATGCGCACACTTCACAACACATAACATAGGTACATTCAGCAAAATATTGTACTTGATTAAGGGCCTATACTTACTCCCTCAAATGGCTTAGCATGATCCTCCGTTACACCTAAAATACTGCAGCATTCATTTTGAAATAAATATATGGTAAAGTAGAGGATTAATGCTAAGTACTAAGTATGTGTGACGAAAACACGATTCCATAAACTTTTCTATATAGAAAAAAAATCCAAAGTTACCTCCAAATCGAACAATAAACCGCTGGTATTCAAAAAGTACCTACTTCAAATTAGACCATGAAACTTTGCATACTAACTGAACTAACTCTAAGGCGCAAAACATACAGAAAAGGCGTAAGTACGGTGAAGACGCGGCGCAGGCGCAGAGCAGGCGTGGAACAGATAAGGCACGGACGCGATTTAAATTATATCAGAGGCGAAGATGACGCCGCAACTAGTCATTATACAGGCTGACTTTATCGTGATAGAATGTCTTCCTCTTCAGACGACGAAGATGCTCTTGCTTTGCTGCAACTCATTAACGTGCAGAGACACCGAAGATATTAGATGCAACCTTTTTGTTTTTTCGGATGGGTAATCATCAAATGACTCCTCCCTCTCTGGGCGGAGCAGGAGGGAGTGTCAGACTATTACTGACTAAAACTCATCCATGTTCCTTCATCGCCCTTTGTGTTCCGGGGCCATTGTATCTCTTTCGAACAGTCCCGCAACCCCGGCAGACATCGGCGGTCCTTACGGACCCCCGCGTTTTTGCTGACTCTCTTTGAGGCGCGCGTGGAACACGAACGCGCCGTCGACACGGCCTGTCGTCATGAGACGGACGGACGGCGAGCTAGCCCATAGCCCACCGTCCACAGGCCCGCGCCTACGGTGGCCGGGGGCCACGTGGTTGCCCCCGACGCCCGGGGCGTCTCCCGTGGCGGCCGGGACGTTAAGAGGTTCTCTCCCTCTCACGTTCCGCCACCTCCTTCTCTAGCATTACTGCTTCGCAGAAGGAGGTGACGGCGTCCCATTCCGTCTCGCTCCGGACCATGGCTTGCACCAGGGCCAGACGCGAGAGGTCGCCGCCGCCAATCGCCGCTTCGAGGACACGGCGGTGCTCCGCCCACGCGGGGCACACCTCCACCGTGTGCTCCACCGTGTCCTCCGGTCGATCCCCACAGTGGAAACACCCGGGCGTTTCCTCCCGTCCGATTCGGTGCAGGAACCTCCCGAACACACCGTGTCCGGTGAGGACATGCGTCAAGTGGAAGGTGAGAACGCCGCCGTGGCGTCGCTCAATCCACTCTTTAAAGAGGGGACTTATCGCCACTATCGTGGCGTGCCCTGCACGGGATTGGGTGCACCCTGTGTGGAAGCTGTCACAAGAGCATAGATATTTTAAAATAATGGAAAAATTATGCGAATATCCTGATCGTTTTCCTACAGTGTATAAAATGTCACTAGAATGTTTCCACATTCTATTGTCGAAAGTAAAACACGGTTTTCATTTTTCTGCACCTACTGTATAAACAAAAGTCGTGCTGCTTGCGCGCCGCTCCGATCGCGACTGCTAGCGACGCGGAACAGGCGACGAAACGACGTGCTTGCGCCACGCCGCTTCAGTATAATTCACATCGTGTCACCTACCTACGTTTTGTATTGAAACGTTTTGAAGCGGCAAGATGCCTGCGCCGCGCCTTCACCTTACGCCGTTTCTGTATAATTCGCGCCTTAAGCAGGTGTAATGTGTTTTATTTTTTTAGTCCAATCAATATTTTTTTTGTAGGTAAATCGCAAAAAACCACTCATTTCGCACTATTCGGCCGCAGTGACTGACGTAACAACCGCTTTGTAGTGCAAGCTGATTAGAACTTTATTCTAACAGTATTTCAAACGAAGTTTGAACCACCTAGACTAGATTCTGTAACGACTGAATTAAGACGACTAAATTCAGTGAAGTGAGATAACACGTCTTACACAACAGTCAACACAATCATGAACAAAATCAAATAGGTACAACACACACAGTTGTACGTCTAGTCGCCTACCCACCACACCAAGAAGACTCTAGTTTTTACCTCAACAAAGTTTTTATTAAATTCTGGACAAGCGTCTCTGAATGATCACAACAGCACTATGATGGTCGCAAAATTTTTACTTCAGCACAGATAATATAATACTTTACTTCAGATTTCTCTACAAAATGTAAAAACCGGGGCGGTAAGTGCACCCCTTGCGTTCTCGCCTCAGAGTAGAGCCTATGATCACGATGTACTATCGAGGACACTCCTGCCTGACCACCACTAAGCTCATTTTTGCTTGCACTCGCAACATAAAAACGCCCCGTTGACTTTGTATAGAAAAAATGAATGAAAAGATACCGAATCGGCCGAGCGCATTGAGGACCTAAAAAAGATATGTAAAAGTTATTTATTTGCACAATAGTCATCATTTACATATAAAAAACATGAAGTTTTCAAAAAATATGAAGATAATTCCATAACGTCGAAGGTTGCCTCTCTGTAGTCTGATATTAACAAGACAGAGGTCAAATATTGCCACTTATAAGTACCTAAGTAACGTAGGTACGTTACACGTAGCCTACACTTAGCTGGCTAAGGCAATGAGAACTCCAAGCAATGACGCTCAGCACATTACAATTATACCCGAAGATTTAAGTCTCAAACTATCAGAACACACGCAAATAAAAAACAAACACTTAAAAAAAGTCTGGAAAAGCTTGCGTGAAAAGAAAACCTTGGCCTAAAACGAAAATGGCATAAAAAATTCAACGTCGTTAAATAAATATCAGAAGAGTACGAAAAACATGGAGGATATCAATAAAGTGTGTTGATATATTCATTTGGGAGCCGTAGCTTCCCCGGTTATAGTGAGCTGGACCACAAAATAGAGTACGACACACCCTCGCTTGCCCGTTACTCCGCGCTCCTTGCCACGCCGCGCATGCGTTATGATGAGCGGGGCGTAGAGATGGGGGAGGCCAATGTCTGGTGTCGATAGAATGGGGAGAAATGTCTGAGCTGCTTGCTCTGCTGGAGGAGCAACGGTTTGGCGTCTACTACTACTACTACAATAGCCCATAACGTCCACTGCTAGACATAAGCCTCTCCCATGATGGGAGGAATTTGCCGTAATCTCCACGCTTGGCAGGCGGATTGGAGATTGCAGTGATGAAAGACTAACAGAAAACGCTGCTGCCCATTCTCTGGTCTACTACGGAGGCGCAAGGTGTTCTGCCTCAGACATTAGTCGCCTTATACGACACCCGTGAGTGTAATGGGTTGGTTCTATTCTACTCTGCCGGATACCACACGGCTAATTTTGTTTGGCGTCTATAATGGCGCAATTCCACTTGGTCGTTATCCCTTATTTGTGTGGTCGAATGTCTAGGTACTCGAATTTGATGCCTTTACACTAGGAGTACCTAGTTTGAATGAAGTCGAACCATGAATCCGGAAAAATATAAAGATTGCCCAAAGACAGACTTACTCGATTACTTGATCGAAATCGATTGCCTACTACAACAGCCCATAACGTCCACTGCTGGACATAAGCCTCTCCCATGATGGGAGGAATTTGCCGTAATCTCCACGCTTGGCAGGCGGATTGGAGATCGCAGTGATGAAAGACTAACAGAAAACGCTGCTGCCCATTCTCAGGTCTACGGAGGCGCAAGGTGTTCTGCCTCAGACATTAGGCGCCTTATACGACACCCGTGAGTGTAATGGGTTGGTTCTATTCTACTCTGCTGGATACCACACGGCTATCACGGCGATTCCCTATGGAATCCGAACAAACGACCAATTTTTTGCATGTGTCTCTAATTAACTTTTTTAAATTGTTATGATATGGTAAGATGTCATCGATATCGAGAGATTCTGCCCCACGTTACGTCTGAAACCACCCCTCTATCGATTTCCACCGCTGAAGCCTAATTTTATCTGTTTGCACAAACCTACCCTTGCTTGAACACCCTTACAAGCGGTACCTGGCAACCGAAATTGCACTTTATCCTCTCACATCCTAAAGTCCAGTTTTGATTTCAACATCGGAAGCGTTTAAGTCTAAATCTATTGAAAGAAAAATTGTACGAAGCAAGGTAACCGGAGAAATGTTTTATCTTATTGTCGTTGAAATAAAGTCGAGTTTCCTATGCCATGAAGGTTCAGACAGCATTTCATGCCCTTGCCTTCGTCTGGGTAGCTCGGCTCCAGGTGAAAATGTAGATTTTAGTTCCGCTTTCACGTTTTTCAATGATTCTTAGACAAAATTCGTCAAGAAATGGTGTTTCTAGCCAATAGAGGTACTAGTTTCGGTTATTTTCATTGGTGATTAGTGTAAAAGTGGTAATTTCGCAGTGACCTCATGCCGATCTTTTTATAGCACACAATTGTGTGATTTTAGAACATTAAAAGTGTTTCTAAGGACAGTAAAGGTAAGTTTTTTTGCTTTTTATTCAAGTTTTTGATGGATTTCTGTGATGATGGGTGAGCATAACTTTGCCTATGTAAAATATGAATTGATCATCTAGTATAAGTGTGTAGAACGATAGGGTTTATTTTAACGGTAGGTAGTGTAATGATCATAGTACATAGGTAGTAATTGAGATGTTAAATAATTAATCATTCTACATTTATCGTTTGGCAAATCGATCACAGTAGCAAGGGTGAAGGTTGAAATAATTTCTGCTTCGAATCTTTTGGCGTGGTTTTATCTATGCCTAGATATATCGACCTGGATGTGGCTAGGATTATAGTACAGACCTATCAACTTTGGTAGAATAGGTCTCAGTCTTCAAGGGAATGTTTAATGCCTGGCTTGGGCACTTAAGTTCTTCAGATACGAGTTTATTTTCACCCATTGACCCAGGACCAACTAAGATATTGCATCTGTTAGTTGGTGCTTTCACCCATGTGTTTTCAACTCACTGCCGAATCTAAGATGTTTAGTAACTTCAGGGGCGGGAGACTAGGGATCAGTTTATTGACCAGGTTGGGACATGATGCAAAGGTGGAAAATAATATCATTAATGAACTACTAGTTGCTTCATACAAACTACGCCAAACGTGTTTTAGTAATGGCGTACTATATCATACGCCTGACGATAGCGTTCAGATTTAACGCACGGTTAGGTTATCAATGTACATACATACAGCGCAAGACTTATATTATAATAACTGTGTCTCTGCATTTGCGGAGTCGTGAAATTATTCAGCTAAACAACGACTAGGACTCTTTTAGTACTTAATCAAAAGTCGATCATCATCTGTAGCTGTAGCCTTTTCTCCACTATGTTGGGGTCGGCTTCCAGTCGAACTGGACTATTAACTTAATCGAAAGTGAAGCTAGGAAAAACATTGTGAATAAGTGGTAGTACTGTGATTGATCTATCAATAGTTATCGGGCATCGAAAATGTGCATCATTAGTGGCGCCCAACAAGACACAGTTGGGCGCCATTAGCGAAAGTAAAGACTGAATCTAGTTAGTCTTTAATGCTGAAATTAAACTTGAGTTTTACAGGTAGGTGTAAATTACTAATGATTATCAACTGTATGTGTTCGTTATACTCGTAAGTCCTCTATTAATAATTTCTGCCACATTGGCTGACATCATTGGCGGCAAAAATGGAAGAGCAGTTATTGGAAAAGTTTTTTACATAGGATAGGGGCGTCTAATAAGATTCCCCACACCTGTTACTAATATTGGTTAGAGGTACCAACCGGCCTTCCAAGCAGTTACACAGCGCAGCCAGCGCAACTTCTCCGCAGGATATTATGAATAAGAAATAATACTTCCCGACGACCATCTCGGAATTATAAATGTGCCTTTTCCTTATTTATTATTAATTGTCGTCATATTCTATGTGCGACAAGGACCTTGTTTTGCGCACCGACTTGAGCCATAAGTAATTAACTTTTTTATCGTACCGCAAGAATTTGATTAGGATTTTTAGTCATTTCTAAGAAACGTATTTCGTCGTAGACTGCATTCACACTAAAAAAACCGTCTCAATTTCAAAAGCTAAATAAAACCTTTATTTCAGCCATGGAATTGCTGCTACTCTTTGCCCTGCTTGCCGTCACCCAGGGTTTCCCGCAGAAGCCGAACCTGGATGCCATTCTGAACAGAAGGACCGATGTCTACATCGCGGGCTTCTTCCCCTTTGGAAAGGGCGTCGAGAACTCTAATACTGGTATCTGTTTAACTTTTAATCATAGATGAGGAACAATTAAATAATCTCCAGGCGACTTATGTATCTACGACTTACCTACCTGTCAGATTAGTGTGACATAATCACATTTAAAACATTAGTCTGTTTCCGAAATAAAAAAATCGCAATGTCTTCTTCAAATGATCAATCAGAGACAGAACGATTATTTTTATTGATTTGTGGCGCACCTGACCTATGACCTCTAGTGCATTTGGGACTGACAGCGCCGGCCCCATTACCATCAGCTCTCTGAATACTTAGGTACTTAAGAAGTCGTCGTTTTTTTGTCTTGGGAGTTTTGCACCTTTACGAGAAAAGAAAATGGACTCGACTCGTCATTCGCCTTACAAGATCTCGCATTGACTTTTACAATAACAGTCAGGGAAAATTTGCGTGATTGCAAATCGTACTCAGTAAAAAAACCTTTGATAATACTTTCCCGAATTAATCGCAGGTCTACTAATGGATATTGCCGAATGCTTGTTTTTTACGTATCCACCTATTAACAAAATTACAGTATTGCCTGTGTAAATTGCTTTTTATGTTTAAGTAAGAAGTTACCTGAGATTTCGAAACGACTTTAGGCAGTTTCAACGAAGTTAGGTGCGGTTTGTGTCGAAGTTTGGAAAAGTTTTCTTGTTAGTTAGCTAGACGAGATACCTCCTTACTATTCATTTGGTAAGGTAAAGTTTTATAAAGGTCAGTCATTCATTACTTGGGGGCAATTCTTTAGGATCCCGTTCTCACCAACATATTATTCAGAATCTTTTTTGGGACTCATTAGGTTACCTACCTATCTTCTGGTCTTCTTCATAAAAGGACAATCTGCCTCCATCGACTCCGGTACAAAATTGCCATCACCACTTGCTGAAATTTGCTTGAGGACATAGCCTCGTTTACTTGGTCGGACCATCGTGTTGGCGACCGGGCACGTACTCTCTTGCTTTTGGTTTGCCAACAATGACCAGCTTTTCTAGTCTGCTATCTTCCCTTCGCACCTACCTCCTATAAACTTTCGGAATACCAAGAGAGTCCTTGTTATTTCGATGACCTTTTATCGATTTACCCCTAAAACAAGTTTTTAAAAATGAATAAATTTCATAGTTTATACACTCACTGGCCAGACAACGCTCGGCATGGGAACGGATTTTTTCCAATTCAATATCATTCTCCTGCCCTTATCCGAATTTATTTGGAGGCAAACCAGCATGTTTTCTTAACAATAGCAACTAAGGACCTTGTCGCTCGTCGTCATCACTTCTCCTTCGTTTTCCTTCCCACTCCTCAAGTCGGTATGATGGATCTTTCACTGTTCGTGCTGTGCGCCTTTGGAATTCACTTCCACACTCCTTACGGGATAGCCCCTCATTAGAGGTGTTCAAGAGAGGAATAAGGGAACATTTCCTGTCAACATGATCAATATGTATGTATGTAGGTTTATATATATATAATTATATATATATGATTTTATAGGTATGTATGTATATACTGTATGTATGACGTATATTATATTGTATGTTTGTAGTTTAGTTTATAAAATTAATTAATTTTAGTAGTGTTATTGCACATTCTTAAGTGAATCCTCTTCTGCAAATCTCGCTATCAAAATTAAGTTTGCTGTAAGAAAACCCAATTCTGGGTTAAGCTCGCCTTTGTACATAAGCTATATAATTGCAATTTTATGTATATTTGATTTTTTTTGTGTGCAATAAAGAATAAGAATAAGAATAAGGACCATTAATGTTAATATTTATCCGTGGTGCTAGGCAACTGGGCCTATCCCAGTTGTAAACGTACATTTGTGCCTGCTGATGTGGAGGGAAGTGGAAATTACGGTTTTTTCCTGGTCCTCCACTGTACTTTTCTGATTGATTTCGTTGCGGGATCCAGGACAGTTAAATTCTTTCTCTGGGACTTCGTCGAGCTTCATTGTCTCGGCGCTTTTCTGGTGGTCGCCACTGTTGATTCTGGCTTTCAGGAGTTACAGTGGTTTGGGAATAGTGTGGCGGGCTTGTCCCAAACAAAAGCATGTTTTCTTATATCATGCTTCTCTTTTACTTGTCATGTATTCATCACCTCCTTTCTAGTAATGTCATCTGTCTGGTCTTCCCCTACTCTTACGGCTATCCACATTCATACACAAAACTGTCTATTCACTGCGCAATCAGCCCAATTCAATTTGAACCGTTTCCATCCAATCCAATGTACCAAGGAGCGGTAAACACTGTTGTAGGGCGAGGGGTGATGCCCAGCGTGAAGCTAGCTCTGGACCACGTCAATGAGCACGACTCCGTGCTCAGGAACTACCGGCTGCACATGTGGTGGAACGATACTGAGGTGAGTACGAACTTAGGGAAAAGAAGAAATTTAAAGCCTAGAACGTCCTAACGTTCTGATGAGATCCAAATGAAAAGCCAACCAACCTTCATGAACCAAACAGCTTGGTAACAGAAATAATTTCTGGTTGGTTAAGTAATTTCCAGCTGTCCCTGGGCAAGGGACATCAAATCATTAATTTTAATTTATCCCTCTTAAATTGATTTATATGATCACACAGAAGAAAAGAAAATGCACATAGAAGTTCTAACTAACTAATATTCTTCCTTTTCACCAGTGCAACGCCGCAGTAGGAGTGAAATCCTTCTTCGACATGATGCACAGCGGCCCCCACAAACTGATGCTGTTCGGCGCCGCCTGCACCCACGTCACTGATCCCATCGCCAAGGCGTCGAAGCACTGGCATCTCACCCAGGTAGGGGGGATAAGTTAGTGTACATAGATAAGGTTAGGTTATGTCGTATCTGGTTAGTTTTACAGTTACTACGATGGTTACAGTATTGGCTTAATGACACCGGGAGCCAACAAAATGTTATAAATTCTAGATGTTAATAGAATTGTAACAAGTATTGGTAAAATAGATACTAGTTTAGTGACAGCAGTTTTGCTTATCGGGGGGCTTGCATTTCTTATTGAAAAGATGGAGTTTGAGTTTCTTGCACGTTCTTCTGCATAGAGATCTATGCTTTAGAATGGACAACTACAGCACTTTCACAGTTTTTATGCCTTGTGAGTTACAGTCCTAGGACTGTAACACTACATTTTTTCATTGTTGTTTTTATTTCGACAGTTCAAAAGTGTCTCTAGATGGCTTAGTTGAAATAAATGCTTTGTTTTTATTTTGAAGGACGCATTTATATCTGTCATTATCTATTTCCACACTGAAAGAAAATTTTAAAATAAGAGAGAACAGGTGGTGGTAGACATGTGGAGGAAAGAGATAAACTTAATTAAGTAAAAGCTACAATAGCGTAACATAAAAGGCGTTGGACTGACGATTGGACGGTTGTTGGTCTGAACCTAACCTGTTCCACTGTTGTGGTAGGACCTCTGAGCAAAAGCTTTGATGGTTTAGCAGGAATATTGTATGCAGAACATTGCGCTAGTATTCGTGCCCGTCTCTGGTGTAAGAAGCATGATTGATAATTCATTAGGACATTATTCATCTGTCTCCGGTTAGACTGGAAGCCGACCCCAGCATAGTTGGGTAAAGGCTAGGCAGGTGATAAATGCTCTCAGCTATTTGTCCTTAGGCCATAAATGTCTGTACACATACACTTCTTCTTCTTCATGTGTTCTCTGGTTCGGTTGTCTTCCTTGTCTATATCTTGTAGCTGTCGTATGCGGATACCCATCCGATGTTTACGAAGGAAGCCTTCCCCAACTTCTTCCGCATCGTGCCCTCGGAGAACGCCTTCAACCTGCCCAGGATCCGGCTGCTGCAGCACTTCAACTGGACCAGGGTTGGGACTATCTATCAGAATGAGCCGAGATATGCTTTGGTAAGTTTTTTTAACTTATGGCCTACTTGTTACGATTTTAACCATGTGATAAGTGGTATTAACAATCGAGTAACAGCAGAAGTAAATTGTTTCAATAGTCTTTTCATTGGCAAAGGACAACCAAATGGTTGGTTCTATTTATTCTGATGCACAACTTTCATCATTGACACCACCATGATGATTGTTAGGGACGTAAATTCCTCTCGACTAGCCTATGTGGAACCACCTAAAACGTTATTTCTCTCTAGGCTCACAACCGTCTCCTGGCTGACTTGGACACAAACGGGTTCCTCATAGAAGAGACCCAGAGCTTCGCTACAGAGGTGAAGACTGCACTCTCGAAGCTCAAAGAGAAGGATGTCAGGATTATCCTGGGAAACTTCAACGAGACCTGGGCCTTGCATATATTCTGCGAGGCTTATAAGTATGACCTCTATTGCAATTTTTTTATGTGGATCTTTGCCTTTTGTTTCATAGTTTGGTCCTTTTAAAGTGCTCCCACTGTGTGACGACTCCGGCCCACCTGTTCCATTAACTTAACCAAATCTTATAGTCTGAAATTGGCCTCACTATTTTTCTTCTTCTAGTGGCTCTTCGCACATTACTGAAAACTGCTTTTCCTTGCCCCTCAGTCTAGAGATGTTCGGGCGCGCCTACACGTGGCTCCTGCTGGGCACGTACAGCAACAAGTGGTGGATGCGCCACGCGCCGTGCTCCAAGCGAAACCTCACCGCCGCCCTCGACACCACCATCCTCACCGACCTGCTGCCGCTGTCCACTACGGGCGAGATGACTGTGTCAGGCATTGTAAGTAATTTACCCTTCATCTTCTGCTCAGTCTGCACCTTCGTCTGTTTTGTATTTGAAGGACAACAAATATAAATGCTCCATTCTTTGTAGTTTTTTGCGCATCTACCTTTTGCAAATGATTCGTGAGCAAAGAGGACCGAAAAAGTTGGAGTCGTTGCTTGTTTTGTTTTTCATTATTGATGATTTTTCTTCCAGACTGCGAAAGACTACCAAGTGGAATACGATCGAAGAAGAGGTCTAGAATATTCCAGATTCCATGGATACACCTATGATGGTAAAGTTCTCGTTTCTTCATTAAATTACGTTTTAGTAACACTAAGTAACATACAAAAATATTAATATGTCATCCAGGTATATGGGCAATGGCGCTGGCTATACAGACGGTGGCACAGCGAGTCAGATCGAAGTATAAAGAGAAGACAGTCCAGGACTTCAAGTACAGAGACAAGGAGTGGGAGTCGCTGTTCTTGGATGCTCTCAGCAATGTCACCTTTGAAGGTGTTACGGTCAGTTTACTTTAAAGTTTAATTTGATAATATAAACGATGACGTCATCATTTTCATTTCATTTATTAATTCATCAAACAATTTACATTGTGTTCATCCAGGCTTTTGTCATAATATAGAGAACTCAAATCATACTTTCGAAATGGGCTGAGTGTAAGTAATACAACATTTCAATAAAGATGTAGAATCTTAAACTAGATAGTCCACTTTTCAATGTGAAAGATTTTTGAAATCTGATTTTATTTTTATTATTCTTCGTCCACTCCATACTCAAGCTAATCTTTTGATGGTAGGGTCCAGTTCGTTTTTACGACAACGAGCGCAAGGCCTCGATCCTGCTGAAGCAGTTCCAGGGTGACGGGACAGGAGAGGTGAAGGTCGGGGAGTACTGTGCGGAAAGAGACCACCTGGACCTGGCCAGTGGAGAGCCGTTCAGGTGGTTTGGCAGGTACGCGGAACTGCTGTTGATGATACATATACTTTTATTTGCATTCCAATATGTTAAAACAAGATGTTTAATAACAATGGCTTAAAGCTAAGGCCAACGTGACAGCAAATCTATCTAAATTATAATTAACCGACTTCAAAAAAGGAGGACAAGTTCTCAATTATCGGAATGTTCTTTTTTTTTACTCACTATGTCCAGAATTGTGATTTTTGCAGTTCTTGCAAATATGTCCTTTTTCTCTTTTTATTTATTTATTTATTTATTTAGGTTAACCAACAATTGTTTACACTATGCTTTTACATTGCGATTAACAAAAATACATTTTTATGTGCAACAATCACTTAAAGGTTAACACCGCTTGCACAGTAAAACGGCTTACAAAATGATTAGATTAACGGATATAAAAACAGTTAACAGATATAAATTAAACGGATATACAAAATGATTAGATTTTATAATTAATTAATATTTAGATTATTTATGTTCTAAGATAGGGTTAGCTTAAAATTACATTCCTATTCTCCAAATACATATCATTAATACGATAGTGCGATCGATAATTCTCGAGAGAAAAAAAAATAAAATTAATAATAAGCATGCATTGATTAAGACCATCATTTTTGATTAAGATTGATATTAAAATATACATTGCTTGAGATAATGATCATAAATCAGATAAAACAAAAAAAAAAAGGATAATAAAAATGAGTAAATAAATTATATTAAATTAAATATTAATTAAATTAGATTATAATTATTAATTGGTACAATAAATTAACGAAAATATAAAAGTTTAATTTTATTCCTATGAAGGTTCAGGTTGTTGCGAGTGGATTATTTACAATTGCTTTAATTATTTTATTAATACTGTCCAGGTTTATGTCTACTAAATCACTGGAACTATTGAGATTTTTACATAATCTAGATATAGGTGAGTTTGCGCCAAGTACAGACCTTCGTAGTGGTGGGCATAATGGTGTGATGACATTTCTCGGATATCTAGATGGGGCGCGGAATCTAATACAACTTAATAATTTAGGACAATCAATTACATTTCTTAGTATTTTGTACAAAAATATAGCGTCGGTGACGTCTCTCCGTGTGGATAAGGAGTGCATTCTGAAATGTTGCAAGCGGGTTTTGTAGGAGGGTAGCTGCTTAGATTTCCCTTCATGAAAAGCTAAGTGCCACACGAAACGCTTTTGTACGCGTTCCAACCGCAGCATGTGAGTGGCGTAGTGAGGTCTCCATACGACGCTGCAATATTCCAGAATGCTTCGCACGAGACTGTTGTACAACATTATTTTGGTACTGCTTCTACGAAAGCCTCTAGTATTACGAAGCAGGAAGCCTAACATTTTAGATGACTTTTTAATAATGTATTCAGAATGAGGTATAAAGCTGACTTTTCTATCAAAGAGCACTCCTAGGTCCTTGATAGTTTCCAGTTCTTGTACTTTAACTTGGTTTATGGAATATTCTGTATGTATATAATTATTTTTCCTCGTAAATTTTACGTGATAGCATTTGTCAGAATTCAATTGCATTCTGTTATTTTTACACCACTCAATAACTCTGTTAAGGTCGTTCTGTAGGAGCTCGTTGTCTATTGGGGATTCAATCATTCGTGCAAACTTCAAATCATCGGCATATAAAAAAGGTTCTGAATAAAGGAAACATTGAGGAAGGTCGTTAATAAATATATTAAATAATATAGGAGCCAAATGTGAACCTTGAGGAGCGCCAGAGGTTATTATGTGTTCAGAAGATTTAAATCCATTCACTACGACGTAGAAATCACGTTCGGTTAGATATGATTTAAACCATTCTAGCAAGGACCCTGAGACACCGTAAGCCGCAAGCTTGTAGATAAGTATATCATGTGACATTTTGTCAAACGCCTTACTAAGGTCCGTATATATTACGTCAAATTGTTTGTTTTTATCTACTGCCTCAATCAGTGACTCCGTGAAAGTTGCTAAGTTCGTTGTTGTAGATCTCGCAGCTACAAAACCATGCTGATGTTCACTAAGGTATTTTTTAAAATAGTGCTGGATGTATGGACAAACAATAGACTCAAAAATCTTTGCAAAAGTAGAAAGTATAGAAATAGGCCTGTAATTGGAAATTACATCTTTGCTATCCGACTTGTACACTGGGACTACTTTCGCTTTTTTCCATTCTGACGGGAATATTCCTGAGGCTAGCGAAGTATTAAAAATTATCAATAAAGGAGAAACCAGAGCTGTTGCACAGGAAGAGATGAATATCGGTGGGATGCCATCAGGTCCTGGTCCCTTGGATATATCAGTTGTTTTTAGTTTCTTAAGCAAGCATTCGCGATCGATTACCAGGGTACTCAAACATTGACTGTAACTATGTAGAGCCTGTAGAAACTTTGTCTTGCAATTTATTTCTTTATTATTGTCAGTTGTGTATACGGATGAGAAGTAATTCGCAAAAAGATTGCAGATTCCAGAGGCATTAGATGTTACAGTCTGTCCGTCAGTCATAGTCCGTGGGTAAGCACTAGATCCGCCACGTTAAGCTTTAATATAACTCCAGAAAAGTTTAGGATTATCTTTGATACCTTGTTCTAAGTTCTGAAGATACTCATTATACAAGTTCATGGCTAATTTTTCACATCGTTTGGAAATTAAACTTAGTTCAATTTTATCCATAGGATTTTTATATTTTTTGAAGCGTATCCTTAACTTATTTTTTTCTTTTAAGGATTTAATTAGTGCTTTGTTAAACCATGGCGGATAGTGACCGTTTTGTTGTTTTTTCTCTGGCACAAATTTTTTAATGGCTTCATTTATGTGTTTGTAAAGTATTGTTAGCATGTCATTTACATTTGCACTATTTTTAAAAAGTTCAATCCAGTCTTGCTCATTTAGATAATTATTAATTTCTTTGTAGTTTGCTTTAAAAAAGTTTGGTTTACAATTGGAGTTGTTATACGGCAGATTACGATTCTTTACTAATGACAGACTTATCTCAAGGGGGGGATGAAGTTTGTCTATAACCGTTAGGGAAGAGTTGGATTCGCTTACTGAACAAGAGGGCACTGAGGAAAGTACTAGGTCCAGTGTACGCCCAGAATAATTTTTTACATGATTACACTGTACAAGCTGACTTAAATTTATGAAATCCATCAGAATTTGGCTGGTTTTAGGCAAAGAATCATTTACAGTTTTTAAATCCCAAATTATTTTACTTAAGTTAAAATCTCCGACAATACAAATAGGAATGTTAGTTGAATCAATAACTCGGTTGCAATGCTCGACAAAATGCTCAAGAGCTGCTGGACTGACAGGTGGAGGAAGATAAATGGCACATAGGGCCATTTTAAGAGATGGTGATATATCAATAGTTATCCAGATATCCTCACACCTACTTTGCCATTGTTCAATACGTGATGAGTTAATCTGTTTATTAACGGCAATTAATACTCCACCACCGTCCTTGGCAGCCTGAAATCCAGTTGTTTCCCTATCTCTCCTGTACACTTCATATCGGTCATCAAATAACTCACTGCTCAGTACGCCGCTGTTTAACCAGGTTTCCGTTAATATTATTATATCATAATTCTGACAACACAAATTGCAGTAAAATTTTTTAGTTTTCGTTCGCAAACCTCTACAATTTTGGTAATAAATTAACATATCCTTGAATTTTATACGAGTTATGACCTGTTACATGCGTGAATTATAATAAGGAAACAAGATCCTAGCTAAACTATTTTACTTAGGCTACTTTTGCTTCTGATTTGAATGCAATCAGCGCCGTCGATTTTCCTCACAAATATTCTGCCGTTTCTGATCCACACGTACTTGTAGCCCATCCCCTTGGCTTTGATCCTAGCAGCTGCGTGAAGGGCTCTGTTAGTTGGTGACAGATGTTCCGTAACATACACAGGAGATTTTGGTCCTGCGTAACCAAGGTGGGTACAATTTAGCTTTTCTTGTGGGTTTGCTTGATTATATTTTATAGTTGCAGCCAGTAGTTCATCTCGTAGTCTTGGTGATGCCAACTGAACTATTATTGAACGAGGACGAGCGCTGGATGGATTGGTCTTAGCAACGCGGGTGCAGTGGGAGATTTCTTTATCAGTTATGTCGCACTTTACCACATGCGCGAGTTGTGTTATTATATTATATACGTTTTCATTCTTATTTTCGGGTACACATTGCACTTCTAAATTATTTGATCGGGACTGTTGCTCCATGTTGACAAGTCTCTCGTTCAAATCTTCAACTGTGGTCCTGAGTTCTATATTTTCTAACTCTAATTTTTTAACACTCTCTTTTGAATACTCTTGCTCCTTCTTTATGTCTTCAAATTTTGCATTCATAAAGGAAATTGAATCCCGGATTCCTTGCATTTCCTTCTTTAACGGTTCTAGTTCGTGGTTGATCGTGCTGATAATAGTTTCATTAATCTTTACTAACATCCCGCTCAATTCCTCTTTTATTATTCCTTTAATCACAGACCGAATGTCATCTTTATCCTTCGATGGAGAGGGAGGCGAGGGGGAGCCAACGGCTTGTCTTTTGGGGCCCCTATTCGTGGGGACGTTGCGAATAGGAGTCGAGTCGTTTCTGCACACTTTCGGGGCATTACTCACACATGTCGGACATTTCCAAGTACCCATATTATTCGGAGGTTCTTTAACGGAAATACAGATGTAGTGGTAAGATTTTCCACAAGATGAACACTTTAAATGTTTATCCTCTAAGTCCGTTCCATTATCATTAGCGCAGCAACCCCATTGTACAGCTTCGCCAGCCATTATAATCAATTAAAATTAAATAATAAAAAAATAAACCTTTTTTTTATTTCTATTGCTGTCGTCCTCTCAGAGGCAATGCAATGAAGGCATAAAACGTTGCACGATCTGTGTTGTTTACTCTTTGGTCCGGGCCGTCGCATACGTCACCGCGCGTAGGTGCACGCGGTATTGTGGCTTCTGCGCGCTACCGAACCGTGAGAGTTCTGTGCACTGCGCGTAAAGTGTCCTGTCATTCACTCACTATAAGACCAGCTGTCATTTAAAAAAACGTTTATCTATTAACACTTTTGTTCGATTATGCACTTTAATTCGTTTATTTCTTTACGTAATTCACTTCACTGATGTTCTATTGTCACTAGGATGTAATTTATTTCAAATAATAATCGAATTGAGTAGAATTGAAGATATTTAAACACAGAGCATAAAAAAACACACGTTGACCGTTCTGATGTCGGGGCAAAGAGTTCTCTCTTTAATTATGCAAATAGCGAATGCTCCTCCACTAGAACCTTCGTTAGAATGGGGCGCTATGCTCTACATCTTCGCCGCTCAAAAAAAGTAAGACATCCACTTTTGATGTAAAATATTCATCAAACCTTCAAGGCACATGAATTAATGTGTTACCTCCACATCGATCCTCTACATCAATAAAACTTGAATCATACCGTTTTCGTCAGGAACCCTCCTAAAGACCGCACGCTCCGCCTGATCGAGCATACGCAGGTGAACATCACGATCTACTCCATCCTCGTGTCGTGCTCCATCCTGGGCATCCTGCTCGCCACCGGCTTCCTCGCCATGAACATACACTACAGGAACCAGAGGTAAGCCCCTTGTTGAACATCACGATCTACTCCATCCTCGTGTCGTGCTCCATCCTGGGCATCCTGCTCGCCACCGGCTTCCTCGCCATGAACATACACTACAGGAACCAAAGGTAAGAGCCCCTTGTCCCTTGCCACCAAAGACTTGACTTTTTCTCTCAAATTGTTGAAATTACTTCCAAGTCATGGTAGTTATTGTCTGTCCATATAACCAACTGCCAGAGCTAGCTCTTGCCACTCAGACGCAGTGGTAGACACCACTACGTCTCTAGGTAGCAAGATCTGATATCCTTGAATCGAATACGTTTTATAAGTCCTTGCTCTGTATTCTCTTTAGCAAAATGTTCGAACACATCTGTGCTGTAATAATCCTATGTGAGGCAGTTCAATTTGTCTAGAATAGTAAAGCCAATTAGTGAGCAGTGTCGGTTGTTAATAAAACTTGATTATTTTCTTTCTCCCGCAGGTACATAAAAATGTCATCTCCCCACCTGAACAACCTGATCATCGTAGGATGTATGCTGACCTACCTGAGCGTAATCTTCCTCGGCCTCGACTCCAGCCTCAGCAGCATCGGTACGTATCTCAGGATCTTCCATCTTGTGCTGACTTGCCTTACTAACATCTTTGTGTTCTTTCTGACTTTGGAGCTGAAGGTAAACGATCATGCTCATCATTTTGAGGAGTGCTGGTGCTAAGCAAGTGCTGTTACGCTAAAAGTTTTGTTGCTCAAACATTGGCTATTATGATTGGAAATCTTTAAATTATGTTTTATTCAGGAACCTTCCTAGGCTTTGGTTTTGCCATGTAAGTCTATCTGGTTTTTAATATTATCATGGGAAATACATTTGGGGCAGTAGTTCACTTCCATATATTTCGTCTTTCAATTCCTAACGAGATAGATCAACTAAAATAATTTCTTCAAAACAAAAATCAACGTTGCTTAGCTGCCACTTCCATAAACAACAAATTTTAAAAACGAAACTAAATTAACTTGTTAAACAGGCACTCTCGACTCGCATGACGCTAGCACAATCATCGACCACGCTACAAAGTCATCTGATCTCATCAATGCCATTGGTTCTTAGGTCTTTCTCAGGACACGCCGCACGGAGGTAAAAGCTTGATCCCACCCCCCAAAGCTTGAGCTTTAATCCTGGGCTATGTGGATCCTCAACCAAATTTTGGGAACTCTCAACCCATCCTTGATAGAAGTAAATGAACTGCTCTTTACCATCGTTTAGAATGCCATGCCGTTCTTTCATGAGGCCAGGATAAACTGGGCCACCAGACAACAATTTTCTGGGAAAATCCATTGTATGAAAACATTCATAACTATCCTAAATTTTAATTTCACTTAGACCTATATTTTGAGAGTATTTTACCAATGAACGCACGATCCAAATGCGACTCTGAGATTGCATGAAGACCTGCCAATCCTGCCATTGTTTTTTGGGAGCTCTCACAAATTCTTGATAGAATTTTAATTCTGAGAAAGACCTAGGCATTTTCTAGGTCCAAGGAGTCGCGCATGTTTCCAAGTTTTGGTTTGTTTGCTCCTTCATCCGCGATGCTTGTTGTCGGTTCGTATGTCTCTGTTTTTCTCTTACAGCTTCTTTTTTATTGTTATGCTTTGTATTGACAGACCACAAATGTGCTGTGATTACCCATTGAATAATTCTCATTATCTTCTTTGTTGATAACTTGTTATTCGTGTTTTCTTGTCTGAATTTCGTGTTTGTCTATTCTACATCTGTGGTCTGTAACTTTTTTGTTTCCTACGATCCTACCTATTGTGTTTTTTCTTTCCCATGGATGACTGATGTTTGGTGAATGTTGTTTTCATATTTCTTGTCACCTGCATCATCTGTTCTCTCTTACTTTCCATTTTCATATCAACCAGTTTATCTTTACTTACCTTATTTTTTGCCAAAGTGCATGAGGTTTTATTCAGTTCTGCAACTAAACTGTTAATAACAATGTTTAAATGTTTGAAAATAAAATCAAATTAATTAGAAATGTTGTTGTGTGACAATTTACAATATTGTAACGAGGTTCAGCATTAATTTTATACTTACACACATATTGATACGTGAATAAATTCTGCATCTTGACATTTTCTGCAAACAAATATTTACGAGAAATAGTACAGATAATTTTCAGGTTCCCTTTAAAATCACTTTGCTGAGTCTCGCTAATGTACAAATTGTATTATACACTATTATTAATGATACATTAACATATTCAACCATGCCTATAATATTGTGGCCTCTGAATCCACAGCGGCCTTTCCGTACATCTGTACTGCCAGAGCCTGGCTCCTGATGGCTGGGTTCAGCCTTGCCTTCGGTGCCATGTTCTCCAAGACCTGGCGGGTTCACTCCATCTTTACTGACGTCAAGTTAAATAAGAAGGTTTGTTGTCCCAAGTCATAAAATTTCTTTGATCATCTTTAATATTAAACGAAATAAACCGGCCAAGTGCGAGTCGGACTCGCGCACGAAGGGTTCCGTACCATTATTTAAAAACATTAGACAATACTGCAAAAAAATCACGTTTGTTGTATGGGAGCCCCCCTTAAATATTGATTGAATTCTGTTTTTAGTATTTGTTGTTATAGCGGCAACAGAAATACATCATCTGTGAAAATTTCAACTGTCTAGCTGTCACGGTTCATGAGATACAGCCTGGTGACAGACAGACGGACAGACAGCGAAGTCTTAGTAATAGGGTTCCGTTTTTACCCTTTGGGTACGGAACCCTAAAAACATATTTACCTATAAATAAATTATTAAATAAATGCAAAATATAAAATTAGGTTAAATGGTGCACCAACTTTATCAAGAAGGCTTAACAGGAAACCTTTTTTCAGGTCATAAAAGACTACCAGCTGTTTATGGTAGTCGGAGTACTGCTAGCGATCGACCTGGCCATCATGACTACGTGGCAGGTCTCTGACCCATTCTACCGGGCTACCAAGCAGATGGATCCTTATGTAAGAATCTTTCTTTGCATTTAAATCAAGACAGTGATCACACTAGTAGGCAACTTTTTTCGTTGTGATAGCAAATAAATGACTGTAGAAAACAAAATGTTCAAAAAGGCAATGTATGAACAGAAACACTGTTTAAAAAGTTCCAAACGTATTATCTTCAGCTGATGGTTATAATTTATGTTTCAGCCACATCCCTCCAGTGAAGATATCGTGATAGTTCAAGAGAATGAGTACTGTCAGTCAGAACGGATGACTATTTTTATTGGAATCATCTATGCGTATAAGGGCCTGTTGTTGGTAAGTGTTCATGCTTAGTACATAGTCGTATGGCACTTGTTCCTTCACATTATATTTCATTTCAATAATCCGAAATAAAACGATACTCACTAGATATTGAATTTTTTACCAAGCATTTGATTGTGTTCACCATATCGTACTTTTCGCTAACTTTTGTCAGTATCGCATCACAAATTGACCAAAGATGTTGATTACCTACCTGGATAAATGTGTCAATTTACAATTAGCAAGGGTATACGATTAATCACATTATCATCTATGTAATTTGGTGTCCGGCAAGGCTCGATGTTAAGACCTCTATTATTCCTTACTTATTTGTTAAACACATATCCTTTTTCACCCAGGTATTTGGCGCCTTCCTCGCATGGGAGACGCGTCATGTATCCATTCCGGCTCTGAATGACTCGCAACACATTGGCCTATCGGTGTACAACGTACTTATCATGTGCATTATGGGAGCTGCTATTACACTAGTAAGTAAAGTATAGTCCTATTTCTTATTTTCATTGACGAAATCTCTTTTCATCTCTTTCTTAGAAAGGAAAGCTGTTGTACAATGCTTAACATCTTACTCTCTCTTTTGTTTCACAGGTACTTCAAGATCACAAGGATGCATTATTCGTGCTCATCGCCATCTTCATTATATTCTGCACGACTGGTACTTTATGTCTGGTTTTTGTACCAAAGGTAACATTTTTGCTTTTATCTTCTTCCCTTTGCGAGTGACGTTTTCCTCCTTAATCCCTCCGTCTTTAACACTTGTTGTTTCTTCTTCTAGTTGTTGGAGCTTCGTCGTAATGGGCCGGGAGCATCAGGCGCAGGCCGCATCAGAGCGACCCTGCGACCTGCCTCTACGCATGAATGTCGGTCTCCGGGGCCTGAGCTGGAGCGACGAATGAAAGAACTGAGGCAATACAACAACCGTTACCGAAGGACGCTACAGGCTAAGGAGAATGAGTTACAGGTAATGTAGTTCTTCAGCTTGGTTAACATTGTTCGACGGATGGCGGGCTTCGTGATACCCTGGATGTTATCACGAAGTACCTTCCTGTGACGCTTGGCTCCTCCTTTTCCCAGACCCTTTCCTCCCTTACCGCGACCGGTCATCTTCTCAGCAGTGGGGTTTCAATACCCACAAATGCGACCTTCGCCATTGACTTGGAACTCTAGATACAATATTTGCGCCACAAAGGACCAAATTATTTCGATCATTTTATTTTGCGATTCACTGAAACCTTTCACAACATGAAACAAAAATTGTTGACGTACTGCTACTTGTAGAATATTTTATAACCGTACGTATTATACCTACACTATTTTTCTCATTAGGTTAATTTGTGAATGCTGCCAAGCGAATAATCCTCAAACAAAGATGTTTATAGATAAACGTTGCGCGTTTGAAGATACGAAATTAGTTACTGTTAATATTTCAAATCCGGATTTCATTCATAAAGGAGCGCTATTTTTAAATTCCATTCAAATCGTGCGATTTCATAATCTGAATCTGAACGTTTTGATGTTTATCCGACAAGAAATCATGGCAGACACAATTAACAAACTATTTGTAAGCGGATGTATGGATGGAGATTTTATTGGCATGTCAGAACTTCAGAAATAGTACTCTGAGCCGGGGCGAGATTCATGAAAACATTGTAAACTTTTCTTTTATATTTAAATACTTTTACTTTTTCTTTTACTGGCCTCAGCTCCCCATGACTTCCAGTTGTTTTTATCCAGGTCTCGTCCCGTCATCTTCTACGAGGTCTGCCGCGACGTCTTCTGGCTATTTTGGCCCACAGCTCATTGGGCATGCGGCAGACGTGGCTAATCCAGTCCCTCAAACAATATAAGTAAAAATTGGATGCTAATATAGGCTTTTTTCAGATGCTGCTCAGTAAGCTGGGAAGCGACGCCAGCTCAGAGTCATCGACGACGCGTGACTCCCGGTCACCAGCACCCTTAAGGACTAGGCTTCCTGTGCCTAAGGAGAACATCAGTCATCCTGGTAATTAATAATTATGTATTGAAGTAAAAACTTCTTTAGGCGCGTTGAACACTTTATTGGTGAAGGAAAAACATTGAAGTCAACGTAACCGAACTCTTCGTAGCACTCGAGGTCGATCCGCTACGGCGTAGCACCACTTAGGCGTACGTGAGGCATAACCCATAGCAGTGCAACGACTGGGGTGGGACCTGAGGGGGAGGGGGGGAAGTGTTTATGATCAAGGATTAAAGTTTAAATTGGTCATTAACACTTCTTCACAAACCAAAAATAATTCAAAAATAACAATCTAATAGCTCGACGATACAATTCACAAGTTAATTAGTTTCCACTCCTATCGGCAGTCCCCAAAGACTGCCCCGCATGTTTTTTTTTCTTCTGTCTAGATAATATACGTCTGTCATTTTCTATATGATATTTTAATAGTCCTTGGATAATTATGCAAATATTTTATCAATGCAAAGCCGCATCGACCCGCGAGTTCACACTCGCGGGTCGATGCGGGTCGAAACAGATAGGATACGCTAAGGGACGCACAGAACCGAGAAGGATGCCAGAATAAAGGGGAGGCCTATAGATACCCAAAAGTGGTGATTTCGGGCTGAAATGATGATGAAGTCGTTGACTATTAAAAAAATAAAACCGACCGACTTCAAAAAACACAAAAAAGTGAAAAATAACTTTAGCTTCAGAAGTCGGTGACCTTTGTTTGATTGATTTAGTGTTTTTGTCACCGACTTCTGAAGCTAAAGTTATTTTTCACTTTTTTGTGTTTTTTGAAGTCGGTTTTATTTTTTGCAAAAAAGTTTTTTATTTTTCTATTTTTAGTTGTTCCCAAACAAATAGTTGCCATGAATTTCTTTGACATTGTTAAAAATACATGTCATGGTATATGCGTAATAGGCGTATCCCCAATATATGGAACAACATACCATGTTTTTTTTTTCGGATGGGAAATCAAATTACTGGTCCCGCTCTGGGCGGAGCGGCAGGGAGTGTCAGACTTTTACTGACTAACCATGTTCCTTCTTAGCCCTTTGTGTTCCAGGGCCGCAGTATCTCTTTACAACAGTCCCTTTTGCTGACATCTCTTTGAGGCGCGCGCGCAACACGAAAGCGCTAACTTAACATACCTAACTGTAGAAATCTGGGTGTATTGTACACATCTGCGTACCCCCTCAGAGCATAAAGGCATTATGTTACGTCATTTGAGGCGCGCGCGGAACACGATCGCACCATCGCACCAACTTAACATACCTAACTGTCGAAATCTGGGTGTATTGTACACATCTGTGTACCCCCTCAGAGCATACAGGCGTGATGTTACGTCATTTGAGGCGCGCGCGGAACACGATCGCACCAACTTAACATACCTAGCTGTCGAAATCTGGGTGTATTGTACACATCTGTGTACCCCCTCAGAGCATAGAGGCGTGATGTTACGACATGATATTGGATAAACAATAAACATCCAAGCGATTGCAACATTCACGGCAGATTTGCCGTCTATTTTTGAAGAGTTCCATTGTATATCTCCGAAGATCAGCACCAGATGTTAATAAAAAAATGGGACCACACGGGAAGCACCAGCTTTCAAATAAAAAAAGAATCATCAAAATCGGTTCACCCAGTCGAAAGTTCTGAGGTAACAAACACAAAAAAAAAAAAAAAAAATACAGACGAATTGAGAACCTCCCCTTTTTTGGAAGTCGGTTGATTAAGCTAAAGCAATACTACTTACATCAAACTTGCAGAAACCAGTGACATAACGTCGGTATGCAGCTTGAGCGCGTCGGCTGGAGCTGAAGCGGAGTACATCAATCTTCAGACCCAACTGCCGGTTGAGAAGTAAGTTTACTGGCTTAACTTACATTCATACACGTCGACAGTCTGAACAACATAATTTAATTGGGGGTCCTGGAGTTCTAAAATACAGGCCTAGGCTTAGTTTAGACTCCAGATCTCCCACAAATTACACACTTTGCCAAAATTTCTGTGTCTGACTGTAATTTATACTCACGTTAATATGTAATTTGTGGAGATGAATAAAGATTTTTTATTTATTATTATATATTCTTGCCCACGTTACTTGGTATCAGCGAAACACGTTTTTTTCTTCCATTCTCCTCTGTCAACCGTCACACTATCATTTATTCCTTTTTCTTTCATAATCATTCCTTGCTCAACTATATAATACTTAAATTCCACAGACAGTCTTACTGCCAGTTAAGTTCCCGCTTTTTACTTTCTAATTTTCTCAATGTCTGAATCAGAATTTCTCTCTTTATTTATATTGATATCCATTTCAATGAGGTTTTGCTTGCGGGGCGGTGTCATAGATGCGCCCTTTTTTATCCTAGCCTGTTGCGTTCCACTTCTGGTCAAAGGCGGCTTCCATTTCTTGTGAAGCCACGCGTTCTGGCACTTTCAGTTCTGTCGGAAGCAATTCAGTTCGTCTCATATTCTTCTTCGGAGATCTGCCCCTAGAGCTTTAAAATGTATATTTAGCCTGATTTTCCTTTTCTTTTCCAGACCAAAGCCTTCAGCACCACCAGAGCCAGTTCTCAAAGATCCGCCCCCAAAGGAACCCAAGAAGGAGCAGACGAAGAACGTGTCATTTAAGAACCACCTGGACTACACCAGTCCACCTTCATCCAAGGCTGTTCCAGAGAAGGACCAGCTTGCTAAGCTTCCTTATGGCGGGTGGAATGCTGAGGTAAGCAATTAATAGAAGGCAATCCTAAGGCAAGCCCTAACCAAAATTGACATCTGAAATAATGTTTGCATGAATGCAAAGGCTTTGTGGTAGGAATTTAGGAACCTAGCGGATGAAGAGTAGGTATACTAGCGAACTCTGCTATGAAAATAAATTTTCCGTTTTTCACATTATTTCGACAAGGTAAGATCAAAGCAAGCTTGATCTACGATTAAGTTCTCAAACCCACTACTTAACTAACAACTTTCTCTAAAGCCTCCCAAACGGTTGTGAGGGTGCTTGAGAGACCAGCAGTGCCATGGTCTTTCGACTTGACGATGATGATGATTTGTTATGTATTGGGAATCGTTGATAAAAATCACTATACTTATAAATCACAGGAACCATTAGAGCCACCCCCAAAAGCTACTAAGACACCTGAGCCCGCGAGAGCAGAAGCAAAGACAATACCAGCGCTGAAGACCAGCGACACTCCGACTGTCAAGTCCATTCCTGCCAAGGTGCAGGAGCCTATGTACACGAAGGCAGCTACGCCGAAAGTAAACAAGGTAATTTGAGAGTATATTTACTTCGTGACGATAGTTTCGTTCCTAGGAGACTCAGAAGCTGTTAGGTGAACCTTGATTTTTGTCCTAAAGGCTGCGGCAATGCTAACTGATATAAGTTATTTAAAGCGTAATTTTGGTCCCAAAGAGGGGCCCATACCCAGCAGTGGACAATTTCGGGTTGAAAAGACGATTTGATCCTAAGAACCGGTTGTGAAAAACTTACAAGGCTCTTAATTTAATTCTGGTTAAGTTTTAGTCATCTTTTGCAGGTATCAATTTAGTTAAATTCTGCCCTCTTAGCACAAAAACATGCAGCCGAAATTACCTTTGCGCTGCCACCGACAAAGCGATGGAAGTGGCGAAGTTCTGAGCTAACAAAATATAAAAATAGTCGTGCCAGCGACATGAAGAAGAATGAATTAAGTATAATAATATTAATCTTCGTAAAAAAAAATCTCATCCGTTCATTTAAATCTTCGTTACAGACACCAGAACTCCAAAAGAAGATAATCAAGACGCAAGACCGGCAAGACTCCTTATCCACAAAGACCACGCCGTCCCGAGAGCACAAGCCGCCCTCCAGGGGCCACAGGCGGATGTCCAGCGTCAGTCAGGCGGCGCTGCTGACTGACCTGATGCATGTGTCTGTGGACCAGGAAGACCTGGAACCACCGCCTGGGATGGAGAGGAAGGTTATAGGTATGGTTATTGTACTTATTCTCTCCTATCAGCAGGATTTTTTTGGGAACAGCTTAAGCTGTAAACTTTAGACTAAGTCTAGGCTAAATAGGACTAGGCTTCGGAAGGAAGGAAGATTTCGGCTCTTCGGTTTTCTTCGATTGGACGCTCGCCGTAGCAGTTTAATTTCCAACATTGCAATTATATTGAGACATTCGATCATTAAATTTAGGTTTCGCTTAGTGTTGGTGAAAACGTGCATAAAAAAATTTAATAACATGTTTTACTGACGGCACCCTATAGATAGATGATAGACTTTGTCGACACTACCGGTGTTACAACAAAATCTCTTTTTGTTTGAATGTTATTAGGTCAAGAAAGAGATCCAGTGCCTATAATCAAACCTAAGGTGGAGCCAGAAGACATCCTGGATGTAGACCACGATTATTCTTCAACAGAAAGGAGAAAATCATGTAAGTAATCATAAAATAAATTGTCTTACTGGAACCAAAGTAAGCACTAGATTACGTATTGTACGTTATTTTGCTAAGATGCTTCACTAAACTTGTCAGAACTTTCTTTTAGATTAGTGGAAGTGGTATTTTACAACGATTTAGAACAAGATTGACATGGGCAGCTTTTCGGCAGTTTTTCTATCATCGCTGAATGTTACTTTGCCTCGACCCTTTGCTATCATTTGCCTATCGTTTCTTTTCCAGGTCAACGAAGAGACTCTGAGAAGAGAAAGAAAGAGTTCATAGTGGTGCAGAGTGACCTGTGGGACACCAACACGTTCCAGTACAGCTGCCAGAAGTCTCCGCCAGCAGGTGAGGCACCAGGTGATCACGCAGCCACTCTCTTGTAGAGCAGATGTAGTGGTAGATCATAGTGGTGCAGAGTGACCAACACGTTCCAGTACAGCTGCCAGAAGTCTCCGCCAGCAGGTGAGGCACCAGGTGATCACGCAGCCACTCTCTTGTAGAGCAGATGTAGTGGTAGATCATAGTGGTGCAGAGTGACCAACACGTTCCAGTACAGCTGCCAGAAGTCTCCGCCAGCAGGTGAGGCACCAGGTGATCACGCAGCCACTCTCTTGTAGAGCAGATGTAGTGGTAGATCATAGTGGTGCAGAGTGACCTGTGGGACACCAACACGTTTCAGTACAGCTGCCAGAAGTCTCCGCCAGCAGGTGAGGCACCAGGTGATCACGCAGCCACTCTCTTGTAGAGCAGATGTAGTGGTAGATCATAGTGGTGCAGAGTGACCAACACGTTCCAGTACAGCTGCCAGAAGTCTCCGCCAGCAGGTGAGGCACCAGGTGATCACGCAGCCACTCTCTTGTAGAGCAGATGTAGTGGTAGATCATAGTGGTGCAGAGTGACCAACACGTTCCAGTACAGCTGCCAGAAGTCTCCGCCAGCAGGTGAGGCACCAGGTGATCACGCAGCCACTCTCTTGTAGAGCAGATGTAGTGATAGATCATAGTGGTGCAGAGTGACCTGTGGGACACCAACACGTTCCAGTACAGCTGCCAGAAGTCTCCGCCAGCAGGTGAGGCACCAGGTGATCACGCAGCCACTCTCTTGTAGAGCAGATGTAGTGGTAGATCATAGTGGTGCAGAGTGACCTGTGGGACACCAACACGTTCCAGTACAGCTGCCAGAAGTCTCCGCCAGCAGGTGAGGCACCAGGTGATCACGCAGCCACTCTCTTGTAGAGCAGATGTAGTGGTAGATCATAGTGGTGCAGAGTGACCTGTGGGACACCAACACGTTCCAGTACAGCTGCCAGAAGTCTCCGCCAGCAGGTGAGGCACCAGGTGATCACGCAGCCACTCTCTTGTAGAGCAGATGTAGTGGTAGATCATAGTGGTGCAGAGTGACCAACACGTTCCAGTACAGCTGCCAGAAGTCTCCGCCAGCAGGTGAGGCACCAGGTGATCACGCAGCCACTCTCTTGTAGAGCAGATGTAGTGGTAGATCATAGTGGTGCAGAGTGACCTGTGGGACACCAACACGTTCCAGTACAGCTGCCAGAAGTCTCCGCCAGCAGGTGAGGCACCAGGTGATCACGCAGCCACTCTCTTGTAGAGCAGATGTAGTGGTAGATCATAGTGGTGCAGAGTGACCAACACGTTCCAGTACAGCTGCCAGAAGTCTCCGCCAGCAGGTGAGGCACCAGGTGATCACGCAGCCACTCTCTTGTAGAGCAGATGTAGTGGTAGATCATAGTGGTGCAGAGTGACCTGTGGGACACCAACACGTTCCAGTACAGCTGCCAGAAGTCTCCGCCAGCAGGTGAGGCACCAGGTGATCACGCAGCCACTCTCTTGTAGAGCAGATGTAGTGGTAGATCATAGTGGTGCAGAGTGACCTGTGGGACACCAACACGTTCCAGTACAGCTGCCAGAAGTCTCCGCCAGCAGGTGAGGCACCAGGTGATCACGCAGCCACTCTCTTGTAGAGCAGATGTAGTGGTAGATCATAGTGGTGCAGAGTGACCAACACGTTCCAGTACAGCTGCCAGAAGTCTCCGCCAGCAGGTGAGGCACCAGGTGATCACGCAGCCACTCTCTTGTAGAGCAGATGTAGTGGTAGATCATAGTGGTGCAGAGTGACCAACACGTTCCAGTACAGCTGCCAGAAGTCTCCGCCAGCAGGTGAGGCACCAGGTGATCACGCAGCCACTCTCTTGTAGAGCAGATGTAGTGGTAGATCATAGTGGTGCAGAGTGACCAACACGTTCCAGTACAGCTGCCAGAAGTCTCCGCCAGCAGGTGAGGCACCAGGTGATCACGCAGCCACTCTCTTGTAGAGCAGATGTAGTGGTAGATCATAGTGGTGCAGAGTGACCAACACGTTCCAGTACAGCTGCCAGAAGTCTCCGCCAGCAGGTGAGGCACCAGGTGATCACGCAGCCACTCTCTTGTAGAGCAGATGTAGTGGTAGATCATAGTGGTGCAGAGTGACCAACACGTTCCAGTACAGCTGCCAGAAGTCTCCGCCAGCAGGTGAGGCACCAGGTGATCACGCAGCCACTCTCTTGTAGAGCAGATGTAGTGGTAGATCATAGTGGTGCAGAGTGACCTGTGGGACACCAACACGTTCCAGTACAGCTGCCAGAAGTCTCCGCCAGCAGGTGAGGCACCAGGTGATCACGCAGCCACTCTCTTGTAGAGCAGATGTAGTGGTAGATCATAGTGGTGCAGAGTGACCAACACGTTCCAGTACAGCTGCCAGAAGTCTCCGCCAGCAGGTGAGGCACCAGGTGATCACGCAGCCACTCTCTTGTAGAGCAGATGTAGTGGTAGATCATAGTGGTGCAGAGTGACCAACACGTTCCAGTACAGCTGCCAGAAGTCTCCGCCAGCAGGTGAGGCACCAGGTGATCACGCAGCCACTCTCTTGTAGAGCAGATGTAGTGGTAGATCATAGTGGTGCAGAGTGACCTGTGGGACACCAACACGTTCCAGTACAGCTGCCAGAAGTCTCCGCCAGCAGGTGAGGCACCAGGTGATCACGCAGCCACTCTCTTGTAGAGCAGATGTAGTGGTAGATCATAGTGGTGCAGAGTGACCAACACGTTCCAGTACAGCTGCCAGAAGTCTCCGCCAGCAGGTGAGGCACCAGGTGATCACGCAGCCACTCTCTTGTAGAGCAGATGTAGTGGTAGATCATAGTGGTGCAGAGTGACCAACACGTTCCAGTACAGCTGCCAGAAGTCTCCGCCAGCAGGTGAGGCACCAGGTGATCACGCAGCCACTCTCTTGTAGAGCAGATGTAGTGGTAGATCATAGTGGTGCAGAGTGACCTGTGGGACACCAACACGTTCCAGTACAGCTGCCAGAAGTCTCCGCCAGCAGGTGAGGCACCAGGTGATCACGCAGCCACTCTCTTGTAGAGCAGATGTAGTGGTAGATCATAGTGGTGCAGAGTGACCAACACGTTCCAGTACAGCTGCCAGAAGTCTCCGCCAGCAGGTGAGGCACCAGGTGATCACGCAGCCACTCTCTTGTAGAGCAGATGTAGTGGTAGATCATAGTGGTGCAGAGTGACCAACACGTTCCAGTACAGCTGCCAGAAGTCTCCGCCAGCAGGTGAGGCACCAGGTGATCACGCAGCCACTCTCTTGTAGAGCAGATGTAGTGGTAGATCATAGTGGTGCAGAGTGACCAACACGTTCCAGTACAGCTGCCAGAAGTCTCCGCCAGCAGGTGAGGCACCAGGTGATCACGCAGCCACTCTCTTGTAGAGCAGATGTAGTGGTAGATCATAGTGGTGCAGAGTGACCTGTGGGACACCAACACGTTCCAGTACAGCTGCCAGAAGTCTCCGCCAGCAGGTGAGGCACCAGGTGATCACGCAGCCACTCTCTTGTAGAGCAGATGTAGTGGTAGATCATAGTGGTGCAGAGTGACCAACACGTTCCAGTACAGCTGCCAGAAGTCTCCGCCAGCAGGTGAGGCACCAGGTGATCACGCAGCCACTCTCTTGTAGAGCAGATGTAGTGGTAGACTTGGTATTTAGACGTAGGTACTGAGTTGTTGCTTTTTCTTTTATATCGATGATTTATGTCTAATCAAATTACTTGGCCCAGTAGTTAACGTTTTTAGGTCCTCTGAAGTCTTGCCCCTGATAACAGAAAACCTGACCAAGACTTCGACAACGGTTACAATAAATGTCATGTAAGCGATGCCGATGGTTTGCATGTTGACTTCTGCATCTTATCTCGTACGATAATTCGTGAGAATTTATGTCTTGTTAAAAATATTTGCCATTCACTACCTAATTCAGCAAGGTGATGGTGGTGCTGTCTGTTACAAATAATCCATGCCGTAGCTGAAAATAACGTAGCAAGTATGTATATATAGCTGCAGTAACAGTATTTAATCCATCTTCCAAATTGATAATTTTCCTTTTTGGTTGTAGTACCAAGTCACCATCACTCTCCAATGCAGCGGAGTATTTCAGAAAAGACCAGACCATCACAGTCTTCACCCCATCATCACAGGTAACTCCAATTTATATTACTATGATTATATCTACTTTCGACAGAGCCAGAAGGCATCGCGATAAACCTCGACGATCAGAGATCTACATTAGCCCTGGAATATAACTGGAAACTATGGGGAGAGGCCTTTATCCAGCAATGGGATGATCAATTTGACATAAACATTGTTGTTTCCTTTGAATCCCAATTTCCTTTGCTTTCAGGGAAACTGACACAAGAAGTATAGAAAGAAGAGCGTCAAACGCTTCCATAAACTACGGTAAGCCTTACTTGTCTTATCCTACCAATTCTCGTGATCTTTTAGTTGCTTTCAAATGTGAACCTTATTAACACCGCTTTAAAACTTATTTTCAGCAGGCACTGGTACCGGCACCGGTACCAGAGGAGGCACTCCTGAAGGTTATCGGGAAGCAGAAACCCTCAGGATGACCGATAGGATATCAAAGGTAAAAACCAAGAGATTCTTTTTATCTTACTGTGGCGGGGTCCAAAATGATTTTCTCTTGGTCTATCTACTGGTAGCAAACCAAATAACCTTAAATCGTAAAGAATTGTTTAGATTTTATGATTGCAAATGATTTCTATTTTTCAGCGTCGCGGGTCGGAGTTCCCGCAGCCTGTCAGCACACCTCCACAGCAGACTCAATCCAAAAGAAGGCAATCTGCAGCCCAAGTGAGTAAAGAATATTTTTACTGTCAGTTAATAAAGACCTTTAAAAACTTCCCTGCCTCAAAGAAAGGATTGGTATACGGAATTCAAACCTTCGGTATATTTTCAACATCTCGATTGAGGGACGCCTATTCACGTAATAAATATGGAGAAGCAGAGTCCTCTAAAACTTGGGGTTTAATCAACCTTTTTCTAATTCCAGGTTAGACCATACCACGAAGAAAGAATAGAAGAGCGAACCAAAACGAAATCAGAGTCAACACCCAAAAGACACGACGACATACCTCGGAAAACGTTGCCAGAATCTGTTCCGGAAGCAGACACCTGGAAACCAGACCCTGATACCATCAGGGTGGTGAAGACACAGGACTCTCCAGCAAAGAGGTTGAGGCAGGAAGCAGAGCCTTTAAAGAGAGCGAAAGGAGTAGGGGATTCTCCAAGACTGACGCAAGCCAGTCACACGCCGAGACCTGATCATCATAAGAGCAGCCCTAATGTAGCTTCGAGGCATAAAACTGGTATGTTACCTTCTCTTTCCAATCTTTAGTAGTGTCATGGATAATTTTCTTCATCTCTTCAGTCTTCAGATGGGAGACGAAAGAAAAAGACGGTAAAATTTGCCCAAATGGGCCAGCAAATGAGCAAAAGTTTATTGGTTTTACTGGTCAGTAATTGTATTAATAGCAAAGCATTAGACGTAAAGTCACAAGTCTGCTACTTTACTACAACAGTTCCTTCATAATAATTTCCCTTTCACTGATCAGTGGAATAGGGTAGATGACACCATAAAACAATAATTCCAAGACACCAATCTCTAAAAAAACAACCTTGTTTTGGGCCCGAAAAGCCGATTTATTTTCAATTAATTGCCAAATTCGATTTTTAGTTGCTTTGAAATCAATAAATAGTTGAGTAATCGAGTTGAATAAAGAATGACGTCACAGTTGCCTATTGCCATACAAAATCTATGAGAGAACCGCGTTTTGACAGCTCTTAAAAAGTATCTCAATTGATTGGTGTGTCATCTACCCCATTGTTGAGTCCATACTACATAATATCCCCTCCCACACTATATACTATCCTTGTGTTTGCTGTCGCGCAGTGAAGCAAAAAGGTACCTACTTAATTACTCAAAATTTTATATTTTCACCAGATTCTCCAAACAAACGAGAAGACCGAAAATCAGCAGGATACAGAAGCGACTCAAAACGCCAGGATACAGTAGACGCCCGGAAAATGTATACCGCCAGTTCGGAGTCAGAACTCTTCGAGTGCGCCATCTTGCCAATATTCCACAAACTCCTCACGGAAAGGCACAAGAGCCAGCCGCATGGACTGAACCTCAGCTACGGAGTCAGCTGTCCCAACATATCCATCAAGTGCGATATAGTTGAGTATTTGTAAGATGTCAAAGTTTAGTTATTGAAGGACCTTTTTAGAGGGAATAAATAAAAGACATACGATTATTTGATTTTGAAGGAAAACCGTCTCTCGTTTCTTTCAAAGCTTTTTTTGTGGTGGTTATAGACATTAGCGTGGAGTCTGGAACTCTAGGGGTAGTTACTCTAATCAAAAGAAAACTACGTTTTTGTTTTTTCCCGCCAAACGTCGTGGGTAGAAAGGAGGTAAAGTAACAGCCTGTTCCTAGTCTTTTGTTCATGGAACAGGGTAGTGTCAATCCTAGTACCTGTTATTTTATGAAAATGTAAAGTCTAGCCTAGAAAGATGATCTTTGGTCATAAAATTGTTTCAATAATTTATCATTTATTAGTAAAGTTGATGTGACAGATGTTAGTACAAGATTCTAAGTAAATATTTTAAATGTAAAAAAATCATCGACAAGTTCGCTCACGGGTCTATAGCGTAAAATGTAAAAATATCGAAAGTATTAAATTTTTAACATCGAATAAAGTGTAAAAAGATTTAGTAAAATCGCACAGGATCTATTAACGCACAACAATGGGTTCCCACTGTTGGGCAAACTTCCCGATTCTATTTATTTCTGATAAACCTAGTCAAATTAGTTGTTAGATTCTAATGTGTTCAATTGTTTGTAAAATTTATCTAATTTGTAGATTATTGTACCTACACTATTTACAAGAAAGTCGGTTACACCATCAAATGTTTTATTTGCGACGAACATGTTAAAGTTGTTATGAATAATGACAAACCGACTGTTATATATGATTTTTCCTAATATAAGAAAATTTTGTCTATTTGCACGTAATTTTAAAGACTTGATAAATTATAAGATTAAATATAATGTAATAAATGATTTGATTACAGAAGTGTTTGTTTTTGCAATGAAAATGCGTCCTCAACATTTGACTATCCAAATAAACGAAAATCAGAAAATCGTCTTACCAATCACGAGTTAAATTACTTCTGCGACACATAATATATAAAGGAAACGTGACCGTAAATGTTAACTTCAATGAAAATCCAATTAGATAAAAGGCGCGTGACTATGAATCCAGTCTACGTGCCTGGTGTTGCAGAGTATCAGAGTCTACAGACGTACGGTCTCACAGACTTTAGTAGAAGGTACTAGTCATAGATTATAATACACTATATTAGTGGTATAAAACCTAAGTTAGAGGCTTTGCAAACCTCACTCAGGCCAACATACGCGCCTGAAATGACAGATTCCATCAGTCTACCCAACAGTATCAACCAGTGCGTGGATTAAATAAAAAAAATCGGGGCAGTCTTTGGGGACTGCCGATAGAAGTGAAAACAAAAAGGGCCCCGCCACAGTCGTAGCACTGGTTATGCCCCACGCATGTCTATGTGGTGCTACGCCGTAGCGGATGCTACGAGTGCTACGAACGGCTACGAAGCGTGACCGCACGTTACGTTACGTGACGATGAGTTCAATGTTTTTCCTTCACCCAAAAAGTGCTCAACGCGCCTGAAGAAGTTTTCACTTCAAAAAATCACAGACGCTTGCAGTATGAATCTTATTGGATGATTTCTAGGAATCCAAATTATTATAATATTATCCTGAATTATTTATTACTGAATCCATTATCTCGTTCACATTAGTTTGCGTGACTTACAAAGATAAAAATTAGACAACCTTATAGCCAGACGGTGCCGATTCCCTTGTTCACAAACTAAACTAAATTTAAGTTGAATGCATCTTTTTCTTTCTATTTCATTATGAAAAAGACAAAAGATAAATATTAGTTTAATCCTGTCAAATTAGTCAGCACCTGACGTAATTTGATGTAATTTTAGTAGTCAACTTTTTAATCGCGTCTAAAACTTGTCTAACGCTGATTAATTTGACAGAACATAACTAAAATTTATCTTCTGTCCTTTTCTTAATGAAATAGAAAGAAAAAGATGCACTGAACTTAAATTTGGTTTAGTTTGTAAACAAGGGAATCGGCAGCACCACTATTTCAAAAGCAGTATTTATCGTGACATTTCCCTGTTATTTCACCACACTATTTGACACTACAATCGACAACACATTCGTGCGCACCGCGGGTAGCGGTAGCGCGGCGCAACACTATTCATTCTGTCTCAGTATTTTTCGGTCGCGTATCTCGTTCGGTTGTGTTATTTTTATTTTGTGAATATTTTGTGAGATCATTGTTATTTGTGTTTATTATCTAATGTAATTAAGTGTCAGACTTAAAAATACAAAATGCCGGTGTTTCACACGAAGATAATCGAGAGTATTTTGGAGCCAGTTGCTCAACAGGTGAGAGTTAACACGATATTATTTTTAGAAAAACGTTCTAGTTAACCAGTGTAGGTGTAAGATCAGTAGATTATTGTTTACAGCGGTCGTTTACTACAATATTATCGGTGTATTATGTCATAGCAGTGATTAACGCAGAAGGTATGCGATGGAAATCACTTTATTTAGTCGCGAGGCTGTGTCGGCCTTTTCGGTTGATAGCGGGCGAACCAGGGTGTCGTATGTTGGTTAACCTTGGCTGGTTAGAAGTGTGAAGTGATTCAGTTGTTTCTGTTCTGTTTTTGAATGAAATGTCATTCATTAGAATTAATAATAATTAAAGTGCGACGAATTAAGTTTTTGTCGAGAGTATGACTACACATTCTGAGTTAGATTCTACTTGGCATAAAGTTTTTAATTGATAGTGTAGGGCAGACTTCTGTCCTGGTTACAGCTACCTAAAGAATATTTTCATACATATTATCTCATCACTATAATTCCTGCTAAAAAATACAGAACTTTTCAAGTATAACCACCAAATCTGCCTAAGGTACCAGCAGAAGTTTTACCGTAAAGAGTTAAAATAAAAAATGGTCCAACATAAACAGCCAGCTTATAGCATTTGTGTGTGTATTACCTTAGCAGAGCTCTGGTCTTCAGATGACTTACAAATTGAGGGTTGCTACACACATTACCGGCTCAGTTTCTAGTTATTTAAAGTCAGGGTGGTAAAATATTCGATTTTGCTGCCTGGCTATGTTGAAAAAGTGTGTAGCATGCCTAATGCTCTACTTTGAAACCTAAATACTCTTATTAAAAGATACACAATTGAAATAACAAAATTATGACTATGAAGCTACTCAGAAATGGGCCTACACCACAAGCCATTAATTGCAAAAGACAATATTATGACTCATAGACAATTAATTAATGAACACAAAATCTATTATAATTACTCTTAATATGGTCATTGTTTTGAAAACTAATAACAAATAGCGTTAAGAATATGGTCACTGACTCACCTGTTTTCAATTAACTGTTCTGAGAATAAAGCAGGTTTAAAGGTCATTATTGAGTGTAATCATTGCTGCAAGTTAATTTGTCATTGACTAACCTGTTACCAATAGGATTAGCCACCTGTTTAAATTCTCCAAGGAAGTTGTTCTAAGATATTTTATTTATTTATTAAAATTTTTTCATGTCCGTGAAATTCAATTTTAAATTCATACACAGCCTAAACCACTGGATCTAGAAACATAAAAGCACAGAATTTCTCATACACTGAAAAATTAAAACAAAGATGAAAGTTGCCATGGTGGTTCATAATTTTGGTTATGGGAAATATTCACAGCAATTGTAGGCTTGTAATTGTAAACAAAAGTAACAAACTTTGGCTTGGAACCATGGTAAAATAGGTAACTGTTCCGGTTATAAATTTTTTCAATGATTCAGTAAATCTACTGATGGTACTACGACAAAACATGCACAGTCGGAGAGATAGTGGGATTCACCGACTTCCTTAGTATCCTAGTTTGATTTGCACTTGATCAGATTTCTCTAGTAGGTACAGTTAAATAAGCAAGTAAGTATAAAAAATTCCCTCCCCAAGCTAGTATGCATTTACGTACAGACTTATCATTTTGTTTATTTAAGACAAGTAAACAAGTCAGATTTTATCAAATGTCAAGGTAAAAACTGCAAGGTCTGCACTTATACAAGTATTCAAATAAACCGCTAGATACTCTTAATTGTGGATAGTTTCATTAAGGTTGGTTTTTTATAAACATGCATAATTATTGTCACGACTTGAAAAAGTTGTATTATGAACAAAATAATATTGTTTTGATCAACTGTTTAAACAATCTGACACTTATCTTTGATGGCCCGGTTGTCGCAGTGGCTGAGCTATTACCTGCTGCTCTGCATGTCACGTGTTCGATACCCGCACGGAACAAATATTTGCATGGCCTACAGGTAGTTGTTCCGGGTCTGACTGTTTACGTTTTTATAAAAAAAAAGGCTTGGAGGCAGTTCATGATTTCCTACCACAGCATTGAATTTTTTACTGTATCTATAGTAAAAGAAAAATCGAACATCTCATCATATTTCTCTACATATTCCATGTAGCCTTGGCTTCCTTGGAAACAATCTGTTTTAAATCGGATCCAATTTACAATTGTTGCACTAGTCAGACTTCAAAAACAAACAACATGCAGCTGTTTTGTATATTACCTATCAAGTTTGTTATGTTTAGTCTATTGTTATTATCCAGGATATTTTAGGAACAAAAATCTTTAAAGTAAAAGATGATCTTTCATTGTTCCTCCCAGCTTCACGATGTTCCATCAACACTTTGTCAAATCTGTTTCTGGACAGAGCATTTTTCACAGACCGCACTTTACTTTATAGCAAAGGAGTCTTCATAAAGTAAGCTTTGTAGTACCAAAGTTTACTTTCAACTTATTTAATTTCAGAGACAGTTGCTTGACTTTCCTTAGAAAAGTAAGGCTCCAAAGTAAAGTATAGGGAAAGACGCGTGGCTGTTACGTTAAACGCATAAATGTTTTGGAGAACATATTTTTAAATCAAGTTTTATTTCCTTAAAAAAATAGTTATTAACATATTATTCAAGACGAGTGTTTATAACGTGCTCTTGCTTAGATTTATAATAATATTATTATAATTTTATATCAAAACTATAGGTGTTTGGAAAAAAAACATGTATTACGTGGAACGAAACGAAACATCGTTGACGTTGACGTTCTGTTTACTGCTTGTACGTAAAATTGTTTTTCATCTTTAATTTACTTAATTGATTCGATCTAGAATTCCCGATACCGCCTCACCTGTTAACTTGTTGCTTTTGACCTGCTGCTCGATATAGATAGGTCGAAAGTATTGACCAACTTTTCAATCGGTTTGAAAATATTGGGGCTGCGGTAGACGCAGCTGATAATCGTGCGTGAAGACTCGCCAAACCCGAGTGTACTTTCGAAATATGTACAATCAAGAACCAAACACAATAAAAAATGTCACTCAAATCGACATGACGTTTTGAGCTATAACCCAACCATAATAAAATATGCTTCTCTTCTAGGAAATTAGTTTAACATGAAGGACTACATTATTTATACGCATAGTAATGTAAAGTTTACTTTGAGGCCAAAGTCATGATTATCGACTCCTTAGCCTTTACTAAGCAAAGTATAATTTTTGGAAAGTAAAGTAGAGCTTGACAGAACTATGAAATATATTTTTGGGTGAAAGTAGAACTTTCCATCAAAGTAAAGTTAAAGTGCGGTCTATGAATCTCAGCCTAAGATTTTTTTTTCCAAAAATTAAAAAGTTCTTTGTGCAAACAAAAACATTTTATGTTTATAAAGCAAAGCAGTTTGCTCTATTATCCAAAGGTTTCGTTTTCGCCCTTTTGTCATCGTTATGCTAAGAAGAAGCTTAGTCTGTGCGATAGCGTTACATTTCTAGAGGGGACATTTGTCAATAAATAATTCAATTGATTTACGACTATAGTCAATAGTCATCGCATGTAAGGACATGACTGGTTATACTGAACGATTCCAATTGGTAATGTCCGAATGCGGGTAATTAGTCGCTGACAACAAACGACAGCAATAACTACGACAATCAAGGCGATAGGAGAGTCCAGTAGGGTTAGACAGTTTTGATACTTGAATGAATCTGTCATTCATATCGCAGACGAAGATCTGCAACCAGAACATCTATCTTGCTGACTCCTAATTGTAGGGTCGAGGACGTGTTTTAGCCGCTCATCATCATCATCATCATCACCCACTGCTGGGTTAGACCTCTCTTTGCTTGTGCTAATCTCCATATTCTTGTGTCTGCGTCTTCAGGATATTCCCGCGATGGCAACAATGTCGTCTGCCCATCTCGATGCCGGACGACCAACACTTTTCTTTCCAGTCCTTGGACGCCACTCGGTCATAGTTTTACTCCACTTGCTATCACCGCCTCTTGCTAGGTGTCCTGCCCAACTTTGCGCCGCCAACGCCGTTACACCCAAGTAATCAATGAGCGTGGAGATTAAGGTACAGCACTCCATCAGTACTCAGCCAGTGTCCAACGGATATATTACTTAGTGTGGCCAATAAGTTTAAATAAGGCTTCCCAAAAAGTTTTTTTTTGTTAGCCTGTGCTGTCCCACTGCTGGTCAAAGACCTCTCCCAATTCCTTCCATGAGCTCTTTTGCCGTGCCTCCTCGAACCAGCCTCGCTGTACGCGTCCAGGTTGTCTCCTCTTTCGGGTCCATCTCCCGGCACCCATAGTGTGGAGACTTTTGCCCAGCGGTCATCGTGCATGCGGCACAAGGTAATCGTCGGGAAAATAAATCGTGATTAAGGATTTAAATGTGTACTCGCGTGTAATCGGCCATGACACTGGCAGCACGTACAAGTATAAAAAAACACGCGAAGAGTTTAAAAAAAACTTATGACTAAGTAATTTCATTCCAAGGTTAGTCATAAACCTCGTGTATAGTTGTTTTTGGACATAGTAACGATAATGTACAGTTTAAAGTCATTAATTGCACCAGCTGTATAAATGAAATCATCATAGAAACAATGGTCCATAAAGAGATTTGAACCGTTAAGTTCTGGGTTCGATGACTGACATTGTAATTTAGACAGGTTTTGCATATTGTCACACTTACATTTGCATATTGATTAGTTGATACAGAGAGGCTGGTAGATCCTGTTTCTTACGGTTTTCGGACGAGAGACAAAAATACGCAGGATGTTTTAGCTACCCCGAGAGAAGGGGTCTTCTAAGGTAGCCAAAACATCTTGCAATACTGCATTAGAATGAACGTAAAGTTTTTAGAAGGTTCAAAGAATTGCAGAAGAAATCGGTGGCAAAAAAGATCCTGACAATGATGTGTAAATGGTAGCGAAGTTAAGAGAGACGGAGAAACCTCCCACCGTCAAATCAATATCATGGACGAGAAATAGTACAGAATTTATAGACGGAAATTTGGGCAAACCGGTTACTTAAGATGAATGATGATGAATTCATCCATTCACTGCATAGCATATACCGCTAGATCCAGAAGCATTACAATACGTACTACGAACAGATTTTGAAAATTCAAACCCCAAAGTCGTTAAACATGGGATGAAAGAGTATAGAAGTTCGTCACTTCGGCCGTAGGGAAACCTGTAAGCTCCTAAAAGCGTCAATTTGGCAATCAATTGTAAAGTCACAATATGTTTATTTCAAAACCATACCCAAGTTTGCAGAGGACGTGCTGTGCAAGTTCCAAATTATAGCCAGCACATAAATCTTTTGACATTTATAGCCTAGTCTGTATCTGGGCGTAGCAATCAGTAAACTAGGTTTTTAATAAGCTAAAAAGCCGGGCTTTCACGACACGAAAGGCCATCAACCAGGAACATATTTTAATAATAAAAAAATATATTTGCGTGTATAACTTATAACTTTACACTTTCGTGTTACTGGGCCAGTTTTATCATTTATTTTTTAGGCTGCTGTTGGTACTATTTGTTTTAAATGGGTACCATTCGGGCTGACCTTTGCCAGTTCAGACGCATGCTAGGGTTTTAAAAAAAGCTCCTTTCAAACAATTTTCCGAAAGTTTACACAGCACTCTGTATAGGAGACAGGTGCATTAACATGACAAAAAAATAATAAGTATGAGTATACTTAAACGGTTGGATACCAAACGAAATAAAAAACGACTCGTTTGTTTGGCTTAGCACTAGCTACGATCACTAAGCGGTTTGAATATTCCATAACAACACAATATAATATGGTATTAGCACGGGTATTCAGCGCTTTTACAGCGACCCGCAATTTTGCATTACAAGTGCAACTTTGATATGCAAAAGTCAATGAAGAATGGAACCTTTATCATGGATCTCTGATCGAACCAGTTCTTAAAAGCATAATTTTATAAACACGGCCAAACGCAGAGAATCGCCAAAACGTGAAACAGCATTGATGAAGTCGATAATCCCGGAAACCGAATTTCTAAAGTCCTTAGATAATCAACCATTCTTATCAGAGAGTTAGAAAGTTAAACCGTAGATCCATCATATTTCCACCCACGTGCCAGTAATTAGGGCAGGTGTGTAACCTCGGCTGTATCCGCAGCTATTTCTGCCATGGGACTGCTGGGCTCGGCAATCGGCCCTAGCGGACTAATGGTCACGGCAAGGTCGCCTTGGCTGTTTACTTGACTTAGGTGTCCTATAAGAATAGAATTTTGTTATGGTTTTTTGAAATACGGTCTTTCTTTGTTTTTCTATGTTTATTTGGTCTGGCAGTTTTTTGGGGGATCGTTTTCAAGATAGCCACATTGGGAATTCAAATCATTGCAACCCGTTCCGTAGAATATGCATCTTTATCGACTTTACATCAATCAGTTGTTCAAATGAGACAGACATACGAGTCTAATTCAGTTAAGAGGAAAATACAGTCTAAGCCTTAGACTGTATTTTCCTCCAAACTGATTTTTGCGAATATAGTCTCTCACACAGATGCTTATTTACTATTTGGATATACAACTTGAAAGCGGTTGAATCAAATGATTTTAAGTTTCTGTAACTTCTGTAATTTGATACAGAAACTTGCCAAATCAGAGCGTGTTTCCTCAAAACTTTAAACAGGTTACAAGTCTACAAAAATAGCGAAGAGTTTTGAAATACAGGCGCCAGTATGGCAATAAATTATTCGATCTAAGAGTTTTGTTGCACTATTGAGAGCGAGAACGATTTACTGCTTGTATAATATGCTTTGTTTAGAATAATGCGAGTAACTCGGCTGGTAAAAGCCAGTGCAGTATAAATTACTGCGCTGGCCTGGAACTGTAGAAGGAGCCTATTATTCCGCGCAAATCGCGTAGAAGGCTGTTGAAGATTTCTGGTAAGTATTATTAATATTTGCCTCTCAATAAACAAAAAAAAAAATTAACAAGAGGGCTTAAAATTGGATAACTGCGACGGATTTCAACAAACTCTTCCTATAGCCATTCCCATTTTTTACGACAGTTGCCTCACCCTTTCGTTTGCTTCGCAACAATCGATCACCCGACGGATTCAGATTTTCCAAACTGCCTTACTCAGAGGCAGGAGTAGTTACGATCCATACCCTGACTAGATGCTGTCTGTTTGGATCCATTCTGTTTTGTCATGTCGCTGACACGACAGTATTCTTGTTGTCTTACGACTTCGCCACTAAAATAAATAAAACGTCTTTCACAAAAACAAATAATTGCAATAAAATATTCAGCTAAATTTACAAGCATGAAGTAAAATTTATGTTACATGCTTCTTTGCACATCTTTAGTCTACCCTTCTTCTTTGCCAAAAACAGGTACTAAAACTCGAGTAAAATCAATAGTCAGTTGCAAGTGGACAAGGCATTAAGCATTCATCCCGTGCATTCCCGTTTCTATAAATAAACTCAGGCTCAGTCCCAATCGTTTTACCCTTTTTGCTTTTCGCTGTCTGGGTTCAGAGACAGACTTCCCTATAGCTAGGTAGGTGGGTAGACAAGCGGGCAAGCGGTGGGCTGTGAAAGAGACGTTTGTAACAAACCAAAAACGACTAAAATTTTTAAAGGATATCTAAGCTTTTTTTTTATTTATGAGGAGAAGACCAAACAAACTGTGTATGGACTGTTTGAAGGATGATATGGGTAGAAAGGTGACTGCTCAGATGACGAGTAATTTGGGAAGTATACGTAGAGTAAGATGACAATATGCTGCGACCACAAATAAAGTGGTATAAGGATAAATTACACTCATATCAGCCTGTAACGTTCCCACTGCTGGGAGAAAGATCTCTCTGTGAGCTCCATGCTTCACGTTGGCCCAGTGCGGGTTAAAGACTAATAGTGAAAGCTGAAAGTATTTTCGCACCGTAAGCCAAATGCAAAGTTGCAAACATATGACTCGCATTGAATCGTAACCATTTCCCTGGTTACCATTTCCTAGTGTTTATGGATTGAGTTTTCCTCAATCCATAAACACTAGGAAATGGTAACCTACTTGCCTAGTGCCTACTTTGTAAGTACCTCGAAGGTTAAGCATGTTTTTGTTTTTACCCGACTGCGCCAGAAGGAGGGTTATTGTTTTTGTGTTTTGCGTGAAATTGGTAACGTGGATAGTGTAAACATACCATTAGCCTACAATGTTCCCAATGCTGGGATGAGGGCCTCCACTCTATGAGAGGGAGGGGAGTGGACCGTAATCCACAACCGGGCTCAGAGCATGTTCCTCCAATTTCCGGTTCTAGGACATCCTAGTTTCTTTGCGCTGTTTTTTCCGGTGATGGGTACGATGTGATGCAATAAGAACGTTCAAAAATAACTTTAAAAGTCGGTTAAACAGATAGAAATAGGCCAAGGTAATTGATTGATGCGTTATAAAACGCCTTGTCAGCGTAGCGTGTTGACTCACAAATAGACGGTGTTCCCGAAGAAAACGATAGCCATGCCAACTATTTTCAGAATCCCTAATAGTTACGTTACTTCACAGATGACTTGAATATTGTAAACATGTATAAAAACTTTTTCTCTACAAACGATAATGTTGCCAGGTGATATAATTCAAATATTCTATATTTAAACTTTGACTCACTACTGGCTGTTTGTTATCGTTTTAGCGCGCAGTGTTCGCGCCTAAATTTAAATTTGGAATCGGCCGGCAACTATTTCGTAACCGTTTTGTTTTTATTTTCGTTTTGATGGCGATTTATGCGAGTTGTAGAAGATGGTGATTTGTAAATGGCTACATTAAACTGTTTGTTTTTGCTTCAATTACTGCCCTTTGGATGTTATTGATCGTTTCCTCAATCCAGGTTGACGTAAAGCAGATCTTCGGCTGAATTATGTCTTATGGGGATTGCAAGATCTAGGTCTTGGAATTCCCCAGATATAAACATCTTTAGTGTGATGGGAATGGAGCTGTTTATGATTGCCTTTTCAAAATTAACTAGACATCTAAAATGTATCAATGATTAATTATAATTGGGGTACCTTCTTTTAGCGAATCTCGCATCAATAAAACACTTCAAATTTATATTAAATGTAACTTTGGTATATTTATCTTAAAACTGCTGTTTCTTTTCTGTAAATGTCTAGTCTGAAAGAAAAATTCTTTAATTAATTTATTGTTTGCTAAGGACTATAATAATTGATAACTCCAAATAATTAAAAAGTTGCGACACAGGTACAGTCAACCGCATGCAGTTTATGTATTTATAAACTTATTTATAACACCCCTCTTTTTTGGTCGGGGGTTAAAAATACTTAGGTACTTATGCCAAGAGTACATACATTTTACATTTAACCATAAAAATATAATATTTACTTTATTTATTTAGCTATGGAGAAGTAACTAAGAATACCCATAATAGTTGGACCATATAATAAAAAATGCGTTATTACATACCATCTGAGTAATTCTGTCTTCGCAAATATAATTCAGCTACGGCAGCCTTAGCTTTAGCCTCACGAAGCTTTTCCTTCAAAATCAGGTACTCCAAGTTATGTACGGCTGCAGCATGTGCCTCCTTATACTTATTCTCTTCTTTTTGAAACCTCACTTTCTCTTTTAACAGCTGTATTTCCAAAACCTGAAGTTCAATATTGCTTTGAAGTCTGGTTTTGCTGTCCTGATTTTCTTGCTGAGCAATATGTGCTTTATTGTTTGGTGTTAAAGCTCGATTTTGACTGATAGGTGTAGATTCTATAGGCTCTGCAGGATTAACATTGATCGGGGACATTGGTTCAATCTTTGCAGTGTTAAATACTGGAGATTCGTGATTAGAGATGTTTTTAGATTCTTCACATTCTTCACTTAAACACAGACTGGCTTCTGATTGGACTTGGTCATTATTTGTTAAATTTTCTACAAAAGAAAAAAGACAATGACAATAATTACTAAAATCTCAGAAAACATCTGGATAAGGGATGCACTGAACCGAGAAGTCATCATCTGCCTAGCCTTTTCCCAAATATGTTGCGGTCGGCTTCCAGTCTAACCGTATGCAGCTGAATACCAGTATTTTACATGGAGAGACTGCCTATCTGACCTCCACAACCCAGTTAGTACTGGGTAATACGATACCCCTTGGTAAGACTGGTTGTCAGAATTTTTAGGTCCCTGACTACCTGTAATGACTGTCAAAGATCTACAAAGAACAGCCGGGACCAACGGCTTAACGTGCTTTCTGAGGCACGGAGGAAACCCGGTATGTAAGTGGAGGTCACCCATCCACGGACCAACCTAGGCAAGCACGGCTTAACCTAAAGATCGACCTGAGCGGCTGTTGTTATTTAGCCACGGGCTCCTCCACACTGCACTGAACCGAGAAGTGTGTGAGAAGAAAGGAGAGGCTTTGATGATGTAGACAAAAAAAAAAGTACTTTACCTATCTATTATGTATATCAATTAAATTATCACTTACCTAACACAATATCAGATTCCATGGAACTATCAGCCCCAGTCATAAGCGCATGGGTAATTTGTAGCACATTCGATCCTGATATGATATCATCTACAGGCCTTCTCGAAGGCATCATGTGCAAGGTCTTGGCTATTGCTTCTCTTTGGCGTTGTTTCAAGTTCATCCATAGTCTTCGAAGTTGTTTTGGTGTTCTCTAAAATTGAATATTGGTATGTTTAATGCTAAACTTGAAATTAATTAATGTGTATTGGCAATTATTGTATTAAAAAGAAAAATATTTTTCTTGAAGGAATATTCAACAATCTATCAATAACCAATTGAAAATCCGCATGATACATAAGGAGGATAAACAGTTCACACAAATCTTTGAAACTTCACAATCTCAAGAACTGTCAACCAGGTTTCAACATCTTACAACTTTTCAGACAAAACCCAAGTTCTAGTATTATTATACTAGCGGACGTCATGCGGTTTCACCCGCGTAGTTCCCGTTCCCGTGGGAGTACGGGGATAAAATATAGCCTATGTTACTCAGGGTGAATGTTGCTTTCTAATGGTGAAAGAATTTTTGAAATCGGCGCAGTCGTTTTTGAGTTTATTCATTACAAACATACACACACACACACACAAAAATACAAATCTTTCCTCTTTATAATATTAGTGTAGACAATAAGTATATAAAATCAACATACTACATTCAATACTTACATGCAAGTTTGTTACCGGACTCGAGTTGAACTCCGAAGTTATTTTCATCCAAGCTAAGTTCTTCGCCTTCAAAGCTGAACTGTGGGTATGTTTATTCTCCACTACTTTCGAGTAATTCTTTAATATGTCCAAAAACTTTTTCTTTTCCTGATGTGTATATAATTGCTTCTTCGGTTCCATTATTTAAATCATTTTATCAAAAACTCACTAGAAAATCTCAATACAAAAACATTGAAAGTCTGTCATCAAAGTGACAGTTGCGTTTCGTTGTTTCAAATATGAAATGTGTAAATTAACAAGTTTATATGAAAATGTACGCATCATATTAAAACTTTTTTGTAGGTATATAATTAATTGTTTTACAAAGACGAATCTTAAATTCGACTTCAATAAATTTTTGGCTCAAATAAAGCAAACGTTGTGTTTTAAGAGCAAATACGAAACGGAACTTGTTCGTTCAATGGTTCACTCTTCTTTGCCTGCCCTAAGTACTACTTGACTTGAGACTTGAGATGAGATGAAGCACTTGAGATTGTGTTGTTTTTATGACGTCACATTAAAGTTATTGATTTTACCCATACAGGCTACAGTTTTTATTACTTATTTAGCGGCGCCGAATGGTAACGACGAGAATATAGTGGCTCTCTAGGTATACAGCATCATCCTTCAGACGAGCTAAGAAATCATGATATTCTCCAATAGAGCTATAAAAATATAAGTAAACGTTTCGCCGTTTATGGCTGCTCATAAAAGCACCATAAAAGTCTTGCTGCGATTAGTATCGAGTTGGGAAATAATTTCATATTTTTTTTAAGTAAAGTAGGTAGGTAAGCATTTAGCATACTGTTGAGAATCATTGACCGCTATAGTTAGTGTATAGGTATCCTTATTGTGCCTCAAATATACCTAGCCTCCTTTATTAGTTAACTACACCAGCTGCGGTTATTGACCGCAAGCACAAGTATAAAAGCATAGCATAATTTTGTTTAGGTATCGCGTAGGTTTGTCACCCGTCATGTCTGCATCTGGAAGTTTTATAAGTAGCTAGTTTAATTTATCTCAGTAAGTCAGTATCAGTTTCAGGGCCTATACTACCTCAAATGGCTTAGCATGATCCTCCGTTAGGCCTAAAATACTGCAAAATTAATTTTGAAATAAATATATGGTAAAGTTGAGGATTAATGTTAGTTCTTATGTTTGGCGAAAACACGATTTCGTAAATTTTTCTCGATGGAAAAAAATCCCAAAGTTACCTCCAAATCAAACAATAACACAGAATAGATAATAGTACAGAAGTTCAGTTCAGATCAAAAGAGTGCCCTTTGATCTTGAAGAAAGCCGACATTATAAATACCTAAACTGAGACCGCTCAATCAAAATTGTGCCTTGACGCCACGCATTAGCGTATTTTATTCGGCGTCTCACTGCTTAATGGTCAGTCGGTAGGGTTGCCTCAAGTACTCAAAATAAAATACTACCAACATTTTTGTACTTTAATGTATTAGGTATTATTTAAATGTTAATTAAAACTTTTATAATTACAATTGTTTTACTCAATTATAATGTCTCTTAATATCTGGCCTTCTCTAAAATTACGATTAGGTACTTATTAAATTGAATAGCAGCATAAATGCGAAATCTAACAAAGGTAATTTAAAAATAAACTCTGATGAGAAACATGGACATGGAGCAGTGAAATTTATATAAAAAACCGGCCAAGTGCGAGTCGGACTCGCCCACGAAGGGTTCCGTACCATTATCTATACATTAGACAAAACGGCAAAAAAATCACGTTTGTTGTATGGGAGCCCCCCTTAAATATTAATTTTATTCTGTTTTTAGTATTTGTTGTTATAGCGGCAACAGAAATACATCATCTGTGAAAATTTCAACTGTCTAGCTGTCACGGTTCATGAGATACAGCCTGGTGACATTTCTTTCAATCTCTATGCTGGTGACAGACAGACGGACAGACAGCGAAGTCTTAGTAATAGGGTTCCGTTTTTACCCTTTGGGTACGGAACCCTAAAAAGACATTTTTTTCTACATTTATTAATAACAACAGTTTATCCGGCTTGTCATTTTCACTAGTAATGATTAATGATCAATAAATCAGTCAGTTAACAAACACGAAGTACGAGTAGGTAGGTATGCGACGCAAGGGCAAAAGAGCGCGAAAAATTAACGCGGCTTACGTACCTACGCAGTTACGCACGGCAGCCGCGGCTGGAGCACGACATCGACAGCCCTAGAGAGCTTGCATATTCAATATGCGCGAAGCGGTAGGTAATTATCTCATGCCTACACACGGAGTGCAATAGCTCTGACAATAAACCGCTGGTATTCAAAAAGTACTTCAAATTAGATCATGAAACTTTGCATACTAACTGAACTAACAATAAAGTAGGTCTTATGTTTTTTATTTTTTCCAAAAGACGAAATTTGATTTTTTAGAGAATAAAAACCACTCATTTCGCTCTATTCGGCCGCAGTGACTGACGTAACAACCGCTTTGTAGTGCAAGCTGATAAGAACGTTATTCTAACAGCATTACAAACGAAGTTTGAACCACCACAAATAGAGTTGCTAATCTGAGGTAGTATAGGCTCTAAAGTCGTTCAGTAAGAGTAAGGGTGCTTACATAAAGAAGCAGGTTACCGGTACGGGCGAGTCGGTACCGATCGGTGCAGGTATTCATTTCTATGTTATCTTATGCGCACTGCAAGTACGTAGTAATCGATAACGATCGAATCGATACGATTCGATAAATCCGACTTTACGATTGGTTAGAAACTCATTTTATCGAGAATAACTGTCAGATTTATCGAATCGTATCGAATCGAGTGCTACGTACTTGCACTGCAGCTCGCATAAAAAGAAGCAGGTTTAAACAATGATATAATAAACTATAGATACGTTGTCCGCACTCTAAAATGACAACATGAAATGAAGCCAATTGACCACATCGCGCTTAGTTACGCACCAACCTGTCGCGCGACGCTACGTTTGTTTATAATTTAATCAATCCTGTGACGTGACTGAAGATGTATATTTATCTCCCTCTCGCAACAGGCATCCCGCCGTTCGGTGTCATATTTTCTTTCTCTTTCTTCACGCTTATAAGTAGTTCTAGTATTTTCGCCGTTTTTAAGCGCCGCGATGTTGGTTCATGACGTGTCTATATATAATACGTCATTGGGTTTAAACTATATGCAAGTGAACCCTGCACCGGTACCGGCTCGCCTGTACTGGAAACCTGCTTCTCTAAGTAACCACCCTAAGTCTGAAGTGGCGCCAGTGACTGAAAAGTTCTGGTAATCGGTTGTCGTGATATGAGCATGCAATGCGGAGGAATGAGGAAAATGTCGTCGCTGAGGAAAGTTTTAAGTAGGTATGCTTGTGGATGGCTTTAGGAGTAAAGAAAGACCAAAGAAACGATGGATGGACTGTGTGAAGGATGATATGGTTAGAAAGGAGGTGTCTGATGAGATGACGAGTACCTAATAGAGAAGTATGGAAGAAGAAGACTCCAAATTAATTGGGATAAAGGCAGGAAAATGATGATACGTCGCCAACAGGGAATAATGCAAGAAATTCAAAACTTTTTTTATTCCTTAACCTCTGCGCAGTGCTGCGCGCGAGCTGTCAAAACTCCCAACCGCGCTGTGTCAACAATTATAGCCAATTTTTGACACATTTTCCGCCCCTTTCGATAAAGACACCTGTAGTTCAGAAACTACAAGTCCTAGAGCAATTTCAATACTACTGTTGTCAAGCTGATTAAATTAGGAATCTACTTAAAAAAACCTTATATAAACCTTGTAAAACTTTTTTTATTCCTTAAAAAAATACCTTGTATTATGCCCGTATAAACACAGCTGTGGTACACTTGTTTAACTTCCTATTACAATACTTATTTTACAATTTAATATTTTATGCAGGTAGCGTGTTTTTCGTGAAACGGAACGCAAATTCAAAAGGCATCGTCGCCGGTAGTGACATCAAACGCTTTGTGTCAAAGAAACATTTGAAAACTACTTAAAGTTTCACGAAGATGTTATTATAATATTGTCATTGCATTGTTTGCTTGAATAAAACATATACATTTAGTAAAATTATTATATTAGGGGTAAAAAATAAGATGTAAACAAGGCAGATAGAGGGTCGATCGGGAAGTGATGTCAACCGCTTTGACAGGAATGGCCGCGACGCGACAGTCATGGACGTTTGAAATTTTGAATTTGAACTGTCCTAGAAAATTGTAATAGTTGTTCTTGGGTTGATAGTATTGTGCTTTATTGATTTATGTGAAGAAAAAAATACATGCCTATTCCCTATTAAAGTACCTATTTTATTCCTCGATATTCTTGGGCCAGCAAACATTGCCTGGCTGGTCAACTGACCAGCCAGCACAACACAACCCGCCGGTACAACTGTAGGCTGTGGTCTCATCAGACTTAGCGCATCTGTACCTATCTTAGACGTAGCTGTACCTGTAATTCAATATTCTGTCGCTCCCTTGCCAAGCGACCCAATCTCCGGCTCCGCAATTTCCTTATTTGCTGAAGGAGTTTCTTGATTTCCTATTCTGAAGTGGGCTGTACATTTCCTACCTGACATTTGCTATGACAAAATATCGGATTGTAACTGTTTCAATGCAAGCAGAATTGGCATTAATCACATTAACCACCACTGTTGCACTTGATCATTCCTGTCTTCGTCTCGTTTTACTTGGGGCGCCGCAACACATTTTCCTCTTCAATTCTGCTCTGCGATCTCAATCCCCCTTTTGTTTGGTCTTCCTCTCCCGCTCCATCCATCGTCGTTTTCATTCATCACTCTTTTAGTCTCATGCGTTTCATCCATCCTTAGGACATCACATCACATAGGTACCAAGCCAAACGGCTTCCTTACAACTTTTCAAGTTTCTCTTTTTTTTAATCCGTCTTTGTCACGTCTCAGAGTCGCAGTATTTCGATCTATCCATCTTGAGGGACTAACTATTTTGTTTGCATTTCCACAAATTGAAAGTAGGTCCGTATACTTTATAATAAGTAGGTTAAATAATACATGGTCCTCTATAAATAAGCGTTTACAAATAGCACGTGGTAAACCGCTTTGTATTACGACTTGATTAATTGGTTTAGCTAGTAAATCTCTTTGACTAGTTTGTTTGAAATTGTGGGGAACGTTCTTAATTGCGTCAAGTTGTGAATTGTGATCGGATGGTGTTGCAGGTCGTTCTGAGGGCTTCTTTACGGCTTTTAATTTTACAAACGAGCTTTATGAATATTGAAGGAAATTAGGTATTTTATTTTTATGCTATGCCTGTAACGGTAGCAAGACTGGTAAAAGACATCATCATCAGTTTATAATAGTAGAAGTGCAATAGGTACTTGAAATAGGCCTGTCTCGCTGTCTTTTCTGTCGCTATTTCAACTCAAACGTCTGCTATGCTCAAAAGGGATTAAAGCCCGCTGTAAAATAGAGTTTACTAGGATACAAACGTATGCATAATATTTATTTATAGATCTATCTGGAGTTCTGGACACGTGTTCGTTGACATTTATTCCCGTATCCACAGACCTACCTGCTTACTCTTTTAAATTCAAATATTATCTAGTTAGACCTGCTATTTCGTCTCTCATGTTTTATTGAGCTCAGAGTATACTGGTTTTGGAAACCTCTGACCACAATGTTCAATTTGTTCGCCGTCAATCAGTCTTTCTATAACTGAACCTTTCTCCACTATTGTTATTTCGACATTCTCTAATCCGAAACACTTTAACATAATCGCATTACCAGCCGTCTAGCCCGCCATAAACTTTCATCGATGAATTTGATAAACATCAGACTGAATACATATTTTTGGAATAGGTATAGAGCTCCTATTGTTTGGCAGTGAAAGCCAGATGGAGGTAGGTATACGAGTTTGATATTGTCGTCTCTTTCAAGAACAGAGATGAATACTCTAGCCCCGGTATTAGATTTCACCCTTCAATATGAGTTGAAACAGACATTATGTATGTTGAATGTTCCACCCTTACGTTACGACCGATTTCGCTGAATTTTGGAAAGAAAGCTCATCGAGTGGGGTATCGAATCTAAACATTTGGAATCCGAGTAGCGTGCAAAATAGAGTTAGTAACTTTGTTTTGCTAACAATTTTTAAAGAATTCGATTATGCTCTGCTAAAAACATTGTTTTCCAGTGTGGTTTTGTAACAACATAGTGTCGATGATGTTACTTGCACGTTGTTCTTCGTAGTATAAATTACGCTTTGGAATGGGCTACAGCAGTCCTTTCGCAGTTATTACCTATGCCTTGTGGATGTACCTACCTACTGTAGCTTCATCTTTTTGTTTTTGCCTGATACTTTGACACCACTAAACTAATCTTTTTCAAATTAATACTTTGAGTTGGAGTTGAAACTGGAGCAAAAAACATTGTTTTCGGAGATGTGATATGCATCTGGGCTGTCCTAACTTCAGAGGGCTAATTCACGTAATTTTATGACGCGCCGATGAAGTTGTAGTGCAGTTGCAGTTTAGTTCAAGTTCGAGTGATAAACGGTATTCTTGTAATCTTTGAACTGCGCGTAAGCTGCGCGTGAACTGCACGTCAACTCTACGACAACCAAACTCAACCAAACTTACTTATGGTGTGGCCATATGAGAGAAAAAATATTACTTATTATATAATCGAATAGAATCGATTACAATTTCAATGAATACGACGTTATTAAAATATTAAAATAATACCCCAGTAAAGATTTTAGTGCTTTTTCTTATTAGTAGAATACCGATCATGTTGCGTTCCGAATCACGCACCAAAGACGCGCAACAGTAGAATGCCGTTATTGCGCTCGCGTGACGCAAACTTGACGCGAGCGTGTCTGACAGCGGTCGGTAGAGAATACGAAAAGCGTTGTTTTGATCGAAACTTAACTGCAACTGCACTGCAACAGCACTTCTTTAGTTACGTGAATTAGCCTACTGACCTTAATCTGTACCTACCCAACTTTAGAAAAGAACCTTATTGGAGCAAAAGCACTTATAAAGCTCTTGATAAAAAGCGCAACACACTTGAAGCACTAAACTGGCAATTTGCCGAGAAAATCGCTCTCCAGTCCTCACAATCAATAAGTGAAAATTGGCGTGAAGAATTTATCCACTCAATTTTATAATAGGCAAGCTGTCACCGCTTAAACTCACCATATGGTCGCAACCCACGCGTGGCAGTGGCCGTGGACTTATTGGAGCTAATATTACGACACTGCTTGGATACTTAGATTTTATTATTTGCCATATTAATTTGCGTGGGAGGCCCTTACTACTCTTTGAGGAAACATTTGCATTGAGTGTCTTTGGTGGTTAATGTTGCTTGTTTTACAACGATAAAGTCCCTCGCCTAAAGAAGGCTTGAACTAATGATATACTGATGTATGGACAATTTATTTCTTGTTGGTTTTTTTCCACAAAAATTGAACAGCACAGTAACTCACCCAATGCCCAACCCTACCCAACCCAATGCTGGGTTAATCTTGCCGTTGTAAGTACTATCGGGGTCTTTTCCGCCTGACCATTTTAATTTTTTTTCGCTTAAATCATGCGGAGGCGTTTGGGCCTATTATGAAAGCGTCAACTTTGGCGCGCAAAATAACAATAACTCTCGTTTGGCGTGCGTCGTCAATGCGCTCGGCCGATTCGATATATTTTCATTCATTTTTTCTACACAAAGTCAAGGGGGCGGGGCTAGAGAGCGTTTTTATGTTGCGAGTGCAAGCAAAAATGAGCTTAGTGGTGGTCAGGCGGGAGTGTCCTCGATAGTACATAAGCTATATATTTTAATTTGTGTGTATATTTTTTAATTTTGCGTGCAATAAAGAATAAGAATAACTCGCTAAAATCAGTTCTTGAAACCATTCCTCTCAGTGCTATTCGAATGGTGTACTTATGTGGTCTTATAATTATGTAAAGATGAAACTTTCGCTTGACTTAATGCATCTGATCTTTGCATTCACAAGCCTATCATTGTCGCAATTGCATCAATAATTCGATGCTTCATCGCGCATTGACAACACTCGGTCGCATATTGCGACAGCTGCATCAATCAATGTTGCATCGTTTTCACAATCATATTCATAAAATCAGACGTCTAGGCGAACAACGATTTGTCACCGTTATTTATTCCACCTACCCGGGTGTGCTTCCCAATAATCTAATCTATATCTAACTAATTACAAATTCATGAGAGAAAAGTTTAAGAGAAACCTGCGCCAACTTGATCGAACAGAATAACTTTTGAAACTAGGATATTCTTTGAACCTTTGCGGTGTTTCGAGTGTTTCGACAGCATCCAAAATTGCATATTGATAGACATTTTCGAGCAGTCCCTGGCGCCAAAATCCAGTATCCGCTAGTGTAGACCTAAACTAAGCCTAGCTAGTTACATCTCAGCGTTACCTTGACCCACTGGCTCTCGTTTGTCGATTCTTTATACTTGTGGAGTTGTGACTGTATACGGTTCTGGGTACACAAAGTTAGTCATAAATGTGTACAGTTTGTTAATTTTCCTTGTATGAGACTTTAGGAATTGTGGTTAGATGTTTTGGTGTAGTTTGTTCGTAGAAATGGTATCCCTCTATTAAAATGTTGTTATTGTTGTTTTTCCTATGATAAAAAACTTACCCAAAGAGATTAATTTGCACCAACTCTGCAGCCTTAAATTTTCTTAAGAGTTGCGAAAAGTCCTTTCTAAACTTACTAAACTTTTAAACATAAAAAACTCATCATCACGTCTTTATTTCCCGAATGGTGTGTTTTCGAAGTTTTGGCACATTCGCCAAACTTTTGAAAGGTTAGACAGAGGTGTATCTATTGTCGTTTAGCCACATTCGCCAGTTACACAAACATTTCAAATTCGTTCCAAAACTTACCCTCGTCTACACCACTACACCCCATTCCAATATCAATCTGCAGACATTTAGCATCCGTTTGTCCGTTTCGTAATCATCTTGGACAAACACAATCAGTCCCCAAGGCTAGACCATGGGGGTTGAAATGCCGCGCCCTTTCCGCCACTCCCCCAGGTGAATGGGGGAGATAGAAGGGTGATTTGTAAAAGTCACGAATGTGGAAAAAATATGGAGTCATTTCTGGAATGTTGTGTGCCTTGATAAGGATGTTTTATTTTGTTAAGTGGTTGATAATGATAGGGTAAAAGGGTGTTTGAGTTTGAAATGTTTTTTGGAGCTTTAAGGTCCCTGTTTGCAGGCTCTTAAGATTTGGTTTTGAAAATATAACGTCTCATCACGCCTGTAATTTCCGAAAGGCTAGGCAAAGGTTTTGATAATGATGAAGTTCCACAAATGCTTTTCGTTTTGAAGTCATAACATTGAACGAACAGTAGATAAGTCGTGGGTTCAAACCCAGACAGGCGCATTACTTTGTGTAATTTATTTCATTACCACTGCTCTCAAAACGGTGAAGGAAAACACCGTGATGAAACTGGCATGTCCTAGAACCAAAAAAATTGAAGACATGTGACATCAACCAATCCGCACTGGTCCCGCGTGGTGGATTATAGCCCATTCCCTCTCGTAGAGAGGAGGCCTGTGTCCCAGCAGTGAGACACACAGTTAATAGGCTGATGATGATGATGAAAATTGAACGAGCTTTCTGCAGTGTTTGGAAGATTTGAGCTTTGGTTGGGTCATTTGGTTTCACGCTAAATGGTTGCAAGAGTGAATTGCCTAAAAGTAGAATAAGAAACGACACAAACACTCCTCTCATAACAAAATACGTAGTTTCCATAATAAAGCCATAGCTTATAGCAACAAATACGTGACATACAGTTACAAACATACAATTTCATAATACGCTAGACACTACTGACATACATCAAGATTAAAATCGAAAGGTCAGACAAAAACAAAGTACATACTCTCGTACTATGTCAGTACACAAAAAAACTATGAATGAATGCTGCGTTGGCCGGACGGATTGCGTGCGCGCACCTAATATGGCGAACGCTTATCTGCTCGGGGCATACCTTAGCTGGCATTACGGTTTGGCTTTAGATGATCGAGGATTGGTTATTGAAGAGATGTGTCGGTTTTTGGGTTGAATTTATTGGCTAGATCGAATCAATTTTCAACCAAATTCATTCGGAAGTTAGTCCAAAAAAGGTCGTTTAAAATTAACGGGATGTCAACAGTACACCAAATGGACAGAATCCATCGCCACTTTTTTTTTTCGGATGGAAAATCATCAAATGACTCCTCTCGCTCTGGGCGGAGCAGGAGGGAGTGTCAGACTTTTTACTGACTAAAACCCATCCATGTTCCTTCATCGCCCTTTGTGTTCCGGGGTCACGTATCTCTTTCGAACAGTCCCGCAACCCCGGAAATTATATATAAATATGTACTTAATACATTATATAGGTATATAATACATTAAGGAGTAACATACCTATATACGTACGGTCGAACAAGCTATTTGGTTTACAGCTTAACCAACAAATTACATTGTAAAACGTAAACCAAATAGCTTTTTCGACTGTACCTTGTCAGATTTTCCACCGAATTTATTGATGATAGCTGACGTCCCGCGGTTTCACCCGCGTAGTTCCCGTTCCCGTGGGAGTACGGGAATAAAATATAGCCTATAGCACTCACGAATAATGTAGCTTTCTACCAGTGAAACAATTTTTAAAATTGGTTCATTACTTCCGGAGATTACCCCCTACATACAAACTTACAAACAAATGTTACCTCTTTATAATATTAGTATAGATGTATTCGGAAGTCTGTCGAAAATTGATAAGGATCTAAGATTGATGATGTGTGTAATAATGAAGATTTGGGATTGTTCGAGGTATGGAAGCGTGGGCTATCCATTCATGGCGTCAAGAATTTATTGCTACTACGGCATTAGATGATTCAAATAATTCGATTTCGCTGGCAGAGTGTTGGCAACTTGGCATACTAGGGTCCGTAACCCCCACAGCACAGCAAATAAATTACTGTTTCCGGGCAGTGTTGTAAGAGAAAGTAATTGTCAATCATGGGTGACAGTAATTTCAGCCACATGGGGATGCTGAGAACGAGTTAATTAGAAACTGCACGAAATAGGCTGACATTTTGCTTTGGTTGGTCAATATTTAACAGCACATACATAATTCCTGAAGGGTTAGTGTACACCACATTAGTACACCCACATTTCGCCAGTTATGTTTAACTCACATGAAATAGGGGGCGAGCTTAAGGTGGATGCTAAAGGGTAGCCCGCGAAATTCAAATTTTCTTACGTTTTTTGCAATTTGCAGGCCAGTGCTAGGTTGTATGTTGATTAAAATTTTGTTTGCGACTGTAAGACGTATGTAGTTACAGAATTATATTCATCAAAATCATCAATACAACCCTCAAAGTTCATAAAGGTGGAAAAATTACTTTTCCAAGGTCAAAATCATTCTTGCACCTTTATGAACTTGGAGGGTTGTATTGATGATTTTGGTGATTATAATTGTGTTACTACATACGTCTTACAGTCGCAAACAATATTTTAATCAACATACAACCTAGCACTGGCCTGCAAATTGCAAAAAACGTAAGAAAATTTGAATTTCGCGGGCTACCCTTGAGCATCCACCTTAATGCCGGGCACAGATCTAATAGGCACCGTGGCTACCGGGCCTGTGGGCTATGGGCTAGCTCGCCGTCCGTCCGTCTCATGACGACAGGCCGTGTCGACAAGCAGGAGTGTTCCACGCGCGACACAAAGAGAGTCAGCAAAAAGGAAGGGGTCCGCAAGGACCGATGCCTGCCGGGGTTGCGGGACTGTTCGAAAGAGATACCGTGGCCTCGGAAAACAAAGGGCAAAGAAGGAACATCGGATGGGTTTTAGTCAGTAAAAGTCTCCCTCCTGCTCCGCCCAGAGCGGGAGGAGTCATTTGACGATTTCCCATCCGAAAAAAAAAGGCTGTGTACTAAGAAATTCTTGGTGGAAAAACTCAATAACACTTTGCCCGACCTGGGAATCGAACCCAAAACCACATGTTCAGCTGTAGTCGTGCTTGCGACCACTTGATCAACGAGGCAGTCCTCAGTCTCGGTAATTAACAATATTGGAGTATTACATGTACACATATATTTACTTTCAAAGTTAAAATTTTCAAAAACCCTTTATCATCACGTCCAGCGCCAAATACCTAGCATACCATACTGCGCACAAAGAGACCCTTATCTCCAGAGAATGCGAACGAACAACAGGCGTTGTCAGTGAAAGTTGCAGATAAGCGCCCGTTGTGTACTATTGCATTGTTTGCTCTCGAACTTTCTGCCGCACCTACGAAACTTTGTGCACCGTAATTATGCATAGTTGGGATAAGATAACGTCAGGATAAAAGGTAATTGTAGGTTGGTTGTAAACAACTAGAGATCTAGCAGAAGAAAGGTCGTAAAAAATTGCAGTGAGACACTAAGACCCGAGATCACTGCAATTATCACTAATACCTACACTACTTACTAATACATAATTTACTCAAAAAAATACCATGTTTTGTAGATAAAGGGTGTACAAAACCTCTTAACGAAGCTGAAAGGCACTTGTTTTCCTCGTCATTGCGATATTTTTTTTGTTCTACACCATACCTGAGAACCTTCTAGTTACGGAGATATTTGGGGTTAAACGATTATTACTAGCTGACGTCCCGCGGTTTCACCCGCGTAGTTCCCGTTCCCGTGGGAGTACGGGAATAAAATATAGCCTATAGCACACACGAATAATGTAGCTTTCTACCAGAGAAACAATTTTTAGAATTGGTTCATTACTTCCGGAGATTAGCCCCTACTTACATACAAACTTACAAACAAATGTTACCTCTTTATAATATTAGTATAGATTAATTGGTTATATTATTCAAACTTAAAAAATAAAAACAAGTTTTTATTGTAAGATTTTCACTTTAAACACCTCCACGACCCCCGTACTATTCAATCCATCAATCAGAAAAGTGTTTTGAGTGAGTTACATTGAGTTCTACCACAAAACATGATTTTTCACCCCAAAATAAAAACTCGTTTCCCAGCAATATTATTGCGTAATCAAACTAAGTAATAGTTTGATGTACAGAATGCTCGGTTGACGGCTTCGTGATGAGGTTGTTTACACCCTGTATATGCCTAGTTAGAAACTTTTACCGACACCAACCATTTGTTTATTCCAAGTAGATTGTCTTGTTGTTCTATTTGTCCTACCTCTTGTAAGGATATTTAAATGTACAGATGCCAGTACATCAAAGTACCTGAAACTGTCAAACTTTCCCAATTAACCTTGACCCTGATGCTTTGGCGATAAAGTTGAAAATCTATTACTTAAAGGAATTTGACAGATTATAGTACATCAAGCTACACAATCTGTACAAGACTCAAACACTATTTCGGGAAATTATATGAAAAAAAAAGGTAGACGAGAGGAAACGACTGATCCAGGCTGTCCTTAGGCTATTTCGCTATAATTATGTATCATCTGTATACGTGTATGTTATGTTCTTAAACTTTAAAGTTCAAAGCTTATGTTAATGTCTTCTTTCATGTGAGTGAAACGAAATGGCATTTCATAATTTATGAAGCTTCGAGGAGCAGAATAAATGTCAAGACATACAGGGTGTAAAAGACCTCATCACGAAGCCGTCAACCATGCATTCTGTACATCATACTGTAACTTTTCGCAAAAATAATTGCTGTGAAACGACTTTTTTTTGGGGTGAAAAATCACGTTTTGTGGTAGAACTCAATGTAACGCACTCAAAACATTGTGCTGATGGATGGATTGAATAGTACGGGGGTCGTGGAGGTGTTTGAAGTAAAAATATTACATTAACAAGTTGTGTTTAAAAAAAAACTTGTCAAAAAGTTGGAACTTGACCCCCAATATCTCCGTAACTAAAAGGTTCCCAGGTATGGTGTACAACAAAAAAATGATCGCAATGACTAGGAGAACAAGTGCCTTTCGGCTTCGTTAAGAAGTGTTTTACACCCTTTATTAAAGTGCCTCGACCAGCGACTTGAGAGTTTGTCAAAAATAAGCCAACGGGGACTGGGGATGGTTGTAAGATTCAGATTTCTTTGACAATGAAACTGATAATGCTTTTAGTAAAATTGTTACTGATATTATAAAAGAGCTGAGGGAAGCTTAGAGGTTTTACACACTTATTCGGCTCGGTACATTTGAATCGGCCGCAGTTTTTACAAGATAGCCGACTCTTAGCAAATATTAGTAATTGGTTACTTGCGTATAGGATCTATTAACTCTGAATCGTGTTCGCAACCATTCCACCCCTACTGGAGCAATCGAAAAGGGCACACGTCATAAGTCGGTGGAGACCTAATCTTATTATAATCGCCACCGTGATCACTATTAAATAGTTTCTTAAATCCTACACTCTATTGTCCTCAGGTTTCTCGTCTGGTGATCCTCCATGAAGAAGCCGAAGATGGCAACGCTATGCCCGACTTGGCGAGGCCGGTGCAAGCCGTGTCTCTTGCCGTCAACAATCTGGTCAAGGTGAGTGGTTCAAAATATCAAAGTCAAATTTATTCAAATTAGAGTGAGAATCAGCATTTTTTGAACGTTTATTCATAGCTTTCCTTTAAAAGTAGCTCAGAAGCTCTACACTGTTGAATACTTTTTAGGGGAATTTGTAGTGACGTTTCATCTTTTAGCCAGAGTAAAAGGCTTGCAATTGGTTGCGAATCGCAGTTGCGAAAACGACCTGAGGGCTCCATCCCTTTTAAGTAATGCGACATGTTGACTTCAAATTATAAAGGTCAGGACATTCTGGAGACGACGGCAGAACGTAAAACACGTTGGTAAAGCCGCCCAAAACAGCCCAAGTTGTCGCTAAGGTTTTCGGTCTGCAGCGGCCATCGAAATTGTACCTTAAGAAAAAGACCAAGAAGTATTCCGATTTTTTTCCATAAAAATAATGTAATTGCACTGATGCTGAAGCATCTTGGAATAACAATCACCCCTTACATTCCTATGTTACCCATGAAAACCTTTACACCATATTTACATTCGCAGGTCGGCCACGAAACCATCGAGTCTTCCGAAGACTCAGTCCTCAGACACGACATGCCAAGCGCTCTACACCGCGTGGAGACAGCAGCGACCCTCCTGCAGCAGGCCTCCGACATGCTGCGATCCGACCCGTACTCAGGACCTGCAAGGTAATATTTTCCTTATTGTAGGAGTGATAGAGCTTTAAATAAGGTGTTTAGCGCTGACAGGTTAATTAAGGTTTGTGACCGTGCAAGAACTGAATATTGGAGTGTCGATGTAGATTGACCGATGGTGATTTAGGTGGCCGACATTACTATCATCTTGCTAAGAGCCAGTATGAGACTGGCACAAGCAGAAAGAGACCTATGGCCAGCAGTGGACAAGGTGGCAGTGAGAGAGTCTGTTTGTGATCATCATCATAGTAGTAAACTCCGTAGCTATTTTTTACCGCCACGCAGCTTCCTAGCCCCACTAGGTATCTTTCATCGATCTTTTTCTCTTCTTCTTTTGAATTTTTATGGGATTCTGACTTGGCTTTACATGCCGTCGAGAAATAACTCTCAGACGTGCTGGTTTCCTCACGATGTTTTTCCTTCACCGAAGCAAGTCTTTCATCTATAAAAATAACGGAAATAATATTAAAATGGGATGACCACGAAACAATCGGGCCAATACTGTAATTTTCCACAGTGGAATGCTCATCATAAATACCGCAAAAATAAACATCAGCATTTCTCAAGCTTCCGCAGCTGTTACAAAACCAATAACAGTTCAAGAGATCAATACTGCAAAGCTGTGCAGGTCATTTACCTTCACAAATAAATCTTTTACAACTACACTTTTGCATGACAGTACCTATAACCTTAAACATTTAAAAATATTTTTCTCTACATTTTGCTCGCGGCTTCACCCATTTTGAAATTGGAAATTATCCTATGGGAACGTACTACCAGAATAAACGTACTTATAACATAACATCACGCCTCTAATCCCCGATGGGTAGGCAGAGGTGTAAGTACTATAATAGTAAATAGAGATTTCGCCAGTTGTGTTCAAGTCTCCATGTAACAGGGGGTGAGCCTATTACCATCAATCGGGCACAAATCCAAACTCCACGGAGTCTGCTGCTACTGAGAAATTCCTGATGGAAAATCCCAATTACACGTTGTCCGACCTGGTAATCGAACCCAGGACCTCAGTCGCGCTTGCGTGGTTGCTAGACCAACGAGGCAGACTTAACGTTCACTTCGTCCGAATCTAGGTCCTGGTATATCACACACATGGCACACAGATGTGTGCCAAATGTCATAGGAATGAGATCATCCATTAAAGCCCCAAATACACAGGTTAGTAACTTCCACGTGTCATGCAAGTAGTTTGCATACCATTGAGCTACAACAACTGGAGAATGTTATAATGGCTTCTTCTTCTTCTTTGCGTGTCGATAACTCAAATAATACCCGACCAGTATGTAGCCACTTGCACAGCTCTCTCATTGGCTTCGTTTAAATCCTGGAAGGTGCAGGTGGCTGTGCAGGATGGGCAAGAAAGGAGGTGGGGCATATCCTGCAGAGGGGCTCCACCCTGACATCGTATTTGGGATGGTTATAATGGCAAGCCTGCTACTTGCATGCTCTTATGCAAGTTACTGGCGTGAAATGGTAACTGACAGACAGACAGACCGACAGATACCATCGCTTTTATAATATTAGTAAGTTTCGTCTTTCCGTTTTCGTCATACTAGGTACGGAAAGCCCGAAGGTTCCTCCATACTCGGCCATGATGTCAATGAATATTGACGCTAGTCTCTTCACCTTTGAGTCGGACAATGTGAGTGTTAGGGAGCTGAAACTGAGTGTTGTTTGTAGGAAGAAGCTGATCGAAGGCTCCCGCGGGATCCTGCAGGGGACCTCCGCGTTGCTGCTGTGCTTCGACGAGTCCGAGGTCCGGAAGATTGTGAAGGAGTGTAAAAAAGTAAGTGATTTTTTGTTACTCTCTAGCTCGTGTGGCTATAGATACCGTATTAATATTGTGAGTATTTTCCTATTAAGAAAATGCGGAGCTTTTATCTATAACTTTTCAGTAAGATATGATTGTGATGCAAATTTTTGTTTTCATTTGAAATTCAAAAAGTAGTGGCGATTTTATTTTAATTGTGGGATGTCCGAAATTTTTGTTGACAGAACTGCAACATTATTTCTGCAGAGTAAAATGTCCCCATCACGACAGGCAGTAATTAATTAAACTTACAAATATAAATTAATTTAACGCACTAAATTGATGTACATTGCGCCACATCAGACTTGTACAAATTGCAATTATTTTCATATTTCTATGTGAAAATGAAAGTAGCAATTACTATTCGTTTTTACATAATAATTCGCTATCTAATGGATGACTGCAGACGCATTGTTTGCGCCGTGGGAATTATAGGTACTGCATGCGGTTTTATAAGGAAAAAACAATGGGAAAATATTAGAAATTCCTCGAGTTAGTAGTTACGTGCGATTTAGAAAGTTATTTTAAGTAAACATATAACTTAGGCCTGTCGGTCGGTTGCAATAACAATGCTTGCGAGAAACGCCTTGTGTTACTCGCAAGCATCATTATTGCAACCGAATGTATTCGTTATTAATTAGTAATCGAAAGTTATCGATTTTGTCGTTATCTCTGTCGAGACTGCCGGCCCTGAAAGGCTACTCTGGTTTGACCAGAGCTATGTTATTTAATTTGTCCAGCTACGAAACTGTCCAGCTGAGAATCTGTCCTGTTGCGAATCTCTCCAGTTGCTACGGAGCCTTTCTAACGATTAAATAAAACTCTCAACTAGGAGATTTAATACTCATTGTAATGCCAGAAGTTAGGTGAACGGACCGAACCGTATGGAGTGTAATTGGCCAGAAACGTAAAAAGTTTACTCTTTCAAAAACTTATTTTAACATGATGTGTGTATTGTATTTCAGGTGCTAGACTACCTAGGTGTGGCGGAGGTCATCGACACCATGGAGGACTTGGTGCAGTTCCTCAGAGACATCTCGCCTGCACTCTCCAGAGCTGCCAGAGAGGTAAAGATTATGAATATTACAGGGTGTAAACAACCTCAAGACGAAGCCGTCAACCAGGCATTCTGTGCATCAAACTAAGTACAAAAATTGTTGCTAGGAAACTACTTTTTTTTTTGGGGTGAAAAATCATGTTTTGTGGTAGAACTCAGTGTAACGCACTCAAAACATTGTGCTGATGGATGGATTGAATAGTACGGGGGTCGTAGAGGTGTTTAAAGTAAAAATCTTACAACAAATATTTGTACCTATTTTAAAAAAAAAAAATGTCAAAAAGTTGGAACTTTGACCCCCAATGTCTACGTAACTAGAAGGTTCCCAGGTATGATGTAGAACAAAAAATTATCGTAATTCCGGGGAGAACAAGCGCCTTTCGGCTTTGTTAAGAGGTGTTTTACACCCTTTATTCTACAATGATTGTACTGGTCAACTATGTAGTGTTAAAGTACTTCAAGGCGATGGTCCAGACTGCCATTCGAAGAACTGCAATAGTCGTGACTGTTACTCAGAAGCCTGAAAAGTCTGACAACCAGTCTCACTGAGTACCCAATAAGTAGGCTGTGGAGGTCAGGTTAAACTGAAAGCCAACCCCTAAATATTTGGGACCAGGCTAGACATATTATTATGATGAGTACTTTCTTTTTTTCCGATTTTATTAACTTCGTCGTCATCATCTCTAGGTTGCAGCCCGTGCAGCTGAGTTGACCCATCCACCGCACGCAGACACCCTGAACCGCTGTCTCGAGAGCGTCAAACAACTGGCGCCGGTGCTTATATGCTCCATGAAGATCTACATCCACATCCTCACTGAAGGTAAGCTGTTCCATCAGAATTGACTCCCTCCACCTCCCGCGGGCACCCAGTTACCAAAAGTCATTAAGAGAAGTAACTAAAAGTATAATCAGCATCACATGATATTATAGCCTCACGCGTTAATTCCCCAAAGTGTTAAAGAATTTGATAGGCCTCTCTTTTTTATGCCCATAATTTTTGTTCTTTTATTCTAAATGTATACAATTTCGATTGCAGGAGGCAAAGGTATGGAGGAAGCAGCAGAGAATAGAAACTATCTGGCGCAGAGAATGGCGGATGAAATACATGAGATCATTCGGTTAGTTGACATAACGAAACACTATTCAGGTCCTAGGCCAAATTGTCTGTTGAAGATCAACTTACGCGGTTGTTATTATTTAGCGTCTAGCCCCTCGCTTATTTACATCGATATTACTTCATCTCTTTAAAAAAACAATCGGGGCAGTCTTTTGGGTCTGCCGATAGAAGTGAAAAGAAAAAGTACACAGGCCCCTTCAAACTCAAACTCAAACTCAAAGCATTTATTTCAATTAGACCATTACGGCACTTTTGAAAGTCAAAAATACAAAAAAGAAAATCAAAGCTACAGTCCCAGTCACAAGGCATAATAACTTGAGAAAGTACTGTAGTTGCCCATTCCCTAGCGTAGATCTCTATGGAGAAGAATGGGCAAGAAACTCCATGGACACTCTTTTAAAATCAAAATATTGTTACAAAATCTTGGTTACATCATTAATTTTGAGATTATACATAAATGTGAGAACGATGTAGAAAGACGTGCACACTAAGAGCATCCAGAGTGAAAGATTATATTAAAAATGTATGAATAAAGTAATTAAAATGAACCTTGGCAGCTAAGAGATGACCAGTCCCAACTGACAGCGCCCGTTCACAGACATGACGCATGTACCGGCGCCATTCAACTCAACCATATTGAAGGGAACTAAATGACCCGACACACCCGCCACCATCAGCGAGACATTTAAGTGAGCATGACATTCTCTCAGTCACCAAGGCATATTCAAGTCAATGAAAGATAAATAAATGTAAATGGTGGCTGAACAGTACAAAGTACTCACACATGTGCTATGCAATTATATAATACTAAGAACTGGAATCTATACAATGCAAGTATATTTTTACAATCTTCTGCAGCTTCCACAATACATTAACATGGGAATCAATTCTTCATCTTCTTCTTTACGTGTCGATGGACTCAAATAATGCCCGACCAGTACAAACAATTGGTTTGCCCCCCCACCTATGGTTGTGGAGCAGGACCAGCATTTAGCCAAGCATTTTTATCATCAATGTAATCCCCCAAATTATAATATGCTTGCCTACATAGTGTGCGTTTTATACAAGATTTAAATTTCGTCTCATTCAGTTGAAGAATGTGGGGAGGTATTTTATTGTAACATTTCAAACAGTACCCCATGAAAGATGAATCCACTTTAGCAAGCCTGAAACCTGGCTGAACTAGTTGGTCCCTATTTCTAGTGTTATAGTGGTGTCTGTCCCCTCTCTTACTGAATAAATGCCGATTTTTTCTAACGTACATGATGTTTTCATAGATGTATTGACAAGGTACTGTCATGATATTAATTTCCTTAAACAGTTCTCTTAGAGAATCGCGTCTACGTAATTCATAAATGGCTCTGATGGCTCTTTTCTGCAGAATAAATATAGACTCGATGTCTGCAGCCCGTCCCCATAGTAAAATACCGTATGACATAATACTATGAAAAAAACTAAAATAGACCAGCCTCGCGGTATCAACATCAGTAAATTGACGGATTTTTCTAACAGCATATGCTGCTGAGCTTAGCCGTCCTGCAAGAGATGTTAGATGAGGACCCCATTGTAACCTTGAGTCGAGCGTGATTCCCAAGAAAACCGTTTTATCGACAAATTCTAGTTTCTCTTGATTCAATATTATGTCACAATCACTACTGCGACCCCCGCATGCCTATGTGGTGCTACGCCGTAGCGGATCGCCTACGAGTGCTACGAAGCGTGACCGCACGTTACGTCAAGTGACGATGGGTTCAATGTTTTTTCTTCACCCAAAAAGTGCTCAACGCGCCTAAAGAAGTTTTCACTTAAAAAAAAAAACTTCTCTATATTAGCCAAATCAAAATAACAACCTTCCACAGTTCATTAAGTTACAAATAAGCAGTAGATGAAGCGTAGCGTAAAAAAGGAGCAAGAAGCAAAAACAAAACCAACCGTGTACGTTCGAACAAGCTATTTGGTTTACAGTTTAAACCTCAAATTACATTGTAAAATGTGAACCAAATAGCTTGTTCGACCATACACTACAGGGCAGAGTCATCTATGAATCTTCACCTGAAAAGGTTTTCCTTGCTTCGGCCAACTTGTGTCCGAAAGCTATATCACTTAGGGCCAAGTTCACCGAAAAGATAACAGTCTGATTATCTAAAAACAGCTGTTTAAAACACATTTTTGAACATGAAAATGTGTTTTAAACAGCTGTTTTTAGATAATCAGACTGTTATCTTTTCAGTGAACTTGGCCCTTAGTATACCAGTCTAACCGAGGATACTCATGTTACTCAGGAATTAAGTTGTGCACGAAGAGACTCATGTTACTCAGGAATAAAGTTGTGCAGGTCAGATGAGATAAAATAATGATATTCAGTTGCATCTGGTTAGACTTAAAACCGACTCTCACATAGTTGTGAAAAGGGTAGGCAGATAATGAATTGTTAGTAAATTTTGTTATTATTGTTTCTCAGCGTGCTTCAACTGACGTCATACGTGGAGGACGGCGGTGAGAAGGACAACGTTGCGGTGCTGAAGGCGTTGCAGCAACAGATACACGCCAAGATGGGCGCTGCGCACGAGTTCCTTAACGTGAGTGTTTGAATAAACGGTATAAACTAAAAAAAACATAGTTGTATCTGTATTCTGTCGCTTTTTGGTGGGTTTTGTGGGGAAGATGTAACTCCAAGCTCGTTAAGGTGACACTAGTTGCGGGCTCGAACTCATTGGTGGGCGTGACCAAAAAGCACGCTGTCTCAGCTGGCATCGTGCCCGACAGAGTGAGTTCAGTGAGATGCACGATAATTCATAATAAAAAGCGCTTGTAAAAAAATACAAAAAGGCCTTTGGAAAATCGAGTTTTATGAAAAACCTCTGCGTAAATAAATTACACATAAAATTGAATTCGTCGATAATTGCGCTGTGTCGGTACCGACTTTGTTTTGGAAATTTAACACTTTTATTACTAATTTACGCCCAAAGTTGCGTTAAAATTGGCAATAAAAACGAATCTTTGGTAGCTTGTAACTTTTTACTGACTTTTTATTTTATTATTTTGTTTCCGTAAAGACAAAATTAATAATGCGACAAAATGATATCATGTATGACTTTGGATGTACCATCAGCTCGGACGAAATCTTACCACCGATATGGCTCTTTTTGTTTGCGGCATCCGGCCGCTATTGAAGCGCTTATGTACGCTCATCAACCAATAGCATCGCATCATCTGATCCCTTGTCTTTATTATTGTAAAAATGGGTCGAAAGAAAAAAATTCAATACAATACGGGTGGTAAACAGATGTGGACATCGTGTCCACGGGATTTTGTTTAAAACATGGTAAGATTTCGTCCGAGCTGATGGTACAGTGTCAAACAGTGGAGTAATACCCTCCCGAAATTCTCCCGAAAAATGTCGACTAGTGTCACCTTAAGTGGGGCTACCTCAATGGAACAGCAGCGGGGAGTAGGAGTGGAGCTGTGTCGCAAAATATGCTCCATCCGTATTCTGCCTGCATTTGGATAGGCTTTCGCTCTGCAGTGAAATTTTAATAGGGTGATATCATTTTACAGGACTCGGACGCACAACGCAACGGTTACGGTGAGCGCGCACTGCGCAGTGTGCTGACGTCAGCGCAGACTGCTACCGAACATCTGGCGCCGCAACCTGCTGACTCTGTGCGGCGGATCGCTAGGTAAATGCTACATACGCTTGAAATTCACTAAACTCACTCACACACACACTCACATACACACACACACACACATACACCCACACACTCACACACGCACACACTCACTCACTCTTGAAATTCACTCATGACTTAATAAAGTTGACTCATGAATCAATCAAGTGTATCTTTCTCTAACACTGCGACGCATTTGACCTGTCGAACCATTCCGTATGCAGTCGTCTTTCTTAACTAATGTAGTAACAGGTCAGGTGTAACTAGTTACAGGCGCGGGGGCGGCCCTTTTCACCTACAGGCTTCTAAAATGAACCATCACATTGAATAATTTTTTTTTTCGTTGTTCAGATCTGGCGGTGTTAACGCAGACCATCTCTGCGACGAGCGACAGTATGGACACGGCAGAGAACCTAAGGTAACCACGTCACATCACTGAGACCTACATTTTTCTTCTAAATCAACAGGGTGTAACCGGACCCTTCACGAAGCATTTTGTAAATTAACCTAACTAACTTTACGCAAAAGATGCTGCTGGGAATGAAAAAGTGTATAGTGATTTAAAAAGTGTATAGTCTTTTAACGCGAAACCAAAAGATAAACAAACTGCAAACAAATACTCAAATGTTTACCAAAAGTTTCTTCCTGGCTTCCAACTCGAGCGGTTCCATACAGCACTTGAAGTTCATATACATTATTATTCCCTTTATTGATTTCCTTACTTATTTTATACATAATTCTCCTACCTTCTTGCTCCATACTTCTCTATTACTCGTTACCTCATCAGACACCTTTCTAACCACATCATCCTGCAAACAGTCCATCCATCATTACTTTGTTCTTCCTCTACTCATATCCACATTCATTCTCACAACTTTCCTCACTACGAACTTCCAAAGAGTCCGAGTTACAATAGTAATAGGGATGATGACTGTCTAAAAAAATAAGATTCTGTTTAGTCCGTCAGTTAGATTATCGAAAAATATTGGATACGTGTTTTTTGTTTTATCAAATTAATACAAATTGACGAAGATAAAACAACAGTGTCAAAGATCATGACTTTGGGGCTTGTAAGGTCACATTTGAATAAAAAATGTACTCAAATGTTCAACGAGTTTTCGACTCACACTATCGTCTTAATTTTTTGTTTACGTGAAAAAAGAAAAAAAAATATGTGTCCAATATTTTTGGAAATCTATCTGACGGATTGATTAGATTTTTTTGCCATCTACCCTAGTTTTTAAATTAGTTTTTTTTCTTGGAATTCCTAAAGATAACCCACATTTTCCGACGGGAATCTTTTCAATACATTTCTGTCTGAAACATTCCTTACTAAACTAGATATTTTGATTCCCGTAGGCACAGAACTTGGCGTCAGACCTGCGTCACCAGATCAACGAGCTGGATGTGATCGTGAACGACGGCGTCAGGACGGCCGAGAAGCAGGGCGGGAGGACCATGCTGGCCAGGTAACTACCGTTCGCTATACTAGGAAAATAGCCCTTATTGCTACGACATAAAGTCGCTGTCGTAATCTAATTGTTATCATAGACGTGTAACCTCATAATACGGAGCCTCAGAATAATAGTGTGCTCACTTTCAACCTTATAACTCAAAGCATAAGGATGATAAGTGGTTGAAACTCAGTGAACTCGATGGTGCGGTTGAACAAGCTATTAGGTTTACAGTTTAACGTTGGTTAAAATGTAAACCTAATAATTAGCTTGTTGTGTAATTCTATAATTGTGAATTTGTTTGCATTTTTCAATGTAATTTGTTGAAATTACATTGTAAAATGTAAACCAAATAGCTTGTTCGACCGTACATACGAACTGTTTGGCTAGGGGCTGTCAAAATATAGTGAGTACGTACTTCGAACTTACGGATTTCGTACCGATCGTAGAAGTTCCGCTATTGTTTTTTCTTAAGCCTATATTGTCCCACTGCTGGGCAAAGGCCTCTCCATAGCATAACCTTCCACTCTTCTCTTCGTGCGGTTTTTCCTATTACATGGGACTGAAACGTAACTGACGAAATGTTGGTGTAATATTAGGTACATCTCAGCCCAACTGTTAGAAGAAGGGTTTAGAATAAAAGTGTATTTTTAAATAGAAGAGATAAACGATAAAAGAGTCTTGATTGAAAATTATTTTAAATTATACATTTTCTCGGGTTTCAATAGATTGGAGACAGCTCACAAATGGCTGTTACACCCGGCTGCGGATCCAGTCACCAGGATCGAAGGTCAGAAGGCCATCAACAGCATCGTCTCTCAAGGACAAAGGGTAAATTAAACACTTATTAAAATAAATATTTTACGCAAAACTTTTTTTTTAATGTTGCCCCACATTTAGAACTTCTCCTTTTTCGTGGGTGCGTTTAAAATATTTATTATATTTATAATAAAAAAAAATTGTGCGAAATATCTCAAGGATGGCATTTCTTTTCTAACATTTTCTTTATTTAATGGGAGACGACAAAAAAATCTAATTAGTCTATCAGATAGATTTCCAAAAAATATTGGACACATATTTTTTCTTTTGTTACGCAAATCAAAATTGACGAAAATATGACGCTTTTAAAATTTTCAATACGTATTATTTATTTCCTTTTTAGCTAGTTCTGACGTCACTAGCCCCCACTCCCGAGTTTTGATGCGTTTTATCTTTGTCAATATTCATTGATTTACAAAATCAAAAAATAAGTGGCCATTATTTTCCAATACTCTAACTGACGGACTAAATAGTTTTGCAATTTTTTAACTATCGTCGTGCCTATTCGGTGTTGTTACAGATCGCTGATGGCCTCCAAGGTCGTGAGAAGGCCGAAGTTCTTCAGCTGTGCTCAGAAGTACAGCGTCTGTCCGACAAGTTGGCGGACTTGTGTGCGAGCGGGAAGGGAGACAGCGAGGAGGCGAGAGCTATCACCAGGTACGTGGTAACATCACTACAGTTCTTTCACCTACGACAGCAACAACCCATTAGCAACTTTATTGTTACAAATATAAAGATCATTTTAACTGAATCGTCAGATGGCAGTAACCGTATTGCAACGAAAATTAAGATTATTGATTTTTAAGGTGATGCCAAATCAAAGGTTAAAAATAAACCGTGAAGAAACCACAAAGTATTTGACTATACTTGTACGCAAGAAGTTTTAAGAGAGTCTTAGCTATAACTGGAATTCTTTAGAGTCAGTGAAGCTTGCTTTGGGATTATGTATGAACTACCGTCAAAAACCGTCCGTGAAAAACTACCGTATATCGGGAGTTACCGCTCGTATGGACACAGCATCAGCTTGAACAAAATCAAAGCATTTATTTCAAGTAAGCCAGTTACAGGCACTTTTGAATTGTCGAAACAAAGATGAAAATTAAATGTAGCTACAGTCCCAGTCACAAGACATAAAAACTGTGAAAGTACTGTAGTTGCCCATTCCCTAGCATAGATCTCTATGGAGAAGAACGGGCAAGAAACTCCATGGACACTCTTTTAAATCAGAATATTGTTACAAAATCTTGGTTACATCATTCACGTTGAGATGGTATATTATGTGAGAACAATGTAGCAAGATGTGCACGGTAAAAGTGTCCACAGCAAAAACACACAAACAAAAAAAAAATACAATTCAAAATAATGTATTCAAATAAGCCATGGCAACCAAGAGATGACCAGTCACAACTGACAGCGCCCGTTCACGGACATGACGCATGGATCAGCACCATTCAACTTAACCATTTTGAAGGGAACTAAATGATCCGACACATGCGCCACCATCAGCGAGACAATAGAGTGAGCATGACATACTCCGAACCGCCAGGGCACATTCAAGTCAAGAAAAGACGTAGGTTTCCAGTGAATGATAGCTTTCTAGTACATAGTACTCACACAATATGGGCTATGCATTTATATAATACTAAAGAGATTGATTCTATACAATGCAAAGATAGTTGTACAATCTTCAGCAGCTCCAACAATACAATTTAATGCTATCAATTTATGCGCCCCTGTCCATGTGGAGCAGGACCAGCATTGAGCCAAGCATTTTTATCAGCGATATAATCGCTCAACTTGTAATATGCTTGCTTACATAGTGTGCGTTTAATGCATGTTTTAAATTTCGTCTCATTTAGTTCAAGAATACTTTGTGGAATTTTTATCAGCGATATAATCGCTCAACTTGTAATATGCTTGCTTACATAGTGTGCGTTTAATGCATGTTTTAAATTTCGTCTCATTTAGTTCAAGAATACTTTGTGGAATTTTATTATAGCATCTCAAACAGTACCCCATGAAAGATGAGTCTACTTTAGCGAGTCTGAAACCTGGCTGAACTAGTTGGTCCCTATTTCTAGTACTGTAATTATGTCTGTCACCCCTTTTACCAAAAAGGTGCAGATTTTTTCTGTCGTACATTATGTTTTCGTAGATGTATTGACAATGTACCGTCATGATGCCAATATCCTTAAACAGTTCCCTTAGAGAATACGAAGATTATATACGGCTCTGATGGCTCTTTTCTGCAGAATAAATATAGACTCAATATCTGCAGCCCGTCCCCACAGCAAAATGCCATAAGACATTATACAATGAAAGTAACTAAAATAAACCAGTCTAGCGGTATCTACATCAGTATACTGACGAATTTTTCTAATGGCATAGGCTGCTGAACTTAGCCGCCCCGCAAGAGATGTCAAATGAGAACCCCATTGTAGCCTTGAATCAAGCGTAATCCCCAGGAAAACCGTCTTATCTACGAATTCAAGTTTCTCTTTATTCAATATTATATCACAATCACTACTTTTAACATTCGGTAAAGCAAATCTTATGCATTTGGTTTTTTTTTCATTTAATACCAAATTGTTTGCTGTGAACCAATTTTGGACCTGAAGTAGGGCATTATTCACGTCATCTAGATTTTGGGCCCGCCTATTTATCTTAAAAATTAGGAAAGTGTCATCAGCAAATAACACCATTTTGAGGTTGGTTTTTCAATATATAGGGTAGATCATTTATATATACTAGAAAAAGGAAAGGACCCAATATTGAGCCTTGTGGAACCCCCATTTTTACTTTTAACCCCTGTGAATAACACCATTTATTTGAACATGTTGTTGTCTATCATTCAAATAAGATTTTACCAAACTAAGTGCAAGTTTACCCAGTCCGTAATGCTCAAGTTTCAAAAGTAATGTGTCGTGATTTACGCAATCAAACGCTTTGGAGAGGTCACAAAAAATTCCTATGGCGTCTTGAGACTCTTCCCACGCAGTAAATATGTGCTTTAATAAGGTTACACCGGCGTCAGTTGTACAACGTCCCTTGGTGAAGCCATACTGTTGATCATGTAAGATTCTGTTGGTGTTAAAATGATAGAGCATTTGATTAAGCATTACTTTTTCAAAAACCTTGCTAAAAACTGGTAACACGGATACAGGTCTATAATTATTAGTATCTTTACTGTCCCCGGATTTGAAAAGAGGTATGACTTTACTGTATTTCATTAAATCAGGAAAAACTCCTTGGTCTACACATAAATTAAAAATTAAAGCTAAGTAAAGGGCTATAGTCTCAAGTATGGATGTACAAACTTTGACAGACATTCAAAATCAAAATCAAAATCAAAGCATTTATTTCAAGTAAGCCAGTTACAGGCACTTTTGAATTGTCGAAACAAAGATGAAAATTAAATGTAGCTACAGTCCCAGTCACAAGACATAAAAACTGTGAAAGTACTGTAGTTGCCCATTCCCTAGCGTAGATCTCTATGGAGAAGAATGGGCAAGAAACTCCATGGACACTCTTTTAAATCAGAATATTGTTACAAAATCTTGGTTACATCATTCACGTTGAGATGGTATATTATGTGAGAACAATGTAGCAAGATGTGCACGGTAAAAGTGTCCACCGCAAAAAAACACAAACAAAAAAAAAATACAATTCAAAATAATGTATTCAAATAAGCCATGGCAACCAAGAGATGACCAGTCACAACTGACAGCGCCCGTTCACGGACATGACGCATGGATCAGCACCATTCAACTTAACCATTTTGAAGGGAACTAAATGATCCGACACATGCGCCACCATCAGCGAGACAATAGAGTGAGCATGACATACTCCGAACCGCCAGGGCACATTCAAGTCAAGAAAAGACGTAGGTTTCCAGTGAATGATAGCTTTCTAGTACATAGTACTCACACAATATGGGCTATGCATTTATATAATACTAAAGAGATTGATTCTATACAATGCAAAGATAGTTGTACAATCTTCAGCAGCTCCAACAATACAATTTAATGCTATCAATTTATGCGCCCCTGTCCATGTGGAGCAGGACCAGCATTGAGCCAAGCATTTTTATCATCGATATAATCCATGTTTTAAATTTCGTCTCATTCAGTTCAAGAATACTTTGTGGAATTTTATTATAGCATCTCAAACAGTACCCCATGAAAGATGAGTCTACTTTAGCGAGTCTGAAACCTGGCTGAACTAGTTGGTCCCTATTTCTAGTACTGTAATTATGTCTGTCACCCCTTTTACCAAAAAGGTGCAGATTTTTTCTGACGTACATTATGTTTTCGTAGATGTATTGACAATGTACCGTCATAATGCCAATATCCTTAAACAGTTCCCTTAGAGAATCGCGCCTACGAAGATTATATATGGCTCTGATGGCTCTTTTCTGCAGAATAAATATAGACTCAATATCAGCAGCCCGTCCCCACAGCAAAATGCCATAAGACATTATACTATGAAAGTAACTAAAATAAACCAGTCTAGCGGTATCTACATCAGTATACTGACGGATTTTTCTAATGGCAAAGGCTGCTGAACTTAGCCGCCCCGCAAGAGATGTCAAATGAGAACCCCATTGTAGCCTTGAATCAAGCGTAATCCCCAGGAAAACCGTTTTATCTACGAATTCAAGTTTCTCTTTATTCAATATTATATCACAATCACTACTTTTAACATTCGGTAAAGCAAATCTTATGCATTTGGTTTTTTTTTCATTTAATACCAAATTGTTTGCTGTGAACCAATTTTCGACCTGAAGTAGGGCATTATTCACGTCATCTAGATTTTGGGCCCGCCTATTTATCTTAAAATACTTCTTCTTCTTCTTCTTCTTCTTAATTCCCCATAGATCTTCGGTTAGTTTGATTTTTATTTGCCGGAAAGTTTTAATAACAATCATAGGGTTAATGTGTTTAAATTTAAATTCAACCAGGCAGCCAGACACATTCGCCTTTAATAAACCAATTGAGAGTTCAGGTGAGGAAATAAGAGCCTCCGTTGTTTTTTGTGGTATATCGGTAAAGAACTTTACAAATTCTTGAGCTACTTCCTGATTAGAGCTTTTAGGACCACATGCTGTATCTAATGTGTAGCTAGTGTTACGTATTTTCTTCCTGTTAGTCTCGTTATTTAAAACTTTCCAAACTGTCTTTATTTTATTTTCTGCTGTTTTGATCTTGTTGCTAATGTGCAGTGCTTTAGCAACCTTGCATGTATTTCTAAAAATGTTTGAATACTTAGCAACATACTTGTCAAAAGTTTCAGTGTTTATAAAAGGCTTAAGGCCATAAAGCTCAAATAGTCTTTCCCTACTTTTTCTGATACCTCTAGTTGCCCAATCACTAAATATGAATTTAGGGCAAATACTTTTTGTCTTCTTTTCAAAAGTTTTATTGAATTCCGTGTGAACTATTGAAAAGAAACGATCATACAATTGATCTATATTAATATCATCAAGGCCCATAACGCTTAACTTGTTCTGTAGCAAAATATTATACCTATTTAATCTGCTAGAAGTTATAGGTCTAAATTTAATTTGAACTTTTTGCAATGGGGGTGTATTACACCTGAAGGTTACAGTTTGTCCGCTATGGTCAGAGGGTAGACAATTTACTATTGCTTTATCTAAGTAATCATAATCACAGAAAATATTATCTATACAAGTAGCAGAAGATGGAGTGACTCTAGTAGGTTCTGTAAAAGTGTTGGTCAAGTCAAATGACTTAAAAAGATTTAATAAGCGACTGCTATTTGCACATTCTTCTAAAATATTGATATTAAAATCACCACAAATAATTGTAGATTTATTACTGACTGCAAGTTTTGCCATCACATCTTCCATTATTGATTCAAATAAAGAAAAGTTTTGATAGTTTGGGGGTCTGTACACACACACAATTACATGCTTATCTAGCTCAACACAGGACAGTTCAACGCAATGTTCAACCGAGAGACCTACTATGTCATTACGTTGCTTATATTTTTAAAACAATTTCTTATTAATATTAGGGAACCTCCACGAAGCATAGTTTTACGGTTAAAGCAGCTACCCACCATATAGTTCTTATAATTGATAAGCATTTGGTAATCCTTAAGCCAATGTTCAGTAAAACAAATAATGTCAAACTTACTATTTTCTAAAAACAATTCAATTTCCAATAATTTGGAAGAAATGCCTTGGATATTTTGGTGGAATAATTTCAAAGTGTTCTGCTGAGGCCCTTTTTTACTAACTAATTGAGTGCAAGAAGATACGTTGGTAGGATTAACAATATTGTTAATCGTACCTCCTGTTGTCTCATTTCCTAGTTTAAATTAATTTTTGGAGTGAGGCTGGAGACACCCGTACCATCCTCAGACAACAAGACCCTATCACTAATACTAATATACCCTAATTGAGAATTCTCCACGGTGACACATGGATCCTCCTCAGTACAATGTTTGTAAACATTTATAGCACTAGTGCTATATTCATTTAAAGTCACCTGTATATTAGTATTACTACTAATAGTCGCAGTGTTAATAATAGAACTAAACTTAGACATACTATTTATGTCTGTGTGAATATTATAAGCTAATAGCCGAGCTATTTCGTGTCTACATCTAATAGGTAGATACACCTTACCCCGTGTCGACTTCAGTTTACCAACAATAGTGTTGATATCCAGATATATAAATCTGTCACTATAGTGACCTACTAAAAAATGTACATGGTTATTTAACATATGTATATAATTGTTTTTTCTATTACCCAAATTTTCAAAAAATGGAAAACCACACAATATTATTTTGTTACAATTTAACTTCAACAACTCTGAAACACAGTCAGTGATGTCTTCCTTTTTAATCTTAGAACTATTACCAGGGGCGTAGCTACCGCCGTATATGCCGTATCAATTATACGGGGCCCCTGGGCCACGGGGGCCCCCAAAAGTTAAAAACTTCCCAATATCTTTTTTTTTTCAGAAATAAATCTGTTTGCCGAAAAAAAAGTAAGGAGAGTGTATATTATTAATTTGAATTGCTTGTAAAATTTTTGGAAAAAGTGACAGATAAATAATTATGATGAACAAACCGTACTGCGATCGCCAACCCGCCTGCCAAGCGTGGCGCTTATGGCGAAACCCACCCTTGGAGGCCCATGTCCAGCAGTGGACGTCTTGCGGCTGAGATGGTGATGGTGGTGGAACAAATATTTCTTCCAATGGGGATGGCAACTGTGTAACCAATGGCGCTACCATAGCTTGTACCCAAGCGTCGTCATTGGTTGAATATCTGTCAATGTCATTTTATATTTCAAAATAGCTTGTTATCATTGGACAGATTGGGACTAAGCTATGGAAACGCCATCTACAATCAGCTTTGTGAGAAATCACAATTATGTCCCTAGGGCCCCGAAACCTATTTTTATACGGGGTCCCGTCAAGGCACGCTACGCCACTGACTATTACCAACACATATAGTAATGGTGGTACTAGGATCACAAACAGTCTTTGTTACTGATGCCATAATCTGTTTGTAGGTTGATCCGAACTGGTCAGATAGTACTTTATGTCCATGAAGAAATTGTAGATTGTATGACAAGGGAGCAAAATAGAGCAAAGAAGCAAGCAAGCAAAAAGGGAGCAAAGAGGAGTTTGTGGCTAAATAATAACAGCCGCTCGGGTCGATCTTTAGGTTAAGCTGTGCTTGCCTAGGTTGGTCTGTGGATGGGTGACCACCCATTACATACCGGGTTACCTCTGTGCCTCGGAAAGCACGTTAAGCTGTTGGTCCCGGCTGTCATTTGCAGATCTTTGACAGTTGTTACAGTTTGTGACCCAAAAAGTCTGACAACCAGTCTTACCAAGGGGTACCTATCGTATTACCCGGTACTAACTGGGTTGTGGAGGTCAGATAGGCAGTCGCTCCACGTAAAATACAGGTATTCAGCTGCATCCAGTTAGACTGGAAGCCGACCCTAACATAGTTGGGAAAAGGCTAGGCAGATGATGATGATATATGATATATCCCTGAGGGAAAAAAATGTTTTGTTCCGGACTACGTGACTTGATTTGCGATCGACTCAAGTCGATTAGCGTCGATGTGTGTGCGTATATGCTTTCTACAATGTGTTGTATCATCACGACTTGTTGCAGGGAGCTGACAGACAAACTGCGCGAACTAAAGCGAGCTACTGAACGCGCCGTAGTGAACCGAGTGGTGGAGGAGTTCATAGACGTGGCCGCTCCGCTCAGACACTTTACTGATGCTGTCAACACGCCTTTGGGTAACTTGCAATATCTTTTTCAAATATTACATTAAAAAAAAGACTTGTAGTAAAAGCATTGAAGAAGGTATGTGGATTCCATTCTGTAGGTCTTAATTTAAATTAGCGATATAAATGTGCTTCTATGAACGAATCTTCAAGGGGATTACTATATAAACTCGCATCTGTACCAAAATTATAGTTCTTTGAATTATTTATTTACAACTTTTTTTTTACACAACGTGCCGTAAGAGGTAGGCATTCGCTCTTGAAACGACACGAAAAAAAAAAATTACAGAGTAAAATCTTTGAAAAATGAGTTGTCTTCCTACAGGTACCCCAGGCCGCGAGCCTAACTTCCACGACAAGGCAGCAACACTAGCAGCGTTCAGTCAGCGCGCTGTGGCCGCTGCAGGCGTTGTCGCAGCAGGAGTGGGACACAACAAGAGGCTCGCTGACCAGCTCATACATAATGCTCAGCAGGTATACTGTTGATTTTTGCATTCTAAACTAAGGAGAGTAGAGAAATTTGAGTACACACAGGATACTGAAAAGATACGTTACATCAAGAGCATCTAAACATCAGCCACTAAAAAAAATCATACGGGGCAGTCTTTGGGGACTGCCGATAGAAGTGAAAACAAAAAGTCCGCAGGCCCCGCCCCAGTCGTAGCACTGGTAATGCCCCGCGCATGCCTATGTGGTGCTACGCCGTAGCGGATCGCCTACGAGTGCTACGACGCGTAACTGCACGTTACGTCAAGTGACGATAAGTTCAATGTTTTTCCTTCAAGTGCTAAACGCGCCTAAAGAAGTTTTCACTTCAAAAACTAAAGATATTTGAAAGTATTAATAAACAAAATATAAAGTCAACTTTGACATCTGGACTTGATTTATTTATTTATGTTCTGTGGAATACGTCAAATATTAGTAAAGAGTCCAAAATACAAATAAATGTAAATATAACATATAAACTTAATTCTCCTATTTTTTTCAGGTTGAGAAACTGTCACCACAATTGATTGCGGCTGGCAAGATCAGGCTTTACAATCCGGACAGCAAGGTGAGTTATTTATCCTCCCTCCTTAGCTCGTTGATTTTTGAAACCGGACAGAATAACCAACATCTTCAACTCTGTCTTCACGACGCAGAAAATGATAGACGCCACTGAAGAATCTAAACTCATAGCCACATTCTGAGCAGTTCAGGGGGTCTAAAATGACCGCTTTAGCAGAATTTTAGCAAAATCGTAAAATAAATCATGTTAAAAATTTAAAATTCATAAAATGGACTTTATAGTTATGACTATAAAGTCCATTTTAAGAATTTAATTTTCTTAACGTGCTTCAATGATTCTGCTAAAGCGGCCATTTTTGACCCGCTGAATGCAATCGACTTAACGTTCATAAAGGTCGAGGAATAAATTCGATCTTGAAAAAGTCGTTCCTCGACCTTTATGAAAATGTGGGGGAGTTGTATTGATTATTAAACTGTTAGCTTAAAATGTATTTCTAAATAAATAAATAATTCTGTAAGTGCATACATCTTACAGTCGCGAAAATATTTTAATCAACATACGATCTAACACTGGCTTACTATATTGCAAAAAAAGTAAGAAAATTTGAATTTCGCGTTCTACCCTGGAGAATCAGCCTTAAGAAGATCTTCAACATAATAACACAACTAGATGACCCACACAATTTCGTCTGCGTCACATAGAGAGAAAAACCTAACAAAAGGAAAAAAAATGCCCGTTTATGCATTTTTTTTTCATTTATGCTCCACTCCTATTGGTGGTAGCGTGATGTTATTATAGCCGATAAATGGGCTACCCAACACAAAAATAATTTTTCAATTCCAACCAGTAGTTCTTATGATAAGCGCGTTTAATCAAACAAACAAACTCTTCAGCGTATAATATTAGTATAGATTTATTGTTCATGCTACAGGTAGCCGAGGAGCATTTCAACAATCTCAAGAATCAGTACGCGGAAGCTGTCCTGCGCGTCAGAGATCTGTGCGACCAGGCGGTAGACCCGCTCGACTTTGTCAGGACTGCTGGTAACGAAATTATTTATTACTAGCGGACGTCACGCGGTTTCACCCGCGTACTTCCCGTTCTCGTGGGAGCACGGGGATAAAATACAGGATGACTTTTTATCACTTTCGAAATTTTTTTTTTGCGAAAAAAAAAAATCAAAAAAATCGAAATTCAAATCATGCGCGGATGATTTGAGTTTTTTTTTTCAAAATTACTCTTTCTTTATTCTAATATGAAAAGTTTACTAGTTTGTAGCGTTTTTTTGATGATGGATCAATTTTTAGGGTTCCGTACCCAAAGGGTAAAAACGGAACCCTATTACTAAGACTTCGCTGTCTGTCCGTCTGTCCGTCTGTCCGTCTGTCCGTCTGTCTGTCACCAGGCTGTATCTCATGAACCGTGACAGCTAGACAGTTGAAATTTTCACAGATGATGTATTTCTGTTGCCGCTATAACAACAAATACTAAAAACAGAATAAAATTAATATTTAAGGGGGGCTCCCATACAACAAACGTGTTTTTTTAAAAATAATTGGTACGGAACCCTTCGTGCGCGAGTCCGACTCGCACTTGGCCGGTTTTTTTCTAAGCTGTGGATAAAAGAAAAAAAAACTAGGTATACCATAAGCTTCTACTCCGATCACTTAATATTTTTTTATGGAAAGTGATAAAAAAGTCATCCGATATAGCCTATGCTACTCGCTGATAATGTAGCTATCCATTGCTAAAATATTTTTTCAAATTGGTCCAGTAGTTTTTAAGTTTATTCGTTGCATACAAAAATACAAATCTTTCTTCTCTATAATATTAGTATAGATATAATAATAGAGCAGCTTGTGAACACATAGGCTAATAACAAACAAGTGTAGATCGATTTGTATCGTATTTCGGGCCGGTGTCCGCAACTGCTGTCCAAAGAGCGTATTGCGTACAGGTGAGAAAAATTCTGACAAGCTCTCGGATTTCCGAATGATAGTGCGGTTAAATGGAACATAACTAATAACACACCGTCCATCCTCGATAAAACTCGTTTTTCAGCTTTTTGAAAAATCTATACAGGGTGTAAACAGACTCTTCACGAAGCATTCTGTACATCCAAATTAAGTAACCCTACGCAAACATTATTGCTGGGAAGTAACTTTTGTTTTTTGGGTGAAAAATCAGACTTTTTTTTCTGATGGATGGATCGAATAGTACGGGGATCGTGAAGGTGTTTGAAGTAATAATTTTACATTGAAAACTTGTATTTAAAAAAAAAAAACTTGTGAACAAGTTGAAACTTTGACCCCCAATATCTCCGTTATTAAATAACTTGACCGTAAATTCGAAGCTTAAATATTGAGACAGCACTTTCGTTTCCGCGTAGTTCCCCTCTCTCTTTCTACCCTATATACCCTTCTCTTTCGCACATCCATCCCCTCTCCACCTCACCACCAGGTGGGCTCATGGCGTGATGCGCCTGAGCGTCTTGCTCATTGGCGTTTCGTTTCCCGGCGCGTTCGGTTCGACCACGAACCATCTTATAATTCCCCAAAATTAAATTTACTGTTTCTAATAACTTGCTAAGTGTTTAACACCGAGCGCAGTTTATTCACGTGTGTTTGCACAGAAATTATTTTTAAACTCTATAACAGCTTTGCTGTTCGATTTATTTATACTTATACCCACATATAGATTACATTGTCTTTATGTGGATATTTTTTTTTTTTCTGCTGTAGATTATTCTACAAGAATTGCTTGATTCTACCCTACATTTGTATGATTTTTTATTTTCTATATGTTAATTTTAGTAACTAGTTAAATCACGAGTGTTATTAGAGTGATATTTTTTCGTATTATTAGGATGGAAGGCAGGGCTATACCTTCTGAAACTAATCCTGGTGATGTGTCGGTTACTCCGGGCCCATCACGCCGCCGATCGAGCAGCAGCTCCTCGAGTAGCTCTAGTAGCACATCTACAAGCTCTAGTAGTTCAAAGAAATCGGTAGGGCGTAAACGAAAACGTTCACGACGCCACCGTCATAAGAAATCAAAACGTTCGCGACGTTCTAGGAACATTAGAGTTAATAAATTGTCTAAGGAGGTTGAGGAGCTTCGTGACTTGCTTGGCCGTAATAATAATAATAGTACACACACCTATCCCATAGATTTTTGTAATGAGTCCTGCATTGATTTAAATGAAAGCCGTGAATTATTTTGTGGTAATGATATTAATGAGGGTAGCAGTGAAGCCACAAAAGAGTTTTCGTTTAATATTCAGACCAAGCTTAAGGAACCGTCAGTACCTAAAGCACCTAGCGATTTTTTAAATACCCTAAACTGTATTCAACATTTTGATAATACTGACTGGTGTGATGTTCGTTATGCCGATACTTAAAAAATGTATAACCATTCACCTGGTTTTGTAGATTTAGAGATTAATGACGAAATCAAAGCCTATGAGTCTACACGTCATTTAGCTCAAGCAGATAGGGCCTACGCTGCCCAGACTTTCTGTTTATTAAAACTTAGGGAGGTTTTACAAGGTTCCTTGAAAAGTTTCTTAACATTGACAAGAGACGAACGAGATAAATTGTGTTTTGATAATTTACAAGAAAAAATTAATGAAATATTTTTCAAAGGTGATGTGCATAAGGTATCATCCGATTTACTGCAATTACTTTGTGGCCACAGAGCCGAAATTATTCAGATGAGACGTCATCACGTCTCATCTGAATAATTTCGGCTCTGTGGCCAAATTTCAATATGGCATCCCATATTGAAATTTATACTTATAAAATCATCTTTACGTAAAATACCTCCCTCATGCCAGAACCTTTTTAATGCCGAGTCTTTTACGACCGCCCTCGAAAAAATCGGTGGTGTTAGGAAGGCGTTCTTACCACTGAAAAGTAATGACAGCTCTGCCCGTCAAGCTGGATCTAGTAAAGCTGTATTTAACATCCGCCCTCCGCAGGGGGCGGTCTGTTACAACAAGCCTTCGCAAGGTATTGTACCTGGATGCTGCCATGCACACGCTGCACATCCGGCATATCACGCTCCTCCGCAGGGGAGCTATCATTCTCAATATCCTCTGGGATATGTAGACAACCACTCTAATCGACGAGGAGCCTCCAATACAAGACGTTCCTTTCGATCCCGAACCGGTCGTCATAATCGATCAGGCAATGGCCAATTCAAAAACATTCGAAATCAGAACGCGTCCAATAGCGCGTCTAAAAATGATCAGTTTAAAAAACGGAACAATTGACTCGAGTCGCTCGAGCACCGAGTTCAGAGCCGGCCAGTTGACCCGCTTTGCCCACCGTTGGGAACACTTGGGAGCTCCAAGATTCATTATAAAAATAATAAATGGTTATCGAATACCATTCCTTCGAAGACCTCCACTGATTGTCCCAAATGTAACAAACAGTGCCTTCAATACTCTGACGTCACCAGAAATGTCAATGCTTGTAAATCAAATGAAAGCACAGGGCGTTCTCGAAAATGTAGATATATTCCCGAGCTTCTTGTCAACAATATTTTTGGTACCAAAAGGCGATGGTTCCGTCCGTCCAATTTTCAACTTGAAAGCTCTAAACGAGTTTGTTTTCACAGACCGATTCAAGCTGATAAACATTTTCCGAATACCAGATTTTCTACAGCCTCGAGATTGGCTTTGCAAGATAGACCTTTCCCAAGCCTATTTTCATTTGGCCATTTGTCAGTCCCAACGACGGTTTCTCAGAATAATTTACGAAGGAGAATTACTCCAAGTGACATGCCTCCCATTTGGGCTGAGCACAGCTCCAAAGGTTTTTGCGTCCCTGACCAATTGGATCGCTCAAACTCTGCGCGAAGAAGGCATACGCGTAATTGTCTATTTAGACGATTTTTTGATCGCCCATCAGGATATAGGCGTTCTCAGATCTCAGGTTCAGTTAGTGGTGCAACGGCTACAATACCTAGGTTGGCAGATCAACTTCCAAAAATCAGAGCTTACGCCCCAAAAGAATTTGGTCTATTTAGGCGTTCATTGGGACCCCTGGCTCAATCAAAAACGACTTCCGCTAGACAAATATCAGGGCCTTCTGGCCAAATTGTCACGCATGAGGAGGGACAACAAAGTAGTATTAAAGGACCTACAAAGCCTTGTAGGCCTTCTGAATTTTGCCAGTTTTGTAGGTCCAAACGGCAGGCTCAATCACCGGAGCATGTTAGATTTCCTAAATTCAATTCCGAAATCGTCAAAAAACCTGCATGCCTTACCAGCAGAGGCGCAAGAAAATTTGGAATGGTGGATGCAAAACTACCAAGCCTCGACACCGATTCACGTTGCACCTCCAAGTCATTTCCTTACAACAGATGCCTCCGATATAGCATGGGGCGCACAGTTGGACAGTCTGTCACTGTCAGGACCTTGGAGCGAGCAGGAGACCGGATTGCATTGCAACCAAAAAGAAATGCTGGCAATTTTAAAAGTCTTACAAGGTCATTGTCTGCTCCTGCAATGCTCCACAGTGCTTGTACAGTGCGACAACAAGACTGTGGTAGCTTATCTGCGCAACGAGGGGGAACAATATCAAAACCCCTGATGAATATTACAAAGAAGGTTTTCGAGGTACTGACCCAACACAGTATCGTTCTAAAAGTTTTTCACCTACCAGGGAAATTAAACATTCTGGCCGATCGACTTTCTCGGGGTCGGGCTGCCGTAGAATGGCACTTAATATCTCGATGCACAGAAACAATGTTTCGGAAATTCGGAATCCCGGTAATAGACCTTTTTGCCTCGGAAACGGCTCATGTCGTTGCCAATTATGTTTCGCTGGACTTGAACGACAAACAGGCCATTTATCACGATGCGTTTTCGATCGAATGGAACTACCAGCTAGCGTGGGTGTTCCCACCACCTTGTCTGGTTCCAAGAGTACTAGCGCACCTCAATCGAGCGACCGGAATTTTCCTTTTGGTGGTTCCTCGGTGGGACCGAGTTTTCTGGAGAGGAGACCTGAAGACACGAGCATTAGGTCCTCCCTTCACTATTCGGAACCTGGACCATTATTTAGTGAACACAGCTACCGGCCTTCCACCTCCCAGAGTCCAAGATATAACTTTGGAGGTATGGAAATGTGGGGGTGGGGTCAAACCTTGAAAAACTGGAATTTAGACCAAATAAAATTGTTAGAATCATCCTGGAGGCCATCAACTCGCAAAACCTACAAAGCTGCTTGGTCACGATGGTTAAAATGGGCAGAAAAACATAAAATTAACCCAGTTAATCCAGAAGGATCTGCAATGGCACAATTTTTAGCGGATTTGTATTTAATTGAAAAATTGTCGTATAATACAATACTCTTGCATAAATCTGTAGTTGCTACCCTGTGCAATGCGGATACAGGTAGCCTTTTAAGTTCCCATACTCTAGTAAAGCATGTGTTAAAATCAATTGCTCTTAAACAGCCGGTAACAAGCAAACCCCCTATCTGGAACATTGACGATCTATTGTCTCATTTGGCGAATAGTTCCATAGACTCCAACAATCTTTTCGCAACATCTAGGCATACAGCCGCATTACTACTCCTTTGTTCGGGCAGACGAGTTCATGATTTAACTCTCCTCTGTGTTGACTCTGATCACTTAATTATGTCAGATGATAGTGTGATAGCGTGGCCAGTTTTTGGTTCCAAAACTGATTCTACTACGCATAGACAATCTGGTTGGAAGTTGTTAAAAAACTCTGATAACAAGAATCTAGATCCTGTTTATTGGATACGTCAGACTATTGACCTACTCGAAAGTAGACGGAATTTAGCTAAATGTCACAATTTATTTGTGAACATAAGGGGTCAGGCTAGACCTGCTTCTCGAGCTGTAATAGCTGGTTGGATTAGATCTCTCCTATTAGAAGCCAAGATAATAGCGACTCCTGGTAGCTTTCGGTCTGCAGTTGCATAAAAAAATTGGTCAGAAAATGTTCCAATTGATACCATCTTGGCTAGAGGTAATTGGAAAGTTGAAAATACTTTCCAGAAATTCTATAAACGTCAAGTTATGCCAGCTGCCTCGGTTTCTGGTTTAACCATAACGAATTTGTTTGATCCTATAAATTAAGTGAGTGAATATGTAATCGTATCACACAATTAAATAATGATTATGTAATTGTATAACTAAATTGTTCCATTATTATAAATTATCATTAAAGTTTCTTATTTTTAGTTTACCTTATTGAATGGTGATTGTTAAAGGATTTATTTTGTTTATGTAAAAATTAAAGTTTATACGCACATCGATGTTTTTGTTTTATGTTTACAAAATGTAAAACTACAATATCTTATGTCCCCTCGTCCTTGGGAGATTAAATTCTTATTTATTTTCATTCTCACATTGGCGTTCTTCACCACCAGGCGATAACAAACACGTCTCAATATTTAAGCTTCGAATTTACGGTCAAGTTATTTAATAGCAGCGTTTTTCCTGAAATAAAACGCTTATTAAATTACTTACCTAAATTCGAAGCTTAACTTAATTCCTGCCTCTTGATTTTCAACACAATGAGCAAGACGCTCAGGCGCATCACGCCATGAGCCCACCTGGTGGTGAGGTGGAGAGGGGATGGATGTGCGAAAGAGAAGGGTATATAGGGTAGAAAGAGAGAGGGGAACTACGCGGAAACGAAAGTGCTGTCTCAATATTTAAGCTTCGAATTTAGGTAAGTAATTTAATAAGCGTTTTATTTCAGGAAAAACGCTGCTATTAGAATGTTCCCAGGCATGTTCTAGAACAAAACGAATATCGCAAAGACGGGGAGAACAAGTGCCTTTCGGCTTCGTTAAGAGTCTTTTTACACCCTTTATATTTTAAAGTTTCTTATTATAATTCCCGCTTCCTCCTGCAGGTGAACTGATGCAGAAGCACACTTACCTCTGCGAAGATGCGATCCGTAACAACGACTCACAGAAGATGGTCGACAACACTTCAGCTATCGCCAGGTAACACTGATCTTATACTGCCTCTTCACATAAGGTAGTCTTTCAAATAAGTTAAAAAATAAGGTGCACCTCTGCCTAATCCTTTGGAGATTACAAGCGTGATGTTATGTCATATTTAATTCACGATAAAAATTTCGGGCCAATTATTGTGACGATGTACTTTAAAGTACAGTATATTATTGTAAAGTACTACTACTGTAAGTAATTTGGAAACCAAGTTTTGGTTGTCAATTTTGTGTTAAAAACATTATGGCCTGTCAACTACAGTAACTGATGAAGCCTTACTGGCAAAATGGCGGTACAAAGTTGAGATCACACGTAACATTAAAGTATTTTACGGTTAAAAACATATTCTGTATGAAAATGTTGTGTTCTTCGAAGTGTTCTTCCAACATAACAATGCATCAAATCATGTAATTTGCCGCATGATTTGCTGCATTGTTAAGAAATTTCGCCTAAGCCTGAGTAGGCCTAGGCCCAATTTCTGCCAAAGCGGAGAAGAGCGGAGAGCAGAGGGGGACGCGGGTGAACCGACCAATCATATTGGTGGAAGTCCACATCGTCATTCTCGTTTCTTATGAGATTGATCGGCTTTGTTGGAAACTAGACATTATATTATCTTTAAATAAAACCTTTTGTACCGTGTGTTTCCTACTTTTGTATGCTAATAAATTAATGATGTTTTCTGTCCCCAGGCTAGCGAACCGCGTCCTCCTAGTAGGCGGAGCGGAGCGCGACAACACAGAAGACGCAGAGTTCGCTCGCTCGCTCTCGTCCGCTCAGCAACACTTACAGGCGGCCATCCCGCCCGCTGTGCACCGCGCTAAGGCCGTAGCCTTAGGCGACAGGTTACAGGCCGGAGCGTGGCGATCTGCTAACGCCGAGGTACGTTACCGTTTGCTCGAGCTATTACAAAGGTGCGATAGCAGCTTTACTAAGTTGTATCCCTCGCTCCGCTCAGGATTCTACTCTAGAATCCCTTGCTACGCCCGGGATCTCTAGAGTCCTTCGCTGCACTCGGGATCCAACTTAGTCCCTTGAATCTGGAATTAAATTACCTTTTTTTTTTCACTTGTTGTATAATCTACTATTAGAGCACGTGTTATCGTGACGTACTCACGCGAAGGGAACAAGATACGTGCGCGCTTTTGACGCAGAATCGCTGCCTGAGGCCGTGAACGGCATAACCAAAATTTTGGTAATAGTATAGCATCGTAAATGACACAGTTGTAAAACATTTTTTTGTAAACGTTGTCCCGCTCTTTGAATTTATCCTGTACGATACAGGTGTTGTGATCGAGTATAACGGTTATTTATCTAAGGTTTTTAATACTAACAGTAATTGCCTTTTAGCCTCGTAAAGGACCATTTTTTTTCTCTAAGTTTACTTTTTAATCGTTATAATTACAATTTAACCATTTTACCTTTGTGTGCTTTGTCCTGGCGGGCTAATAAATGTGTTTTCTTTATTTCTTAAATATTTATGGTGTTTCACCAGATCATCAGCGCCGCAGGAGAAGTAGAATCAGCTCTGTCCGGTCACTACGCACCCCCTCCCCCTCCCCCCGCCCTACCAGAAGCCCTCTCCCGGCTGCACGTGTCGCCGGCCACCACCATCCCCGCCCCGCCCCGCCCCCCGCCCCCCACAGGCCAGGCACCGCCCCCGCGCCCCCCGCCCCCCGCGGACACGGATGATGAAGGAGAAGATATCTTTAGGAGGCAGCCACATCCTAGTCATCCTATTTTGGTGAGTAATCATGTTTTTTTTTTAAGTTTACGAAGAACATTCGGCTACAAGTTAGATGTCGACCCTCCAATGTAACATTGCCATAACAAACCAGGTGCCAGCATCATCCCACTCACAGATCATAGAAACAACAAATCCCACTGCTATAAACTTCATATAAATAATGGGCCCATTTAAATTTTACCAATCAAATTTTCCCAAGGGGCCCCGACTGTGAGTCGTTCTGTTCTGCATTAGAATTTATGATTGGTTTTATATGTGTATCGATTATAGAACTATTTCAATTGTGTAGTTATTTAGTATTACTTAACAGAATTCTAAACTACTGGGCTTGTTTCTTTCTTTTTAGTTTTTATTTAAGTTAATTCTTCACGTGTTTTTAAAATTAGTTTTTACGCAGTCGGGTTTTTTGTTTTTCTTTAATTATTTTTTTTTTCAATTCAAGGCTAATATGAATTACCATGTGTGGTCGTTGGTCCTGCCTAGTTTGTCCCGCCACATTCTAGGAGAAACTCCACCTAAATGTTGCTCATTTGTTCACGATGATATAAGCTATTTTTGCGAACAAGCAATTGGTACAAGCAGCAGTTACTTTCCAAATACAAGATTTTTTTAAATACCTACAATAGATAATGTATCTTACATCTCAACCTCTTTTCATATCAATTAAAAACCACCTCGCCATACCCAGGTCGCGGCCCACAACCTGCACTCGGCAGTCCGCGAGTGGTCGTCCAAGGACAACGAGATCATCGCGGCCGCCAAGCGCATGGCCATCCTCATGGCGCGACTGTCCGAGCTCGTGCGCTCCGACTCCAAAGGTAATATATCTTCAATTCATCATTATCTAACACTTTGCCAGTGTAACCAGATGCCAGGATTCATATGGAACGACTGCCTATCTGACCGCCACATCCCAGTTACTGAGTAATAAGATATCTAGATACTAGTTAAAAAAAATACAAGTTTTTAAGGTTATAATAACTTTACTTTTAATACCTTTATGAACCCTGTACTATTTAACAAGCACAATTTTTTGAGTGCGTTACATTGAGTACATATCGTAAATTGACATTTTCACACAAAAAAAAGTCGTTAATAACAATTTTTGCGCACAGTTACTTGGTTTGATGTACAGGATGCTTGGTTGACGACTTCGTAAACACATAAAAAATATGTACGCTGAATATTGCACATTTAACTTTACGATTTATAGCCGTATTTCAGCGTTTTTTTTATCCAAAACTATAAATACATTATTGTACTCAACGTTTGCTTAGCAAAAAACGACTTTATATCGTAAAGTAAAATGTGCAATTGTATACTTGAAGTAACTATGTATAACAATGCTCTTTGTGTGCACTATTCATGCTAACACTGACTTCTATGTATGTATAGCTAGGCGCATATTATATACTAGTTCAAAGTCAAACGATTTACTTCAACTAGGAAATTAAAATGCACTTTTGAACGTGAAAATATAGCGAAGCTTCAACTTTAAAAAAATAATGGGATTGTTTCTACTGCCAATTTGAGAGGGTAGTTTCGTATGGAGTATGAACGTGGATGGGTATAAGAGTAGAGGAAGACCAGAGTAACGATGGATGGACCGTGTGAAGGATGATATGGTTAGAAAGGAGGAGTGTGATGGGTTGATGAGTAATAGAGAAGTATGGAAGACGACGTCATGCTGCGTCGACCACAAATGAATTGGGATACTACTCCTACTACAACAGCCCATAACGTCCACTGCTGGACATAAGCCTCTCCCATGATGGGAGGAATTTGCCGTAATCTCCACGCTTGGCAGGCGGATTGGAGATCGCAGTGATGAAAGACTAACAGAAAACGCTGCTGCCCATTCTCTGGTCTACGGAGGCGCAAGGTGTTCTGCCTCAGACATTACGAGCCTTATACGACACCCGTGAGTGTAATGGGTTGGTTCTATTCTACTCTGCCGGATACCACACGGCTACGCTCATTTTACTTTAAATACCTTCACATTAAGCTCATTTTACTTTAAATACCTTTGGGACAATACAGTAGTGTTTCAGTACTTTACTTTCTTTTATTCCATTCACCTATCATCTAAAAGTAATGTCTGGTCTAGCAAGGGATCATACATTATTTTTGGTCCTTCGACTGTGAACATCGGACGCTACATAGTCCATTTCGCGCGCGTGGACAGTGTAGCGGGCAGCTATCCAGTGACTCAAGTGCGTGATGTGTTGAGTGACTTTAGGACTAACAATAATTGACCCAGGGTCAACAAGGATCCGTAAACTATCAGGTGCTAAGTGTTGGGAATTCAGACTTAGAGACTAACAAGTGTCTTAGGGACCGTCAAGGATCCGTGAACTATCAGGAGTTCCGTACATGATATGGAGAAGATTGGACAAGAAACTGCATAGTTATTCCTTCCATTCTTTTCCATATAAGAAGAATGGATATGCATTTGCAAATGGACAACTAGAATCAATTCTAGTCCCTTTAAAGTTGACAATCAAAAGTGCATTTTAATGGCCCAATTGAAATAAATGATTTTACTGCTCTTTATACGTGTAAAAAGTACCATAATTTAGTATTTAACAATACTTATGTAAAACGCTTCCATACAATATTAATATGCGCCTACTAGCTATACGTTCGATGTTGTACTTGTAACCATTGTACATGTCTCGCACTCGCCGACGGAACAGAAGTTTATTTAAATCTCAGCGGTAAGTCACACACCATGGTTGTAGATATGTAGATATCATTAGTATTATGAGCTTTTTGTGTTACGTAGATGTGTGTTACCGCCCCAGGCGTTTATGATTTCCAATAGACTCCAGTATGGAAAGTCACGAGTAGAAATGAAATGGATTGTAATTTGGCCGGATACCGGATATTCGGCAAGCTTCGAGGCCGGATGGTCGGATATTCGACTGCCGGATATTCTTGCCCTTTGTCGCGTTACTTGTTGTAACGAGTTTGATTTGAGCTAACGTTAAAGTGCGGTATTTTTGTAGCTGCTTTTTACCAACAAATGCTGAAAATTTAGGATGTTTCCACAACAATTTTCCACTTGTTGATTTTGAGTACCTACCAAATAATATCAGTAATTAAATTTTGCATTTTTAATTATACATGCCTCATGGTGTTAATAAGCTACTGTGGCATGATTCATTTTATGTTAATGATAAATTATTTCTTTCTTTCATATTCGGTATCCAGGCGGATAGTAAAAGTTGGCTAGGTAGGCCGGATAACGGATACTTATCGGATATCCGTTTCATTTCTTGTCACGAGCTCTAATGTGTATACAGTTTTAAAAGTGATTTTCTACTGTTGATTGAATTTTGCTATACATATTTGTGCTCGCGACTATACGGTATTTCTGTTATTATTTTGGCATCTCATCAAAATATTTGATGCATGAAGCAAAAAAGTTTTACGTCTGACTAAGATTATCGTGAATTTTGCGATTGTAGAACAGATTTATGATGATATTTTCTTTGTGAATCAATTTCCATAAAATCTCGTCTTAACTTATTTTTGTTTAGTCTTATTTTGTAATTTATGAATGAGCATGCTTCTCAACACCTCGGTTCTTCAACCACTAACCTAGAATCCTCTTTCCATCAGGTAGCAAGAGGGAACTCATCGCCACAGCGAAGGCTATCGCGGAGGCTTCCGAGGAGGTCACCAGACTCGCCAAGAAGTTGGCACTTGAGTGTACCGATAAGAGGATCAGAACGGTACGTGTTGTGATTAATTATCATGATTCACTACTATTATCCGGCTCGAAGGACCATCCGCGAGGACTGCATAATTTGAAGATGAAATAGTGGTTTCAAATTTGGTAAACACACGTGAAAATAATGTATTTCATAAAAAAATAATTAGACGATTTTCATCGCATTTCCGATGCAGAAATTGAAACTTTGCTACAGGAAACGATATGTCAAAAAATCGAAAAAACAACAGCCATTATTTACAATAACAGAATTAACCCCAATTCTGTACTTCCGTCTAAAGTCAGAGTCATCATCTGCCTAGCCTTTTGTCAACTATGTTGGGGGGTTTGCTTCCAGTCTAACCGGATGCAGTTGAATTCTATTTTTAGATGAAGCGACTGCCTATCTGACTTCCACAACCCAGTTAGTACTGGGTAATACGATACCCCTCGGTAAGACTGGTTGTCAGACTTTCGGGCCACTGACACATGTAACGTCTGAAATCCGAGTACGTTATAATTAAAATCTGTAAAAATATTACTCTAGCCTAGAAGGAATTAAATTGACAAGCTAGACTCTACTTACGAACTTAACGTTCTTGTTTGAAACAGAATCTGCTACAAGTGTGCGAGCGTATCCCGACGATCGGCACGCAGCTCAAGATATTGTCCACAGTCAAGGCGACAATGCTTGGCGCTCAAGGTAAGAACACCCTGTTTATAGTTACAACAATTTTCTTTGAAATGCCTTTTTTTTTAATCTTTAATTTTATCTTTGGATATATTATTTCTTCTACTTTCATAATAATCAAGGGGCTTTATAATGTACTTATCAGCTTTTTGAGCTTACACATAACTTTTGCGTATATTAAAGAGTCTGATATTGATAGGCTTAATGTAGCACTATTACAGCATTTTACTAGAACTCTATAATCTATCAGCTCGGAGATAATCAGCTTATCGAAATACAGCAGAAGTACAAATTAATAGCTTTGATAACAATCGAAACTCAGAAATAACAGCGTGTACTAGTAAGAATTTAAACTTTCGACGTGTTTCTAAAGCAGTTAACGATCCGAAAAAAACTGAACACGATCAACAACTTTAAACGGCGATCAAGAGCTGTCAGTGTCATATTCTTTAGCAATTTTGTTTGACAGCTCTTGCTCTTGAAAGCAGTATAGATATGCTGATAGCGCTGAGTTTCTTTGGGGAAATTGTCCCTAAATCACAATTTTTCTAAAAGCCTATTTACTATGTAGCTTAGTATATTATATCAGAAGCTTTCTCTATATTAATGCAGTGCTTCTCGCTTTTCTAACAGTCGGCATGCCGGACTACAAAGGTAAAACATTATGACGTCAATGTGTGATTAACATTACATCTATATCATATCTACACACGCATACATTAATTTATACATCTTCTGTACATATCCCTCTTGAACACTAGAATCATCTGCCTAGCCTTTTCCCAACTATGTTGGGGTCGGCTTCCAGTCTAACCGGATGCAGCTGAATACCTGTATTTTACATGGAGCGACTGCCTATCTGACCTCCACAACCCACTTAGTACCGGGTAATACGATACCCCTTGGTAGGACTGGTTGTCAGACTTTTTGGGCCACTGACTACCTGTAACGACTGTTAAAGATCTACAAATGACAGCCGGGACCAACTGCTTATCGTGCTTTCCGAGGCACGGAGGAAACTCTGTATGTAATGGGTGGTCACCCATCCACGGACCAACCTAGGCAAGCACGGCTTAACCTAAAGATCAACTCGAGCGGCAGTTATTATTTAGCCACGAGCTCCCTCTTGAACATTAGAATAACTCTTAAAATAAGACAGTGAAACCTTAATATTCTGGTGGAGCTGTTTTGAATGTTGTTGATAAATATGTCAGATTACACCAGAAAAATCCCTTTGTGTTTTCACAAAAATAGGCAGATACTTTGCCTACAAAAAATCATGTTCTTACTTTCCGTTCATGCTGTGATGGAAGAAAACGTAGACATAGTCACATAACATAGCACAAATTCATTGGTTCTGGCTACATGGATCTATGATGTACGCTCTTTAATCAAACTTTGTTTGCGCATCCACAGGTAGCGAAGAGGACCAGGAAGCGACGGAGATGTTGGTCGGAAATGCACAGAACTTGATGCAGAGTGTAAGTTTTATCTTTTCTATTTTTCTGTGTTTAGATTTTGCATAGATTTCACCAGCTACTTGGGTGAATTTCACAAAATGGCTTCAAACTCAGCAATCATGTAGCTGGGTTTGTGAAATCGCAATGATGGATGATCATGTTTGTCAATGAACCTTAGTCTCATTAAGCCTATCTCGTTATTGAACTAAAACGGAATTGACCTAAGTCACAATACGCCGACATCTCGTTTGGTCTAGGCACAACGCGACTTAGGCACACTGCGAGCAAAGGATTGAATTGAACCCTCAACTAAATAAAGAAATCGTTGAACAGATGCAAAAAGACAAAGAAACGGTCGTTTGAGCAATGCGCTTTCGTCTGGATTTGTCCGGACATGTTTGGTTTGAGTTCCCCATCCAGGCTTGTTATTTGTCCGAAATTTTAGAATAAAGGAGATTAAAAAAAAATAAGCAAAATTAATCCCGAAAAAAAGCTTATAGCGCAACAATTCTGTTGTTGCGCGGAGGTTATTGTGTCGGGTTAAAAGTACTGCCTTTTCTGAACTTCCATGTACTCTGAGGACTTTTCAAATGTCAAAATGGCAACCCTAGTTGGTAATGACCTATGTGCAGCTGTATTTTGCAGATTACTTTAAAAAGAACCATTTCCTCAACATTATGTTTAATACTACCAACAGGTAAAGGAAACAGTGAAAGCAGCCGAGGGCGCATCCATCAAGATCCGCACCGAGCAGGGCGGCTACAGACTGCGCTGGGTGCGCCGCTCGCCCTGGTACCAGATCTAGGTCTCATGACGGTTAGACTGTACATCTGCTATTGTGGTACTCGACCTGTGGCCCAGGGATACACAGGCATATTCGACCTTATTACAAAACAAAGCTTATCGTTAGATGCGGGTAGACACGAGAAAAGTGTTTTATTTTAAGTTCGAATTAAAGTTTTTATTAAAAAAAACTTATACAGGGTTAGTTTTCAATGATCAGCCAAAATTTTAAATTAAAATGTAGATATAAAACCAAAAGTGCATTTTAAATATTATTGTCGAAAAATATAAAATATAATAATAGCATTCATTTGATAATGTCCTAAAAATTTCCTAAATCATAAACCTAGTGGGAATCAATGCACTTGTGTGCGTGCATGCACCGCCAAATGTATGTGTGTGCAAACAGCTACCTATCTAGGTTGTTGAACTGAGTTGTGCTGTTGCAATATCCACACGTTCGCTTTTTAGTGGTAGACAGGAATTAAATTTTATTTTAAAAAAAGTTTTTTTTTATTATATCGAAAATATTATCGATTCTAAACCATCTCTGAAAATTTGACCGGCCATTGAAAACTAACCCCGTATAAACCCTGACTTTTCAACTGACAGCGTTTTAAGAAGAACTTTATATTGGTCGGAATGAAATTATAAATACAATAACGGGCTCAAAAGTTTAGGCTTGCGAGTAAAATTAGAAAAAAAAGGAGTGTTTTGCGGTCATTTCTGATGTTTTGATTGAAAGTTATTTATTTGAAAAGTCAAGGGTATTGATTTTGCACTATATATGACTATGTGTTCCATGGGGTTTGCAGGTTGAGTACTCACTAAAGTTTGTTTTATTGAGATTGTAATATTGTAGCAATGTAACAGCAATAAGTTGTACTCGTAATGTAGTTAGATTGGTTAGGGACTATGTGCATTGGAGTGTAATATTTATCATGGGATTTTATTCTGTATGTCTGAAATACTGTTTTATTTAAGAACTTAATCGGTCTTGAACGATTCCAAAACTGGCATCTGTATATTGTAAATTATGGTTGTTTTTAGATGAAGACTGTTTTCTCGAGTAATACCTAGATTTTTTTTCTAGAACGAGAAATACCTTGTGGAAATAATTTATCTGTGAATATTTTAATAGTGATAGTATCATACCTATAGTTGGTGCCAGTTAAGATGAGAATAGCGGTCATTGCCCTTTCCCTAATATCTCTTCGTACGAACCGAAACAAATAATCCATGTATCGTTTTTCATTACAAAAAATGTTGAAGATCACGATAGATGACGATTCCAGACTTGAACAGGCTTATTTTTGGATTTCATAGTTATGAACCTTTATAAATGTAGGTGGGTCAATGACCTCTTTTGCGATCTTAACTGGCACCAACTATAGACTGCCTTTTCATCACTGCCTATACCTCAAGTGGGTTGTATTCTTACTGATCTTCTTAAACTTTCTCTTAAGGGGCTACCCCATGGCACACTAGCGCCACTTTAGTAAAAAAATCAGAACTCGTTAAATACACAATTAATATAAAATCTGATAGACAAAATCAATGCTTTAGAGTTCTAGATTATTGACGTCTATTTAATTCATTAAAATATACTACACTGTAGTTACAGTTAGAAAAATTGCTAAAAACGGCCGTTTTTTTCCATTTTGTATCTGTAACGACAGCGAGCTATGTTTCAATGAGATAGGCAGACGTAAATAATTTACAAGACCAAAAGATTGATTTGGTCTATCAGATTTTATATTAATTGTGTATTTAACGAGTTCTGATTTTTTTACTAAAGTGGCGCTAGTGTGCCATGGGGTAGCCCCTTAATATGGCACTTTAAGTTGGAATATGTAATACAGGTTTTTTTAAGACCTACTTTAGGCACCAGCTCTCACAATGTGAATTTATATAGTTCTAAACTGAAATGTCCTTCAAGACCATTGTGAGAGAAAATAAATGAACTTATTATTATTCTATATCGATGGCTGGCATAGTCACCTGTACACTCGTCATGTCTTTTTGAATGCAATAGTGAACCGAGTTTGAGTAGCTGAATATTTGGCAAAAATGTTTGTACTTTTTATTAAATGTTGGAACTTTCTGCTAACGGTGCTCTAAGAATATTTATTGTTACACTCTAATGGACTCAGTCCTTTAACTTTGCGCACACGCATCAATGATCGTCACATAATAATATTTTAAGTACATTGGAGAGAAAAAATATTGTAGAAGTATAGTACATTTATATTAATGACAATTAATTATGATTTACAAATATCTAAGTTAATCTATACAAAATATATACTGTTGTGTGTAATTATTTATATGTGATTGTAATTAAACATAGTATAATTATGTTATATTAATATTGATTTAGAGTATATTTTGTAGATGATATTATATATTGTATGATAGTATTGAGCTTCCTTATGTAATGTACCTAAGTGCTGTATATCTTAATGTTTGTTATATAAACCCCAATTGAAGTTCGTTACGTCACAATATTATATTAATGCTAAAAACGCATTAGGCAAGGCAGCCAGGAAGTTATGTTTGCATGTAATAAAACGATAAAACGTTCGTATTATGTATAATCAGGTTATAATGTTACCACTGCTGGGACACAGACCTCTCTATGAGAAGGAAGTGGGTCCGTATCATGAAACATTCAGAATTCAACAACATTCTACAATAATTGTAGAATGTTTTTGAATTGTGAATGTATATGAAGAGGAGAATTATTCTCCTCTATTGTACCGAGAATAGATCTGCGATTATGAAAGATGTTTCGCTTTAACCCGATCACTTTCAAAACTGTTCGTAACCGCCCTTCCTAGCGCATGCGCAGCCGACCTATTCCTGGCTGCGTTGTCTGTGTCTTTATTTCATCAAGGTATGTGTATTTCTGGCAGCTTTTAATAATGAAATATACAATAAACTTTACATTTATTTACATCTATACTAATATTATAAAGAGGAAAACTTTGTTTGTTTGTAATGAATAGGCTCAAAAACTACTGGACCGATTTAAAAAATTCTTTCACCATTCGAAAGCTACATTATCCACGAGTAACATAGGCTATATTTTATTCCCGTACTCCTACGGGAACGGGAACTACGCGGGTGAAACCGCGGGAAGTCCGCTAGTAACTCATAAAGAGTAAATCTATAAGCAATTTGTCCAAGATAGTAAGAAGTACAATTTTGTGTAAAAACTTATTTTATAGATGGTATCAAAAACTGTATCAATTTGTGAGATTTGAGGTACAATTATTAAGTAAAGGTACCGAAAAATAGAAATAATTATTCTACCGTCGACAAATTTATGCATATTTCAAATGAAATTATATTTTATTATTTATAATCATATTCACAGTACATTTTATGTTTAAAACAACGAATTCTTTTTTTTAAAGTAATAAATGAGGGACTTTCAATTCGTTACGGTCAGATTGCTAGTTGACACTGACAGACACTTCAGAAAATTATCTATTTATTTGGTACACCAACAGTAGTACATACTACAATACAATGTACAACATAAAAGTGCTTGTATGAATGCCTATTAAGGGCAGCGCAGATGACAGACTTTTTGTGTGCGACAGACAAAAAGTCTGCAACAAATTTTGCGTAATTGATGTGTTTGACTACTTTTTTATCCATTAGAAGGCAATCAGTAGGATCCTTTCCATCAGTAGATCCTTATAGTGGAAAAAAAAGTAGTCAAACATACCAAACACGCAAAATTTGTCGCAGACTTTTTGTCTGTTGCATACAAAAAGTCTGTCGTCTGAGCTGCCCCTTATACTTAGGTATGGTAGTTGATAGTTATATACACAGCACGCACCACAACAATTATCCTTCAAAAGAAGTGTCCGAAGTCGTCCGGTCTGCAATCTGTCCGTATCGATTTGTCCGAACTTTTATTGAGATAAGTGATAGCAAGTGTGATTCTGAACGTAAGTGCCATCTTTGTGCTTTATATTAGTAGTAGGGTAGGTCCGACGTCTTCTGTAACTAATGGTAGCTAACTTATATTTATATCTCTAGTGCTATTTACCATGTCTTATATATTTACTTCTAACTTTTATGTAGTTCTGGATGGTGGAGGTAGAGAACACAATAGAGGCCTATAATGGGGTGTGGATAGGACTGAATGAAACCGAAAACTGCATAATATTATTCTATTTATCTTTTTGTAGGGTCGTACCTGAGAACCAAAAAGGTGTAAGTTTACTGTCGTACTCAGTTTTTTTATGATACACCTAAGCAAACAAAAGCGTAGTCTGTTGTGTGAATTATTACTGCCTAATGTTACTCGACTCGACGTACGTAAAATCTGTTTAAATGTTTCTTTCAAATTGTAAAAACAATAATTTTTGCTTACACGTTGGGGTAATCAAGTCGCGTACGCAGTACTTATACGTAGTTTTCGGCTTCATTATGGTCTATTTCACACCTAACAATCCAGTGGCCTTAGAAATACAGCTATTAAACTGTAGTTTAAACTTTTTACAACTTCTTCCCTTGAAAAAAAAGAGGGCTATACTTTAAGACGTGGAATCAGCTTGAGCCGATAAGCTATCTCTATGCACTTAAGAACGAAACAATCGTCATTCGCCTCGTTTTAGTTCGGACGACTCAATGAGAGGTTTTCCTTTTGAGGTTTTAAAAAAAAACTTAGTTTCCAAGAACTCTATAGATGGCGTTGAACTTACTATGATAGTTAATGCCAAAGCCAAAACGCTTGAAAAAAAAACATTGTGTCACATACTCTCGCTGACTGACACTTTCATTTGCTTAACCTTCCGAATATAACCTACATTTCTCGCGCTTTGTTAAAATCAGTTTTTTTTAGGTTCCGTTCCTTGCATTATCATACTTTCTCCTAGCGCCATCTATCTAAAGACTAGGGAAGAGCTAAAAAGAAAATCCCTCATTCTATACCGCGTCGGACTATTCCCTTTTATAACATGGACATAAGGTGCTTTCTGATTGACTCACGCCGATTCCATGTCGACAAGTGTGATTACTTAAAACCCTTATCAGAATAAACGTAGGACCTAAGCGGAGTGATAGCAATATTTTTGTATGCGAACGAGAGTGTAATTCAGTAATAACTAATATTATGGTACGTAAATATGCTAAAGTATCGTTTAAGTAATGTATTTTGTCTGTAAATAACTTTATGCTGAAATCTTGTAGTGATTGTGTATTCGATAGACTTGCTAGAAAACCTGATTTGAAGAAAATCTAAAAAAAAATTGCTGGCAAAACTACATGATGATGTATTTTGTTGGGGTCAATGACCGGTTTAGGCTAGTTGCTGGTGTAGCAAGCGCTGCTGCTAATCATGGGGTCCTGGGGTCGGGTATGAAGAACAGGGTGTAATACTCTTCATACCCAGTAGAAAAGGGAGGATCCTCCGACCAGACGGGTGTTATGTCTAGTGGGCTACTGCACGACAGTTGTTGCCGGGTTCTTGTATATAGTCTTACGTCGCGGATAACTTTGCTTGCGCGATGTAGGACTTTGACGTATTTCGCTTGTTAGTTCATCATTTACGTCATAGATGGCGTTGCAGTACTTTTTGTCCAATGTAGCTTTGTAGTGCCGCTACAGACTAAATGTTTTTGGTTTTTTTAAGAGCCTATACTACCTCAGATTAGCAACTCTATTTGTGGTGGTTCAAACTTAGTTTGTAATACTGTTAGAATAAAGTTCTAATCAGCTTGCACTACAAAGCGGTTGTTACGTCAGTCACTGCGGCCGAATAGTGCGAAATGAGTGGTTTTTATTCTTTATAAAATCATATTTTCGTCTTTTGGAAAAAATAAAAAGCATAAGACCTGCTTTATAGTTAGTTCAGTTAGTATGCAAAGTTTCATGATCTAATTTGAAGTACTTTTTTAATACCAGCGGTTTATTGTTCGATTTGGAGGTAACTTTGGGTTTTTTTTCTATCGAGAAAATTTTATGTAATCGTGTTTTCGCCAAACATAAGACCTAACATTAATCCTCAACTTTACCATATATTTATTTCAAAATTAATGCTGCAGTATTTTAGGCGTAACGGAGGATCATGCTAAGCCATTTGAGGTAGTATAGGCCCTTAAGGAATAACTCGGTAGCATTGGGTATGGATTTGTTTCCCGTTGATGGCAATAGGCTCACCCCCTTTTACATGGGGCATAAAACATAACTGGCGAAATGCAGATGTACTGGTACCTACACCATTGCCTAACCCGTACCGTCGTGATGTTTTATTAAACAGCTAGCAAGTCTATCGAATACATTTTAATAGTATTTAATTATTATTAACTAAATTGCGTGCTTCATATTATTTTTATTAAGTATCTGTACAATTTACACAATTTTTTGTTATTCATATTTTATTTATTCTAATAAAGATTTTTTATTTAGATTTTTGTTTTCTTTGCTGCCTTAGTTAATTGTAGATTTAGTTTAAAATGTGATTTGTAAGTCACAATTATCTAGTAATAACTATAATAAATATGAAAAAATGTAATTCATTCTTAGTTTTTTGAATTAATAATAAAATCGGTGCTGGAATATAATTTATTATTTACAAAAAAGTGAAAATGATATGAAGGAAAAAGGTGTAAATGATTGCGTGACGGTTGACAGAGGAGAATGGAAGAAGAAAACGTGTTGCGCCGACCACGAGTAACATGGGATAAGGGCAGGAAGATGATGATTTACAAAAAAGTTTTATGGAGAAGTAAAATAGATGAAATAGGTACAGACATAATATGTATTAATATTACCCTAATATATATGTATTTAACAACATCAAAGGAAAGTCTCCAAGAAAAGTTTTTTTGCAACTGCAGCGGTTGGTTATACCACACCGAATACTAATAATTGCCAATAATTCTTACTCTACATCGATGATCACGCACGATTATCTCCATTTGTAACACTAAACTAGGTTTATAATAACTTCGAAATTTTGAGTCGAGAAGGCTCGATGAGCCTTGCTCGGTTATTTTGGAATTTCTTCTAGTTGTTGTCCGCAAGTTGGGTTTGGTATATTATACCAGCCCTGTTCCTGGTGGTATTTCCCATCGGAAAAAATGGTTAATCTTTCATATAAACTTTCGTCCCCTTTTTAGCCAAAAGGTAAAGGCTACCTTTTGGTCACGAGCTGTATGGTTAAACCACTGAGATGGGGCACTGACGGGTTATTAGGGGACATACTGGATCGGTGTCTTCTAGGCAAGCCTGCTCCTCCCTAGGCCGCATCGCTTCACATCAAGCGAGTTACGGCCACACGCAAGCTTACATCGTGTAGGTAAACCAAATTCTTTTTTAAAAATGCTTCCTTAATAAAAACAATTCTTCCATACGTGTGTTGACAGATAATTTCATATTTTAAGTAGGTGGATAGTAATGATCTTATCCTAATTTTGTTTATAATTAAATTTAAATAATAATGATAAGTAAATAGGTATAAAAACATTATAACATACACAATGAGCAAGTTTCCACCTGGCCTAAATGAGTAGTTAGAAACATACTATCATACTTGTCTTGTATTTAAAATAACTATTAACTATAAAAAATCACGCATAAGCAGATATTATGTAAGGTATAAATAAACCAGTAGTATTTAGATATTTACGCCGTAGCTAACAATAAATAGACCAGGAACTATTTTCCTATAGAAATAAACTTATTCTTATATACAGTACATAGTTTTATTTACACCTTTAACATTCATACGATAATAAATGTATCCGATCTATCGATATGATACGATCAGTGTGAATTGTAGCCCTCAATTTACCAAAATACAATATGCGTTTTACAGGCACACCTACAGCATCTTCGGATGATTCCTAACTTCCTAAGCCGAAAGATAGACATAATAGAATACTCTTTGTTTATGTACACCATAAAAATTACAGATACAAATGTAGAACATTTTACAAGGGGTGACAAAATGGGCGGTACTATCACTTAAATCGATCTTGTTAAGACAACCTTTGGATGGATTTAAGGGGGAGGAGAGACAATACTGCAGGTAGCCTGTGGTGTACCATTTACAGTGACAAAAGAGACAGACAGAAGAGAACACACGGAGACAGTAAAGAAGTAAGACAAGGACGCGTTGAAAACAGGGCAGGCGTACGCGACTTTTTAAACTATACATAGAGGGTGTAAAAAGACTTTTAACGAAGCCGAAAGGCACTTGTTCTCCCCGACTTTGCGATCATGTTTTTGTTCTAGACCATTCCAGTTACGGTTATATTGGGGGTAAAAGTTCCAACTTTTCCACAATTCTCTTTTGGGGACTATATTTCTTGTCACCAAAATTTATATTTGTCATCAAGTTGTATCACCTAATAAATAGATCTATCGCCACGAAATATGTTCGTTCTCAGTTAAACAAGTGTTCCCAGGTTCCAATTATCAAATTAATGTTAATATATGTGTAAAATAAGAGATGGATTACCAATAACATTGTAGTGCATTACATGAATATAAACTTCGTTCTTATAATAATAGTTTTAGTACTTAAATAATAGCTTTGTGCTCAGAATGGTAGATCTGTCACCAAATAAATCGATTATCGATCCCTGACTGCGACTCGTTTTATTTGTTATTTTGTCACTAATACAGTGACAAAACACGTATATTACATACAGTAAGTACATTTTATTTTGTTCAGTTATTTAATTTAATACATAGTTAATTTAATACATAAATTTATAATTTTAATGAGGTGGTTGATGACAAACTAGTTTTGCCTAGGCCGACTTGGGGCACCCCGACACGGATAGATTAGGTTAGAAGGGTATGGCGGGGTCGAATGAGCGAGCGAAGCGAGCGAATAGGCCCCGCCATACCCTTCGTGGTTATTTTTTTATAAACCATTCAGAAGTAGGTCCGTCGACCGGGTCTCTATTTTCTAGTTACATAATAATTATGATTTATTGGTGATCTCTTTAAATTAGTTTGCTTAAATACTTATTAGGACAAACCTTTTATATTACATACAAAAACATTTATTTGGTACTAGACCCTATATCTTCATGATTTTAGGTGATTTATTGTGGAATTGATTTTATAATGTTTGGTGACTACATTTTGGTGACAAATCTACTATTTTGAGGGCAAACCCTATTATTTAAGGAACGCAAAACTAATTAAATTGGTGATAGCTTAAAATAAATGATACCCTTCTCTTTTTAAAGAGATACATGTTTTTAATCTAAGATTTTTACTTTGAACACCTCCACGACCCCCGTACTATTCAACCCATCTATCAGCACAATGTTTTGAGTGCGGTACATTGTGTTTTACCGTAAAACATGATTTTTCACCCAAAAAAAAAGGGGTCCACCCTTTATAGCAGAACTTTTATTGTCATAATATTACTTTGCATAACAGCGGATAGCATAAACTTCATTTCGCAGAAAATCGTTTGGCAGACACTCATTTATCATACATTCAAAACTCATAATTTTGTAAGGCAGAATCATCTTTAGGCATAAATTTCATATGCATAAGAATTAAAAGTAGAACCATCTTAGCGCAGAAAGTTCACAGCCAGAATCATCTTTTGGCATAAATTTTATATCGATAGTCACTAAAAGCAGAACTATCATATCTCAGAAAGTTTACAGTTAGAATCATCTTTTAGCATACATTTCTTATGCACAACAATGGAAAGACTCATCTATCACATCCACATCACAGAAAAATGAATTTTCTGTGATGTGGATGTGATAGATGAGTCTCTAAAACAGTTGATTGTGAACATGTGGTTTTTATTTTCCTGTAAGCACTAGGCAAACATGCAAACAAGCATACATCTTGCATGCAGCAAGCATGCAGTATGCAAACAAGCATGCAGTATGCAAACAAGCATGCAGTATGCCAACCAGCATACAATATGCAAACATGCACACCAGCATACACCATTCATGCAGCAAGCATGTAGCAGGCAAGCAAGCATGCAGCATGCAAGCAAGCATGCAACATGCAGCAGGCATGGTTTCTGTCACGGCTCCGGCGCTGCGGGGCTCCGGCGGTGCCACGCGAGCTTATCGTCGCAGATGTGTTTAACGCTCACCACCGCAGGCTTCGGCTTGCTGGCCGGCTTCGCCGGCCAGCCTCAGCAGCGGCGGCGAGTGTTACAACAACCTGCTCCTCAACTCGCGGGCCGCCTCGCCCCTCCGCGCCTACGCTATTTTAAATTACACTCTAGGGGTAGGGCAGACAAGACTACGTAAAGTCGGTTTTGGAGCGATTCGTTTCTGTCACTAACTTTTGTAGCCCATCTAATTAGGTACTTTTTAAGACAATATTTAAATGTTTGGTTAAAAATGCTATTTTATAGAAATGGCAATAATGCCAAATACAATTATTCCAAATGAGATTCTGCCATCTTCGTAATATGCCAAGTGAAATTGTGCGAAATTTGAACATTGCTAAAGGTAATTATGCCAAATAAAATTCTGCCATCTTAAAAGTATGCCATTGTAAATTCGGAAATACAAACATTCGGCCAAACAATAACTATATTAAATAATTTTTATGCCTTAAAAATATTCGTTTAAAGGAGATTATGCCAAGTGTGTTATGCCAAATAAATTTCGGAGTATCAAGATTCTGCCAGATAGAAGGAACCCAAAAAAAAGTCGTTTCCCAGCAATAATTTTTGCGTAAAGTTACCTAATATGATGTAGGTACAGAATGCTTGGTTGACTGCTTCGTGAAGAGTCTGTTTACACCCTCTATAGAACGGACGAGAAGCGGGCACGATACGCATTTATGTCGTTAGTAGGCTTCTACTACGTTAGTTAGATACATAAGTACAATCTGACATTTAATGTTTTGACATGTATTTTATTATTTTTTATACACTCCGACATTTCATGTTTTGACATGTATTTTATTATTTTTTACTTTTTTTTTTTGTATTTTATATTACTTTTTTTTATCATCATTGTGACTTTTAATGATTTTTATTTACATTCTTTTGAATAGAACTTGTTATGAATTTTATATGATTATTGTGAATGTGGGGACCATGTGGGTCACATTTATATTTTTTGTTTATTTTTTCCCACAACTGTCTGGCAGTTTGAGTACTCTAAGCGACCTACCCAAATGTCCTTTCTTTGGTATTGTTCGTCGTTTCGTTGAGCTCCTTGAGTTATAAGTCGAGCTACACGTTAACTGACAAATGCTTGCACTGACTGGACAGGTCCACTCAAATCTGTATGGTTCTTTCTTCAAAAGACCATCTCAGACACTAATCTGCATAGTCCTCATGTGAATTGAGCAAGATTATGTCTGGACTTTAAAAGAGACTATGACCTCTGAGTTTGTTTCGGCTGTTTCTTCTCAGAGTAGTCAGGTACGAAACACCGGCCCCATCTAGTTTAAAAAAAACCGGCCAAGTGCGAGTCGGACTCGCGCACGAAGGGTTCCGTACCATTATCTATACATTAGACAAAACGAAAAAAAATCACGTTTGTTGTATGGGAGCCCCCTTAAATATTAATTTTATTCTGTTTTTGTTTTTTTTTAATTTGTTGTTATAGCGGCAACAGAAATACATCATCTGTGAAAATTTCAACTGTCTAGCTGTCACGGTTCGTGAGATACAGCCTGGTGACAGACAGACGGACAGACAGCGAAGTCTTAGTAATAGGGTTCCGTTTTTACCCTTTGGGTACGGAACCCTAAAAATGACGTGTAAAAGTGTTTGTAAAAACCTACTTGCAAAATAAACATCATTTATCATTTAGGAATTACAATTAATTTTATTATTCAAGCCTAATGTTAAAACAAGGAAAAACTACACGGATGGACTGTTTAGTTGTTTTCGTTTTACATTAGGTTTAGGTAGTATCTATGTAGTATATCAACTATCTGGTGTCCACGACACAAGCCTCGTTGCTTAGTGTGGCACTAGATGGCGCTGTGTGAAATGACCAGCGATATTTATATTTATTTATTTATATTAGGTACATAAGTATGTCAGGGTAAAGAACGTTAAGTTATGGGTACATTTCGAACTTCTGTTTCAAATTTCTTAGTAACATCGACAGAGTCTGGATTGTGTACGTTACCCCAGCAGGAAAGTGTGTCCTAGAGTTATATGAGTGGAACGTTTAAAATTTTCCTGCTGGAAAAACGTTACCCCAGCAGGAATCGTTTTTTCCAAAACGACAGGGGCACACATTTTTTATGTGGGGGCACATTGACAGCAGATAAGGCACTAATTAAATGTTCCACTCATAATTATAACTCTAGGAGACACTTTCCTGCTGGGGTAACGTACACGTCTGGATTCGTGCCCGGTTGATGGCAATAGGCTCACCCTCCATGAGACATACTATATCCCACATTGGCTTCCATCAGTTCCTGTAATGACACGCAGGATACGACATCGAGTGTCCCATCGTTTGCGGAACAACACCACATTTATAGTAGGGGAGCCCACGAGGCTAAATGGGGATTTACTCGAGCGTCGTCGTAGAGACCTATTGGGATGCAAAGCTTAGATGATAAGAAGAAAAAAATGTTATATGATATATACCTCAAATTGTCACTCTCAAATTGTCAGATTAGTGGAATATACGCTTTTTAGGATGTAATTAACTCACCCTACCTTAATCTGACGCGCTCGAGAATTTCTGATGGTCAATTTTTTTTTACTAATCTGATCCTGAATCCTTCACGGGCGGCCTTATATATGGGCCTCATGTTTTGTGGAGGTACTTAACCGGGTACAAGGTATCCCCCTGTATATTAATCTGCCGCGCTTTAGTAAATCCCGAAATCCCCGCTTGGGCTCCCCTACTATTAGGTACACTCCAGGCAAAGTCATCAATGAATTCTCCACCTGAACAGGTTTTCCTGGCTTCGGTCAACCACTTAATATATAGATATGACGAATTTTTAGCCTATTGTCATGCTGCAAGAACGTGTGTGTTAGGCCTTCTGTTAGATATGTATAGTATCCCTGTTAAATCAACAGTGTTTAACTGTACACAATGGAATAAGATATATACATTTAAAAACCGATATTTTAAACTGTATCCTTATATGGTATGGTCAACGCTCGATGTCGTATCAGCAGCTCTATAATAGCGCTAGGACAATTTTATCAGAAGAAAAATATTCTGAGGTACTCGTGGCTAAATAATAAGAGCCGGATGGCTCGATCTTCAAGAGGTAGTTGGTCAAAGAAATTTATGTTGAATGATCAGCACCTTGCTGAGATAGGAGCCTTTTGGCCTTGCACAGGACCATTTTGAGTGGTTTTTTTATTTTTCTCTTGTTTACTTTTTGTTTCTGTTATGTCCTGTGTAAGTTCAATAAATACTTTTCTTTCTCTTTCTTTCTTTCTACGTGGATTTTGCACAGACTTGGCAAGCACGATTGGCTGTTGCACTGCGTGTCGCCGTTATGAACAAATATTTGCAGGTATTACCTTCGGGTCCTACTATTTGTGTATGTGAGTTTAAATGTTTATAAACGCACCCACGATACTGAAGCAATTCCTAGTGTGGGACAACGTTTTTGATAAAACAAAGATATGCTGTGAGTACCACCACAAGAACACACTAACAGGTTATCTCCAAAATTGAATAGGGGCTTCTTAGGCGCGCACACCGCTGGAGGCGCAGCGGAGCGCATTTGAAGACAACAACTTAATAATATAAACCTTAAATACCTTGATATACGGTCGCGCGCGTGCTCTTGTAGTAGCTTGAGGGCGCTCTGAGTACCGCGTGCGAATTTATTCTTATATTGACCGTAGTTAAGGTTTATATTAAATTGTCGTCATCAAATGCGCTCCGCTGCGCCTCCACGGTGGGCCTTAAACTTCGTAGGCGGCCCAGCTGAGCATGCCGTGAAAAATAAACACTTGTAAAAAATCTTATAGAAGACGCGTGGTCGCAATCAAGAGTGGATGCCGAGCAACGAGGAGCGGACAGCGGCCCTCCGCGTCCGTCGCTTTGTTTGTCCGAGCCGGGAATCAAACCCACCAACTCATGCTCAGCAGTAGCGCTTGCGAAAAAACAATTTCTCTATTTTTTTAAGATATTATTGTTCTACAAGGTCAGTATAAATATGTGATGTTGATGACGTAACTGAATACCTTCAAAGTCACAGCGGATGAATATGAGTCATATCGATGACGATGTTTTCTTTGAGTATGTATTTGATGTGTATCTATTGATGATGCATAGATTAAGTAGAAATGCAGAGACTTTAGAATTTTTATTATGACCTTTTCATGTTGAAGGTCATTCTGATGATTCATTAGATCTTGTCAGTTCGAAACATGACGTGGCATCATGTTTCTTGGTCATTTTTAAGCCTTGGTAGATACACCATGGTCATGTCTATTTATAATAATTATCTAGATATGAACCTTTAACTCCACTATTATCTAAGTAAAGTAAGGTGACCCTCTCACCAAGATGACTTCGGAAGTTTGGACTCCACGTTGCCGGAGAACCGAACCTGCATTCACTGTAGATAATAATCCGAATTCTGGACCACAGTTCTTCTCCTTGTCAGTTGTTAAGAGATTTCGAGGTGCATAAAGGGTTACTATATTAGTAACGCATGATTTGTTCGGATATAAACATCATGCCTGTATGGGAAATACAGGCATGATAAATGATGCCAAAGGTTTGCAGAGGAATACCACAGTAAACCTATTACGTGACGCCTCAAGGTACTGCACTTATTCTGTTATACCCTTTGTAAAGCTGGATCAGTAGCTTAGACGTTACATCACTGACTCATAATCACAGATGCGCCTGCACCGCTTCTGACCACGCCCATTAGATGACACACATCGTACTTAGGTAGCCCTAGCATCTAGCACGTGCGACGCGCGAAAGTATGTCTTGTTATATCAAAACTAAACAGTCCATCTTTGTAAACGACTGAGTCAGTCAAAGGCTTCGTATGCACTGCGGTAACACGTGTTGAAAGTAACCGTGTGTCATTTGTTATTATTATTGTTAACACGGCCGTCATAGCCCCCAGAAGTGACTTAGTCTAGGTCGGAACCTCGTTCATTCAAGTGGTCTTAACATCGTTGGTTGTTTAGTTCCGCGAAGTTCTGTGTCATAGATAACCTGTATTTATTTGTTCTGAGTTTGTGTTTTTGTGATTTAATTTTAAGTTTCATAAGTGGAAACCTGTATTGTAAGACGTAAGGTAGGACATCCTCAGTTAGTAGTGCGATTGGAGGGGCTATTGGCCAGCGCTGGACTGCTGAGTTGCAAGGTATATGATGATGACCCACTGATAGCTAATGCTATCAATTTGAAAGTAGAAAGTATACCTATTAGGAAAGTTTGTGAGGATGGATACATGACTGTTTGTTTGTTAATCTTTCACGCAAAAACGACTGAACGAATTTGGAGGAAATTAGGCACACAGATAGTTTATAACTTGGATTGACCACAAGATATTTTTTATTCCGGTAGTACGATCCCGGGGGACTCTACGCGGGTAAAGCTGCGGGCATAAACTAGTATATCATGAGTGTAAAGTGACGACAGTTACAGAAAAGTTGAAAAGGAATCGTTGGTTACCTAGGATGAGGAGGGTTGAAACGTATATGACTAAAAGTGTGATAAATATAAATGTTGATGGATGGAGATGAAGATAGCCAAAGTAAAGATAAATGGATTATGTGAGGACATGGTATGAAAGAAAAAAGAGTGATTGGTATAGTGGCAGCTGCGTAGGTATTACTCAGTACTAACTGGGTTGCGAAGGTATGATAGGCAGTCGCTCTTTGTAAAATACTGGTATTCAGCTGCAGCCGGTAAAACTGGAAGCTGACCCCAACATAGTTGGGAAAAGGCGCCACAGATGATGATGTTGGTTTGTGGAGGTCAGATAGGTAGCTCCATCATGTAAAATGCTGAAATGTTGAACTGGAAGCCGACCCCAACTTAGTTGGGAAAAGGCTAGGTAAGCAGGATGATGATGGTATAGTGGCAGTTGACAGGGGAGAACGGAAGAAAATCTCGTTGCGCTGACTGCAAGTAACATATAATAAAGCCAGGAACATGATGAGGTTGTAGCTCGCATTTAAATGAACCCCCTTTCAAGACATTGCATTGCTGGGTGTCGGTCTCTCTTTTCCTGTGCCAATCTCCGCTGGCAGTCCTGTGCCAATCTCCGCAGTCATGTGCCAGTCTCATGCAGGTTTTTCCCCCGATAGCAACTATGTCGTCTGCCCATCTTGCCGCTGGACGACCCTTTTGCCAGTTCTTAGTCCGCCTCTGTTATCACTGCGCCTTGCTAGGTGTCCTGCCCAACTCCATTTGACTCCATTTCAAGACATGATAAGTTGGTTATGTTATTTAATAAAACTGAAACATACTTTAACTATCAAAATACATGAATTAAGGAAAATACTGTCATTGTCGGATGACCAACCGATGAAATCATAGCCTGGTTATAGTTATCCGGAGATGAGGTAAACAGTTCATTACAGCGAGTGTATCGCTGTGAACAGTTTACTTTGTGGGTACGTCGGTTAAAATTAACTGTAAGTACGGATTTAATTAGTGTAGCTAAGGCATTTTTTGTTTAGCGAGTGAAGTGGTGAAAGGGCGGTACCGGAAAGTGTGTGGTAAAGTAGCTTGTAAATAACTTGGCGTTTGATAATTTCAATTTAAAATATATCAACGGATTTTTAAAGGTTGAATAAAGGACGCAGGAAGTGGTATATAAACATAGTTTGCATTTAGTTTAGTGCGGTGTCGGCCATTATCGTCAATCCTCGGTAACTTCGTTATTTGCAGTCCGGCCCTTCTTCTAGTGGATTGTACCTATCTTCCTTTCTCTCTTTGCACACCTCTATGCAAGGAAAACTTCTTCAGGTGGAGATTCATCGCTGACTCTGCCCTGAACTGAAACAGTGGTGTTGCCCCACAAACGATAGGACACTTGATATCGTGTCCTGCCTGTCCTGCTGCTTGCACATCGTAGGAGCTGATTGACGCTACTGAAAGTGGCAAACTCATCGCCAAATTTTGGGCTGACTCCATTTAAATTGTCATCGACCCGCTAAAAAGAAGAACTCTATTCTATCATCCATGACAAATCTTTCCAAAATGCTATGTCTTTCTTGGGTAAACCCAGCCTCGGCGATGCTACCCGGTTGGCCTCGACAGACGGCTTCCGGCTCTAGTCTGGCGTCTGTCCTATCATTTTGTACTATATCTTTGTGTCCATACTCTCTACAAAACCTACTCTATGCTAGCAGGCTGGCTATTATGTAATACAGCCTGATCATAAAACTCTAGTATAACTTTACAAAGATATGGTGATTATTTAAATGCCTATACTGTGTCCCACTGCTGGACAAAGGCCCTTTCTCCTTCCAAACCTCTCTGTTTTGTGCCATTTCTGGTCATGTTTGTTTGTTTATTTGCCTTCGAACATAATCAGATCGCCACACTACCTTTCGCCGCGCTAAACTCAAAACTTACGTGTTTTTCCTTACAATTTACAATCACAGTGGAAATGGAATAAAAAACTGTGAAGAAGATCTTTAGTCTATATCTTACGGTTGGTTGGTATTGGCACTAATATACTTCGATCCTGTGCCAGTCGTATCTGGATACGACTGGCACAGGATATTTTAGGATAGGACTGGGTCAGAATCCTGGGAGGATTCTGACTGCATTTATTATAAAAGTCTAGTAGATATAAAAACTTCACACGTGGCTAATCATAGACGTGCTTAAAATTATCTTTTGTCAGGTTAATTCCATGCAAGTTCCATGCAAAAATCTAAAATTAAACACATTCAATGATAAGTAGGTGTTCTATATTATTAATAATCCCGTCTGATATAGGTACCAGGAAAATATGAAGCCGCCGTAGTATTGTGTCGGGATATTATAATAATCAACGCGGTAACGACGTGTATACATTTGTTCGTTCGTAGCCTAAAGTTAAACAATGATATTTGTTTAATATAATTATGTAGTTCTGCAGTTAAGGCAAAAAATAATATGTTGGGTAAAACACAGAAATCTATTGAAATGATTCCTGTCGGAAAATCTGGGCTATCTTTAGGAATTCCAAGATAAAAACTGATTCAAATGAATAATTAGCTACTGTTAATAGGCTGTCCTTTGGAAGTTCGTCGTGAGGAAAGTTTTGAGTGTGAATGTAGATGGCTATAAGAGTAGAGGAAGAACAAAGAAGCGATGGATGGGACTGTGTGAAGGATGATATGGCTAGAATAAAGGAGGTCACTGCAGACTGCTGAGAAGACGAATAATAAAAAATTATGGAAGAAGAAGACAGTATCCTGCGCCGACGCCATATGAATTGGGATAAGGGCAGAAGAATTATGATGATTCTATTCTTTGGAAGTGTATTAGGATATGAAGTAGCCAGGGAGGCTGTCGATACCCATAGTTTCAATTTAGGAGTATTCAGGCTTCACTGACGAGCATTTCAGCGGTATTATCCACTTTGTTTCTAACTCTACCGGAGCCATCACTACATATTATAAAACAAAGTCCCCAGCCGCGTCTGTCTGTCCCTATATATGCCTACATCTTTAAAACTACGCAACGTATTTTGACGCGGGGTTTTTTAGTAGATAGAGTGATTCAAGAGGAAGGTTTTAGTATATAATTTGTCAAGCGGGCATCAGCTAGTCACAAATAAAAGACAATTCAGTCCGTCACGGTAATTTAATTACCTAAAGTGGAGACAAGATTTCAATTCCTTTAACCAATAAACTAACTTATCTTTCCAAAATCCAGGACTAGTTCAAGTTCAAGATGCCGTCACTATCGCTGAAGATAGTGCAGGATGAAGGCGCGGTCACCAAGAAGGTCAAGTTGGACTCGCACATGACCGTGAAGGAGGCTCACAAGGTCGTCAAGGATAAGGTCAACGTTGCCAACAAGGGGCAAGGTAAGAGAGAGAAGACTATACTATAGCTCCGTAAATAGGTCTATGCAGAAAAGTGCTGCAGCTAACCAAACAGCGAATAAACGTTGAGTTTGCTACACTAGCCAGTTTTTAAATTATCAAATGAAAGAAGTGACCATTGTCCAGTGTTGTACACTAGTCATTCCCAAACGATGTATTGCCCAACGTGGTGCACGCATGGCACACAAACAGACCAATCTTCTCTTTTAACCAATCTGCCTTTTATCCTGGATAGAGCATTCACGACAATATTGACAAACAATAGAATTTAATACATTTCAATATTGTCATGAATTCTCTATCCAGGCTAAACACGTTCACTCTTAGATATAAGCTTCCTTTAAGCATCGCCACAACGAGGGATTCAGCTATAGAATGCTTCCTGCATCCTGCGCATTCTTGTGGCTATCACCACGTCGTCGTCACTAGTTACCTACCTACCAACCTATATTTTGTTGGTACCAAAAAATACACGCTTTCTTCTTTCTTTATCGCGTGGTTAGTACCTAACCTGGTGTCAGAGACTCAGATTTTTATGCGGCCCATGAGCTTGTGACTTGGCTTTGTTGACGATGTTTTTCTTCACCGAATCAAGTGATAATTATACAATACGCACATAAATCCGAAAAATCTAAGGCGAAAACACGCTTTTACGTTAATGAAAAATTGTAAATCAATCCCTGTAACGGTGACCAATCCCTTCTCTATTCCTTCAAACCTAAAGACCTTATCTCCCACAGAATACGCGCTGTTCCTCCGCTCCGCTGACGATGAGATGACTGGAGTATGGCTGGAGGACGACCGGGCGCTGGACTACTATCTGCTCAGAGATGGGGACTCTCTGGATTATATCTGCAGGATGAGGAACCTGAGAGTCAGGCTGTTGGATGGTGAGGATTTTTTTTTATCATCTACTACTCAGCATCTTTGTGCATTGTTCAAATTTTAACCAAAGCTACACGACGATCTTTTATCGTTACCTATATTATGTGTTATACGTATGTGACTTCTGTTAGAAAATTATCCTTTGGAAATGTACTGCCTACGACAATAATTAGAAACTAAAACTTGCTTCTTACTTGGGGTGGAACTTATGCCCATAAAAGTGCACAGTTGGTATTCCACAAATTAATAAGAGTACCAATTGAGGAATTAATGTAGGTGTTGTTGCGAAATCTACAAAAAAACGTCACTTACATGCTGTTGCGTTGTTTCGTAGGCATAGTCCCATCTATATTTCGCACTACTAGTTAGACATTTATGCGATATTGACAGTAATAACGCTAAGCCATTGTGCGCTAAGTATCGTCTATAGATCTTGGCGTTAGTGTTATTGGGAACAGGTATTATTGCCGATGTGATGTGACAAGTAAGTCGGCCTTGTCAAACCAACCACTATTAGTTCTATGATCCATCAATTTCCCTCAGACACGGTGAAGACCCTACAGGTGGATGAGGCCAAGACAGTCGGCGAGCTCATGATGGAGATCTGTGCTCGCATCGGCATCAAGAACTATGATGAATATGGACTGGTAAGTCTTACATAAACCTTTGATAAACTGACAGCCAACGTGTCGCCTTAAGTGCGAGGACCATAATCAGCAAAAAAGTTCCTTTTATAATAAAGGTTAAGGTAAATAAGGAAGGATTTTTGAATGTTCATTCCGTTCTTTGTCTTCTCAAATCGGTCACCTGGACAGCTTTGTCGTTTGCCTCATTCAAGGTCTGGAGGGTGCAGGTCGGGCAGAAGAGACGATGTGGCAAGACTTGCATGGTAACTTCCATCCTCGCATTGTGTTCGAGATGGGTCATCATGGGTCCAGCGCCCAACTTGAGCCCCAAGTTGGTTCAGAGATTTCCATACTAATGCCCTAAATAGATAGGAAAAAGTTTCTATAGGAGTTCGACGTTTTTTACTAAGGGGAAATCTCAGCGGTTCTCATCCCACGGCCTCAGCTTATAAATAAAGAAAATGCGTTTATTCAACTGGGCTCACAAATGTTGTTTTGAATCTTACTGTCTTATGATTCACTGCATCGTTAGTCTTGTTTCAAACACAACTACTGGGCAGATGTCTTGAATTCGATCCTCTGATCGGCAAAGTGTTTAGTGTTTTCCAATATAACATTCGCAGAAGCATCACAAAGTCATTCTCTTTAATAATTTTCTAGTGGCTATCTAAATTGTGTCAGCTCAGGACATTGTTGCAAGTTTTTGTTTTATGTTTTGCTTACCTTGCTCCAAAGTGCAGGCATTACGATACGCAGATTTTAAATTCAGAACTTTCACATTTTTTTAACAAAATCAGAACGTTCTCTAGCCTAACCCAGGTCAAAATGTCCTTTACCCTAACCCAGGTCATGAGTATGCCAAATCCGTTCAGATGTTAAAGCGTATAAAAGTGACAGACACACAGACAACTTTCTGTATTCTAAATTTTAGTACGGTCTTCATGTGACTTATCAAATGTGGGCGGCATATACACTGCATTACTCTTTGGGGATAAAGGTGTATTATTATCTATCTAAATTTTCTTCTCCATCTCTAGTGCAAAGAAGAAGTGGAAGAAACAGAAGATGGCAAGGAGCCCAAAGAGCCAAGCGGCGGCGGGTTCACGCTGAAAAGACCCAAGCCTGCCAAAGAGAGAGATGTGACCATGGAGCAGATGAGCAAGAGGCTGAAGACTGATGATAATGGTATGTGCATTTCATTATTATCATCTGCAGGGATGCGATAGGTCTTATTTTTTTAAAAAGCTCCTAAAGATGTTGGAATAACAGCCAGGACCAGCAGCTTAACGTGCTTTCCGAGGTGCACATAGCTTGATCTTACTGTAGCTGATTGATCGACCCGTTAGGATTGTGTAACTGAGCCAGGAGCCCTTTGAATAGTATCTCTTCATATTCTAAGTCTGTGTATGTTTCGCCAAATAATTTTATGACAGGTTTCTGCGGACAGTCAACGGGTAAAAATTACCTTAATCATCTCAATCCTCACATCACCGTCTTCCCCACAGTTGAGTGGCTCGACCAGCACCGCACCATCCGCGAGCAAGGCATCGACTTCAAAGAAACTCTCCTCCTCAAGCGAAGACTCTTCTACTCGGACCGTAACGTGGACTCGCGGGATCCTGTGCAGCTGCACCTGCTCTATGTGCAGACCAGGGATGCGATCCTGAACGGACGGCATCCTGTCACTGAGCAGCAAGGTGAGTCACAAAGAGATGCTAAGACTGTTCTCCTCCGTTGAACAACCTCAGGATAACCTATAGTTACGTTCAAGATGACTGTAGACACTCGCGTACGCGTAAACTGGCATAATGAAAAGTTCTATCTCGTTTCCATTCAAGAAGATTATATATTATTATTTTGATTTAAAAGAGTGTCCATGGAGTTTCCTGCCCGTTCTTCTCCATAGAGATCTACGCTAGGGAATGGACAACTACCTACAGTACCTACTTTCACAGTTTTTAATTCTTGTGACTGGGAATCGTTGGAAGGCCTCTCACTAGGTGGACCGATGACCTGGTGAAGGTTGCGGGAATCCGCTGGATGCGAGTCGCATGGGACCGGTCCATGTGGCGATACTTGGGGGAGGCCTATGTCCAGCAGTGGACGTCGTTCGGCTGAAATGATGATGAAATGATGACTGGGACTGTAGCTACATTTAATGTTTATCTTTGTTTCGACAATTCAAAAGTACCTGTAAATGGCCTACTTGAAATAAATGCTTTGATTTTCAAGTTGAAAGACCTTTTGTGCCATCAACTCCCGAGATAAATAAAGGACCATGGGCATTTTTAAAGAAATATAGGAGTAAGCCCAACGGAACGTAGCATATAATCAGGACTTCATCTCGTTCTATTATAACAAGTATATAAGTAGCCGGAGAACAGAAATAGAGCCACTTAGAAATATGTTGCGTTTTTCTGTATTATTTTGCCAAAGATTTGACCAAATATTCAAAGTAATAATAAATCTAGTTGAAAGAGGCGCTTTGTACCTACTTCAGTCGAATCTTCGACTTAGCTAGCCTAGTTCGGATTAATAACTCTTTAGCTAAATGTTTTCGACATCAAACTTTAAAAACAAATGACTGTTTTAGTCAAATCTTCAAGCAATACTTTGTGTTCTGTATCTATTTTTATTTTTTACTTTACCTTTACTTACTTTTTACCTGTAGAACAACCGGGACGCCGGTTTTATTTGTGTAACTAACAGGACGTAGTAGAAACAATTCACTCAGACTCTATTTGGTATTATGAGTTTTTGTTTCCTCCTAGCTTTACCTGGATGCCTCGATAATATAAAATACCAAAGACTTACCTAATAATATAACATTAACAAACCTTATTTATGTGCTAATCCACGAACATACTTTTTAACCGACTTCAAGAAAAGAAGGAGGTTATGTTTTCGGCCAATATTTTGTTTTCTATCTATGTACCCCGAGATTGCTGGGCCGATTTGCGTGATTTTTGTTCGAGTTGTTAAGATGAGCACCTATAATACGTTTTTTCTTTTTCTTCGACTTTTTTGTTGACATGGTGATCTCTTAATAAGTTCTAGATACTTACAATGTAAAAGAAATACAAGACAATGAAATAAAAAAAGTTACCGACTTCCGCAAGTTATTTTACAAATACTTAGTGTTTTTTTTCTGGCAATTTTTTTATTTTTTATTTAATTTAATTAACTATGTAACTTTTTTTAGGATGACTAAAATCTGAAATAAACGTTTATTAATAAATAAAATACATTTTATCTTTTAGATAATGCTTACTACAGATGCAGTTAAAATATGACCTAACGTCTCATTATGTCAATTAGTTCTAAATAATACCATTACAGAGTCAAATCGTAGTGTTACCGTTGGTTATCGTAATCGTAACGATACTATATAAAAAATCAAGTGGCACTTTAGTAAGCGGCCGAGCCCGACACGACGCGCGACGCGTCGAAGAACGCGAGCCAGTCAGAGGGATTGGTTTACAGCGGGCTTACATGGCGGTGACTTGGAATACAAATCAATGTTTTAACTAGCGGATTGTGGGTCTACTATTGGGTACCTACACCTTAGCTTTTTCGGGGATCGGGAATAGTTAGGGGCTAGTTTAGTAATCATCATTTTTATTTTTATTCATAATATAATACATTTTTAACATAATTTAAAGTTAACATTGCTTTTATCTGGTAAGGTCCCATTAAGTTTTCTAGTAGGCAATTTCACAAATCAACTTAAATTATTTTAAAATAAATCTTTCATTACTTACCTAATTAAAAATGTTAAGTACCTACAGCTGTTGGTTGCGCGGTTTTCTTGTAACATTGCCAATACTTACCTATGTCACGGTAATATTATGATAAAGTACTTTAACTCGGCCGCATGATAGAAATAAATGCCTACAGCCGCGCGGTACGTAAACATGCGTTAGGGCTGCCCGTCTCCAGCATTTTAATTACATTTGCCTACTTTCTGTTTCTATTTAGGTTTGTGATTGTAAATTTCCTTTTTATATAAATAAATGAAATACTTTGTATATGTTGTATATGTTGTGAATAGGAAGTGTTCAATAAAAATGCGTGTTGTTTTTTGATTGGTAGATTTAATTTAAAAAACATGTTTTTGTTTGAAAAACAAATCGGGCTTATAAATTTGCGACCGAAAAATATTTGCGCCTCGACTGAGTCGTACGAAATGCTTTATTGTTAAATTTTAAAGTATAGGCACCGAAGTTTTAACACAAGCGTAAGTAAGTACCTACCGTATCATGATTCATTCAGAACCGCATATAACTACCTATTTCACTCGTCTCAATAACTTTCCGTTACTCTATTCGCTTTATTTATTAATCCAAACACCTTTTTTAGGGTTCCGTACCCAAAGGGTAAAAACGGAACCCTATTACTAAGACTTCGCTGTCTGTCCGTCTGTCCGTCTGTCCGTCTGTCTGTCACCAGGCTGTATCTCATGAACCGTGACAGCTAGACAGTTGAAATTTTCACAGGTGATGTATTTCTGTTGCCGCTATAACAACAAATACTAAAAACAGAATTAAATCAATATTTAAGGGGGGGCTCCCATACAACAAACGTGATTTTTTGCAGTTTTGTCTAATTTTTCTAAATAATGGTATGGAACCCTTCGCGCGCCAGTCCGACTCGCACTTGGCCGGTTTTTTTCGTGAGATAAAAGGAAATACTTATCCATTAAAAAGACACACATTTTGTACCTACCTACTAGTAAGTAAAATTTTTTTAGTCTTACCTTTCAGAGTTTCCAGGTAATTTAAAAAAACTTATGTCTGGATGCGTTATTGACGAATTCATACAACCAAAAACAGCACAATATTTCCTACTCGTCATATTAACTGATTTTTAGAGAAAATATCGCGTGGTTATTGTTAAAAAAACAACACACCGTCCGTTCGACACTGCGGTACAGCCGTGACTGTCTGCGCCCCAAGCGGACCCCAAGATCGAGGCGCGTAGGTATAGCTCGCGTTTCGTCCGTTTCTATGAAGTTGGAGTACTGTATCATAATATTACTGTGCCTATGTTATGACAATAATTATGTGACGCAAAATATTGGTATTTTAATAATGTCTAAAAATATAATTTATTGATAAGCAGTATAGGTAGTGGTATTGCTTGCGACATTACCATAATTATTATAAAGTTGTGCTTTATGTTTTAACTGTCATGTCTACTTTAACTAACCTTGACATTAATGCACAAATACAAACTCGCCTGTTTAATTACTTAAGTGTTTATTATAAACTGCGATATACCAACCGCAGGTTATGTTTACCGACGAATATAAATCCTGAATATTTAGGTTTAAATTGGTAATTATTAAGTATGGAGAACTCATTCAGTGTTATTATAAATTTAATTTAACACTTAATATTCACGAATGTATGGATGATAGTTATAATAATAGCGTAATGTGTATTCAGGAAAACAAGTTCAAATAATTTAGTAGAAAATACAAGCGTCAATATTATACCTAACTTTATTATTTGTAGTTTTCATTTATCTTTCTGGCGATGGCGCCGCAACTCAATTTTAAATTACGAAAAACATTGAAAATACAATTTCATTTCCTCAACGACAAAACTTTTATATTACCATCATCTATGAAAAAAATACCACGTTTATCTAATGTCCAATCCACCTCATAAAAACCGACCCTAAAATCGTGCGAGCGAAAGAGCCCGACTACGACCGAGTCCCGACGAATCGACCGCGCGATCGCGAGTCTCCGACACCCGTTGCCGATCAGTGCACGTCACAAAATGTTCCACGAGAATTCTGACAAACAAGACGTGAAACTAATCCGCCTTGTAAAGCAAAACTCGGTGTTGTACGACATAAACCATGCAAAATACATGGACTTCAATACAAGGGAAGTGGCCTGGCAGAAGATCGGAGACGAATTAAAAAAGCCGGGTAAGTAATATTTAGTTGTCACGATTCTACGCTACTATTTGTTTGTGTTTGCGTTCGAGAATGGATGCGTTTTGTGAGTGAGGAGAATGTGAGTTTCTTGTGTCCGTTTTTTTTATTGAATACTTTTTGGTAATTCAAAAGAGTATGTAATGCAGTATGCACCCAAATTAAAATTTCAAATCAATCAAATCATTTGCCAACAGTTTTTTTTTTGTAATACCTACTTAATTAGTAATTAAATAATAGTAATAATAAGGCAGGTGCGTCGCCTTTTTTTTTTTTCATTTTCGAACATAGGGTGCGTCGCGCAAGCATAGAGAAAGTAAATCTTTATTTTATGTTGAGAATTTACATATTTCTTACAACCAGCGTGCACGTATGACCATGTATGAATGTGGATGAAGCAAAAATAGTTTTTAAGATCGCAGCTGGCGTTCTGTAGTTAAATTATTTTGTGTTTTTAATGACGCGGCTCATTGGTAAAAGCAGTAAAATAATATGAAAGTACGATTTTTACTATTAAACTTGTATTTATTTCAGGCGCCGACTGCAAAGTCCGTTGGATAAACATAAGAGATGTCCACAGAAGAATTCTGAAAAAGAATGTCACGGACCCAGTGCATCCACCAAGGCAATACAAATATGAAAGCGAACTGTCTTTTATGAAACCATTCTACAGAGACGTAGTGGTCCTCTCATTTGAAGACGAAGAAGAATCTCAAGGCAAAAACTGGCATGACTTAGTTACCGATTCTCCTGTCGAAGAAGTTGACATAAACGCTGGCAGCGACAACGATTCCGACGCACCTATAATAAAGAAAGCTAAAACAAAAAAGAGAAAAAATAAGAAGCGAAAGGAACCTTGTTTTGAGGAGGTTAACCAAACAATTACCATGCCTAGTTTCAGTGAGTCTGTAATTCAAAGTTCTGAGTTAGATCCTACGGACCCTGTCGATGCGTTTTTGTTAAGCATCGGGTCTACCCTAAAAACTTTCTCGCCTTATCATCTGAATGTAGCGAAGAGTAAAATTTTTGCGGTCGTCCAAGATCACGATTTGCAGCAAATTGTTGAAAAGGAGAAACATGGGCATTCTTCCGATGTTAAAGTTTCTACTACTGAGGCTATGTATTTAGGATAAGTTTGGTTTTATTAGTATTTTACGAGTGATGTAGGTTTTAAGTTTTGATTATTTAGTTTTGATCTCGAAGATTCGTTTTTCTTTTCATTTTATGAGTAATAATGAAAGTAAAACAAACATTTTTATTTATAATTATAAAGGTAGAATTCAAAGCGTTTACAATAATTAGAGCAAGTCATTTAAAGTATAAGCAATAAGAAAGTGGAATTTTAAACATTCTAATAAATATAAGATTAGAAGAACTTTAAGCTAGTATTAACTATATATTCTTCTTCTTAGCGTTTCGTATGTTTGGAATAGAGGATTTTCTATTTACTTGAAAGAAAGTTGTATTTTCTTGTAATAACCTAGTAGACTATGTAAGTATGAATAAACATCGATTTAACGCACAATAAATGATACAATAAAAAAAAACAATTAAAATCTTTCTCTCTTTTTTCTACCCTATTTATTCATAAAACAAAATAAGTACGCGAGTTCCGATCGAGTTCCGTCAGTAGTGGTTGCGGGGCAACTAGTCGATCGATAACTCACACACACTACGTCGCGTTGCCCAGTCGGAGCGAGCGCACACTATGCGATACGAGAACACAAAATGGTTGACTTTTTTATCACACTTTTTTGTTATTTGCGATTTGCAATTTTGAAATATAATATTTAACTTACCTGAAAATTGAAAACACACTGCCTGAAAATGTATGTTAGTACCTACCTATGTCATACTTTCTAATATAACTGCTATTCAGACACATTTTTTATATAAATATTTCGTATTCTTTAATTAAGGAATCCCAAAGGGCTGTGCTAGGAGTTTCCTTGCGTGATCGAATCAGAAATGAAGACATCCGCAAGAGAACCAAGGTCACCAACGTAGCCCGAAGAATTGCCAAACTTAAGTGGCAATGGGCAAGGCACATTGCTCGCAGAACGGATGGCCGATGGGGCCGAAAAGTTCTAGTGGCGACCGCGAACCGGAAGACGATGCGTTGGAAGACCTCCCACTACGTGGACCGATGACCTGGTGAAAGTTGCGGGAATCTGTGGTAATACAGCGTTCAGCAGGTGGTGCCCACAGAATCCAGAGGATACTATTATAAGACATTTATTTATTTAAAGAGCGTATATTTTACATAAGACTAGACAAGACAAAGTGACAGTTCTATGTATAAAAAATACATTTTAAAAATAAACGTCACAATCCGTTGGCCAGAATCCGTTGGATGCGAGTCGCGCACGGGATCGGTCAATGTGGCGACACTTGGGGGAAGGCTTATGTCCAGCAGTGGACGTCTTTTAGCTGAAATGATGATGATGAAAAAATCCTTAAAGAAACGCCCTTAAATTCGGCAATAATATCAGAAAAATCTAATTTATTGAGTTAATTATTTTATCTTAAAATAATCATGCTGGCCAATAATACATGTACTTAATGAAGAAATCAACAAAACGCGAACGAAGTAGGTAACCCAATAAAACCACCATCAACAACCACAAATCGAGAACGCGCGGCCTCACTTACCAACCGGTTGGCTATCAACGACGCCGACACGTGACGTCGCCGCGACGCGACGTTGCCGCTCAGTGCGCCGCTCCGCCGCGCAGTCGCTACACTCGCGACACGACGCCGGCCCGCGCCCGACACGATGCCTCTGCCGTTCAACAAGAACTTAGACTTAAAACTACTGAAATTGGTGAAAGAAAATCCTATTTTGTACAATACGAGGCACGCTAAATATCTAGACTTTGATTCTAGAGAAGTTGTTTGGCAAAAGATTGGAGATTCGCTGAGCAGGCCAGGTAAGTCTCTTTCTTATATTATTTAAAATTCCTTCTACACCTTATGTTCTGAACTGTAAGGGTTATTATTAAGTGGTGAATTGAAAGTGAAGTTGGCGTCGATTTTGTATGTAGAATTATAAGTAGGTTAGTTGATAGGGTTATCAGTGTTTGTTTTGTAATAGCTTGATAGTGGTCACTGGTCAGGTATTATTGCGCGCTGTTTTGTTAAGGGGTAGGCAGTGGAGTTGTCTATGTGGTTGGTAGTTCTTGATGAGATGTACTTACCTAGGTAGGCAGAATTAGTTCAGAAGTTTTTATTAGTGTTTTGTTCTTCTATTTTATGTATTTTGTTCTTAGTCCTAATAAAGGCTACGTAGTTAATTTTGGTTGACTTTAGAGGTGATAATTCGGCAGCCATAATAGCTGGAATAAATAACTTGTCAAGTCATTTGTTTACTCAGCTGTGGGGCTGTCAATGTGTAACTTACATTGCAACCTTTGACCCTTTTGAGTCATAGGACTCATAGGTCTACGTGACTACTTCACTGTCAATGTATTATTAGTAGGCGTATTGGCATATATGTCATACTTTATTTGTTCATCTTATAAGGAAAGTGTCAATGTTTTACTGATAAGAACATGTTAATTGAATACATCCAATTTTAGACTTCCCTTTGTTATTTGGCGCACTTGTACGTAACATGGCAGGGCAATAATTAATAGTCGAGAATTACAATATGTAATCATATTTTCTACATTATCCCTCTATTATGTAGAAAATAATTATGCCTAGATATTGTAATTCGTGTTAGGTTAAATGAGGGAGATACTTTCGTAAAGTAAAAACAACAACAACACACAACATGATGAAAATTATCAACTTTTTCTATGGGACAAAATATATTGAAAAAAAGTCGGATTATGTTAACAAAAATGCGTGAAACAGCTATATATATTTTTAAGTTTATTTTTCTCTTGATTTCTTGTTTGGTCCCTTGTAAAAGTTGTATATTTTCAAGAGAACACCGTAGAAAGTAGTCAGTTTTAACTTCATAACATCTTATAATTAATTTAAACATTTTATTTTTCAGCCCTAGTCTGCAAATCAAGATGGATAAACATTAGAGACATGATGCGTCGAAAATTCCGCGAAAGACTCAAAAACCCGAACGCACACAGTTACAAATACAAATACGAAGAAGAACTGTCCTTCATGACCCCTTACTTCAAAGAACCAATCTCTTCAGGATCCACGGCTGAAGAGTACGCAGGCTTTCTCGAAGACGACGCTTGCGAAGTCGAAATGCCTTCGGAAGTGTTCGTGGACGAGGCTCTAGACTTCGAAGAGCCGAGAGAGACAAAACCAGTCTTTAGAAAGAGACAACAAGACGATGGGAATTCTTCAAGAGAATATTCAGAGCCAATGTTCCAGGAGTTAAGTCCTACGGATCCTTTGGACGTGTTCCTGTTAACAATAGGTTCTACGTTACGGAAGTTTAGTCCGTATTACTTGAATCAGGCGAAGAGTAAGATTTTTCAGGTGGTGCAGGATTATGAGCTGCAGCAGATCGTGAATAAGGATGGGCAGGCGGGTAGCAGTGATAGCAATAGATAGTGCTGTGGAGTGTTAGGTTTATTTTAAGACAATAAAGTAATTTTTGTAATGGTTTTTGGGAGTTTTATTTCGTTTTGTAACGTGCCAAGTTCTCATTTAAAAGTCTTTTTTGTTATAATGGGAGCTATAATGATTGTACTGTTTTGTACGATGCGGAATTAAATACCTCATATAAGTAACTACTATATCATATCAGTCTCCTGGCTTTATCCCAATTTATTCCTCCTATTTAATTTAATTTAATTTAATGAGATTTACTTATATTTGATGAAAATCTAAAATTAATGAATATTCTAAACGCTGATTAGCAGCGTCCAACCGAAGGTCGATTTCTAGCCGAAAGCCGAACAACAACAACAACAACAGCCCATAACGTCCACTGCTGGACATAAGCCTCTCCCATGATGGGAGGAATTTGCCGTAATCTCCACGTTTGGCAGGCGGATTGGAGATCGCAGTGATGAAAGACTAACAGAAAATGCTGCTGCCCATTCTCTGGTCTACGGAGGCGCAAGGTGTTCTGCCTCAGACATTAGTCGCCTTATACGACACCCGTGAGTGTAATGGGTTGGTTCTATTCTACTCTGCCGGATACCACACGGCTAAGCTGAAGCGGAAGGTATAATAAGTTAATAACTCTAAGAAATGCAGCAACAGATTGGCTGAAAGTTAATTACAATGTTTTTTTACACTGAAAAGAAAATGTAAACAAGTGCGAGTCGGACTCGCGCACGAAGGGTTCCGTACCATTATTATCAAAAAAGGGCAAAAAAATCACGTTTGTTGTGTGGGAGCCCCCCTTAAATATTAATTTTATTCTGTTTTTAGTATTTTTTGTTATAGCGGCAACAGAAATTCATCATCTGTGAAAATTTCAACTGTCTAGCTGTCACGGTTCATGAGATACAGCCTGGTGACAGACAGACGGACAGACAGCGAAGTCTTAGTAATAGGGTTCCGTTTTTACCCTTTGGGTACGGAACCCTAAAAACGATAACACTTAGAAATGGCGCATTTGTAACAGTTCATCGAATCTTAGCGATTGTTAGGAAACTTCGGCTCTTTTTGGTCGAAACTGAAGGTTTAGCCGAAGGTGGCCGAAGCTGGAGCTTCGGTCAGACAGTACTGATTATTGATTACTAACACAATGTATAGAGCCACAATAATTTGCCCAATCAACACGCTTGGCAGAGAGAATTTTAAGTGCAGTATGTTGCTCTTAGCACACGCGCAGGCGCTGCCAAACGTTCTGAAATTATTCTTTAAAAGCGCCTTTGCCTCATACAATATTATATGTAGCGTGACCAGTTTGATGAAAAAAAAAAAAACATCTACTACAGTAATGTGCTCAGTAATATGCACGTTAATATAAAGGCACGTTTGGGGCCGTTCAAGTATTACGTAAGCAGATTTATTACAATTATTTACCCCCCTCCCCCTTGTCAGCAAAAGTAAGCAAAGCTTAAGAGCTTTGCTTACTCACATGCTTATGTAAACATTGGTATATCATATGCATTTTTCTTCTAATGTAAGTATTCTGTTTTCTTTTTTTTATTGATTCATGAGCAGCAGTTATAATTCTAGAAATAAGAAAATAAGCTTAGCTACTCGGTTCTAAGCAAGTACCTAAACGTATTCATTATTTGTGGGAATCCCCGAATATGCGTTTGGTTTTCAAGCATAGACAATGTGTGGGTTGCCATTTATGTGTAAAAAAGTAAATAATTACTGCTGATTTAATCACCATCTAGACCCCCCCACCCCCCTTGGCATCAAAAATAAGCAAAGCATAGACCCCCCCGCCCCCTTATAGTGCTTACGTAATACTTGAACGGTCCCTTTGCCGATGTCGGGGAAGATTGCCGGGCTCTTAGATTGTGCAGTGTGGTAGAGGCAACCGTAGTTAAGCAATGGTAAAGGGTAGAAGTTGATTACAGAGTTGGTTGAGTATAGTGGGAAGACCATGGCAATGCAGAGCAGAAACAGGGAAATCGATCGACTGCGCCTCCCAAGCACTAGACTAAATAGTTCTCTATCTAGGCACTGACTCACCACGCGGCACATGAAGGTGTAAGCGTGTGAGCAATCGATCTCTCTAGAATCAAACCACCTACAATATATATTCTTTCTTTATTCATAGCGGTGAACTTTGCGGGACTTCAGTGCCAGATCCAATTAGGAGACTATGACGAGAAGAAGCACAAGCCTGGATTTATTGAGAAGTAAGTATTCTTCTAGAAAGAGCGGGTGGAAAACAAAGATGACACAGAGTCTGACACACAGTCGCACAGCTCTCAAATTACAAATGCTAGACAGAGACGAGAATCTTATGTGTAATAGCATAATCAGTCTCTAATGTCCCCAATGCTGGGATACAGGCCTCTTCTTTATGAGAGGGAATGTGCTATAATCCACCACGCGGGCCCAGTGCGGGTTGGTAGATGTCACATGTCTTTGAAGTTTTGGTATGGTTTTGGCTCTACACACAGGACATGCCGCTTTCTTCACGATGTTTTCCTTCAACTTCACAAATAAATTTCAAAAAGTAATGCGCCTACCTGGGTTCGTACCCACGACTTACTGCTCGTAGGTCGGGGCCGCCACCACTGGGCCACCGCTACTATCTGTACCTAGCGGCAAAAAAATTGAAAGTTATCCGCGTCTTGAGACATAACTTTCCATAATTAATTTTATATTTATTTCTTATACTAAAAGTTAGTTGACCATTAGCTACCTAAGCGATAATACCACGGATTAGCATCCAACATAACTTGTGTGTAACTTTACATTAAATTATTTGGGATCGTGAAGTCTGTGGTTTTCGTCAACTCACCTCACTGCAACTTGACCACTCTGAGCCGTACATATGGGGAAACTCGACAACAACGGTCGGGCAGCCCACCAGATATAATCTGGAAGAGAATCCTCCCTTTTCTATGGGGGATGAAGAACTTTACACCGCTACCCTGTTCTCATTCCCCTAAATAATTAAAGAAGAAGAAGCTTACTAAATTTCAAACATTTCGCCAAAACATGTTTTCTCTCCATCACTCAACCATCTTTCTTACTCCAGATTTGAAGAATACCTCCCTGCCCAGTACCTGAATGCCTGGAGCGTGGAGAAGAAGATCATGAAGGAGTTCGCCACGCACCAGGGCAACAGCGAGCTTGAAGCCAAGTTCTTGTACATCAAGACTGCGAGGGCTATGCCTACGTATGGAGTCACCTTCTTCTTGGTTAAGGTAATATGATTCTTGGTTGTTTGACTGGTTGTGCTATCATTAGGGTCTAAAATGAGATTGTTTGGCATCGTTTAAGGGACCTCCCGCATAACGCGGCCCCGGCCACGACTTGACAGATGACCGGCCGCTATCGTGAACAAAACTCCGACCAGTTTGAGTCCTATTACATTTTTTACGCAAATTCATGATTTTTGACGCAGTAATTCTCAGCAGCAGTAAGATATTTTAATTATTTGTATAAGAATAACGATAGTGCCATTCTCTTTCTTGTAAGTTGGAAATACACATTTTCATTTTTCTTTTCGTGTAATTTACTATAAATAATTTACGAACTCAGTTTGCAAGAAAAACCGTCGGCGATGGAACTTTGACGCTCAAATTTACATTGTTAGATTCAATTCTTATAAAAGCTAAAATTATTGTTGAAAGATAAGTTGAATGTTTTACTTGTTTATTGGAGTTCTAGAATTTCTTTAAATTCCTTGAGTTTTCACAGATAAAATCGTAAAGAAAGCGTAATTTAAGCCATAAATGTCTTGATTCAGCGTCCGTTATATTCCAAATAAACTAAATTTTATCAAATAAATTAATATGATATAAAACTTCGATCTACAATGAATACGTTTCATTAGTTTTCGTTTGTCAATTATAATAAGACAAAATTACAATAAATAAAATGGAAGTACTATAATTCTGCGTCAATTCAAGTCGCTCCTCAGTCTCATGTCAGTCTCGTCTCTAATTTTCGTCAATAACAATCGACAATCATCCGGAGATCGCTATTATTATCGACTCGTGTACGCCGATCGAAAAAATTTGATCCAGGGAGTAAAACTCAAAAAATTGCGAAAAAATGTAATAGGACTCTTAGTCTGTAGATACTTTGGAAAAAAAAACTGTAAAACCCGCTATTGTTTTTTTATGATAAAGCGAGCCAAACATTAAGAGAACCCGAGTACAGACTCCGGGCTGAGACTTTCGTAATAGAAAAACCCAGTAGCAATAGCCGATCTGGGAATAAAACTTGATATTGCAGCCGTCGTACTAGTGATCATTTTTCCAAGGAGAGAGTAAAACAACGTACCGTTTTTATAACATAACTGAATAAACTGAAACTCAAGGGGTGGCCTTTGATCATTTGTTTAAATTACAGGAGAAACAAAAAGACAAGAAGAAGCTAGTACCCCGACTGCTCGGCATCAATGCTGAAGCGATCTTGCGTCTCGACGAGGTGACGAAGGAGATCCTACAGCAGTGGCCGCTGACGCACGTCAAGACTTACCACGCCGGGAAGTCGCAGACTTTCACGCTCAACTTCGGGGATTATAGGTTTGTTTCGCAAACTTAAAATAAAATGTAACTTACGGGATATCTTCACGATATCTTCCGTGATATCCCGTAAGTGGCATTTTAAGTATGGTTATAAACCGTGAAAGCTTAAAACAGAGTTTGTTTCACAGAGTTAGGTACTATACCTATACACATATATATACATACGGTACAATTTGAAAAAGAACTTGTATGAAATAACCGACTGGATATCTATGTTACTCAGGACAGGTGTTGCCTTAAGACTCTTGACAATCTGACAATAGGGTATATGCATGGTTTTTTTTTATCACTCTAAAAAAGCGTATTAACATCAGAAATAGCAAAGTGAATACTAAGTTATAAGCATTTGAATCGGATAATTAGACAGAGATATCCGATACAGCGAATGACGTTATTCGCTGCATCGACGTACAAAATCCATACTAAATTCCGTTTATCTAGAAAGAGATAGAAACAATAGTTTAAATGGTTATAACTTTTGTGTTGTTTGGCCGATTTATGTCTTGTTTTCGCTTTTTGTCATTATTTTATAGTACTTTAACATTCCGTATCGAAATAATAAAAAAAGAAAATTTATGCATATTCCCTATTGAGGAAATACTCCTCCTATAATTATCGAGGATGATCAATAGTTTAATACATGAATCTGATGATCCGTAGTCACTGAGACCAGACTCGCTTATCAGAAACATCAATCTTACCTTTACAAAAAAAAAATGCATCCAAATATGTATACAATATGTATACATCCAAATATGTATATTGCGGATATAGAGGCTAAAATAACATCGAATCCAAAGTATTTTTGGTGTTATCTAAAGATGAAGAGAGGTAGAGCTAGTAACTACCCTAGTTCTATGACGGATGGTGTGAACAGTACCGAGAATATTAACGAAATTTGTAACTATTTTGCAGCTCACTTCTCTAAGGTGTATAATTGTACTGATCAAAGTAATGGGCGCGTAAATTTGGATTGCTGCCTGAGTAATAATATATTAAGTCAAATAACAATAACCCAGGATCAAATCCTTAGAGAATTGAGGAAAATGGACGTTACTAGGGCGCTGGCCTGGATAATGTACCTTCCTTGCTTTTACATAAGTTATCAGATAGTCTCTCGTTGCCATTAAGTATATTATTCAATAGTTCGTTACTTCAGGGAGTTTTTCCGAGCATGTGGAAGGAAACTAGAATTGTACCCGTTTTCAAGAGCGGAGATCAGTCTGATGTGACCAACTATAGGCCCGTAGCTATTCTCTCTGTACTGGCAAAAGTTTTTGAGGCGCTTATATGTCCTATATTGTCCAGACATATGGCACAGCTCATAATAGATAACCAATATGGCTTTATGAAAGGTAAATCAACTGCTACAAATTTAGTGACTTACGCTGAATGTATTATTGAAGCGGTTGATGCGCATATTCAAGTTGATGCAGTCTATACCGACTTTAGCAACGCATTCGACACAGTCGATCACAGTTTGCTTGTTGAAAAGCTGAAAATGCATGGTGTGTCGGATCCCTTGCGGAGTTGGTTCAAGTCATATCTGAAAAAGCGGACGCTTAGGGTTGTGATGAATGGCTGTAGTTCTGATTCATACATAGCCACTTCAGGAATCCCCCAGGGATCTCATGTGGGACCACTTTTATTCATCCTTTTCATCAACGACATATACAAGTGCTTTCAGAACTCTAGAATATTTCTATTCGCTGACGACCTTAAAGCCATAAAAGAAATTAGAAAGCCTGCTGATTCGGTACAGTTTCAGGGCGATTTAGATAGGCTGAGTAAATGGTGTGAGCACAATAAAATGTCTTTAAATATCAAAAAATGTAAGCACATCAAATTTACTAAAAAAAAAAAAGTCTCACCCACAGCATATAACAATTTAATGGTTTAATGGTCAACAGCTGGAAGAAGTGGATTCTATACGAGACTTTGGCGTTCAATTTGATAAAAAGCTTGGTTTTGTTGAGCATATTGACAAAGTTACACTAAAAGCTACAAAAGTACTAGGTTTCGTCATGAGAGAGTGCAAAACCTTTAAAAACGTTAAAACTAAAAAAATTATGTACAACTCGCTAGTTAGAAGTCATCTCGAATATTGTAGTGTTGTCTGGTCTCCTAAATATAATATGCACATCAAGCGTATCGAAAGATTGCAGAAAAGATTCTTATGGCATCTTACTTATCACTGTGGTATGGGTAAAAGTTTGAAATCGTACCGGGAAAGATTAAAATATTTTAGGATTGTTTCGTTAGAAAAAAGAAGAGGTATGTTGGATTTAATTTTCCTTAAAAGACTAGTAACAGGCTCTTTGAACTGTCCCGAGTTGCTCAGTAGAGTGTCCTTCCATGTGCCAAGAAATCTTTGACGACCCGATTGGCGCAGTGAGTAGCGGTAGTGAGGCTGCCTTACGTTCATAGGGTCCCGGGTTCGAATCCCGGTCGGAGCAAATGTTTGTGTGATGAGCATGGACATTTGTTTCCGAGTCATGGATGTTTATATGTATAATAAGTATGTATTTACAAACAAAAAGTATCTATGTAGTATATCAACTATCTGGTGTCCACAACACAAGCTTCGTTGCTTAGTGTGGCACTAGATGGTGCTGTGTGTAATGTCCAGCAATATTTATTTATTTATTATTTATTATCTACCAAGAAAATCAAACAGGAAGCTGTTTTGCATGCCAAAATGTAATACAAATTTAAGGCAACATTGCTCATTATATAGAATGTATGTTGTATGCAAAGAACACGATGAAGACATCGACTTATGTCATACATCTGTACCTACTATCAGAAAAATGTTTAAATGTAATTCTCAGAATAATTAAATTTCACTCTGTTTTGTTAACTTATCTTTTATATATATATTTTTTGTATCGCTGTTTAATATATAATTAAGCGCATAATTTAGTGCATGCAGTGCTCTTTTATAAGCAATGGGGCACTAAGACGTAAGTTTGAAATGTTGTACTATATACTATGAAATAGTGTACCTATTGTTGAAGAGCCAAATAAAATAAATAAATACAAATTATGTCTTTTCAAGAATAAATTAAATACCCACACATAAAGTCCAGTTTGCGCTAACTTCAAACATTTTGATGTCTTTCAATATTTACTATCTATAACTCTGAAATCAACTTAGTAAACAATCACATACTTAATATTTTTGAAATTGTAAACACAACTAGACGATCCAGAGAAGCAGGTCTGTTTTAAAATTTCCCATCCTTTTTCCACAGTGACAAAGAATACAGTGTCAAGACCCAAGACTGCCACCGCATCCGGGACATCTTGGAGGGCTACATCGACATCATCCGGCGCCGGATGCTGGCCAAGCCCTACGCGGACCCCGGGGAGTCCATGGCCATCTGCAGCGACAATGTGCAGCAGGGCCAGTAAGTAGTAAAACAGATAAAAGAAAATATTGTGACGAAAACAAATAAGCATCATCACAACCTAGCCTATTCCGGAACTATGCTGCGGTTGGCTTCCAGTTTAACCTGTTGCCAACCAAAGCAACTGTTGCGAAACCAGTATTTGACATGTAGTGACTGCCTCCAGTCACTGGTTGTAGATGGTAGTAGATGCTACAGCCCAGTAACTGGGTAATACGATACTCTTTGGAAAGACTGGTGTCGGACTTTCGGCCTTCTGACTACTCTCAACGACTGTCAAAGATCTCGAGTTATACAAAATTAAAATAAGTAACGAGTTGGGAGCTGGGCAGATGGTGGGAGAAACAAGTACTTTAATAAATTAGTTTGTCCCAGTTATATTAATAATGTTCTGTTTCAGGAGTCACATGATCCAGCACGTCGCCAATAACCCGTCTAAGATAGTGACGGAGTCATTCGTGGGCCCAACCAAGCTCGTGCCTTATGATCAAGGTAAGCTTCTCAATGCGATCCGTATCCGGCTCGAAGGACCATTAGGATGTACGGTTTCGTTGATTGATACACTGATTTTATTGTATAATCTTGTAATGTTCCCACCGCTGGGCTTCCTCTCTATGCGAGGGAGTGGGCTGTAATGCATGTATTAAAACATGCTATAATAAAAAAGTTTATAATTCTGCGGGAGATATTGTTTTAACAAAATGAATAAAATAAATCGTCTTTATAATCAGGTTCCACCGCTCAGTCCGGCGGCACTATGATAACCACAGTGCAACAGATTGTGGTCACTGACCATCTTCAAAACCAGCAACAAGCATTGGTAAGTTATTCATTTCAGATGCAGCTGTTCTATTCAAACTAATATAAAACTTAAACTATGCGAGTAAAGTTCATAATAATATTTATATATATTATATATATACCTTATTATTGGACTAGTAATATTGATGCTCGAATAAAACGCCTAATTTAGTCTTGACAAAGTAAATTTTGCCCGTGGGTTACGATCTAAAGAGAGAAAAAGAGAGAGAACTTTAATCTGACTTAAGCTATGGGCTATGAAATATGCACATTAACCTAATACACATAACGTTCATTTTCTTCTGTAACGCTGTTGTACAAAAGTCTTAGAACGTTATTTAGATCTCAACTAAAGGACAACTTAATAGAGTTGATAATTGTTTGCAGAAAGGTGAGATGCCTCTCCGCGGGGACATGTCTAAGGACTGCATAAGGAAACTGAACAGGCTGAACTCCAACTCCGTCAAGATAGTCGGACTGCTCACAGGTATGTGATACTTGTTGCTCATCTTCTGTAGTATCGGATCGAACAATACAGGCTGTTATTTATTTAATTAACACTTCAAGCACAAAGGTGGACTTGATGCCATAGAAATTTTCTACTAGTTAAACTTTGACACATTTTGTTAGTCACATCGGTGCAGAAATTGTTCACATCAATTTTTGCATAAATGATTCTAGACCATAGAAATGTATCGTCGGGTGTTTAAAAAAATCTGCTGTTTCATACAAAAGTAGAAAAATAATTACACGGTCAAAATGCAAGGAAAGAGGCAGGAAAAATAGTTGGCCACCACGACAAGACAACCAACATAATATGAGAATTCATAATTAATAAAAACCTGTACCTAACGAAATAGTTAAATAAAGTGTATACGCGCGCACACACAAAGGAGTCGAGAGCGGTGGAGTAGAGGGGCATCATGGCATGACAGCGTCAGTGACGGATTAACCCTTAATCAAATTAAGCAATTGCCTAGGGCATCACGTCTGGGGGGGCACCAGAAGAAGCACAAAAAAAAAACCGTCCTTAGGGCATCACGTCTCACTCTCAAGTCTCACGTTACCAAAAACCACACCAAAAAAAAGTTTCTAGGACTAATTTGAAAATTCGCGGTTTTAAGTTGACATAGAGTCTGACCTAGAGTCATAACCCCGCTCCCGCTTGCCCTCCGCTGCCCGCTAGTGCATTCGGCAATTCGAATGCACCGGAATTGCGATCAGCCAATCACAAACCACCGCTTCCCCACGGGCCCCCCGCCTAGGGCCCCCGCAAATCAGTGTCAATCAAATGTTTTGATTTTTCCATAAATAAATTGCAAATCTATAAGTCCGTCAGATAGAGTATTGGAAAATAATGGACACGTATTTTTAGTTTTTGTAAATCAATGAATATTGACAAAGATAAAACGCATCAAAACTCCGGAGTGGGGGCTCGTGACGTCACAACGCACTAAACATTATAGCACGGCGTGACGTATTGAGAATTTTAAAAGCGTCGTATCTTCGTCAATTTCGGTTAACGTAACAAAAGAAAAATACGTGTCAAATATTTTTTGATAATCTAGCTGACGGACTAATTAGAATTTTTCAGGAAACAAAACAAGCCTACTTATTGCATAAAATAATACATGATGATAAAATTGAAACAGCATTCCCTAATGTGGAAACAGCCCTGCGTCATTATATTTTTATCGCTTAAGATTACAAATTGCTCAGCGCAACGTTCTTTTTCAAAATTATAAATATAAAAAAATATAAAAAGACAAAGATGATACAAGAAAGGCTCAATAATTTATCGATATTATTCATAGAGTCCATATGTTAAAAACGTTAGACGTTAATACCATCTTGCGTGAATTCAATGCCTGAAAAAGCCGCAAGGCGCATTTTAATAAATAAATAAATTATGCTTCGGTTTTTATTGTTGTCGCACCTACTCCACTTCTAAGGTACGTTACATCTCTGATCTCATCACCTTATTTTACAAAAAAACTAATGTTTTTAGGCGGTAAAGGTTTAAAGACTGATTCTAGTTGACATACGGATACGCCCATAGGCGTGGATTGCTTAGTTAGGGCATCAAGTAGTCTTAATCCGTCACTGCAGCGTCATTCCGTTTGCCTTCACGGAATACGAGTCAGTTGCGCCAATAGATGTTTCACATCAACAATAGACGTTTCTCATCAACAATGGATGTTTCACATCAACAATAGATGTTTCACATCAACAATAGATGTTTCACATCAAGAATAGATGTTTCACATCAATAATAGATGTTTCACTACAAAAAGTTTCAGCATCATGGTTGGTCTAGAATCGCGTACTGAACTCTTGGTTACAGTTTGCGGGTGGATCCCATTACTGACAATGTGCCCATTAGATTCAATTATATTCTTTTTCTGTCAGATCCTACGGAGACACACATAAAGGACGCTCAGCAGATCGTGAAAACTATGCAGGAGGACTTCCCAGTCGTTGAGCAAGGTAAGTTACATACTACGGCGGGTATACGGTACTTCCATTATGCATGCACACCTGTTCAAGCACGGCATTATTTGTTGAATAACAAAGCCGATCCTACACGATTTGAACGGTGAAAAAGCCGAGCGGCTTTATCCCGAACATTAATAACGCTTAAACATATTAACATTTAGACATATTTTCTTGCTCTTTGGCGGAATTCCAGAGGGTGACACTTAGTTTGTTGTCCACTATGTAATTTGTGTTTCTACCCAGACCCGTTACTTGGGACTGAATAATTAGCAATTTATGACTACTTTTGTTAGCTTGGGTTTTACCTGTTAAAACAAATGTATGTGTTAATGAATAAATAAAATAAATAAAATAAATAAATAGAATAAATAGAATAAATAAAATAAATAAAATAAATAAAATAAATAAATAAAATAAATAAATAAAATAAATAAAATAAATAAAATAAATAAAATAAATAAAATAAATAAAATAAATAAAATAAAATAAAATAAATAAATAAAATAAATAAATAAAATAAATAAATAAATAAATAAAATAAATAAATAAAATAAATAAATAAAATAAATAACATAAATAAAATAAATAAAATAAATAAAATAAATAAAATAAATAAAATAAATAAAATAAATAAATAATATATTATATTTCTATAAATTAATAAAAAATATTTAGCTCTGATCTTCATAATCATCATCTGCATGCTTGCCTTTTCCCAACCATGGTGGGGTCGGCTTCCAGCCAGTGCAGCGGATTACCAGTATTGTATTTGTCTCGTCATCATAAAACTGATACAAATGGTTACTCTGACTAGGTGTGAAGGAGACAGCAGACAAACAAACCATCGACGACGCTAAGAAGATGCTTCTGGACGAGCTGCAGGATCTGAACAACTTCCTGAACAAGTTGACTGGATCCCTTGAGACCGGGAAAATTGTAAGTAATAACATCATTTTCCTACCTTAGTCCTTTTTCCGTACTTGGGCTCGTTGTCAGTCCATTTACTCCTTTTAAAGATAAATTTTTGATTTTCAATTTTGAGTTTGCCTATGTTTTGGGCTGAAGTTAGTTGGGGGTGACAATTAGGAGACTTCTTCTTTAGCTCGAGGATCTACGTTCATTCGTAAGGTTAAGGCACAATAGGGAATATTCATAAATTTTCTTTTTTTGTTTCGATACGGAATGTTAAAGTACTATAAAAATAATGAGAAAAAGCGAAAACAAGACATAAATCGGCCAAATAACACAAAAGTTAAAACCATTTAAACTTTTGTTTCTATCTCTTTCTAGATAATCGGAATTTAGTATGGATTTTTCATGTCGATGCAGCGAATGACGTCATTCGCTGTATCGGATCTCTCAGTCTTATCAGCAGTTTCATATGCTTATAACTTAGTATTTTTTATAGATATTAAAAATATAATTTCACTTTGCTATTTCTAATGCTAATACGCTTTGTTTGGAGTGATAAAAAAAGATCATGCATATTTCCTATTACGAAGTCGACCGGAACCACAAATGCGGCGTAGATGCGGGCAATCGCTAGGACAGAACGTAGCAACGTCACTCGTTTCTATGTAAAGCTAAAGGTCGCTATCAGAATTGTAAGAGATTGTCTGACATGTATGATTGACAGAAAATACACTCCACAAAAATATTGTTACATGTACGGTAGAACAAGCTATTTGGTTTACAGTTAACCAACAAATTACATTGTAAAATGTAAATTAAATAGTTTGTTCGACCGTACTTCGAACTATACATAGACTAGAAAATTCAAGAGAAAAAACACTTACCTCACAATAATTAATTTTCCATTAGAATCCCAACGACGCGAAGGATGCCGCAGAGAGCATAGCGGACCTCACCACGCAGATGTACTTCTCAATCGACCCCAAGACCAAAAGACGCAGTGAACTCCTCAGGGTAACAAATACTTCCACTGTACTTTATATATTTTTACTAACACTAACTGCTTGTATTTGCCAGTTTGATGGCAATAGGCTCGCCCTAGACTCTTCTTCACGGACACGCTTGACGCAAGTGTCGTTGCAATTAGTACATGCTTATTTCTTAATTGATAGGAACCTTAACCACTGACAGCTTGAACCCTGCTCCTGACACAGGCAGATCACAGTTTTTTAAATATTTCAAAGAAGGATTGTTTTTAATATTAAAATATTACCAATTGTTTCGTTTATTCATTTATAAACATATTTTTAACTTTTTTTAGGGTTCCGTACCCAAAGGGTAAAAACGGAACCCTATTACTAAGACTTCGCTGTCTGTCCGTCTGTCTGTCCGTCTGTCCATCTGTCCGTCTGTCTGTCACCAGGCTGTATCTCATGAACCGTGACAGCTAGACAGTTGAAATTTTCACAGATGATGTATTTCTGATGCCGCTATAACAACAAATACTAAAAACAGAATAAAATTAATATTTAAGGGGGGCTCCCATTAGATATGAGCGCCGCGCCGGCGCGCCGCCGTCGCCGTGAGTTCATGTCGACGCGTCGTCGCCGAGTAAAGCGTGCGGCGCGCCGTCGCGGCGAGTCGCAACTTGCTTTCTCACTCGCACGCGCGGCCCGACCGCATAAGTGCTCATTTACGGAGACGCGGCACGTAGGGTGGCGCGTTGTGCGGCCCGTCCTACGGCGCGTTGCGCGTTTTCCCGTTTAGGGTCAGCTCACACCGAGACGCGACGCGGCGTGACGGCACTGGAAGAGGCCGGTGATTTCGCGCAGTGCCGCGCGGCGCCGCGATACGTATCGCAACGTCGCAAGGCGCATCGTAAAATCGTTGGCAGTACGACGCCTCGCTGCGCAGCAAGTCGCCGCGCGGCGCAGCGGAACGTGTCTAAATTCACCGCGTCCACCGCCCCGCCGCGTCCACTCACAGTCTACCATTTGCAAGTCGCCAAGGCGCGCGGTGACCTCAGCGCGTGGCCTCAGCCTTGGCGAGGCGCAGCGCGGTTGTTACACGCCGCGCGTACCGGCTATGCACCGCGCGTCGCGATGCATTGCTCTACGCCGCGAGGTGCTGCGAGGCATCTCGAGGCACAGCGCTGCATGGTGCAACGTATTCTCAATTCTCACAATGAAATAGGTATGTTTCTTTTCGTGTAGTAAATAAAGTTATATTTTGAGTCGCGCTATTAAAAAGTGCGCGCAGCGTTGCGTCGCGTTGCGTCTCCGTGTGAACTGACCCTTACGGAGAGGCGGTGTCATCTGCGATATATTTGTATTTTCGCGTGTGAAGACGAGTGCACTACCGCGGGCAACGCTGCATTTCAGCAAACGCGCGTAAAATCGCTTCGCCGTAAACGTGAGAGCGTTTACGGAGAAGCGGTATCATCTGCGATATATTTGTATTTGCGCGTGTGAAGACGAATGCACCACCGCGGGCAACGCTGCATTTCAACAAACGCGCGTAAAATTGCTTCTCCGTAAACGCCCTCACGTTTACGGAGAAGCGATTTTACGCGCGTCAACATCGTCAATCGTCATATGTTTGAATTGAAAGCGAGCCGCACCGCACAACGCACTGCGCGACGCGCCGCGTCTCCGTAATTGCCTAGTCGCTTCGCCACACTCGTCGCTCACGCGGTCGAGTCGAATATTTTACCGAGTATACGTGTATTGTTGCGGACACATGACCGGGCTACAGTGCGCCTCGGAGGTTGACCGCAGTGGACTCTCGCTGCAGTTAGCCCGGCTAACTGCAGCGAGAGTCCACTGCGATCAACCTCCGAGGCGCACTGTACTGACACGTGGTGTCCCACGTGGCAGCAATAGCACCTCAGAGGTCTGGGCTCCAGCAGCTTCACCTGCGCTGAGACCCAGCCCACCAGTAGCCTTCGGCCCTCCACTATCGTTTTAGCCGCCGTCACGGGGCAGCATACAGTTACGGTCTGCATACCCGTGAGGTCCGGACGTAGGGCGCCTGCCCTGACCTGTTCAGCAGGGCACCCCACCGGACCTGGCGACGGCGGCCACCACCTCCTCCTTGGTCACCGAGTGAGTCGTCTAGACCCAGGCTGCGCAGGTCTGCGCATCTGACGGGCCTGGACACTCGGGCGTCGTCCGCATTCAAGGACGCTCTGAGCTTTTCAGCCAGAGCGTCAGCGGACGACCCACTGGTTTCGCCGAGTATCTCCAGCATACGAGCCCCCGTCGCGGTGATTTTAAACCGGAGGCCTCCGGTGATCCCGAGCTCTCCGAGATCCACCGTCTCCTTTGCCTTCGCCAGCAGGTCGCGGTAGGACACGCCCCTCTTTTCCGCGTCCGGCTGTAGTGTTATCACTACAGCTGCGGTCTTCGGGGCGCGGAGCCTAGCCGCGATCTTTCGCGCCCGGTGCTGGCGCTGCCGCTCCTCATTTCGGAACATGGATGGGTTTTTTCAGTAAAAGTCTGACACTCTCTCGAGAGCGGGAGAAGTCATTTGATGATTTCCGATCCGAAAAAAAAAAGGCCCGCGGTCGGATACGCCACGCCGCCGTGACGCCGCCGCCGCCGTGGAAATTTTCAGGCCACGCCGCCGCCGCGGAATTGGCCATCGGCGCTCATATCTAGCTCCCATACAACAAATGTGATTTTTTTATAATAATTGGTACGGAACCCTTCGTGCGCGAGTCCGACTCGCACTTGGCCGGTTTTTTAAATATTTCTTAATAAAAAAAAAACATTAAAAAATATAAAAAATAGTAGCCCACCAGCAGCGCGCAGCGTTGGGAACAGGGTCCGAGCTGTTTTTTTTTACCCATTGTTATTATTAATAATACCATACCAATAGACTTGCTTCTATTATTATTATTATTTTTTTCGAAATGTCATCTCGCAGTCCAACCTAGAGAGGTTGTCGTCTGCTTGTCCGGACAATCCTGTGGGTACCTTAAGTGTAAGGCCTCCAGCCAGGGCATAAAACTTACAAACTAAACGACTACACGCTAAGGGCACCCCTGCGGGGTACGGGCCTCGGCTTAGGGCGGCGCTGGGAGAGGACAGCAAGGGGACAGGCTGGATCTGAGTGGTGGCTTGCTTCTATTACTTGGAACTTGCTTATATATCTATTCGTGGATTACAAACATGTAGTAAAGTAATGTTACCTCTGACAGCGTTCCCGCAAGAGCTTCCGTGCTGGCGAGAAGACCGAGCAGACCATCCGCCGCGCTTCCTTCATAGCGGCCGCCACCACCGCGCTGCACTCTGTGGACACGGCTGCACAGGCCCTGCAAGAGGTAACACTAACCCAAGTCAAAGTCATTTTATTTACAGAAACACTGTAGAACACTAACTTCAACTAGAAGCAACTAAAAGCAACATCGGTTTTTATTCCATATTACTAAATAACGGTGAAGGAAGAAGCGTATCACTACATATTATTATGCGACCAACATCGAGATCACTAAAAAAACAGCTGTCCCATACTTTTGGGTCGAGTAAGTATTAAAATTTATGTATGGGACTGCTGACACTACTACCTATATAACCACACCTATCTGATACACGCTGTATGTACTTAACTTGGTGTTACAGAACAGCAAAGTATAGCCAAATGGAATATTGTAAAACGTCCTCTATTACTAACACAAATTGTCCATATCTAAAGATAAACCTATAATGTTCCCACTGCTGGGACACAAGCCTCCTCTCTATGAATGGGAATGGGCTATAATGCATATTTTACACTACTATTATTTAAATTAATGCATAATATTTTATACTACTATTAATTAATTAACAGTAGTATAGATAATCCATCGGTAAGGGAGCATATCCATCTGTATGTACCGCAGCAATACGGCTGTCCGAAATCAAAACCTAGCAAGTGGTTCAAAGCAAATTTTACAGTAAGTACAGCAAAAAACGATTTGTCAACTTTAAGAGCATGCCTGTTGTGCAATTTTAAAACCTAGCAACTGACAATTTGGTCGTTGTTAGATGCTAGGTTTTAGGTTAGTTTTTTTACTTGTTTCAAAACTCAGTTTGGGAATGTTTTTTTTGATGTTTTGACAATCACAATACATCAGAAAATATCTAGCAAGTCAAAATATGCAAAAGCATGATTTAAAAAAAAATGTCAGTTGCTAGGTATTGATTTTGGACAGCCGAATACATGCGTGGCATGGGACGGCGGCGGCACCAATTTCTTGCATGCCCACCGGAATGGCGCATCCATCAAGCCAATAACAACCCAACCGCAAGAGCAATTGGCTTAATCGATTCCTTGACAGCAGTCCAAATGCCGACATATTATTTGTGGATACTATTGGCACTTTAAGGAAAGATGTATTGTCATTTTTAAACAATTGATTTGTAATTTTCTCTTATTTAATTTAATTTAATTTCATTTTAGTCAGGACTAATATTATTGAATTCCACTGAGATGTATAAGTAACACTAGTGTATTAGTTTTGACTTCGGCATCATCTGCCCAACCTTTTCGGTTGGCTTCCAGTCCAACCGTACATGACATTGCATTTAATTATTATTTTTTAGGGTTCCGTACCCAAGGGTAAAAACGTGGCGTGGGCGGAGCACCGCCGTGTCCTCGAAGCGGCGATCGGCGGCGGCGACCTCTCGCGTCCGGCCCTGGTGCAAGCCATGGTCCGGAGCGAGACGGAATGGGACGCCGTCACCTCCTTCTGCGAAGCAGTAATGCTAGAGAAGGAGGTGGCGGAACGTGAGAGGGAGAGAACCTCTCAACGTCCCGGCCGCCGCGGGAGACGCCCCGGGCGTCGGGGGCCACCACCACGTGGCCCCCGGCCACCGTAGGCGCGGGCCTGTGGACGGTGAGCTATGGGCTAGCTCGCCGTCCGTCCGTCTCATGACGACAGGCCGTGTCGACAAGCAGGAGTGTTCCACGCGCGCCTCAAAGAGAGTCAGCAAAAAGGAAGGGGTCCGTAAGGACCGATGCCTGCCGGGGTTGCGGGACTATTCGAAAGAGATACCGTGGCCCCGGAACACAAAGGGCGATGAAGGAACATGGATGGGTTTTAGTCAGTAAAAGTCTGACACTCCCTCCTGCTCCGCCCAGAGCGGGAGGGGTTATTTGATGATTTCCCATCCGAAAAAAAAAAAAAAAAAAAAGGGTTAAAAACGGAACCCTATTACTAAGACTTCGCTGTCTGTCCGTCTGTCTGTCACCAGGCTGTATCTCATGAACCGTGACACCTAGACAGTTGAAATTTTCACAGATGATGTATTTCAGTTGCCGCTATAACAACAAATACTAAAAACAGAATAAAATTAACATTTAAGGGGGGCTCCCATACAACAAACGTGATTTTCTATAATAATTGGTACGGAACCTTTCGTGCGCGAGTCCGACTCGCACTTGGCCGGTTTTTTAAAGACATTATGACTTCTTTATATTATTTTATTCGTGACTAGCGGACGTCCCGCGGTTTCACCCGCGTAGTTCCCGTTCCCGTGGGAGTACGGGGATAAAATATAGCCTATACGGATTCGGAAGAATCCCTCTAAGTAATGGTAAAAGAAATTTTGAAATCGGTCCAGTAGTTTTTGAGCCTATTCAATACAAACATACAAAAATACAAAGGTTTCCTCTTTATAATATTAGTATAGAAGTATAGATATGTAAACACCACTTGACATGTAATTTTTATTTTGTTTTCTGAATTATTGTAATAATTATAAGATGCTATTTGTAATATTATAACTATCATTATTGTTAGCTTTTAAGCTTTTTGGTATGAAACTGTGTTTTTTCTAAATAAATAAATATAATAAATAATCCACCACGCGGGTCCAATGAGGGTTGGTAGACGTAACATGTCTACGAATGTATATGTTATAGAACATATACATTCGTAGACATGTTACGTAGGTATATATAGATATAATCTAATTTCCTTTCACTTTACGCGACGCGAGACTAAGCGGACGTGTTTTTCTGTACTTGCTTAAATGAAATATCTTTAAACAATTACGACGATTATATCAATAATTATTTGCGGCGTCAGTTAAAACAAAGTAAAGTGTGTCACCTGTGACCAGTGCTATAACAACTTTTATGTGCAAGATGAACTGAATTATATTTGGTTTCTATTGACAATAAATAAAGTGTTGCGGTTAGTATGTCTGACCCAGGATCGCACCCAGGATCGACCCCAGGATCAAACCCAGGGTCGAACCCAGGATCGAGCCCATTTGTCCGTAGCCAATTACTACGGCGAAGTCCTCCGCCAACGCCTACCGAACAATTGCCACCAAGTGCACCAAATCCACCACCACCTGTACCAGTACCTGAAGAGAACTTTTTGCCGAGTGAAATTGTCAGCACGCCAGAGATCCAGAAATGGTTATTATCTATTGATGGCATTCTGACCGAGGTTTGTACTATTGTTGGTGAAGGAAAAATGAACTCGGACCAGAAGCAACGTGTCGTAAATCTTTGCCGGAAAGTCCAAAGTGGGACATCTCAGATGGCTGTCCTTTACCAGTCAGTGAAGCAGAAAATGATTCAGTCCCACAGTACCGTTCAGCACTTACAACTTCAGAAGAACATGACGAACTCACTGGACCAGGTCAAAGAGGTTATAGAGTCGAAGCTAAATACAAACAATTCCTATGCTAGCATGGTGAAGAAAGGCGCCGATAATTTCGTCCGTCCTGCGAATTTGAGTTCAATCGCCATCTATCCCAGCGATAAAACTAAAACTAGTGACGACACCAAGTCACTTGTCCAAAAGTTAATATCTCCCGAACAACTCAAGCTCCATGTGCGTGGCCTGAAAAAAGTGAAAAATGGAGGAGTACTAATTAGCACAGAAAATAAAGGCGATATAGACAAGTTGAAGAATTCGGAGAAAATATTCACCTCGGGCCTTACAATAGAAGAACCTTCTAAACGACGCCCTAGGGTTACCGTCATTGGTGTTCCCGTAGCCCTTACTGAGAAGGAGGTATTCGACTGTATTTACGAGCAAAACCTTTCTGATAAATTGCCGAATACAACTCGTGAATCCTTCCTTGAGAACATTAAACTGAGCCATAAATCGGGTAAGAAAGGCCTTCCTACCTGCAACTACATTCTGGAAGTACCCGCTGGCATAAGAAAATTGCTGGTAAACCAAAGCAGAATTTTTATAAATTGGACCTCATGCCCGGTAAGAGATTTTACAATAGTCACCAGGTGCTACAATTGCCAGCAGTTTGGCCACGCAGCTAAGTTTTGCCGTGAAACGAGTCCTACTTTCAACCACTGTGCAGAGACGGGACACTCCGTGAAGGAATGCAGTAGCAAATCTTCTCCCCCACAGTGTGCGACGTGCAACAGATTCAAGAGGAAATGTGACCATCCAACTGGTGATGTAAGTTGCCCGGCACGTAAATATGCAGAGACCAACTACATTAACTCAATAGACTATGAGGGCGCCTAAGAGCGCCACAGTATATTATATTTGGTAGGCACACTAACAGGTATCCTTTATTTGTATTTGTTCTTAGTTTTTAATTATCATGAGCGATCAGCTAATAAGTGATCTAGATAGTTTTACTGTGTCTGAATCCAAAATCTGTAATGTTGAGGACTGTAAATACCTTCTTCGTTCGGGCGACAAATCGCTTACCTTGCTTACACAAAATATTCGCAGCATAAACCGAAATATGGACGGTTTTGAAGTGTTTTTACAAAGTCTTGACATAAGCTGTGATATTATTGTATTAACAGAATGTTGGTTGTCAAAACAGACAGTCAACTTACCATCTCTGAACGGTTTTTATTAATATAAAACAGACCGAAATAGCAACCAAAACGACGGAGTTGTAGTTTATGTCAAAAATAATTTACGAACTATCAAAGAAGAACCACTATCCCAAGACAGTAATTGCTTACTCATTAAAATAATTCCTGATACAGTAGTCATGGCTATTTACAGGCCACGCTCTCATAATATCGACAGATTTTTAGACTCACTTGACACAAACTTAAAAACCATAAATACTTTCAAAAATATAATACTTGTAGGAGATATCAACATAAACATTTCCTCCGGGAAACCCGATACCCATACACACAATTACCTAAATATTTGTGCATTTCATGGACTTTTACCAGCTCACTATTACCCCACACATCAAAGCGGTTCTTGCTTAGACCATATCATTCTAAAATCAAAAAATCCATCCAAAACATTGGTTACTAATTCTACTCTTACCGATCATCAAGCTGTTTTACTAACAATGCAAATAAATTCACCTAGAAAAAAGTGCGAGCATAGCTACACTAAAGTCAATATGACAAACCTTGAAACCGACATACGCGGCATTAATTTTAACCCTATTTATGATTCTGATGATGCAAATATTTCTTTGCAATATTTCATAAATTCCTTACAATACGTAATAAGGAAAAACACTTTCACTAAGATAATCCCTAGAAAGTATAGTTGCATTAAACCGTGGATCACACCCGGTCTCGTTCGTTGTATAAGACACAGAGACAAACTCCACCTAAAATCCAAACTTGCACCCAATGACGTAATACTTTCTGTTACCTATAAAAGATATCGTAATTTCTGTAATAATCTTTTGAAAAAACTAAAAAACCAATACGATAAAAATGAACTCGAGAAGGCGGGAAAAAATAGTAAACTTGTGTGGAAATTTATAAAAACAAATACATTGAGGTCTAAAAATTCCGAACCTCCGCTAGATTTACTATCAACAGAATTAAACCCATCCGAAGCAATAAATAAGGTAAACCACTACTTTGTCGACGTTGGTAAAAACTTGGCTGAAAAATTCATAAATATTAGCATTCCTCCTACTCAAAACCCAATTAGGACATCTTCCTCGTTAAATTCTTTTGTTTTATTAGATACGGACGTCAACGAAGTAGTTAGAATAATAAACGGCTTAAAGGATGTCTGCGCAACTGGGTGGGATGATATACCCAATATCGTACTTAAAAGATTTCAATACCTACTGGCCCCTCCGCTTACCCACATCTTCCAGCTATGTTTATCTAAAGGGATATTTCCAAAATTGTTAAAAAAGTCTGTGGTCACACCTATCTTCAAGTCTGGAGACAAAATGAGTGTGAATAACTATAGACCCATTTCAGTACTAACGGGTCTATCAAAAATCTTAGAAAAAATCATAAACAGTAGACTGATAAAATACCTGGAAGATAACAAACTTCTTTCAGATAATCAATTTGGGTTTAGGCCTAAAAAATCAACTAGCCAAGCAGTAAACAAATTGATTAATTACATTTCTACAAATCTAGATAATAGTATGCATACAGTTGGTATTTTTCTAGACCTTGCCAAGGCCTTTGACACTATTTCTTGCACTAGTCTTTTGCAGAAGCTTGAAACACTTGGGATAAGAGGAGCACAGCTTCAACTATTAGCTGATTATCTTAGCGATCGACAGCAATGTGTAAAAATTGGTCCGAATAAAAGTTCTGATCTTTTTAATACTTGTTTCGGAATTCCCCAAGGCAGTATATTAGGTCCTACATTATTTTTAATCTATATTAATGACCTGTGCAGCCTGCCACTCAAAAATGGTGTTGTAATGTCTTATGCAGATGATACTGCTCTTTTGTTTGCAGCTAAATCAAGAGCTGAGGCCTATGAACATGCTCAGAATGGTTTCAACATTGTATCTAGCTGGCTCCAGAATAATTTCCTAACACTAAATGCTGATAAAACAAAATACATTTCATTTACAATGAGAAATACTAACACACCGCTTACTAACCCAGTCATTTACGCGCATACCTGTAGCACGTACGCTGACACTGCATGTTCTTGCCCTACTTTAGAAAAAGCTGACCATTTGAAATATCTTGGTGTCACAATTGACTCCAATCTAAATTTCCGTAAACATATCGAGTTGCTATGTACTAGAGTGCGCAAACTAATTTATGTTTTTAAGTATTTACGTAATGTAGCCGATTATAAATTAATAAAACAGGTTTATTTAGCGTTGTGTCAGTCTATTCTAACCTATTGCATAACGTCCTGGGGTGGCGCAGGAAATTCGATTCTTCTCCCTCTAGAACGTGCTCAAAGAGCAATTCTAAAGGTTGCTACCTTTCGTCCGTTTAGGTTTCCAACACAGCTGCTCTACAAAGCATGTAATGTGCTCACAGTACGGCAATTATTTATTCTTCACATTATATTACAGCAGCACTCTACCCTTCCCTATGACCCAGTTCCTTCCGATAGGAGAAGGAAAGACCTGGTTTGCACAAAGCCTCAAACTAGACGTGCTTTTGCTAGTCGATTCTATGTGTTTTTAGGACCTTTTCTGTATAATAGACTCAACAAGAAACTAAACTTTTATAGTCTAAGTTATAGGAAATGTAGTTTTGTAATATCAGATTATTTGGCAACACTTAATTACACGGACACAGAAAAACTTCTAGAAGTCCTAGTTTGATTATTATTACTTAAGTTAGTTTTAATGTTTAATTTAAGGTTGTTGTACCAATTTGATTTTTGTCATAGTTGTTAATAGATTTATTTTATTTTATTTTAAAGCTTCTACTGCCCTAATTAAATTATACAATGTAAAGTGATGGCCTGAAACACAGGTTTAAATAAACCTAGATCAGGCAGGTCGCTACCTAACATTTGAATTCGACATTTTTGTTACTTGCAACTGTTATATTATACTGTAGTTATAGTTTACTTTTATGCACTAATTATACAATTCTTTAAGAAATAACACTACTGCACCTAAATGTACACTTTTGTAATATCTACTTTTTAAATAAATTATTCTTATTCTTATGAACGAACACATCTGTTTATCAGTTTTAACAATATAGTCTGTTTTCTTCTGGGAACCACCGTTTTGTATGGCACATTTGGCCACCAATTTTTTGCATCGTTTCTTTATGAAAAGCTTTTGTATGGTTTATCCAGGACTACACTGGACCCGTCCCGAGTGAGGAAGAGCAGAGGAAGCTGCAGAGAGCCCTGGAGGATCGGTTGGGCAAGCTCAATGCAGCCATAGCGCTTTACCTTATGGCTCATTCTGGTAAGATTTTTCACCATTTTCGTGTAAAAACACTGTTTTATTTATTTTATATGAACTGTACATACGTTGCATTACATCAGGTTGTAATGCAACGTATGTACAGTCCATAAAAGACTTAGGTATGCAGGCTAGCAATCTTCTTGCTACTATTGTATATGCGAAAGTTGGTGAGGATCGATTTTTGCTATTCTTTCACGCAGAAACTACTAAAAACCTACAACGAACTACTATGAAATTGCAAACAGATTGATTATAAATAAATAAATAAAATGCTTTTTATTCAGACTAAGTCCATTTGGTTAGTACATATAAATATCTATAACTTTTTCGCATTTATAATAGTAGTAAAAAGAAGATTGCTAGCCTGCATACCTTTGTTGACTGTACTCAGTACATCATTGTAAACCCCGCCACTTCGTATTAAAAAAAAAAATAACTGTTCCATACATTTTGACCGTGTAGGCATTTTTGTAGGAAACAGCTGATTTATTAACATATGTTTGGCTTCCCATAACTAGTCAATCAGCAGTTCCGAAGATTACCCTCTACACCCAAACTTACAAACCTTACCTATAATTACTAGCTATTCTTGCTTGTTTCAGATCCAGACAACATCGACTACGCGGCTGCGATCAACTCGATGAACGCCATCAATGAGCTAATGCCCAAGTTAGCTAGAGGTACTTCATTTATTAGTAGACCTTTGTAACTATGCCTTTGGGGCCTCGACAAGCTGCTATCGCTTTCAAAACTTGTCGTATTTCTAAAACAATTTTGAACAGGACTTACATCAGATCGGTAGCTTTTATCAGTCCAATGCATTTTTGACATTGCCACGTTATTGCGTTAGAATTTCACTTTATGTTAGGCTTCTGAACTGATTTTCTGAAATTTGCAGATGCCCAGATCTTAGCCAGCACCAAAGACCCGGCAGCCGGTAAGCAGTTACAGGACGAGATGAAAGCCCTGTTCGACGCCACCAAGAAGGTCTGCGGCAATCAGGATCATGAGGTCAGTAACTATTAATTATAAATTTTTATGCCCCACTTGCACTTGTTATTTGTTGAATGAATCACAATTGAAGAATGAAAGGATAGAATATAAAAATGAAGTATAATACCTCGGTGTCGTATTTGACAAGAGACTATCCATGAATAAGCATACAAAAGAAAGAGTAGAAAAGCTAAAAAGAGTAAGAGGCGCCCTAAACTCCATTATAAGGTACCGATCCAAAGTGAAGTGAACATAGAAACAAAATTACTCATCATACAGACGTGCCTTTTACCGGTACTCGATTATGGAGTCATCCAACTCCTACCGAGATACAGCAAGAGCAATTTGACAAAACTGGAAAGACAGTACAGAATGGCACTGAAAGCTGCAGGTGACTTCCCACGTCGCACTGAAACCAAAACCCTCTGGGAAATGCTTGGACAAGACCCTTGGCACCTCAGAGCACACGATCTCCATCGCAATATGATCGAAAAACTAACTTCTCTGACGATCAGCGGCCTAGAAGATCCCGGCTCCGCATATTCGAGATATGGACACCTAACCTATTCCTTTTCTCAAATAGAATAGGAGATGTAGAATATATAAACAAATCAGAGAAGGGCAAACCGCTCCATAAAAGAACAGCCCTCCCCGTCAGTATAGGCTTTGACTCGTACACTTACAGTCACTCCTAGTTTTAAGTAACTTCAGGTCTAGACCTGATGGGATCCTAAATCCAATACTTCTCACACTTGCTTTATATAATTCAACCGTGTGTGAAAAGAATTACATAATAGGTCGCAATAGATCCCCCTCCGGATAAACTGCGCCAAATACACCTGTAATAATCCCTATTTATAAGACATTAACCAAAGAAATAAACATCTATTCTATTCTATTGCACTTGTTAGCTTAAAAGTGCATATGCACCAAAGTTGCTTTTTGTAGAGCAACATTTGCCACGATAATACAGGGTGTGAACAGACCATTTGCGAACCGTCAACCAAGCGTTCTGGGGGTCTAAAATGGCCGCTTTAGCAGAATCCACGCAGAATATTAGTATGAATCACGCTAAAAAATTAAAAATTTTAAAATGGACTTTATGTCTATGAGCATAAAGTCCATTTTAAGAATTTTAAGTTTTTAACGTGATTCATATTAGGATTCTGCTAAAGCGGCCATTTTAAACCCCCTGTACATCAAACTATGTAACTCTACGAGTAACAAGAATAACAAGAATTTTTTGGGGGTGAAAGATTACGTTTTAAGGTAAAACTCAATATAAGGCACTCAATTAATTGTGTCGATGGACGCATTTAATAGTAAACGGGTTATGGAGGCATTTAAAGTTAAGTTATTAACTCAAAAAGGAGTATTTGAAAAAAAAGTTCGTACTTTGACCCCCAATATCTCCGTAACTAGAAGGTTCCCAGGTATGGTGTAGAACAAAAAAGTGATCGCAATGACGAGGAGAACAAGTGCCTATCGGCTTCGTTAAGAGTCTATTTACACCCCTTCTAAGTAACTTTCTATAACTTTTGTGACTTTTGCTTAGAGCATTAGATGTTGCATAATATAAAGTATCTTCACGCACAAATTCAGACTGGACTGAGTTGGAGAAAAATCTGATGGAAAAAAAACCAAAAAATAAATTTCCTAATCTGAGAATCGAGCTTCGGACCTTATGCTTAGCAGTACGCTTTTGACCACTAGAACAACGATTTCAACTGAAAAAATCTAATAAGTCTGTCAGTTTTATTCATCATCATCATTTCAGCTGAAAGACGTCCACTGCTGGACATAGGCCTCCCCCAAGTGTCGCCACATTGACCGGTCCCGTGCGACTCGCATCCAGCGGATTCCTGCAACCTTCACCAGGTCATCGGTCCACCTAGTGGGAGGCCTTCCAACGCAACGTCTTCCGGTTCGCAGTCGCCACTCCAGAACTTTTCGGCCCCATCGGCCATCCGTTCTGCGAGCAATGTGCCCTGCCCACTGCCACTTAAGTTTGGCAATTCTTCGGGCTACGTCGGTAACCTTTGTTCTCTTGCGGATGTCTTCATTTCTGATTCGATCGCGCAAGGAAACTCTGAGCATAGCCCTCTCCATTGCCCTTTGGGTGACTTTAAGCTTCCTGATGAGGCCCATTGTGAGCGACCACGTTTCGGTTCCGTATGTAATCACTGGCAACACACACTGGTCATAGACTTTCGTCTTGAGACACTGCGGTAGGTTGGACGAGAAGATACCGCGCAATTTCCCGAACGCTGCCCAACCGAGTCGGATTCGACGATTGACCTCTTTCTCGAAGTTAGACCTACCTAACTGGACCGTTTGTCCCAGGTACACATAATCGTCTACAACTTCGAGAGTAGAGTCTCCGATCTTGATATGAGTGGGTGTGACATGGGCATTTAACATGACCTTAGTCTTGTCCATGTTCATTTTTAGACCCACTCTTCCGGAAGCTCTACTGAGGTCATCAAGCATTGTACTGAGGTCCTCCATGGTCTCAGCCATTACCACTATATCGTCGGCAAACCGAAGGTGAGTGATGTACTCGCCATTGACGTTGATGCCTAGCCCTCTCCAGTCCAGAACCTTGAAGACATCCTCCAGCGCAGCGGTGAACAGTTTCAGAGATATGACGTTTCCCTGTCTCACACCTCGCTGCAGGAGGATAGGTTTCGAGGCTTGGTCCTGAAGTCGGACTGACATGGTGGCGTTTTTGTACAAACACTTCAACACCTCGATGTACCGATAGTCGATTTGACACCGTTGGAGAGACTGCAGTACAGCCCAGGTCTCGATCGAATCGAAGGCTTTCTCGTAGTCCACAAACGCTAAACAGAGAGGCAGGTTATACTCTTCGGTCTTCTGTATAACTTGCCGCAGCGTATGTATGTGGTCCACGGTGCTAAAGCCTTTTCGGAAACCGGCTTGTTCGAGTGGCTGGAAATCGTCAAACCTGCGCGCGAGACGATTCGTGATGACTCTAGAAAACAACTTGTAGACATGGCTTAGAAGTGAGATTGGCCTATAATTCTTCAGCCGGGCATTGTCACCCTTTTTGAAGAAGAGCACCACCACACCCCTGCACCATGCCTGTGGCGTTTTCCCCTCAAGTATGACGGAATTAAACAGCTTCTGAAGGGCCTTAAGTACCGGTTTTCCACCCGCCTTCAGGAGTTCGGCCGTAATTCCGTCATCACCCGGTGCCTTGTTGTTTTTGAGCTGCTTCAGAGCCATCCTAATCTCGTACAGGCTGACGTCCGGGATGTCTTCGGTATAGTGTCGGGTCAGTCTAGCTCTTGGGTCGTTTGCCAGATCTACGACGGGTTTACTGGTTGACGTGTACAACTGTCCATAGAAGCTCTCGATCTCCCTCAGAAGCTCCGGTTTGCCGGATAAGATCCTACCATCGTCGGTCTTTAGTTTCGTGAGCTGGCTCTGCCCAATAGCCAGATCCCTTGCAAATACCTTGGAGCCTTTATTCCGCTCAATCGCGTCTTTAATACGCTCGGTATTAAAGCGGCGGAGGTCGCTCTTCAAGGATTTAGAGATCCGTCTATTGAGCTGCCGGTATTTACACGCCTCGTCTGAAGACTGCAGGATCATCTCACGCCGCTCCTTCATGAGCTTGAGAGTGTGATCGGAGAGCCTCTTGTTCTGATCTGTACGACGCGCCTTGAAGATCTTAGACCCGATCGTATGGACAGTTTCCACGAACCCATCGTTGTATTCGTCCACTGAGCTTCCTAGGCACTCGAAACGGTTCTGGAGTTCAAGCTGAAAGCTCTCGGGGTTTTGGATTTGGATCTGTGCTGGACGGAGCGTAGACTTCATCAGTCGATACCTTTCAAGCTTGATATTGATGTTCAATGTGCCTCTTACCATGCGGTGATCGCTCCCGGTTTTCACCGAATTGATCACAGAGACATCATTGAACATTTGCTTCTTGGTTGACATGATGAAGTCGATCTCATTTCTAGTTGCACCATCGGGGCTCTGCCAGGTCCACTTCCTGTGCTCACGCTTTCTGAAGAAGGAGTTCATCATATAGAGGCCCTCCTTCTCCATAAAACTAGCCAGTTGGTGACCCCGGCGATTCCGATGTCCAACTCCAAATTGCCCCACCTGCAGCTCATCCCCGTCTCGTTTGCCCAGTTTCGCGTTGAAGTCCCCCATGACAACTGTGAAGTGAGTTTTGGAACCATGCATGGCTTTAGATATATCCTCATACATGGTCTCCACTTCGTCGTCGGGGTGTGCCGAGGTCGGGGCGTAGACCTGTATGACCTTCAGCGAATATCTTGAGGATATTCTGAGTATAAGGCACGCCACCCTGGTCGACACACTCTCGATCTTCACCACGTTGTTCACAAGGGACTTCTGGACGATAAACCCAACACCACCCTGGGACTGCCGGGCACCCTCTTGGAAATAGAGCAGGTTGCCGGATTTCAGGATTATCGTGTCCTCCCCCTCTCTTCGGACTTCAGATAATCCCACAATACTCCATCGCAGCCTGCTCAATTCCTCTTCTAGTTCCGCTATCTTCTCGTCGGTCCGGAGTGTGCGCGTGTTATATGTTGCCAGGTCCAGTCGTTGGTATTGGCAGCCGGATCCCTTCCGGAGATTCTTCGCACCCCTTGCCACGCCGTAGCCTCGACCGCTGCCGTAGTCGAGGGTAGACGGGCTGCCGGGCACTAGGGGCCATTTCTTTGTTGCGCTATTCATGGGGGGGTTTTGCCATAATCGCCACGCTTGGCAAGCGGGTTGGCGATCGCAGTGAGTGCAGTTCTTACATAAGACACAGAGAGCGCTGCTGCCCATTCTCTGGTAAGTCCCTTAGTCGCCTCTTACGACACCCACGGGAAGATATGGGATGGTGTTATTCTTTACGTCCGACACCACACGGACGTCCGTCAGTATTATTATCAAAAAATATTTGACCCGTATTTTCTCTTTTGTTACGTAAACCAAAATTGATGAAGATACGAATACGTTTAAAATTATGAATACGTCACGCTGTTGTATATTTTTAAGTCCGTTGTGACGTCACGAGCCCCCACTTCCGAGTTTTGATGCGTTTTATCGTTGTCAATATTCATTGATTTACAGAAACAAAAAATATGTGTCCATTGTTTTCTAACTGCCTTACAAATAAAAATGTGTTATACCGCATTTATACCATTCTTATACTAAATATAGCTATAACAGATATAACTTAACAATAAGTCGAGAATATTTTTTTACAAATAAACCAGGTATATCTTTGTTATAACAACTCTTCCGTTATGTCAAAATGCACGATGTGGCAACAGCGCGACCGAAGAGAAACTAGCAGAAAAAAAGCAGTTTGTCTATAAAAATTGTATGGACCCTTTGTCAACTTGACGATTCTCAACCTTTTTTTTGTTCTATTCTTTGCGCGCGAACTGAGTCAATACAGTTGTAATTGAGTTTCTTTATTTTTGTGGATAGAGAAATATAATTTAAAAACTGAATATTAAAATGGCTAAGAGAGACCGATCAATCACCTGGGAGAACAATTAGAATATAATAATCTTTATTTACGTCCCCAATACCTCAAAACAGAAGATAATCTACCTCCGCACGTGTCCATATTGAGAGATCTACCAATTAACTGGTCTAAAAACGTTACACCACCTTTAGAAAATTTGTATTTTAACCGTAACTGCTCATCGCTCTATGAATCAAAAGGATTTTCTCTTTTATTAATATTTTAAGTTTTCTTTGAACCTGCATTATATAGATTTAGAATGATATTTACTGGTTCTACTTCTTCTATTGCATCTAATTCCATAATCAAAACGAACGTAAAATAATTAAATTCGCGTAAACAAACACAAACCGTCGTATTTTTAAGGTTAAACTAGCTTTATACAAGGGTGGAGGCGTGAATAACTTCGGAATAGCGGTTGTTTGAATACAAATGTCAAAGTTATACCTGTTATAAGCTATGCTTTGTTTATTTGTAGACATTTTGCTTATTCTTTGTTTATTCTCGAGTATAACTTTATACCACGTTTATTTGTAACGCTGTTATACTCTAACTGACGGACTAAATAGATTTGTGATTTATTGATGGTGGAAACTAGCCTATATATACTGTATTATTTGAATGCATAAACATTAAAATGTATGTTTCCAGAAAATGCAAGAAGCTTCGAACGCGTACGCGGATGTCGCCGGCAGATTGCTGTACAAGTTCTCGAACGGAAATAATGCCGACAAGGAAAACGAGGTATGTTAAAATGGGGAAGTGTATGGGATTAGGTATACGGGCAAAGTTCAGTGAAATGCGTATTTCCAATTTATTGATGTTATTTCCAGTGAAACGGATATTTCTGGACTTTATGACAATGTAAATTAAGTTGATTGTTAAATACCTTTGAAATAGTAAAATATTTTCTATTTTTTAATCGACTTCAAAAAAAGGAGGAGGTTCTCAATTCGGTTGTATTTTTTTAATGTTTCAGTTTGTTACCTCACATAACTCCGTAATTTGTGAATCGATTTGAAAAAAATATTTTTAAGTGAAAGGATATACTTTCCGATTGGTCCCGTATTAAATCATCAAAATCGGTTCAGTAGTTTGATTTTTCTGCTTCTTGGCCTATGTTGTCATGATGGTCCTTAATTACTTCCAGTTTTAATGTAAAATATCGCGTATAAATGTAGGATCGCGACATTGAAAAATTTTTTGCTGTTATTATAGAAATATTAAAAAAAATACAACCCAAAATCCATAAAAAACATATAATTATCACTGGCGACTTCAATATTGACAAATCATCTAAAAATAAAGACTACCAACGGCTACAAAACATAATGTTAGAACACAACCTACACCAAATCGTCAACGAACCAACAAGACAGACACTGACTACATCATCATGCATAGACTTAATATTTACCAACCAAAGACAATACAAACTAACTACTGACAATACTGGTATCTCCGACCACAAAAGCCTTAACTATTCGCAACAATCACTAGGACAAGAACAACATATTCCTACTTACTTCGTGACAAAAAGACTATTTAATGAAAAATCTGTTTCACGGTTTAAACTTAAACTTAGCCAAACGGATTGGAATGAAACACTATGCAAAAATAAAAACGTTAACGAAATGTACACAGAATTTCATAATAAGATGCATGAGTTAATAAATGAAACTATACCTAAAAACGCGTAAAAATAAACAAAATAAAAAAAATAATAATTAAAAAAAAACAAAAAACCCGACTGCGTAAAAACTAATTTTAAAAAATACGTGAAAGAATTAACTTAAATAAAAACTAAAAAGAAAGAAACAAGCCCAGTAGTTTAGAATTCTGTTAAGTAATACTAAATAACTACACAATTGAAATAGTTTTATAATCGATACACACATAAAACAAATAATAAATTTTAATGCAGAACAGAACGACTCACAGTCGGGGCCCCTTAGGAAGATTTGATTGGTAAAATTTAAATGGGCCCCGACTGTGAGTCGTTCTGTTCTGCATTAAAATTTATTATTTGTTTTATGTGTGTATCGATTATAAAACTATTTCAATTGTGTAGTTATTTAGTATTACTTAACAGAATTCTAAACTACTGGGCTTGTTTCTTTCTTTTTAGTTTTTATTTAAGTTAATTCTTTCACGTATTTTTTAAAATTAGTTTTTACGCAGTCGGGTTTTTTGTTTTTTTTTAATTATTATTTTTTATTTCATACTTTTTAGTCACGATTCATTGACTTCGTTTTAAGATGGTAAATTTCGCAATCTAGTCATTTCATTGAGGGAGTTAATATCGTGGGGATTACTAAGTAACTTGCGGTGGTCTAAACTACTGATAATTAGTCCCTTTAGTCCGAAATCCGAATCGTAATAGTTTTGGTGACAGAAATGTAATGATGATAACAAAAACAATAGGAATCCAAATTAAGTATTTTCAAATTTACGTACGTACTAAAGTCAGTTAACTATTCTCTCTTAGTGAGCTAAAATCAGTTGTAAAGTATGAAAACTTAAATCCATAACAAAGAATTCAATTAGTAGACGCGGAGAATCTTAACACCGCGATTCAGAAACGTGCATCAAATGTACAACGCCATCTATCGAGCTTGGTGGTAAACTTTTTTTTCTCGGCGACTTGGCGATGAATAAAAGTTATTTTTTTACCAAAAATATTAGTTTTTTATGCTTTTTCACTGTTTTTTTGTTTGTATATCGTTAATACTTGAAATAAAAATTTAAATCAATAAGTAAGAATTAGCGAGAATGATTGCTTTGTTAAACAACTTTAAATCGTTATTATTTTTTATTATTATTAATCCATTTATTTCAGATTATTAAAATCCATAAAATACATATTAAAATAAATTTGCACAATAATAACACAAATACAATTACATAAAACTAAATTAAAATCAATTAGAATACAATGTCATAATTATAATACAAAATAATTAAATAATTTACAAGCAAATCAAAATAACATTAAAATTAAAACAAATTTGTGTTAGTAGGTATTGGACATAAACAATGAATTGTGTCAGTGAGCGCCCAAAACAATGCGCATCCATTTATTTTGGATAGGGCAATCCGTACGAGATACAATCATCTTCAGAATGCCGTTGCTACTGCCTCGCACACGTTATATATCCTAAACTATTATATAAAATGAAAAATGATAAAAGGAACCTAAAGATGATTTTAAAATACCTATTCAACGACACCCCACTTGACATAGTTCATCAATTTTTTTTTTTTCATTTTGACAATATGGCGTCTGGTTGTCGCTGTGGTGAATTTTGATTACTGTTATGTCTTTAGTGACACTCGCAAGGTTAAGACGAATCGATTGACGTAAGAATTATCAAAATCGGCCTACGCATTTGGTCTCTAGAACGCCACATAGAAACAAACATACATACATACATACATACATAGACTGATAAACACATTACCCTCCTTTGCGACGCGCAGTCGGGTAAAAAGAAACCATATTTAACTGTAGGCTTAAAAAAATCATGTGAGCACAAAAGATTACTTAAAATTTTTGTAGAAAAAACCAATAATGCACTTTTAAAGACACACTATAAAGCGTATGAAAAAATCTTGAAGAAGTGTGTAAAACTGTCAAAAAAAATGTAATCACATAAAGGCAATGAAGCGGTCACAAAATAAATCTAAGACCATGTGGAACATTATTAAAAATTACCATAAACCAGATTCCAAGTGCCATACCAAAAATTTTACCCTGCATTATAATGACAATAAAACCACAAGTACACCAACAACGGTTGCTAATATCTTTAACAACTTCTTTGCTTCGGTCGGCGAACCGCTACCCAACGACACGACGAGTACATGCCCAGTGCTTACCCCATCAATAAATTCTCTATTTGTCCAACCCGCCACGGAGCGTGAAATCTATAATATAATACGCAAAATGAAGAACAAGCGCAGTGCCGGAGATGATGAAATACCATCTTTCCTAATTAAAGAATGCATTAATGAATTGACACCACCTATAACTAAACTAATAAATAAATCCCTTGACGAAGGTATCTTCCCGGATAAATTAAAAATAGCTAAACTACGACCAGTATTTAAAAAAGGCGGCAAGCCCCAGGATCCCTGTTCCTATCGACCAATAGCCCTTCTACCAGTTATATCAAAAATATTTGAAAAAACAATGTCTACTAGAATTAACAACTTTTTAGAAAAATTTAATCTCTTAGACATAAATCAGTTTGGCTTTAGGCAAGATAGATCGACCACACTCGCGGTATATAACTACGTACAAGAAATATATAACTACATTAATGATAAACAATATGCCATAGGTTTGTTTCTAGACATGACTAAAGCGTATGATAAGGTTTCCCATGACATTTTACTGCAAAAATTATATGGTTTAGGAATTAGGGGCACGGCCTATAGATGGCTAAAATCTTACCTAAGAGATAGAAAACAATATGTTGAAATAGAATACTACAACAAAGAAGCAAACGAAATACAGATCATAAAATCACGGACTAAGACTATCAACCACTCCATTCCACAAGGCAGTGTGTTGGGGTGTATATTATTCATTAAAAGACTGTACCGTGATCCGAAGTCTAATATATAATGAGATAAGCCATCGCTTCCGCTTCCGTTTTTAGGGTTCCGTACCCAAAGGGTAAAAACGGAACCCTATTACTAAGACTTCGCTGTCTGTCCGTCTGTCCATCTGTCGGTCTGTCCGTCTGTCCGTCTGTCCGTCTGTCCGTCTGTCTGTCACCAGGCTGTATCTCATGAACCGTGACAGCTAGACAGTTGAAAATTTCACAGATGATGTATTTCTGTTGCCGCTATAACACCAAATACTAAAAACAGAATAAAATTAATATTTAAGGGGGGCTCCCATACAACAAAGGTGATTTTTTATAATAATTGGTACGGAACCCTTCGTGCGCGAGTCCGACTCGCACTTGGCCGGTTTTTCTGTCTCTTTTCCTCCTTTTACGCATATATCGTCGTCTCTTTCGCACATCCCACCACCACAGGCAGCGACTTCTCGTCGAGAAGTTAGTTTATTTCACCTGGCATTGACGTTGTTGTTTTCGCTTCAAACGGACGTGCACTGGTGAGCTCCTAGATTAATTTATATTTCGATTTTTCAAAAAATTGGATTCAAAAAGTCTCAATTAATTTTTAAATGCTTGGAAATTCATTTTGATAATTATTTCCAAAATCAAATTTTCTTTTCGATAACTGTTTTTATTATCTGTGTTGAATGTTCAATACGTGTCCGTACATCACTAAAGTTTTAGGGTGCAGTTGATTTTATTTTAACGTCTACCGTCTTGAACTAGATACCTAACTATTTAATTCCAGTTCGAACATTTTATGAAAATCGTATAATTTGTACTGTGCAATTACGTATTGTTTAGAAATATTGTGTACCCTTTAGAACAGGATTTTGGTAAGTGTTTTTCGTTTATATCCTATATTTGCCTAAATGGGGGCTCCAAACACATTAACATGTAATGTAATTTCTAATAACACAATAAACTATTTTGTATTTTTGTATTTTGTATCAGTGCACAGATCTCTTAATGATTATTTTTCCTCCATTGTGTCGGTGCGTAGTTCAAACTAGGTATTTAAATTAACGGTGTGACCGTTCGATTATTTTTTGGTTATTCGTATACCCCTATTGTGTGTCTTTGATAATTTTATCGTCGTTTATTTTAAATTCGATTGAATGTTGGTGTTCCAATTTTAAAATTCCTTTTCATGTAGGTGCATATATCTTGATTTTACCTGCATATTATTCGTAATTTATAACTTTAGTTAATGCTTTGCTTTTAGTTTAAATAAACTGACTGCGTATGAAATATGAGTGATAAAGAAATCAATAATGTGGATCCAAGGGATCAAGCAAATGTTTCTAATACTAATGGCAATAAGCGACGTGCTAGACGCTCAGTATCATCCTCTGATAGCAGTGATTCGAGTAGCAGTTCCGATACGAGTTCATCATCTGCAAGACGTTCACAGCGTCACCGACGCAAACGACGTAGGCATCGTTCGCATAACAATGATAAATTAAATAAGCTTTTAGCAGAGGTTAGTGAGCTTAAATCAAAATTTACTCATGATCATAGCCATATTTTTTCTGAAGGGGATCAAGTGTACAATCATGATTTTATCGATGATAATATTAGTAGAAATTTATATTCCGAGACTAACTCTGACTTAAATGAAAAATGAACTAAATTTTTCTCTATCAATTGGAACCAAGTTAAAGGACCCTGATGTGTTGAAAACGCCGCCATTATACCTGGAGTTTTTTAAAAAATATTCAACGGTTTGATGATGTCGAGTGGCAAAACGTGAGATATGCAGAAGTGCAGAAAAATTACCGTCATACCCCCGGGTTTACAGAATTAGAGGCAAATGAGGAAATAAAACGTTACGACACGTCTCGTACGACTACAAATGCTGATAAAGCTTTTGCGTCTATTAGTTATGCGTTAATAAAACAGAAGGATCATCTTGAGAAGGAGCTACGCGGTTTTCTATCTTGGGCAAAGGCTACGCCTGACCTGAAGTATGATGCAATTCATAAAAAGATTGAGGAAATTTTTGTTGCGGGCGAGTTTTCAAAGATTTCTAATGATGCTCTTCAGTTCTGCGGCCACAGAGCTGAGATTATTCAACATAGAAGGGAAGCAGTCTTGGCCTCGGTTAAAGATCCTTTACATAAAAATATATTGCGCAAGATACCCCCTTCATGTAATAATCTTTTTAACGCGGAGAAGTTCACGTTCACCAAAAATGGGAGATTCTCGAAAAATATTTTGGCCCCGATTTAAAGACCGCGCTTTTGCTACGCAGACCGGTCCAAATACTACGGGTCCAACCGCTAGTATATCTAGCAGGTACAATTATCAAACTGCTTACTGGGCGAGCAACGCTCAGCCCTCTCATAATAAGCCGCGTGGTGCTTTTAGCTCTAATAAATCCTTTCGAGGTAGAGGTGGAGTGTCAAACAATAGAAGAAGCGACCATCGGCCAGCAGGGAACAAAAACCCACGAGCTAGACATAACTCTCCCTCATCCCACCGGGATAGGAGAGGAAATAGGAAATACTGACTCACCGAGTCTTTTCCGTGCCGGCCAGCTGAGGCATTACCGAGAACGATGGGAGGAAATGGGTGCGCCCACTTACGTACTCAAGATAATTTCAGGTTACCGTATCCCATTTTCGAAACGACCTCCGCTTCATTTGCCCAAAATATACACAAGTCAGCAGGCCACACGCGAAACCACAGAAATGACAGCAGTGATAGAAAAGATGAAGACAGAAGGCGTGCTAGTTCCTGTTCCAGTATCCCAGAGTTTTCTATCCCGCATGTTTCTCGTTCCGAAAACAGACGGAACTATGAGACCGATATTCGATCTAAAATTGTTAAATCGTTTCGTCCTAACATCACCATTCAGACTGATAAATGTTCAAAAAATTCCAGCTTTTATTCAATCAAACGATTGGCTGGCGAAGATAGACATTTCGCAAGCGTATTTTCATCTTCCAACCAAGAAAACGCACAGGCGATTCCTACGCTTGTTGTATCGCCAGGAATTACTGGAGATGACTTGCCTACCTTTCGGGCTGAGCTCGGCTCCAAAAACATTTGCCTCCGTGACCAATTGGGTGGCCCAGATACTCCGCCAAAAAGGAATCAGGGTGCTGGTATATTTAGACGATTTCTTGCTTGCAAACACCAACCCCCTTATTTTCAGGGAGCACATAAATATTGCTCTGCATATGCTGCAATATCTAGGCTGGAAAGTGAACTTCGAAAAATCCGTGCTCACGCCAAGAAAAAGCCTAGAATACCTGGGTATTGTGTGGGATCCGTGGTCAAATCGCAAGTTTCTCCCAAAATCAAAATGCCTCAAAATACGAACGGCAATTTTAAAATTATTGGAAAGTCGTATGATAAAGCTTGTAGATCTTCAAAGTCTCGTAGGCATGTTGAATTTTGCGAGTTTCGTGATCCCTCGGGGCAGACTCAATTATCGCCAGCTTCAAAAGCTGACTATCCACAATCACAGTCCACTTGTGACTCTCAACGAGGAGTCGAATTTGGATCTAATATGGTGGCTCGATCATTTAAAAGAGTACTCCCGGATATGCGATCCCCAACCCACGCTGTATATGGTAACAGATGCCTCGGCTATAGCTTGGGGCGCTCGGATACACAACATGAAGTTTTCAGGAGATTGGCTTCCTGCGGAAAAAGACGTGCACTCGAATGTGAAGGAACTTCTCGTCATTTACAAAGTTTTGGAGGAGCACGGTCTGAGCCTCCAATCAACCGCCATACACTTTCAATGCGACAACAGAACGGCTGTTTCTTACTTGCGCCACGAAGGGGGGACAAAGTCACAAGATCTATTGGATTTGACGTACAAGATTTTCCAACTATTGGACTTGTATCACATAGATTTAACAGCATTCCATATTCCTGGTCTATACAACGCCGAAGCCGATCGGCTCTCTCGCTATCGCCCAGCACCAGAGTGGCACCTTTTACCCCAAGTCACTACTCTAATATTTACCAAATGGGGTACCCCGATCATAGACTTGTTTGCGACTCGATTCACTCGCGTGGTATCCAGGTATTGCACTCTAGATTACAACGACCCTGGAGCGGAATTTCACGATGCCCTGTCACAAACCTGGAACTATTCACTAGCATGGGTTTTCTCCCCTCCGTTTCTAATACCGAAGGTCCTTCAACATCTAAATTTTTGCCGGGAAATATACCTCATAGTAGCACCACGATGGGAGAAAGTCTTTTGGCGTCCAGATCTACGGAGCCGAGCAATAGGACCTCCCTGGACAATTCACAACCTTCACCGTGTTCTGGTAGATGTATCTACGGGTTACCCTCCTCAGAACGTACGAGAGATGGAGCTGGAGGTTTGGAGATGTGGGGCTGGGGCAACCAGCTAAAAGATTGGACACCTCAACAAAAAGACCTCCTTTTTAAGAGTTGGCGTCCTTCTACAATTAAGACTTACAAACCCGCATGGTCTAGGTGGATAAAGTGGTCAGAGCAGAACAATGTATCTAAATACAAACCTACGGGTTCAGAGCTAGCGAGATTTTTGGCTGATTTATTCTACAAAGAAAATCTTTCTTACAATACAATCCTAGTCCATAAGTCGGTAGTTTCTACTCTTTGTGATCCAGAACAAGCAGAGAGTCTTAGTAACCATCCCTTTGTAAGGCGGATATTGAAGTCGATCGCTTTATCGAAACCAACTCCAACTAAAGCCCCGGTGTGGGACGTTGATTTAGATTTTAATTATTTGTCTACGATAGATCCTAATATAAACAGCCTTTACCAAATATCTAGAAATGCCGCCGCTATTTTACTACTCTATTCCGGAAGAAGGGTGCACGATCTAACCCTTCTTAGAATGAATCCTGAAAACTGTATCATCCATAGCGATTACGTTATCCTATGGCCAATTTTCGGATCTAAGACTGATTCGGCCAATTATCGTCAGTCTGGTTGGAGGCTTAATGTTAACATTAAAAGCAAAAGTTTGGATCCAGTTCATTGGATAAACAGGTTAATTGAGGTTGGTCGAAACAGAAGGGAATCTGCTGACTGTACAAACCTCTTTATAACTACATGCGGTCCGCCAAAATCTGCCTCCAGATGTGTGATTTCTGGTTGGATTAAAAAATTGTTAAAGGACGCGGGAGTAGAAGCATCAGCTGGTAGCTTTAGAGCTGCAGTGGCCTCTAAAAGTTGGATCGAGAATACGCCGCTAGAAGACATTCTTTCCAGGGGAAACTGGAGATCACATAAAACTTTTAAAAAGTTCTACTGTCGACAGATAGTACAATCAGGTGGAGATAGTAATCAGACTGTAATGCCGATTTTTCAAGCTGTATAATTATAATACGATTCATATGATTCTGATAATAATGTATTAGTACCTACCTTTATAAGGTAATAAGATTTAATTAATCTGTTGAATGATTAAAATGTATGTTGTGTTGAAATTAAAAACTTCATTTGTTTATTAAAAGTTTTTATTTTATGTTAATCCACTAAATATAATGCTGTAGCTATTGTTATTAATATATTCATCTGATACATACTATCTTCATGCATAGTCACATTGACGCTATCCACCACCACCAGGCGATAACAAACATCTCTCATTATATATTAGACTTCGGATCACGGTACAGTCTTTTAATGAAGACGTTTTACCTGAAAATAAAACGTTTATTAAAATACTTACCTGATCCGAAGTCTAATACTTTTAAATTCTGCCTGGTGGCAATGCAAAAACAACAACTTTAATGCCAGGTGAAATAAACTAACTTCTCGACGAGAAGTCGCTGCCTGTGGTGGTGGGATGTGCGAAAGAGACGACGATATATGCGTAAAAGGAGGAAAAGAGACAGAAAAACGGAAGCGGAAGCGATGGCTTATCTCGTTATATATTAGACTTCGGATCAGGTAAGTATTTTAATAAACGTTTTATTTTCAGGTAAAACGTCTTCATTATATACATAAACGACCTACCCAAAACTATTGACTCGAAGTGTGTCCTATTCGCGGACGACGTATCGCTACTGTTCAGAAGCACTGAGAACACCGAAACGTTGACCAACATTGAAAATACCTATAAAATAGTTCAATCGTGGCTAGAGAAGCACAATCTACAAATTAATACAAAAAAAAGTAACCTACTGCAATTTAGAACATACCAACGAACGCCGCTAAACATAAATAAACTAAGTAATAAATTAAAAATTCCAGAACGGGACGATCTAACGCTCCTTGGCTTAACATTGGACAATAATCTAACCTGGAAAAAACATATTGAAAATTTAAAGACTAAATTATCGAGATTCATATACTTACGCACTAAGCAAATTAAAAAGCAACACAAACTATGAGACCGCGCTCTCAGCATACTATGCATATGCTTATGCATGGTTTAACTATGGCATAATATTGTGGGGCGATAGTACAAACTTTAATGACATATTCATCATGCAAAAGAAGTGTATACGCATCCTTATGAATATTAAACCATGGGAAAGTTGTAAACCACATTTCATAAAAAATAAAATAATAACGTTACCCTCCCTTTATATATTACAAATAGCTACCTTCGTCCAAAAACACAGGAATTACTTTATATCAAACATAGAAGCAAACCAAAACTATAACCGAAGAAATAAAAACAAGTTGATTACACCGACACCAAAATTAAAAATAATGAAAAATAGTCCCAACTATAGAATTGTAACAATTTATAATAATTTACCTAAATACACACATCAAAAGTATCTAGGGATCAATATATATTTTTGCAATAACTTTTCTCCTGATTGATATTAATTAAAATTTTCTTTAAGGATTCATCAAATAAAGTGTTTTCGTTTGTCACAGTAACGATAAACCAAGTCACCTTTGCATTAATAAAGAAATTTGCCATTTTCCTAATAAAGGGATTTTTGACATTTGAACCACTAACATTAAAGTTCGAAAAAATGACTGAAAACACAGTTTTCTTTAAAATTTTATTGGGTAACTTAAACAATTAATAATCCGTGTTTCTACCGCGAACACTAACAACACAAGAACATCGGTTTGGCATACTCAAAATGAGTTCATCCAAATCACGCTGTGGAATGGCCGCCCATGTTCGTTGCAACAACAAAAAAAGGTCTTCTTGCGACTGGATACCCTCCATATTCGGCAGAGCTCTGTAGCATATCCCATGCATGCTCAATCGGGTTCAAGTCTGGCGACTGAGCAGGCCAGGGCAGGACATTGATGTTAGCTGCGGCGAGAGTCTGTCTTACAACTCTTGCGGTGTGCGGTCGTGCATTATCATGCATTAACTGAAATAAGGGACCGATTTGCACTTGTAGAGGAACGATGACGTCTGATACAATCGTCTCAGCATAAATTTGAGCGTTGAGGTTGCCTCTGATCCAAATCAACTCAGTTCTTCCGCCGATCCAAATACCCGCCCATACCATGATGGTTCCACCACTATAAGGATGGACTTCCTGGCAGGATTTTAATCGCTGTTGGCGTCCAGGGGTTCTCCAGTGTCGTATACGTCTTGTATCCGGTCTCATACCAAAACGAGACTCATCAGAAAAGCACACGAAACGCCATTGTTCTTCTGCCCAATTTCTGTGTTCAAGAGCCCATTGATATCGAATCCTACGATTGTGCATTGCTATAGGTGGTACCCGTAGCGGTCTTCGGGAATGAAGGTTCACTTCATGCAAGCGGTTTCTGACTGTTTGGTCGCTAATTAAGTTCCCTGAAGAGTGATGAAGCCTCACGGCTAACATCATGGCGGTTATTGTTGGAGCTCTTCGAGTTAAGATTTGAATGTATCGGTCTTGTCTCCGTGTGGTGCAGCGATACCGTCCTCCATGGCGCTCAGCCAAAGTACCAGTGCTTCGGTAACGTGTCCAAAGTCGACTGATAACACTCTGACTTGTATTCAGAGCTAAAGCTACAGTACGTTGCCGGGAACCAGCTTCTATCATTCCCACGGCTCTGAGCATTTCTTCCCTGCTTAAATGACGTCGCCGCTCCATAATAACGTTGGTTTTAATCAGTAGTAGGGAAACAGTAGCACTAATAATGTCTTCAATGCGTTGTATGTTTTTATAGGGAAAATATTGACAGCTTATTTTCATCTTTTACTCGAATTTGATTGAGAGTTCCTGATTCAAATTATGAAATGCACCAAAAAGGATCCATATAAATTTATAAAATCATAAATTTATTACAAAGCCACATCTCAATCTCAAGAAATCCGCATAAAAATGCTTGATCCCTAGACACTTTTGATGTGTGTACATAAAAGATGAGGAGAATACAAATTCATTCTATAATAAACTAAGAATACTTTTAATAGAGAAATGTTATTACACGGTAGACCAATTCATGACGGATAAAACTTTATAGGTGTACCTACACAATTTACGAATCTTTTTCTGTGAGATCCGGTCTGGTCAAGACATAATATTGTTTAGTTTAGTGACATTTTTATCTTTTATTGTAAAATGACACCATAATAGGCATGATGACAAATTTTGAAAAACTGTCCTATAATGTTCGGAAACGTAAATTATTTAAAATCAATTTCATATTTTTGGCCACAGTTAAGGTTTAATAGTTAAAAAAGAACATTTTAGTTTTTCAATTTAAAATTCCCATCGAAACGCTCGCCAGTGTCATGGCGTCGCTGGTGACGTCACACCTGACTAGTGCCAAACGTCAACACAACAAAGCTAGAGGTTTCGTACGTCTATACATTTAAATAATTTGCGAATTGCGATTATTAAAATGAATTCGAAAAAGTACAGGTGTTGTGCGGTCCCACAGTGCGGGAACACATCAATACAAACCCCAAATAAGTTATTTATGTACTCTGGAAAGTTTGGATTTAATCCAATAACACTCGATAGATGTACAGGATGGCTCTTCGCTTCTGCGATGCATCAACATCAAAAAAGCTATGGCATGTTTACAGTCTCCTAGTGAAGCTACACAATCATGACATTCGACTAAATTTACTGTCTCTTGCTGTTCATCTATTAATAAAGTTACTGCATACAACTTAGCATGTACTTTATGTTCTGGGCAGATTTTTCTTACCACTGTGCACAGATTTTCTTCGCGTTTAAGTTGTACCTACGTAGCTTACAGCGTCATCGCCATAGGGTGCCCTGGAAGACCATAAATAAACAAAGAAACGAAACAAATAAACATACGGTTCACTTTAAAAACAATATTACAAAAGTGCATTTCAAAGACATACTTTTATCATACTACTAAACCTATTTGGTTTGTTATAATACTCAAAATATTGTGATTTTAAAATGATTACATAGATTACATTTATAAAAAGTGTTGTAGTATTAATAAAGGTTGGTACTTATACAATGATATTCAAATAAACAGATAGGTGTGATAAACACCTATAAAACCACAGAAAAAAGTTTTCCGCGCAGCAGCGGCACGCGAACACTTTTTATTCAGTCTACATTTCAAATGATACAAAAGGGATAGCTCGATAAAACCAATAAGAAATCAGGTAACATACATAAAAAAAAAAAAATACATACACACGAACATATAACCTCCGCCTTGTTGTTCTATGTCTGTAGTGCACGCGTCCTTGTCGTACTCAAGACAAAAATGCGTTTCCCATCTCTGTCTTTTTTTATCCTCCATTAACAGAATATTAGGAAAATAAATGAAAAATATTAATAAATCAAAGTATATTGCGTAGTTACATGTGGTATAAGATCCCTTGTGTTTTATTTACTTCGGTATCATGATTGGTACACTTTCCGAACACGCACGATGGCATTTTTACAATTTTTATCTAAATTCGTAGCAGCATATCGCTCGTCGCCATGCGTGTTCAGCGTGCAGACTAAAGGCAAAACGGGTCAATTGGGCCGTTTTCGATGCAAAAAAAAACTCCCAACATCATCACATCGAATTTAGTCAATTTAGCACCGTTTGCCTTACTATACACTTGTTCCATGATCTGTGTATCATAAGATAAATCACAAAACCACAGAAATTCGACCATTTGTTTACCTAAATTTCCAGCGTGATATCAAAAGTGACGTCATGCGCTGTGATTGGTGTTCAACTTAATATGGCGGACATAGGAATTTTGTAGATTTTAATTATCGTATAATTTATCAATCCCGCTCTTAATAATAAAAATAATGCGTGTTTCGTATTCCACAATTCAGGTGTTATTAAATAAATACAATATTTAAGTAATTTTCAATTACGGTCATCATGCCTATTCAATTTAATCAATTGCGATATTGACATGACATGATTGTAATTATTACCTATTCCTTATTATTGTTATTATTTTGTTCCATTTAATTTGACTTGTATTTGTGACCTTATGTGTATTATTGTATAGTGTTTATTACTGCTACCTGGAGATCATGACGACTTTTGGACATATTTTAAGTGAAATGTGATCTGTTGTGTTATTGACGGGTTTTGACTCAATTTGTTTATTATATTGACTCAACAGCAACCAACATTGTACTTTGCGGTGCCCTGACGGGGTTCATGTGCGGAAACCGACAATAATAATTATTGTGAAATGTGTGATGTGCATGAGAGCAAATAAATAAATAAATAAAAATTGATTCATGACAAGAATTTGTGTGGTATACTATAACTCAAAAGTTTTTTACTAAAACATAAATATTGTTTAACATGTTTGCAAACAAAAGATACCAACTTAATTGTTAGCATAATTAAACTGAAATGGTTTACTTTCTAAATTAGCATACTTTGTCAATTTACTTAAAAAGTACTGCAATTGGTCCTTGTTCAGTAAAATTAATGTATCTACTGCTAAAAGGTTACTGAATTTGTAAACTGTTTTCTGTATCCGTAAAAAAGGTAGCATGCAAATTTCTATCCGTAAAAAAAGGCATCTTGAAAATTTAAATAATTTTCGAACTAAGTAGCCCACAGCTTAGCAATGCCTAACCCGTTAAAACCCGTATTTCTTTGAAAACCAGATCGTCCAGCTAGCCAAGGACGTGGGAGCCAAGGTGTCCCGTCTCCTCGTGACGACCAACGAGCTGACCTGCCAAGCGAAGGGTCTACCTGCCTCCTCGGAGGTGGACGACGCGGGAGTTCGTACTGCAGGCGCCGCCAGGGACCTCCTGCATAGTGCACAGGTAAGCACCCAGTAGGTCCTGGTTGGGAATTTTAAACTTTTAACATCAGTACTTGTATTTAATCGCCCTCCCGAACACCACCTCAATACTCTATTTGTGCGATGTGGGAAACTGAAGCAGCAGATTCCCTCGACATTCACCGTATTGACAACAGGGTAGACGACAAAAAAAAATCTAATTAGTCCGTCAGATTGATTACCAAAAAATATTGGACACATATTTTTTCTTTTTTTAAAAAAAATTAAGGCTCGAAAACTCGTGTGACGTCACATTTTAGTACATTTTTCCGAAAAGTGCGTCACAAGCCCCCACTCATGATCTTTTATCTTCGTATTTTTTTACTAATTTAATAAATCAAAAAACACGTATCCAATATTTTTCGATAATCTAACTGACGGACTAAACAAAATCATATTTTTTTTACCTGAACTTCTTGCGCTATCGCTCTGATACAGTTGTCGTGTAGTTCATATGCAGGGTCGGTTGACAGTTTCAAAGAAGTTATGCCAGCTGCAATAGAACGGCATTCTTCTTTACGTGTCGATGACAATCTAAATTGAATCCTCCCAGAATGTGGCTACGAGTGTGGTGGCAGTCAGTAATGTCTATCAGGTCCTGTAACAAGTAGACAGCAGGACACGCACGTTGCCATTCCTGATCAGTCAGTGTCTAGACCTAAATCGGTTGCCATTCCCGCGAAATTCAAATTTTCAGCTCATGCAATTTCATTACAATTTGCAGCTCTTTTTAAGCTCATGTAACTCGATTGAATGACTATTAGAAATAGTCATTCAATCGAGTTACATGAGCTTGGAGGGTTGCATTGCTGATTTTGATGATTATAATTCTATAACTATAGTTGGTGCCAGTTAAGATTAGAATAGAGGTCATTGACCCACCTACATTGATCAAACTTCTTATTAACTTTGAAAACCAAAAATAAGCCTGTTCAAGTCTTGAATCGTCATTTATCGTGATCTTCAACATTCTTTGTAATGAAAAACGATACATGGTTTATTTGTTTTGGTTCGTGCGAATAGATATTAGGGAAAGGGCAATGACCGCTATTCTCATATTAACTGGCACCAACTATACATACATCTTACATTCGCAAACAATATTTTAATCAACATACAACCTAGCACTGGCCTGCAAATTGCAAAAAACGTAAGAAAATTTGAATTTCGCGGGCTACCCTTGAGCATCAGCCTTAAGCAACTTTAGTCCAGAACTTGAATGAGCGATTTTGAATGAGTCAAAATGTAACGTTCATCTTTCTCCACCAGCTAACAGCGCCAGCAATCCACGAGCCGCACTGCCAGAGCGCGCTAACAGCTGCGGCCGCCAACCTGTCCTCCGCCGTGCACCAGCTGGAGAGCACCTGGAGGCCGCTGGTGGAGGACCCCACGCGCCAGCACATGGCGGACCTGCTGCACACCCGCGCCAATGACGTCGCCAAGGCTCTGGACAGGCTGAGGGATGCCTATGGGAACCTGGAAGGTAAGGAGTTAGGAAGATCGTCGGAAAAAGTGTTATTTTCCTTCAGGAATTAGACCACGGTGCCTTGTTCTGTGCCCGAATGATGGCAATAGGCTTGGAATGGTAACTGGCAAATGGGGTAGATGGCACACCAATCAATTGAGATACTTTTTAGAGCTGTCAAAACGTGGTTCTCCCATAGATTTTGTATGGCAATAGCAAACTGTGACGTCACTGTTTGGTCAACTCAATGACTCGACTATTTATTGATTTCAAAGCTACTAAAAATCTAATTTGGCAATTAATTGAAAATAAATCGAGTTTTCAGGCCCAAAATAAAGTGTTTTTTTTAGAGATTGGTGTCTTGGTATTATTGTTTTATGGTGTCATCTACTCTATTCTGGGTGTGGTGGTGGTGTCATAAGTGAATTCTCAGTAGCAGTCCGGAGTTTAGAAGGTAGCGGTAGGATAGTGAAGTATGTTAAGCTGTTGGTCCAGCACTTGATCTCTCTCCGGTCGTGTCGCATGTCCCATCGGACCTGAAAATTAAAGAATAGAGAGTGCTCCTGTGTCTGAACCAGCGTTGCCAGATTTTTTTTTTGCTAAGTCGGGACTTTGGAACTTTTTGAATGAAAAATGCGGGATTCTTTCGTCGAAAGCGGGACATAGTAAAAAACCTATATAATCAAAAGTTTTTAAATATTTAACTTTTTTATTTGAGTTCAAATTACGTTTACGTGACAATAGATAGCAAAAAGCTAAAGAAAATGTATTTTTATAATATTTTAAATCAGATTTACCCTATTGTTAAATAGTTGAGTCTTATTCGTCTTATGAATAAAACAAACTTAAATTCTGTTTGCCTAATTTAATCAAACTAAATTTCGCACGCAACGCAACTCACTACTTGACTGGCTCACTGCTTTTTATTTATATCCACACTTGTCTGTGCCCCCCGCCCGCGCTTCCTCAGCACGCTACACGCACGGTCGAGTTATCCCCGAAAAGCGGGACTGAACCTGTCCCGCGCGGGACATTTAATTTTGATTGAAAAGGCGGGACGTCTGGCAACGCTGGTCTGAACTTACACTTGTGTACATCTTGTGCACAATACTATCTCCTGCGTACTTGCACCTGTGTCTGAACTCACACTTGTGCACATCTTGTGCACAATACTATCTCCTGCGTACTTGCACCTGTGTATGAACTCACACTTGTGCACATGTTGTGCACAATAATATCTCCTGCGTGCTATGTGTTGCGTTTATGTGTTCGTTGTTGACCTTGGCCGCCGTGGCCTTAATCCCTCGAAAATATTCTAGTATTATTACTTAGTTTGAAAATACTGAAACTGCCTCATTAGACTAGTGATCGCAATCGCCTCTATTGAGCATGAGGTCATAGGTTCAATTCCCACTAGTTTCAGGTCGGGCAAATGTCATAGGGTTTTTCCTTCAGGACTTTCTCAGCAGCAGACACGGAGCCTAGATTTGTGCTCGATTGATGGCAATAGGCTAGGCGTGGTAAGTGGAAAAATTTGGGTGTACTAAAGATACATCTATGTGTTATACAGGTGACCAAGATGACGCCATGTTACCGCAGAAGGAGAAGAGGCGCCTGAAGTTCATAACGACTCTGTCTGGAGCCAAGAACAGGCTGCAAGGAGTCAAGTTTGATGAGTGGAATAAGGTATGTTCAAATATGTTTTAATAACAAAAAAAAAAACGTTATTCTTGGCACAGAACCAATGTCAATGATGTATTGTTGAAAACGCTAGTGCAATAATACAAAATTAACATTGGAAAAAATGGCTAGAAAACTTATTTTGATTGATTAATATTTGTTATTAGGCACAATGGTGTCGATTCTGTTGTGCACAAACTAAAATTAATTTAGGCTATTGCTATTTTTTTCTCTCTAATAAAACGAGAAAGAGACGGACGTAATTAAGAGCTGTCAAATTTAGTTGGAACGAATATATCTATACAAATGAAGGTGCACGTAAAAACATGTCGACTAAAAACACGGTGAAGCGCAAGGCATAGTAGTAGATTGTATGACAAAGGAGCAAAATAGTATTTTTACGGCGAGGGCGCTATTTTGAATCCAGAGCGAAGCGAAGGATTCTAAAATAGAATTCTGAGCGTAGCGAGGGATTCAAAGTACATCGCCTGAGGGAAAAATATGTTTGCTCTCGAGTCATATACTCTACTTTTCATCTCGTTCTATGAGAAAATAAATAAGAGACATTTTAAAGTAATTAATGAATAAGTTTAATAAAAAAAATGACATGAATGTAAAAAAGGTCAATTACAAATTATCTAATACACTGGCAAAATTTTGAAAATTTATTGTCACTGTGTGTGTTTTATTTGGGAATGATATAGTTGTGGATTTATTTATACAGGATGACAACATTTTTATCACTTTCCAAAAAAAAAATGGGTAACTATAAATAGGTGAACGGAGTAGAAGCATATGGCATACTTAGTTTTTTTTTTATACGAAATTAAAAAAAAAAATTGTTTTCGTATGCTTTGAAATTCGATATTTTACATTTTTTGTTTTTTAATTTCTCTTACTTTGTTCTAATATGAAAGGTTTATTTGAAATTTTTAGCGTTTTTTGGTGATGGATCAATTCCTTTCTAATCGGGAATCGCACTTTCTCTCGAGTGATACATAGTGCTTTATACTACACCTACGAGGAAAATAAAAACGAAATCTTTACTAATTGAAAGGACATGGTTTTTTTTGGTACTTTATTCTGAGATAATCTAACCACTGTAAAGAAAATTAACACAGATAATACTGCACAATAGACTGCCTAATCTCAAGTTTCAAGCTGGAAATCGCCTGCATTTTCGAGAAAATACTGTCCAAAGATCTACTATTTAGTGTAGATGTAGAGAAGTTTTAATAATGTCAATAGATGGCGCTGTGCTGAGTTTGGGCCCAATTCTAATTTATGATTACAAATATGCACTGGTGGTATTCTTATCTCTCTAATATAGATGATGCACTCTATTTTTGCACCGAATAATACACTGAACAGAACGCACGCAGTCAAATCACTGTCTCAACTGTCTGACGGACTTATCTATCGTGACATTGACATCTAGCTTTTTTCAAATGTCATTCAGCGCAGCGAGTTCCGAATTACGCTGAATGCATTCTTAAGTATATTTGCTCAAAGCACAAACATGTCGGAAGGTATACCTTGTTTTTCATTTTTATTCCTCATTATATTCTCGTAACCATTCTTATTACGTTGATTACCAAAAATGCGTTTCAGTACGACCATCCTCACAATTCTTAGTTAGCGCTGCGATAGGATAGGAACGTAAAACACGGTGTTACCAAAATCTACCTGTGTTGCATTGTGAACTAAAAATAAAAAACTTCAAAAATGAATATCTTTATTTTGCAGGATATTTACGTGATAAGGATTTAGTTAAGTTAAACTATATTTTATCCTCTTCCGATTAATACAGTAAAATCTGTGGTTGCGTTCAATTTGAATAAAGTACCAAGCTCCATACTAATTCAGTTTTGTCCTTTCTACGAAAACTGAATCCTCAAACAACACACAAATTGGAAATGGCGCCAATGGCGTCTGCAATTTTCACATGTTCTTTTTTCAAATTGTTTATCCTGCCGCCGCAGGGTCGCACTGCCAGCCCGACACCATCCAACACACAGCTAGTGGCTAGTGTCATTTTGCGAACTTTGAGATAAAAACTCACTGTAAAAACTTTTTGGCTTTTGATATTTAGGTTACCGGCACATAGTGTTACCCAAAATTAAAAAAGAAAAACCACGTAAGAAATGGATTTTCATACACTTTTCTCTCCCGCTCAGATGCGTTTTCTCCCCGCATATTTGTTCGATATGCAATGACGTACTTTCTACCGTAAATTTGATAAAGTATCAAGGTACTTTCCAAGCAGGTGTAGTATAAAAGGCATTGATTCCTTTGATGTAGAAGGGCGCGGCGACAATGGTGTGTACAATGCGGGTGCTGACCCCCGCACCGTACAAACACAGCCAGTCATTTAAACAATTTGCGTTCGATTTCAATGAACGATTCATGTTCCAAATTCAAATCTCATTACTGCCCGCTAAAAAGTCTAGTGGAGAAAAGAGCTACTTTGCTCCCGCTAATAGGGGAACAAAACGACACTTTTCGAATAGAAGGGATGAAATAGTAGATTTTACAACAAGTGCACAAAACGAACCATTTTTATCCGAGATTTTTAGCAGCCCGAGCCGAAGGCGAGGGCTGATAGTAATGTCGAGGATAAAAATGGTTTTGTGGACGAGTTATAAACTTTGCTTTTCACTTCGATTGCGAGGAAATAAAACAGTAGTATAAATTGAAGAAATTAATAAAACACGCAAAAACAAGAGCTGTTTCCCGCTGCTTTCTTTTTTTGAAATCTTACGACACTGATATTAGACTTGGGCTGCAGACCTATACAGCCTACTATTAAATATTTTTTTTAATAATAATTTTCTTAAATTAATTAAATAACCTACCGTAGGTACTTGAATTTAATTTTTTATGTCTTTTATGTCTTAAAAAACACATAAGGCAAATAAATTAAAGTAAATTTTATAAAATAACAAATTCTATCTATGAACTTCTTATTGCGTTTGGCTGTATGGCTCATTTTCTTTGCCTTAATATAGATACATTTATGAGTAGATACATTAATGCCCTTGTGCACAAAATTCGTTTTTGTGCAGCCTATATCCTGCACAAACAAGCACTTTCAGAGCATGAGAAGTGAAAAATAGTTTATACTACACCTGCTTGGAAAGTACCTTGATACTTTATCAAATTTACGGTAGAAAGTACGTCATTGCATATCGAACAAATATGCGGGGAGAAAACGCATCTGAGCGGGAGAGAAAAGTGTATGAAAATCCATTTCTTACGTGGTTTTTCTTTTTTAATTTTGGGCAAGACTATGCGCCGGTAACCTAAATATCAAAAGCCAAAAAGTTTTTACAGTGAGTTTTTATCTCCAAGTTCGCAAAATGACACTGGCCACTAGCTGTGTGTTGGATGGTGTCAGGCTGGCAGTGCGACCCTGCGGCGGCAGGATAAACAATTTGAAAAAAGAACATGTGAAAATTGCAGACGCCATTGGCGCCATTTCCAATTTGTGTGTTGTTTGAGTTTTTTATTTTCCTGGTAGGTGTAGTATAAAGCACTATGTATCACTCGAGAGAAAGTGCGATTCCCGATCTCGGGTGTTTTCTCCTCTCGGTGAACAATGTACTATTGACATATCTAACTTAGTTCATAGCTATAGCCGTCCTTTTCTCGCACTGCCTTTTAGTAAAAGATAGCAATAACCTAAATTAGGTTTAGTTTGTGTACAACAGAATCAACAGTAATATTCCGCAAACGCAAAAACTTCTTTAAAAGTTTTGGAAGGTAGGAATGTGGTGTTTTATTCGGTAGCTGCTTGGTTCAAATAAGGCGCGAATAGAAAAAATATTTATTCTATATATGTTAAGGTAAAAAAAAAATACTATTTCAACCACAAGGCCCCGGCGAGATTCGAACTCGCGATCTCCTGTTTACTAGACAGGCGCTTTAACCAACTAAGCCACGGCGCCGATGAGCTCTCTCCGAGAAATTATCGACTCTTTGTTCTTTATAATATACTTACATACAACATACATAGGTAAGTGATGTTAAAAATTGAACGTATGTTAAATTGGCAGATAAGAACTGGGTTAAAGACTGATTTTGATATATCTTCAGATCTGTAGATAACATTGTTAAAATGGAAAGTCAGATTTGATTCGCCTTCAGAAAACAATCAAAACTCTGATTTCTAGATGACTAAATCTGATGTCAAATATGACGTTTGTTATTGGGAATAGGTACAATACAAACACAAATTATTTATTTGCTTATCACAGGTTCAGAGGATGTTACAAAAGTTCATAAGTCATACTGTATTATAAACATACGAGGTGTGCAAATATATTAAAAACACTGTGAGATTATCTAACAATTGATATTTTAATTATTTGACATCAGATTAAACTTATCTAACTACATGCTTTTAGAATACATTGTTTAACTGTGAGTGTATCTGTTTGTATGTAGATATTATCTACCTAAGTGTCGCAATAGCATACTCAACCTTCAGACCATTCCTTTCGAGACTAATATTTTAAAGAAGCATAATCTACACTAAATAATAATTAATAATCTATACTAATATTATAAAGAGGTAATATTTGTTTGTAAGTTTGTATGTAAGGGGTAATCTCCGGAAGTAATGAACCAATTTTAAAAATTGTTTCACTGGTAGAAAGCTACATTATTCATGAGTGCTATAGGCTATATTTTATTCCCGTACTCCCACGGGAACGGAAACTACGCGGGTGAAACCGCGGGACGTCAGCTAAAATATTATAAAGAGGAAATACTTGTATGTTTGTAATAAATAAACTCAAAAACTACTGCGCCGATTTCAAAAATTCTTTCACCATTAGAAAGCTACATTCACCCTGAGTAACATAGGCTATATTTTATCCCCGTACTCCCACGGGAACGGAACTACGCGGGTGAAACCGCGTGACGTCCGCTAGTAGTTTATAAGTTTGTATGAAATATGGCACCAACGGGAAACTACATTATCCCCGAGTGTCATAAGCTACATTTAAAACGTTTCCATGGAATAATCTCCATACATAACGGGAACAAAGCGTGTAAAAGCTAGTTATGGAATAAAATCATAAATATGCAAATACATACCTATACGTAGCCGTTTAGCTACAATCCTTTTTTGGTATCCTCAACATAATAAGCTTTTTTATTGTCAACATCACTATCTGCTCAGACTTTTCACAACAAATTGGGATGCACCTGAATATCAGTAATACCAGTATTGGAAGGTACAGATATTTCAGACTGCTGAACATGAGGTTTTGGGTTCGATTCCCAGGTTGGGCAAAGTGTTATTGTATTTTTCCATTAGGGATTTATTTACATAACTGGCGAAATGTGGGTTACTTTTGATGAAATATACTAGATAATTACGGTATGGAAGCAAAAACGTTGTTTGGACGGAGAATATTTTTATTGCAAGTATAAAGGGTGTAAAACACCTCTTAACGAAACGAAAGGCACTTGTTCTCCTCCTACCCCCCCCTCTCTCTCTCCTACCTCCCCTTCTAGTTACGGAGATATTGAGGGTCAAAGTTACAACTTTTTGACAAGTTTTTATTTAATACAAGTTTTTAATGTAAGATTTTGACTTTAAACACCTCCACAACCCCCGTACTTTTCAATCCATCCATTAGCACAATGTTTTGAGTGCGTTACATTGAGTTCTACCGAAAAAAAAGATTTTTCACCCCAAAAAAAAAGTCGTTTCCCAGCAATATTTTTTACGTAAAGTTACTTAGTTTGATGTACAGAATGCTTGGTTGACGGCTTCGTGATGAGGTCTTTTACACCTTGTATGACACAAGTCATAATCAAAAACACATATTCTAATATCAATTTGAAAATGTTGTCTTAACTAAAAAGTTTCCACAGTTACCTCATGGTGAGGCTGCCTACCCTTTGGGGATTACAGGCGTGATGTTATGTTATGTTAGATCTATAATACTATTATGAAGAGGTAACATTTGTTTGTAAGTTTGTATGTAGGGGGTAATCTCCGGAAGTAATGAACCGATTTCAAATTCTTTCACCATCAGAAAGCTACATTCACCCTGAGTAACATAGGCTATATTTTATCCCCGTACTCCCACGGGAACGGGAACTACGCGGGTGAAACCGCGGGATGTCCGCTAGTATTTAATATTTCTCTATCTGTGTATGTCCAGCTGCCACCTTCAGGCGCAGACGCTCCATCTGAGGCGGAGAAGGCAGCCGCTCAGCGTCGCCTGGAGCAGAAGATGGCGCAACTCAACGCGGCCGTCGCTGCACTCGCTGCTGCCACTGCCGGTGAGCTTACTTTATAAACTAAACGTGTCAAATCAAATCAAACCATTTATTCTTTGCAAACATGGGTAATAGGCATAGATGTTCATTTATGATAAAGTTCTCCACATTTTGCCGGGGTTATTCACCAACTGGACACGAAAGACTGATCACACGTGTGTCCAGTTGGTGAAACTCACAATTAGTATCACTTATTATTTCGTCATCTGGACACGCCAAAATTTTTACGCGTGTCCACATAGTGAAACTTAAATTAAATCACTTTAATGTTTTCGCCAACTGGACACACGTTCGCATTTTATCTGAATTCATGAGAAAGTACAGTCACGCAGATTATGTTCTGTATCACAATCATGTTCGGCCACGTTCCACTGTTGGGAACGGGTGGTTTTAAAAATTTCTGAATAAAAAATAATAATATCAGAAATGGTGAATATTTTACATTGACATACAAAATCACCTGTTCCCAACAGTGGAATCTAGCCAAACATGATTGTTGTTCGCGACGAACGTCACCTAATCAGCATATAGTGTTTTTGTTATAGTAAAACAGTGTAGTGTCAGTGTATGGGCAATATAGTGACAAATAATAAGTGCTTTCAGTGATTAGAATAGTAAAAAACAATAATTTACATATAAGCGCTAGACTCATATAAACTCGCAAGTGGAGTTTATAGTTTAATCCAGGTAGCCTATATTGGTTGCGACCTAGGCTTGGATATAGTATTTTTTAATAACTTAGCCCTTCAGAAAAACCACTTTGATGAGAGTATGACAATCTAGCGCAGCTATATTCGTCAGTAATAGGAAAATTTGGTCTTACAGAATAACAGTTGAAGGATCGTTACAGGCTGAAAAATACAGACACGACAAAATAAGTAACAGTTTTCGATAGGCCATGTACTCCTCTAGTATATGGCAATTAAATACAGTCACAACAACAGTTTTCGTGTAATTCAGCCTGGAAGATCCTTCAACCAGCCACTGTTGGAAAAGTTGTCTGGTTTTTTGCAAATTATTTCCTAATTACAATAAAGATTATTGTGATTTTAATGTTTGTACATGAATAGCTTTATGTAGAACCCATATCATGTATATAATGTACTTAGATATAAGCACAAAATTGTAATTTTCCGAAAAGATGCATGTATCGATAATCAAAATTTTCATTTAAATTTTCCAAAATCAGGAAGCGAATCAGGGTTCTCGTTAGAGTAAAGTTCCGGAGTACCTTAGTAAACACAACATTTCTAAGAATTGTAGTCATCAGTACGGCAAATATATTATGAAGAAAAACAGTGAAAAAGTTGTGCGCGAAAAGTCCTGAATCTCCGAATCGCTTCCTGAATAGTTATGAAAGTTTATCAGTGTATTATTTCCCAGTAAACGCGTAGATTGGCTACAGTTAAATAGGCGTAGGACGTCAGCGCCGTCTGAGAGCGAAGTATAGTGTATGCGTGTGCCCGGTGTAGAAAGGGTATAGGCAGACCGCTAGGTACACGTTATACATCCACGCTTTCAGCGGATCACGCCCGTCCGGAACAATTGTGATACAGAAAATCAATCTGCGTGACTGTACTTTCTCATGAATTCAGATAAAATGCGGACGTGTGTCCAGTTGGCGAAAACATAAAAGTGATTTAATTTAAGTTTCACTATGTGGACACGCGTAAAAATCTTGGCGTGTCCAGATGACGAAATAATAAATGATACTAATTGTGAGTTTCACCAACTGGACACACGTATGTCCAGTCTCTCGTGTCCAGTTGGTGAATAACCCTTTTGCCGTCACATGGGCATGCAAATAATTTATTTACAATAAAATTATAAATTTAAAATTAAGTGGCATGTCATTGGAATTACATCATCATCATTTATCTTTCCCCCCCCCCCCCCTCTCCCCAACTCTCATTTTCATGATGCAACATAAATAGACCTACACTGGGCTATACCTTTTTATTCTTATTTCTAGACCGTAAGAACCCCGACTACGACACAGCAGAGCTGGCATTGTCCACCATCACTGAGCTGATGCCGAAGATAGCTAAAGGTGAGAAATCTTTTTAATTTGTCATTCTTCATCTTTATCGTGTGGTTAATAAGATTTATGTGTTTTAGTTTAGGCTTACAATATGGTATTTTTCTTATTTATTTTATTGTAGTTTATCACAATGCTATCCTATTTTACTCAAAGGTTGACTGGTAGAGAATGCCTCGTGGCATTAAGTCCGCCTATGTACCACTCTTTTACATGAAGTTTAAATAAATAAATAGATTAGTGCCTAGCCTGGTGTTAGAGTTTTTATACCGCCTATGGGCCCCTTTTTTTTCGGATTGGAAATCGTCAAATGACTCCTCCCGCTCTGGCCGGAGCAGGAGGGAGTGTCAGACTTTTACTGACTAAAACCCATCCATGTTCCTTCATCGCCCTTTGTATTCCGGGGCCACGGTATCTCTTTCGAACAGTCCCGCAGCCCCGGCAGACTCCTATTGCTGACTCTGTTTGCGTCGCGCGTGGAACACTCCTGCTTGTCCACACGGCCTGTCGTCATGAGACGGACGCACGGCGAGCTAGCCCATAGGTCAACGTCCACAGGCCCGGCCCATGGGCCCCTGACATGGCTTTACATGCCGTCGAGAAATATACACACATCAAAAGTATCTAGGGATCAACATATATTTTTGCAATAACTTTTCTCCTGATTGATATTAATTAAAATTTTCTTTAAGGATTCATCAAATAAAGTGTTTTCGTTTGTCACAGTAACGATAAACCAAGTCACCTTTGCATTAATAAAGAAATTTGCCATTTTCCTAATAAAGGGATTTTTGACATTTGAACCACTAACATTAAAGTTCGAAAAAATGACTGAAAACACAGTTTTCTTTAAAATTTTATTGGGTAACTTAAACAATTAATAATCCGTGTTTCTACCGCGAACACTAACAACACAAGAACATCGGTTTGGCATACTCAAAATGAGTTCATCCAAATCACGCTGTGGAATGGCCGCCCATGTTCGTTGCAACAACAAAAAAAGGTCTTCTTGCGACTGGATACCCTCCATATTCGGCAGAGCTCTTCTCTGTAGCATATCCCATGCATGCTCAATCGGTTTCAAGTCTGGCGACTGAGCAGGCCAGGGCAGGACATTGATGTTAGCTGCGGCGAGAGTCTGTCTTACAACTCTTGCGGTGTGCGGTCGTGCATTATCATGCATTAACTGAAATAAGGGACCGATTTGCACTTGTAGAGGAACGATGACGTCTGATACAATCGTCTCAGCATAAATTTGAGCGTTGAGGTTGCCTCTGATCCAAATCAACTCAGTTCTTCCGCCGATCCAAATACCCGCCCATACCATGATGGTTCCACCACTATAAGGATGGACTTCCTGGCAGGATTTTAATCGCTGTTGGCGTCCAGGGGTTCTCCAGTGTCGTATACGTCTTGTATCCGGTCTCATACCAAAACGAGACTCATCAGAAAAGCACACGAAACGCCATTGTTCTTCTGCCCAATTTCTGTGTTCAAGAGCCCATTGATATCGAATCCTACGATTGTGCATTGCTATAGGTGGTACCCGTAGCGGTCTTCGGGAATGAAGGTTTTATTTTATTTTATTTTATTTATTTGGGACAAAAAACAGTTACACGTTGTAATATTAATAGTTAGCTTAAGTCTAATAGTAAACAAACGCATAACCCACACTATTGTCCACGGAATAATATCGATTTAAAAGAAATAAGGAAACGGACGTATACAGAAAGGGACAGTAAGAAGATAAAAATAAAAAAAGCTTTTAAACCTGAATGGTCACACAGACCAACTCTAAACAGCGCTACCCGTCCAGATCTAGTTCGTAGTCACCAATCAGATCACAATATAGCAAGAAGCAGCCATCGTTAAGGATGACCAGAAAGTAATTGAATAGCTAGTTTTCTAAATTTGTTCTGATTAAGAGCGAAAATATCTAAATTTATAAAATGTGAGTTGTACGTTTCTAATAATCGGCGGAGTGGAGCTCTCTCCCCAGCATTTGTTCTACACTTCTCTGTGTAGAACAAGCGGGTTGCCCGCACTTCCCGCCGATTAACAGTCCTAGGTACTACATAACATAGTTTATTTGAAAGTTCCATACAATTAAACCTATTGTTGCATATGCCGTACAGCATCATAACCATCAGCAGTGAACGCCTGTGCTCCAAGCTTAATATGTTGTACTGTTTCATCAGATCTGCATAAGAAATCTTGGTATGGTAACACTTATAATGTGTAGTGCGAAGAAATTTTTTCTGTACCATTTCTATTCTGTGCTTATATTTTTCGTAAAATGGGCTCCAAATGGGCACCGCGTATTCCAACTGAGAACGGACTAAAGTTTTAAACAAGAAGAGGAAAGTAGAAGTCTTTTTAAATTCTTTACAAGACCGCATTATGAACCCATACATCTTAAAGGCTCTATTAATAATGTTGTCAATATGTATGTCAAAATGTAACTTACTATCAAGTAGTACGCCAAGATCACGCGTACAATCAGTTTTATTCAAATTTATGTCATTTAGTGTGTAGGGAAATTTAATACTTGTTTTATTTTTGGTAAAAGAAATATAATGACATTTTGGTAAACTGAGGTAAAGTTTATTCTCAAGACAATATTGCGAAAGTCTGCATAGATCTTCTTGTAATAGCAAGCAGTCCTGCATACTTGTACAGGATTTAAAAATTTTGATGTCATCGGCGTACATGAGAAATTTAGAGTTAACTACACAGGACTTTATGTCGTTAATGAACAAGATAAACAATAAAGGACCCAAGACTGAACCTTGGGGCACGCCAGATTCGACAACTGTGTAATCAGACTCGTATCCATTGATGACAATCTTCTGTGTTCTGTGGAATATGTACGATTATATTGGCTTTATCTCCACTTTTGTAGATGGGAGTAATAAATGCTCTTTTCCATATGCATGGAAAAACCCCTTCATTTAAACATTTGTTGAACAGGATATGGAGCGGAATACAGATCTGTTGTGCCGTGTGCTTAAAGAATGTAGGTGGGAGACCATCTGGACCAGGCCCCTTATTTAGATCCAAGGACAGCAATGACTTAAGCACGTCGCACTTTTTGAGATAAATATGGGGAATACAGGCTGATCTCTCATCAAGGATATCGGGAGGTACCCAGCTCTTAGGGTTGAAGGTTGAAGGCTCGTACACAGAGTTAAAGAATGTCGAAAACAGTAAACATATCTCGCCAGGGCAATTAGATGATATATTTTTGTAGTACATGTTTGCTGGAAGACCGGAACTTTTCCTGTGGTTGGAGATGTACGACCAAAAGTGCCTGACATGAAGAGGAATGCTGTCTTCGACCGACTTCATGTACTTAGTGTAGCACTGATCCGAAAGTAGTTTAAAATGTTTACGATAAACAGAGAACTTTTCATAATCTGAAAGGTTTTGCTGTTTTTTCCACTTTATCCATGCTCGTTCTTTATTTTTGAAGATTTTAATAAGTGGAGCGTTAAACCAAGCGGGAAAGCTAGATGTCTTAGGTCTTTTAAGTGGAACGTGTGCGCGAATAATGCCATAAAGGTACTCATAAAAAACATCCACTGCCTGTTCACTGGAGAGATTTAAAAAAAGCTCATCCCATTTCATCTTGTCTAATTGAACATTAATTTCTTGATAGTTAGCTTTATAAAAATTATATTTTTTGGTGGACTGACGTCTCATTGGTGTATAATTTGTTTCAAGTAAAGTCAAAACAGAAAATGGGGGATGGTGACTATCAGGCGGGAGCAGTGTGATGTCAGCCTGTATTTGACATTCTGTATTACTAATAAATAAGTCCAAGACACGACCCAAGTTGTTCTTAATATTGTTATATTGTGAAGCGTTCGTAATAGAAATCAAATCAAGTAAACCCCGGGTAACGTTGTTTTGCGGCCGAGTAGACAAATAATTACCGGTGACCGGCCATTCAATTTCGGGCATATTATAATCACCTATTAGGTAAAAAGATTCAGTGCATGGATCAGTGAGAATATTTTCTAATGCGCGTAAATGAGACAAGTATGTGTCATCCTGCGTGCGAGGAGGTATATAGGCAGTGCTAATTATATGGTGTTTATCGGAGCGCGAGCGCGATGGTGGCAGTTTTATAACAACATGTTCGATGCCAGTGAGAGGACGTGTCAACATTCGTGTGGGCCGGAGCTCGCGCAGAACGGCTATCAGAACCCCTCCGCCCTCGCGCTTGTTTGAAGCGGCCCGGTCCCGATCGTCTCTAAACACTAAATAGCGGTTATCTATAAATTCACTGTCCATTATATTGGGTGTTAGCCATGTCTCAGTTAATATAATTACGTCAAACGACAAGGAAAGAATATTAGTGTAAAGTGTGTGTAATTTGGTACGAATTCCTCTGCAGTTCTGATAAAAGAAAGATAAACTGTTTTTATGCATTGTGTCTAGTCGGGTTATAAAAGAGTAAACAACGAATAAAGTAGGCAATATTGATTACGGTTGTATTTGAAAGCGTGGAGACAGATCGAAACCGCTTGTGGTATGGAATACAGTTAAAAATATTGTCATTACTAATTGCAACAGGAGTTATGCGAGGTTTTGACAACAAACAAGTTGAACAAAGTACGGAATGGTGCGACATAAAAATGTAGGACACTTCTTCAATATGTAGTCTTACAGTAGTATTATAATAATGATAAAGGTAATGAGATTTAAAATACATTGGTTTAAGAGATTTTCTTGCGACATTGACAGGTATTAAGTAAAAATTACGTGAGGTATAACTGTTAAAGGTAATACTTATTTGTGTGTACATTTTTCTATTGCAAAATGATAATCTACAAAGATACATAGTGCAAGCAACACAAAAACAATAACAAAAAAATAGACTATACATTCTGTTTACATTGGGCAATTTTACTGATATCATTTTGGCAACGTACAGCAAATGTTTTAGATGTATCAGTAGCTTTAATAAGAATAGTGGCATTTTTAATCCACACATATTTGACATTGTACTTGCTAGCCATCTCACGACATTCACGAAATAAGTTTTTGTTATATAAAGTGAGATGCTCATTGATATAAATTTTATGGGAAGTACCTGATATACCAATTTGGTTAGATGACACATTTTTTGCCAAACGAAAAGCACTTAATACGTTATTTCGGAGATCACGTGAAGCCAATTTAACAATAACATTCTTGGGTCGGTTACTTTCCTGAGTACGAGCATGGGCTACACGGTGAATGGCTAGGACATCCTGGCGTGGAATTGAGCACTTAATGGCAGCACCGATACTTTGTATGAGTCCAGAAAGGTCTTCATCCCGTTTCTCAGGCAGGTTACAAATTTCGATGTTGTTGAGACGGGCTTGTTGTTCCAAAGATTCAATTTTCTGCTCGAGATTGAAAAGTTTATCATTCATGCTGGGAAACGAAGATGTCCGAGTGGCGATGTCCGTGACTTGCTTCTTCAGATCATCGACTTCACTGGTGTGAAATTGGAGTGAATGTTCGAATTGGGATATTTGTGCCTTGAAGGACGAGTGTTCAATGCGCAAAGCGTTAATGTCTTGTTTGATCTCTAGTGATGTAGTTCTGAGATCATTAAGCTCAGCTTTGATAGCGTTTATGATGTCCTTATTGATTTGAGATAGCTTGTCGTCCAACTCACAGCGAAAATTCTTAAGCGCATCAGCGATTTCACGAGCCACAGTCGATGAATTTAAATTGCAGGTAGACACAACGCAGTCGCACTCTGGTCTCTGTTTTCTTTTTCGTAGCTTAATACAAGATTCTTTCGATTCACCAGCACACGACAAATCAGGAGTGGAGTTGGCTTTATTAGGAGAAAGCATAATTGCAGATTTTGCTTATGTTTGCGGCGACTACCGATTAACAATGCACTGCACACGATAACAGACCGTCCTCGTACTAAGATAGGGTTTACTTTCCACTGGGAACGTTACACTAGTTTCGTTAAACGATATGGTCTCTGACACCAACACGACACGTCCGTCACCTTACGCTTCGCGCGATGTGTGAGGTGAAGGTTCACTTCATGCAAGCGGTTTCTGACTGTTTGGTCGCTAATTAAGTTCCCTGAAGAGTGATGAAGCCTCACGGCTAACATCATGGCGGTTATTGTTGGAGCTCTTCGAGTTAAGATTTGAATGTATCGGTCTTGTCTCCGTGTGGTGCAGCGATACCGTCCTCCATGGCACTCAGCCACGGTACCAGTGCTTCGGTAACGTGTCCAAAGTCGACTGATAACACTCTGACTTGTATTCAGAGCTAAAGCTACAGTACGTTGCCGGGAACCAGCTTCTATCATTCCCACGGCTCTGAGCATTTCTTCCCTGCTTAAATGACGTCGCCGCTCCATAATAACGTTGGTTTTAATCAGTAGTAGGGAAACAGTAGCACTAATAATGTCTTCAATGCGTTGTATGTTTTTATAGGGAAAATATTGACAGCTTATTTTCATCTTTTACTCGAATTTGATTGAGAGTTCCTGATTCAAATTATGAAATGCAACAAAAAGGATCCATATAAATTTATAAAATCATAAATTTATTACAAAGCCACATCTCAATCTCAAGAAATCCGCATAAAAATGCTTGATCCCTAGACACTTTTGATGTGTGTATGTCAGGCATTCCTTACTATGTCATTGTATTGGGGTAGCCTAACCTTTAGGAGATTAGTTGTAATGTTATGTTATACGTATACAGTTATGAAACAAGGCTAAGTGTTATTAAGTTTTTCCAAAAATAATTTTTCAGTATTGATGGCAATAGGCTCCCCCATCTTGCCCCCTATTACATGAAACTTAAACATAACTGGCGAAATGTGGGTGTACTATTAAGTACACCTCTGCCTAATCCTTCGTGGGTTACTGGCGTGATGTTATATTATGTTATGAAACATAATATTACAGACATGGAGATAGCAAGCAGTGACAAGGACGAAGCGACGCGCAACGCGATGCGGAGCAACCTGTGTGCCATGTGTGATGCTGCGCAGGAGATCTGCGAGGGAGACGGGTATCAACAAGTTAGTATTAAATAATACAAACTCTTTGAACCTAGGGAGAAATCTGCGAGGTATACGCTGCAGAATACCACACGGTTTACGTCTTCGTCAAGATCCGTTACTTGCGGACAGTTTTAGCTTGCTACGACAGTAGAATGTATTTTTATTATAACTTATGGAGGATGCGTAAAGGTAGCCCGCGAAATTCAAATTTACTTACTTTTCTCAGGTTGTTTGTGGATTAACAATTTCATGAAAAAGTCATCCAATGGGTTATTAAATGAACTTAGAAGGTTGTATTGAAGACTTTAATAATTATAATTCTGTAAATACATACGTGTTACAGACGCGAATCATATTTTGTTCAACATACAGCCTGACACTGACCTGCAAATAACTTGAGAAAACACTAATTTCGCGTGTTACCCTGACGCTTCCACCCTAAACAGATGTGTTTCTTAGGAGTTCGTTCCGCCACTTCTTCTCCCTTGCTTAAAGGAAGAGTTGGATTTGTGGAAGTTTGCCTAATGCTGGTTTGTCGTTCAAAAAGTTCTGGTTCTCGGTGTAATTTTAATAAATTACTTCGGAAGCAAGTCAATGGCTCCTACTTTCTTTTCAATTTTTATCTACTACTAGAGTTATGTCGACTGAAATGGTGCAAATATATCTAGCCTAACCAATACCAATTAAACGTCGTAGCTTTTCGAGTGGTATCTATTATTTTTGTGACAGAATAAATAGTTGTATTCTATATGACCCAGATTATTTGATGTACAAAATCTGCCATACATGCAGTGCATTTACAAAAACAACTGTTCTAACAAAGATTGCTTTGTAGGCCCATGGAGAACCGCTGTCCAAGTTCGCCGCTGCGTCCAGTAAGCTGGTGTTCCTCGTCAGTCCTGGCGCTGATAAGGGGAAGCAGAAACATGTGAGTAAACATCTTCTTTCTATATAAATATCCTCAAGATTTAATCCACAGTTCGAAAGTCTAGCGACTTCTGAAATAACTAAAACGCCGTTTTGCAAGATGATGCATCAATCTAACTTTTCCTGTATGTTCCCAGATCATGGATCTATCCGCTACGGCCCACCAGCAGGCCTCCGAGCTGGTGTCGAAAGCACAGCGTGTGCAGGAGCAGACGCCGCCGGGCGCGGCTGCCGAGCTCGGCGAGCGCGCCGACCAGACGTACGACGACGCGATGGCCTTGCGCTCTGTAGCACAGGTGAGGGTAGATTGTGTTTTATCCACGTGAATATCTCCTTAACAAAATGTATTTGGGATGATGTGGTATTTTTTTCCCCTACGTCAATTTTAGTATTTATTTCAGAAGTCATCTCTCTAGCCAAAATAATTATCATCTTTCACACATCCATTGTTTCTTTGGTTTCCCTTCTAACTTAACCAAACTATTCAGGCAACATTCATGAAAGACATCTCATGTGGCGAACAGATGTCAAATAAAATACTGTTCAGAACAGCACAGTCTTGGTACAGTCGGCATATGAAAACCTAGAACTTGTTAAGAGCCAATGGGTATCGACCCATTGGCTCTTAACAAGTTCTAGGTCCGATCTCCAACCCAAATACTAGATAATACGATTATTATCTAGTATTTGGGTTGGAGATCAGATAGGTCGCTTTATATAATTGTGTATTGGGTTAACGCTAGGGAGCGTTCCTTAGAACGTAGCTATCGATTCGGCTTGTGATACTTAGTGAAGCCTACCCCCACTACCAGAAATGTGTGCCAACAATCTCTACGCAATGTTTCTAAGCCCAGACCTTTACAAGAAGCAGTATATTCATCAGCAGCGTTTGGTTGACACCTCAAGTATCGGCTTTATATTACTGAACAATATTTTTTTTCAAACCGTGGATTAATAAGGTGCTGTCTTCACCACTGAATAATATAGTTTGTTGTAACTGGAATACGAATATTACGGTTCTGCCTTCCATTTGTGGTAAGTCAGATAAAAGTCAGCATTCGTCAATAGTCTTGTGTGTTAGTGTACAGTGAACATGTCGTATGAATGAAGTGTGTGTCCAGTGTAGCGGTTGGCGTTCCCCTATCATCATCATCATCATCATCATCAAACTATTAACCCGTATGCTCCCGGCCGTGCCTCCAGAGGCACAGTGCATTGTTATTTTAATTGTGTCTGTAATTGCGGGTATTGAAGTGTTACTGTTCCCACTGCTGGGACTCAGGCCTCCTCTGTATGAGAGGGAATGGGCTATAATCCACCACGCGGGCCCAGTGCGGATTGGTAGATGTTTTCCTTCACCGTTTTGAGAGCAGCGGTGATTAAATAAATTACACAAAGTAATGCGCCTGCCTGGGTTCGAACCCACGACTTACTGTTCGTAAGTCTGGTCCGCCACCACTGCGCCACCGCCACCACCTTACCACCTTACAAAGTACTGCACGCATTTTCAGTATCGCCCCCGCCACAGCTCGTCTCTTTCCTCGTTAACACTCGCTCTATCTATGCTATTACTACTACTTACATTGAACTTATAAAATATTAATCGCTCTCTCTGTCCACTGGGACATTTGCATTTTGGCTCCAAGACTCCGCTAACTTCACGAGCCTAAAATAGGACTACCAAGCACTTTTACGGTCTTAAACCGGCTACCCTGACTTAGCTCGACCAGCCTAAAGGTCAGACCTTTCCGCAATGCAAAACGGACTGTGTTGACTTCCCTACTTTTTCTTTCGCCTCAGCCTTGACTAGACTTGATTCCCTGACTCCCCATACTTTTCACACGATCGTTTTAAGGCTGATTTTGTGCAAACGTCTTAATTGTTTTAAGGATCCCTATGAGCGCCCATGACTGGGACTCCCATTGTAATTCGCACTAAGAAATGGGATATTTTATCGTTTCTTTGATAATTCGTAGAAATATTACATTTGGCCTGTCAGCCAACACTTATTCCTAGTGCGTTTCCCATTAAACAAAGGATTTATGCGTTTCCAAATGGTGCAATATTGTTTTTTACAATTCAAATGAAGAACGCTTCATCGTTAATCAGGCTGTCAAGCCATAAAATAGAGGTTTAATGTGTTCTAAGTGGCCGATATCGCGTCATGATTTTTGAATTAGGAGTACGTGACAGACAGTCACATAATAGACATAGTTCGAATCATCGAACTATGTCTACAGACATTAGAAAGTTATGAGGTATGGACAGATTATCAAGATACTTATGGTGTACAGGTGACAGCGGCAAGCATGGCCTCAGAGCGCTGCCGAGACGCGCTGAGCTCGGCAGTGTGCAAGCTGCAGGGCTCCGCAGACCAGCTCAACTCGTCCTGCCAGGCGCAGCACACGCCGCCGCTCAGCCAGCGCTGTGCGGACGTCAAGACCGCGCACACCAAGCTGAGCGACAGTCTGGGGAAACTGGCTGACGTCTGTGATATGGGTAAGTAGATTGAAATAGATATAGCATGAACCTCGTATTTATAGGCTTTAATAAACATAAAAACAAAGCGATGCACTGTTTTAGACTTTCACGGTTTTTCACTACACTTAAAAGTCCTATTACATCAAATTTTTTCAATCGGCGTAAATAGCGATCTCCGGATGATTGTCGATTGTTATTGACGAAAATTAGAGACGAGACTGACATGAGACTGAGGAGCGACCTGAATTGACGCAGAATTATAGTACTTCAATTTTATTTATTGTAATTTTGTCTTATTATATTGACAAACGAAAACTAATGAAACTTATTTATTGAAGCTCGAAGTTTTATATCATATTAATTCATTTAATAAAATTTAGTTTGTTTTATAACGGACGCTGAATCAAGACATTTATGTCCTATGGGCCTACATCGATACCTCGCACCGGGCGACTGCTCTACTAAGCGAGCGAAAGTGATGCAATTACTTTTGAAACGCAAAAGAAGAGAGATGGCTGAATGGATGACGTATGTGCCAAAACGAATTTACTCTTTTTTTAACAAAATAAAGAATTAAATTTAAAACTACTTTGAGTAAAGTTTAATACAATAATTATCTATGTTTTAAAGTAAATTTCATTGAATAATCCTTAAGGGCCCGTGCACAAAATTAAGGCATTTTGAACATTTTTGATCACTACTTGTGGGAAAGGCAAGAAGAATTTGAACCTTATTTATTTTTATTATAAGAGACAGGTTCCTCATCTTGTCGACTGCTTGAACAATTTTTTAAAATAATGTATATATTAATGGCAATCACCCATATTCAAAACCCCTTTTCCGCAAAAGTAACGAGCGAGTGATGTTTGTGGTTCGCTGAACAAAGAACTACAAAATATTCTGAACATTAAAAAATATGAATAACATCATTATATGGTCTACTCGTAACATAGCAAGAAACATTATTGATTTCAATACGAAATATAGCAGAAAAAAAATGTTGAAAAAACGTAATTTGTGGAAAACGTCGGGACAAATAAGTATTTTTTTCTATACCTTAGAAACACTTTAAAGAAAATTAAAAAAATAATTCTTAATCTCAAGGTAGCTTTTTAATAGAATCTGAATTTTAATTTATAAATAAACAATAACTTCATTTCGTAAATTAAATGCAAAGTGAACTATATAATCGACCGCGCAAACCCGATCCCGTCAGTAACGAAAGGGCTCTCCCAGCGTGAGCACGTATCACTTTGCTTCGCAAGCGCTCCCGAGTTATTACGTGAATATATTTCCGAGATATACGCAGACTACCACATTTCGATCCAGTATTTATATTAAAATTATTAAACTTTTTGATTGTATTAAGCTATGAGTTTTATTTGACGTTGGTTGTTTATTAAGATTTATTTCGTCTTCATATTATTTAAAGTTAAGTTTCTTTGTTTGTACTTAAGTTGTATGTAAGGGTAATAATCTGCGGAACTACTGATCCGATTCCGAAAATTCTTTCATTTAGGGGATTTTCATTTCACTACTTCATATTATTATTGGTTTTCATGGTAACTTAGGGTACCTACCTACAATTTGATTTTAAAATAAAGATAATTTTCTATTTTGGAAGTGCGATTTGGTAGAAATCGTCACGTAAGAAAATGCCGTATGTTGTTGTGTGTGTGTGTGTAGTAGGAGGTATACAAGAAGGGTATGGCGGGGTCGAGTGAGCGAGCGATATTTTTCTTCATAGGTGTCGATTTCGTGGGTTTTGGGGTTGGTGATAACGAAAATGAGGTCAAAATGAAAATCCAAGATGGCGCCGAGGAAAATTTTTGATTTTCCGTCATGGGTGTCGTTTTCATGGTTTTTGGGGTTGCTGGTTACGAAAATGAGGTCAAAATGCAAATCCAAGATGGCGCCGTGGAAAATTTTTGATTTTCCGTCATGGGTGTCGTTTTCATGGTTTTTGGGGTTGCTGGTTACGAAAATGAGGTCAAAATGAAAATCCAAGATGTCACCGAGAAAATTTTTGATTTTCCGTCATGGGTGTCGTTTTCATGGTTTTTGGGGTTGCTGGTTACGAAAATGAGGTCAAAATGCAAATCCAAGATGTCGCCGAGAAAAATTATTGTTTTTCCGACATAGGTGTCGTTTTCATGGCTTTTGGGGTTCCTGGGGTTTGGGGTTCCGTAACCAGCAACCCCAAAAACCATAAAAACGACACCCATGACGGAAATACCAAAAATTTTCCTCGGCACCATCTTGGATTTACATTTTGACCTCATTTTTGTAACCAGCAACCCCAAAAACCATAAAAACGACACCCATGACGGAAAATCAAAAATTTTCCTCGGCGCCTCTTGGATTTTTATTTTGACCTGATTTTTGTAACCAGCAACCCCAAAAACGACACCCATGACGGAAAATCAAAAATTTTCCTCGGCGCCTCTTGGATTTTTATTTTGACCTGATTTTTGTAATCAGCCACCTCAAAAACCATGAAAACGACACCCATGACTTAATAACCAAAAATTTTCCCTGGCGCCATCTTGGATTTTCATTTTGACCTCATTTTCGTTATCAGTGACCACTTAAACCATGAAAACGACACCGATGAAGGAAAAAACAAAAATTTTCCTGTGCGCCATCTTGGATTTTCATTTTGACCTTATTTTCGTAATCAACGACCCCGAAAACCATAAAAATGACACCCATGATGGAAAAAACAGAAGTTTTCCTCGGCGCCATCTTGGATTTTCATTTTGATCTCATTTCGTTATCAGCGACTCCTTAACCATGAAAATGACATCCATGACAGAAAAACCAAAAGAAAAAACCACCTTCAAGTATAAATAACAGGGGTATGTTATGTTTACCCTACAGAGTGAACCTCAGTGGCCATTAAGTCGCGCTAAAGTCCAGTCGCGCAAGTGTCCTTTCGCGCAAGAGTCCATTCGCGCAAGTGTCTTGGCGCGCAAATGTCCGTTCGCGCATAAGTCTAATCGAGCAAAAGTCCATTCGCGCAAGTGTCCAGGCGCGCAAAAGTCCGTTCGCGCATAAGTCCAATCGCGCAAAAGTCCATGCGCGCATTGTCTTTTCGCGCAAGTGTCTTTCGCGCAAAAGTCCCAGATCCAGAAAAAATAAGTTTGTCCTTTAAAAAGTTTGTACGGAACCCTCAGTGCGCGAGTCCAACTCGCACTTTTATTTATCATTTTGTAAAATGTTTATATGTATCTAAATTCTTCTAATACAAAATTAAACCATTTTTATTTTGATTGTGATAAATATACAGTAGACACACATTCCAGACTTTTATTTCTAAACCGTACTGACTTTATAATTATGTATCATAAAATAATATCGTCTACAGGATCAAAATGGTTTAAGCGATCACTACGCTCGATCTTCACCCGTGTGTGCGTGTATCTGCATGAACAATGCACACTAACATAGGATCGCAACGAATTTGCCTAAACTCTAGCGACTGAACTTTGTGCACGGACTCTTAAACGTTACGCCATGATGTCGAAAAAAGTAAAAAATTAGATATAACTTTGCAATTTTTTTGCATCGAGAAAAATTCATTTAATCGTGTAAACCTTTTACACGATACTAGACCAAAGAGTCAAAAAGCATATACCAAAATGTTAAATCCGTATTCCACATACTCAACAAGTTACACGAAATAGAAAAAAACACATGTTTTTCGACATATCACCTCTTTCTTTACGATTTTATCCGTGAAAACTCAAGGAATTTAAAGAAATTCTAGAACTCCAATAAACAAGAAAAACATTCAACTTATCTTACAGTAATTTTAGCTTTTATAAGAATTGAATCTAACAATGTGAATTTGAGCGTCAAAGTTCCATCGCTGACGGTTTTTCTTGCAAACTGATTTCGTAAAATATTTATAGTAAATTACACGAAAAGAAAAATGAAAATGTGTAACTCCAACTTACAAGAAAGATAATGGCACTATCGTTACTCTTAAGCAAATAATTAAAATATCTTACTGCTGCTGAGAATTACTGCGTCAAAAATCATGAATTTGCGTATAAAAAAGTAATGGACTCTTAACCCGCCCCTTTCGTCCCGCGATCATGATGTTTGCAACAGCGCAGCGTCGAAATATCGGGACCTCATTAATAAAGAAAATCACGGATATTATCCCGTAAGTACTTTATGTGTAAACAAAGCGATGTTTTACAGGAGCAATGGTTATAAATAATACACTGACGTGACACTGTTGATCTGACAGAAATGTTAAAGGCAAGACACCTCTATGTTTGCATATCACAGATATTGCATTCGATGCAATGAGAATATCATCTCATAGATATACTCGTGATTTTGGTCAACTAAATGAAACAAGACTATTCGAACCTAGGTAGCCACTTTACTTTGTCTAAAGTATTTCTTTACCTCTGCTCTCAAAACGATCAAGAAAAACATGAAGAAGCCGGTCCTAGAGGCTAAAGTTTGAAGACATTTTAGACAGTGCTGGCTGTCTTGGCCCACGTGAAGTACGACCTACTCTCTTTGACAGAGAAGAGTTGTTTCCCAGCAGTGGGAAGGTTTTGAGGCTGATTAGGAGTCATCAAGATCAAGTCTCATTGTCAATTAGAAAGTCGCCCAGATTCATTAGTCTACCGTGCGAGTGTATTACGCATCGTTATCTGTTAGATTTACTAAATTTTTGTAGAAATAGTAATAAAAATATTCTGCTTTTTTCATTGCGAAATTAAGTACCTATCTTCTCTTCACTTAGCTTAAATAATTAATTCCTTAAGTAATAACAACTCATATACATATAACACGAGTGAGAAGCTCGTGGCTAAATAATAACAGCCGCTCGGGTCGATCGTTAGGTTAAGCCGTGCTTGCCTAGGTTGGTCTGTGGATGGGTAACCACCCATTACATACCGAGTTTCCTCCGTGCTTCGGAAAGCACATTAAGCCGTCCCGGCTGTCATTTGTAGATCTTTGACAGTCGTTGGGATGTCAGAGGCCCAAAAATTCTGACAACCAGTCTTACCAAGGGATATCGTAATACCCGGTACTAACGGGGTTGTGGAGGTCAGATAGGCAGTCGCTCCATGTAAAATACTGGTATTCAGCTGCATCCGGTAAAACTGGAAACTGACCCCAACATAGTTGGGAAAAGGTTAGGCAGATGATACATATATACATATTATAACACGACTTATACTTAAACAGATGCTGTGGATAATTCACCGGCTCAGCAAGAGAAGCAACGTCTGCAGTTTGTGCAGAGCATGTCGGGAGCCAAACGTCGCCTGGACACCGCCGCACAGCAGCTCACTAAGGTACGATAGTTCATTTTATGTTTAGGGAGTTGCATTTATTGGTAAAGTTTTCTTTTTGTAGACAGTTGACTTCAAAGTCATAAAGGCTGTAAAACACCTCTTAACGAAGTCGAAAGGCACTTGTTCTCCTCATCATTGCGATCATTTTTTTTTTCTCTACTCCATACCTTCTAGTTACAGAGATATTGGGGGTCAAAGTTCCAACTTTTTGACAGGTTTTTTTTTAATACAAGTTTTCAATGTAACACCTCCACGACCCCGTACTGTTCAATCCATCCATCAGCACAATGTTTTGAGTGAGTTACATTGAGTTCTACCACACAACATGATTATTTACCCCAAAAAAAAAAGTCGTTTCCCAGCAATAATTTTTGCGTAAAGTTACTTAGTTTGATGTACAGAATGCTTGGTTGACGGCTTCGTGATGAGGTCTTTTACACCCTGTATAATTGATAGAAAGGTTGTGCTTTACAAAATGTAGATTGCGGAAAAGAATCGTACTCTACAGTCTACTCCATCTTCTTCATCTTCGTCGGCTCTCCTTATCATTCTTCTCCAAAGATGTCTTTTCTAGGTCGTCATTGATTCAATTCATCGCTATGTTCTGAGTCTTTCTTAACTACAGACATCCAAGTAGAAGTCGAGGAATCCTATTCTATTCCAAAAAAAAAATGAAAAGTCGAATGAAATTGAGAATGGCATGACCATGCCATTCTCAATTTCAAAGTGTGACAGACCTGTCACACTTTTCTTTGGATTTTTTAATAATTTGTAATTAAAACTTTCGGAAGAGCTAGTGGCTAAATAATAACAGCCGCTTGGGTCGATCTTTAGGTTAAGCCGTGCTTGCCTAGGTTGATCTGTGGGATAGATGGCCACCCATTACATAGCAAGTTTCCTCCGTGCCTCGGAAAGCACGTTAAGCAGTTGGTCCCGGCTGTCATTTGTGATCTTTGACAGTCGTTACAGGTAGTCAGTGGCCCAAAAAGTCTGACAACCAGTCTTACCAAGGGGTATCGTATTACTCAGTACTAACTGGGTTGTAGATGTCAGAAAGGCAGTCGCTCCATGTTAAATACTGGTATTCAGCTGCATCCGGTTAGACTGGAAGCAGACCCCAAAAAACTTGGGAAAAGGCTAGGCAGATGATGATGTGTAATTAAAATTAACAAAAAATTGTCCCGTCCCAGCCGATGGCGTGTCACGTGATGACAGAAGAGCACGCAGCAGTGCTGGAGCAGCAGCTGTCCGACCGCCTCGCGCAGCTCAACGCCGCCGTCGCTGCACTCGCCGCGGCCACTGCCGGTAAGTGCGCAGGTGTTTAACTGCACCTCACTAAAACATCATTCATATTTCTACATACTGTTAGTATGCTCCATCTAGTTTCAAAGATATAAGAATTCAAAATAATATCTTCTCGATCGTTTCGTTCTTGTCCGCACGATCTCGCGCCATCTCTCCCTGTTGGTGGACTGTCTAGCGCATTCAGATATACGGACTCCTACTGCGGATTTTACTTGGTCAAAAGTCAAAAATAGTATGGATTGATAAAATGTTTGCTGATGTTTTTGATCAGATCGCGAGCACCCCAACTATATAGCAGCCGAGCAAGCTGTCAAGGACATCACTTCATTGATGCCGCTCGTCGTACAAGGTTTGTAAAAATAATATCAATCATTTATTGTATTCGATGCTATCATCATCATATCAGCCCGGAATCACCCACTGCTGGGTATAGGCCTCCCCTTTTTTCCTATGCTATAATATCTCTGAATTATCTGGCGACTCGAAAAACATGGAAAATGCTAGGAGCTCTACCAAATTAAACAAACGTATTTCTACTTCGTTAGTGCTTATAATCTATCTATGTATATCTGTTTGGTCCTTCGAGCCGGATAATTCTCAATGCCATTCAAAACTGAAATAATTGAGATGTCAAATCATATGACTGCTACTGCTGCGAGTTTAGTTAAAATGGCCATTTTAAACACATTAATTTAAATAAGATTTTTTGTTAAAAGTCGATGTGTACTTGCAGATTCTCGTAAACTGTGCGGTACTAAGAACGCGGAGGGCCAAGCCGCCATTTTGCAAGATATAAGGGCGTTGTGTGACGCTAGTAAGGAGATATGTGACAGTGCCGGACAACCGCAGGTGAAATCACAACTGTACTATATGTATATCGGAAACATACTAACATAATACTAAACTCACGCCGTTTCGGTGGTAGAATAAACTAAAGAACGCCACCTGCTACGATTCTTACATACTAATTTTACTTTAACCACGCCAAATGCAATTGAACACAATGTAAATTGTTTGATGAATTAATAAATGAAATGAAATGAAATGAATGAAAACTGTCTAGTGGCTTGGGAAAACGCTTCAAATAGTTGCCCAAGTGACATTCATATTTAATAAAATGACGTAAGTTCACTTACAAATTAACGTAATTTATAGGCGTCTGGGGTTTTTTCCCACCACACAAAGTGTTTGACAGTGCAGGAGTTGAATCATCATACTAACCCCTAATGTTATATCAGAAAATCACGCTTTATATTATAACGTAACTTAACAGCTACTTAGCACAACTTTGTTACCTGTGATATGTTAATTGTAATATGCAATTGTTCTTACCAACCTATAGTAAGTTATTTCTACAGAAAGTTTCAGCTTTTAAATCATAAAATGACGTTGATGGTATCTGGGTAGGCCTCCTCTCTAGCGACGAGTAACAAACATGCTTGTCACAGGGTCTGGCCGATGCTGCTGCCAAGTTCACTGCGGCATCCAGGAATCTGATGTTCTTTGCCTCACCCGGAGTCGACACTGATAAGGAAAATGAGGTGAGATGTTTTTATCAACTTAACAGATTGTAAGCCGGTCTTAAGTTGTGCTACGATTCCCACCGTTTACTCAATTGTAAGGATCGGCGACGTGGCTATCAAGGGCGGATCCAGCTTTGGCGCCAGGGGGGGGGGGGCACATTGTCGTGCTCGAAATTTTTATGACACCTTGCCTTGGACAGGTTATAATCGTTTCGACCTACTGGAGTTACTTGGGCCTCTTATAGACAAAGTTAAGACTCAAGAAAAAGTAGGCAACAAGAGCGAGCGAAGCGAGCTCGCAATTTTTTACATCATTGCCTAAGATAATTATGCTATAATTGCATATAAGGCTTCGGGGCAAGGGGCTCCTAGAGTATTATCTAGTAACAATGTATAATCGGTTGCTAGTCGTTTCACAGTTTTCAATGTCTTGATTACTGTATTCGCTTTTTGGCTTATAAACGCTTAGCTTAAACAAAATAATATTTTAGGAGACGGTCCTGTAGGTCACTTATTATTAAATCCAGAAGAGGGATGTATATGGCTCTGCGGAAATATTCTTCAGCAGATTGGGCAGGTTGGTTATTGGCCCTATGTATTTGTCTTGACACTATTCTGGTACATTACGTTTAACATTAAGTTTTACAATTTTAATTAGTGGATCACCTAGGTCCTGAACCCAGCCCAGGGGGGGGTCATGACCCCCATGACCCCCCCCTGGATCCGCCCTTGGTTGCTATGCTCTTACTGGTTTGCAGAATTATAATAACAGATGGATAGATGACTTAAAGTGCCCGTTTTAAATTTATTCGAGTTTTGTGTTGATGTTCGACATTTAGATAGGTACTAAGTCAAAAGGAGAATGGCGACATTGCATGTAATTCGGGACCCAGTGATATGGGTAGCGTACATTGTGGAAACTTATTAATAGTTAAAGAACGACTTAATACTAAGAAAAAAGCAAATGGAAAGTAGGTTATAGAAGTTGGGAGAAAAAAGATATAAAAGGTAGAAGATTATAACCTAACTAAAGGCACCGACTTATAAGGAAGGGGTCCGCAAGGGCCGATGCCTGCCGGGGCTGCGGGACTGTTCGAAAGAGATACCGTGGCCCCGGAACACAAAGGGCGATGAAGGAACATGGATGGGTTTTGGTCAGTAACAGTCCGACACTGCATCCTGCTCTGCCCAGAGCGGGAGGGCTCATTTGAAGTTAAAATGCGATTTCTGCATTAAGAATATGTTGGTTTAGAACGCTGCAGTTGTAATTACCTAGTCCTAGAATTATATGATGTGTTTTAAAGGGTCACAAAAAACCTAACAACCTAATACGCTCCTATCTAAGTAAATGTTAATTATGGTTAAAATAGTTTTGACTGTGACATAGACACATGCGATTCGTCCTTTCTCATCACATCGCTTGTTCTCATATGTTAGCTGTTATTATGTGCGTGTGCTGTTACTGCGCAGGACCGTATTACTAATATTAGTTATTTATGCAACTGTTGTATAATGAGGGGTATTAAAACACGAATTAGTATCACATGAGTGTTTTAATACCTAATTATGTACAGTTGCATACAAGACTTTATCTACATCCATGATATGAATCCTACATATAAGGTTCTGAAACCATAGGGTGTTGCAGTGTAGTAAGAAGTCTATGTAAACTCATGGAAAGTTTAATTGCTGAGTATTTAATACAAACAAACCATGTATAGGTAATAATATAATTATTTACATTTTGGATTGTACAATTATTAAAATGCACAAAGCTTGTATCACTCCTTTTTGTAAACAACAAAGTACATAATGCAATACTAATATCCAAATATCGATCAAAAATGGCGGGATACGACGTGAATTCTAATTAACCTATAAGTATTTTTTTAATTACGTCGCTGTGGTAGTGAATCGCACGTGCTAGACAATGTTCTTTTTTTAAAACGAGTTGCATAACGAAATTCAGTACAACATTATAACAGCCGTTTGGGTGTTATAATGGTTATTATGACACTGGCTGTTTTAATGTTGGCAATAAGCTAACTGTTTCAGATACTTTTACAGAGGATTTATAGCATGGGTGTAGATAAAATAATATATGAACCAGTCTTACCAAGAATATCGCATTACCCAGTACTAACTGGGTTGTGGAGGTCAAATTGGCAGTCGCTCCATGGAAAATACTGGTGTTCAGCTGCATCCAGTTAGACTGGAAGCTGACCCCTTAGGAAAAGGCAGGCAGGTAATGATTATGTTTCGTTTCGTGCAGGTTTTCTGGCGCTAAATTATACTTTAAATTACAGGTGATCGGTCTATCAGCGGACGCTTGCGGCAAGGCTTCACAGCTGCTGACACAAGTGCAGCAGCTCACGGAGCTGCTCCCGGACGCCGCAGTAGCCGCCCAGCTCGACAGCCGCGGTGCACGAGCTGCTGACGCCGCACAGGCGCTGCTTACTATTGCGCAGGTTGGTTTTGAAATGCAGGAAAAACATATAACAACAAGACAAAGAAATACGCCATTTTGTATTACTATTAAAGCAGTACTCGTAAAAAATACAACTCTAGCGAAATGTCTTAGGCTTGGTTTTGACTAAAGTGGAGACCAGCGGAACTTAGAGAAAGTGTGTGGGAATAGACTAATCACATCGGGAGAAGTCCGCATCGCGTCTGTCGTCTCTTTTAATGGGGTGGCTAAGGCAAAGTAAATCTCAGATGGCGCCACCATAGTTGGCCTCAATCCGACCAATGAGGTTAAGCTATTTATATTATATAAAACTACAAAGCCACTGACTCACTGACATGTCGTTTCTCGGAATGGGTGAGAGATGGGTTAAGGGAATGTTTGGGAAAAATGTAGAGTACCATAGAGTGAGTAGAGGAAAATTATAGAGGAGATTCAAATTCAAGATGGCGGCCGAGTCAATTTCCGGTTTCGGTGGGGAAAAGACTTGGACGGATTTTGACTCGTAGGTCCCATACAAAATCTAGAATGATTTAAAAAAAAAGTAAAAAAAAAAAAAAAACAAGATGGCGGCTGCGCTGGGACGTTTTGAAATCTTCGACTTTTTGCACTAAACTTTGACGAATTGTTTTGTTCTACCGATTTCAAAAGTTGGCAACACCAGTAACACTTGTCGGTGGCTTATATCCTTGAGATTTCAGAAAAATTGTGACTTTTCTGAAAAACAAAATGGCGAACAGTATGGCGGCCATCTTGTAAAAAGTTGTAATTTTCGATTTTTTTCAAATCCATTTTTCGGGTAGTTGGCAACACCTGACGGGTTTGAGTTGTACCGAGCGGTTGTGTGGTTTATAGAGGAGTGTTGCATGGTGCAAAAAAATTCCCAATTTTTAGGGTATTTTGCCAGATTTTCCCCAAAAACATGAAAAGTAGAGATAACGACATTTTGAATAAAGACTTTGACTATGTGGCACCATTGGGGTCCCCCAAATGACATTTGACCATTTTGGTTCGTTTTAGTTGGCAACCCCAAAAAATATTGAATATTTAAATTTTTGGGACTTTTTGACTTTGGCGAGTTCTTTTGTTCTACCAAACTCAAAAGTTGGCAACACCAGATACATCAGTCGGTGGCCTATATACTTGAGATTTCAGGAAAATTATGACTTTTCAGAAAAACAAGATGGCGGACGCTGTGGCGGCCATTTTGTAAAAACTTGAAATTTCGACTTTTTTCAAATCTATTTTTCGTGCAGTTGGCAACATCTCACTGGTTTAAAATGTAGCGAGCGGTAGTGTGTCTTGCTGAAGAGTGTTGCCTGGTGCAAAAAAATTCCCCATTTCTAGGGTACTTTACCAGATTTTCCCCGAAAACGTGAAAAGTAGAAATAACGATATTTTGAATAGAGACTTTGACTAACCGGCAACATTGGGGTGCCCCGAATGACATTTGATTATTTTCATCACTTTGAGCTGGCAACCCCGAGAGCCATTGGGGTTTGAATTTTCGGGTCAGACCCGACTTTGGCGAGTTCTTTTGTTCTATCAAACTCAAAAGTTGCCAACACATCGTACACCGGTCGGTAGCCTATATTCTTGAGATTTCAGGAAAATTATGACTTTTTAGAAAAACAAGATGTCGGACAGTGTAGCGGCCATCTTGTAAAAATGACAAAAAATCCTAAGTTTCGACACGATAAATGGGACAGCTGGCATCCCCCCACTGGATTGTGTTGTATGAACCGGTTGTGTGTATTGCCAAGGAGTGTTGCCTGGTGCAAAAAATCTCCCCACTTTTGGGGTAATTTTCCCAGATCTTCCCCAAAAACATGAAAAGTAGAAATGACGACATTTTAAATAGAGACTTTGACTATCCGGCAACACTGGGGTCCCCCAAATGACATTTGACCATTTTCATTACTTTGAGCTGGCAACCCCGAGAGCCATTGGGGTTTGAATTTTCGGATCAGACCCGACTTTGGCGAGTTCTTTTGTTCTATCAAACTCAAAAGTTGCCAACACATCGTACACCGGTTGGTAGCCTATATTCTTGAAATTTCAGGAAAATTATGACTTTTTAGAAAACAAGATGGCGGACAGTGTAGCGGCCATCTTGTAAAAATGACAAAAATCCCAAGTTTCGACACGATACATGGGACAGCTGGCATCCCCCCACTGGATTGTGTTGTATGAACCGGTTGTGTGTATTGCCAAGGAGTGTTGCCTGGTACAAAAATTCTCCCCACTTTTGGGGTAATTTTCCCAGATCTTCCCCAAAAACATGAAAAGTAGAAATGACGACATTTTAGATAGAGACTTTGACTAGCCGGCAACACTGAGGTCCCCCAAATGACATTTGACCATTTTCATTACTTTGAGCTGGCAACCCCGAGAGCCATTGGTGCTTCAATTTTCGGGTCAGACCCGACTTTGGCGAGTTCTTTTGTTCTACCAAAGTCAACGTACAGCCACCGTGTTGTCACTGACAGGTAGCTTATATCCTGTTTATTTTAGAAAAATTGTGACATTTCAGAAATTCAAGATGGCGGCCGTGCCACTTCCGGTTTTCAAAACCTTGTCCGATTGTGGTCGTTCAAGCGGTTCATCCCACTGAGGGGTATTAGTTTGTAACGGTTTTTTGGATTAGTAAACAAGTAATTTCCACGAGTGGGGTAAAAGTGCCAAACTCCACCTTTTTGCTCCCCTTCTCCCCCCCGCCCTATCTCGTAACTCGGAAACTAAGAGCATCATGTTCTGTTTTTTTACGGATTCGTATAGAGGAGGCTTGGAAAAGTAAAAACCATTTTTCAAAGTTGTCCCCCTTGACCCCCTTCTTTACCCCTGTAGGCGTATTTCGGAAAATAAGGGACCATGAAGTTTTTTTTTCAGACTCATAAAAAAAGGCCCAGAGTTAGTCAAAATAATTTTACAATACTCCCGCCTCTCCCCCCCTTGAACCCTTCCCTTCACCCCTTTTTATACAACTGAAAAAGCTTTTGATTTTTACCTAAAATTATTGAGGGGCGTTGAAATTTGTATACCTTCCCCTCCCCACCCCAACCCCCCCTAAAATTGAAAGGGCTGTAACTTGATAACGGTTAGAGATAGCAATTAGGTGTTTGAACAAATTATATAGTAGGCGTCGAAACTTGTCCGGTCTCCGATGGTGGTACAGCAACGATAGCTTTCCGATAGTAGGTAGGTCTTGAATGGAGCGAACCTGCGAGACCGAGTGAAGCGAATGGGGAGGTGGCGAGCGAAGCGAGCCGGCAACCTCCATTGCGAAACCAGGGTTGAGTAGGTGAAGCGTAACTAGAGGTGACTATGTACATTCGGAAAAAATGTTTTCTCGAAAAAAGAAAGGGCTGTAACTTAATAACGCTTAGAGATAGCCATTAGGTGTTTGAAAAAATATTATAGTAAGTGTCAAAATCTGTCCGGTGGTGGTAGGGATAAGGTCAAGATAGCTTATAGGTCTGAGTTTTTAATGAAGGTTTTAGATTGTTTTAGCGGATCTTAGGGGTTCTTAGACTGCTTCATACTGATTTAGGGGTTCCTAAAGACTTGGATGAATTTCGACTCATAGGTCCCATACAAACTTTTTGTACTAAACTTTGACGAATTATTTTGTTCTACCGATTTAAAACGTTAGTAACACCACTTACACCAGTCGTTGGCCTATAACCTTGAAATTTCGTTGAGGAGTGTTGCCTGGTGCAAAAATTCTCTTCACTTTTGGGGTAATTTTACCAGATTTTCCTCGAAAACGTGAAAAGTAGAAATGACGACATTTTAAATGAAAATTTGACATAACGACCAAGAATGGGGTGCCCGAAATGACTTTTGACCATTTTCATCACTCTCAGCTGGCAACCCCGAGAGCCATTGGGGCTTGAATTTTCGGGTCATACCGGACTTTGGTGAATTCTTTTGTTCTACTAAAGTCAACGTACAGCCACCGTGTTTTACTGACAGGTAGCTTGTATCTTGGTTACCTTAGAAAAATTGTGACATTCAAGATGGCGGCAGTGCCATTTCCGGTTTCCGAAACCTTGCTCGATTACCACTCACTGACATAATTGTTCTCCCATATGGTGGAGGGGGAGGAGCATATATTTTGACAGATTCGTAAACAAGTAACTCTTACAAGTTGGGGAAATGTGCCAAACCTCCCCTTTTTGCCCCCCTTCCTACCCTCAATATCGTATATCGGAAAGTAAGAGACCAGTATTTTGTTTTTTTTCAGGATTCGTATAGAGGACGGTTGGAAAAGTTAAAAACAGTTTTCAAAAATGGCCCTCTTCTCCCCCTTCTCCCCCCTTTAGGCAGATCTCGGAAGTAAAGAGACCTGGACCATTTTTTTTCCAGATTTATATAAAAGGGCAATGCGTGAGTCAATATCATTTTTCCAAACATCCCATTCTCCCTACCCTTCACCTCTTCCCCCATCGTATCTTGGAAACAAGGACACGTAGCAGCTTTTTGATTTTTACTGTATTTTATTATTGAGGGGAGTTGAAATTTGTACAACCACCCCCTCCTCCCCAACCTCCCCTAAAATTGAAAGTGCTGTAACTTCATAACGGTTAGGGATAGCCATTAGGTGTTTGAACAAATATTATAGTAGGCGTCAAAACCTGTACGGTGGTAGGTAGATCCACGACAGGGGCGAAGACAAGCAAACTTTAGGGTAATGTTTTTTTTGTAATGGGAAAAGGTCAGAGTTTTTAAATTGTTCAGAGTTTTAAGATTTTTGTGAATTCTTTGGTTCTACCAAAGTCAACGGACAGCCACCGTGTTTTTACAGACAGGTATCCTGGTTACTTTAGAAAAATTGTGACATTTTAGAAATTCAAGATGGCGGCCGTGCCATTTCCGGTTTTCGAAACCTTGTTCGAATACCACTCACTGACATCATTGACATCATATTTTGACAGATTCATAATCAAGTAACTCTCACGAGTAGGGAAAATGTGCAAAACCACTTTTTGCCCCCCTTCCCGCCCCTCCCTATCGTATCTCGGAATTTAAGAGACCCGTGACTGATTTGTATAGAGGAGGCTCGGGGAAGTATAAAACATTTTTCAATGTTACCCCTCTTGCCCCCCTTCTACCCCCCTTTAGGCGGATCTCGGAATTTCAGAGAATTGGGACTTTTTTTTTCAGATACATATAAAGGAGCAATGCGTTAGAAATAATCATTTTTCAAAACACACCCCTCTCCCCCCCTTCATCCCTCCCACCCATCGTGTCTCAGAAACTAAGACATGTAGCGGTTTTGTTTTTATTCTTACCTAAAACTATTGAAGGGCGTTGAAATTTTTACACTCTCCCCTCCCGTCCCCAACCTCCCCTAAAATTTGAAGGGCTGTAACTTCATAACGGTTAGAGATAGCCATTAGGTGCTTGACCAAATATTATAGTAGGCGTCGAAACCTGTCCGGTGGTGGTAACGGTAAAGCGAAGGGAGGAGCGAGCGAGTGTAGCGAGCCGGCGACTCCCGTAGCGTAGGGATAAGGTCACGATAGCTTTCTGGTGGTAGGTAGGTCCTGAGTGGAGCGATGGGGGGAGGTGGTGAGCGAAGCGAGCCGGTGACCTCCGTAGTCGTTATGCTACGGAGGTCGCCGGCTCGCTTCACTCGCCACCTGTTTTTTTCACGCGGCCTTTGGTTAAGTAGGAGCAGCGTAACTCAGAGATGACTATGTACTATCGGGGTCTTTTCCGCCTGACCATTTTAAAATGTTTTCACTTAAATCATGCGGAGGCGCCGAGCCACGCCCCCTTAAAGTTTGGGCCTATTAGGAAAGCGTCAACTTTGGCGCGCAAAATAACAATAACTCTCGTTTGGCGTGCTTCGTCAATGCGCTCGGCCGATTCGGTATCTTTTCATTCATTTTATCTACACAAAGTCAACGGGGCGGGGCTAAAGAGCGTTTTTATGTTGCGAGTGCAAGCAAAAATGAGCTTAGTGGTGGTCAGGCGGGAGTGTCCTCGATATATATATACGGAAAAAATATTTTGAATTCTAATTTTAAATTTTGCGCCACGCCAAAACGCTCCGCAACTAACTATATAAGTACTACGCACGCATACGCATTCGTATTGATTCTGACCTAAAACTATTCATGGGCATTGAAATTTTTAATACCCTACCCTCCCCTCCCCAACCTCCCCTTAAATTGAAAGAGCTGTTACTTTATTATGGCTAGACATAGACATTAGGTGTTGGAACAAATATAATAGCAGGCGTCGAAACCTGTCTGGTAGTGGCGGAGATAAGTTTACGATAGCTTTCCGGTGGTAGGTACAATAAGCAAACTTTAGGGTAATGTTTTTTTTAAATGGTAAAAAGGTCTAAGTTTTTAAATAAGGTTTTAGATTGTTTAAGGGGATCTTAAGAGTTCTTAGACTGCTTCATAATAATTCAGGGGTTCCTTAGGGCTTTAGGTTTAGGGTTTTTGTACAGCTGTAAAGGTAAAGGTTTTCAAAATGTTTAAAAAGTTCAATTTTTTTTTTTAACTTTAAAAAAAAACGGATTTTCCAATTCATTTAAGGATTACTATGGATTCTTAAAATTTTATAAGGGTAAGGAATACTTCTCAATTATTATTCTTCAATTAATCTTAATTCTCAATAACCGAATAGAATGATATATGTTACGGCCAACGTGATTAACTGGGCATTATTAATAAGGACCGGCCATTATTAATAATGCCCAAGAGCGATGGGCAAAGTGATTAATTTATCACTAATAGACTATCTAATAATCTTTAACACTATTTTTTTAATAATGCCCGACGGCCTGTGGTCTATCTAATAAGTCAGTGTTTGAGATAGCATCACTGTTTTCTTTAATACTTGCCCTGCATAGGTCGGCCACCATGATTGGTCCGAATTAGTATTACAACTTTATGTCGCAGAAGTCCGAATTTGGGACATGAGGAGCGTAGGCCGAAGGCCGGCGGAGCTCCAACGACATGGCTGACGGGAGATAGGGCGGCAGCTTTTTTTTTAGACAGCCCGATCCGACCATATGTTTAGTGTAATTTCTATTTTTACATGATGACAGTGTTTGATAAGTAATATTTTTATAAAAATAAAAGTAGGTAACTACTGATGTTATTACATTTTTTATTGTTTATTAAAACTATTGAGGGGCGTTGAAATTTGTATACCTTCCCCTCCCCACCCCAACCTCCCCTAAAATTGAAAGAGCTGTAACTTCGTTACGGTTAGAGATAACCATTAGGTGTTTGAACAAATATTATAGTAGTCTTCGGTGACCCCCGTAGCATAGGGATAACGATACGGGGGTCACGATAGCTTTCCGGTTGGAGTTAGGTCCTGAGTGAAGCGAACCTGCGAGACCGAGTGGAGTAAAGCAAAACGTAGCGTCCGTAGTCCGTAGCGTAACGAAGGTTGTGGTTGAAGTGTTACTCGGGGCGACGACAAGCAAACTTTAGGGTAATGTTTTAATTAATGGGAAAAGGTCTGAGTTTTTAAATAAGGTTTTAAATTGTATTAGATTGTATTTTTTTTTACTTTTATTTCTTTATTTTATTGAATTAGTTTTTATTAAAGCGAAGGGCGAACCCCGTAGCGTAGGGATAAAGGTCACGATAGCTTTCCAGTGGTAGGTAGGTCCGTAGCGTAACGATGGTTAAGTGGGTGAAGCGTGACTCAAGGGGGCGACGACAAAAAGAGAGTCACCAATAGGAAGGGATCCGCAAGGGCCGATGCCTGCCGGGGTTGCGGGACTGTTCGAAAGAGATACCGTGGCCCCGAAACACACAGGGCGATGAAGGAGCATGGGTGGGTTTTTTGTCAGTAAAAATCTGACACTCCCTCCTGCTCCGCCCAGAGCGGGAGGAGTCATTTGATGATATCCCATCAAAAAAAAAAGGGGCGACGACACGCAAACTTTTGGGTAATGGTTTTTTAATGGGAAAAAGTCTTGACTTTTTAAATAAGGTTTTAGACTGTATTAATGTTTTTTAAAATCTTTAAAATAAATTCTCATTTTTTTTACTTTAATTTCTTTTTTTTATTGAATTAGTTTTTAGAATGAGGGGTTCTTAAAGGTTTTCATATTGATTTAGAGGTTCCTTAGGGTTTTGGTACTGCTGTAAGGGTGCTCATAAAGGTTTAAAAAATATTCAAAAGTATTTTACAAAATTTTCTAAGGACTCTAATGGATTTTCCAATTCATTGAGGATTCTTAAGGATTCTCAAAATTTTATAAGGGTAAGGAATACTTCTCAATAACACGAAACCGAACCGAATAGAATGATGTATATTTATGTTACGGGCAACGTGATTAACTGGGCATTATTAATAAGAACTGGCCATTATTAATAATGCCCGACGGCCCGCGGTCTATGTAATAAGTCAGTGTTTGAGATAGCATCATCGGTCTAAATTTTAAAGTTTAAAAGTTGTTTGCTTTAATACTTGTCCTTCATAGGTCGACCACCATGATTGGTCCGAATTAGTATTACAACTTTATGTCCCAGAAGTCCGAATTTGGGACATGAGGAGCGTAGGCCGAAGGCTAGAAGGAGCTCCGACGACATGGCTGACGGGAGATAGGGCGGCAGCTTTTTTTTTTAGACCGCCCGATCCAACCATCTGTTTAGTGTAATTTCTATTTTTACATGATGACATAGTGTTTGATAAGTAATATTTTTATCAAAATAAAAGGAGGTAACTACTGATGTTATTACATTTTTAACTGTTTAATTTTAACTACTATGTTCAATAGTTTATTTTTTGTTAACTTTTCATGAACATTTTGTAAGTTTAAAACCACTACAGTTCACCTATTTTATTACTTTGCCCATGAAAGGGTGGGCATTATTCATAACGGCCGGGAAAAGTGATGTGAGTGCTGTTTTAATCACATTGCCCAATTGAGTCGGGCATTATGAATACAGACTGGCCATTATTAATAGTGCCCGGATTTATCAAATTGAACGTGACATACAGCTTAATCAAGTGGAAACCTTTCATGTCCCTTTGGGCTTTATTTGGCATTTCACTAGACTTTGAAAAGTGAAAGACTCTTTTATGGTTATGTTTGATATTTTTACTACATTTTTTAAGTGAAAAATCTACCAGCACAGGCACGCGAGGTGCTTGCACCTCGCGCAACACGCAAATACTAGTTTTGAAATATAAAATGACATTACCACATTTTCAACCAATGACGATGTTTGGGTGCCAGCAACTCAGCATTAGTTCTACAATAAGGTATATGCATGATTTTGATTTTTTTGCTGAACAAAGCGTATAATTGGCTGAAATAGCATATAAATGGCAATGGCAAAAAAAAAAAAAAATGTGTGTGTGTGTGAATAAATGTTAATGGCAATTATTGTCTAATATCTATGAAAAATACTAAGTTATAAGCATTTGAAACTGCTGATTAGACAGAGAGATCCGATACAGCGAATGACGTCATTCGTTGCATTGACGTACAAAATCCATACAAAAATCCGTTTATCTACAAAAGAGAAAACACAAGTTTAAATAGTTATAACGTTTGTGTTGTTTGGCCGATTTATGTCTTGTTTTCGTTTTTTGACATTATTTTTATAGTACTTTAACATTCCGTATCGAAATAAAAAGAAGAAAATTTATGCATATTCCCTATTGCCTCCCCATTGTCTTCTTGATTGGTTCAACACTTTGGTGGAAACCGAGCAGTACTGGCTACGTGTTTGCCTACGGCGCGGCGGCGTAGCGACGTAGCTCAGTTCATCCTGTGCTACGGCGTAGATAGCACAGCTGTACTTCAGCGTGCTTAGTAGGTACTTGGGTACCGGTAGTGATTTATTACTAAATCGCGACTTTTATAAGCAACCCATCGAGCCTACCACACTAAACTACCTCAAATTAGCAACTCTATTTGTGGTGGTTCAAACTTCGTTTTAAAGACTGTTAGAATAACGTTCTAATCAGCTTGCACTACAAAGCGGTTGTTACGTCAGTCACTGCGGCCCAATAGTGCGAAATGAGTGGTTTTTATTCTTTATAAAATCAAATTTTCGTGTTTTGTAAATAATAATAATAATCTTTATTTATATAAAAACAGATTGTAGTACATTTATAAGATGTTACAAAGTGGGTAGTATTAAATCACTGGCAATCAAGTGGGTGACGTGCTGTTCTCCTTGCTAGGCTATGAAATAGCCTGTATTAAGAAGCAGCTCAGCTTTAGCAGCTTTTATATTTAATTATTTAAAAATAAAATGATTTAAGATTTTTAAAATAAAAAACATAAGACCTGCATTATAGTTGGTTCAGTTAGTATGCAAAGTTTCATGATCTAATTTGAAGTACTTTTTGAATACCAGCGGTTTATTGTTCGATTTGGTGGTAACAATGGATTTTTTTTCTATCGAGACAATTTTATGGAATCGTGTTTTCGCCAAATTTAGAATTTAACATTAATCCTCAACTTTACCATATATAATTATTTCAAAATTAATGCTGCAGTATTTTAGGCGTAACGGAGGATCATGCTAAGCCATTTGAGGTAGTGTAGGCCCTTAATAGTTTCAATTACTCCTACTCAGGCGGCAGCCCCAACCATCTCAAACGCGAACTGCCAGAAAGAGCTCATCTCAGCAGCTGAGAAGCTGCGCAGTACAGCTGGAGAGCTGACGTCATCGTGTGCGCCGCACCTGACGAACAAGCCGGAGATGAAGCAGCAAGTGTTGAGCTCACAGAAACAGCTTGATGACAGTCTTGATAAGCTTATAGAGTCCTGCAAGTCTGCTGGTGGTAAGTACGATAAAAATCGGAGCAGTCTTTGAGGACTGCCGGTAGAAGTGAAAACAAAAGTACACAGGCCCCGCCCCAGTCGTAGCACTGGTAATGCTCCGCGCATGCCTATGTGGTGCTACGCCGTAGCGGATGGTACGAGTGCTACGAACGGCTACGAAGCGTGACCGCATGTTACGTTACGTGACGATGAGTTCAATGTTTTTTCAATACACTTCCTCGAAAACTGGTCCATAACGCACTACGATTAGGTACAACATGCAATGTATTTCACACGTGTGCGATTTTTTCCACTTTCCCGCACGTGTGCGGGAATGAAAATTGCCACAGATAACTATACCTATATTAAGTCCAAATTGGTTCAATGCCTATAGTCTGAGGTGAATGTTTTTTTTTTATTTCGGCAAAACACTACGCGTCTCTACGGCATAAATATTTTTTGAATATTCAAATTGTGTTTATAAATAGAATATCATAGACAAACATGATTATTAAAAACTAATAGTTACTTTTATACACAAATTAACATTTATTTGTGTTCTTAATTCAAAAATATAAAATAAATCTATTTTTTATATTAGGCTGTTTAACGACTTCATACCTTTGCCTCTCCTTCAACCTGGCGAAACCAAAGCGCGAAAAAAAAGAAAATGAAAATCATAGTTTCATAGTTCGTGACAAAATATTTTTCGTTATTTTATTTTATTTCTTCAAAAGTGTATTGAAAAACGTCGTTTGATACACGTGGACATTTGTTATTGCAATTCTCGGCTCAAAAACACCCTCGCCTACGGCTCGTGTGTTATAATTCCGCCTCGAATGCAATAACAAACTTTCTCCACTTGTATCAAAATGTACTATTCCTTCACCCAAAAAGTGCTCAACGCGCCTAAAGAAGTTTTCACTTCAAAAATAGCATAAAAAACAATCTACGAATAAAAAAGTACGATCAATGTTTAACTTGTATAAATAATGATCTACCTGTATAACTCATGATAAGCTTATATTTGTTATTATCACATCCTATATATAAATTATAATTCGCCGTCGAGGTTTAGCAGCAAAGGTGGTGTGACGATCTAGTCATATTCTCTGGGCAAACATGACCAGAAATTGCACAAAACAAACAGAAAGGTTAGGAAGGAGAAAGGGTAGGCCTTCGCCCAGCAGTGGGACAATGCATAGGCGATTTAAAAAAAAAAAACATTACCATCTTGTTTAACCAAACTATAGACACTGCATAAATTTGGATGTATAAAATACAGGCATTTTTACATACCTAATAACAGTTTTTAAACAATTATTTAAAGGAGTTTAATTATTATACAGTGGTGTAGATTCTGTTATGCACAAACTAAACTTAATTTAGGGTATTGCTATCTTTTTGCAAAAGACGGTGCGAGAAAAGGACGGCTATAGCTATGAACTAAGTTAGAGATGTCAAACTAGTTTATGCCTTGCGCTTCACCGTGTTTTTAGTCGACATGTTTTTAAGAGGACGCATTGGAAATCATGGAGTCAATGATCTCAATTTTTGTCAGTAATTACAAAACGAATGCAAATGTAAGTTGGTGACCTGATAATTCATGATAAAAACCTTATTTTGTTAGTTTTCAATACATGATTAAGTAACTTTTGTAACAGAGAAAAAAATATCAAACGTACCTCTTTTTAAAAAGAGATTCACATGTTATGGGCAAACGGTACCAATTTAAGCCTCTTAACTTTCTCCGTAGATAAGTCTATGCATACTCTTTAAAATTGTAGAAGGAATTTCTGAAATTATCGTTCCCAACTGAATTAAATAACAAAAACCATTTTGTCGTTTACGTCCTTTAAGTTATAAGCTAGCAATCCTCGCCCCGCTCAGACGCCCAGTCCCCCGCTCAGTCCCGAAGCGCGCGTGCCCGGTTTTAGAACGATGCGTCGCCTTAAGTGCACCCTTCATTTGTATGGAAATATTAGTTCCAACTAAATTTGACAGCTCTAAATTATGTCCGTCTCTTTCTCGTTTTATTAGAGAGAAAAAGATAGCAATAGCCTAAATTAAGTTTAGTTTGTGCAGAGCAGAATCAACACCAGTATGACTTTAATTTTAAATGTTTAAACAGGTACTCAAGGCACTATATCGCCGGCTGAGAAAGAGAAGCGTCGTCTCAAGTTCATCAACAGCTTGACTGGCGCTAGGAACCGCCTGTACGACTCCGAACAACAGCTCAAACAGGTCTGTTCGAACTTATTACTAGCACAATGATAAGATGTATCGTTTCATTGTTTCAATTTACGGCTCTGGTCTGGCAAAATATACTCACTCACATAATTAAACTCATGAAAGGTAACATGATAATACAAAAATACCAAGTTATGTTTCTGTAAAATACATAATAAATAAATAAATAAAATTCATTTATTTCAGGTAATTATCACCCATTGCCAAATAAACATTAATAAAAGATAAAAACATCATTACAATAAAATAAAATAGAATCAGACTCAATCAAAAATTAAATTAAATAGAATCAAAACAAAAGAAATTAAATCCATGATCTAAAATTTATAATAATAGGGATAATGACTGACTAAACAAAATATGATTCTGTTTAGTCTGTCAGTTAGATTATCGAAAAATAATGGATACGTGTTTTTTGTTTTATCAAATTAATCAAAATTGACGAAGATAAAACGTGTCAAAGATCATGAGTGGGGGCTTGTGATGTCACATTTGAGTAAAAATTGTACTCAAATCTGACGTCACACGAGTTTTCGACGAACTGTATCGTCTTCATTTTTTGTTTACGTGACAAGAGAAAAAATATGTGTCCAATATTTTTTGGAAATCTATCTGTCGGACTAATTAGATTTTTTTTGTCATCTACGCTATTGTGTAATCTTCAAGGAAAGTGAGTTTAATGGGACGTTAATATGAACAAATTTGTGGACTTAAAGTACTTACGGGATAATATCTGTGATATGTGTGTATCTTTCTTTCTTTTTTTTTTCATCACGGATATTATCCCGTAATTACTTTAAGTGTAGTGAAAAAACGTAAAAGTCTAAAACAGTGCAAATCTGTCGATTGTAGAATCTGTCAAACATAGAATCTGTTGATTGTAGAATCTGTCAAATATAGAATCTGTCAAATATAGAATCTGTCAAATGTAGAATATGATGTCATAAGTAGAATCTGTCAAATGTAGAATATGATGTCATAAGTAGAATCTGTCAAATGTAGACTAAACGAAATTTGTGGGCAACGTGAACTATTTTAAAATAATACCATTACTTTATTTACGTACAGCCGCTGACGAGGCAGTCACTGATCCCAGAAGACGCGTCAGCGCTGGAACACAGACTGTCCGACCGACTGGCGCAGCTCAACGCGGCCGTCGCTGCACTCGCCGCTGCTAAGGCCGGTTAGTGCATTTCCTGGCATGGAAACTATAGCCTGCCCTTTGATATCTTAGAGTAAATACCTACTATTAAACAGGAGATCGTGGCTAAATAATAACAACTGGAAGGTCAAACTCAAACTCAAAGCATTTATTTCAATTAGACCATTACGGCACTTTTGAATGTCAAAAATACAAAAAAGAAAATCAAAGCTACAGTCCCAGTCACGAGGCATAATAACTTGAGAAAGTACTGTAGTTGCCCATTCCCTAGCGTAGATCTCGATGGAGAAGGACAGGCAAGAAACTCCATGGACACTCTTTTAAAATCAAAATATCGTTACAAAATCTTGGTTACATCAATAATTTTGAGATTATACATTATAATATGTGAGAACGATGTAGAAAGACGTGCACACTAAGAGCATCCAGAGTAAAAGATTAGATCAACAATTTAAGAATAAAGTAATTAAAATGAACAATGGTAGCTAAGAGATGACCAGTCCGAGATGACCGGTTGATCTGTGGATTCATGACCACCCATTACATACCGAGTTTCCTCCGTGCCTCAGAAAGCACGTTAAGCAGTTTGTCCCGGCTGTCATTTGTAGATCTTTGACAGTCGTTACAGGTAGTCAGTGGCTCGAAAGTCTGACAACCAGTCAGTACCAAGAGGTATCGTATTACCCGAAAATACGAAAAATACTGGTATTCAGCTGCATCTGGTAAGCCGACTCTCCAGTTGGGAAAAGCCTAGGCATATGGTGACTTAAAATACTGATAATATCTCCTCAGATCCTGCGAACCCAGACTACGCGGCAGCAGAGAAAGCTGTCAGAGAAATATCTGAACTGATGCCGATGATTGTTCAAGGTTGGTAAACGTTACTTCCTTAAAAAAATATTCTTGCTGTTTCTATTCCCTCTAGAAGGGAAATAACTCGTGAAAGTGACCGAAAAAATCTGGATAGCCATGACAGAAAACCGCTAAAAGTAGAGAGATTTAGAAGAGACCTACACTCAGCATTGGGTGGTCAAATTCAAGAGCTTTGCAACTTTGTATGTTTTTACATATTGTAACGCGGGTTCTATGGATGTAGTAAGTGCGGTGTTGTTACGCAGTCACAGTGCCATACTCCCGTCGCCTGCGCACCTCATGCAGGGACATCAGGGAACGGGACGCAGTCGGCACAGAGAGAGCCCCCGAATCGCTTCACGACAACGGACGTAAAAGTAATCCTCCGCGACTCTAGCCTCGTGATGATTTATTGTTCTACGACTGGAGTTTCGATGCCTGTACTTAATGTATATTAAATATAAATGTTTTAACACAACAAGTTAAAATATTTCTTTCTTTCAGATTCGCGCAAGTTGTCAAGCATAAAGGAGCCAGCTGCTCAGACCGCCATGTTGGAAGATTTGAAGGCGTTGTGTGAAGCCAGTCGTGCTATATGTGAAGATACTGAAAATGTACGTTGTTGTCAAGAGTAAAGTTCTTAATAAAACATCGCAAGTTATCTTTATTAAGAAAATCTGATTAATCGGAGTTACTGTACCTTCCTGGGAACCATTGAGTCCTTAACAGTTTTACGATATTTAAAATTTTGGTAAATTATGAGTTGTCCATAGAAATGAGTAATACTTTGTGGAGAAAAATATCAGTACTGCAGAAGTTGGTCAAACATATAAATATAGGTACTTTCACTTACGGGATCTCCTGATATTTCGACGCTGTTGTAAGCGCCATGATCGCGGGATGACTGGAGACGACTGTCCCGTAAGTGTCAGTGTAAGTGTAGTTATAAAACCGTTAAAGCTTAAAACATTACACATTATTTTGAAAAACTCTAAGTTTCTTCATGTTGTTAACTCTCCATATTGCTGCAGAGTCCAAAAGTCAACACAACAGATTTCAACAAGGCAGCCAGCAAGTTGGTGTATCTCGTGAGTCCTGCAGCTGATAAGAAGAAGGAGAAACAGGTGAGGACCTGACCCACACCATCCTCTGTATATAATCTGTGCCTATAGGTATAACCTGTACTTGGAAAAGAAACGGAACCGTGATCGTATGTGGAGTTTCTTGCAGGTTCTTCTTCATAGGAACCTAAACTTTGAAGATCTCATTTCGCATTTGGAATGGGTAATAATCACTATCTTACAGAGTGACTAGCTGCATTTTGGGCTAAACACATTAAATTTGAACTTTTATGCCATCGCCATGCCACGCTAAAAAGAAGAAATTTTACAAATGGTTTAATTGCACTGCAGACCCACCGTACCCCTGGCCGTACCCCTGGTGGTACGGTAGGTTTTTTAAAGTCAAACGATACCACCAGGTAATAGTGTTGTAACACTAGTTAAAACTACTTCTGACAAAAACAATTTTATTTAATTATTTTATTAGAACCTGCTACGACTCCATGACGCGAGCTGGCTTCACTCGCATATTAAATAACACTCTTTGACTTCTGTCCCCGAAGTGCCGCCTCCGCCACGGCCCGGTGCCCATGCCGCCCCTATAGGATTAAAAATGATTTAATAAAATTGTTGTTTTAAGAAGTGGTTTAACTAGTGTTACAACACAATTACCTGGTGGTATCGTTTAACGTTAAAAACCCACCGTACGGCCAGGGGCACGGTGGGTCCGAACCCGTTTAATTGCAATAAATACTTCTTTAAGCTCCAAACAGTCACGTTCTGCATAAGGTTTTTCTGCCCTGACTTCTTAAAGGAAATAATTTGAAAATTAACGAAAGTTTTCGGACGATACCATCAAATAACCGTAAATACTAGTAGCTGACTACCAAGCTGTAACCAAGATTGTGTCACTGAGATATTTTACCTTTCAGGTGCTGGAACTGTCCGATGCAGCTTGCAGGCAGGCATCAGACTACCTGTCTGCAGTGCAGTCTACGTCAGAACAGCTTGGCCCCGTCGTGGCTGCCCAGATCAGTCCAGCTGGAGCCAGGGTGCAGGATGCTGCGGATAATTTACACGCGGTTGCACTCGTAAGATCTTGTCTGTTTTATATTTCTAATGTCCTCGATGAAACGTGGCCACCTGGGCCTATCCTGACCTGGAACCTGACCGAGGCTGGTGGCCTCGGTCAGGTTCCAACGCCGTCAAGGTGGCAGAGTTCTGGTCAAAACTAATTGAATTTAAAAAAATAAAAGAGACTTTAAAAAAAAAAACAAAAAAGTGAAAAATAACTAGCTTCAGAAGTCGGTGACCTTTGTTTGATTGATTTAGTTTTTTTGTCACCGACTTCTGAAGCTAAAGTTATTTTTCACTTTTTTGGTTTTTTTTTAAGTCGGTTTTATTTTTTGCAAAAAAGTTTTTATTTTTACTTTCTTAGTTGTAATGTATCCAACACAAATATTTGCTGTGCAAACTTCAATTTGAAGTGAGCCCAACAAAAGGCAACTGCTGTAAATCGTTGAAAAATTCCGTCGACTGTCTATGGTCTCCATCATCAGACCTGTAATGGCACTTATAACCCATACGGGTGCAAAGGTCTCATCAATAGAAATGAATTAAGTACAAACACAAGGTAGCTACTGTAAAACGTTGAGGAGTTCCCTTGACTGTCCTTCGTCTTCATCATCAGACCCCTAATGACAGTCACAACCCATCTAGGTGTAAAGTTATCATCAATACAAATTAGTCAAGCCCAAACATCAGGTAATTGCTGTAAATTGTTGAGGAGTTCCTTTGGCTCCATCATCAGATCGACTCCAGACCTGCTTTAAATAGAAGTGCTTTAAAATACTTAATGAAAAAATTAACAAACGCACTAGTGTCACCAGTACGATTTTCGAAGGTTTCCTTCGGTTTCTCTAAAATGCCATCATCAGACCCTGGTTTCCTTATCATGGTACCACCCTTGGAATATCTCCTTCACAACAAAAAAAGGATCATCTAAATCGGTTCATAAACGACGAACTTCGTCGTTTATGAACCGATTTAGATGATCCTTTTTTCCGCGAACACTCATAAAAAAAATATATATCGGTACGGACGAATTGAGAAAACTCCTTTTTTAGAAGTCGGTTAAAAAAAGGGAATCATCGAGATGACGAAGAAGAATGTCGTCGTATAATTTTAAAAGCGCATTTTTTGTTGTCTAATCGTAAACCGTCTTGCGATAATCAGCATGGTTGCTTGGCTGGCCTATAGGCCTATTACGTATCTTTCTGATATCCAGTGACTAACAAGCTTCGGTTGTACACCGAACTTTGATGACAACCGAGAATGTCATAATATTGGTATTACGTATCGCATTGAGTGGATATCACTTTACGGTGACTAACAGACCGGGTACGGTGTAACGTCTTTCACGAAAGCCACTTCAAACTCAGTTGTCATCAACTTGATGTCCACTATACTAACATAATAATCGAAATAATATAAGTATCGATACGAAAGCGTCTGTCAAAATGAGTTAAGGTGACTATAGCCACGATGACAACCAATGACGTCATATTTGATCGCGACTGGTCATACATAATACGAAACTAGCCCAGTTACTATCATTTCGAGCTGTCAACAGAGATACGTAATAGCTCTGCTGGTCTTGGCAATTCTTCAATGAAATGCGCCGAATCTTATTGCATTTTTACGCACTATGCATATCTTTACACAGGATAAAGATTTTTTATTGAGGGACGATTATAATCGCATCTCCTGCATGTGCATAAATATGTTATCTTTTGTCATATTGGTTGTAGTTGTCCTTTCTTTTGCTGCCCTAAGTTTATCTTTACATTCTTCCGCACAGGCAACAAGTCCCACCATATCCGAGCCGTCGTGCTCTGCAGCCGTGGTGTCAGCAGCTGAAGACCTGCGCGGCACAGCGTCCCAGCTCACAGCTAGCTGCGGGCCGCACATGCAGCATGCGCCGGAGTTGAAGCAGAAGGTGTTGAGCTCACAGCGCAAGCTTGCCGACAGTCTCGACAAGCTTGTGGGGGCGTGCCAGCCGGGACTTAGTGGTGAGTGCGAACATATAATCGTCCCAGCTCACAGCTAGCTGCGGGCCGCACATGCAGCATGCGCCGGAGTTGAAGCAGAAGGTGTTGAGCTCACAGCGCAAGCTTGCCGACAGTCTCGACAAGCTTGTGGGGGCGTGCCGGCCGGGACTTAGTGGTGAGTGCGAACATATAAGCGTCCCAGCTCACAGCTAGCTGCGGGCCGCACATGCAGCATGCGCCGGAGTTGAAGTAGAAGGTGTTGAGCTCACAGCGCAAGCTTGCCGACAGTCTCGACAAGCTTGTGGGGGCGTGCCAGCCGGGACTTAGTGGTGAGTGCGAACATATAATCGTCCCAGCTCACAGCTAGCTGCGGGCCGCACATGCAGCATGCGCCGGAGTTGAAGCAGAAGGTGTTGAGCTCACAGCGCAAGCTTGCCGACAGTCTCGACAAGCTTGTGGGGGCGTGCCAGCCGGGACTTAGTGGTGAGTGCGAACATATAATCGTCCCAGCTCACAGCTAGCTGCGGGCCGCACATGCAGCATGCGCCGGAGTTGAAGCAGAAGGTGTTGAGCTCACAGCGCAAGCTTGCCGACAGTCTCGACAAGCTTGTGGGGGCGTGCCAGCCGGGACTTAGTGGTGAGTGCGAACATATATCGTCCCAGCTCACAGCTAGCTGCGGGCCGCACATGCAGCATGCGCCGGAGTTGAAGCAGAAGGTGTTGAGCTCACAGCGCAAGCTTGCCGACAGTCTCGACAAGCTTGTGGGGGCGTGCCAGCCGGGACTTAGTGGTGAGTGCGAACATATAATCGTCCCAGCTCACAGCTAGCTGCGGGCCGCACATGCAGCATGCGCCGGAGTTGAAGCAGAAGGTGTTGAGCTCACAGCGCAAGCTTGCCGACAGTCTCGACAAGCTTGTGGGGGCGTGCCAGCCGGGACTTAGTGGTGAGTGCGAACATATATCGTCCCAGCTCACAGCTAGCTGCGGGCCGCACATGCAGCATGCGCCGGAGTTGAAGCAGAAGGTGTTGAGCTCACAGCGCAAGCTTGCCGACAGTCTCGACAAGCTTGTGGGGGCGTGCCAGCCGGGACTTAGTGGTGAGTGCGAACATATAATCGTCCCAGCTCACAGCTAGCTGCGGGCCGCACATGCAGCATGCGCCGGAGTTGAAGCAGAAGGTGTTGAGCTCACAGCGCAAGCTTGCCGACAGTCTCGACAAGCTTGTGGGGGCGTGCCAGCCGGGACTTAGTGGTGAGTGCGAACATATAATCGTCCCAGCTCACAGCTAGCTGCGGGCCGCACATGCAGCATGCGCCGGAGTTGAAGTAGAAGGTGTTGAGCTCACAGCGCAAGCTTGCCGACAGTCTCGACAAGCTTGTGGGGGCGTGCCAGCCGGGACTTAGTGGTGAGTGCGAACATATAATCGTCCCAGCTCACAGCTAGCTGCGGGCCGCACATGCAGCATGCGCCGGAGTTGAAGCAGAAGGTGTTGAGCACACAGCGCAAGCTTGCCGACAGTCTCGACAAGCTTGTGGGGGCGTGCCAGCCGGGACTTAGTGGTGAGTGCGAACATATAATCGTCCCAGCTCACAGCTAGCTGCGGGCCGCACATGCAGCATGCGCCGGAGTTGAAGCAGAAGGTGTTGAGCTCACAGCGCAAGCTTGCCGACAGTCTCGACAAGCTTGTGGGGGCGTGCCAGCCGGGACTTAGTGGTGAGTGCGAACATATAATCGTCCCAGCTCACAGCTAGCTGCGGGCCGCACATGCAGCATGCGCCGGAGTTGAAGCAGAAGGTGTTGAGCTCACAGCGCAAGCTTGCCGACAGTCTCGACAAGCTTGTGGGGGCGTGCCAGCCGGGACTTAGTGGTGAGTGCGAACATATAATCGTCCCAGCTCACAGCTAGCTGCGGGCCGCACATGCAGCATGCGCCGGAGTTGAAGCAGAAGGTGTTGAGCACACAGCGCAAGCTTGCCGACAGTCTCGACAAGCTTGTGGGGGCGTGCCAGCCGGGACTTAGTGGTGAGTGCGAACATATAATCGTCCCAGCTCACAGCTAGCTGCGGGCCGCACATGCAGCATGCGCCGGAGTTGAAGCAGAAGGTGTTGAGCTCACAGCGCAAGCTTGCCGACAGTCCCGACAAGCTTGTGGGGGCGTGCCAGCCGGGACTTAGTGGTGAGTGCGAACATATATCGTCCCAGCTCACAGCTAGCTGCGGGCCGCACATGCAGCATGCGCCGGAGTTGAAGCAGAAGGTGTTGAGCTCACAGCGCAAGCTTGCCGACAGTCTCGACAAGCTTGTGGGGGCGTGCCAGCCGGGACTTAGTGGTGAGTGCGAACATATAATCGTCCCAGCTCACAGCTAGCTGCGGGCCGCACATGCAGCATGCGCCGGAGTTGAAGCAGAAGGTGTTGAGCTCACAGCGCAAGCTTGCCGACAGTCTCGACAAGCTTGTGGGGGCGTGCCAGCCGGGACTTAGTGGTGAGTGCGAACATATAATCGTCCCAGCTCACAGCTAGCTGCGGGCCGCACATGCAGCATGCGCCGGAGTTGAAGCAGAAGGTGTTGAGCTCACAGCGCAAGCTTGCCGACAGTCTCGACAAGCTTGTGGGGGCGTGCCAGCCGGGACTTAGTGGTGAGTGCGAACATATAATCGTCCCAGCTCACAGCTAGCTGCGGGCCGCACATGCAGCATGCGCCGGAGTTGAAGTAGAAGGTGTTGAGCTCACAGCGCAAGCTTGCCGACAGTCTCGACAAGCTTGTGGGGGCGTGCCAGCCGGGACTTAGTGGTGAGTGCGAACATATAATCGTCCCAGCTCACAGCTAGCTGCGGGCCGCACATGCAGCATGCGCCGGAGTTGAAGCAGAAGGTGTTGAGCTCACAGCGCAAGCTTGCCGACAGTCTCGACAAGCTTGTGGGGGCGTGCCAGCCGGGACTTAGTGGTGAGTGCGAACATATAATCGTCCCAGCTCACAGCTAGCTGCGGGCCGCACATGCAGCATGCGCCGGAGTTGAAGCAGAAGGTGTTGAGCTCACAGCGCAAGCTTGCCGACAGTCTCGACAAGCTTGTGGGGGCGTGCCAGCCGGGACTTAGTGGTGAGTGCGAACATATAATCGTCCCAGCTCACAGCTAGCTGCGGGCCGCACATGCAGCATGCGCCGGAGTTGAAGTAGAAGGTGTTGAGCTCACAGCGCAAGCTTGCCGACAGTCTCGACAAGCTTGTGGGGGCGTGCCAGCCGGGACTTAGTGGTGAGTGCGAACATATAATCGTCCCAGCTCACAGCTAGCTGCGGGCCGCACATGCAGCATGCGCCGGAGTTGAAGCAGAAGGTGTTGAGCTCACAGCGCAAGCTTGCCGACAGTCTCGACAAGCTTGTGGGGGCGTGCCAGCCGGGACTTAGTGGTGAGTGCGAACATATAATCGTCCCAGCTCACAGCTAGCTGCGGGCCGCACATGCAGCATGCGCCGGAGTTGAAGCAGAAGGTGTTGAGCTCACAGCGCAAGCTTGCCGACAGTCTCGACAAGCTTGTGGGGGCGTGCCAGCCGGGACTTAGTGGTGAGTGCGAACATATAATCGTCCCAGCTCACAGCTAGCTGCGGGCCGCACATGCAGCATGCGCCGGAGTTGAAGCAGAAGGTGTTGAGCTCACAGCGCAAGCTTGCCGACAGTCTCGACAAGCTTGTGGGGGCGTGCCAGCCGGGACTTAGTGGTGAGTGCGAACATATAATCGTCCCAGCTCACAGCTAGCTGCGGGCCGCACATGCAGCATGCGCCGGAGTTGAAGCAGAAGGTGTTGAGCTCACAGCGCAAGCTTGCCGACAGTCTCGACAAGCTTGTGGGGGCGTGCCAGCCGGGACTTAGTGGTGAGTGCGAACATATAATCGTCCCAGCTCACAGCTAGCTGCGGGCCGCACATGCAGCATGCGCCGGAGTTGAAGCAGAAGGCGTTGAGCTCACAGCGCAAGCTTGCCGACAGTCTCGACAAGCTTGTGGGGGCGTGCCAGCCGGGACTTAGTGGTGAGTGCGAACATATAATCGTCCCAGCTCACAGCTAGCTGCGGGCCGCACATGCAGCATGCGCCGGAGTTGAAGCAGAAGGTGTTGAGCTCACAGCGCAAGCTTGCCGACAGTCTCGACAAGCTTGTGGGGGCGTGCCAGCCGGGACTTAGTGGTGAGTGCGAACATATAATCGTCCCAGCTCACAGCTAGCTGCGGGCCGCACATGCAGCATGCGCCGGAGTTGAAGCAGAAGGTGTTGAGCTCACAGCGCAAGCTTGCCGACAGTCTCGACAAGCTTGTGGGGGCGTGCCAGCCGGGACTTAGTGGTGAGTGCGAACATATAATCGTCCCAGCTCACAGCTAGCTGCGGGCCGCACATGCAGCATGCGCCGGAGTTGAAGCAGAAGGTGTTGAGCTCACAGCGCAAGCTTGCCGACAGTCTCGACAAGCTTGTGGGGGCGTGCCAGCCGGGACTTAGTGGTGAGTGCGAACATATAATCGTCCCAGCTCACAGCTAGCTGCGGGCCGCACATGCAGCATGCGCCGGAGTTGAAGCAGAAGGTGTTGAGCTCACAGCGCAAGCTTGCCGACAGTCTCGACAAGCTTGTGGGGGCGTGCCAGCCGGGACTTAGTGGTGAGTGCGAACATATAATCGTCCCAGCTCACAGCTAGCTGCGGGCCGCACATGCAGCATGCACCGGAGTTGAAGTAGAAGGTGTTGAGCTCACAGCGCAAGCTTGCCGACAGTCTCGACAAGCTTGTGGGGGCGTGCCAGCCGGGACTTAGTGGTGAGTGCGAACATATAATCGTCCCAGCTCACAGCTAGCTGCGGGCCGCACATGCAGCATGCGCCGGAGTTGAAGCAGAAGGTGTTGAGCTCACAGCGCAAGCTTGCCGACAGTCTCGACAAGCTTGTGGGGGCGTGCCAGCCGGGACTTAGTGGTGAGTGCGAACATATAATCGTCCCAGCTCACAGCTAGCTGCGGGCCGCACATGCAGCATGCGCCGGAGTTGAAGCAGAAGGTGTTGAGCTCACAGCGCAAGCTTGCCGACAGTCTCGACAAGCTTGTGGGGGCGTGCCAGCCGGGACTTAGTGGTGAGTGCGAACATATAATCGTCCCAGCTCACAGCTAGCTGCGGGCCGCACATGCAGCATGCGCCGGAGTTGAAGCAGAAGGTGTTGAGCTCACAGCGCAAGCTTGCCGACAGTCTCGACAAGCTTGTGGGGGCGTGCCAGCCGGGACTTAGTGGTGAGTGCGAACATATAATCGTCCCAGCTCACAGCTAGCTGCGGGCCGCACATGCAGCATGCGCCGGAGTTGAAGCAGAAGGTGTTGAGCTCACAGCGCAAGCTTGCCGACAGTCTCGACAAGCTTGTGGGGGCGTGCCAGCCGGGACTTAGTGGTGAGTGCGAACATATAATCGTGCAATCAATGGCACTTACGAGTAATCCCGGAGGGCCTTTAGTTCCCTTCAATCTGGTTGAGTTGAATGGCGCCGATAGATTCGTCATGTTCGTGTACGGGCGCTGTCAGTTGGGACTGGTCATCTCTTAGCTGCCATGGTTCATTTTAATTACCTATTTTATTTTTAAATTGTTGATTATTCTTTTACTCTGGACGCTCTTAATGTGCACGTCTTTCTACATCGTTCTCACATGTATGTGAAATCTCAACATGAATGATGTAACCAAGATTTATATTAATTGAATGCACTTTTGGTTTGATATCTAGATCTTAATTTTAAATTTTGGCTGGTAATTGAAAACTAACCCTGTATACTTCAGTCGCATTGCTTCATCTTCAGATAAAATAAAAATAAAATATGTCACTTGAAAGATTTTTCGTATAGCATCAAAGTCATTCAGATATCTAAAAGCGATAGATAGCTGGGCCAGGACGAAGAAAATCGTAATCTACTTGTATATGGTCTGTCATACGCCCCGCTTGCCAGATAGCATTCGTGCGCCAAAACTGAAAGTGTTTGAGATCGAAACTTTTGTATGACAATGGCCGCTTTATAACTCTTCTAAAACTCTTCGTATTGCATAGAGTTTCATTTTTAAAATAAGCGATGGTTAGGTTATGGCAATTAAAAAGTTTTAGATAGCTTACTCTTAAACAAATGAATACGCTACGATTCTCATACAGACTTCCAATACACAGATAACTTGGTCGACGTACCATCAGCTCAACAACAAGAGAAGCAACGCCTGAAGTTCATCAGCAGCGTGTCCGGAGCTAAGGACCGACTCGATGCAGCCGAACAACAGCTGAAAGAGGTCAGTACTCGGATTTAAAATATATTTTGTGGTCTTTCCGATAAAGTTTAAATTACACTGATTGAGGTGCGCTCGTAATATGAATCCTTGCAAGGTTTTATCCATGTGAGCATTTAAAAAAAAACATTAAGAAAAAAAAAAACAATTATGTTTTGTGTGTAGACATAAGTTGCTTTTTATGCTCTAGCTAGAGCATAAAGTAAAATCTTCGTCGAAGACCAAGAGACCTGATCCAACAGCCACACGAACAACTTCAACTGTATAGAGTAACCTCTTTATTTAATTCGTTTCGTTAGTATTCTAAGACCAAGGCAAGGATACCAACATCCAAAGTACACAATAAAACTTCATGAAATAAACTTATATTTTTCATTTCGTCCATTTATTATTTCTCATTGTCCTAATGTAACCTTCAATTTTAATTAAATTTACAATATTTACTGTTTGTTGCTGTTTCATTTACTCGCAATCGAAGTGAAAAATAAAGAGTACAACTCGTCCATAAAACCCATTTTACACTCTACTTTATCGTAAAATGGTGCGTTTTAGGCACTTGATGTACAATCTACTATTTAAAGGTAGACTGACAATAAAAAAAAAGATTTTGACCGTAATGATTCTTCTTATATACCAGCAACTTCTCTTTTCTTCGTCATAGCTTTAACGTTGATATAAACTCGAATTTAATATTTGTTTTGGCAGCCGATGATATGCCAAATGATGAGGCAAGAGGACGGAGCTGCGTTAGAACAGAAACTGTCGAATCGTCTGGCGCAGCTCAACGCGGCACTCGCTGCACTCGCCGCTGCCACTGCAGGTTTGAACCCATTCATCATTTTGAACTTGATATTTTTTTAGCAACTGTATTTGTGGTGGTTACTATTACAATAAAGTTCTAATCAGCTTGCACTACGAAGTGGTTGTTACGTCAGTCACTGCGGGCCGAATAGTGAGAAATGAGTGGTTTTTTGCGATTTACAAAAAATCTATTGATTGGACTAAAAAAGTAAAATACTATGATGCTAATATGTTGCTTGAATTATTTGGCAAAAAATCAGAACGATGATCGCATGTATTTTAGTATGGCTTTTACTCGTTAAAATAACTTTTTAGGGATAAGTTCGTGATTTTTTTTATCGAATAAAATTTTGTTGTATTATGTTTTCAAAACACTATCATACTAGCATATATCATCATTTCTGGTTTTGTTTATTGCATTGAATCATATGCTTTTTTTCATTATAAAACCCGCATTTAATTCCTGTAGTCGCCTTAAATCAGGCTAAGTTATGACTTTTATTAAATACTAGCCATCACGCGGTTTCACCCGCGTAGTTCCCGTTCCTGTAGGAGTACGGGGATAAAATATAGGCTATGTTACTCAGTAAAGACGTGGCTTTCTAATGGTGAAAGAATTTTTGAAATCGGCGAAGTAGCTTTTGAGTTTATTCATTACAAACATACACACACACATACAAAATTACAAAAATATAAATCTTTTCTCTTTATAATATTAGTGTAGATTTATTTTGGTATTTTTGCTGTATTCTGCTGATGACGTCAAAATTAAAAATATTTTATTTCACAATTACACGTAAACCTACATTTACACATCGACAGGATAGATTCACGGTTCGGATTTGTCATTTCCTATGGAGGAGAACTCGAGTTTAAATTCTTTGAAAAAGATTTCTCGGGTGCTATTTATGTAGGATACAGCACCCCCTCCCACCCGCAAAAATATGCAAATCCAGGAAATGCGAAAATAATCATCCCGTGCACACAAACCTGCACTCCACACGTGTGGGTGACACACATGTGGAGTGTAGGTCCTCCACGGGAAATCCTCAGGAGATATTTAGTCGACGATCGCTCGGACGGCGCCGGTGACTGAAAAGTTGTGTGGTAATCGGTTGTCGTGGTATGGGCATGTGATGCGGAGGAATGAGGAAAATGTCGTGAGGAAAGTTTTGAGTATGAATGTGGATGGGTATATGAGTAGAGGAAGACCAAAGAAACCATGGATGGACTGTGTTAAGAATGATATGGCAAGAAAAGAAGTGTCTGATGAGATGACGAAAAATAGCGAAGTATGGAAGAAGAAGATATGCTACGTCGCCAACAGATGAATTGGTATAAGGGCAAGAGAATTATGATGATTTCTCGGACGCAAACTGCCCTAACTCCTTTTTCCAGAATTATGACTAAATATTCTCCATGTCATGGATTTCCACAAATTAACGCCTGATTCCAGAACTTATCAATCGTTTTTTTGTACTTTGACGCAGATCGCGAGCACCCCGACTACGCAGCCGCAGACCGCGCGGTCAGAACTATCACTGAGCTGGTGCCGCAAGTTGTAAAAGGTCAGTTATTTGTTTAGAAAGAAAGAAAGAAAAAAGTTTATTTGACGTCAGATAAAAGCACACACACATATAAAAAAAAAAGATACAAAATAAGGAGGAAAAACAGCTGTGTGCCTCACGTGTGTGTGTTACTCGTATATTTAAACTGCCAGAGTCATTGTAATATCTCATACACTCTTCTGTAACTACCTATGTTGACCAATAAACTTTCTAATTCATTTTATGCCCGACAACCCTTGTCGTACCAAAAGGTACACAAAAACTATTTTTTTAATTTTATTTCAATGGTATATTTAAATAACTTAATTTATTGGGGAGCATTTCCTCTTTCTTAAGCCCAGCCTTTTTAAGAAAGAAAGAAAATGTGTTTAATGACATTCAAACTAAAAAAATAAACAAAGCTTAAATCCCAAAAGGGGCTCCGTTCAGCATAATGCCAGATGGCAACACAAGGTTTACCACCTAACGCTGAGTTTCAGTTGCAAATAAAAACCTGCGCAACATTGTTTCAGAAACATGTTTAATGTTGCTCAACATTGTTCGTGTTCTTGAAATATACCCCGTTGTTTGCAGAATCCCACACGCTGTGCGGCACTAAGACGGGAGAAGAACAAGCCGCCATGTTGCAAGACTTACAAGCGCTGTGTGAAGCTAGTCGCGAGATATGTGACAGTGCCGGACAACCACAGGTGAGCTACTATACTTGATAACTTGCTAACCATAGTTGGTGCCAGCTAAAATAAGAATAGCGGTCATTGACCTACCTATATTCATTAATCTTCTTAACTTTGAAAACCAAAAATAAGCCTGTTCAAGTCTGGAATCGTCATCTATCGTGATCTTCAACATTTTTTGTAATGAAAAACGATACATGGTTTATTTGTTTTGGTTCGTACGAAGAGATAGGCACCGACTAAAGCTAGCGATCAAAAGAACTTACTTTTTAGTTAGCAGTTAAGGGTGCGCCAAAGTTCACCTAAATTTTCAACTCCGATAATTGGAAATCCGAAAATGTTCTTCCTAACATTTTTCATCCTAACAATCACAATTCCTAACTACTCTGTCTCTAATGTTCATAATTCCGAAGCATTCAACTTCATAATATCAGTAGCAATAAACATCTATTATACTTTTATTTGTTTTCCTATATTTTCTCAACATAACCATCTTTTACACTATTATTCAAAGTTATATCTTTTTTGTTTAGATTTATTTTTATTCATAATAATCAGTATTATATACATTAATTTTGCGTAACTTTATTTTCACATAACATGTATAACATATAAGAATAATAGTACTTACCATACAAAATAATAAAAAAATATAATGACCACCAAAATTAACTTTGTGACCACTAACATCTATCACCTAAAATATCAATTGATCACCAAATTTTAATGAGGTGGTTGATGACACACTAGTTTTGCCTAGGCCGACTTGGGGCACCCCGACACGGATAGATTAGGTTAGAAGGGTATGGCGTACCCTTCGTACCCGCCGTACCCTTCGTGGTTTTTTTTATAAACCATTCAGAAGTAGGAGCCCCGTGAAGCGGGGCTCCGTCGACCGGGGTCTCCCTCGACTCGGATGCAAGAGCAGAACAGTTCAATTTCTGGTGGACAAAAATAAATTTTTGGTTCTAATTTCACGATAAAATGGGGATTCATTTTGGTAATCATTTACTGATTTTGGCAACCAAAAGTATTGTTTTGCCGTTACATTTTGCTTAATCTGGTGGTTAGATAATTGTATGCCAAATAATAGTACGGTACAAGTAGTTAAATACATGTTTTCATATATATTTTTAACGGTGTGTACCTGCAAAGATATCCATAGGTTAGGTTAGAACTGTGACCAACTACCTCGAAATTGGTCGCGAAACTTTTCTAAGTATTTTTTTCATAGTGCCCCCAAGACGACACTCTGACCTGAATTTCATTCATTTAAGACAAAAATCAGTGAAATTGCAAACAGTTGGTTTTTTAGACATAATTATCTCAGGTATAATTATTGTAATAAGTTCGTTATGTAAAGCATACCCCCAAATAATAATCATACCCTCAAATTGAAACTATAAATATCATCTTCTACCCACATATATTTTTTATTACACTTGGTAAATGTTTCTTTCTGAGTATGAGTGAAAATATTATGGTAATTATGTTTAGGGATAAAAGCGTTATGATAAAAAACAGTAGGAGTTTAAATACATTCACATTAATGATATTATTAATTACAATTTTCGGAAACATGAGTGTTATGAACATCGCCGGTAGCACTACAAATAGTATGAATGAAAACTTTAGGATGAAAAATTTTAGGAAGAGTGATTATTCGGATTACAAATCATTAGGAAGAACATTTTCGGGTAAAGAACTTTAGGTGAGCCAATATGGACCCAGCAGTTAAGTATGGTTGACCACGTAATTTGTTTTATAACACATTTGCTCGTAAAGGGTCTTTTATTTCACCCATTTCAATATCGTAATGTATCTCATTACGTACTTGTGCAGTAAAGTAAATGCTCCGTCTAAAACGAACGGTACTTTTTTAAATCTTAGCAAAGAGTTTTTTATGTCAGAAAAGTGGTCAATATTTTATGAATAAAATTAACTGTGGGAGATGAAATATAATAAATAAACATTTAATTCTTTAATTTAATTAATTTTGACAATAAATTACAACCATTTATCTGTAACAAAAACACAAAAATATTAATTTACTTTATTAGTAATACTGGATGTTTTGTGTCTTTGCCTTAAAAAAAATGCGCTGATGCGCGGGTATCGATAATTTGTGAACAAGTAAAAGATTTATTCGTCTAAAAAAGTCCGAGTTTTATTTATTTCCTCGCAAATATGTTATAAAACGTCGTATGACATACGTGCGCTTTGATAATTACAGCCTCTGCTTTATTATAGCCCTCGCCTACGGCTCGGGCTAGCAATATCGCCTCTGCTGTAATTTTCAACTTACCGCACTTATATCATAATGTACTATTACCGTTTTGAAGGGAATATGCAAGAAATTCAAAACTTTTTTTTATTCCCTAAAAATGACTTGTATTGGCTCATATAAACATTATGGTCCACTTGTTTAACTTTCTAATGCAACAATTATTTAACAATTTAATATTTTATGTAGCGTGTTTTTGGTGAAACAGAACGCAAATTCAAAACGCATCGTCGCCGGTAGTGACGTCAAACGCTTTGTGCCAATGAAACACTTTTATTTGAAAACTTCTTAAAGTTTCACAAAGATGTTATTATAATATTGTTATTGCAATGTTTGCTTGATTAAAGCACATACATTTAGTAAAAGAATATTATGATAAAAGTGCGGTTAGTTGAAAATTACAGCCGAGGCGATATTGCTAGAAAGCAGAGGATGTAATTATCAAAGCGCACGTATGACATACGACGTTTTATAACATTTATTTGCGAGGAAATAAATGAAACTCGCGACTTTCTTAAACGAATAAATCTTTTACTTGTTCACAAATTAGCAAAGTGCGCGCATCAGCGCTTTTTTTTAAGGCAAAGACATAAAAAACTGCCAGTATTACTAATAAAGTAAATTCATATTTTGTGTTTTTGTTACAATGGTGATAATTTATTGTCAAAATTAATTAATACTTAGATACCCGCAATTACAGACACAAGCTGCAGTAATTGACTCCGTACACCGATTTGTCGTGAAGGTTTGTAGTTTAGAGAAACGCGTTCCACTGAGATGCACTAAGTGTTAAGTTTATTTTAGGTAAAAGTATGTTACAGTAATAATAGTAGAAGGCCATTATTTCTCTTAGTTGTTGATAGCTACCCAGTTATAAGTTCACTATATTTAAAATCGTTAGTCATGTAGTTTTATTATGCTAAATTATGACGCGCATAGTTGGCCTAAAGTAGGTTACCGAGTAAGCAGAAAAATGTACGGCGATGAGACCGATGAGACCGATATTGGCAACCCCCTAAAGAAGCTAAGATGAGTAAAGAGAGAGAAATAAACGCCTGTACAAAGTCAAACATTAAAGTAAAACTAAATAGGTAAACAATCAATCAAAAGTAAAGGCAATGTTGTCTCGGTGTCCTCGAGTTTGAGCGTGGCAGTCGTCTGTGGGCGCCTGCTGGTTTTCTTCTCTGGCAGTCTGCTGTCGAGATCCCATTGGTTGAAGTTCGATGTCCTCATGCGTTTGCCTTTTATTTGTCTTCCTCGGAAATCGCCTCTTGAGCAGTGTGCAGTATTTCCTTGTTATGATCCACAGGAAAGTGAGGACAGCAATTGTTAGTAAAAGATAACAAATTGCATATTGGTGAACGTCATGGTCCGTGATAGTGGATGGTAGTTTCGGCTCGTTCTCTTGTTGGAAACGCAGCCTTTTGTCAATTTCCTCGAAGTCGTTTTTCTTAAGAGTGAAGAGTTCGTGTGGCGCGTTGTGGAGTGTAGTTGTCAACGTTGTTTATCGGTGAATTCAGGTTCGGTACATGCATGTCATAGTTAACGTTGAGGTTGCTGTTGTATTGATTGTGCGAAGTGATGGTGAGTTCTTTTGACCGCAATACGCATCCTTGGCTCAAAGTTACTATAGCCGTTGATGTGATAGTTTGCGATATTACGTCGTTTTCACAAATAGTACGTAATTCGCACCTTCCGCAACAAACAACTAACCAGCTGTTTGATTCTTGCAATTTGATCCATGCTTCCTCGCATGACACGCTGTGGACGTCACACGGTGACATAGTTGCACGATGACCCAGTAGTTATGCTTCGCAAGGTGCATTCTTGTTTTGTAAGTTGAATACTGGGCAGGCAGTCTCGACATAGATAGCGACAAATTCGCTAACTTTTGATTGCTAATTACTAACGAATGAATACGGTAGCAATGGTGATGCTTGCGAGAAACGCATCTTGGATGTAGGGACTAGCGTTACTGGCAAGCATCATCATTGTAACCGAATTCATTCTTTAGTAATTAGCAATCAAAAGTTAGCGAATTTGTCGCTATCTATGTCGAGACTGCCTGCCCTGGGCCAGCAGTCTCGACAGAGATAACGACAAAATCGCTAACTTTCAATCGCTGATTACTAACGAATAAAATCGGTTGCAATAATGATGCTTGCGAGAAACGCATCTTGGATAAAGAAACTTGCATTTCCCGTAAGCATCGTTAATGCAACCGAATTCTTTCGTGAGTAATTAGCAATCAAAAGTTAGCGAATTTGTCGCTATCTATGTCGAGACTGCCTGCCCTGGTATGTTTGCGTTACAAATAAAGTTATCTTTTTGTCGTTTGATGCATTGCTTAAAGTCTTTATCTGTTAGTGAGATGTAAGAATTCTTCTCAAAGTTCACAGCAATGTATTCCGAAGATAACTGCATCAATGTGTAATTTGACTCCGCCTTGAATGGTATAGCGATAGCCCGATAGTAGGTGAAGACCTCATTCGAAATTAAAGGAATGTGAACTTCGAACATAAAGTAGTTTTTCGTTATTCGTGCTTTCACGTACAGTAACTTGTAAAGTTCCTTGATATCTTCTCTGATATTTTCTCTCGGTAATGATAGAGTCCTCGGCAGTCTGCCGGATATGTCTTCCAGTGCTTTAAGTACTAGACTCACTGGTGATATCAAGTGCACGTCCATATGTCTACTATAGACATTAGTTAGAGTGTTCAGGAGCATAGTTTTAATTTCCTTAAGATTTCGTAGTAGTAGCGATGCTGTGAGCGAAGCGGAGTTGAAGTAACTAGTGGCCATCATTATTTGTATTTCTGTTTCAATGCTGCCCAGATTCGTCTTAGTTTCTTCCATGAAGTGTTCTATCATCTTGCATTGAAGCTTGATATTTTCATCGTTTTTCTTCAAAACGTCATTTTGTAGTTGCATGATCGATGTTTGGTTTTTTGCGAGTTCAAGCAAATAGTTTTCGTTGTGTTGTATGGCATCAATGTCCATGTGGTATTTGTCAGCAAATCTCTGGTCCAAGACACCGAATAAGCTGTTTGCTATCATGCCTACTCCGTCGTTAAAGCCGCGCTTCTTGCGCGTAGATAAATGTTTGTGGGGAGCCAGCAGCATTGTGTTGTAGAAGTTGAGTAGTTCCATCTCGGTAAGTTAAGGTTAAGTCGGTCGGGTAAGTTGATCCGTCGTCGCTTGGCAATAACTTTGATGGATCTTCTGGCAAAGGTCATTCACCCCATATATGTATTTTTCAATATGTTGAACGCCCTGCCAATAGTTTGTTAAGTTGTAATACGTAAGCAAAGTCCATTCATCGTGAATGAGTTCTATTTTGCCTATGGTGTCATAATAAATCGGTCGCTCGGGTTCCAGGTTGGTAATTTGAGTACCTGACCTTAGTTGCGAACCATATGATCCATTCACAAGTATCAACAATGTGAAAAGAAACATTAAAATGTTTGTAAGACATTTTGTTCCTGAGTGTTTTGTTGTGGTAGGTTTCTCAGCCTTTTGTAAATCAGTTTAAAGTTCTTCATAATTTTTATTGCAGATTGTGTCGATGGGTAAAGCTGATAGTTTTACTATAGGTCGTTTAATGACACCATTTTGGGTTTTTAGGGTTGTCACTCGAACGTATCCGTCCGCTCCGGGGTGAAGTCCGCCAGGAAAATGGGCTATGGGACGGGTGTCCCATAGCCCATTTTCCTGGCGGCAAATTGTTGTCCCGGACTAGTACGACGTCCCCCTCGCTGAGGTTTTTCTTGGGATTGTTCCATTTGCTGCGCGTTTGTAGTTGAGTAAGATAGTCGCTTGACCGATTCTTCCAAAATTGTTGGAACATATGTTCAGTTAACTGCCATCGTCGGCGGAGGTCAATGTTGTTTTCATCAGTGTAGTCGGCTCGTGGTAAAGACATTGTTGGTCCCCCCGTTAGAAAGTGACCCGGTGTCAGGTAGTTATAAAATTCTTCGGGGTCTTCAGTAAGTTGGCAAAGCGGCCTGGAGTTCATGCACGCTTCTATCTTCGCAAGCAGGGTGGCAAATTCCTCGTACGTCAGTTTTTGGTCTCCTAGCATCCGACGAAGGTGATACTTCATCGACTTGACCGCTGCTTCCCATAGTCCACCAGCAATCGGCCAAGCGGGCGCATTAAAATGCCATTGTACTCCCATGTCTGCGATTTTATTGAAGAAGTTTGGCGACAAGATTTGCTTGAAGTCTTCAAACTCTTTTTGAAGCAACCTTGCTGCGCCTATGAAATTCGTACCACAGTCCGAGTAGACGTGACCTGGTGTACCGCGCCTGGAGCACATTCTCTGGAAGGCTGCTATAAAAGTTTCAGTACTTAAGTCCGATGCAAGTTCGATGTGCACAGCCTTTGTCACCATACATACGAATATGCATATGTAACCCTTTGAAGTTCGTACTCCTCTTCCTTTGTTGAGTCTGACTTCGACGTGTCCTGTGAAGTCAACTCCCGTGTGAGTAAAGGGGCGCGAAGGTGTTACTCGTTGTGGGGTAGTTCTCCCATGAGTTGGTTTAACTCCGACGGGTTGTAGCGATGGCAGCGCACACAGCGCCGTAGTTCAGCTTTCACCGCTCTGTTCCCGCCAATGATCCAGTACCATTGCCGGATGTGCGCTAAAGTTAGTCTGGCTCCTCCGTGTAAAGTCGTTAGGTGAGCTTGACGGATCACCAACTCAGTAAGTCGTCCACCCTTAGGTAGACTGATGGGATTCTTCATCTCAAAGGGTAAACTGGAATGGTTCAGTCGACCCCCGACTCGGATTAAGCCGTTGTTGTCCAAGTATGGTTTGAGTTTGAAAATGTTACTTTTTGTAGAAATAGTTTCTTTCTTCATAAGTTGTTTATATTCTTGTGTAATTTCCGTTTGTTGCACATATTTTATTATTTGTTCATTTGCATTGTTTAATTCGCACAAAGTGAGGCATCCGGTTTCACGTTTCGTGTAGTTACGTGCGTTTGCGATAAATCGTTGTATCCATGCTACACTTCTGATCGCTTTGGTCAATGAACTGCAATTAGTTAATAAGTTATGAATACAATTATTTGTCTCTTTGTTCATAGAGTTCGATTTCGCTTGGTAAACGGTGCCTATGTTAGTTGTAAAAGTGCATGTTATGTTTTCTTCACGACTTTGTTCTTGGAAGGTATTCAGAAATGTAGGACCTTCCCACCACAGACTGAATGTTGTTAGCTTGGTTGGTAGCAATCCTCCCGATGCACAGTCTGCAGGGTTATCTTGCGACTTCACATAACGCCATTGCTCGGCGTATGATTTGTCTTATTTTTGCAACTCGGTTGGCGACATATTTTTTTTATTTTTTTTTTTGTTGAAGGCTCTTCCAGTAGTCGAAGAATCTTTCAGTAGTTGTAGTTAGTTCCAGTAGTTGAAGGATCTTCCAGTAGTCGAAGACTCTTCCAGTCGTTATAGTTAGTTCCAGTAGTCGAAGGATCTTCCAGTAGTCGAAGAATCTTTCAGTAGTTGTAGTTAGTTCCAGTAGTTGAAGGATCTTCCAGTAGTCGAAGACTCTTCCAGTCGTTATAGTTAGTTCCAGTAGTTGAAGGATCTTCCAGTAGTCGAAGACTCTTCCAGTAGTTGTAATTAGTTCTGGTACTCAATGTGCCTGTACTCTGGCTAGGTATTTGCGCCTTCTCAATCCAACTGGGGCGACCCTCTTCCGGGAGACCAGTTGAACCGATTCGCTACCGTAACAAGAGACACAAACACACTAAGATACACGAAGGCTCGAAGGACCATAAATGTACGGGCTGCAGTAATTGACTCCGTACACCGATTTGTCGTGAAGGTTTGTAGTTTAGAGAAACGCGTTCCACTGAGATGCACTAAGTGTTAAGTTTATTTTAGGTAAGAGTATGTTACAGTAATAATAGTAGAAGGCCATTATTTCTCTTAGTTGTTGATAGCTACCCAGTTATAAGTTCACTATATTTAAAATCGTTAGTCATGTAGTTTTATTATGCTAAATTATGACGCGCATCGTTGGCCTAAAGTAGGTTACCGAGTAAGCAGAAAAATGTACGGCGATGAGACCGTACAATAACAATGCACCGTGCCCGACTGGTACGGCTGGGGACATAAGGAATTGAAGCCAAAGGAAAGAAGAAGAAGCCTACTTGTCGCAATCAATGCGGTACTGGACTGTCAGGACCAAATATGCTGCTGCGTCCAGCGATACCATCGACGTTGCTGTATGTGTCCCGATTGCATCACTCTACGAAGGTTGAGGAGATCGTAGAGTACATGAAGGTGAAGACCAGCTGGACCTTGAGGGTCGAGAAGTTGGAGCCGCGTCACAACACCAACTTCAAGTCGTTTGTGGTGCGAGTTCCGACACAACATCTCGACAAGTTTCTCAAGGAAGAGTTTTGGCCGAAGGGTGTAGTCTACCGACGATTTCGCGGCAGGCTACGTGACACCGCGCTGCGTAACACGACGCCGACACTTCGTGTGTCATAGTTTAAGTGTAGTGCTACTAACATAGTTTTTAAAGTTGCATAACTAACAAAAATTGTTATTAGTATGTATTTTTAGGCTAAGGTATTTATCTATGGGTCTTTGTTACCTGAAATAAATGGTTTATTATTATTATTATTATTGAAGAATTAAATGTTTATTTATTATATTTCATCTCCCAAACTTAATGTTATTTATAAAATCTAGACCACGTTTCTGACATAAAAACTCTTTGCATCTTGATAAACCGTGCGTTTTACATTACAATAACGCACAAGAACGTAATGAGATACAATACGATCTTAAAATTGGTGACATATGAGACCCTTTAAAGGCAAATGTGTTATAAAATCATTATATTAAAGGTAAGTATAAAATAAGATGTAAACAAAGCAGATAGAGGGAAATGACGTCAACCGTTTTGACAGGAATGGCCGCGACAGTCACGGACGTTTGAACTAGTCGTAGAAAATTGTTTTTTTTTTTTTGGGCAACAAGCAGTCGTTGAGCTTAACTTTAAATTATTTTCTTAGGTTGATAGTACTGTACTTTATTGATTTAAGTGAAGAAAAAACACATACATATTCCCTATCACATTATGAAACTTTGCTTAGGTTGAAACTGTTTAACTGCCACTTAGGCAAATATACCCATAGTTTTCATCATCATCATCATCTTCCTGCCCTTATCCCATGTTACTTGTGGTCGGCGCAACACGTTTTCTTCTTCCATTCTCCTCTGTCAACCGTCACGCAATCATTTACACATTTTTCCCTCATATCATTCCTCACACAATCCATCCATCGTGTCCTTGGCCTTCCTCTCCCTCTCCATCTATCCACATTTATATTCATCACTCTTTTAGTCACATGCGATTCTTCCCTCCTCATCACTTGCCCATACTAAGACAGTCGATTCCCTTTTAACTTTTCTGTAACTGGCGCAACTTTCAAACTTCCTCTAATATACTCATTCCCTATTTTATCCATTCTTCTCACACCACACATCCACCTCAACATTCTCATCTCCGCTACATGCAATCTTTTTTCATCCATCTTCTTCACAGCCCAACATTCCGATCCATACAGTACGACATAGTTTTATGGCATATAATTATGTGACATGAATGTTACATAAATTATACGCCATAAACCTTGATTGATTGATCTCCTTGAAGCTCCTTAATGTATCTAATGACCCTAACGTGTCCTTTAGACGTAAGATATTAAAACAGTTGAATTTTGTATAGTTTTGCAAGCATGATCCTTTCTATCGCAGGGTCTCAGCGATGCCGCTGCCAAGTTCTCCGCAGCTTCCGGCAAGCTGGTGTATATCGTCAGTCCTAAAGCTCAAGACGCGCATGAAAAACAGGTGAGAAAAAGGAAATGTAATTTTTTAAACGACAACCCGACTTTATAACAGAGCTCTTAACAATTTTAAACTAATAAATCCTCCGCCCAGGTGATGGCATTATCAGCGGCATCTTGCGGCAAGGCGGGCGAGCTGCTGACACAAGTGCAGCGGCTAACAGAGCTAGTGCCGGACGTAGCGCAAGCCGCCGAGCTCGACAGTCGCGGCGCACGCGCTGCTGATGCTGCGCAGGCGCTGCTTACTGTCGCACAGGTAAGAAGAACATTATGACGTGTAGGTGATAGATCTATCAGCGGCATCTTGCGGCAAGGCGGGCGAGCTGCTGACACAAGTGCAGCGGCTAACAGAGCTAGTGCCGGACGTAGCGCAAGCCGCCGAGCTCGACAGTCGCGGCGCACGCGCTGCTGATGCTGCGCAGGCGCTGCTTACTGTCGCACAGGTAAGAAGAACATTATGACGTGTAGGTGATAGATCTATCAGCGGCATCTTGCGGCAAGGCGGGCGAGCTGCTGACACAAGTGCAGCGGCTAACAGAGCTAGTGCCGGACGTAGCGCAAGCCGCCGAGCTCGACAGTCGCGGCGCACGCGCTGCTGATGCTGCGCAGGCGCTGCTTACTGTCGCACAGGTAAGAAGAACATTATGACGTGTAGGTGATAGATCTATCAGCGGCATCTTGCGGCAAGGCGGGCGAGCTGCTGACACAAGTGCAGCGGCTAACAGAGCTAGTGCCGGACGTAGCGCAAGCCGCCGAGCTCGACAGTCGCGGCGCACGCGCTGCTGATGCTGCGCAGGCGCTGCTTACTGTCGCACAGGTAAGAAGAACATTATGACGTGTAGGTGATAGATCTATCAGCGGCATCTTGCGGCAAGGCGGGCGAGCTGCTGACACAAGTGCAGCGGCTAACAGAGCTAGTGCCGGACGTAGCGCAAGCCGCCGAGCTCGACAGTCGCGGCGCACGCGCTGCTGATGCTGCGCAGGCGCTGCTTACTGTCGCACAGGTAAGAAGAACATTATGACGTGTAGGTGATAGATCTATCAGCGGCATCTTGCGGCAAGGCGGGCGAGCTGCTGACACAAGTGCAGCGGCTAACAGAGCTAGTGCCGGACGTAGCGCAAGCCGCCGAGCTCGACAGTCGCGGCGCACGCGCTGCTGATGCTGCGCAGGCGCTGCTTACTGTCGCACAGGTAAGAAGAACATTATGACGTGTAGGTGATAGATCTATTAGCGGCATCTTGCGGCAAGGCGGGCGAGCTGCTGACACAAGTGCAGCGGCTAACAGAGCTAGTGCCGGACGTAGCGCAAGCCGCCGAGCTCGACAGTCGCGGCGCACGCGCTGCTGATGCTGCGCAGGCGCTGCTTACTGTCGCACAGGTAAGAAGAACATTATGACGTGTAGGTGATAGATCTATCAGCGGCATCTTGCGGCAAGGCGGGCGAGCTGCTGACACAAGTGCAGCGGCTAACAGAGCTAGTGCCGGACGTAGCGCAAGCCGCCGAGCTCGACAGTCGCGGCGCACGCGCTGCTGATGCTGCGCAGGCGCTGCTTACTGTCGCACAGGTAAGAAGAACATTATTTGTGTAGGTGATAGATCTATCAGCGGCATCTTGCGGCAAGGCGGGCGAGCTGCTGACACAAGTGCAGCGGCTAACAGAGCTAGTGCCGGACGTAGCGCAAGCCGCCGAGCTCGACAGTCGCGGCGCACGCGCTGCTGATGCTGCGCAGGCGCTGCTTACTGTCGCACAGGTAAGAAGAACATTATGACGTGTAGGTGATAGATCTATCAGCGGCATCTTGCGGCAAGGCGGGCGAGCTGCTGACACAAGTGCAGCGGCTAACAGAGCTAGTGCCGGACGTAGCGCAAGCCGCCGAGCTCGACAGTCGCGGCGCACGCGCTGCTGATGCTGCGCAGGCGCTGCTTACTGTCGCACAGGTAAGAAGAACATTATGACGTGTAGGTGATAGATCTATCAGCGGCATCTTGCGGCAAGGCGGGCGAGCTGCTGACACAAGTGCAGCGGCTAACAGAGCTAGTGCCGGACGTAGCGCAAGCCGCCGAGCTCGACAGTCGCGGCGCACGCGCTGCTGATGCTGCGCAGGCGCTGCTTACTGTCGCACAGGTAAGAAGAACATTATGACGTGTAGGTGATAGATCTATCAGCGGCATCTTGCGGCAAGGCGGGCGAGCTGCTGACACAAGTGCAGCGGCTAACAGAGCTAGTGCCGGACGTAGCGCAAGCCGCCGAGCTCGACAGTCGCGGCGCACGCGCTGCTGATGCTGCGCAGGCGCTGCTTGCTGTCGCACAGGTAAGAAGAACATTATGACGTGTAGGTGATAGATCTATCAGCGGCATCTTGCGGCAAGGCGGGCGAGCTGCTGACACAAGTGCAGCGGCTAACAGAGCTAGTGCCGGACGAAATTCGGTACATAACCTGGACCTAGATTTAGCAGAAGGACTACTATGTCTTTTTTTTGCACCATGCTAATTTCTTCTTCACTTCTCACACAGGCGACCACCCCAACCATAAGAGATCCTCACTGCCAAAAGGAGCTGATCTCAGCGGCTGAGAAGCTGCGTGACACAGCGTCAGATCTGACGCAATCGTGCCAGCCACACCTTAACAAGAAGGCGGAGATGAAGCAGCAAGTGTTGGGCTCACAGAAACAGCTTGATGACAGTCTTGACAAGCTTGTTCAGGCCTGCAAGACTACTCAACAGGGTAAGTTATTTTGACACAGGACGATAGATAATACGGTCACTGTACCACAAAAAAGAATTTATTTTACGTAATGGTTTTGTTTAATTTTGTTATACAGTCTAATTTAATTATACAGGGTATTTCAGTTATACAGGGTAATTTAATTATACAGGGTAATGCAGTTATATAGGGTAATTTTGTCACTACATAGTAATTTAATTATACAGGGTAATGCAGTTATACAGGGTCATTTTGTCATTACAGAGTAATTTTCCTAAACAAGGTAATTTTGTGTTACGTATAAACTGTTTTTTTTTTCTTCTTAGCCTGTCAAGTGTCCCATAGCTAGGTAAAGGCCCACCTTTTCTTCTACAAAACCTCTCTATCTTTTTTTTTTCAATGAAGGAACATGGATGGGTTTTAGTCAGTAAAAATCTGACACTTCCTCCTGCTCCGCCCAGAGCGGGAGGGACACGGAACAGTTTGTTCCATGTGGAAGGATCATTGGATGATTTCCCATCCGAAAAAAAAAACCTATCTTGGGCGATATTTGGCCATGTTCACCCGGCAAACAAGATAAGATCGCCACACCACCTTCGCCGCGGTCTACCTCGGCGGTTTTATTCCTCGTCAGCCGTCCAGTGCGTGACGATCTTTGCCCACCTCTCTGGTATTCGCGTTACGTGGCCAGCCCGCTCCCACTTTGGCTGTGGTTTTTCCAACTTTTCCAACATCTGCAAGCATATCTTCAAGTTCTGAAGATGATGTGGAGAAAATCAAAATATCATCAGTACAAAGATTTAAGAAACAAGTTTTAGAACTGAGGTCGCAGTCAAAACCCAACTACGACAAAACACTTACTAAAAAGGTTTAAACAAGATTTTGGAAATAAAGTTCATAATAATTATACGATATGATTGTCATAGAGAGTAATATTTAACAGGTAACTTGGTAGACGTACCATCAGCTCAACAACAAGAGAAGCAACGTCTCAAGTTCATCAGCAGTCTCTCCGGAGCTAAGAATAGACTTCAGCTAGCCGAACACCAGCTGGAAAAGGTAAGAGCAACAAATTTTCTGACTATTTTGTGGTCTTAGATCTATGTTCTTCTAATATTATAAAAAGTTAAAGTTTGTATGTAAGAGATAATCTCCGAAACGACTTATTCGTTTAAAAAATATTTCACTGATAGATAGAAACACTATTACTGAGTGTCATAGGATATGTTTCTTCGACGCGGACGAAGTCACGAGCAGATGTTAGTAGACCTTGTTCAGCTATAACGCTTAATTGCTTGTATTGAAATAACGTTGATTTTTGTTTGGCAGCCGATAAAATCCGAAAGGTTTAGCCGCGTGCCTGATCTTTTGAATGAAGCTGCGATTGAACACAAACTGTCAAATCGTCTGGCACAGCTTAACGCAGCAGTCGCTGCACTCGCCGCTGCCACTGCAGGTTTGAACCCAATTTATGATAAGCTAAGGATTTTGAATTTTAAAACAACATGTTTTCCATTACAGGCTGATTTGAAGCTACTTCACTTAGCTTAATTAAATCAAAGTTCGCTCTTTATATTGGAAAATATTTTGCTGAGGCTCTTTTCCAATAGAATAAAAAAATTACAATTCATCCAAATTTACCAGTAAAAGTGTGTGTCTGATCTAATTTGGTATAGACAACCACCACGCCTGTGAAGTTTCGCCAAATAATTTTGTTTGACCCTGTATTATGTAGAGTTCCTTTTAATATTGTCACAGATCGCGAGCGCCCCGACTACGCTGCCGCAAACCGTGCGGTCAAAACTATCACTGATCTGATGCCGACAGTTGTACAAGGTTAGTCACTTATTTATTTGTTTAAACTTGGTAAAAAATATATAAACTTTTCGTCGTTACTTGCAATATACTTATCCGTTATTTACAGAATCTCGTACGCTCTGCGGCACTAAAACAGGACAGGAGCAAGCCGCCATGTTACAAGACTTAAAAGCGCTGTGCGAAGCTAGTCGTGAAATATGCGACAGTGCCGGAGAACCACAGGTAAGCTATAATTTGTTATTTGTACTACTGCTTATATTACCACAGTAGAGTCTTATAAAGTTAACAGGATAATGTTTAGGATTCCGTTACTTAATGGCAAAAAACGGAACCGTCATAGATTTGTCCTGTCCGTCTGTCCATCGGTATGTCACAGCCATTTTACTACGAGACTGTTGGCACCACATGGTTGAAATTTGGAAATCACGTGTCTTCTATGAATTGCTGCACAAAAGTGAGGTCAAATTATCAATTTAAAAAAATGGGGCGACCCCAGAAACATGTTACTAAAGGTTGAAATTTTTTTCGAGTTTCCTGAAACACATTTTTTTCTTAACTCAATAGTTTAAAGGAAATTCTGAAAAATGATTGGGGCGTAAAAGACACTTTCTATGAAAATTGCTTTGATATTTTTAGCTTTTAAGAAATGGGACTTTTTCGCAAAACTGAAGTATTAAATTTGTTTTTCATTAACATACTATGAGAAGCAAATTTAGTTGTTGAGTGTAAATTGACCTGCATATTGACTCCACTCTTACTTTGCAAGAATAAGCTGTTAGTTATAATCATAACTTTACCTTTTGGCTGCAGGGTCTTAGCGATGCCGCTGCCAAGTTCTCCGCGGCTTCCGGAAAACTGGTATATGTTGTCAGTCCTGAAGCTCAAGATGCACACGAGAAACAGGTGGGAAACCCATTGTATTTAAATATTAACATATTATCTTTTTTTAGTAAAACACTAATATTGAAAATGGCTATTCTAGCACAATTTCATTATCAGATCTAGGGGCCTACCTACCATGACATTTTAATAATCCTTTTCCAAACAAAATACTGCCTGTATTTTGTTTGGAAAAGGAATGGCTAGACATCTTGTGTAGCTCTGTCTCTTTCCCACACTAAAATGACATTAAAAAAATACTTCCCTAAGACGTCTTGGTGGTTACCAAGACGTCTGGAATGGACTAACTGGACTCTTGTTTTAAGCAGTCAAAGTACTACCCAAATGGCTTTTCACAGGTGATAGCATTATCAGCGGACGCTTGCGGCAAGGCGTCACAGCTGCTGACACAAGTGCAGCAGCTCACGGAGCTGCTCCCGGACGCCGCAGTAGCCGCCCAGCTCGACAGCCGCGGTGCACGAGCTGCTGATGCTGCGCAAGCGATGCTAACTGTCGCACAGGTAACCCGAAATTTAGAAAAACTAATTTCTTTTAGGTTATTTGTACATCATCGTTATAAGCGCATAACTAGACTTCGCCCTTCTAATCGCACGGCATTTTAACTCTATCCTTTGATCGCTCACCCAATTACTACCAGCCCCCCCTAACCTCACCGCTTCACCTAGCCTGTGATCGTCCTACCTTATATTTGCCGATGCGAAGTGTCATCTTTAAAGAATATACCCCAGAGGCAATCGGTTCTATGGCTAATATGACCGGCACATTTTCATTTCACCTTGCTTATTTTGTAGGCTATATGGATGACTATAATATGAAGACAAAAATCTTTAATGTCTCAATTTACATATTGCAATCTTATTCCATACCCACTTCCCACACAGGCAACAGCCTCAACCATTGGAGATCCTCACTGCCAGAAAGAGCTCATCTCGTCAGCAGAGAAGCTGCGCAGCACAGCATCAGATCTAACGTCATCGTGTGCGCCGCACCTGACGGACAAGCCGGAGATGAAGCAGCAAGTTTCGAGCTCACAGAAACAGCTTGATGACAGTCTCGACAAGCTTGTACAAGCCTGCAAGACAGCTCAACATGGTGATTTATTTTTACACGACACAATACTATCAGCTTGTATAACAAACATTAATATTTGTTACAACAACAACAACAGCCCATAACGTCCACTGATGGACATAAGCCTCTCCCATGATGGGAAGAATTTGCCGTAATCTCCACGCTTGTGCGGCGGATTGGAGATCGCAGTGATGAAAGACTAACAGAAAACGCTGCTGCCCATTCTCAGGTCTACGGAGGCGCAAGGTGTTCTGCCTCAGACATTAGTCGCCTTATACGACACCCGTGAGTGTAATGGGTTGGTTCTATTCTACTCTGCCGGATACCACACGGCCGAAATTTGTTACACGTTATTTTATTATACAGGGTCATTTTGTTATACAGGGTAATTTTATTATACAGGGTAATTTTGTTATACTGGGTAATTATCTGATAAACATGGTAATTTAGCTATGCAGGGTAATTTTACTATACTGGTCGTTTTTTATACAAACTGGTTATACCATAATGATTGTAATATAAAAAAAATATTTTAAAGGATAATAAATTTAAATAAATCAATTATACAGTATGGTTGAGCTATAAAGTTTGACTTTATTGCACAGGCCCGTTTTATTATTCAGCGTGACGTGACAACATTACTATAACCGATTTCCTTAGAAACAGCGTTGCCACAACCTGTATTACGCATTATTTTTTTTATAAAATTTATTAATTTTGTACGTAAACCATCAGCCCATCAAAAGAAGCACCGTCTCAAGTTCATCAACAGCTTACCCGGAGTTAAGAACCATTTCGATGCCGCTGAGGAACAATTGAATGAGGTTAGTACAAACTGACAAACGTTAACCCCTTAAATAATGTTAATTTAAAGCTCAATTTTTCTTGTTTTTTTTTACTTCGCATGTAACTTAACTTTATTTTTGCAAAATAAAAATCAACAGTGTTTTATTTAACTAGGCTAATTATTATAATTAACTAACACCAAATAACTTTTGTCTACAGCCGTTACAGACTCAGACGACAGAAGCAGACCCAGCAACATTACAGCACAGACTGTCAGACCGGCTCGCGCAGCTCAACGCGGCAGTCGCTGCACTCGCCGCTGCCACCGCAGGTTTGTGTTACTTGAGATTGTATTTTTTGGTTTTACCATATTTAAATGATAAAACATGTACTAGCTAAATTAGGTCAGATAGGCAGTCGCTCCATGTAAAATACTGGTATTCAGCTGCATCCGGTAAAACTGGAAGCCAACCCCAACACAGTTGGGAAAAGGCTAGGCAGATGATGATGATGTACTAGCTAAACTACCACAAATGTTAACTATCAGCGACACTCTTTCAGCGCCATATGGGCGCCTTATGCAGGAATTTTAGCATAATTTACTACGTATTCTCGAGAAGATTTACTATTATCCCCTACACAATAGCCCTAAGCCCAACACAAACATTTCATATGCACTTTACACTCCATCGAGACATACACACACAAACACAAATACACACACATCATTTCACCTTTTTTTATTTAATGTGTATTGTCCTGTGCGGGCTAATAAATGCTTTTTCTTTCTTTCTTTCCACACAGACACACACTTTGAGACAGTTAATGTTTCCAATGATTGTGATTTGATACTAATAAATCTATTCAAGAAATTGCTTCATGTAAATTATTTTTTTCGCTCACATACATAATAACTTTTTTAATTTAGAAACACTGTCTCCCCCAAGTCACAAGTGAAAACCTAGTTTGGGAACCTATCTGTGGGACATAATGTTTGTATGTTGTATCTTAAGATGACTGTAACAATGTTGTTACTGTATTGAAATAGAGATGTTCTGTATTTTTTTATTTTCGTTTGTTTTCGTTTTTTTTTTTATTCTCGTTTGTTCCATCAGATCGCGAACAGCCTGACTACGACACGGCATACCAAGCTGTGGAATCTATCCCTAAAGTACTGCGAGAAGTTATACACGGTAAGTGATGGTATTGTTGTAATAAAGAATAACCAATATCAGCAATTACATGAAAATAAATGACAAATGGAACAAATGTACTTGATCCTATTAAAAATAAAGGGATATAAGCAGACTTGTTCAATTAAAATGTAATAAGGGAATTTACAGATGAGATAAAAATACAGCGAATTATAAAAAGATCTACCTAGCACGCACTCTAGGAAAGTATGGAGGTGGTAGTTTTATAGTTCACGCACTTTATTGGTGACAAATCAGTTCAGCACTGTAAGAGGGACAGGAACTGGCGTTAGGGTAGCACTGCAGGTCAGTTAGCAGGACAACTTCAAGGATCAAGCTTCAGGGAATCTCTGCTGGAAGGGCGTCGTGCAGTTCTCAGAGTCACGCACTAGGTCAGCTCTGTAGGAGGGCACCAGTGTAGTTCTTAGGGCCAGACGTCAGGGTAGCTCTGCGAGACAATCGGTAGGACAGGCACGAAGACAGCTTCCGAAAATCGGGAGTAGAGGTCCCAGGTCACGAAGACAGGGGAAATATAGTATTTATGCTATACTTACACTTTATATTCATCATTCATAATACTATTTATCATCCATTTTTATTTGTTTCTATGTTTACACTCAACAAATCGATCTAAATACGATTTTTAAACATAAAAATAGCTGAAATAAAATATTATTACTCATAATTTTCATGTGACACTTACGTCAAATTGTCAAACTGTCAGTTACTTTTAAATTTCAGCAATTTTTATGTTAAAGAATCGTATTTAGATCGATTTGTTGAGTGTAAATAAATAAAAAAGGATGATATATAGTATTTTGAACATAAAGTGCAAGTAAAGCATAAATACTATAGAAATTAGGACCTTTTGAGAGCTCGTAAGTTAAATGAATCTGCTAGGAAGACAAATGGACTCTAACCTATTTATTTAGTCTTGACGGCAACTATTAGGGTTATTCCAATAGACCTCCTCTTAAAGACCGTCCTCGGAAACATGTCCGAGAATCCTTCTTAGGAAGTGTTTTTCTCAATTTAAAAATTGCTTATATTTTTAAGAATTTCTATTAATTTTGGAAAATAACTTCGGATTCATGTTTTGATGCTGTTAAAACCTGTATTTCTCCAGAATCTCGTGCGCTCTCGGCCACTAAGGACGGTCCCGGCGTGGCCGCCATGACAGAAGACTTGAGAGCGCTGTGTGAAGCTACTCGGGAGATGTGTGAGAACGCTGGACAACCGCAGGTGAGTGGATGTCGAAGAGTAGTAATTAACAAGCATTACTGGAGAGTAATGCTTGCACAAGAGGAGTCTTGTGCTTCGCTACCGTAAATAGACACTTAAACTTTCTGACATGGAGGTGACAGTATCGAATGTAGCCAACTATTTTCCTCATTAACCTAACTTTTAATAAGTTAAGGTTCTTTTACATTTATTTTACTTTCGATGTATAAAGTTATATACCCTAAGTCAGACATAGGATACTCCCTGTGTGTCAAGTTATATTAAATCCGTTTAACAGTAAATACGTAAACGCGTGACAAAGTGACAAACAAACTGATTTTCACACTTTGAATATTTGTTAAGATAACTAAAAAGCATATCCCTGGTCATAGCTTTTGTTGGGGTAAGAGTAAAAACAAGTAGGTATGTTACAGCGTCTGGGAGATGCTGCAGCTAAGTACTCCGCTGCATCTGCCAAGATGATGGTCGCAGCAGGACCGGAGACTCATAGTGCACATGGGAAGCAGGTAAGAATTCGGGTTTTAATATGTGTTAAATTTTTGTTTAAGGACACTTTTACATTATTCTCTAAATAACAGTGTTATTCAGGTACCATTTAAATGTACAAGCAATCACATATGTGGAGATTTCATGGTCTTAATTTAAAGATAATATATTCATCTCCAGATTGGCATTTGAAAAATTGTATGTCGTCATATAAAATTTTCGCACAAATACGTTTTTCCCATCACAATAGTCGCAGAAAATTGTAAAAAGTAGGGTCAGAATAGGTACAATTTTAGTTAAATTTACAGCATATTTTATCTTAAAAGTTATAGTAAATTGCGGTATTTATAGTCCTTTATAGGTCCAGCTAATTTTTTTGTATCAAAATCAACATATTTTCCATTTATTTGCGAAAATAAGAACATTTGCCAATTTCTTTATACATTTTGCACTCGTGGTTCATCAGTCCGCGGTCAGAAGCGCTCGTGGAGGGACGTGTGAATCGCTGTCTTGCAATAATTTAATACGATAAAATTACTAGAAAATATTGTATTGTGCATGCGTGTGAGTATCGTCGTCGTCGTCGTATAACGTAATCGGAAGGAGTTGATACTTTTGCGAATTGAAATAAAAAAGAATGCGCGAGGTTCATACTTTTATTAGAATGTGATTTAGAAATTATGTTGGATAAGATCGGGATTTGGATGGGTATGGTTAAGCAGTTGTTGACAAGGCAAAATGAATGAGTGGGGTTAAGCTCTCTAAGTAAGGTTATGATTTGGATGGATAAGGTCAAGCTGACGGCGGTGAGGTTTGGAAGTGGATGGGTGCCGGAGAGTTATGATTTTAACCGGTTTGTATGTATGTATGACGAATATGGGTACAAAACCGAAATCCAAGATGGCGCTGATGAAAATTTGACAACTTTTTGTCATGGGTATCATTTTTGTGGTTTTTGGGGTCACAGGTATCGGATGTATGATCATAACCAAAATCCAAGATGGCGCCGACGAAAATTCGGTTACTTTACGTTATGGATGTCTATTTCGGCAACACCCAAAAAATCCGAAATTTTTTATTCAGATTTTCGATACTTACTACGATTATCAAAAGTCCGAATTTCATAATACCGATGAATTATAATGTCTATTATTTAAAATCCCGGAATTCAAATTTCTGAAAGTCGTAAATATGAATTTTTTGCTGTCCGATTTTCATATGTCCGAAAAATCAATTGTTGGATGTATCGTTAGTCCGAAAAACATTCCGATTTTCAATACTTCAAATAAACTGCTAAAATTGTCGTAAAAGTCTTGCTAGCTGGCATGAAGAGCGTAGGCTGAAGGCCGACGGAGCTACGACGACATTTGTGACAGAAAGTGGGCGTGTGTAATGTAAAATGCGAGCATAGCGAACGCGCGTCATGGAGTCGTAGCAGATTCTAAATTTGTTTATATCTTGAAAACGGTGCGTCCTATCGCAAAAATAATGAAAAATCCCCACCCCCTCTTTTAGATAGCTCCTGCCGCGTAATTTTCAACATGTAGGATAAAAAAAAATAAAAAAAGCTGAAATAAAATGGATTCGTATTTTTAATGTTTCTGTTATTATTATGACATTGAAATTCGGTATTTTAAGAATAGTAATTATGAACGTTCGGAATATTAAAATTTAGGAATTATGAAAATAGGATTAATGATAAATCGGAACAATATTCCCAACAAGAGTCTCTCGCGACCAGTGACAATTAGAAGAATAAGCTAGAAGTAACTTATGCTGCGTATAATCTCATTTCTTCATAATACGTAAAACTTTATATGTTGCACACAGGTTTCATTGACAACCCTAATCTACGGCTTTAAAATTCTAAATTTCCGAATTCCTGGATTTGTTGCATACGGTTTTTGTGTAGCGATAGTCACTGCAGTAATCAACAATTGGACTTTTAAACAAAACACGACCATTAAGAGCCAGACAAAAAAATCATGACTAAGTCATAGAAAAAAAAATACCACATGGGTGAGCAAGATAAGTTAAAAAAAAAAATCCTACTGAATTCCTGTCATAACTTAAAACATTTAATGTAAAAACCAAATCCAAAAACAAAATATTGTGTTTATTTATATGGTTTTTAAGGATGTTACTCGATTTTCCTTATTTTCTCTTAATGAAGAAGTTAGAACTGGCGGAGTTATAATAATTGTTTTAGTTGGTTAACAATTTCCAAAAAAAAACGTATAACTGGCATGATGACGGTACTAAGTAACATAACTACCAAGTGCATTTTCAAAGGTCCAAGTAATGTTCAGGAATCATTAGGGAATATGCATGAAATATAATACTCTTTCTATTTATTAAAAATGCCTTGTACGTATGCACCAGCATAAGAACATTGTGGATCACTTGTTTAAGTTTCTAAAACATAACTTATTTCACAATTTATTGTTTTATGTAGCACGTTCTTAGTGAAACGGAACGCACTCTCAAAACACATCGTCCCTCGATAACCCCCCTCAATTATTTATTTTTTAATAAATTCAATGTACAGACACAGTTTTTTTACTGTTTTATTATATGTATAGATTGTTATTGCAATTTATGCTTGAATAAAGCACATACAAATTAGTAAAATTATTTTATTCATGTAAATGACGTCACATCATGACCACGACAGTCACGGACGTTTGAACTGTAGAAAATTGCAGAAGTTTAATATTATTTTCGAGCGGCAAGCAGTCGTTGAACTTAACTTTTAATACTTTTCTTGAGTTAATATTAGTGTATTTTATTGATTTAAGTGAAGAAAAAAAAACATGCGTATTCCCTATTACAATAAAAGTAAAAAATAATATCAAGGACAAAGATTATATAAGTGAAGTATAAAATCGAACGCTCAGAGTGGTTCAATGTGTGCATACGCGTGATGTTGCTGTGTGCGATTTTACATACCTAAATTTGAGTTCATCGAAAACGTAACAGCGTCCTTAACAACCTCGAGCTGCTAGCCCGTAAACTCTCAATCCTGAGCAGAGGCCTCCCTCTATTCCTCCCACTGGTTGTGAAAAATAAATATCCAACCACAATACATTAACAAAGAACTATGTTTAGGTGATAGATCTAGCAGCGGCATCTTGCGGCAAGGCGGGCGAGATGTTGACACAAGTGCAGCGCCTGAAGGAGCTAGTGCCGGACGTAGCGCAAGCCGCCGAGCTTGACAGTCGCGGCGCGCGCGCTGCCGATGCTGCGCAGGCGCTGCTTAATGTCGCAAAGGTCAGTCAAATCGGCCCTTAATAGTAGATTGTATCATAAGGGAGCAAAATAATATTTTTACGGCGAGGGCGCTTTTTTGAATCCAGAGCGAAGTGAGGGATTCTAGAGTAGAATCCCGAGCGTAGCGAGGGATTCATTAATAGAATCCTGAACGTAGCGAGGGATTCAAAGTACGTCGCCCGAGCCAAAAATATATTTTGCGCCCGAGTGATACACTCTACTTTTCATCACCCACTATGAGAAAATAAAAGGCGCCTAATAATTTTAACCGACTTCAAAAAAGAGGAGGTAATTCGACTGTTTTTTTTATGTATTTACACCGATTACGCTGATATTTATGAGCCGATTGACGTGATTATTTTGATGCGGAATAGTTGCCATTTGGTCCTATAAAAATGTAACATAGTTTGGCCCAGTAGTTTTCATTTTATGAACATTTTTACTTCAGTCGTGTGGTCTAATTTCAACATCTAAAATAAATGCACATCTAATATTTGGATAAGATATTACAACTAAAAATGGAAAAATAAAAAAAACTTTTTTGCAAAAAATAAAACCGACTTCACAAAACACAAAAACGTTAAAAATAACTTTAGCTTCAGAAGTCGGTGACAAAAAAAAACTAAATGAATCAAACAAAGGTCACTGTACGGTGCAGATTGGTTCCTGAACTGTACACTATGATAGTTTGTGTTTTAAGTAGCGAGTGTGTCCAACATTCAAAACACTTCACACAGTAACCCAAAAGTTTATTTAGTACTAGTGTTGTAAGGTTGGTGATTCTTACATGTACGTCTGTTTCGCGTGTTGGTAAGTTGCACACTAAATAAGTAGTTGTATTTGTTGTGACAAGTAAACCTATTGATTCGCCTTGTCAGCGAGAAGTAAGGTTAATGTACGTAGACCGTACAGTCACCGACTTCTGAAGATCTAAAGTTATTTTTCACTTTATTGTGTTTTTTATTCACTGTTACTTGAAGAACTCATTTTTCAAAACAAAACCATGAATTTCTAACAATTCATGAAAATTGACGAAAACGCGGTCTGTAGTTTGCGCGTTTTTAATTTGATTTCTTTTTTTTATTCAGTTAGCGCGGCGGCCGGCGGCGCGACTGGGCCGTCGTACCAGCCAGTCTTTATTCAAACAATATTTGCGTTCGATTTCTTTCGGCGCTGAACACTAAGATGTTCGAAATTCAAAAAGTGCGCCGCAAAGATAATTGCGGCGCACTTTTTGAATTTGGAACATCTATAAAGAGGATTAAAAACTTATTACTGCCCGCTAAAAGTTTCTTATAGAAAACACCACCTTTGGGTGCACTTAAAGGCGAACCAAGTCGTCCATTTCGAATAGATGGGATGAAAAAAAAATATCATGCTACTAAAGTGACTGATCATACTTTATCGATTATTGTTAGGTTTTACATAAATAACTCCTTTTGATAGGATCTTTAATGTGATTATAGCAACTGGTGTCTATCAAATCTATTTCTTATATTTGATGTTTATTAAAATACTGTGCTCACGAAAGATTTTGCACCGTATGTTCTCAAAGAAAAAAAAAACGAATCGATTTGACGATCGACAGTCTTCCAAAGAATGAATCACAATTCAGTTCGCTGTAAAAAAACATATTAGAGCTAGTTTTGAAAATGCAAGCTACCAACAGATGCTATAAAGTTGACACTTCCACTGACGAGGGATTAGTTTTGGAAAAATGTTTATCGGATTTTTGCAAATTATTTAAGAGTTTTTGTCTAAAATAGATCACAGCCCCGAGCATATCAGAGCCAGACTGTGATGAGCAAGTGATCTCAGCGGCTGAGAAGCTGCGCAGCACAGCGTCAGATCTGACGTCATCGTGTGCACCGCATGTGACGAACAAGCCGGAGATAAAGCAGCAAGTGTTGAGCTCACAGAAACAGCTTGGTGACAGTCTCGAGAAGCTTGTACACACCTGCAAGACAGCTCAAGAGGGTAAGCTATTTTCACACAGGATGGTAGATAAAGTATATTTTGTTATACTGGGTAATTTTATTATACAGAGTTATTTTATTATACAGGGTGATTTCGTTAAATTGGGTAATTTTATTATACAAAGTTATTTTATTATACAGGGTAATTTTATAGTACAGGATGATTTCATTATACAGGGTAATTTTATTATACAGAGTTATTTTACTATACATGATAATTTTATTATACAGGGTAATTCTATTATACAGGGTCATTTTGTAATTTATACAGGGTAATTCTATTATACTGAATAATTTTAAAATGTAATATTTGACTATACTGTATATATTATTCAGTGATAAATGAAAATAATTAATTTTGAACGTACACCATCAGCCCAGCAAGAGAAGCACCGTCTCAAGTTCATCAGCAGTGTATCTGGAGTTAAGAACCATTTCGATGCCGCTGAGAAACAATTGAAAGAGGTTGGTACAAACTTACACACGTAAAAATGCTAAGCTTAACTTTTCCTGGGTGTTTTTACTTCGTAAATAATAATAATATAAGTTAATTTATTTTCTCTCACAATAGTTTTGAAGGAAATTTCAGTTTAGAACAAAATAAATTCACATTGTGAGAGCTGGTCCCTGAAGTAGGTCTTAAAAAACCTTTATTACAGGTCACCAGGCCCCACTTAGTGGCATCATAAATAAACCGGCAAGTAGCATGTTTTCCTACTAAACAATTTCCTACTAAGAAATTGGTAACTATCGCTTTTTCACAGATAACTGGACCAGAAATTATTAATGAAGACCACTTTCATGAGTGTAGTGACTTAAAATTCATTCGGAAATGTTAGAGAACCGTCTATGTTAATGAAAGCATTTTTTTTTTCCAAATACTGCAATAAAACTCAATATGCAAAATATTGTCTTAATCCTCATTTTATTAGCTATCTAACGAGGTATAATATTTAGAAAAATATTTAAGGATACTTGTTAAATATTGGTTACTGCTGAAAAAGTAAATCATGTCAAAAGGGCCTCTATCGCCAAGAAGTGGGAGTGGTATCGGTATCGGTATTGGTATTAAATTGAGCGCAGAGACCCAACCTTGCAACTTATCTCAGATAAAAATCGTGAGAAATGGTTACGTTATAATTACGATAATTTTTGTAAATTTACCAGCGGCCCCATTCCACCTTTGTCAGCACTAATCAACCTGTATCGAGTACCTCCAATTTTTTTTTTAGTTCTTGTTGTCTATGGATAGCAGATATAATAAGGATATTTTCAAGATAATATTTACGTTGACCGTCATAGAAATATTTTGAGAAAAATGGCCTTTCTTACTTTTATAGAGACATTTTCCTGGTAACCGTGAATACATCCTTATTCACTTCACTCGTAAACATGGTTTTCTTAAATATTTTTACATCGAATTATCTGTGAAAAAGTATCAGTTACCAATTGCAAAAGAAATCTTGGTCTTAAAATCCAAAATTTTAAAAAGAATTGCAGAAAATAGGACATTTTCAAAAAATTCTTAAAATATTGTTTACATCGACTACAATGAACAAATTAACAGACTAAATTAGCATTTAATGGATGCGCACAGGTCACACTATTGCGCTACAATATGAATTCGTTGAATTTGAAGTTGGTCATAAACGAAAAAAAATAATATTCTAAAGAAAAAAAAAAAAAAAAAATGTCGCGAGCGACAAATTTTTTTTCTAACTGTCTTCTCCACTTCTCTAGGAACTCAATAAAAAAAGTCCCATGAAAATCCGACCACTATAAACTTCGTTCCACCTATTGAGTATTTTTTGTCTAATTGCACTCGACTATAGGAATTGGTCCAGTGTCTCCTTTGAAGGGAGGGACAAACGCAAGGCGGATGGGTTGACTAACACGTGTGAGCCGTGATTGACAATGAACGTGGAGATAGCGCATTCGATCGATTTGCAAATGCCACGTATTTGGTTTTTGTGACATTGAGAGTCGACACATTATTCCGTAACCATGAAACAACCTTGTTAAGCCCCTCCTGAGCCACACCAAAGACCCCATCCCAGCTATCACCACTAAAGAGAGCAGTGTCATCGGCGAATGTGTCAATTTGACCATTACCAAGGTGAAGCTGGCACAGGTCGTTGATGTAGATCAAGAAGAGGGTTTGTCCGAGTATACTGCCCTGAGGCACTCCAAAGGTCACTACCTGATAGTTAGTCACCATACCATCAAATTTAACTTGCTGTTTCCGGTTAGATAGGTAGTCCTGGAATAATTTAAGGGGAAGACCCCGTACTCCCATATTTTCCATTTTGAGCAATAAGTGTGGGACAGAAACTGTGTCGAAGGCTTTTGTCAAGTCCAGAAACACTGCCAGGCAATTTGGTAAAGTAAATCAATAGCCTTTTAATTAATTGGGGTAATTATTATGATTAATTAACACGAAAGAACTTTTGTCTACAGCCGTTACAGACTCAGACGACACAAGCAGACCCAGCAACATTACAGCACAGACTGTCAGACCGTCTCGCGCAGCTCAACGCGGCAGTCGCTGCACTCGCTGCTGCCACCGCAGGTATTTGCAACAATTCCACAAATGTTTACTATCTGCAGTACTCTTTCAGATCCTTTTGTACGCCATAAGCAGAAGTCTTAACATAATTGACTACATATTATCGTTTGTTCCATCAGATCGTGAAAAGCCTAACTACGCGGCGGCACACCGCGCTGTGGAAACTATCCCTAAAGTACTGCGAGATGTTATACACGGTAAGTGTTAATAAAAAAAATCCAATATCAACATGAAAATAAATGAGAAATACGAACTTTTTTAAGAGTTCGAACGTTAAATGAATCCCCTAGGAAGACAGATGGACTCCAACCTATTTATTTAGTCCATAAAAATAGTCCTTGGAAGCGCATTTTCGAGAATCCTCCTTAGAGAGTGTTTTTATACTTGGAATTAGTCGTAATCTGTTACTATTTGCAATTAAAAACGTGCTCCAATCTCAAGTATTTATAATAATTTTGCCCAGCGTCTCAAGTATTTATAATAATTTTGGCAAACACACCCCGACCGAAGTTGTTTAACTTCGGTCGGGGTGTGTTCGTTTATTATGATGCTGTTAAAACCTTGTTTTAGAATCTCGTGCGCTCTCAGCCACTAAGGACGGTCCCGGCGCGGCCGCCATGACAGAAGACTTGAGAACCCTCTGTGCAGCTAGTCGGGAGATGTGTGAGAACGCTGGAAAACCGCAGGTGAGTGAAAGTCGAAGAGATAGTCGGTAACACGCATTATTTCGCCTCTTGAGCTTCGCCGCAGTAAATAGACACACGAATAAAGATGTTACTAATGACAAGTTTCTTACAGGGTTTGGGAGATGCCGCAGCTAAGTTCTCCGCAGCATCCCGCAAAATGATGGTCGTAGCTGGACCTAAGACTCATAGTGCGCAAGAGAAACAGGTTTGGATTCATGTTAAAATTAAGTCCATTTAAAGTCTAGAGATTACTAGCCAGAATTGCCTCAATCCTGGGCAATAAACCTATTATTCCTTCCACCGGTCACAATTTTGTGCAACATCTTTTCAATTCTAAAGGCAGACCAGATCCAGGTCCACCTCCTTCTGGCGCGGCCCCCAGTCGCTGTTTTAAGGCAGTGGCCTGTGGTTTATGGGCCCACAGCTCGTTCGGCATGCGGCAGACATGTCCCCAGCATTAGATTAATTACACTTAAATAAATATCTGAGTTGTCTTTTAACATGATATCTTGGCCATTTCCAGTGTCTTCTTGTAATTATTTACTTTCAGCGTTTAGTTTTCTTAGATCCTAATATGTGCTTCAGATCAAAAGCTAATCCAGCTGAATCTGTAAAAAACTTTTTTGCAAAAAATAAAATCGACTTAAAAAATAAAGAAAAACACAAAAAAGTGAAAAAAAAAAAATATTTTTTATTTATTCCCAAACAAGTCGCCATGAATTTATTTTACATTATTAACAATACATGTCATGGTAATAGGATTATCTCCAATAAATGGAACTTAACATACCTAACTGTCGAAATCTGTGTGTATTGTACACATCTGCGTACCTCAGAGCATACAGGCGTGATGTTATGTCATGATGTTGTATAAACAATAAAAAACCAAGCGATTGAAGTAATCACGACAGATTTGCCGTCTATTTTTGAAGAGTTCCGTTGTATATCTCCGAAGATCAGCATTAGATCTTCACCAAATTTAAATAGGACCACCTCATAATACTCTTTGAAATAAAAAAAATAATTTTGAGAATCGGTCCACAAATGGGGGAGAAATCAGGTAACATACATAAAAAAAAATACATACACACGAACATATAACCTCCTCCTTTTTTGAAGTCGGTTAAAAAACCAAGTCTAGTAAATGTATGACACTGATAAAGAACATTATTTGTGTAGGTGATAGATCTATCAGCGGCATCTTGCGGCAAGGCGGGCGAGCTGCTGACACAAGTGCAGCGGCTAACAGAGCTAGTGCCGGACGTAGCGCAAGCCGCCGAGCTCGACAGTCGCGGCGCACGCGCTGCTGATGCTGCGCAGGCGCTGCTTACTGTCGCACAGGTAAGAAGAACATTATGACGTGTAGGTGATAGATCTATCAGCGGCATCTTGCGGCAAGGCGGGCGAGCTGCTGACACAAGTGCAGCGGCTAACAGAGCTAGTGCCGGACGTAGCGCAAGCCGCCGAGCTCGACAGTCGCGGCGCACGCGCTGCTGATGCTGCGCAGGCGCTGCTTACTGTCGCACAGGTAAGAAGAACATTATGACGTGTAGGTGATAGATCTATCAGCGGCATCTTGCGGCAAGGCGGGCGAGCTGCTGACACAAGTGCAGCGGCTAACAGAGCTAGTGCCGGACGTAGCGCAAGCCGCCGAGCTCGACAGTCGCGGCGCACGCGCTGCTGATGCTGCGCAGGCGCTGCTTACTGTCGCACAGGTAAGAAGAACATTATGACGTGTAGGTGATAGATCTATTAGCGGCATCTTGCGGCAAGGCGGGCGAGCTGCTGACACAAGTGCAGCGGCTAACAGAGCTAGTGCCGGACGTAGCGCAAGCCGCCGAGCTCGACAGTCGCGGCGCACGCGCTGCTGATGCTGCGCAGGCGCTGCTTACTGTCGCACAGGTAAGAAGAACATTATGACGTGTAGGTGATAGATCTATCAGCGGCATCTTGCGGCAAGGCGGGCGAGCTGCTGACACAAGTGCAGCGGCTAACAGAGCTAGTGCCGGACGTAGCGCAAGCCGCCGAGCTCGACAGTCGCGGCGCACGCGCTGCTGATGCTGCGCAGGCGCTGCTTACTGTCGCACAGGTAAGAAGAACATTATGACGTGTAGGTGATAGATCTATCAGCGGCATCTTGCGGCAAGGCGGGCGAGCTGCTGACACAAGTGCAGCGGCTAACAGAGCTAGTGCCGGACGTAGCGCAAGCCGCCGAGCTCGACAGTCGCGGCGCACGCGCTGCTGATGCTGCGCAGGCGCTGCTTACTGTCGCACAGGTAAGAAGAACATTATGACGTGTAGGTGATAGATCTATCAGCGGCATCTTGCGGCAAGGCGGGCGAGCTGCTGACACAAGTGCAGCGGCTAACAGAGCTAGTGCCGGACGTAGCGCAAGCCGCCGAGCTCGACAGTCGCGGCGCACGCGCTGCTGATGCTGCGCAGGCGCTGCTTACTGTCGCACAGGTAAGAAGAACATTATGACGTGTAGGTGATAGATCTATCAGCGGCATCTTGCGGCAAGGCGGGCGAGCTGCTGACACAAGTGCAGCGGCTAACAGAGCTAGTGCCGGACGTAGCGCAAGCCGCCGAGCTCGACAGTCGCGGCGCACGCGCTGCTGATGCTGCGCAGGCGCTGCTTACTGTCGCACAGGTTAGTTAAAGAGGTCCCTTTAAAATATAAAAACAAACTCTGTCTGGTGAAAAAAGATTTGACAGTTCCACAATTATTTTTTCTACTGACGAAGGAATATATTAAGTCCCTTGGTGGTGGTGTTTGGTTTATATTTATGTCCTTGATTCGGTATAGCCTTGTGTAGGGAGGATAATTGAAAGTCACTGTGTAGAAGTTTTATGGATGTCCCAGAACAATTATTTTATAAAACGGCTGTAAATAAATCCAAAGCAACGTGGAAAGTAATTAATGACACTAAATGCAACTATCCTAAGCACGGCATTGAGAAACTAATAATCAAACCAAAATTTGCATGCCGAATTTACATAGTTGGCGGAATATGAGGAACTATTGTTTATCTATACTTCTATACTAATATTATAAAGCTGAAGAGTTTGTTTGTTTGTTTGTTTGTTTGTTTGAACGCGCTAATCTCAGGAACTACTGGTTGGAATTGAAAAATTATTTTTGTGTTGGATAGCCCATTTATTGAGGAAGGTTATAGGCTATATAACATCACGCTACGACCAAAAGGAGCGGAGCATAAATGAAAGATGTTGCAAAAACGGGGAAAATGTATTCCTTTTGTTAGCTTTTTCTCTCTTATGTGACGCAGACGAAGTTGCGTGGGTCTGCTAGTTTGTTATAAAATCTCTAAAATACAATTTTTTAGGCAAATAAATAAATCTATCTATCTATCAACGACGACGAGGTACTTACTGATCCTAAGACTATGGTAAACGCCTTTAATGACTATTTTGCTGACATTGTTAAAAATAGTAATAATAATTCTTCTTCTGACTCAACACGATCATATTCTTCTAATTTGACATTTAACACTAAATTAAATTAAATAATTGAATTGAATTTAATTAATTAATTCATGCCCTCAACGATTCCTCAAGACATTCTTATGATTATAACTTCTCTGAGGAATACAAATAGCGCAGGTTATGACGGTATTACCACAAAGATCGTTAAGGACGTAGCAACTTTAATTGCTGCTCCCTTAAGTTATATTATTAACTTGTGCATAGAACACGGTATTTTTCCAGAGAAATTATAATTGTCAGTAGTAAAACCAGTACATAAAAAAGATGTCAATTTTTTCATCAGTAACTACAGGCCTATTAGTTTAATAACCATTTTCTCTAAAATATTCAATAAAAAACAACATTTATAGCTGCCTCTACCCATTTTTCAAAAGTAACAACATATTTACCCCATGCCAATATAGTTTTTGGAAAAATAAATCGGTTAATACAGCAATATAACTTTACACAAAGTCCATCTAAATATGGACACTGCGGTCGCCAGCCATAGCTCTGTACATGGATATGTCAAAAGCATTCGACCGAGTCAGCCATAAAATACTCTTGAATAAATTATATGCATTTGGCGAAAGGGGTAACGTACACAAATTAATTGAATCATATCTCAATGACAGAAAACAGATGGTAGAATTAAAAAGAGCTCTTTAACTACCAGAACTGAAGAAACCATTGTCTCTGAGGTAAGAAATATCATTTCCGGTTTTCCTCAGGGCAGCATCCTAGGCCCACCACTTTTTCTAATTTATATAAATGACATTTCGACAGTTACAATGCACCATATGACCTTATTTGCTGACGATAGTACCATATTGTTTACCGGTAATGACAGAACTGACCTAAAACTTGACATAAATAGCACCCTATCTACAATAAATTATAAAATGGCTTGATGAAAATGTCTTAAAAATAAACTTAGAAAAAATAAAAAATTATGAATTTTAAACAGCGAGTACAACATAATGCCAATTTAAATATATCACATTCTCAAACCAGCATAGAAGAAATCGATGTAACCAAATTTCTAGGTCTCCATATTGATAGCAAAGTAAATTGGAGGTCACATATTGAGCAAGTCTGCAAAAGACTTAGTCAGAGCTCTTATGCTCTTTACAGACTAAGGAACACCGTCAGTCAGTCTGCACTACTAACTGCCTATCATGGATATGTTGCTTCAATCATACGATATGGCATCATATTCTGGGGCAACTCTGTAGAAAAAGAGCGCGCTTTTAGAGCTCAAAAACGGTGCATCAGATCGATGTGCAGTATACACCAAGTGGATTCATGCATGATGCAGACCACATTACACAAATTTAAAAATATTAACTCTACCTTGTGTGTACATTTATGAAACTGTAATGTTCATAAAATCAAATCCAAAATTGTTTGAATTTTGCACTAGGGCCAGACACAAAGACAAGCTGCGTATCTTAGCCAGTAAAACAAAGCTTTTGCACCAAAGCATCTATTGTATGGGCCCACGTATCTTTAATAATCTTCCACCATTTCTCAGAACTATGAGCGATATTTAATACCTTAAAAAAAAACTACACGAATTATTGATAAGTAAATGTTATTACTCTATAAGAGAATTTCTAGATGACAATACATTGCAGCAAATCCATTGAATGAATAATTTGTTAATCTGACATAAGTATTTTATAATTTTGATAATTTAATCATAATGTATTTGCATGACAAATTGGATGTATTGTATTTTAATTTTATTGTTATTTAATCTAAGTTTAATTTTATTTTAATTATATTTTAGTATTGTATTTTTTACCGAACTTGTGACATGAATTTTGTATGCCTCAATGGCGGGACATAGCAGACACCTGTATTTAACACAACATCTTATGAACCTATGATCCACAATAAACTGTTTGAATTTGAATGTTTATTGTTACGTTTACATTTATTGATCTGACATAACACAACGTGATTTACCGGATGTCTTAGTTTAGAGACATGTTTGCACCATCACTGTACTATCGGGGTCTTTTCCGGCTGACCAGTTTAATTTTTTTTCGCTTAAATCATGCGGAGGCGCCGAGCCACGCCCCCTTAAAGTTTGGGCCTATTAGGAAAGCGTCAACTTTGGCGCGCAAAATAACAATATCTCTCGTTGGGCGTGCGTCGTCAGTGCGCTCGGCCGATTCGGTATCTTTTCATTCATCTTCTTCTAAATATATAAAAGAAGAAACTGACTGACTGACTGACTGATTGACTGACTGACTGACTGACTGACTGACTGACTGACTCATCTATCAACGCACAGCCCAAACCGCTTGGTCTACAGATTCCAAATTTGGCAAGTAGGTTCCTTATGTGGTCTAGAGGTGCACTAAGAAAGGATTTTTCAAAATTCATCCCCTAAAGGGGTTAAACGGGGCTCCAAAGTTTGTATGGGGAAACAAGATTAGTTAGACTATTTTATTCGAAACTTCACAGGAGTGCTCCTATTGATGAATGAGTAGAAACGGGTTTCAGGTTTTCTCAGAAATTAACCCCTAAGAGGGGGAAATGGGGTGTCAAAGTAAAAAAATCAATGCACAGCCCAAACCGCTGAGTCTAGAGATTCTAAATTTGGTAAGTAGGTTCCTTATGTGGTCTAGGGGTGCACTAAGAAAGGATTTTTCAAAATTCAACCCCTAAGGGGGTTAAACGGGAATCCAAAGTTTGTATGGGTAAAACAAGATTAGTTAGACTATTTTATTCGAAACTTCACAGGAGTGCTTCTATTGATAAATGAGTAGAAACGGGTTTCAGGTTTTTTCAGAATTCAACCCCTAAGAGGGGGAAATGGGGTGGCAAAGTATAAAAATCAATGCACAGCCCAATTCGCTGAGTCTAGAGATTCCAAATTTGGCACAAAGATTCTTTATGAGGTTTAAGGGTGCATTAAGAAATTATTTTTCAAAATTCACCCCCTTAGGGGTTGGAACGGGAGTCCAAAGATTACGTGGGGAAATAAGATTAGTTAGACTACTTTATTCGAAACTTAACAAGAGTACTCCTATCGATAAATGAGTTAACGTTTGTGTTTCAGTTTTTTTTTCAGGGTTCAAACCCTAAAGGGGGAAATGGGGTAACAAAACCTGAAATTCAACATAGGTATTGTTTTTATGGTGAATTGGGTCGGGTGTATTAAAAAAACAACGATTTTAAGATTTAATGTGGCAGACCTGAAATACTACCATTTCCTGTTGGGGTGCGATGGGGTTGAAATGTCTAAAAATCAATATGGGTGTCGATACCGAGATTATCAGGGGTTCTGATTACGAAAATGGCATTTATTTTGAGATCCAGATGATAATGATTGTGATTACGATGATGATGATTGTGTTGTGACGATGATTGTGATAATGATGATTTTGATTACGATGATAATGATTGTGATTACGATGATGATGATTGTGATAACGATGATAATGATTGTGATTACAATGATAATAAGTGTGATAACGATGATGGTGATTGTGATAGTGATTGTGATTGTAATGGTGATTGTGACAGTGACGGTGATTGTGATAGTGTCGGTGATTGTGATGGTGATAGCGATGTTTGTGATAACGAGGACAGAGATTGTGATGATGATGATTGTGATTAAGATGATAATGATTGTGATTACGATGATAATGATTGTGATAACGATGATGTTGATTGTGATAGTGATTTTGATGGTGATTGTGATGGTGATGGTGATTGTGATGCTGATTGTGAAAGTGGCAGTGATTGTGATGGTGATAGCGATGGTGATGGTGATTGTGATTGTGATTGTGATTGTGACAGTGATGGTGATTGTAATAATGATGTAGATTATTATGATTACTATGATAATGATTGTGATGACGAGGGTAGTGATTGTGATGGTGATTGTGATGGTGATGGTGATGGTGATTATGATTTTGATTGTGATAGTGTTGGTGATTGTGATAATGATTGTGGTTGAGATAGTGATGGCGATTGTGATCATGGTGATTGTGATTAAGATGATAGTGATAGTGATTGTGATTACGATTATAATGATTGTGATGACGAGGATGGAGATTATGATGATGATGATTGTGAATACGATGATAATGGTTGTGATTACGATGATAGTGATTGTGATAATGATGATAGCGATTGTGATTACGATGTTAATGATTATGATAACGATGATGGTGATTGTGATAGTGATTTTGATGGTAATTGTGATGGTGATGATGATTGTGATAGTTATTCTGAGAGTGGTGGTGATTGTGATGGTGATAGCGATGGTGATTGTGATGGTGATTGTGATGGTAATTGTGATGGTGATTGTGATGGTGATTGTGATGGTGATTGTGATGGTGATTGTGATGGTGATTGTGATGGTGATTGTGATGGTGATTGTGATGGTGATTGTGATGGTGATTGTGATGGTGATTGTGATGGTGATGGTGATTGTGATGGTGATTGTGATTATGATGGTGATTGTGATGGAGATTGTGATGGTGATTGTGATGGTGATTGTGATGGTGATTGAGATGGTGATTGTGATGGTGATGGTGATTGTGATGGTGATTGTGATGGTGATTGTGATGGTGATTGTGATGGTGATGGTGATTGAGATAGTGATGGTGAGTGTGATAATGACTGTGATTACGATGATAATTATTGTGATAACGATGATGGTGATTGTGATAGTTATTATAATGGTGATTGTGATGGTGATTGTGATAGTGATTGTGATAGCGATAGTGATGGGGATTGTGATGGTGATTGTGATAGTGATGGTGATTGTGATTGTTATGGTGATTGTGATGGTGATTGTGATAATGATTGTGGTAATTATGGTGGTTGTGTTAATGATGATAATTGGTGATAATGATGGTGACTGTGATAGTGATGGTGACGTGGATTGTGATGGTGATTGTGATTGTGATAGTGATAGTGATGGTGATTGTGATAATGATGGCGGTTGTGATAGTGATGGTGATTGTGATAATAATAATTGTGATAATTATGAAATGTGGCACATAGATAGTTTATAACCTGGATTAACATGGAGGACACTATTATCCCTTTAGTATGATCCAGTGGGACAGTTACCGAACTTCACGCGGGCGAAGCCGCGGGCAACAGCTAGTTATTTCTATACAAAGTCAACAGGGCTAGGCTAGAGAGCGTTTCTATGTTGCGAGTGCAAGCAAAAATGAGCTTAGTGGTGGTCAGGCGGGAGTGTCCTCGATAGTACATAAGGGACTGGCGATCGCGCTCGCCAATGACCCGCTTTCTAGGCGACTGTACATTTTGTCGCGTAAGCTTTTGTGGCGTAAGCCCTAAATATGTATTAAAGAAAAAAAATAACGGTGAGATTTTTTAACAGTATTCATGTCTTTTTGTTTAATTTAGATCACAGCTTCGACCGTATCAGAGCCAGGTTGCGCTGACCAGCTGATCTCAGCCGCAGAGAAGCTGCGCAGCACAGCGTCAGGTCTGACGTCATCATGCCAGCCTCACCTTGAGAACAAGCCGGAGTTGGAGCAGCAAGTGTCAAGCTCGCAGCGACAGCTTGCTGACAGTCTCGACAAGCTTGTACAGGCTTGCGAGACGGCTCAACTGGGTAAATTATTTTCACACACGATATTAGATCATCACAGGCCTGAAGGCACCTAAAAAGCCGATTCCGGCCGGCTTGTCTTCGGGGACAAGGTACTCTACGTAGTGTCTACTGTAGTATACAGATAGTATAGTCACCCTGTGTATTTTGATATACATTTTGACGAGTTATCCGAACATAATTGTAGAGAACAAGCTGATTTTTTTTTCGCAATTCAAGGTTTGGTTTTTTTTTTCGGATGGGAAGTCATCAAATAACTCCTCCCGCTCTGGGCGGAGCAGGAGGGAGTGTCAGACTTTTACTGACTAAAACCCATCCATGTTCCTTCATCGCCCTTTGTGTTCCGGGGCCACGGTATCTCAAACCACCGTGCTTCGGACAGCACTTTAAGCTGTTAATCCCGGGTGCCATTTGTAGATCTTTGAAAGTCGTTACAGGTAGTCAGTGGCCTGTAAGTTTGACAACCAATTTCACCAAGGAGCGCCGTATTACTCGGTACTAACTGGGTTGTGGAGAACAGATAGGCAGATAGGTATAGGTATAGGTAGGTAGTTAGGTATAGGTAGATAGATGGGTTTGGTCCCATAGTAAAAGTTGTTCATAAATAATTTAATACAATGACCGGTCGAAGTTAATCGATATCGTCAGGAAACACGGTGTACACACAGGCTTGTCAACTAAAAATATCTAATTAGTCCGTCAGTCATATTATAACAAAATATTTGACCCGTTTTTTTTCTTTTGTTACGTAAATCAAGATTGGCGAAGATACGACGCGACGCTTTTAAAATTCTCAATACGTCACGAACGTGGTATAATTTTTAGTGCGTTCTGACGTGCCCCCACTCCCGAGTTTAGATGCGTTTTATTTTTGTAAACATTCATTGATTTACAAAAACAAAAAATACGTGTCCATTATTTTTCAATACTCTAATTGACGGACTAAATAGATTTGCAATTTATTGATGGTGGAAACTAGCCTATAACTACTATGTGAATGTTCTATACAGGGTATTTTGTTATACTAGGTAATTTTTTATACAGTGTGATGATGCAAGATTTATACAAGCTGAATGAATGAGGGATTTTCTTTTTAGCTCTTCCCTATTCGCTGGATAGATGGCGCTGAACTTAGTATGATAATGCAAGGAACAGAATTTAAAAAAAAAATGATTTTAACAAAGCGCGAGAAAACTAGGTTATATTCGGAAGGTCCGGGGGAAACTTACCAAAATACTAATATTAGCATGAATTAGGAAAAACGAAAATTTTATCAGTCTAGGGTAATTTAGGAACAGTCACATCTTAAGCAAACGAAAGTGTCATTCAACGAGCGTATTTGACGTGACGCTATGTTTTTTATTCCAAGCGTTTTGGCTTTGGCACCAACTATCATAGTCAGCTCAACGCCATCTATAGAGTTCTTGGAAACTAAGTTTTTTTTAATACCTCAAAAGGAAAACCTCTCATTATATAGGTTGACTGTGTCATACATATTAACTGTTTAATATGGTGTTGATTTACTCATTAATTATTATAAATATAATTAATTTAGAAGGCCAGCAAGAAAAGAACCGTCTTAAGTTCATCAGCAGCGTATCTGGAGTTAAGAACCATTTCAACGCCGCTGAGCAACAATTGAAAGAGGTTAGTATGAACGTTAACTCTTCCAAAAAAGTGTTATTCTATAGTTGATTACGTGTAGCCCAATTAAGTAACTAAGGGTTATTTTTTTACATCCTTTATATAATATTACATACATATAGCTAATTTATTAGACCTTGTAATTAGACATTTGTATAAAATAACACTATACTTCTTTTGTCTAAAGCCGTTACAGACTCAGACGACACAAGAAGACCCAGCAACATTACAGCACAGACTGTCAGACCGCCTCGCACAGCTCAACGCGGCAGTCGCCGCACTCGCCGCTGCCACCGCAGGTTTGTGTTACTTGAGATTAACGTTATAGATAACGTATACGAACACCTCCGTCCTTACACACCTTTATGATGAGCTGTCATTAATATGGAGGAGTGTCTAAATAATAACACCTGCTCGGGTCGATGTTCAGCACCCCTAGCCAAGTTGACAATCTACAATCGTTAACGCTAGTAGAAAACTAATGAAATGAATGGGACATCATTTCAACGTTAAATCACGTGATCAACACAAACGAATAGAAAATTCGTAGACAAGTTTACATCGTTCAAAATGATAGAATAGAATGTTGTCGTTTCTACAATGTTGATCGCTAAACTTTATGGTAGGAACGCTCACCATAGACTAAAGTGTAGGTTTTTTCTACAGACATTAGAGAACTAGCGATCGACTCAGTCGTGTCAACATGGCTACCAATTTAGCGCTTTCTACAATCGCTTACGCCGAGGCGTTTACGATTGTAGAAAGAGAATCGATACTAAACGTTTGTAGTAGTTTCCTTCGTGCCTCAGAAAACACATTAAGCCGTTGGTCCCGGCTGTCATTTGTAGATCTTTGACAGTCGTTACAGGTATTCAATGGCCTGAAATTCTGACAACAACTGAGCAAGGTGTATCGTATTACCCAGTACTAGCTGGGTTGTGGACGTCAGATAGGCGGTCGCTCCATGTAAAATACTGGTTTCAGCTGCATCCGGTTAGGCTGGAAGCCGACCCCAACATAGTTTGGAAAAGGCTGGGCAGATGATGTCACTAATATGGCAGCATGGATTAAAGACAGATACACGCAGTACATCGTCGAAGGAACATTTTATGCAGTTTCTCCACTCATTGATTTACTACGTATGCTTTTTTGTCTCTATCAGATCGTGAGCGTCCTGACTACGTGACCGCGCACCGAGCTATGGAGACTATCCCTAAAGTACTGCGAGAAGTTATACACGGTAAGTAATGGTTTTATTGCATCTCAGACACAAATCTACAGTCATGGTCTTCGTAAGACTTGATCAAGATCTGTTCTGTATATAGCCCATGATTGGACAATTCAATTTTTGAATATTCTTGTGCGCTCGCCATACCGGCACGCTATTGGCTGCACCGTGCTACATGTCAATGCAGCAAGGCGATCTGCGCGCCCTCTGCGTAGAACGCATATTGAAAAGGAACTAGACGGGCTGTTGGTTTTTTGGACTCGTTCGAACAGCATCTAAGATTTTAGCTCCGTGAGTGAAAATTGTGTTTTAAGGACAATTTGTACACTACCGTGTCTTGTACAACGTGCCAGACTCTGTGATCATCAGAAAATATCCAGAAGCAGCCGCAGCTAAGAAAAAGGTGAGTCGTACTAGAATTTTTCTTGGTTGATTGTTCCTTGATTGGGCGAACGAGAAGAACTCAGTTCATACAGAACAACCTCTCTTACCACTACAGCACCGTAAATTTCATACAGTCCATTCCTCTATTCCACAAGATCAAAGGACTGCTCTGAGCTTGTTTCGGTGTTTCTTCTCAGAGTAGTACACACCGACTGAATTCATCTAGTTTATAACCGACTTCCAAAAAAGAAGAGGTTAAAACGGCCCGTCACTCGATTTTATCAGATCTGCAGGACATTTGCGAAGATCACTTAAAAAAAAATTAAAACCATCAGACAGCTTACATGGTATAACGCGATACCCCGTGTGAGTTAGAAGAAAATACTGCTTCGTTTCGATTCTGCTAAAACGTATTCTTTCAGAATCTCGTGCGCTCTCGTCCACTAAGGACGGTCCCGGCGTGGCCGCCATGACAGAAGACTTGAGAGCGCTGTGTGAAGCTACTCGGGAGATGTGTGAGAACGCTGGACAACCTCAGGTGAGATAATAAAGATAAAATAGATCACAGCTGAACCTCCAATAAGGTTGACTTTTGAACATAGACAGGAAGCTTTTCATGAATATTTGGAAGATATAATAAAAACAAGTGTTTTATAGGGTCTGGGAGAAGCTGCAGCCAAGTTTTCGGCCGCATCTGCTAAAATGAAAGTCGCAGGACCTAAGACTCATAGTGCGCAGGAGAAGCAGGTCAGTCTAAAAATTAACTTGTTCTGGTTCTGTATATTTGGTGGTTCCATTTATCACGCCGCATATGAACTAAGCATCATCACACAAGTCCTGAGCGAAAGTGCAGATTATCTGAAAGATCAACATACAACCGGACAACGACAACCGACAGGCTGTAGCCCACTAGATACAACAACAGTCTGGTCATAGGATCCTTTAACTAGATAGGCCTACGGGCTCCAAACGAAGCCACAGTGACAGAGTTTGTACAGAAAAATCCATCCTCCATCGAGTTCTTCCAGCGAACTTTTTTAGTGATTTTTCAGAATCTATGGTAGGAGAACCTATGAGACAGTATACTCTTGAAAAGTAGGGTGGTTCTCGTACTTTCATTCATATGCACAACATTCATATTCTAATCTCCAGTCAAAATGTGCAAAAATTGGTACCTAACATACAAGCTACATCAGTATCGAAAACATTGTCCATGAGATGAATCTGCAACTTAAATTTGAACTTTTTAAAGTTCTAATGGAAGTTCTGATAGATTTCGGAAGTTTCGTACCGATCAGACCCGAAGGTTTCTGAGAAGCCGATTCCTGACGGAACAAGGCACTACGTAGTGACACAATTTTAACCCTTCAATTTTAACTCTACCGATAATACCAATGGCTTTCACCAATTTCTTCTTTGAATTATTTGTATCTTATGAAATTGACGTTCTATATGCCTGGTGTTTCACACTATTTCAAACCATGAAACTGAAGAAGAACGTTTTGTGTAGCTGCTAGATCTATCCGCGGCATCTTGCGGCAAAGCGTCCCAGCTGCTGAGTGAGGTTCAGCGCCTGACGGAGCTGGTGCCGCACGCTGGAGCTGCCGCCGAGCTGGACCACTGCGGTGCACGCGCTGCTGACGCTGCTCAGGGACTGCTCAATGTGGTACAGGTTAGTCTAACAAGTCCTTGTACAGCGCCTGACGGAGCTGGTGCCGCACGCTGGAGCTGCCGCCGAGCTGGACCACTGCGGTGCACGCGCTGCTGACGCTGCTCAGGGACTGCTCAATGTGGTACAGGTTAGTCTAACAAGTCCTTGTACAGCGCCTGACGGAGCTGGTGCCGCACGCTGGAGCTGCCGCCGAGCTGGACCACTGCGGTGCACGCGCTGCTGACGCTGCTCAGGGACTGCTCAATGTGGTACAGGTTAGTAATTAGTGGTTACTAAGTCCCTTTTCAATTTATTCGTGACAATATTCATTAGAAACTACTACTAAAGTGCTTGTTCATTTGGCACGTGGCCTTCGTTGCCTTCGCGGCAATAAGAACTAACGCGGCCATTTTGTTTTTTCAATACAATTTTCACAGACGGTTTCACAAATGTTTACCAAGGACGCCCTCCTACTGATGTCATATCATACACAAGAATTGATATCTTATTACAAACATATAAAATTTACTAGCTGTTGCCCGCGGCTTTGCCCGCGTGAAGTTTGGTAACTGTCCCACTGGATCATACTAAAGGGATAATAGTGTCCTCCATGTTAATCCAGGTTATAAACTATCTATGTGCCACATTTCATAATCATCACAATTATTATTATCACAATCACCATCACCATCACAATCACCATCAAAATCACTATCGCAATCACCGTCATCGTTATCACAATCACCATCATCGTTATCACAATCATCATCATCACAATCTCCGTGCTCGTTATCACAACCATCGCTATCACCATAACAATCACCGACACTATCACAATCACCGTCACTGTCACAATCACCATTACAATCACAATCACTATCACAAACACCATCATCGTTATCACACTTATTATGATTGTAATTACAATCATTATCATCGTTATCACAATCATCATTATCACAATCATCATCATCGTAATCACAATCATTATCATCGTAATCAAAATCATCATCATCACAAACATCGTCATCATTATCACAATCATCATCATCGTAATCGCAATTATTATCATCTGGATCTCAAAATAAATGCCATTTTCGTAATCAGCACCCCTGATAATCTCGGTATCGACACCCATATTGATTTTTAGACATTTCAACCCCATCGCACCCCAACAGGGAATGGTAGTATTTCAGGTCTGCCACATTAAATCTTAAAATCGTTGTTTTTGTAATACACCCGACTCAATTCACCATAAAAACAATACCTATGTTGAATTTCAGGCTTTGTTACCCCATTTCCCCCTTTAGGGGTTGAATTCTGAAAAAAAACTGAAACACAAACGTTAACTCATTTATCGATAGGAGTACTCCTGTTAAGTTTCGAATAAAGTAGTCTTACTAATCTTATTTCCCCACGTAATCTTTGGACTCCCGTTCCAACCCCTAAGGGGGTGAATTTTGAAAAATCCTTTCTTAATGCACCCCTAAACCTCATAAAGAACCTTTGTGCTAAATTTGGAATCTCTAGACTCAGCGGTTTGGGCTGTGCATTGATTTTTATACTTTGCCACCCCATTTCCCCCTCTTAGGGGTTGAATTCTGAAAAAACCTGAAACCCGTTTCTACTCATTTATCAATAGGAGCACTCCTGTGAAGTTTCGAATAAAATAGTCTAACTAATCTTGTTTTACCCATACAAACTTTGAATTCCCGTTTAACCCCCTTAGGGGTTGAATTTTGAAAAATCCTTTATTAATGCACCCCTAGACCACATAAGGAACCTACTTGCCAAATTTGGAATCTCTAGACTCAGCGGTTTGGGCTGTGCATTGATTTTTATACTTCGCCACCCCATTTCCCCCTCTTAGGGGTTGAATTCTGAAAAAACCTGAAACCCGTTTCTACTAATTTATCAATAGGAGCACTCCTGTGAAGTTTCGAATAAAATAGTCTAACTAATCTTGTTTCCCCATACAAACTTTGGAGCCCCGTTCAACCCCTTTAGGGGATGAATTTTGAAAAATCCTTTCTTAGTGCACCCCTAGACCACATAAGGAACCTACTTGCAAAATTTGGAATCTGTAGACCCAGCGGTTTGGGCTGTGCGTTGATAGATGAGTCAGTCAGTCAGTCAGTCAGTCAGTCAGTCAATCAGTCAGTCAGTCAGTCAGTTTCTTCTTTTATATATTTAGATATGAGTTCTTTTTTGTTAGAACAAAATAAGACTTTATTAAAACAATGGGATTCAGGGACTGTATTCAAGTTTTTGTTTTATTGATATAATAGATCACAGCTTCGAGCATATCAGAGCCAGCCTGCGCTGACCAACTGATCTCAGCAGCTGAGAAGCTGCGCAGTACAGCTGGAGAGCTGACGTCATCGTGTGCGCCGCACCTGACGGACAAGCCGGAGATGAAGCAGCAAGTGTCGAGCTCACAGAAACAGCTTGATGACAGTCTTGACAAGCTTGTACAGGCCTGCAAGACAGCTCGACAGGGTAAGCTGTGAATATGCATTACATAAAATGATCGTATTACCGACTGAATTATCTATACGGAATAATCACCTTCATATTGCAACACAAGATCTTATTATACAGGTTATTTTATTGTTCAAGGTCATTGATTTATACAGAAAGATGTAATTATACAGGAGGTTAAATTATATGGAGTGACTGAATTATATGAAGTGATTGAATTATGTGGAGTGATTGAATTATACAGGGTAATTGAATTATACAGGAAAATTGAATTATACGGGAAAATTGAATTATACAGGAAAATTGAATTATACAGGGCGAAAAATTCAACGTAATCGTAAGTTTTATTACACGGTTTATTACGCGAAAAATTTCAATAAAGTTTTGTTATATCGGGAAAAAGTTATTAACGACAACACTTTTCCACATCCGAATACTCGCACTTACTTACTTACTTACTGAGTAAAATCTTCATTTATTTTCATGGGTTGTTTAAATTTAGATTGTTAAAACAATAAGACAAAATAATATTCACCACAGGTACAGAGAAAGTATTATCACCACAACAAGAGAAGCAACGCATCGAGTTCGTGAGCAACGTGTCCGGAGCTAAGAAACACTTGGATACCGCAGAACAGCAGATGAAGAAGGTAACATACAATCGGGTAGATAACCAAAAATCTCTAATTAGTCCGTCAGATAGATTTCCAGAATATATTGGACACGTATTTTTTCTTTTTTCACGTAAACAAAAAATGAAAACGTGAAGTGCGTCAAAAACTCGTGTGACGTCAAATTTCAGAAAAAAAATTACCGGCAAGTCAATTTTTGATGCATTTTATGTTTGTCATTTTTTATTGATTTGATAAAACAAAAAATACGTATTCAATATTTTTCGATTATAGTCGAACTGACAGACTAAAGAAAATCATATTTTTTTTGACTCGGGAATCAATTCGAGACACAATTGTTTATAGTTAACACTCCTTATCTAGACGCAGGAATTCTATTGCTGCAGTCTCTGTAACTATATCCGCGTGGCGCCGCCGTCCGACGGACCACCCACTGGCAGGGTCGCCATGTAAGATGGTTGTTAGGGAGCGGAGACAAACACAAGTAATTAGGATGACACCTCGTGTAATACTGAATAATAAAGAGTACATATGAAGACACTAGCTGTTGCCCGCGGCTTCGCCCGCGTGCAGTTCGGTAACTGTCCCACTGAATTATAGCAAAGGGATAAATAGTGTCCTACATGTTAATCCAGGTTTACAAACTATCTATGTGCTAAATTTCATAATCATCACAATTTATTATTATCATTACAGCCACCATCACTATCACAACCACCATCACTATCACAACCACCATCACTATCACACCAACATCATTATCACCATCATTATCACAACCACCATCATTATCACAATCACCATCATTATCACAATCACCATCACTATCACAACCACCATCATTATCACAATCATTATCACAATCACCATCACAATCACCATCACAATCACAACCACAATCCCCATCACCTTCACAATCACCATCACTATCACAATCACCATCACCATCGCAAGTACTATCATAGTCACTATCATAATCACCATAATCGTTAACACAATCATTATCATCGTAATCACAATCATTATCACAATCACCATCACTATCACAATCACCATCACTATCACAACCACCATCACTATCACAACCACCATCACTATCACAATTATTATCACAATCACCATCAATATCACAATCACCATCACTATCACAACCACCATCATTATCACAATCATTATCACAATCACCGGCATAATTACCATCACCATCACAATCACAATAACCACCACAATCCCCATCACCATCGCTATCACCATCACAATCACCGTCACTATCACAATCACCATCACAATTACTATCAAAGACACTATCATAATCACCATCATCGTTAACACAATCATTATCATCATAATCACAATCATTATCATCGTAATCTCAATCATTTTCATCTTAATCACAATCATCATGATAACAAATTCACACTCGCGATCACTATCACAACCACAATCATTATCACAATCACCATCACTATCGCCATCACTATCACTATCACAATTACAATCACCATCACAATCACAATCACAATCACAATCACCATCACAATCACTATCACAATCACTAACCTCGTTATCACAATCATTATCATCATAATCACAATCATTATCATCGTAATCTCAATTATTTTCATCTTAATCACAATCATCATGATACAATTTCACAATCGCGATCACTATCACAACCACAATCATTATCACAACCACAATCATTATCACAACCACCATCACTATCACACACCATCACAATCACCATCACAAACACCATCACAATCACCAAGACAATTACCATCACAACCACCATCAAAATCACCATCACAATCACAATCACCATCAAAATCATGATCACAAACACTATCATCATTTTAACAATCATTATCATCGTAATCACAACCATTATCGTTGTAAAAACAATCATCATCATCACAATCTCCATCCTCGTCATCACAATCATTATCATCATAATCACAATAGTGCACCCCTAGACTACATAAGGAACCAATGTGCCAAATTTGGAATCTCTAGACTCAGCGGTTTGGGCTGTGCATTGATTTTTATACTTTGCCACCCCATTTCCCCCTCTTAGGGGTTGAATTCGGAAAAAACCTGAAACCCATTTCTACTCATTTATCAATAGGAGCACTCCTGTGAAGTTTCGAATAAAATAGTCTAACTAATCTTGTTTCCCCATACAAACTTTGGAGCCCCGTTTAACCCCCTTAGGGGATGTATTTCGAAAAATCCTTTCTTAGTGCACCCCTAGACCACATAAGGAAACTACTTGCCAAATTTGGAATCTGTAGACCCAGCGGTTTGGGCTGTGCGTTGATAGATGAGTCAGTCAGTCAGTCAGTCAGTCAGTTTCTTCTTTTATATATTTAGAAGATACAGAGATACATACTATATATACTTACAGCTAAAGGTTCTACCACATTATACATCACTTTTAACAAATACTGTAAATTTTTCTGTAACCACAATAAAATCCTTTGACTGATTTCTATGAAGTACATTTTCCAATATTCTCTGGCAGCCGGTAGTACTCCAGACCCTGAAGCAAGCTGACAGCGCCGCGTTGCAGCACCAGCTGTCTCGCAAACTGGCGCAGCTCAACGCGGCAGTCGCTGCACTCGCCGCTGCCACTCAGGGTAAGCCTTCTCTTATATTTTTAATTCCTGTACCCATCTCAATTTAGGACCTCGTGGCTAAATAAAAACAGCCGACCGGGTGGATTTTTAGGTTAAGCCGTGCTTGTCTAGGCTGGTCTGTGGAGGGGTCACCACCCTCACATAACGAGTTTCCTCCGTGCCTCAGAAAGCACGTTTAGGCTATCATTTGTAGATCTTTTGACAGTCGTTACAGGTATCAGTGGCCCGAAAAGTCTGACAACCAGTCTTACCCAGTGGTATCGTATTACCCAGTACTAACTGGGTTGTTAGTCTTTTCCTAACTTTACTGGTGACGGCTTCCAGTCTAACCGGAAGCAGTTGAATACTGGAGCAACTAGTGCAGCTGTAATTTACATACATCGACTGCCTATTTGGCCTTCACAACCCAGTTAGTGCTGGGTAATACGGTATGGTTGCATTTTTACCTGTCATTAGCTTCCCGCATTCTGTGAAATCTTACCAGATCATCATTTCTCGTTATGAGGGATGATAATAATACAGGGTTTAAACAGACCCTTCATAAAGCCGGCAACCAAGCATTCTGTACATCAAAGTTACTTGTTGTACTTTACGAAAATTGCTGGGAAATGACCTTTTTTGAAAAATCACGTTTTACGGTAAAACTGAATGTAACACACTCAAAACATTGTGCTGATGGATGGATGAATGGATTGAATAGTACGGGGGTCGGGAAGGTGTTTATAGTAAAAAAAAATAAGAACTTTGACCCCCAATACCTCAGTAACCAGAAGGTTCCCAGGTATGGTCTAGTCTAGAACAAAAAAAAAAGATCGCAATGACGGGGAGAAAAAGTTCCTTTTGGTTTGTTAAGGGTCTATTTACGTCCTTTATAGTATGATAGATAAATACCTTGTGTGGTCTCCAGATGGCAACCCCAAGAACCCTGACTACCCGGCCGCAGAGCGTGCGGTCACAACCGTTATTGAGCTGATGCCGGAAATTGTTCAAGGTCAGTTGGTATTTTACTTTTTTGTTTATGTAGTACATTATTCTTTTAGTTTATCTACTAAATTAGTTTCTTTTTAACCGACTTCAAAACGGAGGCTCTTAAGTCGATGGGTATATTTTATTTATGTATGACCACGCATTACTTTTTACAGAGTGGTTCGATTTTGATAATTCTTTTTTTATTGGATAGGGTATACTTCAAAATTGTGTATAAATATTGTCACGATCTGATCATGGACTTCGGAGATATGGAACGGAACTCCTTCAATAACAGACAGCAAATCTGTCGTGATTGCTGCAATCGCTTGGGATGTTTATTGCTTACGCCACACCATAACATTACATTTCGCCCTTATGGTCTGAGCCGCTGAGGGGGTACGCAGATGTGTAGGTACAGTACACTCACATTTCGACAGTTCGGTACCTACCTATGTTAAGTTCCACTTTATTGCGGATAAGTCTATTACCATAACATGTATTGTTAACAATAAATGCATAGCAAATATTTAAATAAGATAAATTGCAATTGAAATAGGTAAAAAAAACTTCAAAACTTCAAAGCACAAAAAAGTGAAATATAACTTTAGCTTCAAAAGTCGGTGACAAAAAAAACTGAACCAAAGAAACAAAAGTTACCGAGTCCTTTCGCACGTATACAAATAATGTTAAATCTGACAGACTCGCACACACTATGCGGCACGAAGGACCCGGCGGAACAGGCGGCCATGATGGAACATCTGCGAGAGCTGTGTGACGCCAGTCGCACCATCTGTGACAGTGCGGGAAATCCGAAGGTAGGACTTTTTGGTTTACAACTTTTTTAGAACTTACGATACGTTACAACTTCAGGTTACAATTATCTAAAATCTATTAGGAAACTCTTATTTATATAAGAGTTTCCTAATACCTCCATGACCCCATCCTAAGACCTCCATGCAGGTTCAGTGAGTATTTATATACTCACTGAACTTGCATGGAGGTCTTTCGGAAGCTGTTGTGATGAGACGTTCCAATTTTTTTTTACGTATTTTAACCTCTATGTATAGACAAATAAGGTATAATTTACGTTCGTGAAATGTAACAACTATAATAGAACATTGCCTGCTTGTTGTAGAAATTGAACGAGGCTTCTGCTAAGCTGGCCAATGCATCAGGCAAGCTGGTGTACATCGTGAGTCCTGATAGTGCACAGGGTGAGAATCGCAAGATTTTTCGTTTTTCTAAAACATAATCATAATATTTCGTATACAAGAAGAATTCTATAAATTATAAAAACACAAGCTACGTAAAAAAATATTTCAAAATGTTCACAGTCTGACTGAAAAACAATGCCTTAGGCCGGTTTTAGTGGTGGACCGACCGTCGCGTCGGTGCGTACCATCGTTCCTGACGATACGTATAAACGATAGCCAGTTTGTAACGTTCAGTGCTCTTCTGACCAATGAATAACACAATGGAGGGTATTTATAAATGAAATTGCTGCAGTTGAACTATTGATTTACTTTTAATTTATAGGAGCACGTTACAACGTTTTACAAGTTTTTTGACAGATAGAAAAGACAGTGTTGTCACATCAACTACTTAAAATTACCATAGAGAAATTTATGTTTTATACAACAAACCGAATTGGTCGGACTGGTACAGCCACGGATACGTACACGAAATGAACGCGTTAATATGTTTCCATAGCGCGTCGGTCGACCGACGGCGCGCTTGTCCGACGGCGCGCTTGTCCGACTGTCCTCGCACGCAGTGCGTAGCAACATACGCGTGCGTACGGTCGGTCGAGCACTGTCACGACTTGTGAATTTTCATACAATAGGGTATATGCATGATTTTTTTTTATAACTGTAAACAAAGTGTAGGTATTAACATCATAAATAGCAAAATGAAGTTATTTCTTTAATATCTATAAAAAAAAACCAAGTTATAAGCATTTGCAACTGCTCACAGATCATTTTATATTATTCGGCATGTGACGATGCACAGCATCGGTGAGAGGGCGCTGTATACTTCCCGTTAGTTGTGAGCCAATCACAGCTCTCGTAGTCACGTGGTTCCGGTAGTCACGTGGTCCCAGGTGGCGTGTTCGCTAGTGGCGGACTTTTACCTCATAGCATCGTTACTTCTCGAGCAAGCAACATCTAAATTTTGTATTTGCAGCTACTTTTTAATACTTTGAGTCTTATTTTATTTTTAAATTAAATAAGTACTAAGTGTTTGTATTGTTTTGTACAACGGGCTGGTGCCCGCAGCTCCACGTCCAAGCGCGTATTTTACGTACGGAGTGCTAAGTGTTATAAATAAATATGAGTGAAAATCAAATAGATAGTGCAATGGTGAATAATTGTGGTTCGGATCAAGAAGTGCAGGTAGGCGACGACTTGATGTCTTCAGCGTGCCGTAAAACGTCGGCTACCAAGAAGCGATTCGAGCTCTTCGCAATCTGATTCTTCAGGTTCGTAAAGCGACGGAAATGCGGTGAGTCATCAGATTTCTAACCTTGTGAACCAAGTGGCTGTATTATCTAACCATTTAATGCAAAACGTGGGTATGTCCGGTTCGACTCCAAATAATCATGCAGCGGCTCAGGTGCCCGAACCAGTTCCTGGACTGCTCCACGTTACCGTTGGATTTAAATTTAAATCGTCCGCCGGCGACTACCAACTTAAACGGCTTTTATTTGAGCATTAATACGCTCTAATCCGTACCACGTGAAGCGACTTGAAGCGTTACAAAAGTTCGGTGATTCTTCATGGAAGTATGTGCGCTACGCGGACGCCTTGAAAATTCATAACACTGCGCCTTAGCTTTGTCGAGCTTGATATTAACGATGTACTTCGACAGTTTGTTAAGGGCGAAGTCCGAGAGATTGATAGCAGCCCGGTGTACTGCTTTAATTTCATAACGCGAGTTACTCAAAGCTTACAAAATTTCATTGGGTGGACAGCTTCTGATGCTTCACTTACAGGCTCTAGCATTTTTGATAAAAATTCGGAACATTTAATTTCTACCCTCATCAAAATTCCAGAAAAATGTTGAGTAAATCATGCAGCTAGTTTACGGAAAACGAGCTATATATATAGAAAATCGCGCGGGAGCGTATCCTTACCGAAATTGAAATTAAGAACTTTCGTGACGGTCTGCGTAAGATCCTCAGAGTTCTAATTGCCTATTTGATGAAATTCAACTGCGCGCCTACATTCAGAATACAGGTGGCATGGACAAATGGGTACGTCCTTGGTTCGGCACCGACAAAGGTCAAAATAAGACCACCCCTAAGGTGGCGGGCAGACCATATAGACCAGACTTTCACGAGCTCCCAATGAATCGCAGTCACACAACTTTTACGGAGGCTGTCACCGAGCGTATCGGGGACAGTAGCAGACGCTGCGGGCTCCGGAGGCCCTTCTCGGAATAATCACGGGAATGCGTCTGCCATTTACCTCCAAGCCACCAGCCACACCACTCTTACGGAGGCTGTCTCCGAGCGTATCGGAGGCAGTGGCAGACACTGCGGGCTCCGGAGGCCCTTCTCGGAATTATCACGGGAATGTGTCTGCCATTTACCTCCAAACCACCACTGATTCATCCATCAGTACGAACCATGCGCCGATGCAAGATCGTACAATCGCTAGAAATGTCAATCCAGGTAGAACAATTATTAGATCAAGGCGTTCTGGAAGGTGTGGATCATCGCGAGCCCGTGACTAAATAATGGCGGCCGCTCTGGTCGATCCTTGGTTTAAATCGTGCTTGCCTAGGTTGGTCTATCGATGGGTGACCACCAATCACATACTGGGTTTTCTCCGTGCTTCTGAAAGCACGTTGAGCCGTTGGTCCCGGCTGTCATTTGCGGATCTTTGACGGTCGTTGCAGGTAGTCAGTGGCCCAAAAAGTATGACAGCCAGTCTTACCAAGGGGTATCGTATCACCCAGTACTAACTGGGCTGGGTTGTGGAGGTCAGATAGGCAGTCGCTCTATGTAAAGTGCAGGTGTTCGGCTGCATCCGGTTGGACTGGAAGCCGACCCCGACGTGGTTGGGAGGGGGGTAGGCAGTTGTTGAATGTTGTCTTACAAACAAGAGCGACGGGTCCAAGAGGCTTTCAACCTGAAGCGCCTGAATCAGCACATAGTTCCTCAGCATATTTTCACGTAAGCATTCTGATTTCTGAGAAACTGCCGTCGGTTCCTCAGACTAATTTATGGTCAATTCTGCAGATGACCTGCCAGCCGTTCGGCCTATATTTCTCAGCGTTGACCAACTGGGTGGCCAAAGTTCTACGATCCAAAGGTATGTGAGTCATAGTCTACTTAAGGCCGTTTTCTATAACTTACTCTTACTTATTACGGTCAGTGAATATGACACGTCTCGTAGCTATCGGTGTGTTTCTATAGAAATATCCTATCCGCGTCACCTTCCTGTCACTTGATTCATATAAAATCATAGAAAGTTTTTCTGTGACGTTTTGTTTTGTCGGTCCGTAAGATAAAGGAGACAGTGGCAGACGCAGCGGGCTTCGGAGGCCCTTCTCGGAATGATCACGGGAATGAGTCTAGCAATTACCTCCAAACCACCAGCCACACCACTTTTACGGAGGCTGTCTCCGAGCGTATCGGAGGCAGTGGCAGATGCTGCGGGCTCCGGAGGCCCTTCTCGAAATGATCACGGGAATGTATCTGCCATTTACCTCCAAACCATCACACATGGTCATCATCATGGTTCTTCGTTGATCTGAAATGGTGGGTCACAACTTTAGAAAAACCCTTAGTTTGGAGCAGCTTGCACCCGGAGGTGATTCACCATTTCATGACCACGTATGCTGCAGATTACGGGTGGGAAGCACAGTTCGACGATCTTTCGGTTTCAGGTTATCTCGCGGGAAACAGACAGTAGAATAGCATATATTATGACCAGCTCTAAGATATGTTTTTCGCAAATTTGGAGTTCCCCAGATAGACCTCTTAGCCGCCAGAGAAACCAGGATTGTGAAGGAGTATGTTACCGAAGAATGTTCAGACTCATTTTTGCTCATTTTTGCAACGCCTTCAGTCGTCAGTGGCTATTTCAGCAGGCGGAGGTGTTCCCGCCTCCGAGCCTGATCCCTCGAGTTCTTAAACATCTGAACTCGGATCTAGGCGTTTTCTTGATAGTGGCTTCAATGTGGAAGAGAGCTTATTGGTCACCGGATCTTCGACGTCGAGCACTCTGCAGACCTTTGAGAATCCCCAACCTAGCCCGAGTTCTATTGGATCGGAGCACGGGCCTGCCACCTCCTTTCATTCAAGACATGGAGCTCTATGTTTGGAAGAATTGGTCAGAATCTGAAAGGTCCCTACTCCGATCTAGCTGGAGGAAATCCACACTTAGAACTTATAGATCGACCTGGTCTCGGTGGGTCAAATGGTGTAGATAACAATTTTGACTTCGATTATCCCAATAATATTAGTTTGACAAGATTTTTGCATTCCTCATTGAGGAGAGATTAGCTTATTCTACCATATTGTTGTATAAATCTGTAGTTCTGACCTTCCTACGACCGGCCTGTAACGAATTTTTTTTGAATTCAGACTTCTTAGTACAACATATACTCAAAGCTATCTCCCTCCAAACTCCTAGAGCAGAGAAGCCTCCTACTTAGGATCCAGGTGAACTGATTGCCTGGATGCAGACGAATCCTCCTAATAACATCACTTTAATCAAAGCGTCACCATGATTGGCTTGTCTGTTGTTGTTAGAGTCAGGAAGACTAGTTCATAACCTTACTCTACTCAGGGTCTCGTCATATCATTCTGTATCCTGTGTTTGGGTCAAACACTGACACTGCTGCGTACAGGCAGTCAGGCTGGAAATTGTCTTGCCGCGCTAACGAAAATATATGTCCAGTTAATTGGTTTAGGAAAGTTTTAGTTTCATTCATTGTTTGTATTAATTCGGGGTCCCCCACAAAGTGCATCACGAAATGTTTAGGTAATTGGATTAAAAGCTTACTAAAAGATGCAGGTACATCTGTATCTCCTGGAAGTATGCGTGCTGCCGTAGCTTCCTTGAATTGGTACGAGAATGTTCCAATCGAAGAAATTCCCTCTTGTGGTAATTGGGGTAGACCGAATACTTTTGCCAAATATTATTGTAAACAGATTATAGGTAAACCTATCACTTCACCAAGTCCGAGTAATCTCTTGAATAATTTTAAACCAATATAAGATAAAATCGATGGTCTCTTTATCGTTGTTCAACTGATTGATTCTTGTTTTCTAGATTATTACAGTATCCTAAACTGTATTAGAAATAAAAATATTTCTAGGTACCTAAATTGAATTTTAAAACTGGAGGTACCATATTCTGATCTGTGTAATATAGATGTTGCATTGATTGTTTAAAAAGATGTTGCTTGGTTTTATTTTTCAGCAAATATTATCATATTGTCACATAGCGTCGTTGTGGTCACCAGGAGTTATAAACACGTCTCTCACCGATGCTGTGCATCGTCACATGCCGAATAATAGTGCAAGTTTTACATAAAAATAAAACTTGTATTATTTAGCAGAGACGATGCACAGCATCCATTCAAGGTCTCCTGGTGAGAGACTTCTATGAGGTAAAAGTCCGCCACTAGCGAACACGCCACCTGGGACCACGTGACTACCGGAACCACGTGACTACGAGAGCTGTGATTGGCTCACAACTAACGGGAAGTATACAGCGCCCTCTCACCGATGCTGTGCATCGTCTCTGCTAAATAATACAAGTTTTATTTTTATGTAAAACTTGCACTATTATCTGTGGCAACTGCTGATTAGACAGAGAGATCCGATAAAGGGCATGACGTCATTCTCTGCATCGACGTACAAACTCCATACTAAATTCCGTTTATCTAGAAAGAGATAGAAAGAAAAGTTGAAATGGTTATAACTTTTGTGTTGTTTGGCCAATTTATGTCTTGTTTTGGCTTTTTGACATTATTTTTATAGTACTTTGACATTCTGTATCGAAATAAAAAAAAAGAAATTTTATGCATATTCCCTATAGACAAGCGCGACTGACGTACGCACCAACGGTCGGTCAGTCACTTAACCGGCCCTAGAAATGGCTTGAAAGAATTTGACGTGTACATTTTTAAGACCTTCACCAAATCCATGTCGTCCCTAGGCTCAAAGCCAGCGGCTCCAGTCCGCAGAGCCCCCCCGCCCACGCCCGCGCGGGACCCCAAGCACACCGTCGCGCACGCAGTACGCTCCTCTGTGCACACAGACGCTACGCAAGACTTCCTGGCTACACTGCGGGGTGAAGAGAGTCAGGGTAAGGGAAACTCGTCACTTTTTTGTCTCGTCATCCATCATCACCAGATCAGACCCATAGGTGACGTCAGACTATGGTCTGACTTCACCTACAGCTGGGTACAGAGCGTGCGATAGCACTCCCGCTCTGTTTCTCGCTCTAGCATATGACGGTGAGCGACAGAAAAGGATAATTCCTATGACCTATCCTTTTCTCTCGCTCAGAACCGCCATCCCCTTTCCGATAGGAGCATGGATAATGGGATTCTGTGCTGATAAACGTGTGCTCCGCAACATGTATACTAATAATATAAAGCTGTAGAGTTTGTTTGGCTGAACGCGCTAATCTCAGGAACTACTGGTTGGAATTGAAAAAATATTTGTGTTGGATAGTCCATTTATCGAGGAAGGTTATAGGCTATATAACATCATGCTACGACCAATAGGAGCGGAGTATAAATGAAAAACGCTTAAAGCTTTTTCTCTCTTATATGACGCAGACGAAGTTCCGGGGGTCAGCTAGTCAAACATAAAATCAACTGTCCCTAGGTAAAGTATCTAACACAGTACAGGCAATTTGAAGTTTTTTTGTGGATAACTTTGTCATTAAAGACTATATCTGTATGAAATTTGGGTTCCCTACATTTGTTTTTAATAAAAAAAAATACAGATATAATCATAAAAGATAACGTTATCCGTAAAATAAACTTCAAATCGCTGTGCTGTAAAGTATGCATCTTTCAATTTCGATAGTTTAACTAGTGACAGTCAGAACGTCTGAACGCATCGGTGTACCTTCTAATACTCAATGATCGTATTAGTTATATTTTCAAGGATTTAATGATTCATTTTTTGAGTACTTTTTCCACAGACAAAGCGAAGATTATTGCAGTCGATGCCAAGAAAGCACAGGCTATTGAAGAGGAGAAGAGAGCGTACAGGCAGTACTGCGAGATGGTCGACAGCGCAGAGAAAGGACTGAAGACTGCAGAAGAAAGCCTTAAAGTGGTAAGCAGACCAATAACGATTTATTCAATACTACTTAAAAACAGTGTTGGGAAACGTCGTGAGGAAACCGGCATGTCCTAGAACCAAAAATTCGAAGACATGTGACATCTATCAACCCGCACTGGGCCCGCGTGGTGGATTATAGCCCATTCCCTCTAATTGAGAGGAGGCCTGTTTCCCAGCAGTGGGAACATTAATAGGCTGATGATGATGATGACTTTTGTTCGCGGTTTGACCCGCGTATAACTACTAGTATAAAAGTATCTTAATTCAAGACTTGGCCAACTGTGTGCCAATCTGCTATCAAATAGAAGGACATCCTATCCGGACACAGTTGGTTTTAGGCGTCTTACCCCTTAGTATTTTTATATATTTATGGACACGAAAAAAAAATATTGTTTCGATATTCTTGCTCGTTTCTCTTCTTAGAAATCTTCGGGAACCGGCTATTTTTCACCTTTTTAATACACCCTATATGATTATTATTATTATAATTATCCAATCATGACTGTAAGAGGCAGTAGCGAAGGGTTAATTTTTGTAAGAGGTAAGCTGGAGTACATATCTTTAATGTGATTATATTATTTGTCTCTGGAATACAGACAGTGCCATTTTCAAAGGGAATCCGGTAGGAATCGAGTTGTATGGATCCTTCGCCACTGGTAAGAGGTGCTACATATGCGGCATTATTTTTAGAAGAACAAAATCGTCCTAAAGCAATTACTAAACGCACTTCGGCTCGTGCAGCAAACTCCGTTCTCAATCTTCCTTTACTGAATCATGATCGGGTTTCGCTTGTCACAATATACAATTCTCGCTGCAAAATCATACCGACTGGAATATGTGTCTAGCAACTCTAACATTAAATTTGTTCGGTTCAAATACAACAACAACAGCCCATTACGTCCACTGCTGGACATAAGCCTCTCCCATGATGGAAGGAATTAGCCGTAATCTCCACGCTTTGCAGGCGGATTGGAGATCGCAGTGATGAAAGACTAACAGAAAACGCTGCTGCCCATTCTCTGGTCTACGGAGGCGCAAGGTGTTCTGCCTCAGACATTACGAGCCTTATACGACACCCGTCAGTGTAATGGGTTGGTTCTATTCTACTCTACCGGATAAAACGGCAAAAAAAAATATGTTCAAATAAAATATGTTATAATTGCAGCTTCACAACACCAAGACGACAACTGGTAAACCCCTGCCAGCCGTCGAGGTAGCGCGCAGAGAACAGCATATGGAGGACTCGCTGGCCCGCGCTGGAGTGCAGGTAGCGGCGCTGGTCGCTGCTAATTGTGAGTTTATTTGTTTAGGTAATATTTACACACAGGTTGGCACACACACAGGCAGACAGAGGAGCTCCTAGCTAAATAATAACAGCCGCTCGGGTCGATCTTTAGGTTAACCTAGGCAAGCACGGCTTGCTTGCCTAGGTTGGTCTGTGGATGGGTGGCCACCCATTACATACCGAGTTTCCTCCGTGCCTCGGAAAGCACGTTAAGCAGTTGGTCCCGGCTGTCATTTGTGATCTTTGGCAGTCGTTACAGGTAGTCAGTGGCCCAAAAAGTCTTGACAACCAGTCTTACCGAGGGGTATCGTATTACCAAGTACTAACTAGGTTGTGGAGGTCAGATAGGCAGTCGCTCCATGTAAAATACTGGTACTCCGCTGCATCCGGTTAGACTGGAAGCAGACCCCAATAAAACTTGGGAAAAGGCTAGGCAGATGACCCAGGTTGGCGCAGCAAGGAAAACCTGCTCCTGTGAAGTTACATTGATGACTCTGCCTGGAGTGTAAATGTGATATTGTTCCACAAACCGTGAGCCACTTGATATTGTGTCCTGCGTGTCTTATTGTTTGTTCATTACAAATTATTACTGATGGACGCCAATGGTCTCGATTCTGTTGTGCGCAAACTAAACTTAATTTAGACTATTGCTATCTCTTCTCTCCTAATAAAACGAGAAAGAGACGGACGTCATTTAGAGTTGTCAAATTTAGTTGGAACTAATATTTCTGTACAAATAAAGAGTACACGTAAAAATATGTCGACTAAAAACACGGTGAAGCGCAAGGCATAAACTAGTTTGACATCTCTAACTTAGTTCATAGCTATAGCCGTCCTTTCCTTGCACTGCGTTTTAGTAAAAGATAGCAATAGCCTAAATTAAGTTTAGTTTGTGCACAACAGAATCGACACCATTGAGGGCGCCAAACTCGTGGCTCAGATTTGGCCCGACACAATTTGGGTTGCCAATACTTACCATCGACGCGCTAAGAAAAAGTATACGTATATATCACCGTAGTTAATTAAGTAAAAGGCGAAAGATCTTCGAAATATTTAAATGGCTTGTAAGACAGATTATTTGGGACTTCAATAAGTTTTTGCTTGTGCAGCTGGTTTTAATTTTGTTTTCGCCCGTATTAAGTTACTTTTCTGGATTGAGATCTCCGTTTGGGTCTGGAAGTAGTCTGACAATATGTATGCATGATTTTTTTTTTATCACTAAGCAAAGCTTAATAACATCAGAAATAGCAAAGTAAAATTATTTTTTTAACTTCTATAAAAAATACAAGCATTTGAAACTGCTGATTAGACAGAGAGATCCGATAAAGCGAATGACGTCATTCTCTGCATCGACGTACAAAATCCATACTAAATTCCGTTTATCTAGAAAGAGATAGAAACAAAAGTTTAAATGGTTATAACGTTTGTGTTGTTTGGCCGATTTATGTCTTGTTTTCGCTTTTTGTTATTATTTTTATAGTACTTTAACATTCCGTATCTAAATAAATAAAAAAAAAAAAACATGCATATTAAGAAAAATGAGGGCTAGAAAGTAAACCATGCCATTCCGTTGACGTATTTAAATGCATTTTTTTTTTTCAGAAATAATGCCAGTCAGTAGGTATGCATAATGTAGACTATTAAGATAAGATAAGATAAGATTTCTTTATTTGTTTAAACATTGTTTACATACAAGAGCATGCAAGATGTTACATTGGTTTAGTCCAGAATGTTTAGCCGTAAGTAACGGCGTACAAATATTTCCATAACATTGAGAGAAAAAAATTAATTAATTAACAATAGAAATGATTTAAAAATTACTTAATAGGCACATGCAAAGTTTATAATTTAACAATCTTATAAATAAAAAATAAAAACAATTCTAATGTGATAATGTCAAAATTCCATATTCATATAAATTTAGTATTAGTGTCAAGAAACGATAAAATTATATATTAAGTCAAACAGAAAAATCTTTTTCGGCTAGAAATTCGGAGATACTATAATACGCCTTTTGCGAAAGAAACATTTTTAATTGGCGTTTGAATGCCTTACCATTCAGCTCCTTCCAGCATTTAGGCAATTTGTTAAATATAGTAGGCGCCATACAGACGATACTTTTGCGCATGAGTGCCGTTTTTGCGGGAAAGACTCGAAGAATGGTCATATCCCGTCTGTTACGCGGTACCACGTCCTGTAAACGTGGAAATAGTTTGGGGTTTGTTTTAACGAACATTGCAGTTTCGAGAATATACAGACAAGGAAGAGTCAATAACTTGTACTTTTTAAAATACGGCTTACATGTATCAATCGTTTTTAACCCAAACATAGATCTAATGCATCTCTTTTGGGCCTTAAATGCCGTGTTGGCGTCGGTAGAATTTCCCCAGAATATGATGCCGTATCTTAGGTGAGACGCAGCTAAGCCATGGTAAGCCGCAAGCAAGGTATCTACATTTACAACTGCAGCTAGAGAGTGCAGTGCAAATGCAGAACTACCGATTTTTTTACAAAGGTTCTCGATTTGAGATTTCCAGTCAAGCCTTTTGTCAATTATTAGTCCAAGGAATTTAGCAGTATTTACACTTTCAACAATTTTTTTATCTATATTTATGTCCATATTTTCTATAGTCAGTCGTTTGTGACTATTGGTACCTAATACTACTTATTGTTTCAGATGCAGACAAACTGGACTACAAGGCGGCGATGGAACCAACTATTTCACTCACCGAATCTATCAAGAGCGTTGTTAATGGTAAATAAGCAAATAATTTTGTAGATGACTTTACTAACTTGACGTCAGCTGCTGTGTTACTTATTTTAATAAGTACGAGTAGTTGAGTATTATTAAAGAATAGTCGACCTCTTAAAATTCCATTTCCAGTTTTGACAAATGTGTCAGTAAATTGAAGTGATCACACACATAGTTGATCCGTAAGATAAAAGAGTAATAGAAGAGAGTAGAGAGAGACAGGAGAGAGAGAGGAAGGGGGGGGAGGGGGGAGAATAGGTGTTGATAAGTAAAATTGAATCTATACAGGGTGGATATTGATACCCGGGGTTTCCACATACTCAGTACATCATTCCTTCACTTTCGCCTCCGTAGACCAGAGAATGGGCAGCAGCGTTTTCTGTTAGTCTGTCATCACTGCGATCTCCAATCCGCCTGCCAAGCGTGGAGATTACGGTAAATTCCTCCCATCAGGGGAGAGGCTTATGTCCAGCAGCGGACGTTATGGGCTGATGTAGTAGTAGTACATCATTCTAAACCCGGACATCGAAATTTTTCATCGGAAATTTAAAAAAAAAAACTTGTGTCCCGTACATTTTTACCATTTTGACCGTGTAGGTATTGCAGATTTGTAATTTTTAGCGTCGGTATCCTTTTCATTAGTATATAAATGTCAAATAGACAAAATCAGCTTGTCGTTTCATGATGAGCAAGCGTCAGAAGTATCTTAAAGCGTTGTATACTTAAATACAGTAACATTTGCCAAAAAATAATAGTATTGCGTTTTTCCATCACAGATGGTAGTGCAATCTACAGCTCTCTGCCCGAACAAACACGCAAGCCTTTCGTGGAGGACATGACAGGACTCTGCAAGGCAACCAAGAGCATCTGTGACGCCGCCAAGAGTAAGGAGGAAGTCAAGGTAAGTCACGTCACTGTTATTGCCTGTTTCGACTCCTTTGAAAAGGTAACAGTAAAGTTATTTAGCAATTGATTACAAATAAATACTGATTTCCGAAAGTACTGGAGTGGTGACCGCGAACCGGAAGACGTTGCGTTGCTCGGGTCCCACTAGGTGGAGCGGTGACCTGGTGAAGGTTGAGAGTCGCACGGGACCGGGACATGTGGCGACACTTGGGGAAGCCTATGTCCAGCAGTAGACGTCTGCAGGCTGAAATGATGATGATGATGAAATACTGATCCCTGCTTTAGTTAACTTTGAAGATAGTGAATAAATTGGGTACAGTTTGGCCGCTGAGAGAATGCGTTCCTGACAGGTCGTGAGCGAAAAGACAATGTAACTTTGAAGTGGCGAAGAATTCACGATAAACATATAAATAGTTATATGTTTATCGTGAATTTTTTTGCCCTATTAACAAATAATATTATTAAAAAAATATAATTAAATCAAGAAACAATAAAAAAAACTCTCTGCGGCCAAACTGTAGTTGAAACCACTAATTGATTGACTTACTTTTTATGAGCTGTCAGATCGCGATTCGTCCATAGATTTGGTATGGTCATAGCAATTACCTGTGAGCTGTGACATCACTTTATTTTCCAAATCAACTGATCAATTTAACTGATTTCAAAACTACTAATAATATAATTTCAAGTTGAATTGAATCAGTTATTTTAAATCAGGATTTAACGACGGCTATTTTGAATACTGCTCTGATGTTCCACAGAAATTGAACGACGCTGCCATATCGTTTGGAGACCAGTCCGTCAAGCTGCTCAGAGTGGTCAGCTGTAACATCGACCCGGCTTTGGAGAAACAGGTATGTGTCCGGAATTTAATTTAGTTTTTCTACTGTCCAGTAAATAATAAGGGAACTAGTAACTTTCTGACTGGAGGAGCTCGTGGCTAAATAATTACAGCCGCTCGGGTCGATCTTTAGGTTAAGCCGTGCTTGCCTATGTTGGTCTGTGGATAGATGACCACCCACCAAGTTTCCTCCGTGCCTCGGAAAGCACGTTAAGCAGTTGGTCCCGGCAGTCATTTCTATCTTTGACAGTCGTTACAGGTAGTCAGTGGCCCAAAAAGTCTGACAACCAGTCTTACCAAGGGGTATCGTATTACCCAGTACTAACTGGGTTGTGGAGGTCAGATAGGCAGTCGCTCCATGTAAAATACTGGTATTCAGCTGCATCCGGTTAGACTGGAAGCCGACCCCAACATAGTTGGGAAAAGGCTAGGCAGATGATGAGTAACTTTCTAAGTCTAGTCTTACTGGAGCAAAATCTTGGGTCACAAAAGGGATGAATGAATAGTACATTGTTACCCTAGGGGTGAAAGTAACTTATTTAGTCCCGAGACGCTATTAGTTCGAGGGACTAAATAAGTCTTTAACCCGAGGTAAACACTGTGCTTTTAATTACGAATACAAGGAATTTAAAAATAAAAACATTCAATCAACAAATGAAGATCGGACCACGGAAGACCGCTTTCCCGCCTATTTTGGTTTTTTTTTCTGTGGCCGGCCAGCTATTCAGCCATTACCTATTTTTCATTTTCATCATCGAAAAATTGGTAAATATTTTGCCCAAATCTATGTTATTTTAAAGAAATAGTTGAAACTTAATTATAATAAAGTTATTTAAAAAATATATATTCTCTAATTAATAATACTTAATTGTATGTTATTTCAATTTTACATCGTGGCTGTATAGAAAGTTGGAACATGGTTCAATAGAAAAATTGACTATTTTTTTAAATAATTTGACAGCTGTCAGTTGAAAACGATTCTCCCTAGGGCTGAAAAGTATTACTTTCAACCCGCTCCTCAGACAACTTCAGACCTACTTTCAGAGTATGAGTAATGAAAAGGCATTTGCATGTCGCGGAGATGAGAATACTAAGGGGGATGTGTGGTGTTACGCAAATGGATATAATAAGAAATGAGTATAAATTTGAGGAAATCTGAAAGTGACACCGGTGACTGAATGAGGAAAATGTCGTGAGGAAAGTTTTGAGTATGAATGTGGATGGGTATAAGAGTATAAGACCAAAGAAATGATGGATGGACTGTGTGAAGGATGATATGGCAAGAAAGGAGGTGTGTGATGAGATGACGAGTATTAGAGACGTATGGAAGAAGAAGATATACTGCGTCGACCAGAAATGAGTAACTTTCTGACTAACTTTTAAACACTTCCAAAGTGTACTTTAATTTTAAATGCTACTTTTTTTGTTGCATTTTCTTCTAGCATGAAAAACAGAAGAACCTATACAGATTCGTCCCTTTCACATTGGAACTGTAATTACTTTGACACTTTCCTTTTACCCAGGTGATATCCCGAGCCAAGGCCATCGGCGACACGGCGTCCAGGTTAGCGCTGGAGGCGAGTAATGTCGCCAGTAGCGCGAGCAGCAGCGCGGAGGGACAGTCTCACGTGCAGCACATCTGTACTGCTGGAGCCAGCTGTGTGGACGCTGCTGGCAAGCTCGTGTATACTGCCAAGGTACGTGTTCTAACCAGTGCTCTTGAAGAAATTTATTCAAAATGGCGGCGCTGACCCATGAAATACAACTAAGCATTTTAGTCGCACTGTAGCTCGATCCACTTCCCCTATACCGCGTATGCTGACGAACCTCAACGCTCTCGTGGAGACCAACCTTGGATTGGACTTGTTTGCTCATGAATAGAAGACGATAATATTAGAATGTTTGTAATTCTGCGAGAAGACCGAGTAAAAGGATTACTTACTTAATTTAGTGTAAATGGCTTATGCCTGCTGTACTAAATGTAATAATAAATAAGTCAAACAATCAAAATTAGTTAATGCAATTAAAGCTATACATATTTGAACTTTAAAATGATCTAAGACATTCCCTTTCAACTCCTGCTCTTCACCACTTATGAGTGTTTCAGCTGGGGAGTTGAAGTGGCGGTACGAAATCCCCAACAACACAATAAAAATCTTAACAAACCATCCAAAGATCACGAAAGTGTCTACTTTTCGGATTTCACCTAAGTGGAGAGGAGACAAACAGTAATGGACCAATCACATTAACTGAGATCAACTACATCGCGTCTCTTGTGTTTCGTGTTATTGGTAGAATCTGCACTGGTCCAATCGTCTCCGCTTTGGTGTAAACCGGGGCTTACGTTGATGGCTATGATTAAAGAAGTAACTACTAAAATACTGTCTTCTCTCCACAGCTTATAGCCCCGACTATCCACCATGCCACCTGCCAGGATACCCTCGTATCCTCAGCAGACAACCTATCATCATCTCTCACCAAGTTCTCCAAGACCTGGGCTCCGCTAGCCTCGTCCCAGCAGCCCACAGTCCACAAGCTGACCCAGGAAGCTGCTCATCTTGAAGACCTGGTGGAAAAGATGAGAAAGGATGTGAAGTCAGGGAAACTTGGCAAGAGAAGGGAAATGGAACAGATAGTGAACCTGGATAGTCCGTTGAGGAAGATGACTGTGCAGATCATTGAGACGGCTAAGGTTGGTATTTGTTTTAATTGGTTATTTTTTGTGACTAATATACCTTTACATTTAATTATCTCATACAAGCTTAGTTTTAGTTTATCCCAAACCTATTATGGGGTCATTGTGTTCATCATTATTAACAACTTTCGGAAATCGAGGCCATAAGTAGTTGCCCCATACATCCGTGTTAAATCGACAAAATGTAGGGAACAGCTGATTTCTTTTCATGAATTCAGGATTTGTTTCTTAGTAAAAAGAGTAACCCATAAGAGGTGTAGGGTAAACTACAACTAAGGTTGTGTATTTTGTAACTAATAACATAAATATGTGCTTTATGTCAAATTCTGACACTTCATAGCGTATACGATGCACGCGGCGGTTTGTCTGCGAAGCCACAGTTTCTATCCGGTAAGTTTTCAATCTCCAGGGTTTGTGAGTTTACGTAGAAGTCAAGTGTCGCGCTTGGAAGTTGTTGTTTGCTTTGGTTGTTCTGCAACAGTTTTTTTGTTTTATTCAAAGTTGTAGTAAGACGGATGTAATGTATTTGTGTTGTAAATACGTGTACAACTTTATTTTAGCAACCTAGCATGCACTGTGTGTTTTAATAAAGCACCTGTAAGGGGACAAAATACAAACAACTTGTAATATTCCAGAGCATATCAGAATACGGTGAGATGCCGGCGGAACAAAAGAAGGAGTACGTGAACTACAGCGCCAGGCTGGAGGAGGCTATCCGGGCTCTAGACCTGGCTAATGCCAGGTCCCAGCGAGCGCCTCAAGTAAGTAATATGAACAATATATACATCAATAGCTTCCAAATACCTTTTCTATTAAAATGCGGAAATCGTCGTGAATACCTCTCATCCATGGTATTACAGCAAGGTATATTATTTTATTTTGTAAAACATGAATAAATGAAAGTAGCTACATGTATTGCTGTTTAGGAATGGTGGTCCAAAAATGCTGGGCTTAAACAATAGGGTAAACTTAAATAATAAAAATAAAAAATTGTTACATATAAATATACAAGAAATGTCGTAATCTAATTGAATTGCCAATGCATTAGCTATGTATTTCTTTTACCGAAATAAATCTACTCAAAGGGTGTCCAAAACTTTCTGTAACACTAGGCTGTAAAAGCCCCGAAAATAGAAAATCTACGAACGAGTGTTTTGTTAAAAGAGTTTATCTGGCCCAATAAAAATGAACTAAATTACACAGTATAATGTTCTTGCTTAACTCATTGCCGTAAAACCGCGCTTACAATCACCGATATGGTTTTGCGAACTGACTTCTGTAGTTAGACTGTTAATAAAATGTCGTTCCATAATACAGGACAAAAACAAGCGAGATGAACTGGACATAGCTACCGAAGACCTGCAGGTGACACTGCTGCAGACCAGACCTTCGAGAGCTGGGCAGGAACAGAACAATATCGTAGACTTCAGGGTATGTCATCTATGGTTCTAGTTCCATTTATTTTCAGGCACTTTCTAGGATACAATTTATATAACATTTCATGTGTAAAGTCAAAACTTGTCAGTTATTTTTACTTTAGGTTTCTAAAATATAATTTTCACTAAAATAATTTGGACTTAAGGTTATGAGCAGTGATAGGAATAGGTAGTGCTTATTAGCTTAAACTTCGAAGAACAGAGACAAGAATCGGAGACTTCCTTAGACTATATTTTTTTCCGGGTCATCACGTAAGTACATCAAAAATTAATGTTATTTGTAATAAGTAATTGGTCTATGTTTACCTAAAGTTTGCGACTAGACATAACATAACACAGTCGTTACAACCATCAAAATTTCTGAAAGTTTTCTTTATAAGAACATTTTGGAAACGACTTCTTCATCATAAAACTATGATACGCTCTCTTAGGTACGCACTCTTAGAATTTACAAAAAAAAAACTCGCCGTGGTCGCATAATAAAATATAGTCTAAGGAAGTCTCCGATTCTTTTCTCTGTTCTTCTTCGAAGTTTAGGCTAATAAGCACTACCTATTCCTATCACTGGTTATGAGAACATGAGCTAGGCCTTAGCACAGTGTATGCTACGACGTAGTATTTTCCGTGATGACTACGCCGTAGTAGCTACGGCTTGGCGTGCTACGCCGTAGCATGTCCCGTGATGACTACGCCGTAGTAGCTATGGCGTAGCATGTCCCGTGATAAAACTAAACTTTCCTTTTCTTAACTTTCCTTTAATGCTACTGCCATATCTGGGTTAGCGTTAACGTTGATGGTAATGGTCAACTACTCGTTAATTAAGGCATTAAAAATTCGCGTTGGCCACATTTACGTAACGCCAAAATTAACGTGCTAATTTACGCGTTAAGACACAGGTGGAGCCGTAGCATAATAAATAAATGATGACTACGCCGTAGCTTGGGCCTTAAGTACTTGAAGAGAAGAATTACTTATGAAAATATTCAAATACAGTTATTTAAATTTTGTTTATTTTATTTAAGTTTATAATAATTTTTCAAACAGCTCCTGTTTTTTTTTTATCGTTAAATAAATGAAAATACAGAGTAAATAATACTATTTTGTATTATTATAGGACTTCCTTCAAGACCTGGTGAAGGAAGCTTGGGAACTCAAATCGACTGCTAAGAAGAACGAAGGACCCGCTGGCAAGAGAACTACTGACGTAAGTTATAGTTTTTACATGGATAAAAAATATACTTTGGTAAAACCGATCACAAAGCTGTAACATTAAAATTGTAACAGCTCATTATTATTTAGTACTGTTTATTAATTAATTACGTTATTCAAGAGGAGCTCGTGGCTAAATAAAAAACATGCGGGGCAGTCTTTGGGCACTGCCGATAGGAGTGAAAACTAAGTTTGAATAGAATCAATTCAAAATAAAGTTAATCTTAATTGTATAAGGTTGATTTTGATTAACCGTTCTATGAAAGCATCCGGTGACGATGACGCGAGCGGCTAAAGAAGTTTTCACTTAAATAACAGTCGCTCGGATTAATCTTCAGATTAAGCTGCGCTTGTGTAGGTTGTTCTGTGAATGGGTGACCACCCGTTACATACCGAGTGTCCTCCGTGCCTCGGAAAGCACGTTAAGCCGTTGGTCCCGGCTGTATATTTTGACAGTCGTTACAGGTAGCCAGTGGCCCGAAAGTCTGACAACCAGTCTTACCAAGGGGTATCGTATTATTTAGAAGTAATTGGGTTGTGGAGGTCAGATAGGCAGTCGCTCCATGTAAAATACTCGCACTCAGCTGCATCCGGTAAGACTGGAAGACGAACCCAATATAATCGGGAAAAGGCAGGCAGATGATTAATTTATTTTTCTTGCTCTTCCCCTCAGGACATCAAACTCCTAAGCAGTAAGATCAGTGAAGACGCCTCCAAGTTACTGAACCCGTCTGATAACTTCGGTGATGGAGTGACGGTGATGAACAGCGTCGATGATATCATGGACATTGATATGTTTGGACAGGTGAGACTGTTACTTTTTTTAGTGATTGTGCCTCCGACTAAAGATTAGCAAGCGAATGATAAAGTAAGTTAGGAAAATAATTATACACACACATAACTGTTACTTTACTTTACTAAGTATAAGTAAAATAATTCATAGGAATATGAAAATTATTGTTATTTGAATATTGTAAGGTCCATTAATTACGTTGTACGTTGAGCTGAATCTCATCCAATCTCACGAGGCAGATCTAAGCAAATATCACGTACCTATTTTTTATTTCCGCAAGAAACTGTAAAATTTGGTGAAAACGGGGTTAATAAATAAAGTAAACTATGTTTCTCCACTAAAAAAATATGAAAATCTAAATCCACAAATTAGCATACGGTTCATCCGTTTAAGAGTTACGGCGGAACAAAGAAACGAACATGCATACGTACATAGAGGTCAAACACAAAACCCTCCTCCGCCTCTTTTTGGGCTTCGCGGCAGTCAGGCCAAAAGCAGGGAGAGCACTCGCATAAGAGTATTTATACCAATACTGTATTTGTTTGCAGGAGTGTGATGTGCTAGTGAAGGAAATCAACAGCGCAATACAAGGCATCCACGACCAGAAGGCGAAACAAGCTCTCAGAGCTAAAGCTCTGCCGTTGACTGAGAGCTGCCACTTGTTGAGGTAAGATCATGTTTCACTACCAGACGATTTTACGATGCGATAGAATTATAAAAATAAAACATTTTCATCAATCATTCAACCAAATAACTCTAAACTAAGGCGTGGTCGATGTAGCCCTGCTACGTGGGGCTCCTATTTATGTCTGCAGGCTGTAATGTAACCTAACACGAAGGGGATGGAGGTGTCTTAGTTCTCTCGCTTCGCTCGCCCCCCTAGATTTTGTCAGCCCCTTCGAACCTAACCTGTCCCAGCCGAGATATCCTGGGGATATAACTATGTTTGGCACAAGTGTTAAGAACACAAACCGATAGAAGTGAAAACAAAAAGTACACAGGCCCCGCCCCAGTCGTAGCACTGGTTATGCACCGCGCATGACTATGTGGTGCTACGCCGTAAAGGATGCTACGAGTGCTACGAATGGCTACGAAGCGTCACCGCACGTTACGTTACGTGACGATGAGTTCAATGTTTTTCCTTCTCCCAAAAAGTGCTCAACGCCCCTAAAGACGTTTACACTTCAAAACATAACATAATTATACGAATATTGCTAACGAATTATACAGTGAACTGTGTGATAACATTTTCCCACCACAGATTCGCGGTAAACAGCCACATAATGGCTACGAAGAACTTGGCGTACGACGACGCGCTGGAGAGCCTCGACAACTTCAAGACATCCGTCATGCAGCCGCTCGCCAAGGAAGCCGATAGGAGCAGTCAGAAGGAGAAGAAGGTACTTACTTTTTTTTTTCGGATGGGAAATCAATAAAGGAGGAGTCAGACTTTTACTGACTAAAACCCATCCATGTTCCCTCATAGCCCTTTGTGTTCCGGGGCCACGGTATCTCTTTCGAACAGTCCCGCAGCCCCGGGAGCAGGTTTCTTATCATAACATTACTACTTGACATAACATCAAGCCTGTAATCCCCTAAGAGTTAGGCAGAGGTATACCTACTTAATAAATAGTACACCCACATTTCGCCAGCTATGTTTAAGTCCCATGTAATTGTAGGCGAACCTTTTGCCATCAATCGGGTACAAATCCAAATTCCGTGGCTGCTACTGAGACATTTATGATGTAAAAACCCAATTGTATATATATTTATCTACACCCATGCAATAAATCCTCTATAAAGGTATCTGAAACAGTTAGCTTATGGCCAACATTACAAACGCCCAGTGTCTTAGTAACCATTATAACACCCAAACGGGTGTTATAATGTTGTACTGAATTTCATTATGCAACTCGTTTTAAAAAAAGAACATCGAATGTGGTAGTGAATCGAACGTCTAGCACGTGCGATTCACTACCACAGCGCCGTAATAAAAAAAAAAAACTTATAGGTTAATTCGATTTCACGTCGTATGCCGCCATTTTTGTTCGACATTTGGATATTAGTATTGCATTGTGTACTTTGTTGTTTACAAAAATGAGTGATACAAGCTTTGTGAATTTTGATAATTGAACAATCCAAAATGTAAATAATTATATTACTACCTATACACGGTTTGTTTTGTAGTAAATACAAGCAATTAAACTTTCCATGAATTTACATAGACTTCTTAGAACACTGCAACACCATAAGGTTTCAGAACCTTTTATGGAGGATTCATATCATGGATGTAGATAAAGTCTTGTATGCAACTGTACATAATTAGGTATTAAAGCACTCATGTGATACTATTATCACACTCGGCTTCGCCTCGTGTGATAAACCCACATTCGTGTTTTAATACCCCTCATTATACAACAGTTGCATAAATAACTATTATTACTACTATTATTATTTATCTTGCACTGTGGATAATACTTTACATTCTAGTGTCTGGCAGTGAATCCTTGATACCTGGTTGCACCTAAAATGCTGTTAATTATGATTGGGTCAGTCGTTGTCACTTTTTCCTTTCGGTAACTTACGCACTACTTGGTAATTATTTTTTGTCCACATAAACTTAAATTTTGTTTCCAGCCTCAAGAGAAATTATGTTATACGATCACTGCACACTATCTGTTTATATTTAAACCTTTATTATTATTGATTGATTTATTGTTTTGGTTTTTCTTCGCTAACACAGATGATATATTACTATACTCTATGAACAAATGTCTGCGTCCGCGTCTCTGTCAGTGTTGCCATGCAACCATGCATAGACAAACCGTGGTAACGTGGGGTGTACATAAAATTATATTTTCATTCTGTAACCTATATTTATTACACATTAAATATTTATATTTGTTTATTATTATTATTTTGTATTATAAATTTATATTCGTTTATGACCGTGGCATCACTCTGGGCCCTATCAGAATACCAGCGCTGTGACTTTTTTTTTTAAATGTCACAGCACCTTGCTGAGATAGGAGCCTTTTGGCCTTGCACAGGACCATTTTGATGGTTTTTATTTTTCTCTTGTTTACTTTTATACATAATTTTGTCATTTCTATTTTATCTTTTTGTTTCTGTTTATCCTGTGTGAGTTCAATAAATACTTTTCTTTCTTTCTAATTGTACTTTGATCGACCTGGGAATCGAACCGTCCGTTTCAACATAATATGACGTCTGAAATAAATGACCAAAAATAGCTATGCCAAGTTCAGTTACTATTAATAAATGCTGACAAATATGTAATGCAAGGGTTCTAAATTTGTTACCAACCTGCACAGGGCCCGCGTGGTACATTTGTTCCCTCTTATAGAGAAAAGGTCTGGTGTCCCAGCAGTGGGAACATTATAAGCTGATTGTACTTATGCTGTAGTCCTAGAATTTACAAACAACCGCAACAGTCGCACGCAAATTAAAGTAATTTCGTACAATGTTTCTACGTGCGACTCATGCGTACGTATTACACGTGGACGTGCTGGCGAAAAAATAACGTGCCGTTAATGTGCACATTCATTGTGTTTGAACGGATTAAACTATCGCTCTGAGTCTTAATAATAACAGTCGCTAGGGTCGATCTTTAGGTTAAGTTGCGCTTGCCTAGGTTGGTCTGTGGATGGGTGACCACCCATTACATACCCAGTTTTCTCCATACCTCGGAAAGCACGCCGGCTATCATGTGTAGATCTTTGACAGACTTTACAGGTAGTCAGTGGCCCACAATCGTATCGAATTAATCAGTACTAACTGCGTTGTGGAGGTCAGATAGGCAGTCGCTCCATGTTAAATACTGGTATTCAGCTGCATCCGGTTAGACTGGAAGCCGACCCCAACATAGGCAGATGATGATATCAGTCTGAGTGTAATAGGGAATATGCATGATTTTTTTTATCACTTTAAACAAAGCTCATTAACATCAGAAATAGCAAAGTGAAATTATTTTTTTTAATATCTATACAAAATACTAAGTTATAAGCATTTGAAACTGCCGATTAGACAGAGAGATCCCATACAGCGAATGACGTCATTCGCTGCATCGACGTACAAGATCCATACTGAAATCCGTTTATCTAGAAAGAGATATAAACAAAAGTTTAAATGGTTATAACTTTTGTGTTGTTTGGCCGTTTTATGTCTTGTTTTCGCTTTTTGACATTATTTTATAGTACTTTAACATTCCGTATCGAAATAAAAAAATGAAATTTATGCATTTTCCCTATTACTATAAGTCTGTATGCCACCCCCAGGCGTACTCCACCCCGCTGGGTTCGGACGCATGTTGCCGGCGCGCCTCTTCCTCTCTGCTGGCGGCTCGGCAGCGCGCCGTGCTGGGCGACCCGCAGCCGCTGTGCAAGGCCGTCACGTACCTGGCAGCTGCTGCAGTGCACCGCCCGCTACTGCTGGACCGTGACACCCTCACTGAGGCAGTGGAGACGCCGCAAGTGGCAGTCAAGGACAAGTCAGTATTGATGTTATTTTATTGTAAATGTCTGAGCTCAGCTGCATATGCTGTTGGAAAAATCCGTCTATTTACTGTTGTTGATATCGCAAGGCTAGTCTATTTAAAAAAATAAAAATAATCATTTTATTCAGATAACCGTGACCCATACAGTGCAATTAAAATTAGTATTAAAAAATAAAATAAATTATCACAAATACAAAAAAGATCAGAAATAAATTACCATCAATTATTAAAATCAAGATAAAATGTACAATTCATTCATTTTAGTTATTTTCATATTATTATGTCATACGGTATTTTACTATGGGGTCGGGCTGCAAACATTCAAGTCTATATTTATTCTGTAGAAAAGTGCCATTAGAGCCATATATGAATTACGTAGACGCGATTTTCTAAGATAATTGTTCAAGGAAATTAATATCATGACAGTACCTAGTCAATACATCTATGAAAACATCATATACTTCTTCCATGATAATGTTTTCGTCTTATTCATGCATGTTATATTATAATCAATATTGCAGGTATCAGGAAACCCTGGGAAAGATGGTGGACTGGACAATTAATATCATGACAGTACCTAGTCAATATATAGATCATGTACTATCTGGGTCTTTTCCGCCTGACCATTTTAATTTTTTTTCGCTTAAACGCTGAGGCGCCAAACCACGCCCCCTTGAAGTTTGGGCCTTAATAGGCCCAAACTTCAAGGGGGCGTGGCGCCAAAGTTGACGCTTTCCTAATGGAAAGCGTCAACTTTGGCGCGCAAAATAACAATAACTCTCGTTTGGCGTGCGTCGTCAATGCGCTCGGCCGATTCGGTATCTTTTCATTCTTTTTTTTTACACAAAGTCAACGGGGCGGGGCTAGAGAGCGTTTTTATGTTGCGAGTGCAAGCAAAAATGAGCTTAGTGGTGGTCAGGCGGGAGTGTCGTCGATAGTACTTCTTCCATGATAATTTTTTCGTCTTATTCATGTATGTTATGTTATAATCAATATTGCAGGTATCTGGAAACACTGGGAAGGATGGTGGACTGGACGAATCACGTGACCTTGGCATGCAAGGACTCAGAATCCAAGCAAGGCTCCGCTGTAGATGTTGTGTACAGCACTGATTCACAAGCGCAGAGTGTGCTTAAGGTTAGTGTACAAATTATATAGTTAGTTTACATACAATTATTATTTTATTGATGTGAAACATCTATAGGCGCGAGTAAACCAAAAAAAACAAATGAAAAATTCGTGGCGAGCGTGACGATCGAACCTGGCCCGAAGAATCCCGGACATAACCGACCTGTTGAAGCAGCATAAGATCTACATATTCGCCACGATTTTCAACAAGCCAGCTGGTCTCGGGGCACAGAGCGCTAGGTTACAATCTCGTGACTTCGAGTTCGATTACAACATAAGGATTTTCTTTTTGGAATGGAGTCATTTTGTTTTTATTTTATTTTATGTGTTTGTTTTATAAATTGACATTTTTAAGCATATTACTAGTAAAAAATAATTTCGATGTTTCACATCTGCCAGGCGTCCTGCGACGGCTTACTTTTTTTAACTAGCCGACCCACACAAGCTTGACCCGGCGACGGATTTACATATAAACCTCCAACCCCTATTTAGCCGGCTAAGGGGTTGAATTTTCCAAAATTCTTCGCAGATGTCTACGTTATAATAATCTTCTGTTTACCAATAAATCGATCCGTAAAATACTGGTATTCAGCTGCATCCGTTTAGACTGGAAGACGACCACAACATAGTTGAGAAAAGACTTGGCAGATGAGATGAGATGAGATGTACTTCCATATTAAAAACGATTAAATTTCAGGAACTGAACGACTTGGACTATATGATTTCTTCGCGGAAGATAAAAACTCCAGTGTTGAACTCCGAGGACATTGACAAGCTGCTGATGTGCAAGAGGCAGCCGGTCGAGGGAACTCCCAAGTAAGTAGAGATAGATATACCGTCTTCTCTTTCTTGTTTCCCAGTTATAGGTAAAAAAAGCCTTTAAAGGTTAGGTAGAAGTTTAAAATATTTGTTGCTCATACCATATAATATATAATGTCGTCCTAATGAAATTATATGGTTAAACATCATTAAATCTTAGTATCAACTTGCACTGAGCATGACAGCGTGTCAAGCTAAGCTCAAGCCAAGAAGGAACAGGTGTGTGTATTACACGAATCATTTGGAGCTACTTTTGACCTCTTAATAACTCTAGATCTCCATTCTTTTGTCGGCGAAGGCAACTGGCATATTTTAAATATTGAACTAGCCTCCCATTTTCACATTTATGTTTTTGATTAGATTGGTAATAATTTCCACACTGTCAATTTCATGAAAACTAAGTTATTTTAAAACACAATATGGAAAGGCTAAAGGAATATACAGGGTGTAAAAGACCTCATCATGAAGCCGTCAACCAAGCATTCTGTACATTAAACTAGTTACTTTACGCAAAAATTATTGCTGGGAAACGACTTTTTTTTTGTGGTAGAACTCAATGTAACGCACTCAAAACATTGTGCTGATGGATGGATCGAATAGTACGGGGGTCGTGGAGGTGTTTAAAGTAAAAATCTTACATTAAAAACTTGTATTAAAAAAAAAAAACTTGTCAAAAAGTTGGAACTTTGACCCCCCAATATCTAACTAGAAGGTTCCCAGGTATGGTGTAGAACAAAAAAATGATCGCAATGACGGAGAGAACACGTGCCCTTCGGCTTCGTTAAGAGGTGTTTTACACCCTTTGTATTGTATTGTATTGTATAGCGGGCTGGTGTCCGCAACTCCACGTCAAAGCGCGTATTTTGCGTACGGGTGGGAATTTTATTCGATTCACCCTAACTCCCCGAGAAAGGCCAGCAGCGCCTTGGTGTTGCTGACAATCTCGCGGAGAGTACCTGGGTTACCGAAGTACTTTGCCCTGTATGTTGCAACCACTGGGCAGTGCAGAAGCACGTGGGCTGCTGTCTCGTCTTCCTCCATGCAGGCACGGCACAGGGGGCTGTCCGTGACTCCTATGACAAAGAGGTGTTTATTAAAAGAGCCGTGTCCAGTAATGGCGGCTGTAACTGTGCGCAGCTGCGGTTTGGTCAACCGAAGCGCGCGTTTGGTGAGGCGGCCGTCGATAGTAGGAGGTGCTTCCTTCGCCTGCCTGCAGTCGCCGTGGTCTAGCCATAGCTTGTGGTGTTGTTCACTAGTTCGGTTCCTTACCAGTGTGCGTAGGTATCCGAAAGGGAGTGGCACAATAGGTTCGGGTCCTACCGCTGCCATGCTCGATCCCCTTCTAGCGAGTTCGTCCGCTGCATCATTGCCACGGGAATCGCTGTGTCCCTTAATCCATTGGATGGTTATATTATTGAGATTACCAACCTGGTTCAGGCGTTGGTGACACTCGTGTATTAACCCAGAGTTGACTGTGTGGTTGTTTAGTGCCAGCAGTACAGCCATGCTGTCTGAGAGTATACGGATTGAGTGGTTCACAACCTTACTGGCTAAGATGGCAGATGCCGCAGGGGAAATGCCCATGCATTCTACCTGAAATACCGTTTTACCGTTTACACCCTTTATTTAATTGTGACATTTGAAGTGCTTACCATTTTCGCCCCCTGAGTGTGCAGATATTACTTCCATGCTGAAACATGCAAAACTGGTTGCTAGTGCATCTTTTTAAATGACATCAGCTAGGTAAGGGTTCGAAGAAATGTCTTTTGACACTGACATCTTCAGCCCTAGAAATGTCCTTGTGCTAATCACCATCAATTCGTCTTGTTTTGAGCAGACAACTAGAGGACAAGCTCCACCAGCTGTCCACCAAGCTGTCCTCCATGAGCGGTACGGTGACCCTGAGCGTGAAGAAGCCGGAGTCCCTCGCGCGCAGCCTGCACGCCGCGGCCGATGTAGCGGCGCAGCTAGCTAACACTGCGCGCGCGCTTCAGGACACCAAGGTGAGTCTAACTACTCAAGACCCCTGCAATCCCCCCTACAGGGTTTTCCTTCAGCTCTACAATCTTCTCCATCACAAACATATCTCCCTACATTTTTCTTTACAATAACTATCCAGACTTTTTTGCTTTCCGGCAAATAAAAATCAAACTGACCGAAGATCTATGGGGAATGTCTATCAAAGTTTGTACATCCCGACTTGAGACTATAGCCCCATACTTAGCTTTAATTTTTAATTTGTATGTAGACCAAGGAGTTTTCCCTGATCTAATGAAATACAGTAAAGTCATACCTCTTTTCAAATCCGGGGTCAGCAAAGATACTAATAGTTATAGACCTGTATCCGTGTTGCCAGTTTTTAGCAAGGTGTTTGAAAAAGTAATGCTCAATCATTTTAATACCAACAAAATTTTACACGATCAACAGTATGGTTTCACCAAGGGACGTTGTACGGCTGACGCCGGTGTAACCTTATTAAAGCACATATTTACTGCGTGGGAAGAGTCTCAAGACGCCATAGGAATATTTTGTGACATTTCCAAAGCATTTGATTGCGTAAATCACGACACATTACTTTTGACACTTGAGCATTACGGATTAGGTCAACTTGCACTTAGTTTGGTAAAATCATATTTGAGTGATAGACAACAACGTGTTCAAATAAATGGTGTTAATTCACAGGGTTTAAAAGTAAAAATGGGGGTTCCGCAAGGCTCAATATTGGGTCCTTTCTTCTTTCTCGTGTATATAAATGATCTACCCTATTTATTGAAAAACTAACCTCAAAATGTGGTGTTGTTTGCTGATGACACTTCCCTAATTTTTAAGATAGATAGACGGGCCCAAAATCTAGATAACGTGACTAATGCCCTACTTCAGGTCCATAATTGGTTCAACAACAACAACAACAACAACAACAACAGCCCATAACGTCCACTGCTGGACATAAACCTCTCCCATGATGGGAGGAATTTGCCGTAATCTCCACGCTTGGCAGGCGGATTGGAGATCGCAGTGATGAAAGACTAACAGAAAACGCTGCTGCCCATTCTCTGGTTTACGGAGGCGCAAGGTGTTCTGCCTCAGACATTAGTCGCCTTATACGACACCCGTTAGTGTAATGGGTTGGTTCTATTCTACTCTGCCGGATACCACACGGCTAATAATTGGTTCACAGCAAACAATTTAGTATTAAATGAAAAAAAAAACTAATTGCATAAGATTTGCTTTACCCAATGTTAGAAGTAGTGATTGTGAAATGATATTGAATAAAGAGAAACTTGAATTCGTAGATAAAACGGTTTTACTGGGGATTACGCTTGATTCAAGGCTACAATGGGGTTCTCATTTAACATCCCTTGCGGGGCGGCTAAGTTCAGCGGCATATGCTATTAGAAAAGTTCGTCAATTTACTGATGTAGATACCGCTAGCCTGGTCTATTTTAGTTACTTTCATAGTATAATGTCTTAAAAGGCTTTAGCACCGTGGACCACATACATACGCTGCGGCAAGTTATACAGAAGACCGAAGAGTATAACTTGCCTCTCTGTTTAGCGTTTGTGGACTACGAGAAAGCCTTCGATTCGATCGAGACCTGGGCTGTACTGCAGTCTCTCCAACGGTGCCAAATCGACTATCGGTACATCGAGGTGTTGAAGTGTTTGTACAAAAACGCCACCATGACAGTCCGACTTCAGGACCAAGCCTCGAAACCTATCCTCCTGCAGCGAGGTGTGAGACAGGGAGACGTCATATCTCCGAAACTATTCACCGCTGCACTGGAGGATGTCTTCAAGGTTCTGGACTGGAGAGGGCTAGGCATCAACGTTAATGGCGAGTACATCACTCACCTTCGGTTTGCCGATGATATAGTGGTAATGGCTGAGACCATTGAGGACCTCAGTACAATGCTCGATGACCTCAGTAGAGCTTCCGGAAGAGTGGGTCTAAAAATGAACATGGACAAGACTAAGGTCATGTTGAATGCCCATGTCACACCCACTCCTATCAAGATCGGAGACTCTACACTCGAAGTTGTAGACGATTACGTGTACCTGGGACAAACGGTCCAGTTAGGTAGGTCTAACTTCGAGAAAGAGGTCAATCGTCGAATCCGACTCGGTTGGACAGCGTTCGGGAAATTGCACGGTATCTTCTCGTCCAACCTAATGCAGTGTCTCAAGGCGAAAGTCTATGACCAGTGTGTGTTACCAGTGATTACATACGGGACCGAAACGTGGTCGCTCACAATGGGCCTCATCAGAAGGCTTAAAGTCACCCAAAGGGCAATGGAGAGGGCTATGCTCGGAGTTTCCTTGCGCGATCGAATCAGAAATGAAGACATCCGCAAGAGAACCAAGGTTACCGACGTAGCCCGAAGAATTGCCAAACTTAAGTGGCAGTGGGCAGGGCACATTGCTCGTAGAACGGATGGCCGATGGGGCCGAAAAGTTCTGGAGTGGTGAGCGCGAACCGGAAGACGTTGCGTTGGAAGGCCTCCCACTAGGTGGACCGATGACCTGGTGAAGGTTGCGGGAAACCGCTGGATGCGAGTCGCACGGGACCGGTCAATGTGGCGACAATTGGGGGAGGCCTATGTCCAGCAGTGGACGTCTTTCGGCTGAAATGATGATGATAATGTCTTATGGCATTTTGCTATGGGGACGGGCTGCGGATATTGAGTCTATTTATTCTGCAAAAAAGAGCCATCAGAGCCATATATAATCTTCGTAGGCGCGATTCTCTAAGGGAACTGTTTAAGGATATTGGCATCATGACGGTAAATTGTCAGTACATCTACGAAAACATAATGTACGTATGTAATCTGCATCTTTTTGGTAAAAGAGGTTACAGTACTAGAAATAGGGACCAACTCGTTCAGCCAGGCTTCAGACTCGCTAAAGTAGACTCATCTTTCATGGGGTACTATTTGAGATGCTATAAAAAAATTCCACTAAGTATTCTTGAACTGAATGAGACGAAATTTAAAACATGTATCAAACTCACACTATGTAAGCAAGCTTATTACAAGTTGGGCGATTATATCGCTGATAAAAATGCGTGGCTCAATGCTGGTCCTGCTCCACATGGACAGGGGCGCATAAATTGATAGCATTAAATAGAATTGTTGGAGCTGCTGAAGATTGTACAACTATCTTTGCATTGTATAGAATCAATCTCTAGTACTATATAATCGCATAGCCCATAATTATTGTGTGAGCTGAGTACTATGTACTAGAAAGCTATCATTCACTAAAATCCTACGGTTTTTTTTTCTTGACTTGAATGTGCCCTGGCGGTTGAGAGTATGTCATCCTCATTCTAATGTCTCGCTGATAGTGGCGCGTGTGTCGGATCATTTAGTTCCTTTCAAAATGGTTGAGTTGAATGGTGCTGATCCATGCGTCATATTCGTGAACGGGCGCTGTCAGTTGTGACTGGTCATCTCTTAGTTGCCATGGCTTATTTGAATGTTTATTTCTGAATTGTATTTTTTGTTTTTACTATGGACACTTTTAACGTGCACATCTTGCTACATTGTTCTCACATAATATACCATCTTAACATGAATGATGTAACCAAGATTTTGTTACAACATTTTGATTTAAAAGAGTGTACATGGAGTATCTTGCCCGTTCTTCTCCATGGAGATCTACGCTAGGGAATGGGCAACTACATTACTTTCACAGTTTTTATGTCTTGTGTATGGGACTGTAGCTACATTTAATTTTCATATTTGTTTCGCCAATAAAATTCAAAAGTGCCTGTAACTGGCCTACTTGAAATAAATGCTTTGATTTTGATTTTCTCACTGCTGATACCATAATCTAACTAGACTTTGCTCCAACACATTTCAATAAACAAATTAAATGTAGTAATACTCTTCGTTCTTCTTGCCTTCACTTTCCTTATAAAAGCCTTCCAACCTTTCATTATTTCTTTTACTAAGTCCCAATAGGGTATATATATGATTTTTTTTATCACTCTAAACAATGCGCACTAGCATCAGAAATAGCAAAGTGAAATTATTTTTTTAATATCTATAAAAAATACGAAGTTATAAGCATTTGAAACTTTTGATTTCACGATTAGAGATCCGATTCAGCGAATGACGTCATTCTCTGCATCGACGTACAAAATCCATACTAAATTCCGTTTATCTAGAAAGAGATAGAAACAAAAGTTTAAATGGTTATAACTTTTGTGTTGTTTGGCCGATTTATGTCTTGCTTTCGCTTTTTGTAATTATTTTTATAGTACTTTAACATTCCGTATCGAAATTTAAAAAAGATAATTTATACATATACCCTATTGTCCATTTTCAGCCTTCTATATTTGCTTCATCCTTTTTTTCATCTCGTTTGTATGTTTTTATTTGTTTTCGTTTTCAGAGACCAGTACAATGCAAAAGGATCGAGGAAGCTGCGCATGAGATGTGTCTCGCTACATACAGCTTGCTGAAGACTTCAGAACTTGTATGCCAGGTGAGTCTTATTTAAAAACTCTTTTGGATACATTTTGTTACTTTTAATATTAAATATTAAAAACCTAGATGCACAGTTACTTGCATAAATGTGACATCAAAAAGTGTCGTCGATATTTCAAACTAAAAGTAAAACCAAAAAATCACTAGTTCTTGTTTTTTAAATGCGAGTTACGCATGTAATGTATCGTTTCTAATAATTGTATTCCTGAAACACAATGTTGCCACAAGCAGTGAAAAGAATTCACAATTCAAATTTTTTCTGGGGACGTTTTTGAGACGCAGAGTGTGTATCTTGGGTTTTTTATATCTAAATAATAATAATAATAACAGCAGCCCTAACCACCGGTGGCTTGGACCCTGCTCCCGACACCGGCGGACCACTATTTTTTATATTTTTGAATGTATTTTTTTAAGATTCATTTAAAAATATGTAAAGTAAGTAGACAAAATGAATAAAGGAGATAATATTAAAATTTTACTCAAAAAGTATAAGGTAAACGTTTACAGTTTTTCTTAAATCTATGTCAAGTTCACCAATGCTTTGAGCCTGAACTAGGTAACCCTGTGTTTCAGGCGATATCAATGTGAAAATTTAATTATTTTCTAGAATATAAGAGCTTTTGAAAATTTTCAGGAACCTAATCACCATGACGCAAGAAGAAAGCTTCAGGACGCGTGCCGAAATCTCAACGATAGTATCAACAAACTGGTTCGTATTTTACTTAATAAACTACAAATAACAAATTCAATAATATATCATACTAAGATGACCGGTACAAGAAACTATTTCTGGAAATCCAATAAATTTGATTTGTTTTATTTCCCCATACGCAATGTATCGTTATCGTTACCGTTATAAAACGAAACATAGCGAACGGCAAGCGCGACGACGAGTTCGATGAACTCTGTAGCTAGGCAGGAAGTGAACAGCTGATCCCACGCATCGTTCGTTGGAGTATTTCATTTCAACATCTATTGTTGGTTTTGTACAAAGAATGTAATGTTACATTTAAATAAAGGAATAGTAACTGAAAAACGAAAAAAAAAAAACTTTTTTCTGAGAAAAAATCCGATGGAATATGATTCAAAATAAGGAGATGAATGCATCTTGTCAGTTTGCGAAGGGCTGACCCTTAAACCTTGTATGCTGGAGAACCATGCTGAGCGTCAGTAAACTATTATTCGTGTTCATGTACAACTAGTTTCCGATCATGAAGCTCTTCCTCTGTATCCTACAGGTCCGCGCTGTGGGCCCAGGCGGGCGCGTGCAGCAGGAGTGCGGCGAGGTGCAGCGCTCTCTGCAGCTGCAGCGCTGCCTGCTGCAGGCCGAGCCGCGCCCGAGCGGGGCGCTGCCTTACGTGCACTGCGTCGACACGCTGCAGTCGCAGAGAGATCTGTTGCGTAAGTACTACAGGTCCGCGCTGTGAGCCCGTGCGGGCGCGTGCAGCAGGAGTGCGGCGAGGTGCAGCGCTCTCTGCAGCTGCAGCGCTGCCTGCTGCAGGCCGAGCCGCGCCCGAGCGGGGCGCTGCCTTACGTGCACTGCGTCGACACGCTGCAGTCGCAGAGAGATCTGTTGCGTAAGTACTACAGGTCCGCGCTGTGAGCCCGTGCGGGCGCGTGCAGCAGGAGTGCGGCGAGGTGCAGCGCTCTCTGCAGCTGCAGCGCTGCCTGCTGCAGGCCGAGCCGCGCCCGAGCGGGGCGCTGCCTTACGTGCACTGCGTCGACACGCTGCAGTCGCAGAGAGATCTGTTGCGTAAGTACTACAGGTCCGCGCTGTGAGCCCGTGCGGGCGCGTGCAGCAGGAGTGCGGCGAGGTGCAGCGCTCTCTGCAGCTGCAGCGCTGCCTGCTGCAGGCCGAGCCGCGCCCGAGCGGGGCGCTGCCTTACGTGCACTGCGTCGACACGCTGCAGTCGCAGAGAGATCTGTTGCGTAAGTAGACACTGATGTCTCTTGTTCTACCCTCATTTTGTTAACAAGTCATTAGCCTTCTTTCACAAATTTTATCAACTATCAGTATCCTAGGTGTAAGTTTTATTAAGAAATAAAATAAAATACATAGACTTCGCCCAAGAAAAGCCACATCAACCGGTCCTGTGCTTGTTATGTCCAGCGAATTTCCACCACCTTTTTCAGGTTATTAATCGGCCTCAAGAAAGAGGCAATAATTACCGAAGAGTTAGCACTTAATTATTGTTATTTATTTATTTAACAGACAACATGATCCATTGACAATTTACATAATATACTTATAATTCTATAATGTTAGTAAACAATTTAACTTATAACCTATGTTAGTAATTATATTCTACTACAGACAGGGTGGTTTTTATAAGATGCCTCACTAAGGGGCTTTCATCATGCCTATCATCAATAATTCTCAAGATGCTGTTGCTACTGCCGCGCAATCTGGCGAGAAGGGACGCACTCTTTTTGCGCACGACAGCTGAGAAGCTGTCTACTCTGGCTTGTGCAAACATAGCTGATGCACTGCAATATCGTGGCAATCGCAACATCGCCCTGAAAGCGTTGTATTGAACACGCAACGCATTGGCTGCACGTTTAGTACAGTTGATCCATAGGGCGCTCGAGTACAGAGATGTGCAGTATGCTTTAAAAAGCGTGATTTTGACTGCATCTGTACATCGAGCGAACCTACGGGCCAATATATTCGCCCACACCATCGTCTTTAAGATCGACGTCAGCAATGAAATGTCCAAGGTATTTGAAGCGGTAAACTCGAAGAATCGGGACGTCATTAATTTTAATAGGTGGGACATTTTCTGGACATTTGCTAGCAGCCCCAAAGTCATGAGAATCATGAGTTCCGACTTTTTTACAATGTATTTTAACCCATGGTTGGCAGCGTAGTTCTCACAAATCTTCACCAGTTTTCTGAGAGCACTGACCGAGGGAGCCAGCAACACCATATCATCGGCGTAGCTGATGTTGTTTAAACACAAACCGTCAATAAAGCAGCCCACATGCGCGCTGATCGAGTTCCTCGATCAATGCATTAAGATACAGATTAAAAAGATTAGGGGAGGTTAAGCCCCCTTGCCTAACGCCACATTCCAACCTGTATGGTACAGACGACTCATTTCCCCACCTTACAACGTTAGTTTGGTTGTCATACCGGTACCTAAAAACGTTCAGCAACTCGTTGGGGATACCTGTAGCCTTTAACTTATCCCAGAGAATGTTGTATGAGACTAAGTCGAAGGCCTTGGAGAGATCTGGAAACGCCCCGTAAACTGGTGTACTCCTGTCACTGTAGTACTTGTCGCCTTTCCAGATTACTCAGCCAATTCGTCTACAATGTGCCCTGCCCACTGCCACATTAGTTTACCAGTTCTTCAGGCTATATCGGTTATCTTAATTTTTCTGCAAATCTAATCATTTCTAGTTACATCACGCAATAAAACTTCTAACAGAAACAACTCAAAGATTTTTTTTTAAATCGTAACGTGACAAATGTTAGGTCATGGTCATGAATTGGATACAAGCTCTGGATTCCATCAACTTAACATAGCTTTACACATAACTCACGAATTCTGTGCCAATAAACGTATTTTATATTATTATTTTTTTTTTTTAATTTTGTTGCAGAAAAACTAAACAGTGAGCAGGCGATGTCCCGCGAGGAGTTCCTCAAGAGTCTGACCTACGTCGCCTCCGCAGTCAGCAACAGTACCGAGTGCGCCGCTCAAGCTGCTTACTTGGTGAGTTTGTTTACCTCCTTACTTTCTAGTCTAAAGTACAGTTTTGTCAGTTTTTTACAGTACAGTTTTGTTAGTATTTGATTAAACTAATCATCTATTATAATAATTTTCACATATTAAACTTGCCCCTTTGGAAAATAGTTCGTTCGGCGAAGTATTACCACTGTACCTATTTGAGACATGAGACATGCAGCATTATCTCAGGGATTGCAAAGCACTTGCGATATGTCTGCATTGCAGGTCACCTGCTCATTGGCCACTTCTTTACATAGTAAAAAACAAAATCGATCCCGTTGTTTGTACGCTTAGATCGTTTAAACTACGCAACGGATTTTAATGCAGTTTTCAGCAATAGATAGAGTGATTGAAAAGGAAGGTTTATATCTACATTGCACCCGCGCGAAGCAGGGCGGGTCGCTAGCATTAAATAAAACAAGTTTACTTCTCAATCTATTGAGCTAACTCAGAACATTATTATTAAGGGGTCTGACGCTAGCACTAGTCTATCAATTTGTCTGCCAAGTTTTGACTATGTATATTAATTCCACAGATATCAGTGTCAGAGAAAGACGAGTCCATCGGCAAGGAAGGTATAGTGGACGTGGCGAAGCTGCACAAGGCTGTGGGAGCGATCGAGGAGACCTGTGTCTCCATCATCATGGCCAATCATGAGGAACAGGTAACTAAACTGGCTGTTAAAATATTTTATGTCAGAAAATATATTTTTGTTAAGAGCGGGCCGAGCTTCTGGCGCTAATAGATTTTAGGTATTCTATGTGCTCCACGTATGTGTGCGTAAGGCACACCCGCAAAAGTACTGTACGCTAGTGATTGACTAAATCGGAAAGATATCGAATCTTCCATTTATTATTGTACAATTATTTTTTTGGGATCCTGAAAATAATTAAATAAAAAATAATGTCCGGAATATAATATTATAATAAAAATAAACAATATGTAGCTAAAAATATATTAATAAGTAAATTAAAACAATAAAATATCCGGTTACGTTGGTTTAAGCCAGCGGTCGGCAACCCGCCGCCGTCTCACTTGCGGCCCGTAAAAGTTTTGTAAATAAGTTATAATTATCAAAATAAAATAAATGCATGAACAAACCACAATCGACCGTATAGTGTGAATCCAGCCTTAAGGTAGTCTATATTTTTTCCATAGAAATTTCGGGAGGGAATTACTCCACTGTTGGACACTGTACATACAAACTCCAAAGTTATACATGATATCGTTTTGTCTCAATAATAATATGTGATCAAACGAACTTCACAAGCGAAGTTCGATCAATATTATATGAGTCGCTTCATTCTTCAGATATAATATAACCAGGTAGTCCTTTAAGCCTACAAGGTAGCATGCACGCATTTTAGAGATTAAAAAAAAATCGATATAGATATCGACTTTTTAATCGATTCTTTTCTGACATATTGCCACACCACTAGAATAGCCGTCATTCTTTTAGAGATCTAATGCAAAACTTTATCGTTTGGGTAGGGTGGGTGGGTTATTATATCTTCGAATGAAGCGACTCATATAATATTGATCGAACTTCGCTTGTGAAGTTCGTTTGATCACATATTATATTTCTTCGCTTCATTCTTCAGATATAATATAACCAGGTAGATGTTTAGAGAAAAGTTTTGTATTTGGTTTAATTAAAACAACTCGTTTCAACCGAAGAAAATAGTTTTAATTCTATAAACCAATGTATTATAAACAACCGAAATTCACAAATCTTTGGAATTTATATAATTCACTTTAATAATAAGTAATTTTACTTTATTAATTATTTGAATAAGTCTAATTAACATAACTTATTTAATCATCTTGCACGTTTTGTAAAATCATTTGTGCAAAATTGTTATCATCTACAACCGGACGATGATAGAATTTGGCAAATACTTGTGAGGCATTGGTCCAACCAGCGGCCTTCCTTATCGTATCGACAGAGACTCCTGCGGCGGCGGCTGCGGACGTGGCGGCGTGTCGCGTACTATGCGCACTGAACGCCGTCACGTCAACGCCGCTCTCCGCCATAGTTTGCTTTATCCATCTGCTTATAGACTGTGCTGTCGCGCCCTTGTAAGGGCGCTTCACAGTAATTAAGAGATTGGACACATTAGCGGGTCGGTCCTTATCGGTGACCTGGAGGTAGTCCTCTAGGGCAGTCGCAGGACAGATGCGGAGATCTTCGCGGAAATATGGTAAGAATAAGGTCGGCTGTTCTCGACCAGCCGCGGATGTCTTTAGAATATCATTAATTGCAATGTTAACTCCATTAGTGCTCACAGTTATGTTTTCGATTTTTATGAGGGATAAAGTTTGAACACGTTGAGCAGTGCATAACGCTAACAAAATTACTAACTTTTTAGTAATTTTCTCTCTGCTAAGCTCTTTATTAGGATACCAATAGGAAATATTATTTAATACTATTTGTGGGTCCCATGTACGACTATACTTTGGGAAATTAGGCCTTAATTTAAACGCTCCTTTCAGCAGCCTTTTAACACGGTCATCGCAACCAATGTTATTACCTAATCAAAGAGATAATGCAGATCTGTGACAATTAAGAGATCCGTTAGAAATTCCTTTGTTGTACTGTTCGCTCAAAAAACTCAAAACAGTTGCGACAGAGCAATCAACTATAGGGTAATTTTTCTCCTCGCAAAATTCCCACCACAATTTTAATGTCACGTTGTACTGTTGCATCGTGTTGTTTGACAGAGATGCAAGTATTAAATCTAAAGCCGATTCTGGAACGCAGCGTAGTGAGAACGCCTGCCTGAGAGTACTGCGGCCCCCAGGGTAAGTGGATTTCTGTAACATGTTTTAATACGATGTTCGTTAGGACACATCCATATTATATCTGAAATAATAATTTCCATTAAAGGTGGGTACCAGGCCTGAGATGGCCAAAATGGAAATACTAAGATGCCAGTGGCCTTTTCCTCTACTATTTTTTGAATACACTTGAGAATAAGTGGAAAAGGGGGAAAAGCGTAAAAGAACTTGTTGGTCCAGTTTACTGTAAAAGCGTCGATGGACAAAGCGTCGGTATCTTTTTTCCATGATATATAATCTTGGCATTTGGCATTGGCCCGAGAAGCGAACAAGTCTACTTCGGGTTCACCGAAAGCTTTTGAAATTCTCTCGAAAGCTGAGACAGACAGTTCGCATTCGGTGTCTGGGTTCAGCCTTCGAGACTCCTCGTCCGCTTCGTAATTCGCTTTAGTGTTAACGTAGGAGGCGAACAACCAAATATTTCTGCTTTCAGACCATTGCCAAATTTGTCTAGAGAGCTCATTTAAGTGAGGATATTGTATACCGCCCATGCGGGTCACGTAACTGATAGCCGTTGTGTTATCAACGCGCAATAAAATGGAGCAATTAGATCTTTCGCTTACGAAGTACTTTAAAGCCAAGAAAACTGCTAACAACTCCAAATAGTTGATGTGTAATTTAAGTTCATTATTTTTCCAAGCTCCGTGAGCTCGTTCCTTGTTACACACCGCTCCCCAACCGGTACGTGAAGCGTCCGTGTAAATTTCTAAATCGAAGGTAGCAGTTTTCAGTGAGTTTTTGGTTTTAAATATGTTCGATTTCCACCAATTCAAATCATCTACAACAATAGGGTGTGGTTTGAATCGTGATTCGTAATCCGGGAATTTTTTCAAGGCAAGAAATTTTTGCCTTTCTAGAATCTTAGTGTACAGCCAGCCATATTTCGCTGCAGGGCATGCCGCTACTAAAACTCCAATTAGTTGAGAAAATTCTCGTATTGTGCACTTGGGTAAGGTTAAGAATTTTTTAACCAAGTCAAATATTTTTCGTCGTTTTTCGAGTGGCAAAGAAATTGATTGATTTACTGAAACAAATATAAAGCCGAGAAACTTACCAGATTGTTTTGGTACAAGTGAACTTTTTTCGTAGTTCACTACGAACCCAAGGCATTCTAAAAGGTTTAAAGTAACTGTAACGTTTTTTAGGCATTCGTCATAGTTGTCACCAAAACACAAAATATCGTCCAAATAATAAACATTTTTAAAACCTTGGAAACGCAGATGTGAAATGACTTCTTTCATTATCTTAGTGAAGACTGGGAGCTACCGAAAGGCCATATGGCATGGAATTAAACTCGTAAGTGATAATATGCATATTTTCATCTTCAAATTGAAATCTTAAGAACTTTCGGTCTGATTTGCGAACTGGTATAAGCAAATATGCTTCTTTAAGATCAATGGTAGCCATAAACCCGTTACTAGGAAGTAAACGAGATGCCGTTCGGTAGTCTTCCATTTTGAAGTGCGATTTGGATACAAATTTGTTCAAGTTTTTTAAATTTAGAATAAATCTCTTATCTCCATTCGGCTTCAAGGCTAAAAATGTTTTAGATATAAATTGAGTTTTAGACGTTGAACAAGGGCTAATTGCGCCTAAATCGAATAGTTTTTGGATCGCTATAGTCATGTCGACTTTCTCAGATGCCGACAGAGACATTTGTGGTACGTAAAATTGTGTGACATTAGAATCGAATGGAATTGCATAACCCGTACGTATCCACTTTAAAATTATAGGATTACTAGTAATTTTTAGCCAGCAATCGTAGAAATAAGAGATTCTACCGGCATGTTGTACCTTAACTACTGACGCGTCGCAGGGGCCCGTGGCTTGCTCGAACTGGACGCATTCGATGCTTGCTGGTTCCGAGGTGGAAGCCGCCGACTCGTGTGAGTGCTTGTCCTGCTCGTCCTTCTCCGCCCCCCCCCTGTTCTGTTGAAAGCGCGGGGGGCCGGACCAGTTTCCCTGGTACGTGCCTGGTTGGCGGTATTGGTACTGGGGACGGGTGCTTGGTGCGGCCTGTTCCAATGTTGTGTTGTTATTTTGAGCCTTAGGAAGCTTCTTTATCGATAAGCCTTGTTTTTCGATAGTTTTAGATGCTTTGATTTTTTCGCCTAACTTGTTGCCGTACAAAGTTTCATCCCGTTCGCTATCTTGAACAATGTTTAGAAAAGGTTTCGCTAACGCGTAGTTAATAACACTGATTCGCGATTGTGTAACCTGATGGTGGAGATCTGTTAGAATTCGACATCCATCACTTATTATTTTTATTGATTCTAGTTTGTTGTCGCTAGTCAACATTAAGGTCAAAGCCTTATTGATGGCTGTGATTCCGTCCCCTAATTGTTGCTGCTCAGTATCCTGCCTTTTGTCGCGATGACGTGACGCTTCTGAAATAGCAGCCGCGACCTCATTATTTAATTTCGGAGCTTGTAGGAGGGTGCAATTTTCAGGCACTAGATATTGCTGGAGCAATTTTTCTTTTGCCTCTTTTGGTAATCCTTTTTTGAGAATAGGTTCCCATCGCTGAGCTAAGCTGTGATGGATCTTCTCTCCGAATCTAGGAGTTACCCCTGTTTCTTCTCCGAGCGCTGTTAGGAGCTCTGGATCAAGCTCAGAACAGTTATCAGGGTCCTGGCTAAGTACTGAAGCCTCTGCAGAAGGCATAGGAACAGTCTCATCTGGCGCATCAATAGGTATATCGTTTAACGCTGGGTCGGAACGTACCGATGTATCATCGTCTGAAAAGTACTAGACGAAACTGTGAAACGTATTTTATCCTTCGTGTTAACTCACGGTTAACCGCCAGGAAGGCCAGTTACATATAACACAACGATGGCCTTTTAATATTAAATTAGTGTGATATAATGTTTTTAACGTAGGTAATTTCAAAGCTTCTTACATGTAGGTATAGCCGTCGTGTTAACTCTCGGTTAACCGCCAGGCGAAACATGTGTTCTAACGTTATTTAAACTTCATAAAGTACTAATATAGTAATTTTTGAGTTGCATGTTACGTTTTTGGCCTTCGTGATAACTCTCGGTTAACCGCCAGGCATATAAAACATGACGAAAAATTATAATTTTAAATATCGAACAACGGAGGGTAAGTTGTACATACCAGAGTCGGATGAAGATTCTATTATAATCCGACGCCGTTTACGCCGCTGTTCTTCCTCAATCTTCTTGATTTTACTTAAATAATAATCGATATCATTTTTACGTTTCGGCATTTTACACTGAAAACACTTATTTTAAAACTTTTACCGAGACAAAGCGCGTGTGCGGTTGCTACCTTGCACGAAAAAAGAATGACGGCTATTCTAGTGGTGTGGCAATATGTCAGAAAAGAATCGATTAAAAAGTCGATATCTATATCGATTTTTTTTTAATCTCTAAAATGCGTGCATGCTACCTTGTAGGCTTAAAGGACTACCTGGTTATATTATATCTGAAGAATGAAGCGAAGAAATATAATTTTACACACACACAACACAGAACAGCACAACAGGAAACAGAATAGTAAAATAAAAAGCCATTAAGGCTGATGCTCCAGGGTAACCCGCGAAATTTTAAATTTTCTTACTTTTTTTGCAATTCGCAGGCCAGTGCTAGGTTGTATGTTGATTAAAATTGTTTGTTTGCGACTGTAAGACGTATGTAGTTACAGAATTATAATCATCAAAATCATCAATACAACCCTCCAAGTTCATAAAGGTGCAAGAATGATTTTGACCTTGGAAAAGTAATTTTTCCACCTTTATGAACTTTGAGGGTTGTATTGATGATTTTGATGAATATAATTCTGTATCTACATACGTCTTACAACCGCGAATAATATTTTAATCAACATACAACCTAGCACTGGCCTGCAAATTGCAAAAAACGTAAGAAAATTTGAATTTCGCGGGCTACCCTGAAGCATTCGCCTTAAAGAGTTACGAGCTACCAAAGATTCGTTTTACTTTTTATTGCCAATTTTAACGCAACTTTGGGCGTAAATTAGTAATAAAAGATGTGTCAAATTTCCAAAACAAGTCGGTACTGACAAAGCACAATTATCGAAGAATTCAATCAATTTGATTTGTACTTGATTTATGCCCTGGTTTTTTTTCATAAAACTCGATTTTTCAAAGTTCTTTTCGTATTTTTTAGGCACCTTTTACTATGAATTATCTTGCATCTCACTGAGCTCATTCTGTCGGGCACGATGCCAGGTGAGACAGCGTGCTTTTTGGGCACGCGCAACAGTGAGTTCGAGCCCGCGATAAGTGCAACCTCAACAAGCGCTTTTCATTTTTTCTATGGGATATGATACGTAGGTATATTGGGCTTCTAGAGTTAATATCACAAGTGCTGCCCGCCTTTAGTTTATTTTGCCACCTTGTGGCCCTTGCCTGCCAAAAGGTTGCCGACCGCTGGTTTAGGCTGTCATGGCCTATTGAAACAGTAGTTAGTAGCACGAGGATAAGGCATAATATACGATAATTCAAAGCCAAAAACACTCCACCGATTTAACCTCAAATTTAATTAACTTACTTTACGAAAGTTGGTTACGCGATTCTCTACTATGCTGTAAAATAATCAAAATACGTAAAAACATTATTACAAATCGATATTCCAACCGGGTTAAAACGGTTGACAAATTAAAAAATCGACTAAAATAGCAATATTTCATTCGTCAGTCGATATTGTCGACAGCCTACGTCAGTGGATCTCCACACGCACATCCCTAACTAGTCGCAAGAAGAAGCGGCTGTACTACGCGAAGTATCCGCCTAATGAAGTATCGTTTTGTGATTTTTACATTGCTTGTCCAGTGACTTAGCGACAAACTTACGTAGTGGTCAAAGAGCAATGTATTTATTGCAAAAATAGTACAGTCGTCACGTTGTTGTTGTTACGATCGCGGTCCGAAAGTCGAAATTTAATAAATTATATTTCTATGGCGCGCCGCAAAAATCAACAAGCGACACAAGCTCCCCGTCCAACAGCCGAAGCAGGACTAAAGCGGATAGGGGGGAAGCGTGGCGGCTCTGGTTAGAACGGGCGGCACGCACGCTAATTTAGGTATTTCCTTCATAATATTCAAACAAAGACACATTTCGAAAATGTAAAACGTATACGTTATAGAAAACATATAGTTTTGTTATTATTCAAAATCTGATGATCTTCCGTGAAGTATTTACGCCGTACTTAGGGTTTAGTTTGTTTTTTAGAGATTACTTTGGATTTTTTTTCTATCGAGGAAACTAAAAGTAATCGTGTTTCTAAACCGTATGATGTATTGAGTGAATCCTTAAATATCTTACATATTAATTGCATAACTGAAGGATAAGTAATAACGATGCAGTAAGGGATCAAGCGAATGCAATTATTTTGGAATTACGTATCGTTTGCTCGGTAGCGCCTTAACTATTTTTGAACTTTTGAATGTAGTAATCTGCAATGACTTAGGAATGACAAGAGTTAGTAAAAGGCTGCATTAATCTAAAACCTTTCTTCTTTTAAGGAAACTATAATTTAGATGATCTTTTCTTTAAAATCAATCAATCAAAACATGATCGACTTAAAATTTTCATGTCTCCGTATTGAAACTAATTTAGTCAAATAGTATTTCAGAAAAAACCACCCTTACATACCGAGTTTCCTCGTTCGGAAAGCACGTTAAGCTGTTGGTCCCGGCTGTCATTTGTAGATCTTTGACAGTCGTTACAGGTAGTCAGTGGCCCAAAAAGTCTGACAACCAGTCTTACCAAGGGGTATTTTATTACCTGGTACCTACTAACTGGATTGTGGAGGTCAGATAGGCAGTCGCTCCATATAAAATACTGGTATTTAGCAGCAGCCGATTAGACTGCAAGCCGACCCCAACATATTTGGGAAAAGGCTAGGCAGATGATGAGTATTTCAGAAAAAATCGATTTATGTGTTGTTAGTAAATATTTTAAACAGATTATTTCGGTTAACATAAGATATTAATTTCACTGTGTTTTAGGTGAAAGAAGAGACGGCAATCCTAAAAGATCAAGTCCAAGATCTGCAGCAGGGCTTAGACGACGGCATCAAGAAGACCAAGGAAGGAGAACTCAGGGAAATGCTGAAAGCATGCAGGAATGACATCAACAAGTCTTCTAAATCTTTGTTCAGCGTTGTGCAAGGAAACCCTAATGATAAGGTATGTGAGAGGAGGATAATGTTGGCATTTAAAATAATTATGGTGTTGGAAAAACACTGACTGAGTTAAAAATATGTTAAATTGCGCAACTCTTACGATTGTTGACGCGCTTTTATGGCCGGGAGCCGCGAGAGATACTGCCATATTGCTACTGACAGAACCCACCGGTTTCGAACGAACACACCGGAATGCGTGCGTGTACGTGCCTTATACACCCGTATGCACTTCATGTCCCTGCGATAAATTAATATTTTTTCTTTCCTTTTTCTTTCTTTCCGTATCAGATACGCACCAAAAAAACGCTAGTCTGAAGCCGTTCTAAGGGTACACACTTGTTTGTATCGCCAAATTCGTTTCGACAAAGTTTGTTGAGCAACAAAGTCGACCTAATGGAATTTATAAACATATTCCGCTTTTATTCGGCTCGCGTCTATCAGATACCTCTGTTCGGTATCTACCATTGCTAAATTATGTTCAGGTTGACATAATAAGCACTTTTTTCATCTACCATATTTTGATGATGGTTTTGTGACTATGTCACACTAACTCCGAATATCCTTTTCGTGAGGCAATGAAAAAACGATCTAAGGCTTTTGATTTTATTTGAATTATTTTTCACACTATTTGTTCCGTTTTTACGCTCTTACTAATTACTCTAATACCCATTTCATTCGTAGGACAAAATGATATCAAAGGTGATGGATCTAATGGACGATGTGAACGACGCCTCCAGCTTGATAGAGCATCCCGACCTAGTGCCCACTGCAGGCGAGGTCTCTGCTGACACCCAGAAGCATATCGACGAGGTCGTGAAGAGTTCACTGTGAGTACAGCTAAATAACACTTTTATCTTTTGAGTCCGTTGCGTGTACCTGTGTGTACTCTGCTAATCAAAGGGCAAAGCCCAATTTTGTATGTTGGTTCGGCTGTTCTTGCATCTCGACTGAATCATCAGTAAAATATAGAAAATGTAGTCCTGCTTGTGTAAATGAAAAATAATCATACATTCGATGGTTTTTTTTTATTTTTAAGATGTTTATTTAATACCAAATATATTAATTAAGAATAACGTTAATTCTAAAAGTCTTAAATTTGAATACCACGGAAAAATGGAAAACGTATCGTTAAACTAGCTGCGTTAAGTAAATTGCGTTGGTAAATTAACATGTTTTTTTCTTCACAGAGCTCTCCTAACAAACACAGAGGAGTTAATAAAGCAGGTGAAGGCAGCACCGGAAGAACCAGAGATGATGAAGTGGGTGATGTTCAACAAACGGAAGGATGTGCTCGACGCCTTCGAGAACTTGCTCAAGAACGTCAAGTAAGTGATGATGATGTATCATGGGTGATGAATGATAGGTGATAAAGTGGGTGATGTTCAACAAACGGAACGACGTACTCGATGCCTTCCAGAACTTGCTCAAGAACGTAGAGTAAGTGGTGATGATGTATCATGGGTGATGAATGATATGTGATGAATGATAGGTGATGAAAAGGGTGATGTTCAACAAATGGAAGTACGTACTCGATGCCTTCGAGAACTTGCTCAAGAACGTTAAGTGATGATGAACCATGGGTGATGAATGATAGGTGATGAAGTGGGTGATGTTCAACAAATGGAAGGATGTACTTGACGCCTTCGAAAACTTGCTCAAGAACGTTAAGTAAGTGATGATGAACCATGTGTGATGAATGATAGGTGATGAAGTGGGTGATGTTCAACAAAGGGAAGGATGTACTTGACGCCTTGGAGAACTTGCTCAAGAACGTCAAGTAAGTGATGTATACCACTCGAAACTGTCGACACTTTTAATGTAAAGCAAATATTAAATGCAACCATTCTTAATTGCTGCTAATTAGGTGGCCCAACTTCATTGGTAGATGTTTACAGTGTTTTGAACAATGCTATCTTATTTGTAGGACCAGCGGACAGCGTGTCAAACTTATAGAAGGTTCCACGGATGATTCTGAGGTAATATCTCGTTATTTTAATGTTTATTTAAAAGCAATTGAATCATGTACGACTAACTACTATAATAGAGCTCATGGGTTTTCAAAAACTAATTTTTAGACATGACTTTTTGCTTCTAACAATATGTATTTTATATTACAGGAAGAAAAGAAGAGTTATGTTCAGAAACAGTGAGTATACTATCATTTTGTTTTGAAAGACATAATATTGAATCAGGGCTATGGGCATATTGAATCAGGGCTATGGGCCTATTGAATCAGGGCTATGGGCATATTGAATCAGGGCTATGGGCCTATTGAATCAGGGCTATGGGCCTATTGAATCAGGGCTATGGGCATATTGAATCAGGGCTATGGGCCTTTTGAATCAAGGCTATGGGCCTATTGAATCAGGGCTAAGGGCCTATTGAATCAGGGCTGTGTCAATTGAACGAGCTTTAATACGTAAATTCTGTATTAATATGTGTATCATTAACCATGAATTGTGTGTCAGGTTCGACTCAGCATCCAAATGGTTGACGAAGTCTGTGTCTAAGCCCGAGGTGAAGACAAACGGACAGCAAGCAGTGCGCAACCTTATTGAAGTTGCCAATAAGGTAAGTGCAACACATTCTTTTTATTTTTCTCTGTTCAATGTTCAATTAATGATTTAAAGGTTTGAAAATATTCTTGATATGTAATTGGTACACCATAGACTACCTGCAGTATTGTGTCATCCTATGTGAAATGTTTTCTTTGATGAATGTAAAAAAGGCCTTTGGAAAATCGAATTTTATGAAAAAACCACTGCATAAATCCTATACAAATAAAAATTTATTGAATTCTTCGATAGTTGTGCTTTGTCGGTATTGAACGGATCGGTCGGAAATTTGACACTTCTTTTATTACTAATTTACGGCCAAAGATTCGTTTTTATTGCTAATATTAATGCAACGTTAAAATTGACAATAAAAAACGAATCTTTGGTAGCTCGTAACTTTTTAATTTTACTATTCTGTTTCCACAAAGACAAAATTAATAATGAGACAAAACGATATCATTTTTAACTTTGGATGTACAGTGTCAAACAGTGGAGTAATACCCTCCCGAAATTTCTATGGAAAAAATGTCCCCCTCTCCCGTCAACTCTGCAGGATCTCCGCTTAAACGATTCCTCATGTGATACTATTTGTTCAGGTAACGGTAGACCTGAAGGGCAGTGAGAAGGAGGACATGAAGAACTTGGTGATGGAAGCTGAACAACTGCTCACTGAGTGCAGCAAGAAGTACGACCGGGAGCAGTACAGGTATGTACCCGAGGGTAATTGTATATTGGCTAATAGAATTATACTAACATCTCGGATTTAAGATAAAAAAATATGAATTTTAAGTCCCATTAGCCTAGTATGGCTTATTCCAAAAATCCCCCCTAAGAGAATCTCCCTCACGGGGGAAAACTGGATTTCAATGTAAAAATAATCCAGAAAGTCCCCTTTTCATATCTCAAATTAATAAACGCATTTGGCGCTAAATGTTTTTAAAATAGTTGACTAATATTCTAACAGTTATTTAAAAAACCGGCCAAGTGCGAGTCGGACTCGCGCACGAAGGGTTCCGTACCATTATTTAAAAACATTAGACAAAACTGCAAAAAAATCACGTTTGTTGTATGGGAGCCCCCCTTAAATATTGATTTAATTCTGTTTTTAGTATTTGTTGTTATAGCGGCAACAGAAATACATCATCTGTGAAAATTTCAACTGTCTAGCTGTCACGGTTCGTGAGATACAGCCTGGTGACAGACAGACGGACAGACGGACAGATGGACAGACGGACAGACAGCGAAGTCTTAGTAATAGGGTTCCGTTTTTACCCTTTGGGTACGGAACCCTAAAAAAGTAATAACAAAAACTAAATAACCCGACGCAAACAACAATTAGTACCGCCACGATTGACGTAAGAATCATCAAAATCGGCCCACGTGTTTGGTCTCTAGAGTGCCACAAAGCAAAAAACATATAAGGCTGATAAACACATTGCCCTCCTTCAGTAAATGCATGGCGTGCAAACGGTGCAAATTCAGATTTATTTCTTAAACCCACGTCTAAAAGCTTCATAAGCCTTAGGTTTCTATTTTTCTGCTGCAAAAAGGGAAGGTGCGTTTTGGTCCGTACAGCTGCATCCTTAGTACAATGGCTGTATAAGGGCCCCCAACTCACAGGTTACCTTACTTCCAGTGTGCTGATGGAGAGGGTCCGAGAGCTGAAGAAGGGCATCGAGCGAGGAGTAGTGACTCGGGTCGTGGAGGACTTCATAGACGCAGAGGCGCCGCTCGCAGACCTGGAGCTAGTAGACTATGAGACAGGTACGTTCTACTGATAGAAACTGTCTATTACAACAGCCCATAACGTCCACGCCTCTCCCCTGATGGGAGGAATTTGCCGTAATCTCCACGCTTGGCAGGCGGATTGGAGATCGCAGTGATGAAAAACTACAGAAAACGCTGCTGCCCATTCTCTGGTCTACGGAGGCGCAAGCTGTTCTGCCTCAGACATTACGAGCCTTATACGACACCCGTGACTGTAATGGGTTGGTTCTATTCTACTCTGCCGGATACCACACGGCTAAACTAGTAAACTGTCTGTGTGTACAAAATCAAAACATTTATTTCAAGTAGGCCCGTTACAGGCACTTTTGAATTGTCGAAACAAAGACAACAATGAAATGTAGCTACAGTCCCAGTCACAAGACATAAAAACTGTAAAAGTACTGTAGTTGCCCATTTCAAAGCGTAGCTCTCTATGGAGAAGAACGGGCAAAAGAAACTCCATGGACACTCTTTGAAATCAGAATATTGTCACAAAACCGTATTATAAGGTACACCTCCACCTGACACTTCGACGATTAGAGGTGTGATGTTTGTAACTGTTTAGCTACGGTTTAGTGTTTAAGGTAGTATCGTGTAGAATGAGACTTAGGTACTGTTAGAAGGGACACTGGTTGCAGGCTGGACTGCTGGACTGAAGTATTTTTGTTCAACTAAAAAACTTTGCCCACCAAATTGGATCTTCGATTGACTTAATAAGTCGGTCAAGTGTAGAATTAGACCTTATGGTTGGTTTTCTTTCTTTTTAAATTTTGTATCGATTTGTATCTTTCTAATTCCTTTTGTGACTTTACCAGACGAATCCAAACGCAAATTCCTCTTGGAGAAGAAGATAGCGGAGCTCCTAGCTCAGCTAAGTCGCGTTACGAAGACTGCCAGGCTCATCGCGGACACTGACAAGGACGCGGGCACTACTGTTAGCACACAGCTCAACACTTGTAGTGAACAGGTACGTCATCATTTCAGCCGAAAGACGTCCACTGCTGGATATAGACCTCCCCACGCGTGTGGCCACATGTCCCGGTCCCGTGCGACTCACACCCAGCGGATTCCCGCAACCTTCACCAGCAGGGGTATTCTAAACAATTCGATAAGTTTCCGTGTCGGTAAGGAACCGTATTCGACAATCTCATTTCCGAGCCGAAGAACTGTCAAAACGCTATTCACAGATCCGAACGGATAAGTTTTTTTCTATCCCATTGACCATTGTGTTTATGGGGAACGCTACAAAATGGTAGTAAATAGATGACCGTGGTAGAAAATTCAAAATAGTAAATAAAATAGGTTTATTTGAATATTTAGTTCCGTTTAAATAAGGAATATACAGCTAGTAACTTAATAGACAGCAAACGATTTAAAATGATTTTATTAGTAACCAAAATAAACTTTATTTCATTTCGAATAAACCTGCTTTGTAAACAGCCGTCTGTCAAACTGGCAAAGCGCGAAAAGTGTTTTTTTTTTTAAATAAAACTATTTTTCATAATTCATAGATAACTTTTTAGAGATATCAGTATTATACAATTCTTGCTATTTGCTCATTGACAAACAATAATTAAATTTCTTTGGGGATTACGGCAGATGATTGCGTGTCAGGGAAATAGGGCCTTATTTCTTCAATGAGGCTAAGAGCCATGTCGGGTGTTAGTCTATAAACCAACTGAAACCGCGGGTCGGCAAAAGTATTCGTCATATCCTTTATGAAGAGATAACGTCTCCTGCCTCTGTTGTCCTGCACGCCGACGGTCTCTGGCTCGCACAATCACATACTCCATCTACCAAAGTATCAAATAATGTTAACTAAAATCTAGAACGAATATCACATTTCTGTAAATTTATGTAAATGCGGATATATCAATGAAATATTGTCAATACAATAATAAAAGTTCATTTACAAGCATCATTCATCGTTCATTCGTTCATTTTCAGTTTATAAGCAGTGTTTAAAAAGTTTACAGTCTTTTTATTTCACTGAAATAAGCTGGAAATATGATTTATTTCTTCGTTTTAATTTTGATCGATATGACTCCCGATAGCAAACAGCTGTCGGAAAGATTCGAGTCTTCAAATCGAATTTGAACTGTCAAAATTATTCGGTTTCGGATTTGTGAATTGCGTTTGGAGGACATCTTCGATATCTTAGACGTTCGATTCGGTACGGAATCGAGTCGAATGGTTATGAATAAGGCTGCAGGTCATCGGTCCACCTAGTGGGAGGCCTTCCAACGGATCGTCTTCCGGTTCGCGGTCGCCACTCCAGCATAGCTATTCACAACGCTTCGATTTGATTCCGATTCGGAAAGTCGTATGTCTATCTCGCTCGTTTTCGTAATGCCAAAAAAAGATGAACATACGACTTTCCGAATCGGAATCAAATCGAAGCGTTGTGAATAGCTATGCAGAACTCTTCGGCCCTGTCGGCCATCCGTTCTGCGAGCAATGTGCCCTGCCCACTGCCACTCAACTTTGCAACACAGCAACTTTATTGCAGTGCTATTGGTGCTACAAAGTGTGTTTGGTTTTGAGTCGGCACGTTCGACTCGGCAGTAATTGTTAAACAAGAAAACCCGACTCGGAACAGCTGCTACGGATAATATTCGGCTTTCATTCGGGTCGTGCCGATTGGAAAACTCATACCATACCAGCGCCAAATCTCCTTCGGTCTGAGATATTGGCGAACGATTTGTGATCGACAAAAGTCGAATTTTGTCAGACCGATTTTCGCCAGTCTAACATATGACAAATTCGAGTTTTTGAACTCGCGTGATTTCAGAAACTTGAATTAGGAGGTTTTAAAATGTATTTCTTTTAGGCGGAGTTGTTGGCTCCTATGTTGGTGAAAGCGGCACAACAGCGAGTTGCATCGCCGGATGACAAGGTAAACATAATCAACTGTCGCTATAGTGGTCTATAGATAATATAGGGTGTAAAAGACCTCATCACGAAACCGTCAACTAAGCATTCTGTACATCAAACTAAGTAACTTTACGCAAAAATTTTGCTGGGAAACTTTTTTTTTTTGGGTGAAAAATCATGTTTTGTGGTAGAACTCAATGTAACGCACTCAAAACACTGTGCTGATGGATGGATTGAATAGTACGGGAGTCTTCGAGGTGTTTAAAGTAAAAATCTAACATTAAAAACTTGTATTTAAAAAAAAAACTTGTCAAATAGTTGGAACTTTGACCCTCAATATCTCCGTAACTAGAAGGTTCCCAGGTATGGTGTAGAACAAAAAAAATATCGCAATGACAAAGAGAACAAGTGCCTTTCGGCTTCGTTAAGAGGTGTTTTACCCCCTTTAATTAAAAGAATTTTCCTGATTTATTTTGCTCATGAGCAGTGAAAGGTGCAAAGAATTCATATTATGAACTGTTTTTCAGTAATAATAAAAAATGCTTTGAAGATAATACCGACATAGTAAATTTAAAAATCTTCCTCTATAATCAGTAAGCTGAATCTAAAATTGATGTTTTTTAGGCTGTGATAGAAAACTACAAGGCTCTACTAACCAGATATGCAGAGTCTTTGTCCAAGATCCGGGACTTGTGCGACCAGTCAGTGGATCCTATGGAGTTTGTGCAGACTGCAGGTAAACACCCCATCCTATCTGAAATATTGTTTTTACCTGCACAAGGATCTTTTGGCGCGTCATCATATTTAAAATACTTCACACTTTACATCAGTTTTAAAATACTTTAAATTGTAATCTGTGGGGAACGTTGTGGGTAGCATAATTGTTTTAAAATTTAATATTTAAATTATCTTTACGAATTCTTATTGTGCTACTGATTGTTTTTCCTTAAATAAATAAATAAATATTTGAAACTTTCTGCTTTTTTTGTCGACATGTTTTATCTTCCATTCTTCGCTGTCAGCCGTCACACTATTATTTACTCCTTTTTTTCAAATTAATTTCCTACATCAATTTTACAAGATCCCGAACGTTGAGAGAAGAGTCCTGTTGCCCGTCTACTAGCATCATTTGAGTGCCAAAAGATCCATAAAGCACTGAAGATGCCAGAAGATGGTCCCATCAACCGGTAATATTTTTCGATGGTACATTAATGTATGTATATTTGCAGGAGAGACCATGGAGCGCATGCGCGAGGAGTCCACCAAGCACAACGACCCCATGAAGTGCGCGCACACCTCCGCCGCCATCACCAAGTCAGATAATACTTTCTTCGTTCACCTTAATCAATCACCTTGAATGAAAGTCTTTGGGCTGCATGACTGCATCCTGTAGCCAAGCCTGGATCTATTTGCAGAATAGGGATGATTCCTGACTAAAAAATTATGATTCTGTTTAGTCCGTTAGTTAGATTATCGAAAAATATTGGATGCGTGTTTTTTGTTTTATCAAATTAATAAAAATTGACGAAGACAAAACGCGTTAAAGATCATGAGTCCGCTTGTGACGTCACTTTTCGGTAAAAAATTTCGCCTGATTCTTGACGACCCGAATGGCGCAGCGGTAGTTATGCTGCCTTACTGCTGTTCTTAGGGTCCCGGGTTCGAATCCTGGTAGGAGCAAATGTTTGTGTGATGAGCATGGACATTTGTTTCCGAGTCATGGATGTTAATATGTATAATTATTATTATTAAACGTTTATTTCAGATTATAATCATCCATATAAAAATAAAAAGTTACATAATTAATTAAATAAATACATAATACAATTCAATGAAAACAAATCACAAACTTAAAAGTAAATTTAAATATTGTCATTAAATTAATTAACAAAATTTTATAATAAAATAATAATAATAAAAATCAATCAATCGGCGAGCCAGACCGTCACCTTCATCTTTGTAAGGCGTCCGCCGGACACCAACAAACTCCCGCGCTAGTTTGCCGACATCTAACGTCCCAACATGATATTCATCCATCTCTGTTGGATTGGGCAATCAGCACGTGAAGCAATCGTCTTCAAGATACTGTTACTGCTGTTTCTCACGCGCTTAAAAATAGACGCGACTTTCTTGCTAATAATAATTAATAATCGCATGAAAGCCGTCTGTGCGTGCCTCCGCAAACATTGCAGATGCGAGGCAGCTGTAACAGCATCCTGAATATGTTGTTATACTGTACTCTAATGACATTGGCGGCCCACCGGGAATGACTCACCCATAGGCTGCTCGAGTAGAAGGATTGGCAGTATGCCTTAATAAGTATGTATTTACAAACAAAAAGTATATAAGTAGTATATCAACTATCTGGTGTTCACGACACAAGCCTCGTTGCTTAGTGTACACTCATGTGATACTATTGTCACACTTGGCTTCGCCTCGTGTGATAAACCCACATTCGACAACAGTTGCATAAATAACTATTATTCCATGACTTATTTCTTTTTGAACCAAGTTTTGATAACCTCCCTTCCCCCCAGGCTAGCCAACCGCGTAATCCACGTGAGCATGTCGTCCAGCTCGGCTCGCTCCGACCCCGAGCTGCAGCGCGCCCTGAGCGAGGCGCAGGCGCAGCTGGCGGCCGCCACGCCGGCTGCCGACACTCGCGCCAGCAGGATGCCGGACTGGAAGGACCACACTGCCAAGGTAATGTATGCATGTCGTCCAGCTCGGCTCGCTCCGACCCCGAGCTGCAGCGCGCCCTGAGCGAGGCGCAGGCGCAGCTGGCGGCCGCCACGCCGGCTGCCGACACTCGCGCCAGCAGGATGCCGGACTGGAAGGACCACACTGCCAAGGTAATGTATGCATGTCGTCCAGCTCGGCTCGCTCCGACCCCGAGCTGCAGCGCGCCCTGAGCGAGGCGCAGGCGCAGCTGGCGGCCGCCACGCCGGCTGCCGACACTCGCGCCAGCAGGATGCCGGACTGGAAGGACCACACTGCCAAGGTAATGTATGCATGTCGTCCAGCTCGGCTCGCTCCGACCCCGAGCTGCAGCGCGCCCTGAGCGAGGCGCAGGCGCAGCTGGCGGCCGCCACGCCGGCTGCCGACACTCGCGCCAGCAGGATGCCGGACTGGAAGGACCACACTGCCAAGGTAATGTATGCATGTCGTCCAGCTCGGCTCGCTCCGACCCCGAGCTGCAGCGCGCCCTGAGCGAGGCGCAGGCGCAGCTGGCGGCCGCCACGCCGGCTGCCGACACTCGCGCCAGCAGGATGCCGGACTGGAAGGACCACACTGCCAAGGTAATGTATGCATGTCGTCCAGCTCGGCTCGCTCCGACCCCGAGCTGCAGCGCGCCCTGAGCGAGGCGCAGGCGCAGCTGGCGGCCGCCACGCCGGCTGCCGACACTCGCGCCAGCAGGATGCCGGACTGGAAGGACCACACTGCCAAGGTAATGTATGCATGTCGTCCAGCTCGGCTCGCTCCGACCCCGAGCTGCAGCGCGCCCTGAGCGAGGCGCAGGCGCAGCTGGCGGCCGCCACGCCGGCTGCCGACACTCGCGCCAGCAGGATGCCGGACTGGAAGGACCACACTGCCAAGGTAATGTATGCATGTCGTCCAGCTCGGCTCGCTCCGACCCCGAGCTGCAGCGCGCCCTGAGCGAGGCGCAGGCGCAGCTGGCGGCCGCCACGCCGGCTGCCGACACTCGCGCCAGCAGGATGCCGGACTGGAAGGACCACACTGCCAAGGTAATGTATGCATGTCGTCCAGCTCGGCTCGCTCCGACCCCGAGCTGCAGCGCGCCCTGAGCGAGGCGCAGGCGCAGCTGGCGGCCGCCACGCCGGCTGCCGACACTCGCGCCAGCAGGATGCCGGACTGGAAGGACCACACTGCCAAGGTAATGTATGCATGTCGTCCAGCTCGGCTCGCTCCGACCCCGAGCTGCAGCGCGCCCTGAGCGAGGCGCAGGCGCAGCTGGCGGCCGCCACGCCGGCTGCCGACACTCGCGCCAGCAGGATGCCGGACTGGAAGGACCACACTGCCAAGGTAATGTATGCATGTCGTCCAGCTCGGCTCGCTCCGACCCCGAGCTGCAGCGCGCCCTGAGCGAGGCGCAGGCGCAGCTGGCGGCCGCCACGCCGGCTGCCGACACTCGCGCCAGCAGGATGCCGGACTGGAAGGACCACACTGCCAAGGTAATGTATGCATGTCGTCCAGCTCGGCTCGCTCCGACCCCGAGCTGCAGCGCGCCCTGAGCGAGGCGCAGGCGCAGCTGGCGGCCGCCACGCCGGCTGCCGACACTCGCGCCAGCAGGATGCCGGACTGGAAGGACCACACTGCCAAGGTAATGTATGCATGTCGTCCAGCTCGGCTCGCTCCGACCCCGAGCTGCAGCGCGCCCTGAGCGAGGCGCAGGCGCAGCTGGCGGCCGCCACGCCGGCTGCCGACACTCGCGCCAGCAGGATGCCGGACTGGAAGGACCACACTGCCAAGGTAATGTATGCATGTCGTCCAGCTCGGCTCGCTCCGACCCCGAGCTGCAGCGCGCCCTGAGCGAGGCGCAGGCGCAGCTGGCGGCCGCCACGCCGGCTGCCGACACTCGCGCCAGCAGGATGCCGGACTGGAAGGACCACACTGCCAAGGTAATGTATGCATGTCGTCCAGCTCGGCTCGCTCCGACCCCGAGCTGCAGCGCGCCCTGAGCGAGGCGCAGGCGCAGCTGGCGGCCGCCACGCCGGCTGCCGACACTCGCGCCAGCAGGATGCCGGACTGGAAGGACCACACTGCCAAGGTAATGTATGCATGTCGTCCAGCTCGGCTCGCTCCGACCCCGAGCTGCAGCGCGCCCTGAGCGAGGCGCAGGCGCAGCTGGCGGCCGCCACGCCGGCTGCCGACACTCGCGCCAGCAGGATGCCGGACTGGAAGGACCACACTGCCAAGGTAATGTATGCATGTCGTCCAGCTCGGCTCGCTCCGACCCCGAGCTGCAGCGCGCCCTGAGCGAGGCGCAGGCGCAGCTGGCGGCCGCCACGCCGGCTGCCGACACTCGCGCCAGCAGGATGCCGGACTGGAAGGACCACACTGCCAAGGTAATGTATGCATGTCGTCCAGCTCGGCTCGCTCCGACCCCGAGCTGCAGCGCGCCCTGAGCGAGGCGCAGGCGCAGCTGGCGGCCGCCACGCCGGCTGCCGACACTCGCGCCAGCAGGATGCCGGACTGGAAGGACCACACTGCCAAGGTAATGTATGCATGTCGTCCAGCTCGGCTCGCTCCGACCCCGAGCTGCAGCGCGCCCTGAGCGAGGCGCAGGCGCAGCTGGCGGCCGCCACGCCGGCTGCCGACACTCGCGCCAGCAGGATGCCGGACTGGAAGGACCACACTGCCAAGGTAATGTATGCATGTCGTCCAGCTCGGCTCGCTCCGACCCCGAGCTGCAGCGCGCCCTGAGCGAGGCGCAGGCGCAGCTGGCGGCCGCCACGCCGGCTGCCGACACTCGCGCCAGCAGGATGCCGGACTGGAAGGACCACACTGCCAAGGTAATGTATGCATGTCGTCCAGCTCGGCTCGCTCCGACCCCGAGCTGCAGCGCGCCCTGAGCGAGGCGCAGGCGCAGCTGGCGGCCGCCACGCCGGCTGCCGACACTCGCGCCAGCAGGATGCCGGACTGGAAGGACCACACTGCCAAGGTAATGTATGCATGTCGTCCAGCTCGGCTCGCTCCGACCCCGAGCTGCAGCGCGCCCTGAGCGAGGCGCAGGCGCAGCTGGCGGCCGCCACGCCGGCTGCCGACACTCGCGCCAGCAGGATGCCGGACTGGAAGGACCACACTGCCAAGGTAATGTATGCATGTCGTCCAGCTCGGCTCGCTCCGACCCCGAGCTGCAGCGCGCCCTGAGCGAGGCGCAGGCGCAGCTGGCGGCCGCCACGCCGGCTGCCGACACTCGCGCCAGCAGGATGCCGGACTGGAAGGACCACACTGCCAAGGTAATGTATGCATGTCGTCCAGCTCGGCTCGCTCCGACCCCGAGCTGCAGCGCGCCCTGAGCGAGGCGCAGGCGCAGCTGGCGGCCGCCACGCCGGCTGCCGACACTCGCGCCAGCAGGATGCCGGACTGGAAGGACCACACTGCCAAGGTAATGTATGCATGTCGTCCAGCTCGGCTCGCTCCGACCCCGAGCTGCAGCGCGCCCTGAGCGAGGCGCAGGCGCAGCTGGCGGCCGCCACGCCGGCTGCCGACACTCGCGCCAGCAGGATGCCGGACTGGAAGGACCACACTGCCAAGGTAATGTATGCATGTCGTCCAGCTCGGCTCGCTCCGACCCCGAGCTGCAGCGCGCCCTGAGCGAGGCGCAGGCGCAGCTGGCGGCCGCCACGCCGGCTGCCGACACTCGCGCCAGCAGGATGCCGGACTGGAAGGACCACACTGCCAAGGTAATGTATGCATGTCGTCCAGCTCGGCTCGCTCCGACCCCGAGCTGCAGCGCGCCCTGAGCGAGGCGCAGGCGCAGCTGGCGGCCGCCACGCCGGCTGCCGACACTCGCGCCAGCAGGATGCCGGACTGGAAGGACCACACTGCCAAGGTAATGTATGCATGTCGTCCAGCTCGGCTCGCTCCGACCCCGAGCTGCAGCGCGCCCTGAGCGAGGCGCAGGCGCAGCTGGCGGCCGCCACGCCGGCTGCCGACACTCGCGCCAGCAGGATGCCGGACTGGAAGGACCACACTGCCAAGGTAATGTATGCATGTCGTCCAGCTCGGCTCGCTCCGACCCCGAGCTGCAGCGCGCCCTGAGCGAGGCGCAGGCGCAGCTGGCGGCCGCCACGCCGGCTGCCGACACTCGCGCCAGCAGGATGCCGGACTGGAAGGACCACACTGCCAAGGTAATGTATGCATGTCGTCCAGCTCGGCTCGCTCCGACCCCGAGCTGCAGCGCGCCCTGAGCGAGGCGCAGGCGCAGCTGGCGGCCGCCACGCCGGCTGCCGACACTCGCGCCAGCAGGATGCCGGACTGGAAGGACCACACTGCCAAGGTAATGTATGCATGTCGTCCAGCTCGGCTCGCTCCGACCCCGAGCTGCAGCGCGCCCTGAGCGAGGCGCAGGCGCAGCTGGCGGCCGCCACGCCGGCTGCCGACACTCGCGCCAGCAGGATGCCGGACTGGAAAGACCACACTGCCAAGGTAATGTGCCACCGTCTACAAAGCCTCATAATTTACTAAAATAAAACTTACATTAGTATATAACAATTATCCAATCGTCAAAATTTCGAGTTTTTACTACCCGTAAGGGCTTTATGACAAGTCCGCCACACTATTCCCTGTCTACTGTAACTCCTGTGCGCCAGACTCACCAGTGGCGACCACCAGAAAGGCACCAAGACAATGAAGCTCGGCGAAGTCCCAAAGAAACAATTTAACTGTCTTGGATCCCGCAACGAAAATAATCAGAAAAGAATAGCGGAAGAGTAGAAAAAACATAATTACCCGTAATGACTGTTTAAAGTAGACTGTAGGAAGGATAAGGGGAAACGGTCAATTGGCATCTTTCTGGACCTGGCCAAGGCATTATACACAGTTTCTATTCAAATGCTATTAAAAAAGCTAGATTGCCTTGGCGTAAGAGGCATTGCTCGAGACTGGCTTAGAAGCTACTTAATGGATAGACGCTAATATGTTGTGATCGGGGACAATGTCAGTGAAAGCCTTCCAAAAAAGCCTTCTTCAATGTAAGTGACTTTTGGGGTGCCACAGGGAAGTGTCCTTGGGCCGACATTGTTCACCATATATATGGATGACATATTAAGCTTAACTATACCACGGGCAAATATGATCTGTTACGCAGATGACACGGCTATCATATTTCACGGTGATACATAGGCCGACGCCACAGACGCCGCAGAAAATGGCATGCGTACTATACAGGGTGGAATTTTGTAATGCCACCTGGAGGGAAAGTACTCTTAATACTGCAGATAGAAAATTTTACTCAAAGGAAACATTCCTTTATTTTTGAATAGAAAGCAAACTGCATTCAAAGATTTTGAAAATTCGCGTGCCACACTCGGGAATCGAACCGGCTAAATAAAAAAAATAACATCCTGTACTTTTATGCCACCAATCGATAGGGTCAATCATAAGGATCAAATCTCCATAACAAACATTATAAATTAAATGAAAGGAAAACCATAAAATCTTAACTTATAAATTCAATAGAATAACATAGAGCACTTTTACTCAAAGGTCCATCCAATTACTTATGTTAGAACCTAATATAAAATTATCTTTTGACGACATTTATTGATTAAAATGACGAAGACCTATTTAGATAGGAAGATTGCAATTTGCACAAACAAATACGTGCAAATTGCAATCCTTTTTCTTCAATTGTCCTTTGAATACAAGTGCTTTACGTATTGAATTTATCCCATTGAATTTATAACTTTAGATTTCATGGTTTTCCTTTCATTTAATTTATAATGTTTGTTAGACAGATTTGATCTTTATGATTGAACCTATCGAATGGTGCTATAAAAGTACAGGTTGTTATTTTTTTTAAATTTAGCCGGTTCGATTCCCGAGTGTGGCACGCAAATTTTCAAAATCTTTGAATGCAGATTAATTTCTTTTTAAAAATAGAGGAATGTTTCCTTTGAGTAAAATTTTCTATCTGCAGTATTAAGAGTACTTTCCCTCCAGGTGGCATTACAAAATTCCACCCTGTATATATCTGACTGGCTCGATGGAAATATTTTAACCATAAATGTCGAAAAAACAAATTTTATAACATTCCACATCATTCGTTCTTGCTGTCCGGGCATTGGTCGTATCAAAATTCACAACATTCACTGTCATACCACATATTGCTGCTGTGATGAAATAGGTCGAGTCCAAATCAACCAAATATTTAGGTGTTACAATTGACCAATTGTCAATAAATTTAATTTAATTGTTTAACGTGCTTTCCGAGGGGTCTTGATATGAAATAGTTGGCCACCATCCACGGATCGACCACATTGAGCGTTATTATTTAGCCACAACTCTCCTGAGTATTGTCTATGAGATAGCATACAATTTATTTAACGTAACAAATTGCTCTTTATCAACAGATACTGCAAGCGACCGAGCAAGTGGAATCACTTCTAGGAGGAGAGAATGTGTTCAAGAACCAGCCGGGACCGGACCAACCCATCTATGTAAGTATATTCTTAAATGCCATCAAATATGCCATCAATAATTTTGGGAGACGGTCTCGCAACGCCTTTCCCAGGTATTTTATCTGTGACGCGCGACCCTAAAGTAACTTTCTGTCTACGCGGATAAATTTCACAGTGATTTTGACAGGCTTGTCAGGCCGGCCCATCAGTAATCTTATTGTAACGCTCTAGTAAAAATCACTGTGAGTTTGACAGAGATGCAAAATCAGAAGTAAAATATTATCTTTGAAAGTCTGTCAGTCTAACACATTCATACATTCATTGGCTTTAAATGCACAGCCTCAATTAATTTTGCGCAGAAGTTTCTTTTATAAGGAAAATAAGCGAAAAAGAGGGTTTATTTATTTATTATCATGATTAAATTTTGTATGACACTTCTTCATATTTGCCGATGGGTAATACCTTTTGGTATACGGCTTGTTTATATAATTATAAAAAGTGAAGCAGTATTACAACACAGCTTAGTTGAACATGTTAATGAGACAGTAATGTTGTAACATTGTCGGTACAGAACGAGGCGCTGAACCTGCACGTGGCTATCCGCGACTGGTCGTCGCGCGATAACGAGATCGTGGCCGTCGCCAAGCGCATGGCCGTGCTCATGGCCAAGCTCTCCAACTTCATGACCAACGGTAACAAAGACAAACAAATCGGCAGGAAGTGTCCCTTTTTTTGGTGCCTTAGCGCTTTCTACAATCGCTTACGCCGAGGCGTTTACGATTGTAGAAAGAGAATCGATACGAAACGTTTGTAACTTGGCTAGGGGTGTGGTTTCGTGAATTCTTATAACAGCGAACTTCTTGTGTCTATTTTCACACGCTGTTAGGCTACGCCCAAACGCGTCATGGTCACCTAACTTTACTTTTCCGTTTGGGCTCATATATACCTAACATGATGGTACAACTCCCGTACCGCCATCTATTACACGTTTCGAGATATAAAGCTCTCAAAGTACAGTCAAATTGTCTTACAGCCATTTTCAATCACTTACTAACAGGTAACGGAAGGTTGCTATCTCTGTCCGTTTGACATTTAGCTTACGGACCGTTAGAAACAAAACGTCACAGAAAAGCTTTATTTGAGTTTTCTATGAATCAAGTGACAGGTAGGTGACGCGAATAGAATGTTTCAAGCTAACTTTGTTTATAGTAACACCGATAGCTACGAGACGTAGGAATATTAACTAACAGCTATACGTAAGTAAGTTATAGAAAACAACCGTTAATCGCATTTCTGACGTACACCGTCAAAAGTAATCTTGTCTTACTACTATTATGAATGCGAACGCGAATGCAATATGGCAGGAAAAATATAAATTACGAAAGTGTCAAAGTTTATAACAATCTACCGGCAGATACACACATCAACACGGTCTAGGGATATTTTTAAAAAAGCGAATTACTATCAATGTGTTAATTATATATGTGACATGTATATATTTAAAAGATATGTTATTTAATATTCTACCATTTTTTAATAATGGTTAAGAGCCATTTCACAAAATTCAAACGCTCGAGTTTAGGTAAAAGACCGCAGCTTTGTGTATGTGTGCGTAGCTATCCACACTTACACAACGCGAACAGTGCAGCGCGAGTGTCGAGACGGACTAAACAATCTTGGGCCGTTATAATCGTAATGCACCTTGGTTTGAGATTTAGGTAAAACGATAATTTATTTATTCAGTATTTTATCTATCAAACCCTTCTAAACTAATAAAACACAAATATATGTTATGTAAATATGTTTTTTATGTGTATGTTTCTATTACATATTTATTATTATACTTTTTATTATATTTAGTAGGTAGGAAGGTTGATAAACATGATAATCTTCATTTCGAAGCGCATACTCATTCTGGTTCCTTAAATACATTAAATTCAAGCGTTTACAGTATTTCACAGTAACGAGGTTTTTCCATATTCTTACTTTTGATCGACTGATTATGCTCTCAGAGTTGAAAGAATTTTTTTAAGGATACCTACTCTGTGTGGGTGTACCTATGATATATCATGAATTGCATCTATTTGCTTTGTTCATAAACTTCTTCCGTGTCGATGGCCATCTAAATATTGATTCCCCTCAAAAATTTAGTACGAGTTCCTTTAGTAGGTATTAAAAAAAAAGTACTAACAAGTTTTAATTAAAATTAACATTAGTAAGTCAGTTTATTAGTATGTTGTTTTGTAGAAGATGTCAGGAATATACTACGACTTCACGTTCTCATGTAATGTTCCCTGATAATGCCAAAAGAATACACGCTGACGTGAGCGAAGCCGCGGGCACAGCTAGTTGTAACTAAAACAATCAATTTTATTAAATCACTTTCCACTAGTACCCTGCACGGCGTCTCTTCTAAAAGTACTATCCTCTGTTTTCACACGATTTCTCATTCTTAAATGAAAACAAAATAGCTATCAAATTTCGGACCCCAAATATTTCTAAAGGAGTGTTAAGAGTTTTCGAACCCTTCAAATTGTAATTACGGTTCTGTATTCCATGTCGATATAATTATATGTTAAGAAAAGAAAATTTATATGTCAGTGTCAGGTTGTATGTTGAACAAAATATGATTCGCGATCGTAGCAAATAATGGATTTGCGGAGTTATAATCAACTCATCAATGAAATAGTCGTTAGAAAATTTGAATTTCGCGGGGTACCTTACGTGATCTATAACTATGTATATGAATTGCAAATAAAAATAATATCCACCTCGCTTCTGTTTCTTTTTTCTTTTATTCTTTCCTTATATTGACACAATGATAATACAACCCTTACGCCCCATTGCTAAAAGTAATAAAACAGAAATATAACAATTCATTTACAAATACTAAAATAATACTTGATAGTAAACAAAATTCCAATCTAAAGAAAAAAATACAAAGAGAATCAAAATGTTGTAGTCGTAGTATAACAATGCGTTTACGATAGATACGCTCGAAAATCGGGACGCGAAAAAAAAAATGGCACAGGTCCTTCGCCGATAACGCTCGGGCCGTACTAATCCGTGCTCGCTTATGCGTCGTAATTTATTCTAATTTAGAGTGATGTTAAAAATTAAATTGTATCTGATTAAATGAATTGATTTTAATAAAACTTTGGAATTAGTTTAGTAAAAGAACATAGACATATATTATTTTTTCATTTTTTTTTTCAATGTAATTTGTAAGTTTGTAATTATTCAAACCAAAAAATCACGATAAAATAGCAATATAAAACGTAAAAATTGACCTAAGACTTTATTTTTTTACTAATTCATGTTATTAATTATCGATATTCTAGAACATTATGTGTCGACAAAAGTATATGTCTGATGCTTTGTGTATTTTTTTGAGTGAAATTTATAAATATTTATGATAGAATTAGGAGTCTGAAATTGACTCTGCGAAGATTTTTTAGTAAACTAGTTGTGGGAGATTAATCACTACATAGTAAACAAATAAGTTTTTTGTAAATGTGTTACATTAAATGTCAATAAGAAAACCTGATCTATTTTTAACATGTATTCAAAAATGCCAGGATGTTCTCTAAGATGGTAATTTAGGCGACTAAAGTCTTAGAAATTCGCGCGAAAACGTGAAATGGCTCTTAAGGTATAGATTAAAATTTCAGGATTTTATGGAAAAAAAATGAAGCATAGACGGAAACCGTATATGAATGAACTTTTAATTTGTGAGTAAAAACTGAAAAAAATAGAAAAATCATTTAATTTGTGTTTATAAACTTGAAGTTAGTAGTCTGAGAAAGCGCCCATGATGTTCATAACACATCGGCAACGATTCGGCATGCTCAGAACAAGGTTGTCAATGTCTTGCTGCGGAATATTGTCCCATGTCCTTCTGAGGTGCGCAAAAAGTTGATCTTCTGTAGCCAGATTTTCAGGAACTTCCTTCAGAGCTCTTCTTTGCAGCATATCCCACGCATGCTCAATGGGATTTAGATCTGGCGATTGAGCAGGCCAGTCTAAGGCCCTAACATTATGTGTATGTAACCAAGCTGCTACCGTTCTCGCCGTGTGTGCCCGGGCATTGTCGTGCATGAGCAGGAAATCTTGCCCCATTTGTGTTCTGTGGGGCAAGATTACGGGCCCCAGCACCTGTTGGACGTATCGTTCTGCCGTCATATTGCCCCGCACCCAAACGAGATCCGTCCGTCCTCCAAGACGAATTCCTGCCCAAACCATAATTGTTCCTCCTTGGTATGGGTGAACTTCCTGAGGGTTCTGGAGACGGCTCCATCGTCCAGGAACTCGCTAAACACGCGTCCTTCGTGAATCTGGATGGAAGCCGAACCTGGATTCATCCGTGAACAGCACATTGGACCATTGGTCACGGCCCCAGTCCACGTGGTTCCGAACCCATTCTAATCGTCGTCCACGATTGCCTCTCCGTAAAGGTGGGACCCGGAGTGGTCTACGAGAGCGTAGATTGCTTTCATGCAGTCGCCTTCTTACAGTTTGGTCACTCACAAGCACTTGGTGTTCCACTCGCAGCCTTTGGACCAATTGAGTCGCCGTTGCATTTGGTTGTGCTCGCGCAGTAATTTGCAAAAATCGGTCTTGTCTGGGGGTAATGATGCGACTTGGCCCCCGGTGCCTCTCCGCTACTTCACCTGTGGCACGATAGCGTGTCCACAATCTTGAAATTACATTTTGATGGGTCCCTATGGCCTCAGCAACATTACGCTGAACAGATCCAGCTTCCAGCATTCCCACAGCTCGTAACATCTCCGCCCTCGTCAAATGTCGGCGTTGCATGGCTACAATACCTCAATTTTAACTTTATCTTTCGTTTAAAAATGGAAAAAAACTGTAACTAAACGTAATTCGTATTGTTTTCTAAATTTCGCACAAATGAAAATTCCCTCTCCTATACATCAAGACATTTTTATGCCACCGAAACAAAAGAATTTTCAAAAATTTGAATTTGGAATTAGTCTGAGATAAATTACAAACAAATCGGTGTATAAAAGATTCCAATGCGGCCAGTACTTTTCGAGTTATTTAATTGAGTATGAAATATCCCTAGACCGTGTTGATGTGTGTATTAGGAGCACATCTTCTTTCAACTTATTTAAAGCTAAGCTCAAGCAATACGTCACAAACAACGCAAAACTATTAAAGTAACGATATAAACACGTCTGTCACATAATAATAAATGTCGACCTACCTACATTCTCATAGAGAACAAAACTGTTAACTACTGGACTACACTTTAGTTATGTATTTATTCAATAAGTGAACAATGGTGTGGATTCTGTTGTGCACAAACTAAACTTAATTTAGGCTATTGCTATCTTTTACTAAAAGGCAGTGTGAGAAAAGGACGGCTATAGCTATGAACTAAGTTAGAGATGAGAAACTAGTTTATGCCTTGCGCTTCACCGTGTTTTTAGTCGACATGTTTTTACGTGCACCCTTCATTTGTATAGAAATATTAGTTCCAACTAAATTTGACAGCTCTAAATTACGTCCGTCTCTTTCTCGTTTTGATAGAGAGAAAAAGATAGCAATAGCCTAAATTTTGTTTAGTTTGTGCACAACAGAATCGACACCATTGTATGTTCTTTTAGAATAATTATAGAATCTTTAAACCCAATGTGAAAGTTTGTGAGGATGGGTGTTTTTTAACGCAAAAAGTACAAAACAGATTTGGATTCAAAACTACTACTATTTACAAGGCGACTGGTGGAGACATTCTATTCAATCTTTGAGCAAGTTTTAAATGGTAGTGTTTGTGTTTCAGATAAACAGCGTGAAGTCCTCGCGACTTCCAAGTCGATAGTGACGGAGTCGCACGAAGTCACGCGACTTGCCAAGAAACTTGCGCACGAGTGCACGGACCACAGGATTAAGACGGTTAGTATATTCTTACTAAAACCTGCCACACCTTCTCTCCTGCCCATCGTGCAGAACTAGTTGCGCCCTCCAGGACTTGAATGAGACAAATGACTGAGCTGCCAGGTCACTACGTACTCGGTCGGACAAAATCTGAGTCATCGATTCGAGAAGAAGAACGTAAAACCTGCATTTATATCCCATCTTTAGGTATTTTTGAGTTTTTGAATCCAACATAGAACTCTTAGAGTTTATCAATATGACTGCATTAATACTCATTTCATTTTGAGAATTAGATTTGGATGAAGTTAAAAAAAGATACGATTTGATCTTGTGGGTCTGATATCGCAGACCCATACCGAGCAACCGTGCTTTTTAAAACAATAAGCTTTTATTCCTTCTGTTTGGCGAGAGCTATTTACCCAACAAACATTGACCCTTAGGGGCCGCCGCCACAATCAATCGCGGTGATTCAACATATTTCTATACGAAAATATCGCCGCGATTGTCTCGCTCGTGGAGACGGGGAGTTACAGGGTGATACTAAACTTAACATAACATCACGCTTGTAGTCCCCGAAGGGTTAGGCAGCGGTGTACCTAATAGTACACCCACATTTCGCCGGTTAGGTTTCAGCCCCACGTAATAAGGGGCGAACCTATTGTAATCAACCGGTTACAAATCCAGACTCCGTAGCTGCTACTGAGAAATTCTTCATTGTAAAATACAATAACACTTTGCCCGACCTGGGAATCGAACCCAGGACCTCACGGTCAACAGTTGCGCTTGCGACCTCTAGACAAATGAAGCAGTCACTACTAAACTTATCATTTTTTTATATAGAACCTGCTACAAACCTGCGAGAGGATCCCTACCATCAGCGGTCAGCTCAAGATGTTGACGACAGTCAAAGGATTCTCACTCGGACGTCACGGTTAGAAATTCAGTTTAAACCATCTCCATACTTCACTCTCTTTGAATATTTTTATGTTTTTTATATTAATTCTGTCTCCTATGATTACACATTATTTTTTCTAATTTATTCGTGGTCGGCGCAGCATGTTTTTTTCCATACTTCTCTTAACACTCGTCCTCTCAGCAGTCGCCTCCTTTCTATAGTCTACGCCAGATAAGTAGGAAATAAAGGTCATTAACCCGCAAACATTTATTCAAATACATAATTCCGAAAACAGAAATAATGACAAAAAAAATCGGAGCAGTCTTTGGGGACTGCCGATAGAAGTGAAAACAAAAAGTACACAGGCCCCGCCCCAGTCGTAGCACTGGTAATGCCCCGCGCATGCCTATGTGGTGCTACGCCGTAGCGGATGCTACAAGTGCTACGAACGGCTACGAAGCGTCACCGCACGTTACGTTACGTGACGATGACTTCAATGTTTTTCCTTCACCCAAAAAGTGCTCAACGCGCCTAAAGAAGTTTTCACTTCAAAAATTATAATAATTTCAGAATGCTAACCAAATATTCTAAAATACATCACAAGGAAGAGGCATATCAAGCTATACATATCCTCGCTTTGTATGAGCTTCCCGTACAATGAGGGATCAGCTTAATTCGTTAATGCATAGCTTGAATATGTCGTCGTACACATCTTCTTTAACAGCTACGAAGCGTGACCGCACGTTACGTTACGTGACGATGAGTTCAGTGTTTTTCCTTCACCCAAAAAGTGCTCAACGCGCCTTAAGAAGTTTTCACTTCAAAAACATTATGACATAAACTTGTCCCGAAACTACCTTTATCGTGATCCTTGACTTTTTCTAGTAATAAAAAACCGGCCAAGTGCGAGTCGGACTCGCGCACGAAGGGTTCCGTACCATTATCTATATATTAGACAAAACGGCAAAAAAATCACGTTTGTTGTATGGGAGCCCCCCTTAAATATTAATTTTATTCTGTTTTTAGTATATGTTGTTATAGCGGCAACAGAAATACATCATCTGTGAAAATTTCAACTGTCTAGCTGTCACGGTTCATGAGATACAGCCTGGTGACAGACAGACGGACAGACGGACAGATGGACAGACAGCGAAGTCTTAGTAATAGGGTTCCGTTTTTACCCTTTGGGTACGGAACCCTAAAAACGATTCATAATGTATTGTCGGGGTACCTACGCAGAGAAATTAAGGAAAGAGCAATGACCTTTAATTCCTACTGAAACTGGCGCAGACTATAGCTATATCATCCTTTACACAGTCCATCCATCGTTTCTTTGGTCTTCCTCTACTCTTATACCCATCCACATTCATACTCAAAACTTTCCTCACGACATTTTCTTAATTCCTCCGCATCATATCAAGCCAACCGATCACCTCTTGGGTGTCGTATAAGGCTCGTGATGTCTGAGGCAGAACACCTTGCACCTCCGTAGACCAGAGAATGTGCTGCAGGTCTTTCATCACTGCGATCTCCAATCCGCCAGCCAAGCGTGGAGATTATGGCTAATTCCTCCCATCATGGGAGAGGCTTATGTCCAGCAGTGGACGTTATGGGCTGTTGTTGTTGTTGTTGTTGAGTACCTCTCAAGTTTTCAGTCACCGGCGCCACTTACAGACTTCCTCTTAACTTTTTGAAATTTGTCTATTCATAAGTATTATTTAAATATTTGCAGGTACAGAAGAGGATAAAGAAGCGTTGGACATGTTGGTGGGCAACGCTCAGAGCTTGATGATGAGTGTAAGTACTTATTTAACTTTAAATCGTTAGTTACGACGTCATACTTCTCAGTACCTTTCAATATACTGGGTGTCCGGTAATTAATGGATATACTTGAAATGGCTTTTAGCAGAATTTACGGCCATTAAAAAAATACAAAAAAAAATCTATCATGACTACTTGCGATAGTTCATTTTACCTGTAAGCAAGTTCATTTATTTTGGAAAATTAGTATGAATTATTTTTTAAACAAAGTTTAAACATCTTGGGTAAAAAAAAAATCTATGCATACATGAGTGACCAATAATTTTAAAAACGAAATAATGTCGGTTTCAAGTAGATTTGATAATGGTATAATTCATTATTGTATCTGCCTTAAATAGTGAATTATTGCTACTAATGTAGACAAGGAGAAAAAATTACTAAAGCAAAAAAAAATAATATGGCCCCCCATTCTTATGCAGGCCCTACATGCAAATGAATTTTTTTTATACTATAGTTTTTTTTTGTATTTTTTTCTGAATCAAACTCAAACTCAAACCATTTATTTCAATTAGACCATTACGGCACTTTTGAAAGTCAAAAATACAAAAAAGAAAATCAAAGCTACAGTCCCAGTCACAAGGCATAATAACTTGAGAAAGTACTGTAGTTGCCCATTCCCTAGCGTAGATCTCTATGGAGAAGAACGGGCAAGAAACTCCATGGGCACTCTTTTAAAATCAAAATATTGTTACAAAATCTTGGTTACATCAATAATTTTGAGATTATATATATATGTGAGAACGATGTAGAAAGACGTGCACACTAAGAGCATCCAGAGTAAAAGATTAGATCAAAAATGTATGAATAAAGTAATTAAAATGAACCTTGGCAGCTAAGAGATGACCAGTCCCAACTGACAGCGCCCGTTCACAGACATGACGCATGTACCGGCGCCATTCAACTCAACCATATTGAAGGGAACTAAATGACCCGACACACCCGCCACCATCAAATGAATGGCCATGGGTTCTGCTCTGGGCCATTTCAAGGTTATCCATTCGTTGCCGGACACCCTGAATAACATTATGACTGTAATACCCGAAGGGTTAAACACAAGTGTAACTAATAGTAAGTATACCTACATTTCACCAGTGATGATTCTTAAATCCCCTGGAATAGGGGGCGAGCCTTCTGTCATTAATGGGGTACAAATCCAAATTCCGTTGCTGCTACTGAGTAATTCCTAATTAGAATACCCAATAAAACCCGGCGTGGGAAACAAACCCAGGACCTTTTATTACATGACCGTTATTGTTTTTGTATTTGACCTTTTATTACATGACCGTTATTGTTTTTGTATTTAATTTAGGAATGCATGTGGAAATAGTTTTAAATAAAAATTTTTTTTTTGCTCATCATCCCCACTTGCGAGCACTAGACTAACGAGAGACTACTTACTTTTATTTCTAGCCTATTACATGTCCCACTGCTGGGCAAAGGCCTTCCGTTTCTCCTTCCAAACCTCTCTATCCTGTGCAATATCTGCCCATGTTCGCTCGGCAAACAAGATCAGATTAGTGTTGCCCAAATGCAAGACCAAGACGAGACCTTAGCCAGTCTTGGTCTTGGTCTTGCGTCAATACACCTGGTCTAGGTCTTGGTCTTGGTATTGCGCTCTCAGTCTTGGTCTTGGTCTTGCAGCAAGAGTCTCGCAAGACTTGCGAGACTCTACTACTTAGACTAGACTACTTTCAAATACCTATTAGCCTATTGCTATACAACACGTTAGTTTAGATCTTAGAAGAACGTAACAGAGTAGGTACCTACATGTTGAGCTTAAATTGGCATAGGCATAGTGAACCACCAAATTAATAAAATTAACTTGACATATACACGTCAAATTTTCCCAATCAACCATGAACCTTAACGTTTTAGCGATAAAGTTGAAAATCTGTTAAAGAAATTTGGCAGATTGTAGTAGCTTGATGTGCTGGCGTCTGTACCATAACATCGGCTGGCTTAAAAACTGCTACTAGTACTAGACCTACTCAACTCGCTGTTAGTTTAAAATTTTGCTGAATAGAAGAATAATAAATACTTTGAAACATAAGTACTTACCTACATAATGTTTACCAACTAACTAACGTAAGATGTGCACATTAGACTATACAAGCATAATATAATATGTACCTACAAGGTATGAAATAAACTTTGCTAGAAAGTTATGCTAGGTACATTTTTATCTATTACATTTTTTACATAATAAATAGTCGAAATATATAATATTCAATACAATACCTTTTAGTGTTATGACGATACGGTTTTGATACTGGGAAACGTCTATCAAAATTGGGATTGAAACCAAATGCCTAGTGTAACGCCCAAATCTCAGTTTGACTTAACTGCGAGACGCAAGAGTCTTGCAAGCTTAGTCTTGTTCTTGCTCAAGTCTTGCAGGGTTCAGTCTTGGTCTTGGTCTTGATCTTGGTCTTGCAAAAATGCAAGAACAAGACCAAGACTGCAAGACCAAGACCGATTTTGGGCAACACTAGATCAGATCGTCACACCACCTTCCCCGCGGTCTACCTCGACGGCGATTTCCTCCGACATGCGCGTAGGCGAGGCAGTTAAATCTTTTAATAATAATGTTGTCATTTCAGATCCAAGACGTAGTGAAAGGCGCAGCCAGCGCTTCCGTCAAGATCATGTCTCAACGCGGACCGCGCATGAAGTGGGTGCGCAAGAATGTTTACTAAACTATCAGCTGGTACATTACATCCAATGATACGTTACATTTCAAGTTCTTCATTCCATTTTATTTGTTAAAATAATAATAATTATTATTTGCATCAGACACAACGATCCATAACTTAGTTCATAAACACACTCAAAATAATGTTACTTGGAATTCAAATAATCAGAGACAAATACACACCACACAATACTAAAATATACAAGACAAAATAAAATTTAAATAAAAAGTTATGTGCGATATTCAAGCTATGCATAACCAAATAAAGCTGATTTCTCATCCTACAGGAAACTCATACAAAGTGAGGTCAGGATATACTGGTTATGTATAGCTTTATGTGCCTTCCTTTTGATGTATTTTAGAATATTTCATTAGCATCTGACACTGTGTTAGAAAATATTGTAATGTCGGTTCAATATTATGATTTTTTTATAGTGTTGAAGTACTAACATGCCATATTGATTTGATGCCAAAGTTTGCGATAGTTTTGTAAGTGAAAATGTATTTTTGTAATAAAGAGCTGATTTATAAATATTTTGTTTGTATTTATTTCACGTTGACTCAATATAGACACCTCGTGCATTCCAATAAACACTGCGTAGTTGCTTCGTACACATGACTTAGAACCCACGTAGACATCACGGTGTCGCTTCGTAAACATGACGTAGATCCCACATAGACATCACGGTGTCGCTTCGTAAACATGACGTAGATCCCACGTAGACATCACGGTGTCGCTTCGTAAACATGACGTAGATCCCACATAGACATCACGGTGTCGCTTCGTAAACATGACGTAGATCCCACGTAGACATCACGGTGTCGCTTCGTAAACATGACGTAGATCCGACGTAGACATCACGGTGTCGTTTCGTAAACATGACGTAGATCCCACGTAGACATCACGGTGTCGCTTCGTAAACATGACTTAGAACCCACGTAAACATCACGGTGTCGCTTCGTAAACATGACGTAGATCCCACGTAGACATCACGGTGTCGCTTCGTAAACATGACGATGCATTTCAAACATCACGTAGCCATCAGCCAGATACTTTTTACACCAAGTATCCACCTCCTCATACTCTCCACGCAGACACCTTGCACCGTGTGTTGTCAGAGATGCAAACAGTTCCGGTTTTGAATGACATAACATCACGCCCGTAATCCCCGAAGGCTTAGTCAGAGGTGTACCTAAGAGTAGACCCACATTTCGCCACATAGATGGTGAGCCTATTGCCATTATCCGGGCACAAAATCAGAGTCCGTGGCCTCTACTGAGAAATTCCGGATAGGTGAACCTAATAAACGTTGCCCGACCCGGGAATAGAAGCCAAGTCCTCTTACTCAACAATCGCGCTTGGACTACTATTATCCATCGTATAATAATAATAATAAAAAAAAATTGTTTATTTTCAGACAAATAAGTCCATAGAGAGGTTAATATTGGAAATCTTATAAATTATGTTAGTAGGTACCAAAAAATAAAATAACAAATGTGAATGGTTAGTATAACAGATATCTTACACACTATGTTAGTACAATAAAAATAACAATCACAATGGGAATAAATTATATAATTCTTCACTTAACCTGCACCTGTCACATGCAGGTTAGTGAAGCGACGCATGACCGCCGAGTCCAATCTATCAGCTATCATGCTCAGGATACCGTTACGGCTCCCCCTCATACTGTGCACCACAGACATGGTTTTCCTACGCATAATTGCATAGAAATCATCTATGTGCGCATCTGCAAACATGCCTGAAGCACTACAGTACCGCGGAAGCCGCACCAGAGTCCTGAAAATGTTATTATATTGCACTCTGAGTGCATTATAGGTCCGCTGTTTGAAACTGGCCCATAGACCACCTGTGTAGAAACTTTGACAGTACGCTTTAAATAACGTTAATTTAACGTCAACTGTACAACGAGCGAATCTATGAGCCAGCATATTTCCACGGACTGATAATGCCCTCCGCTCTCTTTCAATATCCTGGTCATCTGTTAATGTTTCTGTCACTATATGACCAAGGTACTTAAACTGAGCCACCTGTCTCAAATGAACTCCATTAAGGCACAGCGTAGGAACACTATTGGGTTTTTTGTTTTTACCAACAAAAACCATAAACTCGCTCTTGAGTTCATTGTACTTTAAACCATGTTGTTCAGCATAAGTCTCACAGCATTTCAAAAGTTTCCTGAGTCCACCGATTGAGTATAATGGTGTCGATTCTGTTGTGCACAAACTAAACTTAATTTAGGCTATTGCTATCTTTTTCTCTCTAATAAAACGAGAAAGAGACGGACGTAATTTAGAGCTGTCAAATTTAGTTTGAACTAATATTTCCATACAAATGAAGGGTGCACGTAAAAACATGTCGACTAAAAAGGCATAAACTAGTTTGACGTCTCTAACTTAGTTCATAGCTATAGCCGTCCTTTTCTCGCAGTGCCTTTTAGTAAAAGATAGCATAAACTAAATTTAGTTTCTGCACAAGAGAATCGACACCAGTGTCAAACTATTGCCCGTCCTGACGTATGTCAAGGCATGTGTAGGGTAGGGCCTGTAATTCCCGAAGAATTAGGCAGAGGTGTACTACCTAAAATAGTACACCTACATTTCGCCAATTATGTTACTCTCGTTGTTGTTTGTTGTTGATGTGTGTGTCTATTGTTGTTATTGTTATATTGTGTGTGTGTGTTATGTCGTTTGTTGTTGCTCTGTTGTTATAGTACTCAGTAGAATAAAAATCAGAAATTAAATAACATATTTTATTAGATCTAATACAGAGTCGATCATGATCACTCAATACCTCCTGGTACGCGGCAATTCATAAATACAACAGATTCTGCTGATGACAGTTATAATGAATATTACTTCTTCCACGGAAACATGGAACACCATAAAACTATCTACTATCCATCGCTGGTCTAACTACTAAATGACGTTAAATTACTGAAAGCCGAAACGGCAATGGACACTGAATTGCTTCATATTTCCGTGGAAGACTATTTTTGATGAAAGGGTGCGAGAGAGACGCACGTATAGTGGTATATGTGCGTCTCGCTCCCACTCGACTACATAACGCTAGAGTATTTGGTATTTGGCACGATTCGATCACAGTTTCGGGCCCAGCTTACTTCCTTCTGCGAGCCTGTGAACAAAGATAGAGAATTATTTAAAAAATTGACAAAACACGTTTTCAAATAAAGTTTTATTCAAAAACTCTACCTTATTCGTTATTCCTTGAAAGGAAAAAAAAAACAGAGATATAGATGATACTCCTCATAAATTATGTTTTATGTTACTGCCACCTATCTTAGGTTAGACAATTACAAGGACTTGGTTGGTCTGGGATTTGAACCCAAAATACTACGCTAAATATGTAGTCACACCTGCAGAGCATTTGAGAGCCGCTGAGTCTTTTAGAATTCACAAATCTAGCCCGTTCCCAACTATGTTGGAATAGGCTTCCAATTTAACCGGATGCTGATGAATACCAGTATTTTCCATGGAGCGACTGCTTAACTAACCTCCACCAACCTGGCCACTAAGCAACACGATATCCTCTGGTCAGGTCATCAGACTTATTCACATTCACAGACGACCCGAATGGCGCAGCGGTAGTAAGGCTGCCTTACGCTCTTAGGGTCCAGGGTTCGAATTCAGGTAGGACCAAATGTTTGTGTGGTGAGCATGGACATTTGTTTCCGAGTCATGGATGTTTACTATGTATTTACAAACAAAAAGTATCTATGTAGTCAAATGTCTGATGACACAAGCCTCGTTGCTTAGTGTGGCACTAGATAGCGCTGTGTGTAATGTCCAGCGATATTTACATTCATCATCACAATCATCATCATCAGAGGAGCTCGTGGCTAAATAATAACAGCCGCTCGGGTCGATCGTTAGGTTAAGCCGCGCTTGCCTAGGTTGGTCTGTGGATGGGTGACCGCCCATTACATACCGGGTTTCCTCCGTGTCTCGGAAAGCACGTTAAGCCGTTGGTCCTGGCTGTCATTTGTAGATCTTTGACAGTCGTTAGATAGTCAGAGGCCCAAAAAGTCTGACAACCAGCCTTACCAAGGGGTACCTATCGTATTACCGTACCCGTCGCTCCATGTAAAATACTGGTATTCAGCTGCATCCGGTAAAACTAGAAGCCAACCCCAACACAATTAGGAAAAGGCTAGGCAGATGATGATCACAATCATCATCATCATCAAAGATCAATGTCCTTACCACTTCCTTCCTTTCCTTGGTAACACACACGGAGCGGACCCTGAAGGGATCAGCGTACACACATGTGCAGTCCTGGACCAGGGTCTCATGCAGCAACCTCTGGCTGATGGCTGCGGCAGCTGTCTGCAGGAACTGCTTCTGCTGGCCAGCGTTCAGGCCGTGGAAGTTCGTCGCCGAGAACACGATGCCGTCAGTCTGTGGGAGAAAAGATTACGTTAGATTATGTCGAGGTAGTGATGTAGAGGAAATTTTAAAAGGTTCTTGATTTTGAACTTAAATCCTGGGTACATAAGTTTTAAAATTGACAAAATAAATCAAAGGTAAGTAAGCCATATGTAATCGGATGGACCTTCGAGTAAAGTGCTTTTACTTATCCCATTGAATTCATAAGTTTAGATTTCATGGTTTTCCTTTTATATAATTTGTCATGTTTGTTAGAGAGATTTGATTCTTATTATTGACCCTATTGATTGATGCCATAAAAGTACAGGGTGTTATTTTTTCGGATTTTAGCCTATTTTAGATTTGTGGCAAGCAAATTCTCGAAAATATTTAAATGCAGATGTTTCTTTTTAAAAATAAAGGAATATTTCCTTCGAGTAAAATTGGCTATATCTAGTATTTAGAGTACGTTCCCTCCTGGTGAGGTTGAATAAATTCTGTATATGAAAAAATAAGGTGGAAAGTAGAGTAGACTTACCGACTCAACAAAGTCCCTGCAGGCGTCAGATGACTTTTGGAATGTGCTCCTGAGGTTCTCAGCGTCCTTGCCGACCTTCTTGTCACCCAGCATGATCACGGCCTTCTCGGTGTAACCTGCACGAAATAATTTAACATTTTAGTTTTAAGATAACCAATTTTTGGGTTCTTGGCCCTTTTGCACACCGCGTAAGAAAGGAACGTTCGGTCAGTCTGACTGTCACACGCTAAAGTTACAGATATGGGCACAATCATGTTTAGATATAAACATAACATCACGCCTATATTCGTCGAAAGGAAAGGCAGAGGTATAGTTAGTTATTGTAAACACACAATTCACCAGTTATATTTTAAAAAGCCATGGTGCAATTTCTATGTATTTTTTTTTCCAAGCTCAGAATTTTGCTTTATTAAGTTGAGAAACAAAAGCAGCGAGCGATACTGCAGGTTTTACAAGAGAAGGTATAGAATAAAGTACCTTATGAAAACCTAAAGTATACTGACCAACAATCTGGGCGGCGTTCTTGCCGTTTCCAATGGTGAGCGGAGGTGTGACGGCGACGATCGAGTGTGTGTACGCCATGTTGTCGAACGCAAGGCTGTAGGCCACGGAGCGGGCTACCTCGAGCTGTGGATAAACATTAGCAATGAGTAACAAATAGCAATACGCAAAGATGCATAGACGATTGATTGATTGTTTTTTTTGATTGTTTGATTGATTTTTATTTATTATTTTTTTTATTTTTTATAAAGCATCTGGTACATGTAAGTACCTACTAACACAATCATTTTAACTGGTTGAATATAAACTGAAATCAGCAAACCGCTTTTTTATGTTTTAACTTGAATTTACAATTCTTTTGCAAAATAATTTTCGCTTGCAAGAGAGTTCCTTTTTCAGAATCAACGTTTGTTAGTAGGGGAACCTGTTGAACCTTGGATATAGTTGTACCTAGAACAATCCTATTTTTTTCAAAAATCCTGTGCTTTTATGAACCGTTGTTTATGGTATTTGAAACGTCATTTGACAAAACTAAGGTGAAGTTAGTTGCGATTCGCCGGCGCCGTGTGGGCACAGTCAAAAAAGGTAATTTATTATTTTACATTCAAAAAGTTAGTTTTTTGGGCTTTACTTCATGCCAATTTATTTACAAGTGATGCATGTTTGTGTAAAATGATTTAGTTAGAATCTAATCTTAGTACATCTAGCTACAAGATAGCATGAGTGTCAGATCTTAATCAAAATAGCAAGTGGGTTTAAAAAGCTTGATAAGTGAAGTTGTTGCGATGTTGTACCTTAGTCACCCAGCTTACGATGTACCTCGGTCACTAGACAAGGTAATAGATTTTCATCTTTATCGATAAAGTATTTAGGTTCAAGGTTGATACGGAAAATTTAACATTTTCGGGATTTTTTTTCGACAATTTGAAAAGTTTTATCATATTCCAGAAATTGAGAAATATTGAGACTGTTCCTAAATATTATTTAATAATATAAAAGTAATAATTTATTTTAAAATAGTAATTGAAAGTCTGAGTCTGACAATTTTTGTTTTGTACTTTCTTCAGTTTATATTTGTTGTAACTTCTAAGCTTTTTTTATAATTTATTTTTGTTTAATCCTACGATTTTAAATTGATGTTTTGTTAGAATTTACTAAGGGATAAAAATAAGAAAATTAAAAAAAAATGGTTGCAAGTTAAAATTGCGTGATTCGATGCCAAAATATTGTCAACAATAATTAGCACAAGATAGAAAGGTGAAGTTCTTTTAAAAAACAATACTTTTACTTAAATATTGTTGTTACTCACTGTAATAATAGTAAATTGGAAATGCTAATATGATTAACTAATTATTACTTATATTATTTCAACAGAAAATTAACAAATTATAGCTAATAAAAATGTTTATCTCAATTTGCACCTGCCCCATCCAAGGTACAACACACACAATCCAAGGTACATCTGGTTTGTTGTACCTAGGATAATTTTCTCTTTTTTTTTTCAAGTGACTAGTGTTCCCTGGTTTTTAACAATATACATAGTTTAATGAATGAATTATGTAATGAATTAAATGATCTTTACATGCATGCCTAATGGACGGGTGTAGCTAGCACCATTAATTAAAAAAAAATACAAAATTAAAAAAAAACTGGCCTAGGTGCAACAGGTTCCCCTACTAGGGGGCCACAAAGGATAACACTAAGTTATATGAAAGGCCGCAAAAGTTAAAGAAAGTTACTTCATGTTATATTGTTGCTCTACAAAAAGTAACTTCGATGTGGACGTATCATAACACATTTAAACAGTCAAATAGTTGTTAGGTACAGCAAATAAAATATTGGGTAATGAAGTGACAATATTTAACAATCAAAATGTTAACAAAGAAAAAAAGAGGGTCACAAAAAAAACTGTTAAAAACAATCACAGCTAAGTACTTCAAACATATTTAAATCTAAAGCTATTCTATAGGAGTTACAGCCTTGTTATGATAGACATAGAAGCTTACCAGGAAGAATTGACTGATGCATTGCTCTCCGACAACGCTGATGGTGTGCTTGACAGCGCCAGCGCGGAGTGGCAGGTCGAAGATGGACTGGTAGCCGGCTACGACGTTGGTGAGACCTGAGGAACAAAGAAAATAGATTCAGAGCCTGCGTTTTTATCTGTTCTACATAGAGAATATTAGAACAGTTTGCTACAAGAGAGAAGTTAAAACCAAATGAATGCATATAAAGATCACAATGAAAACAATGTTTTTTACACTGTTAAACTGACAGCCCATCTAGTTCCTGCATTCTTGGACTGATTCGAGTGATAATCAAATTGCCAGTGCGTTCATGATCAAGCTATGATTTTAAGTAGGTTTTAACTACACTACTGTAGTATTACAACTAAAGAAAGATTACCTACACTAGGTAGAAACATACTGAGAATATCAACAGTTTCCCAATAGTAGTGGCCAATGTAGGCACTCATAACAAACAGTTGAAACATTATTATAATCTTATCAGCAACATTCATCATCATTGTGAAACTTACCGAATTCAATCCTGAGGGTGTCGATGATGGAGAGCACCTCGTAGATGTAGTGGTCGTACGCACCGTCCTGTCTCCTGTCAGGGTCGGCCAGTCTGTGGTAACGGCCCTTGTCATCAAACACGGGCTTGGAGTTCTTCAGATACACTGTAATGACAACATAAGGTTATTTATGGTTTTAAGAAATCAATTAGCTTTGCGGTCCCTATAACATGCTACAGATATTATATATATATTAAACACTCGCTTTAGTATTCGCCTTATATGATGAACCAAGTCATACTTACTGTCAGTATCATACAGGATGGGGTAGGGGAACTTAGGTGTGATTCCGACGAGGTAGACCTTCACGTCGGTGATGTGCTTGCTCTTCAGACCGTTCAGCACCTGTGCTACCAGGGGAACCACGATGTTCTTGTAGTTCTTCTCGTTGTCCTGAAAGGGGGAGATGAGGGTAGATTATTTGTTTTTAAGTTAAAAGATTGTATAAGGTAAACTAGGCCTATTATAATTGATTAGTTCAAAAATGTAGTCTTATTAAACCAACGGATCGAAAACGTCTTCCTAACTGCGGAAGACTTAGGTAACTAAACGATTACACTGAATTCAAGTTATTAGTTTAAATTTGTTAAAAATCACAGGAATTACCTAAATAAAATATAAAATGAAAAAAAATTGGTTGCTTTACCCATTATAGGGTCAAAAGAGCAGACGCTGATGATCACTAAATAACAAGAAAGAAAGAATCTATGAAAACTTACCGTGGTAGTTTCGAACGCCACAATGATATCAGCTTGCTTGTTGGGCACCTTGATCTCGTAGCTCTCTCCTAGTTTCCTGGGTTTGTCCGCGTCTGTGCACTGCACGCAGACCTCCGGGAGGACCGCGGGCAGCATGCCGGTGAGGGCCAGGGCGGCGTATCCTCGGGCGAGGTCGCAGGCTTGCTTGAGGGCCTCCTTGGAGTCGCCTGAGCATGCGTGGATGCAGGCTTGTCTGTGGGGAGGAAGGTGGGATTAGGTGATGATGGTAGATGTAAAGAGACCTTTACGTTTTATGGTGTGAGTAAATGTGCTACTTTTCAAAGTCAGAATAAACTTCACGTTGTGTGATGAAAGACCACATCAGACTTCGTTGCAGCGTACAATAGTGACTTAACAATATAAATAACGGAAATTGCCGTGTTAACTGAAAAAACTTTGTTTCTAATGTTTGTTTTTAGGGTTCCGTATTTATTTATGCCTAAACTTTTAACGCCAATTTACATTTTGTTTAGAGATTTTGCTTCTTCTTGGTTTAAGAAGACGTTTTTACACTGTCAGCAATTTTTGTGATATTTATTTGCCCTCTTGCAGAGTGTAAGGCTGTGGTCCCAGCAGTGGGCACATTCTACGCTGAAACCCTTTGTCTGTGAAGCCCGACCGAATCGGTCTGACGCCATTGTTAAACTATTGTGTCTACTTCGCTAACAGATGAAGGTTACCGTTAAGAGAAACAGATACAAAATCCTTAAAGAAAAACCGTACCTGAATGGTGCAAGGTCAAGGAACAGGTTCAGTGGTCTGAGCGGGGAAGCTCCTCCGAAGACCTCCTCGCAGGCTGGCGGCAGCGCCATGTGGTGCATCTGGTGGTGCGAGTGCTCGGGCACCTCCACCTGCGGGCAGCTCTTAGCCAGGCGGTACGCGTTGCCGAACTCACCCTCTGATGCGCAGATCTGGAAGGATAGAGAAGGTTAGCAAGGGAAGTCTAGTTCTTGGTGTTGTGGTCTTTGGATATTATGTTTATCTAAATGCCTGTGTTGTTACTCATTTAGTAATTTGTTCTTCCTAAATTCTATAGATTTGATGAGTATATTTGATTGTAGAAGTAAATTATGAACACAATGTTAGTCGTTACATAGAAGGCGGCATATGCCATTCCTGATCTTTGAGAGGTCCTCAACATCCTGATAATTATCGACCTTTGTAAAAACGCTAAACAGACTTGCTACTGAAAATTGGCCGCGAAATTATTATTCATTGGTTAATACATCATCTTCTGGGATAAAAAGTATGGTAGCACGTTGTTAGAAGACTTACCTTTCCATTGGGTAGACGGAAGTCGTCGTAGGGCTCGTTGTTACCGTCTCCGAGAAGACCGCGCAGCTTGCCGAGGTAGAAGCCGTTCACTTCGAAGTAGCATACCTACGGAAACACAACTTTATTGTAGCACTGTGTTTTACATGATAGGTCTTTTAAAAAACGATACAAAGAAATAAAATATTGTTTCTTAAGACAATTGCCATTTTAACAAAGAATACCCCGTATGATATTACCTCTGTATGAAATTTATAAATGAAAACGATGGAACATGAATCCAACTGACTGTTTTTTTTTCAGTTCTAGTTCTGTAGTGTCAAGAAACTTGACGCGCAGTGGCTGGCTAATCACTGGTCCAAAAAGCAATGCCCAACATAGCTAGCTTTTCCAATTAGATTTTAGTTTGTAATGCGGACTTTTATCCTTCCTTTATCGTTGATTCTTACCTCGAGTTTAGTAGTACAGAAGGCCTTGAGTCCGTACAGTGTACCGAGTCCGATGCGGCCGTTGGCCTCGCGGAAGGCGAAGGAATCCTTCTCCATGACTGGGAAGCCGTGAGTGGCACCGTTCAGGGTCACCTGGGAAAATAATATTATTTAAGACACATTTAGACTGAAATTTTTTAGACAACCCATTTGCAATATTTTTTTGACATATTTAATTTTATATAAAATACTTTTCATCCATTAACCAGCTCAGTGAAGGTTGTTCTTCAAGGGATCTTAGACTATGGTATTTAGAGGCATCAAACACAAAAATTATAGATCAAAATAAGTGAGTGCAACAGGTATCACACATGTCTCGAATTTTCGATGACCTAGGACAATCCTGGTAAGAGTCTTAAAATCTGAAGTCGCTCTAAAAACGTCATATACCATCATAATGATCAATACTCGTTCCTTCTCTGTTTGAGTTGAAGAGGTGAGCCCTTTCCAGAACAAAAATAGACATATGGCTCCACTAACCCGCATTGGCTCCGCATGGTGTTTAAGGGCCCAAAAAGAGGAGGCCTCCTCGTTTGTATGTCCCACCAGTGGGAACGTTAGAGGCCTTTCATCAAGAAAATCAAGTAGTTCTCACCTGTCCATTATCCTTAAGCTCAATAATACTTCCACTCTTGTCTTCCAAGATCAGAGCCTTAGGCGCTCCGTTGGCGAGCTGCAGCATCAGGGTGAAGTTCCTGTCGACGTGGTCGTGCGCCAGGACGTAGCGGCAGTTGCCGGGGAACGTCAAGTGGCGCCCGTCGAACGTGAAGATGTGCTGCCCGTTCACGATGACGGCGCGGACTGGGGAGAGCAGATGGAGTAAAGTAAAGTTAGCTTGATTATGTTATTTGACAATCTGTATGTGAAATGGGGGTAAAAGACACGAGTGGCACAAGAATCGCAGCCCACTTTTAACGTTTACAAAAGTAAAACCAGCCATCTGTTGCAGTTGGGTAATCCGGTCTTCTAAAATTTGGTCTTCAATAAAATGTAACGGCAATTTCTCAACCTCTATTTTCTTCAAATTTAGGTGTACCAGATTAGTACAAAATATAGTTACTCACGTTTAGCGGGCACCTCTTCCAGTGGGTTCCAGGTCCTGGGCCTGTAAGCCTTGATGAGAGCGAGGATATCGGGAACATCGCCGGTAAGCAGTTTGTTGATCAAGCTGGTCGTCGGTGGTCTTCCCAATGATGGAGATCCCAAAGATCCTCCGGGGCCGAATGATAGCTGAAAAAAGAGAGAATGTTAGTTTTATGTTTATGACTTTGACGAGAAATAGATGACGGTCACTCTGATTGTTGGAAAGTGGTCTTCGATTTCTATGCTTTGCAAGTGTGTGGTCTTTCCACAAGCAAAGCTTTTCTCATGCGCTTGACTTGGACTCTAGCACCTAGCCTCCAAACCAGAAGTGGTGTGCATGTGTGTTAGTAGTACTTCGGAGGAATTCTTTCGCAAAGTGCTTTACTACTGCATACTGAAAGTCACATTTTTAAAACTAATAAAACGAACCGCTAATAATGGTCCGATTTCGCCGGCGGAAAACGGTAGATGCGAAGTTTACGATGGATTGACCGTACCTGTAGAAGGTGCCCGTATAGTCCTTGCTTTGAAGGTTAAATGACTAAAGGATATACAATAATGGTTCAGCATCATATTTAGAGGTCGTTAAAACTACTGGTACTGCAAACTTTGTCAGTACTCACAGAGCCAAAACCGCTAGGTGCGACACCCACTCCGAGTTGTCCGAGCTGGCCGCGGATGAACTGGATCAGAGAAGTGACAGCGGTGGATAGCTTCTGGTAGATGACGCGGAGCTCTTTGTTGTCGTCCACCTTCTCTTGTTTCAGTTTCTAGAACGAAACAGAGGATTAGAACTGCTGTAGATTGCGATTAATGGGGAGCTCTAGCAGGTATGCCTGGGGTGTTCAACCCTATTTGACGAGAAAAATATTAAAGAATACGATATTGTAGAAATATAGCGATCTATGCTTGTGCCTTTTTTATTTTTTGACATTTTGTGGAACAGTTATCATATTCATGGTTTTCTGTTTTTTCTGTCGTAGGTAAAGGTTTTGAGACGCCTTTAGGTAAAAGACAGCTGTTATATTATTTGAGGTAGAATTTTATCAACAAAAAAGGAGGTTTTGTAACTGATAAACTGATATCGGTCTTACCTTGATGATGTAGTTGTGGAGCGCGTCAGTGAAGTCTCTGATCTCCTGCGTGGGGATGAGAGCGCGGATAGTGTTGTACGCGTCTCCCAGCAGGGAGATCGCCTGCTCGGGCACTGCCAGCTCTTGGAGCTGCAGGAAGGTAAGAAACTATTAGGTCAGAGCTTTAACTAGAATGTTTGACTTTAAAAAAAAAAATCTCAAAAGAATATTGAACTACGTTTTAGAATAAGAATGGACATATTTTACTTTTCTTCTGAAACGTGGCCCGTTGACTTGAAAGTGACAATAGTCTCAATATTTGTTTTGATAACTACATAGCACTTACATCAGGTAAAACTTTAAGTATAGTCATGACCACGTGCAGCAAATTCGTCTCATTTTAGGAAATGAAGAATAATGCCATGCTCTGCTTACCTTCTCCTTAATGACGCCGAAGATGGGCAGTTCCGAGATGGTGTTTGTAAGTTCCTTGGTCAAAGCATCGAAACGGGCACGGAATTCCTTGATTTGGGCAACCAGGAGACGGGTCAGATCTAAAGAACAAAAACACAACCATATTATTAAGTGACAATAGAAGATAATTATTGTATAGCTGCTATATTTATGCACATCTTCAATTGTATCAGCAAAATCATTTTTAAGAAGTTGTTTTGGACGGTGATCGAATGATAGATAGTCATTTCTACTCGCATATAGTAAATTCTACTGATAGGTAGTGAGTTCTTCTGCAAGAATATATAGTACAGTTTACTAGTAGTCCGTAAATTCTTCTGGTAAATGAGATTCAGTATTTGTAGTTCTTAACTTGTGTTCGTTGTCGCTGCGTATGTTTTTGAAGGCAATGTCGCAACAATATCAGAAACATTACGAACCCTTGAAGATAGCAGTGAGAGTGTTGGTGAGCTCCTCGAGCTCAGGCTTGTGCTTCTCATAGAAGTCAGTGACGATGGCTGCGTAGTGCGCCACGATGTCGATCAGAGAGTCCAGGAACTCCTTGAAGTATTTCGACAGAGTGTCGTAGAACTGCTTGATGACGGGTTCGAACTGGAGAGTAAAGATTCAATTAGAGTTTTGTCCAGCTAAATTTGAATTTTGATCATATTTATCAACTCGAAATTTTATCATATATGTGCTGTATACAGCATAATAACATGATCAACAGCGCAATCACGACAAAGAATTAACTGTTCTATAATTGGTTCAAGTAGATATTAGTAATAAAATATTGAAATTTTGTACGAGATAGCTAATTACTTTTTAACCGACTTCTTCAGTATTACGGTGTGGGTTCCCTATACTACTGCAATATGCACGTATTATAGTAATTAAACTCTCTCGGTGAGAGAGACCGAGATACTCCGAGGCAGTGTAAATGCGAGAGTGTATAATTATTTAACACGTGCAGATTGTGGTAGTTTATGGAACCCACAACGTAATACTGAAAAAGTAATTAGCTTATTAGTAATTGTCCCGGCGAGAGTGTATAGTCACCAGACTGTACACTCTGGCCGGGACACTCCGAGACAATGCAAGTGCGAGAATCTACAGCCAAGCGAGGAACAGTGGGGCTAGACGAGCGCTCTTCGATATACACATACTAGTACTCGCCCTGTCTCGGAGAGTCTCAGCTAAACAACAGTAATTGATCAAAAAAGGAGAAAGCATTCAACGTACCGTCTTCTCATACAACTGCTGGAGCTGCTTGGCGATGCTGATGTAGGCGTTGATGAGGCTGTCCACGATGGGCTTGGTGCCGGTCACCACTGTGTCGATGATCTTGGCGACGGACTTCACGATCACGTCGCTGGAATTAACGAGTTTGGTCAAGAGGCTTTTCAAAATTATGATGACACAATGGAGAAAACTATCTCTAAATTTAATAGTTATGCCCCGCAGTTTTAACCTGCCGTTTCTCTTTTTGTTCGACTCCTAAAGGACATAGCATGATGTTAAATAGTCTAAAGCTCCCCTTAAAATTTAAAACGCAAAAAGGAATTTTCAAATCTGACTGGGAGTTCTGGAGATAAGCGTGTTCAAACAAATAAACTCTTCAGCTTTATTATATTAAAAGTATAGAAAGTACACTAGTTCTAGTTGGCCAAAGATGCTTAAGGCCTTGCTCGCACTAATGGATGATAATAGAGATATTGGCCTTCAGATAGTTGCAGTTACCTTGGCAGATAATTCTTCAATTTTTATGTAACTGAGAATTACGCACAAGGCCTCCATAATTTGATTGGTATCAACTTTGTTAGGTAAAAGAATAGAAAATGTGAACTTACAGCACTTCCGAGATTTCCTTCAGCACCTTGTCATCAGCGATTTCCTTGTAGAAGTTGGCCAGGTCTTCGCTGAAAGACTTCTCGATGTTCTTGAAGGTTGGCTCCACGCGTTGGAGAACAGCCTTGAAGTCGCTGTTGGCTTTCTCTCCGAGATGCTTAATACGACCTTCGAGGTTATCCAGGTCCTTGCGGAGGGCGGTCTGGGGGAAAATAAGGTTTTTGTTTATTGAGGGTGATTTGCTTAAAGTTGGAAATCTTAGGTGAAATCCAAGTCTTTAACGGTTTTGTGTTTCTTTTTTGGTTTATTTAACTAAGACTGATTCTGACAGAAGTGTAAAGAGAGTGGTCTGTGCCCGGCCGTGGGACAATACTGGTAGCAAAAACATAAAAATACTACGACTGCCTTTGTGGTCTGGTGGTTTCTATCACGATTTTTGCCGTGGGGAGTCACCAATGCCTGGATTTAATCCCTAAATTCCTGGGACAGGCAAAACATTGTTTGGGTTGTCCATTTGTTTTTTTTTAAGATGCCAGGACTCAGGATTTCTAGGTACCCAAACCATAAAAATAGTATCGCACTGCACTTCAAAATGGGATTACTATTTGACAAATGAACTCACGAAGAAGTAGTTGAAGTTGTCCTTAGACAAGCCATAGTCGCTCTTAACGAGGTTATCATCCAAGAACAGAGCTCCATGGATGAGGTTCTTCTTCTCGCCACCCAGGATGATGTCAGCGCTGACATCCACGCGCTTCTCTGGCTGGATGTGGCCCACGATGGAGAGTTTGCGGTCCGATTCGTCTGTCGGGAAAGCAACGTTAGATGGGCGGTTCTTGCATTTCTAACTATTTTTTTTGTAATTTATATGAGTTTTTGGCGAATTGATTGACTTTTGGTTTTTGTGTTCCCACACTTTCAAGGTTCCCATAGGATGACCGTGTTTTACTTTCTAGCACAAATTGCTCAGATTCAAAACAACGACCAGAAAAAACGAGAACAATATTTGTTTCGATTCCGTGATGTCACGCTGAAGTCAACCGTGCAATTTTGGATGTTTTGATTCAAATGCAATATCAAATATGCATCCGTGATAGTAACACTATAATTTCGAAACAATCCATTCACTCCAAAATCTCATTAAAGAACCGAATGCCAATAAACAGTCATGGAGAAATATCAAGTCGGATTCAACCCCGTGACTGTTGCAAAAATTTGGTGATCTCCTGACACCAAACACTTTAAATATAATCACCGCTATAACCTGTGGTGAACTCGAAGTACTGGTAATCCTTGGCGATGGCTGTGACGCGGACTGGCTTGCCTTCCAGGAGGCAGACCTTCATCTCGCCCTTCTGGAGGTTGTCGTTTATGGTGGCTGAGCCTTCTACGTCGATCACCTTGACCAGGGGAGTGTTGATCTGGAGGAAGAAGGTTTTATTAGATACTTGGCTAAAGCGAAGGAGGTAGGACGAGCTTATCTTCTACCGGAAGACAAGGCTGACTGACGAGGACACCCAGACTAAATTGTGTGGAAAAGGCAGAGGGAGGCTTTTGCCCTATAAAGTATTTAATAAAATACTGAAGACCTAATCTGGGATTTGAGTAAAGTGAAGTGGCTGAAAATTGGAAGAATTTATATTGTATCGTTGACAGTAGGTAGTTACAGTCAACAACCAAAGTAAGTTACACTATTTAAAATTACAAGAGAGACATATAGTTGAAAACACGCAAATTGTTAAACGTGTGATTGGACGGTTGTCATCATCATCATCATCATCATCATCATCGTCATTTCAGCCGAAAGGTTGACGGGAGGACGGTTGTAAAGAAGATTATAATTAAAGATGTGGACTTACCAAAACCTTGATGTGAGTTGGTGATCCTTCGAACAATAGTTTAGATTCGCGATCCTGTAAAAAATAATCACATTAGTTTCTTATCCAAAATATTCAAGACAGCAAAAGTATTGACAGGCCCTATAAAAGGATAAAGATAAAACATGGTCTTAGTGTAAGAGGAAAAGAGGTAGCAATAGACTTACGGCTCCAAGCACTGGGTGTGAGATGGAGGCTGAGGTCTCGATCTTGACGGCGTTCTGTTGAGGGCGCTGCAGGTTTCCACGGATCTTTACTACGGCCTCCTGTAATGAGAGTAATTATGTGTTAGTTGACTGTGAATTTTTTGTTCAGGATCAGTCGAAGAATGCTAGATTAGCTGCGTACACCGGAAACTGACGGAGACCTCAGTAAGTACTTGTATGGAGCTGTCCGAATTCACTTTGTCTGTACCGATTTGACCAACCTTAAGTAGAAACATAGGGTGAAATGACTTTAAACCAGTAACTATTTAGAGAAAATAAAAACGCTGATATAAAAAGCAATACTAACTTTGTTCAACTTAGGATGGTTAAAACCAAACTCAGCAATGGCAGACTGCTGTTTTTCATTAGCAACGTCCAGGTCCACCAGGAACCGTGCAGAGGTCCTGTGACCTTGCCTCCTCTTGTCCAGGTCGAGGTTGATCTCTCCGCGGACGGGGAAGGGCAGACCCTTGTTGGTTGGGTAGCTGACCACCGACTCCAAAGCCATGATGCGTTGGGGCAGCTGGATGGTGACTCCAGACTTGGCATCTGAAAGTTATTGTTGGTTAGTAAGTGATTAAGTTGAAGTTTCTGGAGATTTGATGAAGTTTGTTAAACATGTAACCACACCAATGTGTAAAAAGATGAAGTATAGTCTCAACAAAACGTGCTACCAGTTTTTGGTAGTTCTTTCAAAGGCACTTTTTATTCTATAAATATGCCTTGGTCTGCCACTGACGCAAAGTTTATTTTCCTTAGGTGCCGAGTTCAGCAAATCTTTAAGGCCATATTTAGCAAGTAAATCTTGCTATAAATTCCCCAAGGTCTACTCACTTCCAAACTCAGGTGTGTTGTACACGTGCATATGGTACTTCTTGTCTTCCTTGTTGATGTGGAGGTCCAGGGTGTATTGCGGCAGCTTCTGGTCCGAGACCTCGTCCTTGATCATCAGCCCGAACTCCGGGGTGATGCCCAGCTTGCGGAGGTCGAAGCCGGCGTTGATGACGTTGGTGATTACTCCGGGTTCTGGTGGAAGGATGATGATGATTATGACAATGAACGTAGTTCATCTTGTTTGCCTATGCAAGTATAGTCGTAATTACTACACCTCTTTAGACAACAATTCCCAAAAAAATTAATCATGACTAAAGTTGTAATTATTTCACTGTCACACGGCTTTCAACCTTAAGGTGGAAAAGCAATTTTGAGGTCAACTATAGAAAAAACCCGATATACCTGATTCTTTGCGACTCTACAATAAGAGTTTTCATGCATTAGCATATTATTACTTTTTATCGTTCAATCAGTGACTAACATATGAAATTAAATTGGAATTGCCTCTCGAATTTATTCAGAGGTCAAAAGACTTTTTAAGATGACAGTGACGTTGTGATTTATAACTTAATAAGATTTTAAATATATGTTTTTAAGGTATCAGCACTAATATCTACGAGAAAGACACAAATCTCTCTCTCTTTTACTTTACTGGTGATTAAATACTTACTGGACATATCGATCTTGGAGTGCAGTTCAGCATGAGCACACTGCTTCTTTTCTTCGCAGTACACATAGGAGTTCTTGTACTCCAGGTTGGTGACGCGAGACTCAGCAACGTAGCTACGTTCTCCGATGGCGATGTTGAAGAAAGTCTGGAGACCAGAAGGGCTGGTTAGTTAGGTTGATGGTTGACGTAGATTGAGAGTGATGTCGATTGGTCAAAGGAGGTAAAGTGTTGTCTATTTAACAATGTTGTTCAGTGACGTCTATTACCTATTTTGGATGCCCTGGGCATTTAAGGATAAATATGACCCATGTCGGATGGAAGAGCGAAACAATCTCTAAAGTTTTAGCATGCCGCCTGTGTTGTCGTGAACAAGGGGCACCCATGGATCGCGGGACCTGGGTACTTACCTATAGCACAGTGACTAATGGAAAATACGGATCCGATGTTGATTGATCAATGCCAATGGATTGATTCCCGTGCCTATTGAACTCAAAATTAAACAATCTCTTTAATTTTGAGTTCAATAGGCAATTAAGGATTAATAATAATTATAATCCTTTAGTAGCCTGAATAAATTTTGACCCGTTTTAAAATAATCGTCAATATGGGCACCTTAGGACAGAAAAGATATTTAGATTTTTATTATGAAGTTGGTGTTTTTGGTTTTATCAAAATTTCGTAAAAACTCTTTTTGAATGAGAGGTAAAATCCGAGAATTCTGAAGATCTTGATACTCACGTCAACTCCCTTCTCGTTTCCTTCTCCGAGGATGGTGCGGATGTACTTGAAGTTGGCAGACTTCTGCTCTTCCTTGACCTTGACTGCGCCGGAGCCCTCGATGATCATCTTGGGACCTTCCTGCTTGCTGATGTATGATGTGCTGGAGAAAATGAAGAATTCAATTAGAACTTGTAGTCTGGACATTAGAAGCTAGGAGATATTTCCAGATGCTTCTTCAGTGATAATTATATACCAACTACAAAAAAGAAGAAGAATTTTAAAAATAGAAACAAACCTTCCACTAAGAACGTTCTTGTTATCATTGGTAGCGTGGAACTCCAACCGCTTGCCTGTACCAGCGTCCTTGCTGGCGATCTCCACCTGGTAGTTCTTCATACCCAGCTTCTCAGAGTTCGCGTTCAGCTTGAAGTTGACGTTGTCCTTCTGCACGTTGCCTTCGGTGGTGCATTCGAAATTAATGTCGCGGATGTTCTCGATCTTGATCTCGACCTTGCCTTGGGTGGAGCTGAGGGAGCTGCCCTTCAGGTAGAGCCTGTCGAAGACGGGGAAAGTATTAACGAAATGAATGATAAAAAGGGGAACTTAAGCCAAAATCGGTCTTACACTGATCAAATTCAAAAGACCACTGGAGAATTTATTAGTGCAAAATTATAAATATTACAAGATAAACTTCCGAGACTAACGGTACTTAAATGTACAGTCAACCGCACGTCCGTGATAATACAAACAGACAAAGAATGACAGCAGTGCCTTTATTCCACAGCAGTAAGGCAAAGTTTTATGCAAATAAAATATCTTATCTTATCTTATCTTAGGTGGTAAAGTGTTTTAACTAAAGTGTGGTTTTCAACTAAAGTGTGGTTTCATCCTGGATAGTGGTTAGTATCTTGAGGACAAGTCGATACAAGAGAAGAAGATCAAAATTACCTGCTGCTCTGAGGTGAGGAGGGGCTGGTGTACTTGATGTCGATCAGAGGCTGAGCCTTTGAGAGGACGATGTTGGTATCAGCCTTGTAGACGCGGCCGTCAGCGTCAATCACGAGGTTGGAGCTGTAGGTGTCGGGGGCGGGGTTCTGTTGGAGCAAGAAGTATTTAAGTACCTGAGTTCACTTGAAAGAGAAAAGAAAAATTATGGCCAAATGGGTTTCAGCTCTAAAAAGAATTACAAAAAAATGGCTTTTGATAAAACTGCATCCTGTGTCTTCAGCGCCAGAATCCAGTTATGCACATAGGATCAATCATTAACTTAGTGTAAACTATTTCAATTCAATCCAAGTGTCAAGATCTGAATTAAGTAAAGCAACTACTTACTTTTCACTGCGTTCTACGATGTATTGACATATTGCGAATTAAATGAATTAACCCTTTTTGAATGTTATCAAAATTTCAGCTATTTTTGACAAATAGAATTTCGTGTCAATAATATTTGACCCCAAACTCACCCTAGAGTGTACAGTAAACTCGAGTTTCTTCAGAGCCTCGGCGCCAGGTGCATTAGCCTTGATGCTGACCCTGTTGTCTTTGGGGGCCACTGCGGCATCCACGGCGATGACGGCAGACTTGCCCTTGCCGTACTTGGCCTTCAGTTCCACGTGGTTGTCGCTCCTGTCTCCTGTGGAGAGATGGGGGTTAGAAAAATGGTAACAATTCTGTTGCACCTCGCAAAAGACAAGGAGAAGAGTATACATAATTACATGCGAAATTGATTACCAACCTTTTGTTAAATGGAGAAGAATGAGAGAACCCAAAATCTTTATCTTAGCTTATTTTTATTTCTAAAATGGAAATGATTGGAAGAAAAATGCTGTCAGTGAAATGATGCCCATTGTATGTAATGCATTTGGCTATACACATTTCTCACTCTTTGTTTCTCTTTCAAAATAGATAAGCGAAAATAAATATATGTAGGTATGTATATATATACCGAGGCTAATATTCTTATTCAAGGGTTTGCACTGTTCTCGTTTCTTGTTTTAAAAAGTTTTTTTTTTATTCTAGCTGAGCTGCTACCGAGATCAATATAAGAAAAAGTTTTAACGCATTTCACGTGTGTATAAATATAAAAAATATATCCGTACTAACCATTCTGGGAAGTCTTGTAGTTGACATCCAGCACCACAGGGTCTACGTGAGGCACCAAGAACTTGACGGTGGACTGTCCAGTCTGCGGGCTGACCTTGCCGTTCGCGTCGATCTTGTACACGTCAGCGTTAATTTGGACTGATTCCACGATGGTGAACTGTGGGAGAGATTGGAGGTTAATTGAGGGCTTTTGAAAAAACTTTTTGGAACTTCTTGACTTTTATTTCAGCGAGCTATAATTTGTTCTGATTTTAATTTTGTTTTACCCTGGCACTAAGTAAGTTTTCTACGTTGATTAAATTGTTATATAAAGGGCCTGTCACCAAAAAAGAAGTAGCCAAGTTTATATTTTAGAGAAATTGTTTATTGGTACAAGCATTTGTGCCGGTTAAATTTATCGGAACTTAGCTAATTATTTATTAAATTGAAAACATAAAAAAAAACAATAATTATAATACTTGTTATAAGCTAAGAAAAGATTTGTTAAAGAATAAAATTTAGAAATGTAATGCCGACAGATTTTCGAGTTATTACATAGTTATTTTAATTTGAAATATGTGTCAATATGACAGTTCTGCTTACCTCAACGGTATCCTTGTTCTCAGGTTGAAGGTACAATACGGTAGATACCCACTTGATGTCATGCGCCTTCTCGAATGGTAGTCTGACGGTCACAGTGAAGTCGTCCAGGTATCTGGGGAGGCACATTAAGTGGTGAGCTTGAAGGTTTTTTGATAACACATGGAATACTACAGTTTGGAATGGGCAATTTTTTACTCTCAAAAGTGCCTATCAATTACTTTAATTTTGAAATGTCCAAACTACATCAATTAGAGTGACCTATTTTTCAAGTTCAAAAAAACTATGGTAACAAAATATCGTAGTGACCAATGCAGAGGCTACGATTTTTTTGAGCCTGCTGTTCACCTCTGTCTCATTTGATGGAAAGCTATGGATAAGGTTGACGAAGCAAGACATTTAGCTTAATCATGCTATTTCCACTTCTGACTGCGACATAGAACTCTCTTTTTTTAAAGGAAGTGCACTGTGATCCACACATATTACGCGCACACTGTCACATGTCTTAAAAGTGTTGGTTCTGTGATATGCCGATATCCTCATGTTATTTTCCTTCGCCGCTTTGAGAGCTTAAATTTAGGGGATTTGTTTTGGTTCTTCAAACTTACTTCTTGTCTCCTTCCAAGAACTTGACCTCCAAGACTCCAGCGAACTCGAAGTTGGTGTCGTCTCCGTACCCTCCCTTCACACGGAACTTGTCATCGCTTTCGGTCAGGGAGTCGGCGTACGTGTAGGTAGCGACCAGGGTCACAGGCTTGGGCAGTAGGTTGCCGGTGATGTCGTACTGGGGTAGAAAAACATCGTTAGAATTGGTGATTTCTCAAGCAGGATGAACTTTTGGAATTTTCAATTCAATTCAATTCAAATCAAATATTTTATTTCAGAATTACATCCATATATTGTTAGTATGTAGTAGTATAACTTAGCCTAATATTAGTATTAAATTAAATTTACAATAATAAACAACAAGAATAACAATGAACTGTACGTTCAATGGAACAACAGCATTTTAAATCATACTTTATCTACTGCATTTACTTATTTTTAGACCTTGCTTATGATAATAATGATGCCATTCATAGCAAGCAGGATAGAGCTGCTTGCAAATGTAAAAAAAAATTATAGATGGCAAATATTGATTCGTATGCGAGTATACCTAAAATTTAAATCTACTTCAACGATATTCTGTCATGGGAATTCAGTAATATAGTTCTTTAACGGAAAATATTGATTAACAAACAAACGAACAGGTCTCATGTGCTGTTATATTTACCTTCAGGTCAAACTTGAACTTGTCTCCTTCAGGGTTGTTCTTGACTCCGAAGGTGTTCAGCAGATGCTTTCCATCCTTCAGCTTCAGTTCCACTTGACCTTCGTAGTTGATGATCTCCTTTTCCAGGTTAGTGTTGGTGGCCTTGCCCTTGTAGGTGATGGTGGAAGCTGGTCCTCCGCGTTTGGTGGCGTCTGAGAGAACCACTTCGGCGTGGCCATTGTATTTCTGTAAGAGGAAGACAGTTGAGGTATGGTCGAAGACCCCTTGGTCCCCAAGAAACACGTTTCGCCATCGGTTCCGGCTGGCATAAGTATTTCTATCTTTGACAGTCGTTAGGAGTAGACAAAACCCGAAATTTTGACAGCCAGTCTTACCTAGCGGTATAATGTTACCCAGTATCTAGGTTCTGGAAATCAAATAAAACATAGGCTAGATAGTCTATGTAAAATATTGGTATACAGCTGCATTCAGTTAAGACTTTTGATTGAGGTCTGGTTGGAGTTTTGATTTTCCATCAGGAATTTCTCAGTAACAACCCGAAGTCTGAATTATTTCTGCCTTAAATTTATCTGGCAAATATGGATATACCTTAAGTTTAGGTAAACCTCTGCCAAATCCTTCGGGGATTACAAGCCACAGTATCCACTTACGTCTCCGGTCTGCGTGATGTCACGGTCCACCTTCAGGGTCAGACACCTGTCAGTAGGCAGCACTAGCTCCACGAGGCCGTGGGTCTTGCCAGTCGGGGAGTATTCTCCATCCTGGTGGAGGTTCAGCTCGAACTTCTTGCTAGCGTAGATGAACGTGTTCCTGGAAAAAATGTGTGAAGTTTAGTGCTGATATATTTCCATTTTGTAGATGTCTTTCTGGAACTGGAAGTCATGGGATAAACTTTAACCCAGAGGTGAGGTGCCGTGCCATGGAATTGGTGCTGTGGGGAAATAATGAACATTTTAAGAGGAAAAGCAGTCGGTGCCATACTAACGTATTCCTCTGTTTCCCTCCTACGAGAACAAGTTAAATTCATAACACGATCTTAACAGCGTTGACTCGAACGTCTGTCTTATCTTGAATAGTCAGACCCGATACCACGTTGCCGACTGACTAACATTTTAGCCACAATTTGAACTATTCTTGCAAATATTAGTTTGTGCCGATAGAAGATATTTCAATGCTTTTAGTTTCTTTATTTTCAATTGATCTTTGTTAAAATAATCTAGCAGACTTACTTAGAGTCGAACAGTTTGTCAGTCCTCTTGGTGTTGGTGCTGAAGTGGACCTTGTCGTTGTTATCCTTTTCGTAGTTCAGGAAGATGTCCACGTCGGCTCCGTAGGCCGGCGCCTTTGCCATGAACTTGAAGTCTCCCTTAATCTTGCGTTGGGCCTGGATAAATGGAAAATTTGTTATAGAAATTTTACTGACGAGACCACCCTTTGAAATATTGCGATGGACACTTTATCGACATGTGTGATTAGAGTTTGTATTCCCAAACTTGATAATTACCTATACGTAGGAATATACCTAGTACTCTGATTTTAAATAGAAACCTGTTTTTTTTGGACAGGTTCTCATTTCAGGAGATCGTTATTTGCAAATAAACTATACATATAACAAGATGATAAATAAAATTTATCGAAATGTTACAGTCCAAATAACAATGAGAATCACTTAAAACCTCACCTGTTTGAAGTCAACGATGATCATGCCGTTGCCTTTGCCATCGCTATCGGTAACCTTGAACTGGCCGTTGGCACTGATGGCGTTCTTCACAATAAGCTTCAGTTGTCCATTGGCGTTGGGTCCACGGGTGGTCTTCAGAAGGAAATCGATGAGGTCTCCAGAGGATTCCGAGATCTTGGCGTGGGAGGAATACAGGGATGGAGTTTGGATTGCTCCGATGTCGAATCTGGTCGAAAAAAATTGAAATTAGCCAAAATAACCTGGCGATATGTATATGTAAAATTAGGTTTGCTGTAAGAAAACCCAATTCTGGGTTAAGCTCGCCTTTGTACATAAGCTATATAATTGCAATTTTATGTATATTTGATTTTTTTTGTGTGCAATAAAGAATAAGAATAATAATGTACCCTGCCTCACCCTGCGGGGAATTTAGGCGTGATTAAATGTAATAAATAATTATCTTCATTGAGATTCAATAGAAAGGTATGACGTCGAAAACCGACACGTAGGCGGCGAAACCTATTGTCATTTTAAACCAAGCAAGTAAGGTCTGAGTGCAATATCTGAGTAAGGTTTATTAAGACGAATAACTTTATAACTTACTTGATGTCCTGACTCTTGCTGCCGACAGTCGCCTTCAGGTGACCAATAGCACCAACATTCACGTCATTAGGCTTATTTTTGTGCAGCAGCACTCCCGACAACTCGTATCTGCCGATATTCTTGAACTCGATGTAGTTTTCCAGGTTGGATTTGTCAGCAGAAACAATGTCCCTCTTAGAGAAGACTTCAATTCCATTCTTGTCGTAGAAAGCCCTCAGTTTCATGCTATAGTCTCCTGGTTTCTTGATCTGCTGTCTGGCTTCCAGGTCGAAAGCTGCCTTCTTGTCTGTGTACTGGCCTTCGACGTCGATGTCAACCTTTTTGGGGTCAATGTCGGCATCGAAGCTGATCTTCAGGGGGAGGGCGTGGATTTCAACTGTTAGAAGACAAAAATCATTAGGAATTAAATTATTCTGTTTGATAAACTACGTTTTAGCTTTTTTTATATGACTTCTGTTGATACCATACTGATTTCATATTCTTCAGTAGCAATTTCATAAGACTTAATATTTTTTGCCATTTGTTTTTGTAATTCAATGTATTTTGCCTTGGAGTAATAATCCAATTAGTGCGACAATACGAATAATAAAATTATAAAAAAGACCTCCTACTGCAAGTACAAATTGAATGGAAAAAGTGGAATAATCAGAATAAAGAGGAAAGGAACTTACACTTGTTCTTGGTGATAACGTTGAAGTCCTCAGGTGAGTTCTTGTGGTATTTCAGCATTTGTGCGAAGACGACGCGGTTGTGGTTATTCTTGAGGTCACCTCCGTATACCAGGTCAAATTCGTTGCGATACTGTAGACAACAATTACATAAGGACCCAAAATATTTGTGATGCGAGACTTATTATCACCAGTTATAATAAAATTATACTTACAATTGGTTCATATTCGAAGTGTCCCGACAACTTGAAGTTGATGTAGGGATTCAACCTGTTCTGGAACTCAATCTTAACGTCGTTCTTCTTCACAGAACCCTTGAGGGAAGCCAAGTCCTTTACCGTGGTATCGAAGTCAATGTCCCTGTCGGCACTGCTGGTGAAGTGTCCATCGATGCAGATCGGGTCCTTCACGCTGGGCAAGGTCAGTTTGATATTTTCAATGGAGTACTTGGTCTTTCCACCACCAGTTTCTTCAACAACTTGACCGGATACGGGGACGTTTTGCTTGCCCTTTTCTCCTGGCAATTGGTATTCAGCAATGGGTTTGTAGACCTTGCGGCTGCCGCTTCCTTGGACGTTAAAACCAATTTTGCCGTAGAGTTCGTTGGCGTCGTACTTGCCCTTGACTATGACGGACAATTCGGTGGGTTTGCGGTAGAAGGTGGCTTGTCCTGATACGGTTTTCAGTGGGGAGTTGAGAGATATTTGAGCTCCCATCTCGTGTTGGTTGTAGGTGACTTCACCGTTAATTTGGGCACGACCGTATTTAGCACCTAAAAATAAGAACTTGCCTTAGTGCTTGTCCTCCAGGAAGAGGCTCTCGCGAAAGATTTTCGACTAGATAACTAATTTTTTCAAACTAACTATATAGTAGTAGATCGTTTTCTCTTAGAAAAGGATGAAATATTTGATGAATACCTTCGGCATCGAAGAGCAGCTCGAAGGATTGTCTGCCGGAACCCTCGTCTGAGCGGACCACACCCTTGATATGGTATCCTCTGAGGTTCTGCTTCTCCAGCATCACGCGGAACTTGGTCTTTCCAGTCAGAGGGTAGCTTGAGATGTACTTGGCGATCGAAGCTTGAGCATCAGGTCCTGAAGGAAAAAACATTGTTTTAGTTAAAGGCAAAGTGATCATCCTGATCTATAGGTATTTTAAGTTTAAGAAGTGATATACTAGACAAGATATTATAAATATTCTTACCAGACACAGTGAAAGGTACAGTCATCTCTCCACAGACAGTTAATCCAAGGAAGTCAGCAGCCTGGTCGAAGCAACCAGTGTTCTCCTTCACAACATTGTCCATCTTGATCTCTGTATGTTTCTCCGGTTGTCCCTTCTCAGAGATGAAATAGACCAGGTCGTTGGAAGCGGTAAGTATCTCCTGCTTGTCGATAGGAAGTCCAACTTGCAGGTCGAATCCACGACCGTTCTCTAGAACCTTAGCGATGACATGACCACCAGTGGAACTGTGCAAGTTGACGATGACCTTGAGACCAGCAGCGATAGCATCAGCATCGACTAATAGGGCTCCAGTGATTTCGATGTCAGTGCTGGGGACAAGTTTGATGTCGATTTTGGCGTCCTTGGGGCTGTGGATGCACTGGCGGATGTCCACGTTGGTGGCGACTTCGAGACGGCCGGTGGCAGCGCCGACAATGTCGAGCTTGAGTGGCAGACCGGTAGACGTGGGGTACGAGAGCTCGGCGTCAATGAACAGCATGTGCGCGCGGACTTCTTGCTGCAAGAGCAAAACACATGATTAAATAAAGTACAAGTAGTAAGTTAGAATAAATAATTAAAGCATTTAAATAACAAATATATCTATATTTTTATTACTTGTTGTTATAGTGGAAGCAGAACTACACATTCTGCGAAAAGGAGAATGTCGAGGTTGCACCCACGTAATTTAAAAATCAACGGAGAGTTTATCAGAGTTTTAAATAAAAAATATTGAGTTACTAGATGATGGGAATTAAAAGTTACGAAGTGATTTTAATTTATATAAAAATAAGTCATTGTGCAGTTTCCGAACGCAACGTTTAACATTTACCTTCTTACAACTGAGCAATGGAACATCAGTGTCAAATTCATCTATGGACATAATCTGTGGATCATTCTATTGTTTGTTTGTGTTCAACGGCTATGTGGAATACGGATTCTAGTACTAAATAATAACCAATAAATCCGTGCCTTAAGTTAGGTTATAATCTTCTACCTTTCATATCTTTTTTCTCCCAACTTCTATAACCTACTTTCTATTTGTTTTTTGTTAGTCTTAAGTCGTTCTTCAACTATTCATAAGTTTCCACAATGTACGCTACCCATATCACTGGGTCCCGAATCACATGCAATTCTCCTTTCAACTGTCTACCCAATGCGTATCGTGAGATACAGCCCGATGACAGACAGACGGACGGGCGGACGGATGGACAGCGGAGGCTTAGTAATATCGGTAGTTACCGTTCGGGTACGGAACCCTTAAAAAGAAATGTGTTCTTACTTGGAAGTGTTTCACATCGTCGATTCCCTTGTTAAGGTACTGGATGAACTGGTCGATGCACTTATCGAAGTCAAATCCCTTGTCATCTCCGAGAGAGAGGAACACGGCGTCAGTTCCGAACAGCTTGACGTACAGGTCTAGGTCCAGTTCGTTGTTGAAAGGTGCGGCTTCGGCCCTCAGCTGTAGGGAGAAATGGGATCTTGTCAGGCTGATGGCAATGAGTTTCAGCTTTTGGCGATTCAAAGTTAATTGCCAAAAAAAAGATTTTTGTTTAATAGTCTTTGAGCTGGTGTTGTGCTGCTGGTGTTCAAAATGTTTTCGTCCATATCCATATAATAGTGATATTTTGAACATAAAAATAAGGTTAAGGGAAAAGGAGTGGTCGAAGAAAAATGACGTCGGAATTAACAGGATAAAACAACATAAGGGTCACAAACAGTGGTCATCTACTTAGCGTGTTGTTGGTCAATCTGAGTGTAGAAAATAGTGGAGAGACTTACGCCCTTATCAAAGCTATCGACATCAGTCTTGACGGAGCGACGTCCCCTGTGGACTTCGCCCTCGAACTTGGTTTTGTACTGGTTGAACTTCTCCACGACATACTTCTGGTACAGGCTCTGAGGGTCTTCGGTGTGGAGGAAACTCTTGGGTCCGAACAGGTGCTCGGCCACGCGGTCCAAGTTGCCTTGACGACCTCCAATCTGGTGGAATGGTGTGGATTATAGATTATAAAAGAAGAGATGGAGGAAAAAAAAACAATGGCATTGCCGTGGTCGCGGGAAGTCTTCCCGCGACCACGGCTGGTGCAATCCGGTTGAAACGTCGGGCTTGTATTAAAGGTAAAATTCGCGATAAATACCCGTTTACATGTGTATTATAATGTGTTCTGATCGTGAAAGTTAAAAAAAATTACATTCTAATTGATATGATTCAGAAGAGGCAGGCGGTCATGCTAAAAATACTGTTTTAAGTCGTAAGTGCTAAGCTTTCTCTACGTATATAAACTCAATAGCAATAAATATACTTATAAAAGTAACTTAAAAGTATTTCATGGTAAGCAGCCTATTTTTCGGAACTCTACTACACATTACTTTATGGTAAAGTGTCGGGATCACATTTCAACATCACACTGATACACAAAAAAAATGCTGTTTCTAACGGCCGTGTAATTCCTAAATTATGCCTGCAGTAAAGTAAAATCAATAATTCACTGTATAAAACATTACCAACGCCGTGTAAATTTGAGCTTAGGATAAGAAAAATACTAACCTCAAGAACGTTCAAGCTGTGTCCAAAGATTTCGGCAGTCAGGTTCAAGCTAGCCGATCGAGGAAGGAAGGAGTCCTGGGAATAGATAACGTTCCTCTCGACGGTTCCACCGATACCCAAGGCATCGACGTTGAAGGATTCTTCCTCAGAGAACGAGTATTTCCTGGAGAAGAATATAGTTGTGAGATGAATGTTGCAATACATTTTTAAATTAGGTAATATTGACTGAGTTTGCGCACACGGTTGTTTATTATAATATTTACTGTATGTTATGGATGGATAGTATCTGCTGAGAGTTGCAGTCATCATCGAAAATAGTCAAGAAGCCTATTAGAAAGTCAAAAATTTAATTTTCTATTGATGGAACGTAGCGTAACGAAGGTTGAGTGGGTGAAGCGTAACTCAGAAGCGACGACAAGCAAACTTTAGGGTAATGTTTTTTTTATTGGGAAAAGCTCTGAGTTTTTAAATAAGGTTTTAGATTGTTTTAGGGTATTATAAGGGTTCTTAGACTGCTTCGTACTGATTTAGGGGTTTCTAAGGGATTTTTTGCTGCTATAAGGGCGCTCATGAAGGTTTTCAAAATGTTTAAAAAGCCCATTTTTTTTTTTTAAACTTCCAACTTTCATCCTAAAATGAATTGGTAAATCGGTTAGATACCTATCTAACCGATTTACCAATTCATTTTAAGATTCTTATGGATACCTACTCAACATTTTAGAAAGGTATCTACCTACTTCTCAAATTGGTTACTTGATTTTATCAAAAAAATCTTGATACGGGTATCGTTTTCAAGTGATTTGGGGGTGCTGATTTAGAATATGACATCCGTTTTTTAATCCAAGATGGCGGACTTTAATTTTATTCAAAAATTAGAATAAGGATATCGTTTATGAGTGATTTGGAGGTGCTATTTAAGGAAAATGCGATCGTCGACTTCAAGTGACGTTTTGAACACCTAAGAAACGACGGATGGACTGTCTGAAGGATAAAATGGCTACGAAGTAAGTTACTGTTTAGATGACAAGTAATAGAGAAGTATGGACATCCTGCGCGGACCCCAAACAAATTGGGATAAGGGGAGGAGAATGATGATGACGCTTCAGGCTTCTAGGTTTTGATGGCTTGTAATGAAGCTCTAGCCAACATCATGATGTCTTTACCTGACGTCAGCGTTGAACTTGTTGGGCGTGCGGATGAGGCCGTAGTGCTGACGTGCGAGCTGCTTGTCCGGGTTGGAGGAGCCGCGGATGTTGCGGAGCGATGTCGAGATGAAGTTGCCGACTAGAAGGGCGAAGAAACATTGTAAATATTAATATGTCCTATCTACATCTACTGATAAAATAAATATAATAACCAGTACGTTATGCATTGAAACACGCGTTGCATTCAATGTGCTTAAAATTTTTAAAGAGGCAGAAATAATATAAATGTCAATTACCTTGGTGAACGGGCTCAGAGTCCAGCAAGTTCTTAATTTCAGTAGCCGATTGCGCGCAGGGGCACGAGATGACAGCCAGGTAGGCTTTGATGCGGATCTCAGAGTCCAACTGACGGTTCTTCAGGATGTTGATGGCGGATTTCTTAATCTGTTGGGAAAGTCTTTATTAGTACTAATAGTAGAATGATAAAGAGCTCTTCTACAATGTTTCTGAAATTTCTTTCATATCTTACCTTGGCAGAACAAGCATCAGCTTGGAAGGCTTCAAGAGCTGCAGCCTTGACCCTGGGCTTGACATTATTATCCTGGACGCAGTGGACCAGCCTGTCGATGAGGGAGTCCTCCAAGTGGCGGATGTTGCGGATACCCTTCAAAATTGCTACCACCTGGTGAGGGAGAAAAAGAGTTAGAAGACATAAATATGGTTTACAAATAACGGGCATGATGGAGGAACTCGTGGCTAAAATAATAACAGCTGCTCGGGTCGTTCTTCGATCTTATATATCTATCTTCGGTTTTTTACAACGGTTACAACAAAACTCAATTCTTCAAAGGACTAGATGAAAGGAATATTTTTTGCGGCAGTTTTTTTAACTGCGAATTTGGCTAAATAGTCCAGAAGCCACTTACATTGTCCTCGTCGACCTTGGTTTTAGGCCTGCAGTTCTGCAGCTTAGCTCCGAGCTTGTTGCTCAGGGCGACGATGCCATCGTTCTTGGTGTGGTGGCACTGGTGCTCGCGGCAGAAGGCACCAGCTAGGGCGCCCACGCCGAGGTACACTTCTCTGGGCAGGTTTGGCATATCCAAGAGACCCTGGTTGAGAGATGGTTTATTAGAATCGTTGTTAGAAGAAAACATATAAAATTTGTAAAAAAATCTTTAAAAAATTTGGTTACAGAAAAATTGTTGGCACTGAAAATTTTAAGTTACTTCGTAAGGATTTGTATGGAGATGTCCGTGTCCGGAGCTGCGTTCACATTTTTTCCGGATCGGTTCGACAAAACTTTAAATGGCATACCTACGCAATAACATTTTGGAGGTAATTGGTTTTTTAAAAGATTTTGATTTTGATCATGTGGACTTCTTCCAAGGTTAAAAATGTGTCTAAACGATCTTTGTTTTTTTATTGTAGCCTGGCATCTTTAAATGCAGGATTTTCTACAGATATTTCAGCTCTACCAGTTTCCTTCATAAACTACTTACAGCAGCAGCCTTCAGGGCATCGTTGTTGGCGTGTTTAGCGTTGCTCAGGGACAAGAAGACCAGCTTCTGCTCGATGGGGCCCAACTCCCTGCTCTTCAGCAGCTGGATGGAAGCTTCGATGCTGTAACCGGTTCCGGCACGGATCAGACCGTCCAGGAATACGCGCCTGGTGGAGAAAGGTTGAATTTAGTTTGGGAACATTCTACAGTTTTGTGGAAGTTGAACTTGGAAACGGAATGGAAATCAGTGAACATTGAGTCAATTACGGGATTTTAATTTTTCATGTTCTGGCTTCGTTATTGCACTTTGGTTTTGAACATTTTTCTTGGATCATGGAAAAGGTATGCGCAAAAGTGAATTTTAAAAAATTTTAGTACAAGATAGATGAGAGGTATCAGCAGAAAAGTGATTTTAGAAACAAAATGGTTGACAAAAAACTTACTTCTCAACATTGTTTCCCTTGACGTGGCTGTAGACCTTCAAGAGGTCATCCTTAGTGTTTGTGCGTAAGATCTGGAAAATTACAATCATCATTAGTGACCAAGACCAGTTAGTGAAAAACGAAATAGATGGACTATTTCGTTAGAGGGGATAGTGATAATTAATATGAAGAGAAGATTGTTTAATATTTATTTTAACAAACAGGATTATCGTGGTATACAGTTATTTGATTATTAAGGTCACATAGACCGTAATATTAAGCCGCATACATCCAGTTAGACTGGAACCCACTCTCATCTTAGTTGGTCTGACACTTTAAGACCTTTGGATTTTGGAGCCTCTCACAGATTCTTGCAGGACTGTGAGGACCCAGCAGTTTGGACACTATTGGCTAATTATGATAATACTTTTTCAGATGCAGATTCTTACCCTGACGAGCTGGGCGAAGGTTCCCGCAGACTTGGAACTGGCTTCAGTGGCTACGGTCTTGGCTGTCTCTTTGACCGCGTTCAGTGCGGAGCTCATGGTGCTCCCGGTCGTGGTCACTCCGTGGGGGTTCTCGAAGATGATGGTGCGGGTCTCCGTGCAACGGCCTGGTGGAGAAACATGGCGATCAGTCATTTTGAAGGGGTACCTACTTTTGATATTGGTGTAGATTGACTTGCAAGAAATAGTGTAGAACTGGGTGCATATATGTATATGTAAGATTTGAAGATACAAGTATTTTTTTTAGCTTAGCAGAAATAAACTTGCTGCAGGTATATTTTTGCAATTTTAGTAGCCTACCCATACAAGAAAATCTACCTGATTTTACTACCGTTTGATTCGTCAAATCTTACTTGGGTTGTTAGCAGCCCTAGCCTTGCCAGTCAGGGTCAGCTTGGTGTGGACCTTAGCCCGGGCACCATTCTCTCCGACGGAGAAGGGACGGTACAAGTACTCCTCAGTCGCAGCCACCTTCTCAGGGACGCCGTTGTTGACCTTGGTTTCCACGTTCATCGCGGACTGGAGAAGTTGAGTGTCCTTGATTTCCTGGTAGAAGAAAAAATGGTTATATTAGATTTGACAACTGCTATAGAGAATTATACTTCTTACTAAGCAGTTGGTGAAGAGTTTGAAGACAAAGACTAATAAATACCTGAAGGTATACCTATAGTAGGCACATTTCGCCAGGTATGTTTTTATCTCAAGGTGAGCCTATTACCATGAACCGAGCACATATCCTTATATCGACCTGCTCTTGATTTAGGCAGTAATTTTAATTTACATAATATTTCTGTAAGCCATGATGATAAAAATTAACATACTGAAAAAGCCAAGATACTTACAGCATTAGGGTTGAAGACCCCAGTGATGAGGTCGGCTTTGCCCTGCTCGCGGTGGCCACAGCGGGACAAGTCGCGGCTGCGGTGGACCAGCACGGCGCTTCCCTCCTGAGACGACGACACTTCTGTGGGGCATGTTCCGAAGATGTCCACCTGTGGGAAAAATGAAGGTTAGAGCTCTGAATTTTACAAACTATCGTGACTTTCAATGATTCAAGTTCATAAAGATACTGACCAGAAATTCAATTTTGACTGAATTTTAACTAGTTAAATATTGCACGGAGTCAGCATCGTCAGCTAGTGAAAAAATTAGGACAGCAGCAATTTTAAGTGCAGCGATTGTAAATACTAAAATTTGTTTTAATGCCAAAAGCATCTTTTACCTGAGTGGAAGGCTTCTGTTCAGTCTGCAGTAGCGAGATGATAGCCCTCTTGATGTTGAGAGAGCGGCGGGTGTCACCCTCCTCTGCGCAGATCTCGGCGCCGGTGCGGCCATCTTGCAGGGTGAAGCGGATCGGTTTCTCGATGCCGGGCGGGCTTTGATGTTTCTGGAAAGAAATATGGAAGTGAGACGTTGAAGACAGATTTCAGGTCCTTTAGAGAGGCTTTCAGAAGAAATGTCATAGAAAACTAAAGACTGATCTTTTATCTCAGAAAGGCCGAGTAGCAATGTGACATATTTGCTAAGTTCGACACTTTAACGATAGCAACCAGTTGGTTAATCGAAGTGAATTTTGACGGGTAACTCTTTTCTCTTTAACAGGATCTTACAAAACAATAAACACTCGTTTCAAAGGATAGCTACAAAAACATTTAAAAAATGTGAAAATAAAGGGATGTTAAACTTTGCTACCTAAAGTTTTTATTATAAACATTCACTTTTTAAAATACAACAAAAAAATCACGTCCACAAACCTTGCCATCAGGGCCAGAGATCACCAGATTCTGCACAGCCAGCTCATGCACGCAGTTGCCGACGGAAGACACGGAGACCTGACCGAGGAGCTTGACGCTGGTCTCCTGGTTAGAGGCACCGGTCAGGTAGATGGTCACGATACCTTCCACGCCATAGTTGTACTTGTGTCCGTTCAGGAATGATTGAGTCGTTGGGGCTGGGGGAGGGAAGATAGAATAAGTATACAGAAAAAAGTGCATTTGGCATTTTTGGTACAAGACGGGTGGTAAAGTAAAAATTTGATTTTTCACCCGACCTGTGCCGGGAACATGCAATGTGTTCGACCCGAATATGAGACTATGGGAAAAATTAAATCAGTAAATATAATATTGAGAAAGACAGGACTTTGACGTGATAACGTCTTACAAATCGATGAACACCGGCTGCACGCACGAAAAAGTGTCACAGCGTTTCGATCCGGCGATCAACGCCCAGCCCAAACCCTTGGACTTAGAAAGATGAAAATTTGCACAGTAGTTTCCTTTATAAAGTAGACAATGAATAAGGAAGGATCTTTCGAAATTCAACCCCTAACCGAGTTAAATAAGGGCTAAAAGTTTGTATGAAAGTTTCAGTTTTAAAGTTAGAATCTTAAAATTGTGTTTTTTGGCTGATTATTAAAAATTAATGTATACGTATCTAAGCGTTTTTGATAATTTCACCCTCAATCGGTTAAACAAGGGGATGAAAGTTTGTATGAAAGTCCGTCAGTTTTAAAGTTAGTACCTTAAAATTTTGTGATTAGACTGACAATTGAATATTAATTTAGATGTGCCTCAGCGGTTTTGATAATTCCACCCCGTTAAAAACTGGGATGAATTTGTGTATGGAAAGTCCTTGATTTTCGAAGTAAAAATCACAAAATTTATTATCTAGGCGTATGGTTGGAAGCTATCGCAACGGTGTTGTTAGAATTTCAATCCTTAAGGGGTGAAAGAATTTTTTTTTTTAAGTTACAATCACAAATATCATGAAATATTACGTCATCACGTAAAATTATCGTCCGTAAACCGACTTTACAGACAACCTTTTTTTTAAGAATTAAATTGTTTGGTACATCGCGTTAAAGATAAAGTTAATAGTATTGAAGAAAATAATGATTTAGGAAAATATAAGGCTATAAAAACAGCCATTTCAATTAAAAAGAGTCGTAATGAGAAAGATAGTAATATAAAATAAATGGTATACTCACATCCTTTGCATCCTATAGAGCATTTATCTGAAACAAACAAAGCAAATTGTGTCAATAACGTAATTATAAAAGCTAAGAATAATTACAAACTAATTAAAAGTGTTGATGAACTTAATGTCAATAAGCTCTTTGTTCTGAAGAACGTTACTGATGAACAAACACAAAGGCCGATCTTATTGAAAATAGTGACAATGTAAATAACTAGCTTCTACCTGCGACCATTCCCGCTTGAAAAACACATTCTTTGGCACTCGCAAATAGTACAGCTTTCAATAAAAGAAAGAATATTTAAAATCGGATGAGCAGTTTCAGAGATCACCTCCTACATAGAAAGTTTACTGCTTTATAACATTATATTAGAATAGATAAAAGTGGTTCAATCATAATTCTTAAATAAACCATCTAGGTATTGGTGCTGTAAATTTTATCAAATAATTTCCATTAGTATATTTAAATAATTAAACAGTATGATAAGTAGTAAGTAATAAAATAAGTAACAAAGGTGATAGGAACTGATAACCCGAAGAGAATAATTTATAAGATCTAAACAAATAACAAGATCAGTTAGGTTACGGTTTTTTTTTGTCGAAATGGCATCAGTTACTGCTACAGTGGAGTTATTGTCTGGTAATAAGCGTTAGGTTACGTACGGAAGTCGTACTCTTAACAGAATTTTCGAATAGATAATTCAGTATAGTTTTGTAGAAAGACGGTGCGAACCAAAAGTAAAAGACTTTTGGTCTATTGAATGTTTCAAAGGTGGGATATCTATGTGTATCACAGATAGTTTGTTTCAAAATGATGGATTTTAAGAAAATAATCAAATTTTTATTTTAACCATCTCAATATCATATAATCGTAAGGTAACGTCACCATAACGATAAACATATGTCAGGAAAATTCTACTAGGAGAAAGCCAAATAAACTGAAGAAATGAGATCACAAAGGTATCATCGAAGTAAACAGTAATTAGAATGCGTAAACAACAGTTCAAGGTACAATTCAGCTATTAATTACTGATCGTTGACAACAAAGTAGATCCCGGACCAATGGGGTCAGATGCGAACCAACACACGCATACACAGTATGACTCAGTTATGATAGCAGAACATATGTGTTCCTAAGGCTTTCTTACTTTTATATATGTTGAAGAAAGTAATGAGTTGTTGCTAATTAATAATACAATTAGTGTTTTATATGCAGGAGGGAAGGCTTTCAAAGATTTCGTTGAATTTGACGAAATTGGGATACATATTACTGATGTTCCTACAAAAAACGAAATACCTACAATGAGACACCAAAATTAAATTAATGAGTAACTAACTAGCTTTAGTCTCGTGAAAGAAAACAATGGAAGTAAATCCCAGATTGATACCCAACCTACTATTTTGACAATCATGTTCGATGCCACATTTATTCCAGAGGCATCAACTGGAATTGTAACTGACAAAGGAAATATTAAAGGTCCTATAAATGATCGATCATGACAATGATTCGAATTAACTTTAAATTAGAAAGTTTTTCTCTCTGTCTGCCTCCCATACACAGGAACACTCTCCCTCTCAAACACGGTCCCTCTCGATAAACAGCCGATTATCCAATTTGCCCCACAGAGGGGACAAGACAGGACCCAGAGTTTGGCGACCCGCCACAATGACCTCTAAATTAAAATAATATACGACCCACATTTGGGTTTCTAGACTGTTCTTTTGAGACCTTGGAGATATTTTAGGTGTTGACGACGTAACTTCTGGTGAAGTAACAAGAAAAGTCCAAGACCCACGTGCTCCTCAAATCACGAAGTACATTCAGCATTACCTAAACAAATTGTCAATTGTTTGAAGTTGACAGACACGCAGCTAAGCACTGAATAGATTTAGTCTTGTGTACAAGCGAACCTATGAATCCTTTTAAATGGCTTGGTCCTTAGGTACATATGTTATCCTTCTTTATTTTGCATCAATAAACACATCACAGTACCATATCTCTTTTGGTATCAGAACCTATATTTTTGAATTTTTTATAAACCAAACAAACAAAATGTACAAAACAAATATGGTCATTCAGAACCATGAATTTGAGTTGGTCATACGCCGGGAACGGAACCAAGCTAATGTCAGTTAATTGGAGAGCGATTGCTAAACTGACGCATCCGTACACAGCTGGGATGCATATAATTGGTCTACTGACGACGGGAATTCGATACATTGGATACTATCCCGAATTCCGATAGGTACTTTTGAATACGGAATTTTATTCAACTTTTGCTGTGAACAAGTCCAAAATTCTCCTCAACCCCTTAGAAGACTTTTAAACTTTGACTACTTCAAGATTTTAATTTTGCATCTTGATAGTATCGAGTTCGGCTTTTTTATCAAAGAGATTATCCTTTGCTTTAACATCGTCATTTTTACCTACAATTTCTTCGATTTCAGAACATACAATCCTTCGATCCTTTGGTATTAACCTTGTAGAAGACCGACCTTCACCTATTATTCCAATCTTCCCGTGTCCGTATCAAAAGACCACACAACTGTCAATTGTACACTTATAACAAAGAACAGAGGATTTGATAAACGGATAGTTGTGATAATTTTGACCTAAAGAGCGTTAAAGTTATCACTAATATAGATATTAATAATTGTTTCATCATCGGTGAACAGTGGCCATTGTCAAGGCTTTTTAGTGATAAAAGAATGTTGAAAGCTGATATGAAATTAGGCTGAAAAGCAACGAGAGTATATTTTTGTAGCAAATAGCATTATGTTGTAAGTTTGTAGGTATTGTTTTGTATTGATGAAGAAAATAATTGCTAAAGGCAACAAGACTAAATTCTGCTTGCAAACAACAGCCAATTGTGTCTGCTGTCATGGTTAAAATTTAATGAAATATATTTGTATGAAAGAAACAAAGCACGTCTCCGATACATTTGAAATTGCTCTACAATTTTGTACTCTGAAAGAGTCCCAGGGTTATGGATGTCAAATGGGTAATCGCTCCATGTAAAAAACTGGTTTCCAGCTGCACCCAGTCACACTGGGAGACGACTCTAACATATAAAGACAAGATGACGGGAGTTTTAGGATCATATTTCTTAATTTCTTATAAGCAAGGATGGTGAAAATTTAACAATACTTTTATGGGGAAAGATAAAAAAATAGTTTACAATACTGTTTTTAGTGTTCTTTTGGGCAAAAAATATGACGAAAGACTTTCCAATACTTTAGGGGAAAAGTTAAAGAAATTACTGAAGCCAATTTTAATCCAGCAACAATTAACGCAAACATACCAATGTTTTGATACCCGTCGCTGACATTGGAGCTGGGGTCCCGATAGCACTATCTCAGGTCAAAGATGAGTGCTATCAATGTTTGCAGCAAGTAATAATTGTATGTCCACGTTATCGCGCCCATTAACTACACTTTGTTCATCATTGTACCTACTGCGGAATTTTTGTTTTATTTTTTCCTTCGCTATCTTTGAAGAGTTCTGCGAAATTATAGCTGTTGTTCTATAGGCAGAATTTAGTGTTGCTATCTTTAGTAACTTAGTAACTGTGTTTAATTTGAAAGTTTTGTCTTTTGGTACATTTTCCTTCATAATTAAAAAAATATCTATCGGTCTGAAACCTTTTCACGTCTAAACCAGTGAATCGATAATTATGAAATAGTATAGGTGGTTGAAATAGTACATGGGTTACCACTTTGCATCCTACTGGTGTAAAAAATATGAAACACAAATGAATGGAACACAAAGACGAAGTCGTGGGCTGCAGTTAGTCTTTCTTCAGTCTATAAAAGTTCTTTCGAGCTTTGAGATATTTTGTACCTCTTTCGCTAAACGTTTAAGAGAGTTTTCAGAAGAACTGTATGACTAGTACCGATTTCTTATTTTATTATGTACTAAAAATTTCACATTATTTATTCATGTTGGTTTAATCAAATTCTACTTGTCATTATTACCCGGGTTTTATCATTTTGACTCTGCTACATTTTTATCAAATTCAATAGTTTTTGATTTATGTTTTGTTTTTGCAACTGATTAGGTATTATTAAATTAATTGCTTCTAATTAAATACAAAAGGACTAAGGTTATCAAGACACAATGTAATTATTTGAGTTTTTATCACAATTTTTTTAAATGTTATTTTTGAAAATTTTAAGGCATTTTTGAACAAAGTAGTCTTTTGCCTAGCCGAATTCAAGTTTATGTTTCATATTTTCTGTAGGTATCAGTAGTCACGATTTTAAGCTGTTTTTCAATGCAATTCGAAAGAATAATTTCCGAATGCTGCTTCTTAAATAGTAAACAAGAAATACAGAAAACTTATTTTTTAGTTGACTTTTAATTTTGATTAGGGGTCTGATTTCTACGTTAAGATATACAAAATAAAAGTTTTGGAAACCATATTTTGTAATGTGAAGTTAAAAACGCTAGCTTTTCGATAATATGAAGGCGACCAGTTAATTTGTCCATGAAATAAGTGAGTAACCAAGAACATAATTAAATGAATAGATAATGGTGTCGATTCTGTTGTGCACAAACTAAACTTAATTTAGGCTATTGCTATCTTTTTCTCTCTAATAAAACACGAAAGAGACGGACGTAATTTAGAGCTGTCAAATTTAGTTGGAACTAATATTTCGACACAAATGAAGGGTGCACGTAAGCACATGTCGACTAAAAACACGGTGAAGCGCAAGGCATAAACTAGTTTAACATCTCTAACTTAGTTCATAGCTATAGCCGTCCTTTTTTCGCACTGCCTTTTAGTAAAAGATAGCAATAGCCTAAATTAAGTTTAGTTTGTGCACAACAGAATCGACACCATTGCCTGTATGTATAAGCTAAAAAAGTTAATTAATTAAATATTAATTAAGTTTGAACAGAAAATTCGCCTGTTTTTTGAACATGCGAGAGCTTTTACACATAATTAGTTTTAAAAGAATAAAGTGGGTTTAATTTCAAAATAAAATTATTTAAGTAAAATAACATTAACAGGACCAAAATTAATTAATACGAAAGGACTAAAAAATACACTCACCATTGGCGAAAGTTGGTTTCCATAAAACGGAAAATAATAATATAACACTTAAAACGCTAATACTAATTGTCCCCATCTTGAAAGGGGTTCAAAGTAACACATAAAATCAGTCTTATTTTTGCTACAATAATACGTGCCTCGGCTACCTGCGTCTGTAGGTAAATGCGCCGGAGTTTCTCCCGACCTCCCTTTTTATAGACGTTCCGGCTCGACCAATCAGAGGCCACCAAATTGTGGATATACAAAATCTAATAAGAATATTTGTTATTGATAATTCTATGGTTAAAGGTCAGTAGGTATTGTACTACTGTAGATTATGGGATAGTTTTCGCATTAGATGTTACAATTTCATTTTGTTAAAGATTTTAGAGTCAGCTATGCTTGGAGCCCGGCTTGGTATCACGTACCTACAGATAATACTGCGTGGTATCTTTTTAAAATAAAAATATGAATGAAAGACATTTAACAATTAGGTTTTGTTAATACGCACGAAATTAAAAAGGGTATATGAATGTACCAAAATTTAATTTTACTAAAACGTTAAAAAAATTACCTGCAAAAATCTGCAATCTTTCGATACAATTATTTTCTTGTGTTATAATAAACGATGCATGTAAAAAATAAAAGACAGTAAGCACATAAACTTTGAAACCCCGTGTAATATTAATATAAAGTAGCATTAAGCAATCAGTTAATTGTTCATAGTTTTTTCATTCAGTTTTAAAAATAAATTGTATAAAAATGATTAAAATGAATAATTATTAATTAAGTGTGATACAAATTATTTTTTGGAAAATCCTATCTGTTAGTCATTGTTTGACAACAAAGCTTCATCAGTTTTTTTATGTTTCTTGAAACCTAAATAATTTGCAGGGGTTTGGTATAAACTAGTCGTACTTTTCACTTAGGCCTACTTGCACCTCATACTAATAAATGCATGTAGCGCTAAACTAATTGAATCTTACTTACTTTTATAAATACGTTGGTTTGGATGGATGGGTGTTTGTTACTAAATCACGCCAGAACGGCTGAACGGATCTCAAAATCAAAAATAAAAATCAAAGTATCTATTTCAAGTAAGCCAGTTACAAGCACTTTTGAATTGACGAAACAAAGATGAAAATTAAATGTAGCTAAGTCCCAGTCACAAGACATAAAAACTGTGAAAGTACTGTAGTTGCCATTAGCCCATTCCCTAGCGTAGATCTCTATGGAGAAGAACGGGCAAGAAACTCCAAGGACACTCTTTTAAATCAGAATATTGTTACAAAATCTTGGTTACATCATTCATGTTGAGATGGTATATTATGTAAGAACAATGTAACAAGATGTGCACGTTAAAAGTGTCCACAGTAAAAACACACAAAACAAAAAAAAAACAAAAAAATACAATTTAAAATAATTCATTCAAATAAGCCATGGCCACTAAGAGATGACCAGTCACAACTGACAGCGCCCGTTCAGCGATCTGCATGTAGCACAGAGATTGATTATAGTCTAGAATAGCACATAGGCTACTTTTTATCCCTGCTGGCCTACCATGACGTCTTAAAGCAGGATCGTTTTATTCTTGTACGACTAAGGGTAAGAGACGGAGCTATAGAGGACGTATAGCGCCATCTCTTACCCTTAGTCGAACAAGAATAAAACGATCCTGCTATAAGACGTCATGGTAGGCCACCTGTAGTACGATTCCGTGGGACAATTACCGAACTACACGCCGCGCCGGGAAAGCCGTGGGCATTAGCTAGTTTAAATGTATCATTCATTTAAAATAATTCCTTTAATCGTTTGATCATGACAGAGGGACAGAACGGTGTTTTAATAATAATTATGTTTTGCGATTAGTGATTTGGGAAAGTGGGCCTTAATGTCTTAATCTTTCAATACTTTTTAGCTTTCCAATGAAGCTATTTTTCATATTTTAATGACTTCTAAGTATCAAACACAATAGTGCAGTACGGTTGTCGGTAAAGATTAGGCCGTAGACCGTTAGCACAAAATTGGAAAAAAATGTTTTATTAGGGTAGCCCCCTATATGTAAAGTGGGAAGTGATTTTTTTTTTTAATTTCAACCCTAACGTGTGATATATTGTTGGAAAAGTCTTTAAAAATGAATAGCGGTTTCCTAAAATCATTTTTTGATAATGTCAATAATTTCGGAAATAATCGCTCCAAATGTAAAAAAACAATGTGTCCCCCCCCCTCTAACTTTTGAACCATAAGTTTAGAAAATATGAAAAAAATCTGAAAAGTAGTACTTTATAAGGAATTTCTAGGAAAATTATTTTGAACTTGATGGAAACAACAGTTTTTGTACAAAAAAGACAAAAAGTTGTACAAAATAATTTCTGGACTAAGTTTGTAGTATATAAGTTGTAAGTGTTGTGTTGTAAGTAAGCATTTTTACATAATGGATACCCACCTTTAAACTCATAAGTGGGAACACTTATTGTGACGGACGGGAAACTACGGAACCCTACACTGAGCGTGGCCCGACACGCTCTTGGCCGGTTTTTTTAATTTGGAATTCGATATAATTCTCAATGTAGCAAAAACGGATCCACGATGGGAGAAATTACAAACAAGCGAAACCTCATTATGATGGATGAGTAATAATAGGTTTTTATTTTGTTAATTTATATGAACATACAAATGTTTATATAATTTAGTTAACATTTTCTTATTACTAGATAAGTTTTACTAGGTTTTTACCATTAAGAATTTCTCAGAAGCAGTCCGGAGTCTGAATGTGTACCGGTTTGATGGCAATGGGCTCGTCTCCTATTACATGGGGGTGCTACTTATTAGGTACACCTCTAGCCGGGGATCACAGACTTGATGATGTATTATGTTAATATAAACTGTTAAATATGACATTTTTGTAAAGGGCTCTGACGGTAACCTTCATCGGGGGTGACGATAAAAACAAACAAACAAAATAATGTAAAAAAAAAAGTATTGTTTGCATTACTTCTTATTATTAATTATTAGCTAAGGGTTATTGTGTTACTAAGGTCCATCAATTATTTATCGATTGTTGTGTATTTATTTCTATCATAGGTATCGGGGTCTTTTCCGCCTGACCATTTTAATTTTTTTTTGCTTAAATCATGCGGAGGCGCCGAACCACGCCCCCTTAAAGTTTTGGGCCTATTAGGAAAGCGTCAACTTTGGCGCGCAAAATAACAATAACTCTCGTTTGGCGTGCGTCGTCTATGCGCTTGGCCGATTCGGTATCTTTTCATTCATTTTTTCTACACAAAGTCAACGGGGCGGGGCTAGAGAGCGTTTTTATGTTGCGAGTGCAAGCAAAAATGAGCTTAGGGGTGGTCAGGCGGGAGTGTCCTCGATAGTACATATATATTATAAGCTCCGGGTTGTATACACGTGGTGGCCAACGAGTTATACGAGTATAGTTACTTAAATATTAAATAAGGTGTAAATGGACGTTTCACGAAGCCGCCGTCAACCAAGCATTCTGTACATGTAGAGTCGAGGACTTTATTTGATAAGCCACTTTCATTACTTTACAATGTTGCACTTTTAAACATTCATGAGTACAAATATTACCGACTAAGCCCGATTTGTATTACACGGCTAAAATACGAATAGTGGCAAGTGGCTCATCAATTAAAGTCCTCGACTGTACCTAAGTAACTCGACGCAAAATTAATTACTGGGAAACGATTTTTTTGTTTGGGTGAAAAATTACGGTTTAGGTACAATGGTCTCAATGTAACGCACTCAAAGATAGTGCTGATATCCATTATTAGCCCATGACCCCTTTTTTGGGAAATCATCAAATGACTCCTCCCGCGGCTCCCGCTCTGGGCGGAGCAGGAGGGAGTGTCAGACTTTCACTGACTAAAACCCATCTATGTTCCTTCATCGCCCTTTGTGTTCCGAGGCCACGGTATCTCTTTCGAATAGTCCCGCAACCCCGGCAGGAGCCCATAACCCCTGACATCCGCATTGTTATGTACGTATAGGGGTCATGGACGTATTCAAAGCAAAATTATAACATTTAAACATCATCATCTGCCTAGCCTTTTCTCAACTACGTTGGGGTCGGCTTGCAGTCTAACCGGATGCAGCTAATTATCAGTATTTTACACGGAGCGACTGCCTGTGCCTATCTGACCTCCACAACCGTGTTAGTACTGGGTGATAGGATACCCCTTGGTAAGACTGGTTGTCAGACTTCTGGGGCTACTGACTACCCATAACGACTGTCAAAGATCTACAAATGGCAGCCAGGACCAACGGCTTAATGTGCTTTCCCAGACACGGAGGAAACTCGGTATGTAATGGGTGGTCCGTGGATGGGTATCCACGGACCAACCTGAGCAAGTGCGGCCTGAATATCAACCTGAGCGGCTGTTATTATTAAGACATGAACTTCTCCTATATCTTCGTAACTATTAGGTATGGTGGTGTTCTGTATGGTGTCGGACGTAAAGAATAGCACCATCCCATATCTTCCCGTGGCTGTCGTAAGAGGCGACTTACCAGAGAATGGGCAGCAACGTTCTCTGTGCTTTTGTAACAACCGTACTGCGATCGCCAACCCGCCTGCCAAGCGTGGCGATTATGGCAAAAACCCCCCTTTGGTGGGAGGCCCATGTCCAGCAGTGGACGTCTTTCGGCTGAAATGATGATGATGACGATTAGGTATGGTCCAGAATAAAAAAAATCGTCTTTTGGCTTCGGGTCGTTTTACACCCTTTATTGATAGACAACAATTACAACTATTAATGACTGCCTTATAAGGGTCGTTTAGATATATTTATCAGCAAACAGTACTGAATTAAACCAAGAGTAGTAGTACTTGTGCGTAAATAAAAAGATAGTGAAGTTAATGAATGTTCTTTTATTTGCTTAAAGATCGAACATTCAATAAAAAGGGCGCTAGCTGGCAGTAGTACCTAGTTATTATTATATTAATAACCTATAAGTGTACTAACGGGTTTGTGGAGGTCAGATAGGCAGTCGCTCCATTTAAAATACTTGTATTCAGCTGCATTTGGTTAGACTGAAAGCCGACCCCTACATAGTTGGGAAAAGGCTAGGCAGGTGATGATCAGGGAGTGTTCACAAGTTTAGAGACATGCTCACTAACTCGTCTCACAAGCCATTGGAAGTCAGACCAGCTGCTAACTTAACCTGACATAACAGCACGCCTGTTAGCCCCGAAGTGTTGGTCAGAGGTGTATCTATATGAGTGTAATAGTGAGCTTTTGCCATCAAACGAATACTAACTTACAATTTGCAAAAAAAATCTTCTGTCATCTGCCTTCCTTTTCCCAACTATGATAGGATCGGCTTCTAGTCTAATCACCACAGTATTTTACATGGAGTACTGCCTATCTGACCTCCACAACTCAGTTATTACTGGGTATTACGATACTCCTTGATAAGACTTGTTGTAAAACTTTTGTGTCATCACTGTGACGCTTTTTACGCTTTATATAAACGATCTAATAAGCCTCCCTATAAACAGCGCGGAAGTGATCTGCTACGCCGACGACACTGCCATCATCTTTCACGACTCGACTTGGGAACGGGTGTATCGTTTGGCGGAACAAGGCCTCTCTCAGATAGTGCACGCCCTAGACACTAATCTACTTACATTAAATGTCAGTAAAAGTAAATATATTGCTTTCTCAAAAACTAGTGCCTCCAGCCCATCCCAAACTATGTCCATAAAAATACACACTTGCTCACAAGAACACAACAACGCTTCCCACCACACATGCCCATGTGAAGTCCTTGAACGAACTGACACAATAAAATACCTCGGAATAATCTTAGATAACCAATTAACTTACAAAGCCCACATATATGCCGTATCCTCCAGAGTGCGAAAACTGATCCATGTCATGAAAAAACTCCGTGACTGTACCCCAATCGATGTGCTGCGAACGGTCTACTACGCACTCTGCCAGTCAATCATGCAGTACTGCATCGGTATATGGGGTCGGGCTTGTAAAACCACATTCATTACATTAGAGAGGGCACAACGGGCACTGATCAAGGTTGCACTTAGAAAACCTTTTAGATTCCCCACAGACCTTATTTATCAGGAGTTTAAAGTTCTAAGGGTACGACAACTTTTCATATTACAAGCAACGCTTAAGTACCACGCAACCGTAAAAAAACTGCCTGATTACAACAAATTAATAAACAAGCGGGTATTTAGAGTACCTATACCAATTACCAAATCGGAACTAGCTAGACGCTGTACTAATTTTTCACATCCAAACACCTTCAATAAAATCAGTAAAATTTGCTACCTAAGAGACTGCTCAACCTCCACCTGTAAAAATATATTAAGAGTAGCCCTTTTAAAATTGACATACGACGCTACCGAAGCCTTGCTATAGCACCTGCACAACAGTCACACACACACCCATACACACATACACACACACACGTACACACAAAAACTCAAACACACCAGAACACAAGCCCAACAAATGCAGACTTTGCTTTATTTCTATTTTCTACCTTGCTTTAACCTTTACCCTGTTAATAATATTTTCAATGTCCACATGTTTGTTCTTCAATGTAACAATTTTTTGTAAAATTCGTACGCCCGAGCCACAAGATACAAGCGATGCTTAGTTTGTGGCTCACCGACTATTATGACACACCTGTATTTTTATATTGATTAATAAACTGATTTTGATTTTTTTTTATTTGATTTGACTGACTATACTTAACGACTGTCAAGGACGGCTTAAACGTGCTTTCCGAGGCACGGAGGAAACTCGGTATGTGATGGGTGGTCACCTCTCCACGGACCAACCTATGCAAGCGTGGTTTAATCGTCGTAGCGTGGTTTAATGATCGACCCGAGCGGCTGTGATTATTTAGCCACGAGCTCCTAATCATTTTCTTTTGTCCTAGGGTACGGACAAAATAAAATAAAAAACAAGAACTCTTTCATTCCTTTTTTTGCTTTTAAATATATTCACGAGAAGAGCAAGATAACATTGCTCTTTGTCATGTTAGAAAATATGTCAGAACATGCATAATAAATTATTATATTATTACGAATGTAATTAATTATGAAGTAAACAGATAACGAACAACTTTGTAATTGAGTGACTAATTTCTAAGGTCAGCCATTTGGAGCAACAAAACATCCTCGCATTACCTACTGATCTGTTTGTTACTAAGACCAAACGATTCCACGAATATTGCAGTTTTTGTGCCAAGGCTTTATTTGTTTGCTGTACTTAGAATTATTTAGTATGAACAAAATTTATTTAAGCTTATTTAATTATTGCTTCTGGGAGGTGGTTGGACCAATTCTCTTCCCTGCTGGTACTCTGAGAAGTTGTCAAGGGCATTTTGGGACACTGATATAAAATTTTAATTTTAATTTCTTATAGGGCAGATGTCCAGTCGATTTTTTCCTAGTTGTATTTTTTTTTGATAAATACTAAAATGTCCACCACTGGACTATCACTAGTCCACTGGCAAATACACAGTCAAATGCGAGAGAGAATACGAGAGCTAGTGTTATAATAAACACAATATACGGTAATCCCTAAAAGATCCCGTAAAAGTTAGGCAGTAATTTTTCGCTGTACATATATATAATCCCATTGTAAGGTTGATGTATGTTTGGGGGAGCTTAAGTCCCCATTTATGAGGTCATAACATACGTACATAATTGAGGTGTCTTGGTTAAATGTTTAGGGAGTGTAGCGTTAAGCAAAATTGTTTTTATCAACGGGTGTGTTTGGAGGCTATTTTCAAAGTGATAAAATCTAGAATGAGGTGATTTGGGAGAAAACCAAAAGCTATAGAGGTGCGCACAGCTATTGCAAGTTAAAGCGGCAATAGACCGGCCTTGTTCGCCGTAAAACAGATGACCGATTGGGTAGCTCTTAAGTGGAGATCAAGAATCGGCGATTGTAAGGTTGGACGCTTTCAGGGTAAGCAGCTTGATCAGAATCGTGTTCAATTGCTGGTATGGGGAGGTCTACGAGCCAGTGACCCCCACTGGATCTGTATGATGAATAATTAACCACCCCCTTTCACAGAGAATAGGTTTGTATCTTGAATCCCAGAAGTGGGAACATTGTAGGATCATTAGTTATAATATTACCTTCATTACCTCGAGTTAGAACTAGATATGCGTTTTGTAAAACGTGCTATTACTATCGTTACAAAGGGGAAATCCCGATGTCACATGTACTCGTACATGTACATACAAATAGAGAATCAGTTCCTAAGGATGTACTAAATAATGCTGTTTCCAAGTTGACTTCTCTCTTTCAGAAAGCCTGTAAAGGCTCCTATCAGTGACAACGAGATACAAACGACAAAAATGTTTTGGATTGGCATTAAGAATAATGCAAATGAAACAGCTCTCGATAATCCTATTGAAAGTCGTTGGGTATATTTAGATTGGGTTTCCCTGATGTTCAAAAGAAGAAGTGCAATACCTAACAACAAAAAGAGTTTAACACCACAGGTACTTTTTGCGAAACAGTTAAACATCTCATTTTTGGGTTAAAAATAACATTTCGAAATTTCTAGGATGTGCCATAATACCATAATAACAATAATAAAACAAATGAAAGCTTAAGATCATTAAAAGAGATTATGCCAGAACTTAAGGCGGGTTTAAACCATTAACGAACTCACTAGTATCGGTTATAAATATTTACAACTTGAAAACAATAGAGATTATAGTTTTAACTGGAGAAAACTTGTTCGTTAATTGTTTACCTGGAAACCTGGAAGGATTGTCGGAGAGAATAAGAACTGCTTGGAATTAATGACCCTTCTTCCCACTTTCAGACATTTTCTGCGTGTCGGGGATCACGTACACCGAATGGCATGGTATTTTTTATTTGTAAAGATTTAAGTCGCTAGCTGTTGATGGATGGAGAGGAAGACCAGAGAAAGATAGATGGATAGTGTGAAGAATAATGATAATGAAGGAAAAAGGAGTACCTAAATGATAGTGTGAAGAATGACAGGGCAGAATGGAAGAAGAATATGAAACGATGCAGGTGAAAAACATAACCACAACCACCGCCTTTTTAGAAACGTGTTGCACTGATCCCAAATAACATGAGACAAGGGAGCAAGATGACAATGATGTTAGTCGCTAGATTTGTTTTCACCGTACTTACGAGTAGGTCGGACAAAAATTGAATGTATTCATGATGACATTACAGGCTGAACATCCAGATCAGTCTTACTCTTTCTTTCTTAGTATGTTTGTTGGCGACGGCTTCCAGTCTTACCAGGTGAATAGCACCATATTACATGGGGTGATAAAATAACATACGTAAGTGTCAAAAGAACAAATCAAAAGGGAATCAAATTAAAAAAGGAAAGAAAGAGAAAGGAGGAGGAGGGAAAGGGAAGATCGTAATCAAAAGGGTTTAATTTATTTCCAGAAAACTTATTCGTAAACTCAAAATCATTATTAGGTAACATTTTGTGATTAACAAACACAAACAGGCATTAATTAGTTGAGTTGTTTATTTGCACTGGGTTTGTATTTAGAGCATTACAAATTAGATAATTTGTTTATGTTTTGAATAGTGATTAATTACTTAAGTACATATATAAGCGGCATCACGCGGTTTCACCCGCGTAGTTCCCGTTCCCGTGGGAGTAAGGGGATAAAATATAGCCTATGTTACTCGCTAATAATGTATAGCTATACAATGCTGAAAAAATTTTCAAATCGGTCCAGTAGTTTTTAAGTTTATTCGTTACATACTAAAATACAAATCTTTCCTCTTTATCAAATTATTAGTTTAGAAGTATAGATTTGAGTATTTCATTACTTGTAATAAGTTAGTTTACCAATTATAATAATACCCAGTTCTAAATCAATGGCAGTTAAGCTTGAAAAGCTAAGAGGTGCTATTATATGATTTCCCCGAGATGAGCTAAAAGGGCTCACCAGGGGCCTAGTGCGGGATAGTATTACTACACTACTGCTACTACAACAGCCCATAACGTCCACTGCTGGACATAAGCCTCTCCCATGATTGGAGGATTTGCCGTAATCTCCACGCTTGGCAGGTGGATTGGAGAGCGCAGTGATGAAAGACTAACAGAAAACGCTGCTGCCCATTCTCTAGTCTACGGAGGCGCAAGGTGTTCTGCCTCAGACATTAGTCGCCTTATACGACACCCGTCAGTGTAATGGGTTGGTTCTATTCTACTCTGCCGGATACCACACGGCTAATAGCGGCGGGATAGTATTATGTCACATGTTTTCGAATTTTTAGATAGCCTTCTAGGACATGTTGGTTTCCTCACGATGTTTTCCTTCACCATTTTGAGAGCAGTGGTAATAACATAAATCACACAATATGATAAGTCTGCCTGCCATTTCCACTGTTCAGCAATAGCCCATGAAATCATTTAACTACTGAATTGAGTCAAAAGTATTGCATTTTCCTAACGACTCTCTCATTTTGCAAACTGTTGGTTTACGGAAATGGCGGCAAGAGTTTAAGCGAGAAGGTTAGGTTAAAGAAACCAGGGCCTTCAGGATCCTTAAGCTCGTTGAGTCCACGATATCGAAAAGGGACGCACAGAACCGGGAATTGTGGCAGAAGAAAAGAGAGGCCTTTAACCAGCAGTGGGTGATTTCGGGCTGATATGATGATGATGGTTTTAATCAGAGTTTTACTATTTTGTACAAATCAGCCTAGACTTGTTAATCAGACAGCAATATCGTGTAGCTAGGTACATCTTCTTGTTATGGCTAGTTTATATGTTTACACGTCTATGTTTAGCAGTTATCTCAAATATCATCTTCGGCAATATACACACATCAAAAAAAGTTTGAGATCACTTTGAAAAATCGAAATAGTTTTTGTTACGGAAGATTATATTATGATTTCTTCTTCTTTTTAGATTTTTTATTTAAAAATAAAGATTTAGAATATAAAACAATAAAAACAGGTCAATTGTTTTCCCATATAAAAGGGCTTTCAGTCCTAGCTTACGCTCATTCAGAAATCTGATTTAGTCAATTTTAACGGATTTGAAATACTTGTTCGCGGAAAGTTGTGATTGAAAAAATGCCAAGAGGACTATCAGAAGTTTTACGAGCAAGAATAGTAACTTTGAGGGAAGAAGGATACACCACGAGAGAAATAGCACACAGAGTTGCTATATCCCAATCCTGTGTCGTGACCACGTTGCAGAGGTACCACAGGATGGGTAATTTAGCTGACCGACCCCGCAGTGGTTGCCCAACTGTTTTGACTGCTGCCCAAAAGCGCTATATTATATTGCTGGCAACCCGTGACCCAACAATCAACGCTACTAAAATAAAAGTAGAAGTTCAGGCCGCCTCTGTACTTGAAGTTAACACTCAGACCATTTGGAATTGCTTGCACCAGGCTGGATTACGAGCACGGAGATCTTGGTGAGCTCCTCTGAATTCCCGGCAACGTCAACGACTGAGATTGCAGTGGGCTAGGCTTCGGCAAGATAAAGAAGAAAACATTTGGCATAACTGTCTCTTCGTTGACGAATCGCGAATCAGTACTCATCCAGATAACCGACGTCTAGAGAAGACCAAGATACCGTGAAAGGCAAAGAACTGCCACTGGAACAGTTCAGCAAGGTGGGAAATCGGTGTCCTTTTGGGCTGGTATTATGACTGGAGCTAGAATGCCTTTGATCCCGTATCGAGGCTTCATGACAGCAGACATGTATTGAGCAGTTGCTATTGATGGAATTGTCAGACCATTCCGAGTAAACCATGGGCATCAATTTGTACTGGTCGATGATAATGCGCCTGCCCATCGAGCTCAACGAGTCAATGCTTCTCTCCGAGAATAAGACATCACAAGGTTAGACTGGCCTACCGGCTCGCCTGACTAAAACCCAATAGAGCACGCGTGGGATGCTCTTAAGCGAGCTGTTAGGAACCATCAGCCACGTTCCCAGACAGTGCCAGAGCTCAGGGAAGCCGCTATTCAAGAATGGGACAGGTTACCCCAAGAAATGCTAGATAACTTGATTCTCAGCATGCCCAGGAGGATCTTCGCATGTGTTCGAGCCAGGGGAGGAGTTATATTATATTGAATATTAATAAATTGTTGTTGTTGTTGTTAATAAAGTTAGGTTAAGCAGTCTTTTTCTTTCTATCAAATTTCTGTTACAATTACATTATGATTAATTAGGTACTCAATTTTTATTTAGTAAAAATAAAATATAATTGTATTTTTTTAATTTAAAACAGGGTATTTCTATTTAAAGAAAACACACAACAAAGATTTTTTCTTGATAAAGTTCAATTAAAAAAATTATATCAGCTTATGCAAAAATCGCAAACTTTTTTTGATGTTAGATATTAGTATGTAGGTGATGAATTTTTTTATTACGGAATTGTGCTTTATTAATCATAAACTACCTATGTACATAATTAATTAAAAACAATGAAATAAACTGGGGTTTTTTGATGGTGGTTAAAATTTTAAATGATCGTTGATATTAGTTGCAAATAAAAAAAGAATAGGTAATCGATAGTACATACAACACCGGAAGCAAAATAACAGAAAACTCGATTAGGTATAGAGTTACTAACTAAGCGCTGTTTCTTGTTTCTTTTCTCTGTTTGTGAAAACCTTCACTTCTGTTTGCGAAAACCTATTTTACGTTTAGGTCTCTTTTAATTACTTATATTCAAGTTTTAGGCAACGCCTTAGCTAGTTTTAATGACGGTGAATGAAATATCGTGAGAAAACCATGATTTATAACGCTCTGAAAACGACGATATCTTTGGAGATATAAGTGGTCACCTATCCCAGTCTTCCAAGGTTTAGGTACAACCACCCAAGTGACCACAAAATGAACATGACAAATTGTAAATTGTGCTACAATTTATTAATCACATGCATAAGATAGTGCGTGTTTATTGTTGAAGAACATTGCTCCCCCGATACGCAGGGCAACGAATAAACAATTCTTATTATTCTTTGTCAGTTGATTCTTATTTATATATCGAGGTTATTTTTAAACTTCAGTTTAGATACAGGAGTGGTATTCAGATGAATCCGGTAAGACTGGAAGCCGACCCCAACATAGTTGGGAAAAGGCTAGGCAGATGATGAGTTTAGATGCAGAAGTGACTGTGCAGATTTGTTGCTATGCAGTTCGATTCACAGGTCATTGTGTTTGATATATGCTGGTAAAGGAATTCCTTTGGCCAAAGGTACCACTAGAAATTGTGACAGAGATAACATAACATCACGCCTTGTTATCCCCGAAAGATTAGGCAGAGGTGTACATAATTCACGATGTGTGTGTGGTTCCCCTATGATTGAAAGCACCTACGTTCGAATTCGGGGTACTGGGGTACCCAACTGGGGTATAATTATGCAGCCCACCGTACATAACAAGTACACCCACGTCTCACCACACTACGTCTTTTTTTGACGGAGTTTTTTTACGTCGTTATTTTAGTTTAAGTTAGTTAGTTAAGCTTATTTTATAGAAATAAATTAATAATTGTAAAAGAAGAAATATGTAATTATAAATAATGTACATATTTCTTATTAAATTTACATTTGTTTCATTTTGATTTTCTGGTGGCAAGATAAGAATGAAAGGCGTTTAAAACAGAGGCCCTAGTTTGACTGGGCGGTGTAACTATTCGTAACGTAAAAAAAGTAATTTTTGAGAAGTGGTCTTGAAAAACTTTTATTCGTATCGTATTACCCAGTACTAACTGGGCTGTGGAGGTCTGATAGGCAGTCGCTCTATGTAAAATACAGGTATTCAGCTGCATCCGGTTAGACTGGAAGTCGACCCCAACAGATGATGAAAAACTTTTCGAAGAGAAGCTTTATGTGGTAATAATTATGTACTTAACCTAAACCTGCACCAGTCAGCTGTAGTACACACTGAAATAAAAAAAAATCAAAAACATAACACAGTTTGTTATCACAACTAAAATAAACTAAGCCAGTTACGTGTTAATATCTGATGCTAATGTTAGCAAACTTTGAACCTAATGAGTAGGTACACGTGCTTCTAGCGGGGTTATCTTATACAAGGTAAGTAAACGATGACGTCAATCAAATACCACATTAACCGGATTAGTTTGTCAGTTGCTGTAACCTTTTTGGAACGAATCTTCTTCATCATCAGCCTATTAATGTTCCCACTGCTAGGACACAGGCCTCCTCTCTATGAGAGGGAATGGGCTATAATCCACCATGCGGGCCCAGTGCGGATTGGTAGATGTCACATGTCTTCGAATTTTTGGTTCTAGGACATGCCGGTTTCCTCACGATGTTTTTCTTCACCGTTTTGAGAGCAGCGGTGATGAAATAAATTACAAAAAGTAATGCGCCTGCCTATGTTCGAACCCACGACTTACTGTTCGTAACTCGGGACCGCCACCACTGGGCCACCGCTGCTAAGAACGAACGCGGAACGAATAATTTCAATTATTTATTTATTTATTTGGATCTCCAGCAAAAGATACACAGATACAATATAAGTCACAGTTATACAAAGGTTCTTTTAAGTATGTTTCTTCAATAACGGGAGACCACAGCATGCACATAAAACTAGGTGTTAACACAAAAAAAAACATTGAAAATAATTCGAAAAAAAAAACAAAATCCAAAATAATAAAAAGCATTTGATGACAACAAATCATACGTATTACAAATAAAATTGCATTAAAATTGAAATAAATGTATTAAAATAAAAATAAATGTAACAAAATTGAAATTGTTTAAAATTAAATTAAAATTAGTAAATAGCTCTCTGAAACTGTCGTAAGGCGCCCTGCTTGCGGAACCCTCTTTCAAAATGCCTGGGGAATAAGACTGCTGAGTAAAAACAGCCAATTCTTTCAGGTGTCAATAAACTAACACCCGTATCTACTTGAGTAAAAGTAATTAAGTACTTAAGAAAGGATTTTTATTGTGTAGTTTAGTTACTGCTTGAGGTTACAACAGTCAAAAACTTTGCTTTCTCCTTAAGTTCTTAATTCATTCAAATTCTCGTTTATTGCATCAAAATGGTCGCAAAAGTAATTAAGTACTTTAACTTTAATATAGAAACAAGTGTAAGAATAGAACAACATAACCGTTGTGTTTTTTGTAAACGTAACGATTTATTTGTGCAGTCACCAAAGTGAGGTTCCAAGTTAAAATTACAGATAACACTACGATGGAACATGCTCTGATGGTGGTCTTTATGAAAACAGGATACGATGTTGCCCTATGACCTTGCATGACACCAAAGCATGCAAGAACAATAAGTAAATAATGAATGAATTTTGCTTCCCAATCGATTTGCTCAATTAATTAATATAACATCAACAAATTGATAAAACATTATGATTGTTACAACAAAATTACATTGTATTGTGTTTAGTATGTTTTGCAGTATTTTATCTAAGCGTTGCCGGATGCGATGCACGTGGTGATTCTAGTCATTAATTACTGGAGAAATTATTATATATTAGTCATTTTATATTAATTATTATTACATACTTTGATGCGTTCAAGGTTTTCGTTCAGCACGAGTTCGGAAACGTTGAACTCTCGTGGCTTGAGGCAGGAAATTACGGTTTTATGTCATTAGAAACTGAGAGATACCCAAGGATGATAAGAGCATGCAGAGAACAAAATGACAAGAAATTAAAATGCAAGTTTTCACTTGGCATGAAATGGAAAGCGCACTGTCGAATTTTTACGCACGTCGTTGACAGCTGAAATTCCAATAGGGTTATATTATTCAGGCAATAATACAAGGTGTAGTTTTGTATCCTAGCCAAAACTCTGGAGCTTGTCACAAAAGACATACCTAAATAATCAATATAAAATACGATACTCGGTTTAAATTTGACAGTATTTCAGAATAACACGAAAGTAATAAACAGAATAACCCATCGCGCGACATGTCGCTGTGTGCCTTTAAGCCTCGTATCCACTAGGCAACAATAGACGCACAACACGTGACGCTCAACAACAACATTGCACGACGTTGCCAGCTGGCGCGCAACATGACAAAACAAAGCAAAGGTAGCTAAACAAAAGTTCCGCGCTGACTTTCAACACGTTGAGCAACATGTCTTGCGCCAAATGTTGCCTAGTGGATACGAGGCTTTATTTTTGTGTGTGAAGGCGCGGTTATAGGTCTAGTTACAGACGCTGCGTCAAATACAGGTGGTTTACACTTACAGATTTCCGTGAATAAGAAAAAAAATCCTATTTATTATCGATTCGGGTCCAGAATCATTAGCATAGATACTTCCTTGAATTTGACCAGGTTGCAAAGTGACACCTTGCGTGTGCCAGAAATATGTGGTCATATTTAAGGGTATAATTTAGACCATCTAACTGAACAGCTTTCTTCATGAAACCAACATCGTAATCGCAAAAGAATAATCAGCTGTCCCATACCAAACTTCAATATCTTCGCGACCGAAATGTATGGAACAGCTGACAGTCATTGGTTTTATGTAGGTAGGTAGGTCCATAATTATGTACCTAAAGTCCATTTCCAATCTAAATTTCTCTATTTTACATCATAATATCGAAGCATTGTACCCTTATTAGGCTCATCGGGGCATTAGTCGCGCATTCCGAGCTACTGAGAAATTCCTGATATAATTTAGTTATTTACTTTTTGTTCCCATTTGTGTGTCGTTATCTTGGTATTTCTAACGTTTCGAAGAAGTTTCAGTTCTGCAAACTGATAATATTCTTGGAAAATCGATCTTATTTACCATACTAGAACTCGATGAAATAAACAATATTAAGAGGTTAAGGGAAAGATGCATTCAAATATAATTTCTCATTAGAAAAAACAACACACGATAAAAACAAGATTGCTTTTTTGATTGGGGCTCGTGGCTAAATAATAACAGCTACACGGACCTACCTTCAAGGTAGGCAATTCTTGCAGAGGACGGAGAGTTGATGGGTGATATCCCTTATTATTCAGAGACCCTTCCGGTCCTCGGAAAGAATACGAACCGGCTGCGGCAATTATTCGAAGATATTTAACAGTAGTTACGGATAGTTCGAATTCCGAAAACCTGGCCAGTCTTTCCAAGGTCTATTGAGTTAGCCAGTTAGGGTTGTGGAGGTTAAACAGACAGTTACTCTATGTAATATACTGCCATGGTATTCAGTTGCATCCGATTAGACTGAAAGCGACCCCCCCAACATTCATATTGATTCAGAAATAAAGGTGTAGACTGTATGTGATGAAGAATCATCACATACAGCAGAAGCACCGTCACATATTAATGAGATTACCGACTTAAAAAGTACAGTACAGGTCGCGGCACGTAACTCTAGCGTTGACCGTTATTGCGCAGAAGTAAAAAATAAGAATGTCTTGGGGCGTGCGTTGCGTCGATTGGCTCTCCAGTCGTAGAACATGCGCAGCTATCCTCTCCACTTTACGTTCAGGGCTAGAGTTACGTGCCACGACCTATACAAAGGTAATACATTTTTGCTGGGACCGCAATTTCCAGAGATAACCTTTTATAAGACGACAGTTTAGGCACTAAGGAAGACAGGATGACCACTTGGTAGAGCCAGATATAAAACTAAGTATCTGAAATCCAAGATGATATCCAGAAACTAAAGCATAAAGCTATATGGGTCCTGATGGCGTTTTTGCTGCTTTGTTACAACATCTTGGTGCTGAGGGGACCAAGATTGTGCACCAGATATACACCAAGATCTGGAGGACAAGCCAATGGCCAGTAGATTGGATACAGTCCGCTGTGATTCCTCTTCACAATATTATGCGTTCGCCTAGGCATTGTTTGGAAAGTCTTATGATACTGGGCCGGGTAGAAAGTAATTGTGCGCAAGGCAAAGCACAGGCAAAATGGTCAGAGGCGGTCAAGAAGGCTGTTGGAGGTAGCCTGTACTGAGCACTGCGGGGACCGCATGGCATATGGAGACGTGTCGTATGTGGTCGCGAACCTCTGCAATGAGGGAACGACGAAGAAGGTGACCTTTTACAGAAACTATAAACTTTAAAGAGACTACTTACTTCGAGACTTTTTTATTAGTTGAGAAATGTTATTACACAATTGACGATTTCCTTAATGATAAATCGCTGTACTGATTGACAAACTATTATTATGATTGACATACAGTTACTATTCTGACATTTTATTTTTTATCCTTCTTATTGAAATACGTATCATTCCGATTGACATTATTGATTTTTTAGATTTAATTTTGTGTTTGTAATTGGTATTGTAATTCTAATGATTTGACACCTTAATTTCTTCGGTATCAGAACAATTTTTTGATTTTAGAATTGAATATTTGCATGCCTATGCGACGGTAGAAAATGGAGGACTATAATAAAAAAAACATCTATGTACCAATTACCCATGTTTGCAAAGAAATAAATGATTTGATTTGAAAAAAAAAACGCGTAATAAAATGTGTTATTAAAGGAGATCCCGGATCCGTTCCGGGTTTTCAAATATCTATCGCACTTAAGTGTAGTCAAGTAGCTAAGCTAAAACTGCTGACCATCACAAAACTAACACGCTCCCTCCAAGTATCTTACCGTGACAACTATATGCCAGAGAGCGTTGTTCGGGTTATCAGTAGTGATATGAGCGGGTCGCACTCAGAAATATTCCTATTTGCACTCAGGAACGCCGAGTTTAATGTCAAGAACACTGATATACGCGCCCTTTTTGTTTGTTGTGTTGAAAGGGCTGCGTTAGGGTTTAATTATACCGATGCAGACATATGGCGGACATATGGACTGGCTGCGGACTTTGACAGATATTCCGTACACACGGCCACATCACTTGTTGTACGTTTCCAGTATAAGACGGCTTCACTTTCTATTGTTTTGTCGTACAATGAGATATCCGCATAAACCGTTTTTGTATAGGTTGATTGGTCTTTGTGCGTACATTCATAAGTTCATGCCTTGTTCCAAAGGGGAGTAGGCAGAAATTATTACACGCCACCTGTTCTTTACATTATGTAAAGAGCAGGTGGCGTGTTCCCTGATCATTTTGAAGAACCTCACTGATAAGATCAGTGTATATCCTAAAAGCGTTGCCATTTGTTAGTTGCTTTTACTCATCCTCTCAAAATCACCAAACCATCTAACTATACACTTTAAATAGTTAATAATAAAACTAACCTTAATCTAAACCATTTATGAGACAGTAAAACACTGAAACACTGAAATTATTCACTGAAAACTATTTCAAAACAAAAAATACAGTTGTTTTCCTCATAAACCACTTGAGACTAAAAATGTTCAGGACGTGTACAACCAAAATCTAAATAAAAAGTTGTTTAATTAAATTGTGTCCTTCTTGAGTTAATTTGTCACCGACTGGCTGACACTTCGCGTGACCAGAGGGTTGGCTCTTTCTTTGGCCAAAGAACTGCCATTCAACGTGGCAATGCTGATGGACACGTTTACGGATGACAGTGATGTGGAGGAGTACTTAGACACCTAAGCGTCCTGTTGTTTATCTACTTAGTTAGTTTATCTATACTTCTATACTAATATACTAATAATATTATAAAGAGGAAACCTTTGTATTTTTGTATGTTTGTATTGAATAGGCTCAAAAACTACTGGACCGATTTCAAAATTTCTTTTACCATTACTTAGAGGGATTCTTCCGAAGCCGTATAGGCTATATTTTATCCCCGTACTCCCACGGGAACGGGAACTACGCGGGTGAAACCGCGGGACGTCCGCTAGTTTTATATAAATTAGTCTTTTATTGTAAATAGTTAGGTTTAATTATTCTAAAAGTGCCATTAATTAATTGACGTATTTATTAAATTAGATAGAGAGCAGATAGAGAGCAGCGGTGCCCCAGTGGTGGCGGCCCCGACTTACGAACAGAAACTCGTGGGTTCGAACCCAGACAGGCGCATTACTTTGTGTAAATTATTTCATCACCACTGCTCTCAAAACGGTGAAGACAAACATCGTGAGGAAACCGGCATGTCCTAGAACCAAAAAATTCGAAGACATGTGACATCTGCCAATCCGCACTGGCCCCGCGTGGTAGATTATTATAGCCCATTCCCTCTCATAGAGAGAAGGCCTGTGTCTCAGCAGTGGGAACTATAATAGGCTGATGATGATGATGATGATTTATTAAATTAGGCTTCAAATCAGCAGTTTTCCCAAAACGCCCGCCGTTCATCACTAATTCCTTGTGTTCCCCAACTGAAGGGAGCAGAGATGGCGAAACAAACTCCTCAGCGACATGTGCGTATTGTATAATTATCACTTGCTTTGGTGAAGGAAAACATCGTTTGCATGCCTGAGAGATACTTCTCGACGCCGCGCCATGTTAAACCAAGTCAGAGGCATAAAAATTCTGACACCAGGTTAAACACTAACCTTACCACATGATAAAGAAGTAAAACGTTTACTTTTGAAGCGCCAGTATACCGTTAGAATCGACGATTATTACAACATAATTAAATAAGTATCCGTTAACTAATGAATGGAAAGAGTCACGCGTAGTATCAGCAAAACAAAATATAAATTAGGGAGATAACAATTTAAAAAGTGGCAATGAACGACATTGAACCCAAAACGATAGGTACTGAACAACGCAATTTTTAGACGTAAAAAAGATATGAGTAAGAGTGCTTTGAACTTGAACGTAACGGCGGAGAATAGACCACGTTTTCAAGACAATTATAAGGATAAACTTACATTGTAATTTACGGGACATCTTCCGTGCCATGATCGCGGAAGGAATCATCCCGCGACATGGCACGGAAGACGGCATGGCAGCATGGCGCTTTCAACAGCGTCGAAATATCGGGAGCTCATAATAATTAACGCTCAAGGAATGACAAAGTAGGTATAGTTATAAACCGCGAAAGCTTAAAACAACTATAAGGATTACCTCAGTTTTCTTGATAACTATAAGTATTAGGTACGTAAAAACCTCACCTGGCTATCTATCTATCATGATCATCGAAATTTGCCTAGCCTATTTCCTATCTTCGATGATGTTGCAGCTACTGAACTGGATCTCAGCTAGTGATAGTTTAGTTAGAATATTCCAGTTACAAGCGATGGATGAGATCACTGGACTGGAATACTACTAATGAACATCAGAAATGTTCACACTGTGAAAAAGATTGGTTTTGGGATTCATTTTCGACGGCACGGTTGGCGCAGTGGCTGAGCGATTGGCTGCTTAGCTGCGTATTGCGGATTCGATCCCCGCACGGAACAAATATTTCTATGACCTACAGGTCAGGTTCCGGGTCTGGTGTGTATGTGAGTTGAAATGTTTGTAATGGAACCCACGATACAGGAGGAATTCCTTGTTAGTAATATAGTAATAAAATTATAACTGTAGCTTTAGGGATTCATAAGCAATACAATATTAAGCATATTGCACATTACCACCCCGTTTCACTAACCCCTAACATGAACACAAAAAACACTATACTCTGCCTACCCTATCTGATCATACAGGTGTGATTAATATTCGCTTACTAAGCGTGCCGTTAGGTAATATACCGTAAGAGCAGTAGTATCTTGCTGGATCTATGGGGACGCTCATAGTCAACAACAGATATTTACGATGCTATTATACCTTGATATATTATTATGCGATATTTTGAGTCTGATATTTTCCGGGTGGCATGGTGTAGTTCGATATAAGCCTCTATCAAGAATGTCAAAAACAATGTACCTTCAGTTATTCGATGCTTTGCATAATTAAACGAGATTTTAAGAAGGTGTCCACCAAAATGCATATGCTTAACTTTGGGTTAAGGTTTTCTAGGAACAGTTCTCCTAATTTTCACTACTTTTATTTTTTAGACTGCCTTGTTGGTGGAGTGGTCCTGGAGGTCCAAGCTTCGATTTCCGGGCCGGGAAAAATGTTATGGGGTTTTTACATCTGGAATTTTCTCATGAGCAGCACGTAGATTTGTGCCCAGTTGGTGGCAATAAGCTCGCCATTATTACTTGGGACTTGAACATAACTGGCAAAATGTGGGAGTCCTATAGTTGGGTACACCTCTGCTTAACCTTCGTGTATTAAAGGCGTGATGTTATGTTATGTGGTAGTTCTCGATTGTCTTGTCTTAGTTGTATTTACTTCAGTCTAAACAACTGGCAAGCTAAACTATAATTCATACTGAATCTAACTATTCATCTTCTATATCTCAATGTTTAATGTTTTGCTTGTTATTTCTGTCCTAAGTTATTTTGTGTTTTATTGTAGCACTTCAATACCCGCAATTACAGACACAATTAAAATAACAATGCACTGTGCCTCTGGAGGCACGGCCGGGAGCATACGGGTTAATTTTTATTTTATTTTATTTTATTATGTTAATTATCTTTTTAGGGTTCCGTAGTCAACTAGGAACCCTTATAGTTTCGCCATGTCTGTCCGTCCGTCTGTCCGTCCTCGCTTAATCTCTGTGATTGTTAGCACTAGAAAGCTGAAATTAATGACTAATGGTACCAATATGTATATCAATCACGCCGACAAAGTGGTAAAATAAAAATTGGAAAACAATGTTTTATTAGGGTAGCCCCCCTATATGTAAAGTGGGAAGTGATTTTTTTTTAATGTCAACCCTAACGTGTGATATATTGTTGGAAAGGTATTTAAAAATTAATAGGGGTTTCCTAAAATCATTTTTTGATAATGTCAATAATTTCGGAAATAATCGCTCCAAAAGTAAAAAACAATGTGTCCCCCCCCTCTAACTTTTGAACCATAAGTTTAGAAAATATGAAAAAAATCTGAAAAGTAGAACTTTATAAGGACTTTCTAGGAAAATTATTTTGAACTTAATGGAAACAACAGTTATTGTACAAAAAAGACAAATGGTTGTACAAAATAATTTCTGAACTAAGTTTGTAGTATATTCGTATATCAAGCATTTTTACATAAAACCTTTAAACTCATAAGTGGGAACACTTATTGTGACGGACGGGAAACTACGGAACCCTACACTGAGCGTGGCCCGACACGTTCTTGGCCGTTTTTTTTTATAATAATGACTGATTTAGTATGTGAAAGAGTGTACACCTCTAAGGTAGGTTTTTGAGGAACTAATTATTTATTATTAAGATTTCATGTAACATGTACAAAAAATCACACCAATTAATAAATTTGAATTTGAATATATTTTCTTTGTCTCTCTTTGAGATGCCCACTTGGTTACTTTATGGCATCATAACTGAGCGGACTTTACGCTACTGAATTTTGTGTACAACTTATTTGAAAAGTCGAATTTAAAGAGTAAAACGAAATAATGAACAGTCACATCCAGTTACCGTATATCTGTTACACGGTTACTTGTTTACAAGTATCGAACGAACATTTTTTCCACAATGATTTGTGATCTACCCTCAAAACATTATTTTTTTATAATCGATGTCTAAATTTTGTAATACTCCCTATACCCCCTATAACTTTATGTTCTTTTTTAAGTGTTTAGTTTTAATATTTTTATGTAAGTGAATATGTAATTCTTATGAGAATAAATGATCTTAAACCTCATACACCTAAGTACGACGTCTTCTAACCTGTCTATTGTTTATCTCAACATGAACTACTCTCATAATATTTATTTATTTATTTAGGTTAGCCAACAATTGTTCACACTAAACATTTTTCAAATTATACTTGCATTAGTACTTATATAAGTGCCACAATTACTTATAGGCTAACACAACATGCACCAATTATGGTTATCTATAATACAATATTACAAAGCCAAAAATGGTAATAATTTTTAAAGCCTATTAATTTTTTTTGATAATTTGAAATAAACAACAATAAAATTGGTACATTGCAATTAATTAAGAAATGAATTTAGAACATTAACATTAATCAATTTAAAGACATAAAATTAAAAGATAAAATCAAGAATAAAATTAAAAGTAAGATCAAATAGGTAAAAACAAAATCACATAAATCATTTTAAATACAAATAAAAATTCATCATAAATAAAGTTGATCATAAAATTATACATTCCTAATCTCGAGAAATAAACATTTGTGGTAAAACTATTGGTTGTGAGAATAGTGTTCGATAAGAGCTTTATATAATATAATAATATATTTATAATAAGAGGTGTAAAGGAACCCTCAACGAAGTCGAAAGCACATATTACGTAAGGCTGTTCTTTCCGTCATTACGATTTTTTTTTATTCTAGATCATACCTGGGAACCTTCTAGTTACAGAGATATCGGAGGTCAAAGTATAGTAACTTTGACCTCCTATGACTATTTTCACAACTTTAAAAAAAAATACAAATTTTTAATATTATTATTTTACTTACTCCTCCATCACCACTTTTTTGTTTTTTTTTTTGGATGGGAAATCATCAAATGAATCCTCCCCGCTCAGGGCGGAGCAGGAGGGAGTGTCAGACTTTTACTGACTAAAACCCATCCATGTTCCTTCATCGCCCTTTGTGTTCCGGAGCCACGGTATCTCTTTCGAACAGTCTCGCAACCCCGGCAGCCATCGCTCCTTGCGGACCTCTTCCTATCGCTGACTCTCTTTGAGGCGCGCGTGGAACACTCCTGCTTGTCGACACGGCCTGTCGTCATGAGACGGACGGATGGCGAGCTAGCCCATAGCCCAGCGTCCACAGGCCCGCGCATACGGTGGCCGGGGGCCACGGTGGCCCCCGACGCCCGGGGCGTCTCTCGCGGTGGATGTGAGCTACTCTCCCTCTCACGTTCCGCCACCTCCTTCTCTAGCATTACTGCTTCGCAGAAGGAGGTGACGGCATCCCATTCCGTCTCGCTCCGGACCATGGCTTGGACCAGGGCCGGACGCGAGAGGTCGTCGCCGCCGACCTCCATCACCCCTGTACTGTTCAATGCATCCATCAGCACTAATGTTTTGAGGGCGTTACATTGCGTGATTTAACATCCAAAAACAAACGTCGTTTCCCAGCAATATTTTTTGAGTAGGGTTACTTAGTTTTTTGAGGTAGAGAATGCTTGGTTGACAGCTCCGTGATGAGCCCGTTTACATTGTATTATAACAAGATGGACGGGAGTAAAATATGAACCAGAAAACAAAAGACGGTCCTTATTTGTAAACTCAATAGGTAAAAGTTCAAAAGTACAATTAATTGCCCTTACTGATAACGATGAAGTACTTGCACAAATCATTCGGTAAATAGTATATTGTAATGAGACAAATGTCACTCTTATCATTCTCTGATATATTCGTTATTATTTAACATGCTTGTATCCGTGTGGGCTGGAGGGTAATTGGCCATGTCGTTTGCATTATGTGCCTGGCTGTCAGACGTGGTTTTGAAATGTTATAATACATTAACTCCATGTTCTCTATTATGTTATAAATATTTAAATTATTATTAAAATTAATGCACCCATTGATGTTAAATTTATTTATCTGTGAACGCGACAACAAATATTGTTTTCATATTAGCCGCTAGGCGCCGAATGAAAAATTGTATTCCCAAAACTAAGTTAATAAATCGTCGTCTATCTTGCAAATCGTGGTGTCTCATTTCCAACACAAAACCCAGATAGAATCGTTAAACCTCTTCCAAAAATTATACCTATATTTATTATTTATGTCGGCAACTATTTACAATTATTTCTAGGAACTTGTATGATCAAAAGTAGTTGTGTTGACTTCATGTGATTGGTCGAGACTTTGACAGTGGTCGACGACCAATCGCAAGCAAGTAAAATGGCGGGAATGAAATTAATCGTCAACGGGCATTTGAGCGATAGGCCTGCTATGCTCTGGCATTTGTGCTTTGACCTCAGTGCTAGTCACTTGCTTTGTATAACTATATCAAACTGTATTGCTGTAACTATAATAATAAAGCTGTACTTTAAAGTTATTATAGAGTATTTTTAACCGACTTCCAAAAAGGAGGAGGTTCTCAATTCGATCGGTATTTTTTTTTTTTTATGTATGTACACCGATTACGCTGAGATTTATGATCCGATTTACGTGATTCTTTTTTAGTTTGATGCGGAATAGTTGCCATTTAGTCCCATAAAATTTTTACATAGTTTGGCCCAGTAGTTTTCATTTTATGAATATTTTTACTTCATTCGTGTGGTATCATTTCATGTATGTTCACCGATTTCTCCTCCATTTGTGAAGTGATTTTCAAAATTATTTTTTTATTTGAAAGAGTATACTCCTGAGATGGTCGCATTTAAATTTGGTGAAGATCTGATGCTGGTCTTCGGAGATATACAATGGAACTCTTCAAAACTAGACGGTGAATCGGTCGTGATTTTTGCAATCGCTTGGATGTTTATTGATAAATGATAAATGATGTTTATTTTGCAAGTAGGTTTTTACAAACACTTTTACACGTCATTTTTTAAAACTAGATGGGGCCGGTGTTTCGTACCTGACTACTCTGAGAAGAAACAGCCGAAACAAACTCAGAGGTCATAGTCTCTTTTAAAGTCCAGACAATCTTGCTCAATTCACATGAGGACTATGCAGATTAGTGTCTGAGATGGTCTTTTGAAGAAAGAACCATACAGATTTGAGTGGACCTGTCCAGTCAGTGCAAGCATTTGTCAGTTAACGTGTAGCTCGACTTATAACTCAAGGAGCTCAACGAAACGACGAACAATACCAAAGAAAGGACATTTGGGAAGGTCGCTTATAGTACTCAAACTGCCAGACAGTTGTGGGAAAAAAAACAAACAAAAAATAAAAATGTGACCCACATGGTCCCCACATTCACAATAATCAAATAAAATTAATAACAAATTCTTTTCAAATGAATGTAAGTAAAAAAAAAAACACAAAAATCATTAAATGTCGCAATGATAATAAAATAAAAAAGTAAAATACTTAAAAAAATAAGTGTTCATGTCAAATCAGTAAATGTCACGTAAAACAATAAACAATAAAAGTAAAATAATAAAATACATGTCAAAAAAAATACAATGTCAGAGTGTATAAAAGAAAGGAATCAATAATAAACAAGCGAAGTCCGAAATTTCGACATTCACAGAGCAAATTTTATTGGAGCAGCTTAATCCCAAGCTTTTTTATCTTCAAGAGAGTGATTAACATGATAGTAGGCTTTCAGGCACAGCTTCCGTTTTATAAACGATTTGAATTTATTTAGGCTTAGTGCTTGAATTTGGCTCGGAAGTTTATTGTAAAAGCGTATACATTGGCATCTGAACGTACCTCCTATTTTTTTGAGCCTCGTTGCAGGAACAACAAATTTGTGTTTGTTCCTCGTGTTTATGTTGTGGATATCACTGTATTTTTTAAATAAATTAATATTTTTGTGGGCGTACAAAAGGTTTTCATAAATAAACTGAGAGGGCACAGTAAGAATATTAGTCTCTTTAAATTTTTCTCTGAGGGAGTATCTGGGACTTAATTTATAAATTGAACGAATTGCCCTTTTTTGCAAAACAAATATTGTCTGAATATCGGCGGCATTGCCCCACAAGAGAATACCGTACGACATCACGCTATGGAAATAACTAAAGTAAACTAAACGGGCTGTCTCTAAGTCAGTTAAATCACGAATTCTTCTAACGGCGAATGCTGCAGAGCTAAGTTTCTTCGACAGTTTGTCTATATGCGGGCCCCACTGAAGCTTGGCATCCAAAGTTATGCCTAAGAAGACTGTGCTATCTTCCGGTTTTAACTCTTCATCCTTAATTAGTACAGTAGTTTCCACTTGTCTTACATGGGGTATCGTAAACTTAATACACTTAGTTTTTTTCTCATTTAGGAGTAGATTATTAACATTAAACCAATTAACGACTTTCGCCAGGGCGCTATTAACATCATCCGTAACTAACTGCTGACGTTTGAGTTTAAATAAAAGAGAAGTGTCGTCTGCAAACAATACTATGTCATGATTATCCTTTATGAGGTAAGGCAAGTCATTTATATAAATAAGAAACAAAAATGGACCAAGAATTGAGCCCTGGGGTACCCCCATTCTTACTACGGATCCGGGAGATCTTTTCCCTTTAACATCAACTCTCTGAATCCTGTCACTCAAATATGAAATAAGAAGAGCCAGGGAGGCGTTACGGATTCCGTAGTGGTGTAGTTTCCGGATTAATGTGTCTTAGAGAACACAATCGAAAGCTTTAGATAAATCGCAAAAAATGCCCAAAGCATCGCATTTGTCCTCCCAGGCATTATAAATGTGTCCTAAAAGTTCAACACCGGCATCCGTAGTTGAACGACCCCTTGTAAAACCAAACTGTTTTTTATGTAATAACTTATATTTATTGAAAAAAATTTGCATTTGGCCAAAATTAATTTTTCAAAAATTTTACTAAAGGTGGGTAGTACTGAAATGGGTCTATAATTAGTGGGGTCTGATGTACTACCCGATTTAAACAATGGTATTATTTTACTATATTTCATTAGATCAGGAAACTCACCACGGTCAATACAATCGTTAAATATTACAGCTAATGAAGGAGCTACAATGTTTATAATGGATTTAGCAACTTCCACAGAATGACCCCATAGATCGGCGGTCATTGTTTATACAACATCATGACGTAACATCACGCCTGTATGCTCTGAGGGGTACGCAGATGTGTACAATACACGTAAATTTCGACAGTTTAGATATATTATGTTAAGTTCCATTTATTGGGGATAAGCCTATTACCATGACATGTATTGTTAACAATGTAAAATAAATGCATAGCATATATTTGTATAGGCTATTACGACTAAAAAAGGAAAAAAAAAAAAAATGCAAAAAAATAAAACCGACTTCAAAACACAAAAAAAGTGAAAAATAACTTCAGAAGTCGGTGACAAAAAAAAACTAAATGAATCAAAAAAGGTCACCGACTTCTGAAGCTAAAGTTATTTTTCACTTTTTTGTGTATATAATAATATATAAGAAAAATGTATATAAATTAACAATGAAAGAAAAGTAAATTACTAAAATTACAACCATAAACAAACAATGTGTCAGCAGTTTATTTGCAGACAACAAGTAAATCTTCTGTCTGTGCATAGGTCATGGGTTGTAAAAAAGTTATAATAGACTTTTTACAGCTAAAATAGTTTAACTTATAAATACTTAGTTTTCTATTTAATCTATTGTACATACATAAATGGGCCTAAAAATGTAAAGAATCTTTCCACAAAGACATGTTTGGAGGTTGTATTAGAAATGCATACTATATAATTCCGTCTCTTGTTAGTATTGTCAGCATTGTACGTGAGCATGGTGTGCTGTTTTAATACTAAGTGCATAATGAATAGCTGGCGCACAGTCAGCACATTGCAGGATTTATACAGCTGATCTGTGGGAAAGTAAAAGGGATGGAAGTTTGCTACCTTTAAAATTGCTCTTTGAGCTCTTTCAAGGGGAAGCAGGATAGTTTTTGCTGCGCCACCCCATGAAATGATACAGTAATGAATTATGGATTGACATAGGGCGAAATAAACTTGTGTGATTAATTTAGAATCTGCAAAAGTTCGTATTTTTTTAAATACATATATTAATTTGCGCACTCTTTTAACAAGACTTTCAATATGATACCTAAAAGAGAGTGTGTCGTCTATTATAACCCCTAAGTATTTAATATTATTGGTTTTGAGGATAGAAGGACAATTGCACATGTTGATTGACCGATTATCACATTGATGGGCATATACATGGAAGTTAGCAGTGTTAAGTTGAGGCTTGCGCATCGAGAAGTGAATGTATTTTGTCTTGTCAGCGTTTAGTGTTAGTAAATTGCTTTGAAGCCAATTAGTCACAGTATTAAAGCCAAGTTGAGCGTTTTCAAACAGTTCGCTACTGTTTCCAGCAGAAAATATTAGCGCCGTGTCGTCAGCATATGATATGATCTTGCCATGCTCGATATTTAGGTTACACAAGTCGTTAATATAAACCAGGAAAAGGGTAGGGCCCAATATACTCCCCTGGGGAACACCAAATCTAGTATTTTTCTGCTCATCGCTCGTAAAATTGTCAATCCTAACACATTGGTATCGGTCGTTTAAGTAATCAGCCAGCAATGTCAGCGGCGTGCCCCTTATTCCTATGGCCTCTAATTTTCTTAGAAGCACAGAAACGGAGACAGTGTCAAAGGCTTTCGCTAAATCAAGGAAGACTCCCATGACCTGGTTCCCCTTGCCCAGCTCTTCTGAGACATAATTGATAAGGCTATGCACCGCATCGGCTGTGGATAATTTGGGTCTGAAGCCAAATTGCGCTGGTGACAAGATGTTGTTTTTTCCAGGAAGTCTGCTGTTTATTATTTTCTCTAGTATTTTTGAAATTGAGGGGAGTAATGATGTTGGCCTATAGTTATTAACCAAGTCCCTGTCTCCAGATTTATAGATAGGGATAATAACAGCCTTTTTTAGACAGTTAGGAAAAATTCCTTTGGAAAGACAGACTCGAAATATTTGCGTTAAGGGAGGTGCCAATAAATGCTTGAAGAGTTTAAAGATCCTGTTGCTTATATTATCCCATCCAACTGCACAGTCATCTTTAAGGCCAGATATTATTCGGGATATTTCGTTTTCGTCAGTATCCAGCATAGCAAATGACTTCAGGTTGTTGTTCTGTTTTTGGAAAAAAGGTTGGGAGCAATGTTTCGGAATCCTTTCGGCCAAAGTTTTCCCAACATTAACAAAAAAGTTATTTACTTTGTTAGCTGCTAAGAGGGGTGAAGGATTAGTAAGTAGTAACCTCGAATTTGATTCACGTTATTTAGTCATGTAGGTAACGTTTTTAATATGCTTCCAAATTTGCTTGGTATTGTTGCCTGCTTTATTTAATTAATTTTTATCGTAATTATTTTTAAGCTTCATTAAGAGATTGTTGCAGAAATTCCTGTATCTTTTATAGGTGTTTAGAATTATTAAATTATCAGGGAATTTCTTAGTTTTCTGATGAAGTTTATCTCTGTTCCTTATGCATCGAATTAGTCCAGGAGTAATCCAAGGTTTAATAATATGAAAACGATTATTTGTTGTCACAACTGTCGTATTACGCAAAATTGCTTGTTGGACATGTTTTATTAAGTACGATAAAGCTGAATTAGCGTCAGTAGTATTGTAAACTAGGCTATAATCAATGCTGCGTAAATCATATTCGAGTCTTTTTATTATTTAATATAAAAATAAAATAAATATAATAAAATAAGATATTGAAATATATAATAAAATATTGAACCAGTACGGTTCACAATTACTTGTCTTCTCATCAGACACCTCTTTTCGTGCCATACCGTCCTTCACACGGTCCATCCATCGTTTCTTTGGTCTTCCCCTACTCTTACACCTACATTCATACTGGAAAGAGAGGTGTACCTAATATAGTACGTTCACATTTCATCAGTCATGTTTAAGTCCCATGTAATTGGGGGCGAGCCTATTGCCATCAAACGGGCACAGATCCAGACTCCGTGGCTGCTACTAAGAAATTACTGATGGAAAAACCCAATAACAATTTTCCCGATCCGGGAATCAAACCCAGGAGCTCGTGCTCAGCAGTCGGAATTGCGACCACTAGACCAACGAGGCAGTTTTACAGTTTAATGGCCTCGTTGGTCTATTAATCGGAACGCTCCTAGTTTGTTAACGAGGTGCGGCAAAGCATTATTAGGGGTAGGAGACCCGGAGCTGATACTGAGGAATTCCTGATTTTCCATCCTGATTGCCTGGTTGATGGCATTGGCAATAGAGTTCGCTCCCTATTAAATGGGGCCTACTTATAGACACCTCTGCCCAACTCTTAGGTCAATACAGGCGTGATGCAAGCTTAACCTTTCTTTTTGTAAAAAAAAACACGGGTTGGTAGCGAAAAACGTCATGGCGAAATAACAATCATTATTAGCAATCAAAATCCCTTGTTCTAACAAAATGTACCAACACTTATTACAAAAACATTTGCCGATTATGAAACACAATGTGTAGGTAATAAATCTGTTATTGGTGTCGATTCTATTGTGCACTAACTAAACTTAATTTGCTATATTTTTCTCTCTAATAAAACGAGAAAGAGACCGACGTAATTTAGAGCTGTCAAATTTAGTTGAAACTAATATGTCCATACAAATGAAGGGTGCATTTAAAAACATGTCGACTGAAAACACGGTGATGCGCAAGGCATAAACTAGTTTGACATCTCTAACTTAGTTCATATCTATAGCCGTCCTTTTCTCGCACTGCCTTTTAGAAAATATAGCAATAGCCTAAATTAAGTTTAGTTTGTGCACAACAGAATCGACACCATTATCTATCTACGGGTTCAACTAACTTCTATCCTCCACGATAAGACCGGTAGCGCCATCTCATGCGTCGACCGGGAACTAGCTGAATTTTCAGTTCATCTTATGAGGTACACCATCATTTCTTATTTCAGCTTGTCCTGGAAGAAAATAAGGAATCGAGTTAAGATTTGTGGTTGTCAAGCTCACTTTGGTCCTCCGATTGTTCAAGGACATGAACAGTATCAACGTGCTCCTAAAACATTATCACAATAAGTATCTAATCGAACGTTTTTGTTTTTTAACTCACGAGATAGAATATTCCTTTTCAGTTTACCCGTTTAAAAAGGGATTATACAACACAATCCAAATGATAATACAGAGAACCAGAGGCAACAATCCGCGCCAACGTTCCAAGGCTCTGCCGCTTTTAAAATCGGCAAAGCGCAGAAATTTAACTTTAAAATTTTATAGCCTTGCAAAAGGCATAATTTTTGATATATAGCCGACGATGTAAAGAATGCGTCGCATAATTATAAGGCTGCTGTCTCTTTGCAAGCGGACACGAACATAGCGGAGCGAGAAATGCATTTATTTGACAATCCGGCTCGAAGGACCGCGAACTATTTCAAAACGCTTCGCTTAAACTTTTTCTACCCGCTTATAGTGTAGCCTAGTCTGAAATGCATGAGAATGGCTTCGAGCAGTGATCCTTTTATTATTTATTAGCTCAAGTGTAGGCACTTGGCCTTTTTCATGCAGGCACTTGAGACTTGAAAGTATTTTTTCGTCTTTTTCTTTTGACAGTTTTAGAAGCTGCCATTAAATTGGCGAGATGCGTTTGTGTGAAGAATGGGTATTTTTATGAAAAATTTAATAGCTTGAAGATTTAAAAGAGTTGGCTTTGTTTACTGAGGAAACAAGCTGCAATGTATAGCTTATAACATCTACTAGTTGACGTTAGAGTATATTCTAATTGTCTGTTTTGATAGTGAAGAAGAATTTTGATAATCTATCATTTGAAATGTTTTACTGTCAACGAACAGTGATTTTGAGTTTTTCTAACTCAGAGGAGAAATAAGCATTTATACCGACTGTGCTTGCTTACTGCGAGTTGGTAATTTGGAACGATTTGCAGTCAAGGTTTACGACATTTTCCTCTAAAGCTTGTCAGACGGTTTTACATTGCGTCCGAGAAATGAAAAATACAAACAAATATAAAATATTTTGAACAGTGCATTTCTGAGACATGTTTTTTTTTATTAAAAAAAGAAGAATAAGTAGGACGTTAACACATATATTATGGTTATCATTTCAAAGTTTATTGAAAAGCATTTTAGTTTTTAGAAAAATATGTCGATAATCAAAATAATGATTTTTTTATTTGATGAATGCAGAAGAAGTCTTGGTTTTCTCATAGAGCAGAAGATACTCTATAGAGCAAAAGAAAAAGCCAATGAAACGATGGCTGGACTGTGTAAATCTTTTTTGTCCGAAGAAGTACCCACGCTATTACAATGTTTTCTACAAGCAACCAAAGATTGCGAACAAAAAATCTTCTTTTACAATCCATTACTTTACTATTATAACAAGTAGGTATCCTTTCAATACATCGAGGACATTTCCAATTTCCCATTTCAAAAGGTTTTGTATTTTGAAAACGGTTAAAAAGTATAACATAAATCGTTATGTGGTTCTGGCTAGAAAATCGGGGTTCTCTGGCGAGCGCCCAAATGGCCCGGTTGCATAACCCTTATAGAAATCTATACTAGAACACAAGTGATGGGTATCGAGGCTCTGTGGCGTAACATTGAAGGGTTTATTGATAAAATGTCGGGTTGCTACCTTATCTAATGGTGGAGTTGAACTTGTAAGTGGTTAAGGGCCTATACTACCTCAAATGGCTTAGCATGATCCTCCGTTACGCCTAAAATATTGCAGAATTAATTTTGAAATAAATATATGGTAAAGTTGAGGATTAATGTTAGGTCCTATGTTTGGCGAAAACACGATTTCATAAAATTTTCTTGATAGAAAAAAATCCCAAAGTTACCTCCAAATCGAACAATAAACCGCTGGTATTCAAAAAGTACTTCAAATTAGATCACGAAACTTTGCAAACTAACTGAACTAACTATAAAGCAGGTCTTATGTTTTTTTATTTTTTTCCAAAAGGCGAAAATTTGATTTTATAAAGAATAAAAACCACTCATTTCGCACTATTCGGCCTGCAGGGACTGACGTAACAACCACTTTGTAGTGCAAGCTGATTAGAACGTTATTCTAACAGTTTTAGAAACGAAGTTTGAACCACCACAAATAGAGTTGCTAATTTGAGGTAGTATAGGCTCTTAACGGTAAAAAGATAACTTTTGAAATATTATTATGACACCACGACCAGTTTTTTTTTTTTTATTATTGTGACTGCGATATGATACCTACAGTGGTGGCCTAATGAAAACCATGGTGTTCCATTGGTAGCAGCTCCGACTTAGGTATGACAAAAAGAAAGAAAGAAAGAAAAAGCATTTATTAACCCGCATAGGACAAAACACATAAAAAGGAAGGTATGAGTTGTAGGACGCGCACTTTTCTCTATACCAGTTAATTGTAGCAGTGACTGTATTCACAAAACATAATTATGCTAAAAAGGTAAACTAAATTATAAATGATTGTGGTGACAAAGTATTTTTAGTTACCTTGTAATTCATCCAAAAATGGTGTGTTGGAAAATTAGCATTTTTCTTTGCAGGTCCTGTTTTAATTAACCTGGAAAACGATCAAAATAATTTAGTGTATAACCACATTATTAAGAGTAGGTTTAGCTTCTGAAAAGGTACTCACATCTTCATTTCGGTTTCACATTGTGATAAAAGTTTGTTGATCTGAAAACATACTTGCAAAAAAGATTTAACAATAATGCATTTTATTCAGACATACTTACAGAACATAGACAAAAAAAAAAGTAAAAATACAAAGAAAATATTGATGGCCATTTCGATAACTAATTAAATTATTAAAATATCAGGTAAGCATACGATCTGTTAATTGTGTGTGTAATGAACTAACAATGAGTTTCTTAATGAGTTGTGTCAATAAAAGTAATTTAGAGTATGTCTTTAGTGTCAACAGTATCTCTAGTCTTATGCGTCACACAAAATAAACAAAACTAAGATAGAAAATTGATCCCCAAAGAATTATCAGCCAATAATTCAAAGAGAATCATTAAACAAAACATAAATAAATTAAGTCCAACCGTCAGGAAACATAAATTACAAAACCAACAGAATATACAAACAAAAATTAAAACAAGTACCGTAGGACCAAAATATAATCTCCCGAAAAGAAAAAGGAAAAAGTCCTCAAATGGTCGTAGTATCCATCATGAACGATGATTATTTATGATGTACAACGAGTGCCAAGCTCAGTCCTCAATCTGACGGCCAGACAATGGGCAGATAACTACGAATCACAAATCGAATATGTTAATACCGCACTGTAGGCCAACGTGAGCAAAAACCAGACGAAATTCGACGGGAAATAAAGAAATACTATTCCGTAGTACAACATGATATAACCCAAGTTATCACTGAAGGCTTAGACAAAAGTGTATCTAATAGTACACTCATATTTCGCCAGTAATGTTATAATCCTATGGAATAGAGGGTGTGCTTATTACCATCAACCGGGCATATAATATGTACCACAGCTGCTACTAAGAATTTCCAAACAGAAAAACCGTAGTACGAAAAGAACCGTTTCAATGCTAGTTGCAATTGGGTATTAGTAGTATTCTCTCTCAAGTTCTAATTTCAATTTTAACAACGCTATGATTGTTACCGTACAACTTTGACACTGGAGGACCAGTTAAAAAACAATTGGAATAAAAACTAGCAATTAATGCATTTACGATACGAATAGTTAGTAACTGTATTTAAAAACAAAATATTTTTATCGAACAGTCTGTTACTGTACCGAAAGTTACAGACGCTCATAAGATGTTCAACGACCTAGAAAAACTAGGTCCGCAACTCAGCGTACCAAAACTTTTCGTACTACCAAAGTTGCTAAGTGTACCAGACTACCAGACGATTATACAACAAAATGATGTCACTACCTAGACTTTGATGAACGGCAAATGTCTATCACGCAATTTTTGCCTAAAAAAATCTAGCCCGGTCTGGTTTAGGCGCTATTTATGCCAAAGCACATAATTGCCTCTGGAATGGCTAAGTCTAGACATTATATTATTGGCCAGTTACTGCCCCAAGTGGACGTTATAGAGTTGCCAATGATGTTTGCGACCCATTTCTGTGGTACAATAAAAATACTATTCAGTTGTAGTATGAATTAGCTGTAGAGCGTAATGTGGTTACTGAGGTGCACGCATAATGGTGACAGATATTCTGTGTCTGATTTTGATTTGTGTTGGTGAAACTTTTCACATTTTTCTATTTTTATGAGGCCAAAGGCTTTGAGGACTGAGTATTGGTCTAGAAATTGTATGATGATAGTAATTAAGTAAACACATCCTCTGTAATAAAAAGTGACTTCTATCAAAAAGCGGTTGCTTGAAATACTAATAGCAACTTGTGGCAGTTTTATAACTAGAAGCGATGAATTTATTCAGACAGTGTAAAAAAACGAAATAGAAATATTATTAAAGTAAATTTAAGTAATAAACGTGTTACGATACGACGACAACATGGGACAAAGGCAAGAAGACAATGATGATGTAACAATTTTGATTGTATAACTTCGCTCTATTGCTAATTCATACCCAAGTGAGACAACTAGGTAGAGGAAGCTTGTTTTTAAAACTGGAACCACGAATTAACACTGGTCGCATTGCGTGGCCATCTTGGAAACTTTGCAAACTTACTATCAGATAGAAGTTAGTTATACATTATTTCCGTTTGTGAGAAGGTGTAGAGTTAAATTATTTCAGGTTTTGTTGAAGAAAAGTAAAATAAGATAAGTGAAAAGTAGTAAGTAGCCAATTTATTTTGGTGAAATTTATAAATTTTCTAAGACCTGGTTTTGGTCCTTGGAGCCGGATAGTTGCAAATATGAAGTCTAGTCATTTATTATTCTGATGGTGTGATGATGAATGATGGCCTTACTTTTGACTTGTGTAATGATCTGAAAGTTATACCACTTCATAATTTTGAAAACGGTTTTCATTCTGATTTGTGATTCCGTTAGTGTTGGTCTGGCAAATCTTGTTATTTCTATATCTGTCAGTTGATTTTTTAAGACATTCTTATTTTAAGATACACTGTAAATCTGTCTGGTCAACACGCCTTTACTTGGACACCTATTTACCTCAAAATCATAACTTGTGTCTATCGTTGTTATTCCTTGTATTTGATTGTCTGACTGTCTATCTGTATGTATTGTGATGATTTGCCGCCAGGGAGTATATACCGTTTGTTTGTCTGTCAGCGCTTTACTTTTCTTATTTGAGATTTATCTGTTTACGTCTGTACTAGTTAGGGTTTTTCTCAATTGTTCTCATCCCATTTTCTACGTCAGTGTCAACTTGCAATTACTGTCTTGTCTGTTGGGTGTCCAAGTCCAATTAGTGTCTGTTGGTGTGTATGTTGGTGTTGGGTACCTCTATGTGCTATCGCGATGATTTCCCTCATGGCGTGTTCGGCGTCTGAGTCGTGGTGGTGGGGAGGGGGCCGCGGGTCGGCGGCGCGTGCTAATATCTGTCGCACGACGTCGCGCGGCGGCGCCCCGAGTGGCGTCGGCCGCGATGAGAGCCCCAGCTGGTGGAAAAGAACGGTATTAGTACATGGTTGATAGCATAACACTATACATAGATCACTGGGATATAAGGTCACCTGTAGCGCTGGGAGGGACATATTTCAGTCATTCTTCGTGAGGAGTATAGTTTGTTGAGGTCTTGGGTTCTAGGCGTTTATTAAACTGTCTGTCTTCGGAAATTAGAACGTACTGTACGAAATCGTAAGTTAAACATTTATGATGCTCAATCTTTTCACTTCAATTACGCCAACAGACGTAGACACTGGGGTACGTCAGTAATTTGTGTGTATCGTGTCGAAAAAGAACGCAACAATCGCGTGTTCGCGCGATGATGCTTTCGGTGCGAGTGACCGGGATGTCCAGCTATGGGTTTAGCACTGTCTCTCTCACCTTGGCTAATATCTGTGACTTGATGCGCTCTAGCCGCGCGGGGTCCTGCTGCGAGTGCGCCGCGGTCGCTCGGCAGGGCGCCAGCGCGAGCGCCGCACACACGACGAGCCAGGCGCGCATCGGCGCCTAGCCGTGGCGCGCGTTCACCCCGCGCCATCGAAGCCGCGCCAACGCGACATCTCCGGGCCTGGGAAGCGAAGGACCTGGTTTAGTAAACAGTTTTAACGTAACCTATCATCAAGCCTCTATTCAGACCCCGAAGAGTTAGGTAGAGCAGAGCTTTAAGGGCCTATACTACCTCAAATGGCTTAGCATGATCCTCCGTTACGCCTAAAATACTGCAGCATTCATTTTGAAATAAATAAATGGTAAAGTTGAGGATTAATGCTAAGTACTATGACGGAAACACGATTCCATAAAATTTTCTCGATAGAAAAAAATCCAAAGTTACCTCTAAACTGAACAATAAACCGCCGGCAATCATAATATACTTCAAATTAGATCATGGAACTTTTTATACTAACTGAACTAACTATAAAGCACGTTTTATGTTATTAATTTTTTTAGTCCAATCAATAGATTTTTTGTAAATCGCAAAAAACCACTCATTTCGCACTATTCGGCCCTCAGTGACTGACGTAACAACCACTTTGTAGTGCAAGCTGATTAGAACTTTATTCTAACAGTTTTTCAAACGAAGTTTGAACTACCAAATAGAGTTGCTAATTTGAGGTAATTTCGCCAGTTGTGTATTGCCTGCTTTTTCATGCTAAATTGGCATGCGTTTGGCCTTAACCTCAACTCGCGTGATGTGAAGCGATGATACGCCTAGGATAGGCAACGCTTGCCTATAAGAAACCGATTCACAAGAACTTAAAAAAAAACTCAAATTCCATTGATCGGGAAACAGAAAATTCGGCAGTGAATTACTTACACACAAATGGCAAAATGTGGATGCACTTATAGTAGTAAATAATAGACTCGACCCCTATACAAGGGTATCATAAAATAATCTTTATAATTAATTAAATTTATTTTATAAGACGCATATTTCTTTTAAATAAAGCGTAACTATAATTCTATGCTATGTATTCCAAACTACAAGCTAGATTGTGTCACAGCAAAACTTTAAAAGTTAGAAACAAAACAAGCTACAAGAGTGGCGTGTACCCTCAGGCACCGGTCCTACCGACAGCGACAAGCGAAAAGTAAGCAGAGCTTCCTTTACACGGCAGCTTTCTTTTCTACGGAGGATGAGCATCCTCCGTAGAAAAGGAAGGATCCTCCGACCAGGGCAGGCAGTCTCAACATGGATAGCGACAAATTCGCTAACTTTTGGTCGCCAATTACTAACGAATAAATCCGGTTGCAACAAACATGTTTGCGAGAAACGCATCTTGGACGCTAAGACTAGCGTTATTCGCAAGCATCATCATTGCAACCGAATTTATTCGTTAGTAATTAGCAATTGAAAGTTAGCGAATTTGTCGCTATGTATGTCGAGACTGCCGGCCCAGACGGGTGTTGCCTAGTGGACTACTGCCCGACTTGCGACGTAGGGTTAGTCCAGTTTTTGTCTCATTTTAATCGGATTCGGAAGACCTACACTCAGCATTGGGTGATCAAAGCTTGAAGAAGACGGAGAGAGAGAGAGAATTGTGCGGGTAACCTTTATAGCGCGATGTAGGACTTTTTGCTATAGTTCGTATGTGGCCGCATAGATGTCGCCACCCTAGCAAATAAAAACTGATATTGTTTAGGAGGTCAGATAAGCAGTAGCTCCATGTAAAATACTGGTATCCAGCTGCATCCGGTTAGACTGGAAGCCGACCCCAAAATAGTTGGGAAAAGGCTAGGCAGATGATGATGTTTGTTTAATAGAGTTCTCGTTGGCACAGTTTGAACAGTCAGTGATCAACTATTATTAAGTAAGTAGTGGCTGTACTTTCATACAAGCCTACATACTGTTCTTATAACGTACTGCTCATCATGATGATAGGGTTTCTGAACCACCACTGATTATAAGTTTCTCTTTTACTGACGGGGACCTACAATCTTTAAGTTTCTTGAGCAACAAAATATTCATAGATAATTAAAGAAGCTAGGAGGATACAGTCGCTTCCTCTTCGGGTGGGACCGATGCCTTAGTTGTGTACAAAGCTCTGCTGCCAGCGGAATATTTGCGTTGTCAACATCTTCTAACACTATGATCGGGTTGCCAGATTTTAAAATATTAAGCAACATTATTTCGCGTGAATATTTTGTTGGAGATAATTCTCTTTGCGTTTACTTAAAATGTCACTTACAGGATATTATTATCTTCCGTGATTATTGTAAAACAGTGCTCTTTGCGTTTCTTTTGCTTTCTGTCAACGATGGAAATTCAACAATCGCTTAAATTGCTTAGAAGCTTTTAAAATAACATAACTTTCGTAACATGTAACAACAACTACAAAACGAAGTACTAATCATTTTTATCTACAATTTTGGGTTCAAGTTTTAAGTCGATACAACTGAAGCTTCCATTGTCTCTATGGATTTAAATTTTTGTGTACATTTTTTGTAGAAAAAATCAAAATCAATCTCAATGAATTAAAAATATTTCTGAAAATAAAGTTTTTAAATTTAAAAAAAAAAAAAATGTTCCATAAAACATTTTGAAATTCGATCTGAGGCTCTCGAACCTAGTAAGACAAATAATTTAGATCTGATTGTTCTAACCTTAAGATACCGATGTCCCAACAAGTTTGGTTTCTGAAGTTAGACGGTCAGAAGCTCCGTTTGAAGTCAGCCGCGACTGGTTAGACTCGCACTATTTCTGTTCTGTCGTTCAGTCGTTCTGTCAGACCTCAACACTCCAACATCTTTGACAAAAACAAAAAAAAAAGTAATATAAACAAAACTAAAAGAAAATATGTGACGAAAAAATAAACATTTGAACATTTTTATTTATTTATTTCACAACATATTGAAATAACCAAATTATGAAGCGAGGCGCAAATTGTACAGCCAATAATAAATTCTAATAGGTAATATCCAATAGCCAATCCGCGTTGAGTAAGCGTGCTGGTATTATTATCTATTAGTCTAATTTAAATTCGTAATTCACAAAATCACTATTGTATCCTTTTGTTATACTTTTAACCTATTCCGCGTCCTAGCCGTAGAAATCCTCGAGTTCGAATGTTCACTCATTTTGTTGTTCGAATCAGAGGCCTTACTCTCTAACGTCCGTCCGTCCATCCGTCTCTATGCGTCTCTCTCGCGAACCTCTGCCGATAAGTGCGAGTGAGAGAGTCGGATAGAGATGGACGCACGGACGGACGTTAGAGAGTAGGGCCCCTGAACGACGCCGACGTGACGGCCGGCGTCCGACTACACATTCTCTGATCAAAATTAACGTGACGATTGCGTAATCACGTGACGATCGTTCTGGTTAGGACCCGGCCTTACAGCTAAGCCGATGTTATTTGATAGGAAGGGCCTACACCCTTCATATCAAATAGATTTTAGATATTAAATAATAATGATTTTAAATAATAGATTTTAGTTTCACGTTTAATTTATTCAAAAATATCTAAATATTTTTGAATAAATTGAACGCGAAACTAAAATCATCAAAATTCCAACCACATCAGAGTGCCTGACACTCTGATGTGGACACATTCACCCCTACACTATCATTTTAAATAAATACCTATAAATTTCAACCCCAAACACCCTAATCGGAACCTACCCTCGGAAATATTGAACTAGGTCAAAGGAATCTATTTCATTAATGTAATTGAAAAGTTAAAACTGTTTATCGTCAATTATCATAGCTTTAATGGCATTTTACTTTGGTGACACAGTTTGAGATGTCATAAAAAGTGGCTACGGATTGAAGACAATGTTTTTTATAGGATACGTTCGATTAAATAATATGATAAGGGCAAATTAGGTTACTTTGAAACCGCTCCACAAACAGATATTATTACAAATTCATGAAATCTACTGAAAATCATATAGAAATGAGTTTCAGACCGTTAAATGAATATCTTACTACGAGAATACTAATACAAAGGTTGACTGGTAGAGAATGCTTTGTGGCATTAAGTCCGCCTATGTACCACTCTTGTACATAAAGTTTAAATAAATAAATAAATACTCTAATACATTATTTTGCAAAATAGTTTTTTTGGTATTGCCCCACGCATATATACAATAAAGTACCTAATGTTACAAAGAACTTGACCGTCTTAAAATTCAAAAGGGCGCTAAACGAAGTTTTAATTATGTAAAGTTATTATTTAATTGACGACTTTCTAAATGATGATTCACTGACTGATTGATATACTTACTGTTACGCTATACACCTACTGTTATTGACTGATTTATAATTACCTACCTATTAGTACTCCTTATTGACATTATTATTGTTATTCCAGTTGGCGTAATGTTATTAATAGTCCGTTTGACATTATTAATATTTTTATTTTTTTTATTACTTTGACCATGATTTTTTTTGTATGTAATTCCAATGACATGCCACTTAATTTTAAATTTATCATTTATTTGCATGCCCATGTGACGACAAAATGTGGAGAACTTTATTATAAAAGAACATCTATGTACTATCGAGGACACTCCCACCTGACAACCACTAAGCTTATTTTTGCTTGCACTCGCAACATAGAAACGCTCTCTAGCCCCGCCCCGTTGACTTTGTATAGAAATAATGAATGAAAAGATACCGAATCGGCCGAGCGCACTGACGACGCACGCCAAACGAGAGTTATTGTAATTTTGCGCGCCATAGTTGACGCTTTCCTAATAGGCCCAAACTTTAAGGGGACGTGGCTCCACATGATTTAAGCGAAAAAAAATTAAAATGGTCAGGCGGAAAAGACCCCCATAGTACCTATTACCCATGTTTGCAAAGAATAAATGATTTGATTTGATTTAATAAAAATATTACTGTTTAAATCGGATTTTGTTAACAATTTAATGGGGTTTAATTCTTTTGCACGGAACCCTAAACCTTTTTCGAAAATAATTATAGTCAGTTATCTGCCAGTGACAAACAGACAGACAAAAATAATGTGTTTTTGTTATGAGTACCGGATATACTTTCATGCATTCAGTTTTTTTTTGCTGGCCTACATCGTGTCCCACTGTTGGGCATAGGCCTCCCCTTTCTCCTGTCCTGTGCGATCTCTGGCCACGTTTGCCCCGCAAAGATGATCAGCTCGTCACGCCACCTTCACCGTGATTATTTTGAAATGTAATTTCACAATAATCACACAGACATTTCAATTTTATTTATTTGTATAGACTAGCTGATGCCCGTGGCTTCACCCGCCCGCAAATGATTATACTAAAACCTTTCTTTTAAATCACTCTATCTATTAAAAAAACCCGCATCAAAATCCGTTGCGGAGTTTTAAAGATCTAATCATACATAGGGAAAGACGCGGCGGGTGAATTTCTTTTGTTTTTGGTTCCGTACCCAAAGGGTAAAAACGGAACCCAATTACTAAGACTTCGCTGTCTGTCCGTCTGTCCGTCTGTCTGTCACCAGGCTGTATCTCATGAACCGTGACAGCTAGATAGTTGAAATTTTCACAGATGATGTATTTCTGTTGCCGCTATAACAACAAATACTAAAAACAGAATAAAATTAATATTTAAGGGGGGCTCCTATACAACAAACGTGATTTTTTTATAATAATTGGTACGGAACCCTTCGTGCACGAGTCCGACTCGCACTTGGCCGGTTTTTTTTATTCCCCCGAGATGAAAATAAAACTAAGAAGAAATGCCATAAGAACTCTAAAGATGACCTTGTAATACAAAAGAAATATTATTGTCTCAAACCAAAATGGAAACACGTGGAAACGTTCAAGGTCACACAAACACATAGCCTGGTAACACTATAACGACTCAATTAACTTACTGCGTAAAGCGGGTAAGCAGACAAGCAGGGCCCCAAGTCTGCTATTTTTATAAAATTCGTCATTCCTACACGACGCCATTGTCATTTTGGTAAAAGTTCATAGTCTGCTAAGTTCATAATGATAGATCACTGGTCGGTCAATGGTCTCGTAATAGAATTGTGTTGGAATGATATTGTTGTATTGCCATTTTTAAAACCCGGTGGTAGAAATGATTTTCGAAAAACTACTATTAAAATTGAACATTTATTCATGCCAGATTTCATTTTATATATTTTTACATATTATTTATTAGTGTTATAAGCCATCTGAATTAATAAGAAGTTCGTAAATAGGAAAAAACATTAAAATGTTCAACGCGGATTAATGTAAAACTTAATATTTTATCTGTATAAATGTCAAAGTCAAATGTGACATTATAGTTTACTCTCGTGTATCTGTTTTTGTTTCTAGCGGCCGGTGTTTTGTTATTGTATTTATTTTCATTTGAGTGTTCTAGTTAGATTTTAGTTTGTATATTTTAACCCCTAAGTGGAGGAGCTCGTGGCTAAGTAATAACAGCCGCTCGGGTCAATCTTTAGGTTAAGCCGTGCTTGCCTAAGTTGGTCTGTGGATGGGTGACCACCCTTACACACCGAGTTTCCTCCGTGCCTCGGAAAGCACGTTAAGCTGTTGGTCCCAGCTGTCATTTGTAGATCTTTGACAGTCGTTACAGGTAGGTAGTCAGTGGCCCATATAGTCTGACAACCAGTCTTACCAAGGGGTATCGTATTTCCCAGTACTAACTGGGTTGTGGAGGTCAGTTAAGCAGTCGCTCCTTGTAAAATACTGGTATTCAGCTGAATCCGGTTAGACTGGAAGCCGACCCCAACATAGTTGGGAAAAGGCTAGGCAGGCAGATGATGATTTTAACCCTTAGGTAACATGCATTTACAATCTTGCCTGCAGTTGTTGAACTCTAAAGGCTGCTTTACGCCGGGGCAACGCTGTGCGATATTGCAGCATGCCACATGGCCGCATGCTACAATATTTTAAAATGTTGCACGTTGTGGCAAGAATCGTGTGGCTTGGCAACACCTTGCGTCATGCTGCTAAAGTTGCTTCATCAGCCATAATCTACGGTGTCTTGTCCCCTCAATCAATCAAGTTGGTAGACCAAAACACTCCAATAAAATATACAGCATGATACTTTGAAAAAGGCACGATGTTGCCTCGGCGTAAAATACCCTGCCGCATACCGCAATTGCTACATTGTATCGTTATTTGTAGCACACCATAATACGACGCACGCCACAACATGTAGCATGCTGCAATGCCGCACAGTGTTGCCCCCAATGATATTCTAAAGGTAGCTTTACGCCGGGGGCATCACTGTGCGGCATTGCAGCGAGCTACATATTGTGGCGTGCGTCATCTTTTGGTATGATGCAATTAACCACGGTGAGCGGCAATTGCGGTATGCCGCAGACTATATTACACCGAGGCAACATCGTGCCTAGATAATTTTCAAAGCATCCCAAACATAACCTATAAACTGTATGACGCACCAAGATTGTGGCATGGAATCCATAGTGTTTGGATAGAAGCTGTGACAGTCTGATACATGAGACGCAAGTTGTTGCAATGCCGCACAATGTGCAACATTTTAAATTATTGAAGCATGCGCCTTTGTGGCATGCTGCAATGCCGCACAGTGTTGCCCCGGTGTAAAGTATAAACTAGCCATTATACAGATATGTTATTACACCTACCAAACCACGGAAAAAAGTGTGCCGCGGGGCAGAGCCAGCTCACATACACGCAGTAACGCAGAATAAAGGCAAAACAGGCCAATTGGCACGTTTTTGACTCTTCACGATTGCGCGCTCACAACATATCTGTTTAATAGAATATCGTTGGTTGCCCCGGTGTAAAGCAGCCCTATGTAAAGCATGTGTGCTGCAAACACCTGCAAAAAATTAATTTACTTTTTTACCTAGCTGCATTTGGCATTTGGCTGCATTGGGACGACCCGATTGGCGCAGTGGTAGTCAGGCTGCCTTACGTTCTTAGGGTTCCGGGTTCGAATCCCGGTCGGAGCAAATGTTTGTGTGATGAGCATGGACATTTGGTTCCGAGTCATGGATGTTTATATGTATATTAAGTATGTATTTACAAACAAAAAGTATCTATGTAGTATATTAACTATCTGGTGTCCACGATACAAGCCTCGTTGCTTAGTGTGGCACTAGATGGCGCTGTGTGTAATGTCGAGCAATATTTAATATTTATTTATTTAGGTAAACGTAGATTAACTTATATTTAATTACTGTTCTTGACATAAACAAGAAATAGAGCATCTAAATTTATAAAGTAAGAAATTAATTCTATTTTCTATTTTTTATTCTAATAATCACTCATCATGAGTATTTAGAACAATTGCTTAGAATAATGCTCTTTATATAACGCTCTTCGTCAGTCCAACACGATCCTATTGTCATTTTGGTAAAAGTTCGTAGTCTGCTAAATTCATAGTGATCGATCATTGTCCGGACAATGGTCTCGTGTTGTAATGACTTTGTTGTATTGCCATTAATATAAGACCCGTTAGTAGAAATGATTTTCGAAAAACTACTATTACATTTGAACATTTATTCATGCCAGATTTCATTTATTTATTTATTTACATATTATTTATTAGTGTTTTATGCCATCTGAATTAATAAAAAGTTCGTAAAGTATGAAAAAACATTAAAATTTTCAACGCGGATTAATGTAAATTTAATATTTTATCTGTTTATATGTCAAAGTCAAATGTGGCATTACTGTTTACTTGACGTTTATTTGTTTTTGTATCTAGCGGCCGGTGTTTTGTTATTGTATTTATTTTCATTTGATTGTCTAGTTAGATTTTTGTTTGTATATTTTTACCCCTAAGACGACCCACTGACCGAGAAGCCTATATTTATTGATTTTATACAAAATGGTGATAAGTAATTGAGCAAATTTCGGCTCCACTAGAGATGGGTCGTCGACGCATTTGGCGTAAACGAAACTAGACCGTCCATTTAAGTTCATCGACTAGTTCATAAACTAGTTGAATTCATCGACTAGTTTATGCGTCGACTTGGTTATGCAGTCGTTTAAATAAACGTTACAACGAAGTCTACGACGGTGACGGCGACGTAGGTAGTAGACTAGAGACTGCTCTGTGCTGTAGCCGCTGTAGGAACTCGTCGTATACAAATATCAACTCTCTCATGCTAGATTTAGAGTTAAAATTTGTTTAAGTGATTATTTTATTTCTAAGGACGAATGAATTTGTGCTATGTGCCTACGTTATTGAGTCAGTCCGTCGTCCAGTTCGAGCGTTTACGCGTTTACTCGTTTAGCCGTTGTTGTTGATCGACTGCCGTTGAGCCGTCGACGGATTCGACTAGTCCACGGATTGTTGGTGAACCGTCCGTTCGTTCACAGTCCGTGGACGGTCGAATAAACTAGTTCGTTCATTCAACGCTCATCTCTAGGCTCCACTTGAATAATTGGAAAACCACCAATGAAGGGCGAAGTTTATCGAAGGTAAAGATCTTGCAATTATTTGTTTTGACTATTAACGCCCCACTTTATGCGCAAAGTATGTCGCCCGATGTTACAAAATATATATTTTTTTATAGAAACAGTCCATGTACCCTCTCGATGTTGCTCAATCAAGGCTGGATGCTATTGAAGCCAGGAACGAGGCGACTTTAAAACATGCTCGGGCAGGCCATCAACAACTCGGCTGCTGCATTGATGGACAGCTCCACCACAGAAAAAATGGTGAACCATAGAGGCCACTGTGTGCCAAAAAAGGTAATTACTAATTACTGTTGATTTATAGGTAAGTCATTCACCTTTAGGTAATGGTTTCACCCAAAATCGGAACTTCTACTCATTGTGTGTGCTACCAACATACCCACAATAAGTATTATGGAGCATTGAAAACAAAACAATAAAAATTATAATAATTAATATGACCCCTCCATCTAAGCTTATAAGCTTGTGTTAGGTTTAGGCTCAATCAGTAGTAGTACATTGGCCAGAATCTGACATCTTGATTGTAACTCTGATACTAAGCGCTAGGTTACACAACATGCTATAAAAGAAGTTGCAACTTTTGTATTTTATTTTATTTTATTTTATTTCATTTATTAAACTTAATTTTGTTTTCACACAAACTCTGCAGAATTATATTGTCATGACAAAATGATTAAATGAAACAGTGTTTATAAAAAGAGTATTAATTTATTTTAATCTATAAGTATACCCGTAATTACAGGAATAACAATGTTCTGTTCCCGGGCTTGAAACGTTAAATCATATTTTGTCAATACTGTGGTCACTGTGGATCTGTAACAAAGAGTTAAATCATTTTATTAATACTTAGAGCATTTTCGTACTTCATTAGAACATTAAGGTAGGTTTACAGTACATACCTGCTAATTTAATTTATGCATTTCTCCACAGTCTGTCAAGAAGAGCCTGCTGCAGTGCCCGACCTTCAAGAAGATCCCGATTCACCCTTTGATGGTTTTGATAATTAGGTGCTGCATTATTATTTTCCTCCTAAATTAAAAGACAGATTAGTGATTAATGACATGAATGACTGTTATTATTTTTATTAAAAGGTAATATTTGTGATTTGTTATTCAAATGATGATTAAAATTAAAATATTGAAGATCTTTTTGATTTGTATGAAGACTGATTTTGATTTGTTATTATTATTACATTAGATATTGTAACTTGTCTTTTGTTTTATGTAGTACTTATATTTACATTTCAGGTTTTTCAATTGACTTGAAATTCAAGTTTAAAATGTTAAATAAATATTTAGTTTATGAGAAATAAAGATTATTTTAAATGTTGGTTTTTAACATAGCAGTATTATTTTAAATTCCATCTTCATTCTAAGTGAAATGTGGAATGTAAATCACCTATTGCAAGCCAAGTACTTCTAGATAAACTTCATCAGGTGGCAACGGTGCTCTTGCCATGTATGGAATGTTGTGCAATATGTAACATGCATTCACAATCTTGCCTGCAGTTGTTCGACTATAATGTAAAGCATGAACTGCAACCTGAAAAAATCAATTTACTTTTATAAGTACAACCGCAGGTAACTTAACTTTTATTTAATTAATACTGTTCTTGACATAAACTATTGCATCTAATCATTGTTATTGAGTATCTAAAACAATAAATTGCTTATAATAATGGGTCTTTACCTGAAACATGCTTCTAATACGCTGCAATGGGGAATGAGTTCTTCAATTTATTAACCTCCATATGAGTTCTTTCCAAGGCGAAACGACTTTACAAATTCCGCCTCGGGAATATCTTAAAAGGGTTCAAATAATCCCTTTAGGCTCAAAACGTCCATCATTCGCGTCAAGCGAAGGGCACGACGACGTCTTCTGCATTCCGCCCATCTTCTTTCTCTAGCATCCACTGCGTTGGCTAGCTCGAGAACATTTTGTTCGTAGTGAATTCATTGTCTCCATTCAATATTCCACAAACACGATCGAAATAAAAGCAATGATTGCACAATGACGTTCCACTGATAGGTTAGTGATCAAAAGAACTGTCAAAACTTTAGCAGATTACCGCTCTATGTTAGTCATTGTGTACGAGATTACCATTCTAAAACAGTGGTTGTTCATTGGAAAGCCATAATGACGCCATTATATTAGTAGATTACCAAAATGGTCAAAATCAACAAATAGAAGATCAACGATAGATCATTCTGACACTATTGTAATAGCAGACTTGATTTGCGTTGGCTGGCTCGAGAATATTTTGTTCGTAGTGAATTCATTGTCTCCATTCAATAATCCACAACCACGATCGAATTAAAAACCATGACCGCACAATGACGTTTCAATGATAAGTCAATGATCCAAAGGAACTGTCAAAATTTTAGCAGGTTACCGCTTATGTCAGTCATTCATTTGTCATTGTGTACGAGATTACCATTCTATGCCATTTCTTTCAATGGAGTGTCAGTGGTTGTTCATTGGAAAGCCATAATGACGCCACTAAATTAGTAGATTACCAAACTTGTCAAAATCGACAATTATGAGATCAATGAACGACTATTCTGACACTATTGTAATAGCAGACTTGAGGCCCAGGCCATCCGTTACTCTCGGCTGATTTATTGGTGCGTTACATCAAGGGCAGTACGGATAGGGTGACACCCTCCCGGGGGTGGGATAGGTCAGAGGAGGAAGCGGTTAGGGGCAGTTATTGAATTTGACGGGTGAATGTGATGTGTCATGAGTTGAAAGAGGAGGAGCTCGTGGCTAAATAATAACAGCCACTCGGGTCGATGTTCAGGTTAAGCCGCACTTGCCTAGGTTGGTCCGTGGATGGGTGACCATCAATTACTTACGGAGTTTCTTCCGTGCTTCGGAAAGCACGTTAAGCCTTTGGTCCCGGCTATCATCTGTAGATCTTTGACAGTCGTTACAGGTAGTGAACTAACAACCTGTCTTACCAAGGGCTACGTCATTGCCAGACTGGTTCCCAGACTTTTGGGCCACTTACTACTCGTCAGTGGCCCAAAAATCTGAGAACCAGTTAAGACTGGTTCTCAGATTTTTGGTTTCTGACTGGTGGTTTGGTAAGCCAAGAGGTATCGTATTACCCAGTACAGGAAAATGCTGGTATATAATATATGCAGGTATATAAATGGTGGCTATTCTGTGGTATCCGGTTAGACTGGAAGCCGACTTCAACATTATGGGGAACAGGCTAGGCAGATGATGAAGTCATACATTGAAAATCTTGTTTATGGATTGAATTTGTTTTCGATTAGGCTCATTGAAATTAATTAAATGAAAAAAGGAGGTGCATAATAACGTGACGTTTGACGTGGGAAAATGGATGAAGGAAACGTCGTGTTGCACCAACCAGTAGCGAAACGAAGGAAGGAGATGGTGTTAATAGTTATCTTGAAATGTAACTATTCAAATCAATAGGGTAGATGACACTATAAAACAATAATTCCAAGACACCAATCTCTAAAAAAACACTTTATTTTGGGCCTGAAAACCCGATTTATTTTCAATTTACTGCCCAATTCGATTTTTAGTTGCTTTGAAATCAATAAATAGTTGAGACATTGAGTTGAAAAAACAGTGACGTCACAGTTGGCTATTGTCATACAAAATCTATGAGAGAACCGCGTTTTGACAGCTCTTAAAAAGTAGGTCAATTGATTGGTGTGTCATCTACCCCATTATCAAGACTACATCGTCTTCCTGCCCATTTGGGATTGGCGCAATACGTTTTCTTCTAAGTACCATTCTCCCCTGTCAGTCGTCACGTCATCATTTACTCCTTTCTCTTTCATATCATTCCTCACACAATCCATCCATCTTTTCTTAGGCCTTCCTCTCCCTCTCCATTCATCAACATACATGCAAGACTACACTAACCCAAAATAAATTCATTATTGCAAGCGGGAGGTCGACGATGAAATCAGAGAACCTTTATGACATTGTGATGAAAGAAATGATCAAAAATCAAATTTAAAAGGACAACAAAATTAAATATTCTATTACGTCATATTCTAATTAAGGTCCTAAAAAGATCCAGCTGTGGGATCTACTGTTCTTTTCTTTATTATTAAGTTAGTGGACATATCTCTCAGCCACGATGTTTTCCTTTCCTTTGTGATAATTATTTAAATTCTATCAATATTAATTATTAATTTATTATTATTATTATTATTAATTTATTTATTATGAGATTCGCTCGTTGCAGCAACGAAGTCAAAATAACTCTGTTTAAAGCTTATTGTCAAGGGTTCTACACGAGCAGTTTGTGGGTCAGCTATACGCGGAGGGCTCTAGATGCTCTGCGTGTGCAATATAATAATGGCTTTAGGGTGCTGTTGAGGTTGCCCAGGTTTTGCAGCGCGTCAAGCATGTTTGCTGCAGCACGAACTGATGACTTTTATGCCATTATGAGGAAAAAGACCGCATCCTTAATAGGCAGAATGAGGGCTAGCCACAACAGTATTTTGAGAACCCTAGCTGAACAGCACGATGCACCGATAGTGAGACACTTTGTCCGGTTGCATGTGAGGCAGGGATGACAAATAACAGAAATAATTATGTACTTAGTTAATAAATGCTAACCCTTAGTTGATAAGTTTGTTTGTGTACTAACCAGTGGACCAATGTTGTCAAATTAAATAAATATATTATTATTATTATTATTATTAACCTCATTTCCTAAAATCGCTACCGCTCATACCTTGCACCATTCCCACAATTTTTATGACGGACTCTCACGTCAAGTTTTACCTTGGTACCACGGTTTAACTCCAGTTTAAGGCCTCGTTACGACGCCGGCACTTTTTAGTGCTCTTCACGGTACTTTTAGTACCATTGGTACTTTCGTCTGTCCGTCCGTGTTCTGTATATTTTTGTTTTATTACTTTATTTTATTGATGTGTCTGCTTTGATTTTTTTATAGGTTATCGTTTGAGGGTTTTCTTCTTTTAGGATTGAAAGATCACCATTTTGTGTTGGTGAGCCGTTTGTGGGATTGGGCTATGGTGTAATTAAACTACTATTTACTTGTTGGGAAGAGTTGGACAAGATTGGAACAAAACAAGGAAGAATGTTGAATGAGATAAATGAAACGAAAAAGGATGGGTATATTTATTACTAGCTGACGTCCCGCGGTTTCACCCGCGTAGTTCCCGTTCCCATGGGAGTATGGGAATAAAATATAGCCTATAGCACTCACGAATAATGTAGCTTTCTACCAGTGAAACAAGTTTTAAAATTGGTTCATTACTTCCGAGATTACCCCCTACATACAAACTTACAAAGAAATGTTACCTCTTTATAATATTAGTATATATGAAAAAGTAAAGAATCTTGGAAAATAATTAAGATAATTGTATTAATTACTTTTTTTATCGTGTGGTTGATGCGTAACCAGGTATCAGAGTTTTTATACCGCCCCTTGCCTTACGGCGTCGAGAAATCTCTCAAGCATGCTGGTTTCATAACAATGGTTTCCGTCACCGAAGCAAGTGATAATTGTACAATACGCACATGAATCCTAAAAATCAAAGGTGCGTGTCTTGTCGTGGCAGTCCGACGGTCACAACACTAGGCTATCACTGCTCTGATTAATTGATTGGTTGCTTAGAATTATGGTATAGTCGCTCCATATAAAAAACTAGCAGACGTCACGCGGTTTCACCCGCGTAGTATGTTACTCAGAGTGAATGTAGCTTTCTAATAGTGAAAGATTTTTTGAAATCGGCGCAGGAGTTTTTGAGTTTATTCATTACAAACATACACACAAAAGTACAAATCTTTCCTCTTTATAATATTAGTGTAGACTGGTATCCAGCTTCATCCAGTTAGACTGGAAGCCGACCCCAACATAGTTGAGAAAGAGCAGGCACATGTTGGTGATGCATTCAATAATTGTTTAAATAGTTTCAATTTGTTTGTTATTACTATGCAAGATTTTCACAATGAGTATTAGCTCCAACCTAATCTCTAAATCTCTTAGCCGTGTGGTATCCGGCAGAGTAGAATAGAACCAACCCATTACACTCACGGGTGTCGTATAAGGCGACTAATGTCTGAGGCAGAACACCTTGCGCCTCCGTAGACCAGAGAATGGGCAGCAGCGTTTTCTGTTAGTCTTTCATCACTGCGATCTCCAATCCGCCTGCCAAGCGTGGAGATTACGGCAAATTCCTCCTATCATGGGAAATATGATATGTCCAGCAGTGGACGTTATGGGCTGTTGTTGTTGTTGTAATATTTAAATTACTAAAAGAACAACAACTTGTCATAAACACTACGCTAGGATTCCTGATATCCGAGTAAACAAAGTCAGGGGAAAAGTGCTAGCTAAGCAATAAATCATTTTTTAAAGCACCCGTCAATAAGTTTAGTAATTCAAGGCGTTTTATGTTGGCACGCGATGGATTCAACCCTGTAATGCTCGTAACCAGAGCAATCGGTATTTGGACTCAAGGTGTGAATTGTGACCGTGAAATGTAAATTCGTTAATTTTCGTATTGCATAAAACATAGCAGCGATATTGAAGATTATGTAATAATGGTGGTCCATTTTATATTTTACACGTTAGACGTAGAAGGCAAAAAGTAATAGCATGTATATAATAGTACCTCGTTGATCGCAAGTGCGACTGCTGAGCTGAGGTATCGAGTTCGATTCCCGGGTCGGGCAAATTGTTATTGGGTTTTTCATCCACAATTTTTTTTTGGGTGTTTAGTAAACTGGTCCCATACAGGTAGATCCCGCGGGATCAGTCGACCTAGTGAATTTTTGAATTGGTCAACTGATCCCGTTCACCATGTTTCACACATCCCTCACTATGCATCATTCCTCGCTCATCTCTGGAGGAAAACCAGCCTTAGCCTCTACCCAAGGTAAAAGCCAGCCCATGGGTCACAAGAAGCGTCAACTATGGCGTTTCGAAATTTCCTTAGAAAGGCACTCGGTCCAGAATTTCAAACCGAAACTGCTCGAAAATATAACCCTATTTATATAAATTATTAAATTGAAAACGGTATTTTTTTCTATAAATAAACTCAAGGCCTTAAAACACAAATACTATTAACAATAGACTCATTCGCACGCAAAATAAACTTAAATTATATTATTCAATAGACCTTTCTCAACAGACCGTTAATTTTACTGAAACTCTTAAGAGGTTTTCAATGAAAACCTTTTAGGTCTTTTCGTAGAGAAGTTTTAGGTACTCTATTGTTTTATTCAGGCTTTCCAGTCTGTTTCGTGTATATTAGATCTAAGTCCTTAGTATTGGAATTCATTAAATGTTTGTGGTGATGGAATTAATTATTGCTCGACTACGGAGACATTGAAAAAGTTGTTGTTTTACTGTAGCAATTTCTTTTTTCATAATAATTAATTTTTATTTGTAAATCGTGAAAGCTCACTGTTAATTAGAAGCATAATAGGGCAGTTATCCAAATAGAAAAAGGAAAGTATAAAATGTAAGCACTTGGTGTAATGACATCATTTACCAGGAACCCTGGAACGAACTAATTGCCCTAAGATAAATCTTTCAAAGTGAGACGTTTTATAATTACGTAAACAATCAATAAAATTACAAATCGACTAACAGAAGAAATTTACATGGCAGATTTGAATGACAACGGGAATAAAACGGGGAAGGACATACACTGACCTTATTAGTGAGATTCTTCAGATAGGTCAGGTGTAGTACTCGCAACCGGTGCGCGTGTATGACCAGATGTATGAACGTGGACGAAGCAAAAGGAGTATGTGAGGATCGTAGCAGCTGGCGTTTTTTTTTTTTATTATATATATATATATTTTCGGCGGTTTTGTAGGTGTTTAACATATCTGTTTATTAGAATATCTTTGGGTGTAACAGTACCCTCAACTAAAGGCAATTGTTCTCCCCGTCTTTGCGACATTTTTTTTGTTCTCTAGTCTAGACCATACTTGGGAACCTTTTAGTCACGGAGATATTGGGGGTCAAAGTTTATTTACAAGTTTTTTTTAATACAAGTGTTTAATGTTATAACTTTACTATTGAATGCCTTCATGAGCACAATGTTTTGAGTACGTAAATTGAGGACTACCTTTTTTTTTTCTTTTTCGGATGGGAAATCATCAAATGACTCCTCCCGCTCTAGGCGGAGCAGGAGGGAGTGTCAGACTTTAACTGACTAAAACCCGTCCATGTTCCTTCATCGCCCTTTGTGTTCCGGGGCCACGGTATCTCTTTCGAACAGTCCCGCAACCCCAGCTGGCATCGGTCGTTGCGGACCCCTTCCTTTTGCTGACTCTCTTTGAGGCGCGTGTGGAATACGAACGCGCCGTCGACACGGCCTCTCGTCATGAGACGGATGGACGGTGAGCTAGCCCATAGCCCACCGTCCACAGGCCAATTGAGGCCTACCTTAAACGTAACGACGACCGAACGTTAACGATTTTCACCCAAAAAAAAGTTTCTTACTTACTTTTTTTCCGTAGACTTACTTCGTTTGATGTACAGAATACTTGGTTGACGGATTCGAGAGGGTCAGTTTTAACCATGTATGTTACATTATGACCTAAGTTCCGACGGGCTAATGATGTTGCCTAAATGTCTAAATCCCCTGAGTAAAACTTCTGGTTACCTTCCTACTTAAATCGGAAAACCGTAGACATTTAAAGTAAAAGTTTTAAAAGGAAATGGGGTGGAAGTGGTGAACCCTTTCAAACTTACGTGCCACCCCAACCCCAGGTGGGAGGTATTTTATTTTATTAGTGTAACCACTTAGATATTTATGGAATTAATTATTTGAAATGCTTAATGCTTGCTTTGCTTTTTAATGCTCTCAGGATACTGTTGCGTTGCTTCCGCGGTTTTGTAGTGCTTCGACTATGTTTGCTGAGGCGCGGACCGATGATTTTTTCGCGATCATGAGGAAGCGGAGTGCTTCACTATAAGGTCGCCTACGAAGCAGCTCGAACAGTCTCCTGAGGGTTTTGTCCGAGCGGTGGGACCTGTCCCTGATACAGAGGTGGATGCAGCTTCATGTTAGCGCCTCTCCTCGTTTTAGTTGGCATGCGTTATTGATTGATTATTTTAATGTGTACTATTTTAATTTAATTCAACTGTAATCGAATGTGTATGTGTAATTTTATTTTTATTGTTAATTTAATGTACATTTGGTTTGTGTGTTTTTATTTTTTTATATTCTGTATGGAACAATGGACCATGTCTGAAATAAATGGATTTATTATTATTAAATTTGAGTTTTTTTTTTAAGTTTCTAAACTATAGAGTTTTGTAGAGGATTTTAACTGTGTGATTTTGTAGCACTATCAGAATCGCAGTAAATCTATACTTGACACAATAAAGTTGATGTTCAGTAGCTAGTTATGAAAAGTCTGTCAGATATACTTAATCATCTGCCTGCCTTTTCCCAAGTATGTTGAGGTGTAAGCAGCATCCGGTTATACTGGAGGCCTCCATTTTTCGAAAGAGATACCGTGGCCCCGGAACACAAAGGGCGATGAAGGACCATGGATGGGTCAACGACACGCGGTGACAGAGCGGGGCTAGCGAACGAAATGTCCACCACTGACTCGCCCCGCATCCGCACACACGTGGGGACAGAACCCCGATTTAGGACGACCAGGCCCTTCTCCAGAGCCCAGTCCTCCACCATCCTTCCCCGCACGTCGTGCAACGAGAACCCCAAGCAAAGTTCTTGGCATTGAATTCGCCGAGGACAACCACGGGGAGGGAATGGTTCCCAACGACGACGCTCAACTCTGCGAGAGAGTTGTGGAACTCGGCGAGAGTTCGGCTCGGGGAGACTTCTCCCCGACTCCAGACTCCCACCACTACGATCTCCCCGAACCGGGCTGCTACGCACCCCCAACCCCTCCTGACACCTTCAAGGGTCGGGGTACCGGCGGCGGCCGACGACACTATGGTCACTGAGCCGCTAAGGTCCGCTACCCAGTCTTCCCTGGGAAGGACAAAATACGGCTCAGCGACCACAGCAATGTTAATCAACCACTGCGCCATGCTCTGGAGCAACAGATCCTGAGCACAGGCGCAGTGGTTGATGTTCGCTTGGAGGAAGCGTAATGGGGCCGTTATTGGCACTCCATTACCGCTTCCTCTCCCCTGGCCTCTTGTGAGGGCCCCTCTGCGGCAGCAGCAGTGGCAGCGGCAACGGTGGCAGTTGCGGCTGCGGCGGTGGCGACGGTGGCGGTGGTGGCAGAGGGCCTTCCCTTGCCTCTGGTGGCCTTGGTGGGTGCAGCGCAGGCTTTGCTTCCAGCCCGGTGGTCGGCTGGCTTGCCAGCCGCCGCACAGGCACCGCAGTGCGGCGTGGCACAGCAAGCCGCAGATACGTGACCGGGCTGGCTGCAACAGAAGCAGAGTCCGCTGCGGTCAACCTCCGAGGCGCACTGTACTGACACGTGGTGTCCCACGTGGCAGCGATAGCACCTCAGAGGTCTGGGCTCTAGCAGCTTCACCTGCGCTGAGACCCAGCCCACCAGTAGCCTTCGGCCCTCCGTTATGGCTTTAGCCGCCGTCACCGGGCAGCATACCGTAACGGTATGCATACCCGTGGTGTCCGGGCGAAGGGCGCCTGCCCTGACCTGATCGGCAGGGCACCCTCCGGACTTGGCGACGGCGGCCACCACCTCCTCCTCGGTAACCGAGTCGTCCAGACCCAGGATGCGCAGGTCTGCGCATCTGACGGGCCTGGACACTCGGGCCTCGTCCGCGTTTAGGGACGCTCTGAGCTTTTCAGCCAGAGCGTCGGCGGACGAGCCGCTGGTTTCACCGGAGATCTCCAGCAATCGAGCCCCTGTCGCGGTGACTTTAAGCCGGAGGCCCCCGGTGATCCCAAGCTCACCGAGGTTCACCGCCTCTTTTGCCTACGCCAGAAGGTCGCGGTAGGAACGCCCCTCTTTTCCGCGTCCGGCTGTAGTGTGATCACTACAGCTGCGGTCTTCGGAGCCTAGCCGCGATCTTTCGCGCCCTGGGCTGGCGCTGCCGCTCCACATTTCGGGCCTTTTTGGCCGCCTTTCTCCCCTTCTTCTTCTCCCCGACCACCTGCCATCCGGCTTCAGCCGAAGGTGTGGGGGGCTGGGGGGGCGGTGGTGACGGTGGCGGCAGATGGCCTGCCGCAGGCGCTGGCCCACTCGCCGCTGGCACTGGCGCCGGCACAGTCACCGCCTGTGCAGCTGCCTTGCCCTTCCTCTTCTTGGGCGCCTTCTTAGCCGGCGCAGATTTTGCCAAGGCCGTCTTGTCGGGGGGGGGGCCGCCACAGCCCTGCCGGAGAGCTGACTCGCCTGCCCCGATCCGGATAGAAAGAAAGAAAGAAAAAGCATTTATTAGCCCGCACAGGACAAAACACAAATAAAAATGGTTAAATTAACAGTACTTACAAATAGTAAAAATAAAAAAAATAAACAAAGAGAAAAATAAAAAAAAAACATGAAATGAAATGCCACAGCCGCAGCGGCAGCCACGTACGACACCGTGCTCGGGCCCGCGGCTGCACTGTTTGCACCCAGGGGGGGGCGCAGGTCCCTCCAGGACGGAGAACCGCTGCTCGAAGGCAGCCAGCTTCTTCCGTACCAGATTCAGGATCTGGTTCTCCGCCGGTTCGGGCTGGGTAGGCCGCTGGGTCTGACCCCCAGTTTGAGAGCCGCGCCCCCGCAGGCTGGCCAGGTCTGCCCGGAGCTTTACATTCTCCTGTTGGAGAAGCTCCGTGGTGGCCGTCAGGCGGGCCACCTCCTCCCGTAGCTTGGCCACTTCATCTCCCTCTATTGAAGAAGGAGGAGGAGGAGGCCCCGTAAAATTGGCCTCCGCTGCCGCCAAGATGGAGGCGGAAGCCGCGGGTATGGCCTTAAGTTTGGACGACGTCTTCACTTTATAGGCCACGCCCCTTATCGCGGCTTCCACCGCCTTTGCGAACCTGGCCTTACGCTCCGCCTCGGAGCTGCCAGGTGCACTCGCCTCGTCGCCAGACCCGGGAGCAGTATTACCCGGGTGGCGCCCCTCCTCGGCAAGCCTTGCCGACCTCATGGAGGCAGAGAGCCCCCTCCCCTTGTCCCGGATCCCACCACGCTTGTTGGTGGGGATCTTACGGGCCGAAGCCTCCTCCTCTCCGGATGACGACCCCCGGTCGCCATCCCGCCTGGGCCGCTTGCGGAAGAACTTACTGTTCTCCACGGGCGTCCCGGCCCTCGCGCGGCGGGAGCTCCCTGAGCCTCGCGCGCTCGCATCGAGACCCCTGTACCTAGAAGGGCAGATTTAAGTATTTATTACTCTCCATGGGGGCCTGCAGGTACCCTGGCGAGGAGTGCACTAGCGACTGTTTTGTTCCTTGGAACACCCGTCAGCCATACATCCCCTCGCGGTGCGTCGCCACTTAGGATTCGGGGTAACTTTTTATAGAGGTTTTCTACCTCGCGGTCCGGGCGGTTAAGCCAAGACTCTCGGTCCCCTATCGCGAGACACGAGACGTGACGTAACGTGAGAGGGAGAGAACCTCTCAACGTCCCGGCCGCCGCGGGAGACGCCCCGGGTGTCGGGGGCCACCACCACGTGGCCCCCGGCCACCGTAGGCGCGGGCCTGTGGACGGTGGGCTATGGGCTAGCCCGCCGTCTGTCCGTCTCATGACGAGAGGCCGTCTCGACGGCGCGTTCGTGTTCCACGCGCGCCTCAAAGAGAGTCAGCAAAAAGGAAGGGGTCCGTAAGGACCGATGCCTGCCGGGGTTGCGGGACTGTTCGAAAGAGATACCGTGGCCCCGGAACACAAAGGGCGATGAAGGAACATGGATGGGTTTTAGTCAGTAAAAGTCTGACAGTCCCTCCTGCTCCGCCCAGAGCGAGAGTCATTTTATGATTTCCCAACCGAAAAAAGAAAAAGCCTCCAGTTTATCCGGATGCAGCTAAATACCAGTATTTTTCATGAAGTGACTGCCTATCTGACCTCTACAAACTAGTTACTGGAGAATACGATACTCTTTCGTAAGTATGTTTGTGACTTTCGGGTCACTGGTCAGTGACCCGAATGTCACAAACATACTTGTCCTTGGCCTCTGGTAGTCATTAGAGGCCCAATTCTGTAAAATTACCAACTTGTCAATAGTGTGTCGGTAGTGTGAGTAGTGTGTATCATTGACATTTGGTATTCTACAAATTATCTATGGTCATTGACTTACCACTGTAGTGCCATTGAAACGCCATAGAAGACTATTGTAATAATTGGTATTCTGCTCCACTGTAATGTGTCAACGTCATCATTATGGCCAAAGTTACGGTAGTCTGTAAATATTTTAAGTGTATTTGAAAGTTATGTCTATCGTGTTTGAAAAGTGTTTTGGCCATCGAACCACCATTTTGAAGCCATCGAACAACGAAAACACTGAAAAATATTGCACCGCCACACTATCGACACACTACTGAGACACCACTGAAACGCCATTGAAGTTTTTACAGAATACCAAATTTGCAACGTGGCAACATAATGTCTGTAGTGTGTTGATAGAGTGTCAATGGCGTGTTGCTTAACACAAAGTTACAGAATTGGGCCCCTGTAACGATTGTCATAGACATCACACACACACATCTACAAATGACAGCCGGGACCAACGGTTGAATGTGCTTTCCGAAGCATGGAGGAAATTCGGTATGTTATGGATGGTCATCCAAATCCAACCATGGACCGACCATGGCAAGGTCGGCTTAATCTGAAGATCGACCCGAGCGGCTGTAATTATATAGCGACAACGTTAATCATGTATTTGGATATTTATTAGGGTTCCGTACCCAAAGGGTAAAAACGGAACCCTATTACTAAGACTTCGCGGTCTGTCCGTCTGTCCGTCTGTCTGTCACCAGGCTGTATCTCATGAACCGTGACAGCTAGACAGTTGAAATTTTCACAGATGATGTATTTCTGTTGCCGCTATAACAACAAATACTAAAAATAAAAAAAAATATATAAAAAATAATATTTAAGGGGGGCTCCCATACAACAAACGTGATTTTTTTGTCCTTTTTTGATAATAATGGTACGGAACCCTTCGTGCGCGAGTCCGACTCGCACTTGGCCGGTTTTTTTATTTTATTTATTGGTTCACCAACAATTGTTTGCACAGGTTGTATGCTAAAAGTAACATGCAAAAATGTAAATGCAACAGTGTAAGGTAAACTCCGCATACATATAGAAGTTGTACAATTTATAACATTAATCTAGTTAAAAAAAATACTAATCTAAAGATCTAAATAATTAATATAACAACATTAGAAGAGATAATATATTTAAGTAGACCATAAGTTCCAACTTATGGTCTACTTAAATATATTATCTCTTATAATTGAAAATAATGAAATATTATCCATAAATGTATCCTACTAAGTTTCTTTTAGGATGTTTGAATTTTAATTCCCTTAAACTCAGGGGTGCTGTTGGCCAACTAACAATTGCGTATAAAATTATACATGGTTATACCAATGACTCGGAATTACATGCGGAGCTGTGTCAATTATATGTTCCAAATAATTATATTCGCTCTAGGAAATATAAATTGTTTAATGTCCCATTTAGTCGCACTGTAGCTCGATCCACTTCTCCTGTACCGCGTATGCTTACGAACCTCAACGCTCTCGTGGAGACCAATCCTGGATTGGACTTGTTTGCTGATGAATGGAAGACGGTAATGTTGGAATGCTTGTGGTTCTGCGAGAAGACCGAGTAAAAGGATTAGGTATTTAATTTAGTGTTAATGGATGAATCGAATCAGGGGCGCCGACCACGGGTGCGTCGACCGCTGGGGGCCTAAGCCACGGACCCGTTCTAAATACTGTACTAAATAAATAATAAATAAATAAATAAAAGTCCTCAAAATGACAAAGATTTTTGTTCTTGCTAATAATTAAGAACTTTAAGCTTGTATCATATTAAAAGTTTGACCCCAGACAGAAGAAATTAAATAAACAATTCATTTTGCCAATAATGTTACTAGTATCACTGCTTACCCCATTCTCAATAAAACAACTGTGATAACACCAAGCATTACTAAATATTTTCCACACAATTCCATTATAGAAAGGGGATTTGCTCAGATTTGCCCCTTCTATTCAAGTTCAGCCATAATACTCAATGGTAGGACAGGACAACGACCTTTTTGGGGCGCACGTTGGGTGTAAGTTTCCATAAACGTTGGCTTTTCTTTTTGTAAAGTGGGCTAATTAAAATTTACGGACTAATTAGAACATAATTTTAACCGACTTCTAAAACAGGAAGAGGTTATGTATTCAACCAGCAAACTAGCATCCGTTTTTTTTCACGTATGTACACAGATTTCTCTGTGATTATTAGTTTGAATTTCGCTTATGAGGGTTCCGTACCCGAAAGGGAACCACCGGGACCCTATGAGTAAGCCTCCGCTGTGAGTCTGTCCGTCCGTCTGTCCATAATATGTGGACAGTTGTTTTCAATGAATATATTTTCTGTTACCGCTGTAACAAAAAATAAAATTAAGGGGGCTCCACTAAGACCTGCCGGGGTTGCGGGACTGTTCGAAAGAGATACCGTGGCCCCGGAACACAAAGGGCGATGAAGAAACATGGATGGGTTTTAGTCAGTAAAAGTCTGACACTCCCTCCTGCTCCGCCCAGGGCGGGAGGAGTCATTTGATGATTTCCCATCCGAAAAAATAACAATAAAAAAATAAATGGGGGCTCCACTACTACGATGTTACGGACCCCTTCATGCGTGAGTCCGACTCACACTTGGCCGGTTTTTATTTAGTAGAGTAAACATGCGCGGTGGTCCTATTTAAATTGTATTAATTTAACTTGGGTACTTCATGATTTATCTTTTATAAAACTTAATTTTATGTACATAATAGTATCGTAATAACTCCTCCTTACAAAGTATAATTTATATATGACAAGAATTTGAGTAGGTAAACTCAACTGAAAACAGTAAAAGAAAATTAAGAATTGCAAACAAAATCTCTTTTTAAAACTGATAAAGTTTCATAATTATTTAGATGTTGCTATAAGACTCTATCTGTACCTACTTAAACTTATATTGTCACTTACGGGATATTTTCCGTGATTGTTCATAGTTAACCCGCGATCATGGCGCTTGCAACAGCGTCGAAATATCGGGAGCTCAAAACAATTACTTATCACGGAAGATATCCCGTAAGTGACAATATAAGTGTAGTTTTAAACCGTGAAAACTAAAAACACTATCTGTACTTGTAAATAGTAATGTTATTCTTTAAATAGTAAGTCTATATAATACTCCCACTGCTGGGACACAGGCTTTCTGTTTAAGAGAAATAGTGGGCCGAAATCCTACACACGTGCCGAGGGTGGGTGTCACATTATGTCTATAAATACATGTCTTTTGAGGAGCTCGTGGCTAAATAGCGTGGTTAAGTCGCGCTTGCCTAGGTCGGTCAGTAGATGGGTGACCACCCATTCCATACCGAGATTTCTCCGTGCCTTGGAATGCACGTTAAGCTGTTGATCCCGGTTGTCATTTGCAGATCTTTGACTGTCGTTACAGGTAGTCAGAGACCCGAAATCTGACAACCAGTCTTACCAACGGGTATCGTATTACTCAATACTAGCTGGGCTGTGGAGGTCGGATAGGCAGTCGCTCCATGTAAAATTCTGGTATTCAGCTACATTCGGTTAGACTGGGAGCTGACCCCAACGAAGTTGGGAAATGGCTGGCAGATGATGAATAACTTTGTCATTTTGTAAATCTCAACTTCTGCACATGAGTTTATTTAAGACTTGGTAAATAGTCATATTGATAGAAGACGACTTACGCCCGTCCGTCTCATGACGACAGGCCGTGTCGACGGCGCGTTCGTGTTCCACGCGCGCCTCAAAGAGAGTCAGCAAAAAGGAAGGGGTTCGCAAGGACCGATGCCTGCCGGGTTGCGGGACTGTTCGAAAGAGATACCGTGGCCCCGGAACACAAAGGGCGATGAAGGAACATCCCCCTTGGATGGATAGGTTTTAGTCAGTAAAAGTTTGACACTCCCTCCTTCTCCGCCCAGAGCGAGAGGAAAAGAAAAAAAGGTATCCCAATCACCAAACATAATCAGCTTAATATTCCCACTGCTGGTATATATTATAGGCGTCCTCTTTGAGAAACAGAGTGGGATGCAATCCACCACGCGAGCCCAGTGCCTCCCAATTACGATCTACATTTTTGCGACACATGTCATCAATGACGTCTTATAACCTATTAATAGACAATCATGTCAATGAACTAAATTGAAACATTTATATACAACGTAAAGAAAATGTAAAAGTAGGTGAACAACTCCCACGCTTATTATAAATAATTCGACCTTTCTCTACCTGCTTGCTTTTGTGATAATAATCTGTTCTTGGACAAAATTAAATCAAGAATAAAGATACAATGATAACTGTCACCATACCGAAAAGTCTGACTACCAGTCATACTAGTGTCGTTGTACGATCTCATCAACCGTACATTTTCACAACAATCAGTGTTATGATTAGTTATGAAAAGTCTGACAACCAGTCATACTAGTGTCGTTGTACGATCCATTAACCGTACGTTTTTACAACAATCAGTGTTATGAAAAGTCTGACAACCAGTCATACTAGTGTCGTTGTACGATCTCATCAACCGTACATTTTTACAACAATCAGTGTTATGAAAAGTCTGACAACCAGTCATACCAGTGTCGTTGTACGATCTCATCAACCATACATTTTTACAGCTATCAGTGTTATGAAAAGTGTGACAACCAGTCATACTAGTGTCGTTGTACGATCTCATCAACCGTACAATTTTACAACAATCAGTGTTATGAAAAGTCTGACAACCAGTCATACTAGTGTCGTACGATCTCATCAACCGTACATTTTTACAAAAATCAGTGTTATGAAAAGTCTGACAACCAGTCATACCAGTGTCGTTGTACGATCTCATCAACCGTACATTTTTACAACAATCAGTGTTATGAAAAATCTGACAACCAGTCATACTAGGGTCGTTGTACGATCTCATCAACCGTACATTTTTACAACAATCAGTGTTATGAAAAGTCTGATAACCAGTCATACTAGTGTCGTTGTAAGATCTCATCAACCGTACATTTACAACAATCAGTGATACTTGACTGCCCCGTTGGTCTCGTATTTGCAAACACGACTGCCGAGCAAGGGGTCCTGGGTTCGATTCCCGCGTCGGGCAAAAAGTTCTATTGGGGTTTTTCCATTAGTTTCTCAGTAGTAGCCCGGAGTTTGGAAGTTGGCGGTATGACACCCTCGTGCCTCTGAAAGCACGTTATGCTGTTGGTCCTGCTCCTGATCTCTCTCCGGTCGTGTCGGATTGCTGTCTCATCGGATCGAAAACGGTCAGGAGGATTATAATAATACATGCTACCACTTGCACTAAGTAACAACTAAACAAATGCCTAAAATAAAATTGCACTGATAGAATAAACTTCCGATGCTTCACTAAGTTAGTAAAATATCAATCAAATAATACACTTTACAGTTCAATATAAATATAACAGTTAAATTGAAAATATCTCATAAGAATAAAACTTTGATTGTGACGTAAATGGTGCTGAACTGAGCTTGTTATTACTGAAATCTTTTCAAACTATATTGTGGCATGTTTTCTTGGCGTGATTACACAAACCACGGATACTGGGTATTTAAAATGATGATTTCGGTTGTAAAGACTTTACAACCGAGATTATCATTTCAAAACACCAATATTCTTACCCATATAATATAATTGGTAATAATATATTAGTTTAGTTAGATACTTTATATACTTAACTAAAATAATTTAATACGTGAATATTTGTGAGGATGGATGATGGATGTATGTTCGTTACTGTTTTACGCGAAAATAATTTAACTTATTGTGACATAACTTTACAGTAATTTAGCTGTAAAGTTTTTAATCAAAATAACAAATAGGCTATAATTTAAAAACGAAAGTATGCGCGGGCGAATCGCGAAACTACTAAAATCTGGAAAATCGATGGATGGATATTTTTACTCTTTCACGCAATGACGACTGAACGGATTTTAAAGAAATTAGGAACACAGATAGTTATTAGCCATAATCCAGGCTAACATAATTATAAGTTTTTCCAGGAATTTTATCCCATTGGTACGATCCAGTAGGACAAGCACCGAACTCCACACAGGCAAAATCGCGGGCTTAAACGAATACTTAATATCCCCTATATCACAGATAATATAGGGTGTACACAACCTCACACGAAGCCGTCAACCAAGCATTCTGTACATCAAACTAGGTAACTTTACGCAAAAACTATTGCTGGCTTTTTTTTTTGGGATGAAAAATCATGTTTTGTGGTAGAACTGAATGTAACGCACTTAAAAAATTGTGCTGATGGATGGATTAAATATTACGGGGGTCATAGAGGTGTTATAAGTAAAAATATAATAATAAAAACTTGTATTAAAAAAAACTTGTCAAAAAGTTGGAACTTTGACCCCCAATATCTCCGTAACTAGATGGTTCCCAGGTACGGTGTAGAACAAAAAAATGTTCGCAATGACGGTAAAAACAAGTGCCTTTCGGCTTTTCATACAGGCGTGATGTTACGTCATGATGTTGTATAAACAATAAACATCCAAGCGATTGCAACATTCACGGCAGACTTGCCGTCTATTTTTGAAGAGTTCCCTTGTATATCTCCGAAGATCAGCATCAGATGAACACAAAACAAAAAAAACACTCGAATTGGGAAACTTTTCCTTTGGAAGTCGGTTGAAAATTATTTAAAACGAAATTTTATAAATGGTTATTTGAATATAGTTTTCATAAAAGAATTTATGGATAAAAAAATGTGATGTTCTTAATTATACTGTCCTGTTTACCTGATGCCTGCTTACCTTTTTCTCTATCTTTAAATTTTTTGTATGCTTGCTGCATTTTTGCAGCTAAACATGTTTGTGCCATTTAAATTTGTAACTTCTTTGTACACCATGTTTTACGCGAATAAATATACTATTACTATTAATGTCCTCACTTAGCTAACCTTGCACTGACATCCAAACTAGACGGGGATAACTGTTTTAAAATTCAGAATTTTACATCAATGTTCATCACTAAAATTAAAAAATAGTAATTAAGCCCTTAACTGAACTTCAGCGTACCTCACAATAATTCTCATATTTAATTATGCATTCGACTTAAACCCAATTCAAACTCAACCCTTTAATCTAAACTAGCTTTTAAAATAATTAACTCTAAAACACAATCCACCCACTCACCTCTTATAAACACCCACTTTTAATCAACACACTTTATTAAACAACTCTTAAAACAATCCACTTTTAACGTTACCACTTTATTTAACCACTTTGTTATAACCACATGTTCATCTCTTCAGAGTTAGTATAGCACTGAAGTGAAACCTTCAGGACTTCTATTATATACTCCGTTGTATACATATATTTTTATATGAGTACTTATAGCAAATTGTCTATTAATGGAGAGATCTTGTCTGAAATACGAAGATGTTGGGAAAAAAGGTTAAGACTGGATGTGACATCGATCCGGGTGAAAAATGCCTTAAAGTTTTCAAAGTCAAACCACCTAGTGGGGTCAACGAAACGACAGTTTTGATTTTTCCCGTTGACCCCACGAGTGGGGTCAGTGGGAATATAACTCCAACCATTCCTAATAACAGCAAAACCAACTCAATTAGGTACAACAACCAGGTACACTCACACTCTCTTTTTTTTTGTTCCTGATTGGAAAATCCTCGTGGATGAGGGGTCTATCAGCCTCTAACTTACTTAAAACCACCTCCCCCGGTGTTCCCATCCGACACTTGCACGGGGGATCATGGAAACTCATGCACTCAACACCCTCATACCCTTTGACCAAGTAGGCTCTACCTTTCAAACATATAACACATAACTTTTACCACATCTAGAACTTACACCTCCTTGTCAAGGATAAAATAGAACACGTGGGCGATATTTATTAAAGGTCTCAATTCTCCACTTTACCGTTATATTTGATCTCCGTTCATACAAAAAAGTAAAGATCAAGGCTCTATGTCTATAGAGAGCACATTGAGGAAAATTGTGAAAGAAAATTACTATTTGTACGCTCACCCACGGCTTCTGAATGCGTATTTATTTAATTTGATGATAAATTGAATGGCAATTAATACGAATGGGCTGAATAAGGTAAACGCTTTTGTCTGCAGCTTCACCTGCGTGTGGGTAGCAAATTATCCTACGAAAATATGCTACCGGGATTAAAAATAACCTACGTCATAACTCAGGTCATGGTTCATCGGCGTGACAAACTTTGTTCGAAATCCGTTCAGCTGTAAAAGCATGAAAGGTAGCACTGTCTGTCCGTTTGATTGCATTAATATGGAAGGTAGGATTTGTAAGAACCAATACGACAGATACATGACACGACATTAAGTAAAATTTGTGTTCCCAGGACAACAACAAAAAGGGTTTAAATAAATTAACGTGCTTACAGAAACTCACGTATTTTCCCATGGGGCAGGCGGAAACCACAGAACCCCTTTTGCCTCCTTAGTCGTCAGTTTTAATAAACCTCGTAGATTGTTTAACGTAAGGTATTGAAGAACCATTATTTTTGCTCTTTGAATCCCATCACTGGGCCCACGCGGTGGGCACAGAGGGCCTAAAATGGCTGCCTTATCAGAATCATGATAAAATTTAAAATTCTTGAATTTTCAATTTTTAACGTGATTCATATTAAGATTCTGATAAAGTAGCCATTTTCGGCCCCCATTACGTCGTAGAAGAGAAATCTAAGCAATGCATGGCAGCTTTGTAAACTTGTAACGTTACTCAAATCTGATGTAAACGTGTTGTATCCAGCAGTGATGAATCAAAATCAGATTTTTATTAGCTTTGAATGCAGGTAATAAATAATAATAAATAAGATGTTGTACATGAATAAATGAGATCGGCTACAGTCCCCTTTAAGGCATGCAAATTATTACATAAATTAAAATATTAATAAAATCAAAACAATGTCAACAAAACAAAACAGAAATTAAAATGAAGTCAATTAATAATATTATAGTCAGGTATGTATGGTCTCGGACAAGACAGTGCGTTAAAATATACTCCACAAGACTTGGCAGATACCATGGGCGGTTAACCTTGGTAGGAACCTTACCAGACAAATGAATATTTACTGTACCACGAGGGAAATAAGACTTATTCTATAACGTGTGGCTGGTACCTAAACAGGTGTCAGAGTTTTTTATTTTTTATGTCCGCCCATGAGTCTTTGAGTTGTCTTTACATGCCGATGCCGTCGAAAAGTATCTCTCAGGCATGACCGGTTGGCTGCGGGACTGTTCGAAAGAGATACCGTGGCTCCGGAACATAAAGAGCGAAGCAGGAACATAGATTGGTTTTAGTCAGTAAAAGTCTGACACTCCTTCCTGCTCCGTCCAGAGCGGGAGGAGTCATTTGATAAGTCCCCATCCGAAAAAAAGGCATGACCGGTTTCCTCACTATGTACAAAAAAAGACTGACACTAATGGAAACTATCGACGTGTCAAAATTAAAGAAAGTCAATAAAATTTATAATTTTTGGGTCTTATTTAATTTGAGAAACCAACAGCAATAACTAACAGCAAATTAGACTTTTCACGAACGAACAAAATTTTAAAACGCTCTATGTCATATTTTGCAATGAGGGATTTTCTTTTTAGCTCTTCCCTAGTCGCTGGATAGATGGCGCTAGGAGTAAGTATGATAATGCATGGAACGGAACCCAAAAAAACTGATTTTAACAAAGCGCGAGAAATGTTGGTTATATTCGGAAGGTTAAGCAAATGAAAGTATCAGTCAACGAGAGTATGTGACGTGACACAATGTTTTTTTTTTCAAGCGTTTTGGATTTGGCATAGTAAGTTCAACGCCATCTATAGAGTTCTTGGAAACTAAGTTTTTTTTTAAAACCTCAAAAGGAAAACCTCTCATTTAACTTGAAATATTTATTACGGTAAGTTGGCGAACTGTAATTTTAGAACTGGGTCGGCCATTTTGAATTGAAATGTCAAATATTGCGTATGTCGATATTATACTAAGATATATAACGCCTGTTTTGATCAGGGGTGACCAGAAATGTTTAGTATACACCATCTTTTTTAAACTGTATGTTTATATTTTTGTCTCATTTCTAAAAAGACTATAGTATCAGTCTCACAGGTCAGTTTTCAGCCTAACCAGAAACATTTGGATCCTATTGCTGTACATAGAACGGCTGCCTATCTGACCTCCACAACCCTACCACAAGGTAACACTATGTCGGGTGGCTCGTCTGGTTGTCAGACTTTTTAACTTTGTAACTTTAGATATATTATTAAAGGCCAGGCAAGGATTATGAAAGGCAATAGGGTATTACACCCATTTCAGAAAAATGTCTCAATTAGATTCTATAATGCTAAAAAACCACTAAAAATTCACAAAAAAATTATTCAGTCGTTAAGTGCCTTAAAAATGCATTTAAATTTAGCATTTTCAAATTTCGCGCGTAATTTGACGAAAACGCTGGACGCAGTGGGCACCATATTGCTCTGTGATCACGTCAGTTGGCTGTGTAAACAAATGCAGTGATATTTGAAGTTTATAGTTGACACTTCTATGTTTACATAGCCGTATGACGTAATAACATACCGACTACTATATTGGTGTTATGAAACAGATGAAAAAGCTGAAACCTTTGAATTGAATTTTAAAATGTAGTTTGCTATTTTATGAACTGAAACTAACGTTTTCCGACTGCTTTTTGCCTGAGCTATCTTCTCAATAATATATTTTTAGATATTTTCTCATATTCAGTGAAATACCCTATTGCATGTGGCTGAGATTAGAAAGCTAAGGGGGATGTGTGATGTAACGCGAATCTATACTAAATTTATTTTTGTTTGTTTGTTTGTTTGAACGCGCTAATCTCAGGGACTACTGGTTGGAATTGGAAAATTCTTTTAGTGTTGGATAGTCCATTTCTTGAGGAAGGCTATAGGCTATACAACATCACGCTACGACCAACAGGTGCTGAGCAGCGAGGATGAAACCGCGGGGAACAGCTATAAGCTATATTATGTGACGCAGACGAAGTTGCGTGGGTCAGCTAGTGAATAATATAAAGAATGAATATTTAGGAGGAAGTCTGAAAGTGGCGCCGGTGACTAAAAAGTTGTGTGGTATTCGGTTATCGTGATATGGACATGATGCGGAGGAATGAGGAAAATGTCGTGAGGAAAATGTTGAATATGCATGTGGATGGCTATAAGAGTAGAGGAAGACCAAAGAACCGACAGATAGACTGTGTGAAGGATTGTTATGGTTAGAATAAAGGAGGTGACTGCTGATATGATGAGTAACAGAGAATTGTGGAAGAAGAAGACATGGGCCGACCATCAATAAATTGGAATAAGAGCAGAAGAATGATAATGATGAAAGTCAGAAAAGCAACCCTAGCCAAGTTACAAACGTTTCGTATCGATTCTCTTTCTACAATCGTAAACGCCTCGGCGGCGTAAGCGATTGTAGAAAGCGCTAAATTGGTAGCCAAGTTGACACGACTGAGTCGATCGCTCGTTCTCTAATGTCTGTAGAAAAAACCTACACTTTAGGTATAGTGAGCGTTCCTATCAAAATGTTTAGCGATCAACATTGTAGAAACGGTAACATTCTATTCTATCATTTTGAACGATGTAAACTTGTCTACGAATTTTCTATTCGTTTGTGTTGATCACGTGATTTAACGTTGAGATGATGTCATTCCCATTCATTTGAATAGTTTTCTACTAGTGTTAACGATTGTAGATCGTCAAGTTGGCTAGGGGTGAAGGTGTCCCAAGAATAGTGTTTTTCTGACCATTCTTCTTCTTTGCGTGTCGATAACTCAAATAATACCCGACCAGTATGTAGCCACTTGCACAGCTCTGTCATTGGCTTCGTTTAAATCGTGGAAGGTGCAGGTGGCTGTGCAGGATGGGCAAGAAAGGAGGTGGGGCATATCCTGCAGAGGGGCTCCACACTGACATCGTATTTGGGACGGGTCGATGATACCCCATTTGGCCAGATTATTTCTACAGCGGCCAACCTGGGCTCGCAAACGGTTAAGAGATTTCCAGATTGGCCACTGCAGTTCCTGTCCAGGGGGAAGATGTTCTGCTGGATTGATGAAGTGAGGAGGGGTGGGATATCTGTTCCTCTACAATTCGCATCTTTCATCTGACGGATGACTGCGGATCACACAAAATCGCCCGACATGTCACTTACCGCTGCTGCGTACGATGAAAACTATACCTTTCTCGCTGGTGAGAAACCATTATAAGTATTACCGCACTGTCGAAAAGGTCAATGGATGGCGCGTTCCAAACTCCACCAGATGAATGTTTATGATTTTTTTTTGCCGTAGCTAGCGTGTTAACTAAATATTGCGAAATCCTATGTTCATCGGTGGCCGCTTGCCAATGTGAATCACAACTTTTTCATAAGAATTCTGACGCAGACGTCTAGAACTGTAGCAATATCTCAATTTACCAAACAAAGGCCATATAACCGTATTGGTCATAATGACATTATGGTCGATTTGTACCAATGAAACTGAACACGATCAGCGTTAACTTTAAACAGCGATCAAGAGCAGTGAGTGTCAACATTCCATGACAATAGTGAAGAGCCCCAGCTGCAGCATGAACATACCTGGTATCGCTGTTTGTTTTACAGAATCATCATCAAACATTGTTTTAAGCTTTCACGGTTTAAAACTAAACTTATATTGTCACTTACGGGATATCGTCCGTAAATAATAATCACGGAAGATATCCTACGGGATATCTTCCGTGATTATTATTTACGGACGTATTATTTAGTGACAATATAAGTTTAGAATTATTTTCTGCCTAGCCTTTTCCCAACTATGTTGGGGTTGGCTTCCAATCTAACTGGATGCAGCTGGATACTAGTAATTTTTATGGAACGACTGCCTATCTGACCTCCACAACCCAGTTTTGAACTAGGTTCCCTTGGAAAGACTGGTTGTCAGACTTTCGGGCCACTTACTACTTGAAACGACTGTAAAAGATCTACAAATGACAGCCGGGACCAACGGCTTAACGTGCTTTCCGAGGCATGGAGAAAACTCAGTAGGTATGTAATGGGTGGTCACCCATCCGATCGACCCGAGCGGCTGGCCACGAGCTCTTCAAAATTACCTTAGTATTTCCTAGAAATAACCCAGTACAGAAATAGCAAGCAAACCCACACTCAAAGCTTAATGTAGAGATCTCATTACTCTAAAACGATATAAGGGTACGCCCACACTCCGTATACCTCTGGGAGTATAATATATAATGCCAAGATATTGGAGTATCGTCATTAGGAGAAATTGTTTGTTTAAGTTGTGCTAACTTTACACCTACGTTCACATAATGAGATTTTATAGATAAGAAGTGATATTAGTTAGTTTGGGACTTGGCTATAAATAATAACAGCTACACGGGTCGAACTTCAAGGTTAAACAACTCTTGCCAAGGTCAGTCTGTGGATGGGTGACCATCTAAGTTACATGCCGAGACTCCTTTGTATCTTGTAAAACACGTTAATCCTTTGGTGCCGGCAGACTAATACGCATAGATATTTGACGCTATGAAAGGTCGTATGGAAGTTCGTAGTTTTTTCCAAAGGGTCATCCCATCCAGCTCATAGCTTATATGGGTAGTTCTTCAAAAAGTACTCTCCGTGTAACTTTCGTGGTGAATTTTTTTGTTGGAGTAATCTTCATATTAACGGACACACATTTAAGAAGCTTCTAAAAACAATACATACGATTTTTATTACGTATATATGTAAATCGGTGTATAAAATAAAGAGATATTCTTTTTTGAGATTTTGGCGCCCACGAAAGTTACGAAACTTTTTAAGCAAGAGGGATACAACTGGCAAAACAGCCCAGTCTGGGGTGGGGTAAACTGTTAAATTGGCTACGAGAAAACATACAAACAGAAACACGTTCTTCGAGTATTTACAATAAAAAAATTGAAACACATGCATGTTTATACAATTAAATAACACCTTTCTTTTGAGTTTCACGACAATCGAGTAAATGCATCTACGGCTCACAAAAAAAATCTATAGTTATTATTTAGTGAAGATTTATAGCTTTTGTTGTGCGCTAGGTGACTTTCGTGGACGAATAACCACGAAAGTTGTGCCACGAAAGTTATGAAATTTTTTCATTTTTGTGAATTACGATTAAAGTTATATATAAATCAACAAGCAAAGTACTTGGGAATAATCTAGAAGATCTATCTTATTTTTTAATTCAAAATCCATCGCGCATCCATCAAGCCAATAACAGCCCAACCGCAAGAGCAATTGGCCTCATTAATCGATTCCTTGACAGCAGTCCAAATGCCGACATATTTGTGGATACTATTGGCACTTTAAGGAAAGATTTATTGTCATTTTTAAACAATTGATTTGTAATTTTCTCTTATTTAATTTAATTTTATTTCATTTTATTCAGGACTAATATTATTTAATTCCACTGAGATGTATAAGTAACACTAGTGTATTAGTTTTGACTTCGGCATTATCTGTCCAACCTTACATGACATTGCATTTAATTATTATTATTATTTTTTAAGGCATTATGACTTCTTTAGATTATTTTATTCGTGATATGTAAACACCACTTGACATGTAATTTTTATTTTGTTTTCTGAATTATTGTTTATTGTATTCGGTCGGCTTCCTGTCCAACCGTACATGACATTGCATTTAATAAAAATAAAAAATAAAATTTAAGACATTATGACTTTTTATATTATTTTATTCGTGATATGTAAACACCACTTGACATGTAATTTTTATTTTGTTTTCTGAATAAATTGTAATAATTATAAAATGCTATTTGTAATATTATAACTATGATTATTGTTAGCTTTTACGCGTTTTGGTATAAAACTGTCAGCTTAAATGTTTTTTCTAAATAAATAAATTAAATAAAAAAATAAAAATATCATTTGGAAAATTATAAACCGATAATGGTCAAAATACACGCATGAAGTTTCTTGACCATGGCTACCTGAAAACATTCAAAGAATAACTTGCCTCTGCCGTGAACGCGAACCGACTGTGACACGCGAAGAACACCGATTTTGCTCCCGTTTTTGACATTAGATGTTTATTTTTATAAACATTATAAATCATTTTAGGTGTTTAATATTGAAATTATACACATAGATAAGTAAAGAGTAATCTGTGATTGGTCCTAAGACGAAATGTTCAATAGGTTAGGAATTAAGACCCCGTGACCGCGTTTTGAGGCAGCTCGAAGAATCACCCATATCTTTATAGGGAGTAGCGAGAGACTTTGAATAGCTCTCGACCGAATCATCAGTCTTACCTACATAACTAAACTTAAGAATGGCTTCATAACGAATTGTAATTCAAAATCAATCATCAACTACTACTTCAACTATCATACCCTAATGATAAATACATTATTACAAAATACGGTCATTTAAACAGTATCTCGAACTAAAACTAAACTTCTATTACCTCAACAACTTTACCAAAACATCGAAACTGCACGAAACTCTTGCTTACATTAATACGACAGTAAAAAGCAAACAAAACTATAATATGATTTACAACACAATAACGTTGAATCAGCTCGGTGCTCCTCGGGAATCGAACTCGGGACATTATTCATGGAGTGGAAAGTTTCGAGTCAAAAGTGGGCCAATGAGAGCTCAATAACTTTGCTTAAGTTTAAAAAATGTTCGCTCATTTGGGGATGAAATGTGCTCCGTGGAAAATACTGGGAAAATACATCTCTAGGGAGAGAATAACGAATTATAGGAAAATAATATGTGGGTAGAATAAGGATCGATTAATAACTTAAACCAGTTCAATTTATAAATTAAGTCTCAGATACTTCCAGAGAAAAAAAAAATAGATCAGTATTCTTACTGTATACCCTCTCAGTTTATTTATGAAAACCTTTTGTACGCACATAAAAATGTTAATTTGTTTTAAAAGGTGACCGGTCAGTTCACCAAAAGTTATTTCAAAAACTTTTACTTGAAAGGCAACGATTGGCAAAAACATTATTCGTCATTTCATGAATAGACAACAACAGGTTTACCAAATAATTCACTTAGCAAAATAATTATCCGTTAAACTTTTATTTAAAAACGTATTATTTGACAAACCATTCCTTTTTTTTAATTTTATCTCATAAAACAACGTTTGGAATAAAGACATTACACATATTGATTGTGACATTATTTTATAAAAAAAGAGAAAATAAATGTTTTTTTTGTTTTCTCTATGCACAAATTTAGTGACAGAAATGATTAGCTGCAAAATCGTTTAATCGAATTTAAATAAAAGTGTTCGTAAAAACCTATTTGCAAAATAAACATCATTTTTTTATCATTTAATGATGAGCAAACGTAAGACGTGTGTATGAAGTGGCAGAATTATAGTCATTCAAATCGTCAAAATAGCCCTTTAAGTTCATTTAGCCCCATTGAATAACTTTTTCATGAAATAGTCATTGATTAGGATTTATTTTAGTTTTAGGTTTTCTCGCGAGCGCAGCAAGTTAGTTGTAGTTTACTGACTAAGTACTAACTTTCCAGACTAAGAAAACTCAATAATAAAAATCAAAACAAAAGTCAGTACATTTTTGAACCCGAAACCATCTTAAAACTTGTAAGAAATCCTTCTTCGAACTTTTAGAGGTCGATGGTAACTTGAAATGGAAAAAAATGATAAAAACATCTCAGTGTTTGCTTCAATAATGGATGTTTTAGTTTGTGTTATAATGGAGTATATTTGTTTATTGTTTCTCGTTTAATTGACAAGTTGCTGTTTGTACCGAGTTCGAAGGTTGGGGTGAATTGGGGGTGAGTTTAGAGTTTTAATGTTATTTGTTTAATATTATTTGGTATTGGTTTAGAGGTAACATGTAGATCGTTAAGCATTCATATTTTAGATTCGAACAAAAGTTCAGTATTTTTTTGGGTTTAGAGCTAAATAAATCCTTTAATGGGGAATTTTCCAGTGCTTTTTATGAACTAATTCGATGGCGCTGGTCAACCTTGGGAATAATAAAACGTCTCTGAAATGGCTCGATTTTATGTCCACTAAGCCTTAACTGAAGTACGGAGGAACCTAAGCTCGACTCGACGCACCAGGAGTTTAGGCGTTACGCAAAACATTCTGAAGAACAATAGCAAAAACCATGCAAGAACTTATAGTTCAGTTCAGTGATGCAAAAGAACAGTAGACTTTTTAGGGTAAAAATGTTTGACAGATAAAAGGTTCTTTACAGTTCTCACCTTATACAACCTGTCTTTTTTTGTATTCCATAGCTCTAGGGTATGATTGAGACTATATCTAAGAATCAACTGGCATATGAATTATGTTTCAATCATCCTTTATTTTTTTTATTTTTCATACAAAATAATTCGGCAAAGTCACGATTATTAACGTGAAATATGACAACGTCGCATTTTCTTAGCTTTAAAAATGAATGATTGGTTTGAATTCAAATGAATTAATCGTATTTATCAATGAAACTTTGATCTATTGATACATCTATTGATATATTATACTGAAGCGTTGTTGCAAACGTCAGTGGAAAATTCCTCATTACTGAATCATTAATCATTTATCATCATCATTCTCCTGACATTATCCCATAGTATTTGCGGTTGACGTATCATGTCTTCTTCCATACGTCTCTATTACTCATCATATCATCAGACACCTCCTTTCTTGCTACCATATTCATCCGTGACACACATGTCATCAATTTATTAATCATCAACTGTATTCAACAAGCCGCTCCTAGCTTCGCATAGATGGCCTTAGCTTAGATTTTATTAATTTCATACAAAATAATACAAGAATAAAATAAATAGAAGTAAATTATAATACAAGTATTATAATTTAAGTAAATTATAATACAAGTATTATAATTTACTTCTATTATATGGCTTCATAACGAATCATTTAATTATTTTCCAAGAAAAAATAAAAAAGGTTTATTTTTCATTTTTTTTTTAACATGTTAAGGTTGATTTTTGAGACTTCCGCTTTTCAACAGACACGTTGCGTGAAAGATTGATTATCATGATTAGATTCTTAAGACTTTAATCATACCAAATGGAAAAAATAACAAAATATATTTTATTGACACAAGAAAAAAATATGAATATAATAATAAATAGAATGGCTTAATATCCAAGAGCCTCGACCAACATCTTAGGAGGCTCTCGCTTGGCAACTGGATCAAGGGCTTGATTCAGAAAGCAGTACTTCTGGACACGGCACGTATTGTTAGGAGGTTCCTCTCTCAAGAGCTCTGACCACCGGTTGCTCGGACCCTGTTCCCAGCGCTGGTGGGCTACTATTTTTTATATTTTCAAATGTTTTTTATAGTGTTTTATATAGAAATATTTTAAAATGTTCAAATATAATTTAAAAAAATAGAATAAATAAAAATAAAAAATAATTAATAATAATTAAAAAAATATTATTATTAATTAATTAATATATAATGAATAAAATAGAATCATACCAAACGGAAAAAATAACAAAAACATCCGGGTAAAAAGTCCTAACTCGAATGTTTACTTTCATCGTGTTATTTTTAACCAAGAACCCAATCACCCATCCAAACGGGAAGTTCTTTCGAAAAATAAAGGTCTTTCCATCATAGTAAGTCAAAGTAACTGCACCATTACTTGGGTACAAAAAGCCTATTCATAAAGTAGTTATAACGAATAACGGGGCCCGAACTTTTCCCTTAGTTATAACATAAAATGGAGGAAGAGACACGCATATGAATAATAGAAAGAATTAAGAACAAGAGAATTGATAACCTTCGCTTTTTTTGTAGTTGGTTAAAAATGCTTTATGAATTTTGGAAATCCTAATATTGTGTTTGTGTGCCATGTGCTATCTGGCAGAGCAGAATAGAACCAACCCATTACACTCACGGGTGTCGTATAAGGCTCGTAATGTCTGAGGCAGAACACGTTGCGCCTCCGTAGACCAGAGAATGGGCAGCAGCGTTTTCTGTTAGTCTTTCATCACTGCGATCTCAAATCCGCCTGCCAAGCGTGGAGATTATGGCAAATTCCTCCCATCTTGGGAGACAACATGGCTTATGTCCAGCAGTGGACGTTATGGGCTGTTGTTGTCGTTGTAATATTGTAATTGCAAGTTTGTGAGTATGGATGGACTCGTTCACGCAAAAAACTACTGGACGAATTTGGATTAAATTATTATCACACAGTTAGTTTATAACTAACACATAGGATACTTTTTATCCTGCCAGTGCGATCCCATGGAACAAATAAACGCGGGCGAAGCCGCAGGCATAAGCTAGTTAATATAAAATATTAATAGTAAAGACTTAAAGGGCATCAAAAAATTCGTCCATCATCGAGAATAGTGCTAAGGCTGATAAATTTAACATAATACAAGGTGTACACGGACGCTTCACGAAGCCTTCTGTACATGAAACTAAGTAACATACACAGTAATTATTTATTTATTCATTTATGTACACACAAAATACTTTACAGGACATTACATTAAGAAAGAAGAGCACAAAAGTACTGCTTATTTCATAAGATATCTCTTCCATCAGACCTGCGAGAGGAAAGTTGGATTAGAAATGAAGACACAGTGTGTAGAAAAGACAAAACAGGAAAATTTTAATATTGCTGGGAAACGATCATTTTTTCGGGGTTAGAAATCGGTAGGACTCAATGATACGCATTCAAAACATTGGTGCCGATTCCCTTGTTTACAAACTAAACCAAATTTAAGTTCAGTGCATCTTTTCTTTCTATTTCATTAAGAAAAGGACAGAAGATACATTTTAGTTATGTTCTGTCAAATTAATCAGTGCCATACAAGTTTTAGACGCGATTAAAAAGTTGACTACTAAAATTACATCAAATTACGTCAGGTGCTGACTAATTTGACAGGATTAAACTAATATTTATCTTCTGTCCTTTTCATAATGAAATATAAAGAAAAAGATGCATTCAACTTAAATTAAGTTTAGTTTGTGAACAAGGGAATCGGCACCAATGTGCTGATACATGATAGATGCTTTGAATAGTAACTTATTAAACATTTAAAATTAAATTATAATAAAAAAAAAAGTGTGAATGTGTTGGACCTTCAATATCTCCGTAACTAGAAGGTTTCCATGTATGGTCTAGAAAAAAAGATCACATTGACAAGACTTAGAATAACTAGTATACCTCACGGCTTCATTAAGAGTGATATTAAAGGATGTCCTTTACCCGAATACATAGTTATTTTTTTTTCTTACAATAAAATAATACGCCATGCCCCAAATCAACTTTTGGTTTGTCTTTTTTAAACTTTCACGATCAGAACACATTATAAAACATATGAAACGAAACGTCAAAACGAAAAGTCGGGCTTATATTAAGGGGGTGGTACCTGCTAATGAGAGGTTTTCTCCATGTAACTCCTCTTTGATGAGTGAATATAAATGTCCAAAAAAATATATGTTGCTTGTTAGACTCTAAACTTTAATTGGTACAATTGAAATAATTCTAACTTTATTATTACTGTATAAAAAAAATCTTCAAAGTGAAGCATATTTTCTTTGAAATGTCGTAACTACTCCTAAACGGCATTAAGTTTTAATATTTTTTTTTCACACAAATATTTGTCACGTTTTTCTTCACAAAGCGTAGTACAATTGGAATTTTGATCTAATGATTTATTAGGCTACAATTAAATAAAAACCACTCATTTCGCACTAATAGGCCCGCAGTGACGGACGTAACAACCGCTTTTTAGTGCAAGCTGATTAGAACTTTATTCTAACAGTATTTCAAACAAAGTTTGAACCACCGCAAATAGAGTTGCTAATTTAGCAGATGCAGATACTTAAAGGTAAAATTTGCGAAAAATATTTGTTTCCTTAAATAACTTTTGGTTTAGTTAAACACCCAAGTTTACCAGACAGACAACTAGGTCAATGACCTCTAAATCTTTTCAATCTAGATGAGGATGGAGTTGATGGATCGCCCACTAATTGGTAACACGATCTTGTGTACTTTACTCACTTTTTGGGTGAAAAGGTATTGGGTTTTAACCCTGATTTTATGTTAAAAGATGTTGTAGATAGGTGATTTTTTTTACAGGTTTTCATCATCATCATCATCAGCCTATTAATGTTCCCACTGCTGGGACACAGGCCTCCTCTCTATGAGAGGGAATGGGTTATAATCCACCACGCGGGCCCAGTGCGGATTGGTAGATGTCACATGTCTTCGAATTTTTTGATTCTAGGATATGCCGGTTTCCTCACGACGTTTTCCTTCACCGTTTTGAGAGCAGTGATGATGAAATAAATTGCACAAAGTTATACGCCTGTCTGGGTTCGAACCCACGACTTACTGTTCGTAAGTCGGGGCCGCCACCACTGGGCCACCGCTGCTCTTACAGGTTTTATGTTTAAGTAACTGGTGAGTTTTTACAATGAAATAGATCTTAACTAGCTTGTGCCTGCGGCTGCGCCCGCATGAAGTTCGATAATTGTCCCACGGGATAAATATGTTATCAACTATCTCTGTGCTAAATTTCATTCAAATCCGTCCAGTACTTTTAACGTAAAAGAGTAACAAACATCCTTACATCCTCACAAACTTTCGCATTAAGGCGACTACAGGAGCTAAATTAGCAACTCTATTTGTGGTGGTTCAAACTTCGTTTGAAATACTATTAGAATAAAGTTTTAATCAGCTTTCACTACAAAGTGGCTGTTACGTCAGTCACTGCGGCCGAATTGTGCGAAATGAGTGTTTTTTTGCGATTTACAAAAAATCTATTGATTGGACTAAAAAAGTAAAACACTATGATGCTAATATGTCGCTTGTAGAATTATCTGCCAAAAATCAGAATGATTGCATGTATTTTAGTATGGTTTTTACTCGTTATAAGATTTTTTTTAGAGATAAGTTCGTGATTTTTTTTTATTGAGTAAAATTAGTTGTATTATGTTTTCAAAACACTATCATACTAGCACATATCCTGAAGAATATCATATATTTTTCTGGTTTTGTTTATTGCAGTGAATCATGTGCTTTTTTGCATTATAAAACTCGCGTTTAGCTCTTGTAGTCGCCTTAATAATATTAGTAGTTTTGTGCGTGCGTGTATATGACGTGTCCTTTAGGTGTGTGTAAGGAGATAAATGAAATAAGCTGGAACTTGGATATTTCTTTACTAACGAAACGTACTTATTTAGATTGAAAGCGCGTCTATTAGCTTATGGCGGTTACGGGCGAACTTGTGTCGCCGAAAACTGCGCGTACCTACGACGAATACAAAATGCTGTTTCAGCTCGCACTAAATCTCAAAAAAGTAGTTTCGAGTACAGTAAAGCTTCACCTTTTTCATGTAAAGCGGCCCACGGCACTGAGGCCCTACGCAGATGAGTGCGAGTGGGAGAGGCGGATAGAGACGGACGGACGGACTTTAGAGAGTAGGGCCCTGTTGCGCACGTGTAGGAACTTAACGTACCGACACGTGCGTAACTTAGGTGTGGGCATGTAGGGCTACCAGTAAAGCCAACATCCTTTACACAGACTCTGTCTCCGGACTGCTGGGTTTTGGAGAAGTCAAGAACAAGATATGCTGCGCCGAACCTCAAGTAAATTGGGTTATGGGCAGGAACCCAAATGGGCAGGAAAATGATGATGATGAATCTGTTATACAAACTGGATACACAACACAACACGACCAACTTGCAGAGATAAAGGCGTTTTGGCCTCGTACAGGACCTTCGTTTGTCTTATTTTTTTCGTATAAAGGATCTAAAACACCTCTTAACGAAAACGAAAGGAACTTGTTCTCCCCGTCATTGCGATATTTTTTTTGTTCTACACCATACCTGGGAACCTTCTAGTTACGGAGATATTGAGGGTCAAAGTTCCAACCTAATGACAAGTTTTTTTTTAAATACTAGTTTTTAATGTTAGTTTTTCACTTTAAACACCTCGACCCCCGTACTATTCAAACCATCCATCAGCACAATGTGTTGAGTGCGTTATATTGAGTTCTATCACAAAACATAATTTTTCACCCCAAAAAAAAAGTTGTTTCCCAGCAACAATTTTTGCATAAAGTTACTTGGTTTGATGTACAGAATGCTGGGTTGACGGCTTTGTGATGAGGTCTTTTACACCCTGTATGTTTTTATTATATTTGTTTGTTTTATATTGTTAATAGGCCCGTTTCCACCATCAATAAATTGTAAATCTATTTAGTCCGTCAGTTGAGTATTAGAAAATAGTGGACACGTATTTTTTTGTTTTGTAAATCAATGAATATTGACAAAGATAAAACGAATCAAAACTCAAGAGCTCGTGAAGTCACAACGAACTAAAAATTATAACACGGCGTGACGTATTGATAATTTTAAAAGGCATGTATTTAACGCGGCGACAAACTAATCTGATTAAGGGTTTTAAAAATAATTACAATGGGTAGCAAAAATAATACGTTGGCAGCTACAGTGAAGTAGCATTTTAAGTATAAAGTAGCAGCTTTATTTGGAGTTGTAAGCTTTGTTTAAATTTAAATTTGAAGTGATTTTTTGGTGTGGCAATTGAATTTATTGTTAGGCGACAACTAAAAAGTAGAAAATAGGCTTTCATAAATTAAACAATGAGGTTGTTTATAAAATTAACTGAGATTTAGAACCTGCTACGACTCCATGACGCGCGCTCGCTTCGCTCGCATATTGAATAACACACTTTGACTTCTGTCCCCAAAGTGCCGGGCGTCCGCCGGCCTCCTTCGTCGGCCTACGGCCCGGTGCCCATGCCGCCCATAAATGATTACTTAAATGAAAATTTGAAATGTTAGCCGCCCAGTCATTATTTTTAATACCTCACCTATTATTTCATTGGCCCTGTTTAATATATTTGCTAACTTATAGTAGCAGCCATTATTTAGTTTTTATAGAACCTTGACTTTTGTAGCTCATTTAATATGATTGTGCTAAAAATATTTAATCGCTAGGTACCAAGTTATATTTTTTGTAACCAAGTAGTTAGTCGCATAATAAATTGTTATTCGCCTGAAATATAATTAGCCATTTTAAAAGCGTCGTATCTTCGTCAATTTTGGTTTACCTACGTAACAAAAGAAAAAATACGTGTCAAATATTTTTTGATAATCTAACTGATTGAAATAGTCCGTACTATTTGGATATTTTCAAGACACAAGCCTATTTAACCATGTTTTGTTTTGTTCTGCGCGAGACAAATAAATACGTTTTCTTTCTTTCTTTCTAACTTACACAGATTTTGTATACAATTATACAGTCCTTGCGCGTGCCTTGGAGCGTCACACGTTTTCAGAAGCTATCACTCATGTTGAACAGAACACTTCAGAAATAAACTAAAAACACCTAATTTCCCTAAACCTATATGACTGATAAAACAAATAATACCCACCTAATTACACTTACATTTCGTTCACTATTATGTTACCTCTCACAGCGACCATAAATCAACCTCATGGCAAGGAAAATAACGATCACTTGGTAGTAAAATGACAACTGTAACGTCCTGTGTCAACTCAACTCAACTCAACTCAAAGCATTTATTCAATTAGACCATTACGGCACTTTTGCATGTCAAAAAAAAAAAAAAAAAACAAAGCTACAGTCCCAGGTGTGAGGACTGTATTAGCAGGGTGTGTATGATGTGATGTTGTCACCTAATGATAGGGTTGGGCACCCCTGGTTAGGGTGAGTGCAAGCAATTATTGTTAATCGTGTTTCTTGAGGATTTCATCGGGGAATGATGTGTTGGGTTCATTATAATGATTAAACTACTTAAACAGGATTATTTATGTCACTTTGAACAGTACATAATTCGTTACGAATTTACTTGGTTTGGTTTGCTTTGAAAAAGGTTTTTGGTCGTATTGTGGAAATTAATATTGAGTTATGAGGAAATATAGTTGTAGCCGTACTTAATGGCTTAGCCAGTAAGGAAGGTCAGTACTAGAGGCTATTTTTTTTTAAGATTGATGGATGGATATCGACTCAAAACTTAAGGAGCTCAACGACACGACGAACTATACCAAAGAAATGGCATTTGTATAGGTCGCCTAAAGTACTCAAACTGCCAAACTAAGGGAAAAAACAAAAACACGACCCACATGAATGGTTTTATATGATTCGACGTTTACCATGTAAATTCACCAGCACTCTTGGTTAACATAACATTACTGAAACTATTCTATGTATAATATTTCTTTCTATAAATAATTAAGTCGAATGTCAATAAAATCAGTCGCCTGTGTTACACCTCGCATAGACAATGTCTAATCGATACGTGCTTTATATTTAGACAACGATTCTTGAGAAATAGGTGTCGTCGAGAATTATTCATGTCGTATTACATAGAAGAAGAATTGGAGTAAATGTTGTAGGTGTTAATGTAGGTCAGATTGTTTTATATTTTGGAGCTTTAATTTAATGAGGAGCCCGTGGCTAGATAATAACATCCGCTCGGGTCGATCTTTAGGTTAAGCCGTGCTTGCGTAGGTTGGTCTGTGGATGGGTGACCACCCGTTACATACCGGGTTTCCTCCGTGCCTCGGAAAGCACGTTAAGCCGTTGGTCCCGGCTGTCATTTACAGATCTTTGACAGTCGTTACAGGTAGTCAGTGACCCAAAAAGTCTGACAACCAGTCTTACCAAGGGGTATCGTATTTCCCAGTACTCATTGGGTTGTGGAGGTCAGATAGGCAGTCGCTCCATGTAAAATACTGGTATTCAGCTGCATCCGGTTAGACTGGAAGCCGACCCCAACATAGTTGGGAAAAGGCTAAGCAGATGATGAATTAAATAAATGATAAATGATGTTTATTTTGCAAGTACGTTTTTACAAACACTTTTATACGTCATTTTTTAACTAGATGGGGCCGGTGTTTCGTACCTGATTACTCTGAGAAGAAACAGCCGAAACAAACTCAGAGGTCATAGTCTCTTTTGAAGTCTAGACATAATCTTGCTCAATTCACATGAGGACTATGCAGATTAGTGTCTGAGATGGTCTTTTGAAGAAAGAACCACACAGATTTGAGTGGACCTGTCCAGTCAGTGCAAGCATTTGTCAGTTATCGTGTAGCTCGACTTATAACTCAAGGAACTCAATGAAACGACGAACAATACCAAAGAAAGGACATTTGGGTAGATCGCTTTCAAACTACCAGACAGTTGTGTAGTTGTTAATAAATAATTTTAGTTTTAATTTATATTATTTAATTGATTATTTTTGTATAATATACTGATTGAAATTTTAACTTTATAATTGTTAATTTGAATTTTAAACGATCACTTCGCCTCCGACTGTGTCCCCGAAAACTGTGATATCTCGGCTAATTTGCATGATATCAATATAATTTTAGCCTATGTTAGCTTTCAAATGGTGAAATAATTTTTAAAATCGGTTGAGTAGTTCTTGAGTTAAATCGTAACAAAAAAACAAACAAAAAATCAAAACTTTACTCTTTATACTTAATATTAGTTTAGAAGTTTAGATAGATGTGTGTATAATTATGATCATAAATGGATTGAAATAAATTATTTTGAATTTGAATGTGTAGGTAGGACGGCCTTTTTTTGAAAATATTGCGGAAAAAATACAGGGTGTAAAAGACCTCATCACGAAGCTGTCAACCAAGCATTCTGTACATCAAACTAAGTAACTTTACGCTAAAATTATTGCTGGGAAACGACTTTTTTTTGGGGTGAAAAATCATGTTTTGTGGTAGAACGCAATGTAACGCACTCAAAACATTGTACTGATGGATGGATTGAATAGTACGGGGGTCGTGGAGGTGTTTAAAAATCTTACATTAAAAACTTGAATTAAAAAAAAAAAACTTGTCAAAAAGTTGTAACTTAGGCCCCCAATATCTCCGTAACTAGAAGGTTCCCAGGTATGGTGTAGAACAAAAAAAATATTGCAATGACGCGGACGGGGAAAATAAAGTGCCTTTCGGCTTCGTGAAGCGATGTTTTACACCCTTTATATATTTAAACTTGTGTAGCCAGGAGTTGATTCTGTTGTGCACAAACTAAACTTAATTTAGGCTATTGCCATCTTTTTCTCCCTAATAAAACGAGAAAGAGACGGACGTAATTTAGAGCTGTAAAATTTAGTTGGACCTAATATTTCCATACAAATGAAGGGTGTACGTAAAAACATGTCGACTAAAAACACGGTGAACCGCAAGGCATAAACTAGTTTGACATCTCTAACTTAGTTCATAGCTATAACCGTCCTTTTCTCGCACTGCCTTTTAGAAAAAGATAGCAATAGCCTAAATTAAGCTTACTTTGTGCACAACAGAATTGACACCAATGTGAAACATAACTGATTTCAATAAGTAATGTTTCCTTCTTCACAAGTTTAATCCATTAACTTACAATCAACTTAGTGACCCCTAACGGACCAATCTCAGTAATCAATTCGAAGGTTGCCTAGCCTACTAAACGTATCGGTGACGTCATCACTCTAGTGTTTACATTGTGTCTAGGCAAAAAGGTCTGACAGAGGTTTAGGTCTAGACCTCTTGCTTAAATTGTGAGATTTATAACGCTTAGGATCAGTTTAGGGTAAGCAAAGTTAGTGATATCAATCATGCGTTACCATAAAAAAGGGATCTACTTCCAGTCTAACCGGATGCAGCTGAATACCAATATTTTTTATAGAGCGACTGCCTATCTGACCTCCACAACCCAGTTAGTACTGGGTTATACGGTACCTCTAAGAAAGACTTGTCCGACTTTCGGCCGACTGACTATCTGTAACGACTACCAAAGATCTACAAATGACAGCCGGGATCAACGGCTTAACGTGCTTTCCGAGGCACGGAGGAAACTCGGTATGTGATAGATGTTCCCATCCACAGACCTAGGTAAGTTAAAGATACTAAGTAGTAGTTAGTTAGTTGGTAGTTTGAAGTGTATGTATGCTCCCTAATAATGTTTAACGTAGTAAGTACGCTCCTTTAGAATATAAGTATACATTTAAGCTAAGTAAGCACTTTACCTAAAGCGCATTATAAAATATATTCCCTTTGTTCAGTAATAAAAGCATAATCGATCGAGTTGGTTGTCTAATTTAATAGACCCTGGAACCCCCAACATTACATGGCGACCCTGCCTTAAGGTCTGCCAAGGGGCAGATTAAGTAAACTTGTTGAAGACTCTTATGAGAAATAAATTTCTTTAAACCAACCCGCCCCCCCCCTTTCGACCGACCCTCTGGTAGTAAAGTTAGAGTTTCTTACTCTAACTTAACTACTAAGTAAGTCGACTTTAAATATTATCATCCTAAAAAAAATTACATACTTAGGCTATCGAAAAGCTTACTTAATCTTGTTGAAAGTCGCCATAGAAACACGAATTACTTTACAGGCGATAGCCACTCATCTAAGCCCTCCGGACACGTCAAAACAAACCGCAACCAACATACTTTAAACCACCACGAAATAAACCACGGACATACCCCATTGTTGGGAGATATCCTATTAAAATTTACAACGTTGATGCCAAATTCTGCCAGATTAATGTTTTCACTGCATTCGGGGCGAATGTTGGCTATTCTAGGGTGTACTATTAAAATGATTAAGTGTTGCTGGTAGACAAATAGGCTGGGAGGACGTTGCTACTTAGACTTATTGCTTATAAGCACTGATTTAAAGGAGTACAAAGTAATTGAGAGGAGTGTTGTTTTTTTTGGGTACCTAATTATAACGTTATTATGATGCTTTTTAGAGTTCCGTACCAAAAGGGTAAAAACGGGACCTTATTACTAAGACTCCACTGTCCGTCCGTCTGTTTGTCACCAGGCTGTATCTCATGAACCGTGATAGCCAGGCAGTTGAATTTTTCACAGATGATGAAATAAAATAAATATTTAAGGGGGTGTACACACCGGGACTTACAGCTTAGTACGGCCGTTATTCCAAGTGCGTACGATGTGACTACGGTTGAGACAATTGAGCCTGGATCAGTAACTAAAGCCCAACTGACGCCAAACCTAGCCCTACAGTAACTACCTAGCACCCTAGTTATCCTAGCCCTACAGTAATTACCTACCTATCACCCTAGTAAAAGTTATCCTAACGCCCTAGCCTACCATACAAACCACACCAAACGTAGGTTACGTTGGATATACGAGAGGGAAGTCTGTCACAAGGAGACCTACGGTAACAGACGGAATTTTGGTAGGAAGAGGGTTTTGTGTACGTCGTGCAATGTACACAGGAAATGGTTTCCTTACTGCCGATCCCACAGACTCATAGGACCGATGATGGCTAAAGGTGTCTTGGCCACAGTAAGAGGAGGTATAGGAGATAAATCACACTCGACTCCAGCTTGATGACTCTTCCTCTGCCTAGCCTTTTCCCAACTATGTTGGGGTCGGCTTCCAGTTTTACCGAATGCAGCTGAATACCAGTATTTTACATGGAGCGACTGCCTATCTGACCTCTTCAACCTGGTTAGTACCGGGTAATAGGATACCCCTTGGTAAGACTGGTTGTCAGACTTTTTTGGGCCTCTGACTGCCTAACGACTGTCAAAGATCTACAAATGACAGCCGGGACCAACGGCTTAACGTGCTTTGCTAGGCACGGAAGAAACTCGGTATGTAATGGGCGGTCACCCATCCACAGACCAACCTAGGCAAGCACGGCTTAACGTAACGATCGATCCGAGTGGCTGTTATTATTTAGCCACGAGCTCCTCTAAGCTTGATGACTAATTTAATTAATTAAATTTTGCCGGTTTTTGCTCTATATTAATAACGGCAATAAGTAGACGCATGGAATATTCACAGAATATTTAGTTGTATATTCACTTTAAAAATAAATAATTAAATTAAAATTAAATAAATATTTAAAGGGTCCCTTACAACAAACGTGATTTTTTTGCAGTTTTGTCTAATGTAGTACGAGTATATATAATGGTACGGAACCCTTCGTGCGCGAGTCCGACTCACACTTGGCCGGTTTTTTTGGTGTTTATTTTGTCACTTCGATACTGTAATTTACATAGCATCACGCTGTAAACCCTGAAGGGCTAGGCGGAACTGTATCTAATAGTAAATCACCGAAGTAGACTACCGAGTATTACTAGAAGTATACTTTCAAACTCCCAAAGATCGCAAAATAATAGAATCACAAAATACACACCAACACGTCGTACATACGAAACATAAATTATTTTACTACCAAGAATAGTTTCAATAACATTAAGTGGGAGCTGGGAGCCTACTCGCCCTAGCCACAATGCCTAAAGAACTATTACATAATCTTACAAAACTTTAACCCACAAAACATAATACATTGCTTCTACAGAATAAAAGCAGTATTTTACAAGGAAACATACGAGAACAGTCCTATTTCTATATATAAATAGCCTTTATATACAATATCCGGGCTATTTGTGGCCATCGGGCTATAGACCGGCTTTTGTCATGATAATTGTTCGTTTTAGTATTGAAATAGAATTTGGGGATTTTTTCTGAATTATTTATGTTGTCTGGGTCTGAGGTTTTTTAGGTTAGATATGCCTCGGTTAGATATGGCTCGTGTAACATGTTGACCTAAAAACGTATCTCTTCTTCTAAATGTGTCGATCTCGATGACAATCTAAATTACAATAACCTCATTGGTGGTAATGTGTTGGGCTTGAACTGGGGGTTCGAGTGCCCACCTAGTCTTTGGAGACATCGCCAAGCGGATGGTGGTCTCTTCCCGTGACCAGAGGGCTGGCCTATGTTTCGCCAAAGAATCAGTGTTGCCATTCAACATGGCAATGCTACGAAATTTTCCTATTGACAGCGATGCGGACGAACTTTTGGACGCCCTATAACGTATTTCTCTTTTTTTACATGTTCACAGCATAAGCATAATTAGCCTATAATGTTCCCACTGCTGGGACACAGGCCTCCTACATAAGAGAGGGAATAGGCTGTAATTCACCAGGCGGGCCCAGTGCATATTTAAATTCACATTTTTTTATTAAAAAAAATTTACAATCTAAATTGAGTGGGTCAAAAATTTCGACTGCAAATAAGTTTCTGTAACGTGCAGAATAAGACACTCAGGACACGATATTAAGTGTTCCCTCGTTTGAAGATTAACATCTTTAAACTCCAGGACTGAGTCATCTATCAAAACTGAACAGGTTTTTAGTGCGCTGGCCATACTTGCGTTGGAACTGTTAATAGACTTACAGAGAGATTTAAGAGTATCCCTGAAAATATCACATAATTTGGATAAGCTTTTGAAAAGATTCTACTTTGGTCAACAACAATTTTGTTACACACAGCATTATTATAATCTGTGACATAGCATTATGTTTCAGCATCGTAAAAGTAAAAGTTTATCGTCGAGGGCCATCACGTGGCCCCCGGCCACCGTAGGCGCGGGCTTGTGGACGGTGGGCTATGGGCTAGCTCGCCGTCCGTTCGTCTCATGACGACAGGCCATGTCGACGGCGCGTTCATGTTCCACGCGCGCCTCAAAGAGAGTCAGCAATAGGAAGGGGTCCGCAAGGGCCGATGCCTGCTAGGGTTGCGGGACTGTTCGAAAGAGATACCGTGGCCCCGGAACACAGAGGGCGATGAAGGAACATTGATGGGTTTTAGTCAATAAAAGTCTAACACTCCCTCCTGCTCCGCCCAGAGCGGGAGGAGTCATTTGATGATTTCCAATCCGAAAAAAAAAGGTAAAAGTTTATAGTGTACAACAACACTAGTGGCATCCCAAAGATAATGATAAATCTTCTCAAGTACCTAACCGATAAGTCTGACAGCATGTCATATGGTATCGTGCTACCAAGACTGGGTGCTCTTCTCTTTTCTCTTCTTCAACCTTTGACAACCCGTTGCAGAGTGTAGGTCTCTTCTAAATCTCTCTACTTTTGGTGGTTTGGTGTAATGGGGTTATTTGAGGTTAAATGGGTAGTCGCTCCATGTAACATAAGTACTAGTATTCAGCTGCACCAGATTAGACTGATAATCGACCTTTAAATAACTGTAAAAAGGCAAGGTAAATGCGATGATTTTTTAAATTGAATCTAACATATTAAAAAAAATCGGCCAAGAGCGTGTCGGGCCACGCTCAGTGTAGGGTTCCGTAGTTTCCCGTCCGTCACAATAAGTGTTCCCACTTATGAGTTTAAAGGTGGGTATCCATTATGTAAAAATGCTTGCATATACGAATATACTACAAACTTAGTCCAGAAATTATTTTGTACAACTTTTTGTCTTTTTTGAACAAAAACTGTTGTTTCCATCAAGTTCAAAATGATTTTTCTAGAAAGTCCTTATAAAGTTCTACTTTTCAGATTTTTTTCATATTTTCTAAACTTATGGTTCAAAAGTTAGAGGGGGGGGGACACATTGTTTTTTACTTTTGGAGCGATTATATCCGAAATTATTGACATTATCAAAAAATGATTTTAGGAAACCCCTATTCATTTTTAAATACCTTTCCAACAATATATCACACGTTAGGGAAGAAATTAAAAAAAAAAAACACTTCCCACTTTACATATAGGGGGGCTACCCTAATAAAATGTTTTTTTCCAATTTTTATTTTACCACTTTGTTGGCGTGATTGATATACATATTGGTACCAAATTTCAGCTTTCTAGTGCTAACGGTCACAGAGATTAAGCGAGGACGGACGGACAGACATGGCGAAACTGTAAGGATTCCTAGTTGACTACGGAACCCTAAAAAGGAACAATTGCAGTATCACCTATAAACTCCTATTATGTTGTGATTTATGTTATTTAACTAAAAACATAGCATTATTCCCCTTATACTTTTCAACACTAACACTCATATTTCATCCCGAAACCATGCATCCAATCATGGACCCTTCTTCAAACTCATTTTCCTATTGGAAAACTTGCCCCATATGCCTTCACTCCTTCAACAAACAAAAATCTACTGCAATCTTCATAAATAACGAAAATATATGAACATTTGACGAGAGGACCCATCGTCGGCCGTTACATTAACCGAATATATCAATATATACAAAGTAAGGAAATAAAGAAAAATGGTTTATAAACGGAAAACTTCAAGGAAATCATCTTGGACTTCAAGATTTTTTCTGTCAATGCAATTTCAACCATACACTACCCGTTGTATAAGTGAATTTTCAACGGCAGTGTAACGGTGGATAGTACAAGAGTTTGCAAGTATTTCTGCTTCATAATTTGAAGGGGAATGGATGAGGACTGCGCGCAGAACTTTGTTAATATAAGTTCAAGCTCGACTTCACATTCAGTGAAGTATTGACCTACTGAATTCAGCGCTGAAAGTCGTTGAAATGAGCAGTATTTTGCAGTGCATAACGGATAACTTTTTGTTACTGTTTTTTAAAGAGTAACAAAAATGCTTTTAAAAAATAAAAAAAATAGCACGACCATGAATTGTTTGGCGAAAACGCAACGAAAAAAAAACGAAACCAACGTGACCCAAGGACTGGCTTTCTGGCGTGATCTTGCCCAGAGGCTAAGTGTTGCCAAACAACGTGGCAACACCACCACCAGTCTCTTGGGGACATTACTTACCAGTAGACAGGCGTTGAGAACGAGTTTTTTGACGTTCTTTTTTAGCTAACTTGGTGTCAGAGATTTTATGCCGCCCAAGGGCCTCCTACTTGGCTTAACATGCCGTCAAGAAATATCTATCAGTAGGCCTATTACGTATCTTTCTGATATCCATTGACTTTCAAGCTTCGGTTGTACACCGAACTTTGATGACAACCGAGAATGTCATAATATTGGTATTACGTATCGCACTGAGTGGATATCACTTTACGGTGACTAACAGCCCGGGTAACGTCTTTCACGAAAGCCACTTCAAACTCAGTTGTCATCAATTTGTTGTTCACTATGCTTACATAATCGAAATAATATAAGTATCGATACGAAAGCGTCTGTCAAAATGAGTTACGGCGACTATCAGCCGCGACGACAACCAATGACATCCGATTTGATCGCGACTGGTCATACATAATACGAAACTAGCCTTGATGGACACTGAGCCCAGTTACTATAATTTCGAGCTGTCGACAAAGGTATGCCCGGAGCCCTGCAGGTATCAATGGTGGAATGCATTTAAATCCATACTAATATTATAAAGAGGTAACATTTGTTTGTAAGTTTGTATGTAGGGGGTAATCTCCGGAAGTAATGAACCGATTTCAAAAATTCTTTTTCCATTAGAAAGCTACATTCACCCTGAGTAACATAGGCTATATTTTCTTACTCCCATGGGAACGGGAACTACGCGGGTGAAACCGCGGGACGTCAGCTAGTATAATATAAATGTATGTTATATGATCCTAAAAAAGTATGTGTCAATAAGGCTCTCGTCTGAGAAAAGACCTTTCACCGACAACACGACAATAACAGCCTCGTATTATTTACGTGTGAATATCTGAATTCCACTATTTTCTAGTATTTACTATTCCACTGCCAGTGAGTCATGTTCTACCACAATTTGTTTACTACGAGATCTTGCGAAGGTCACCTAGGTTGCCTAACTGCTCGGCCACGATCTACGAGTACACGCGACGCGTGACGGTGACCGCAGGGGAACCCAATCACAGAAGTTGTTTAGACTTTGCATCCCATCGTCCACTTTGGTAACTAAAGTTACATAGCACTGTCAAAATCTCAATGAACTTTATTTTTATAGTGATAAGGTTTCTGTTAGGTTACTAACGCTGGGAAACCTAACAAAATTAATATTTAACACGCTTTTAGCTTCACATGTAACTATATATAAAAATCATTTTGACCCACTTCCAATTCCAGTGACTGAAATTTTGCATACTTACATAGTTTAGTATAAATGACGGGCCATGATTAACTAAAGTGACGTCGTTCTAAATCTAATATCGTGGACTTGCAAATATGGTGGACTAATTATTGGTATGCATGCCCATAATATCGCCCATAGTATCAAATGAAAGAGTTTGTTGAGAAGAATACGAGAAAGCGAGTGTTTTTTAACTATAATTAATCTTCTTGTGAAAATAAGTTTATTGTTGTTATCGCTGGAAAAATAACTTTGAAATAGCAACGCGACTTGCAGAATGATGGTACGGAACTCGTGCGAAGGAAACAAGTGACGCGCGTGCGTTTTGTTCGACACAAGTTTCGTTGTGGTCGTATTGTTCGAGGCCGTGCACAAGGCCTAAGATATTTTTTTATGATATAGATCTAAAGACTTCTAAGTTTTAGAGTACTACCATTTACTGTAGATGTTTAATGGGGCGGACCGACCTTTGTTTGGAGATAAAAGCCTAAAGTCTCCACAACACGATAAGGTATAGAACGTTTTCGCATTTTTGAACAAGAGCTTTGTTTTCGCTCTTTTGAACTGGAGTTCTGGTTTTAGGAAAGTGTTTGAACAAGGTATTAGGGATTGAAGGTATATCAAGGGACTCAATGAATAAGTCATCACATCGGTCCGGCGTAATGGTAACCACACCTGTTATCCCGGAAGGGTTAGTCAGAAGCGTATCTAATGTTACACCCACATTTTGCTAAGTGTTATGTTTTTAACTCCCATGTAATAGGAGGCGAGCCTATTGCCGTCAACTAGGCACAAATCCAGACTCCGTGGATGCTACTGAGAAATTCCTGATGGAAAAACTCAATAACACTAAACTTCAGAACACTATCTCTCGAAGTCAAAAATATCCGGTCCGTTTTCAGTCCGTACCGGTTTCACCAAACATATCACTTTAAATATCGATTCCCGTATTTTAATTTCTCACACATATCTTCAATCTGACATTCTTGACAAGAAGTTTGTGTCAATGACGGTCGCTGTAATGTAATAGTAACTAGAATGGAAAAGTTATGGGAATTGGCCTTCAGACGTCGGTACACAAATGACAGGTCACATTAAAAATGTAAAGACAATGATGGCTTTAGCGATTATGTTCAATTTACTTAGGTAGTAAGGGGCCATTCATTAATTAACATACTTTAGGGGGGGGGGGGGGGGGGGGGGTTCAAACCCATTCTTACGTAATATTTTTTTTTTTTTCAACCGAAAGCGCCAAACTAGTGCTCAGTTCTGGGCCGACTCAACTTAGATTGCCATCGACACGCTAAGAAGAAGACGGAATATTTTACGCGTAACAATACTTAGATACTTTTAACTAGATACTGATGGTATTCCAAAGACTAGATATTTATCTAATAATATAATTTTAATCTGTAGTTGACAGCAATAAAATAATGTGATCTGTAAAATAGTGTGATGTGCGTGTGTGTGTGATTTACATCAAACTGAGAGTTTTAGTGTAACTAACTGATCCTTTTCTAACAACATTTTATTATTTAAAAAAACCGGCCAAGTGCGAGTCGGACTCGCACACGAAGGGTTCCGTACCATTGACTATATTTAGTATTTGTTGTTATAGCGGCAACAGAAATACATCATCTGTGAAAATTTCAACTGTCTAGCTGTCACGGTTCATGAGATACAGCCTGGTGACAGACAGACGGACAGACAGCGAAGTCTTAGTAATAGGGTTCCGTTTTTACCCTTTGGGTACGGAACCCTAAAAACGAAATAGAATCTTACGCAAGAATACGGTGGAGCGGTTTGAAAAATCTTATGTAAGGGTTTACATGGGTGTAGGGGGAAGTCAAATATTGCCTAAATCATCCTTACGTAATTAATAAATGGTAAATAAAACCCTAAGGTAATTTTAATGGTGTAAAATTGATAAATCAAGTAAATAAATAAACTACTAATAAACATGGTGTACTGTAAATATCTAATGTCCTCAAATAACCCCGAATATGTATTGTATCTAATAATGTGTGTTTTCCTCATTTGTTTCGATTTTGCTATGGATCTGATTGCATTATGAAACGCATGAATTTTACGGAAGACAATATATGTTGTACCTAAAGGACATAATATCCACGCACAAACTGTTATAAATGTACCATAGATCAGCACACGAGTCCATGGTGACCGGCGTGTTAGTCGCCGTTCACAGGTACACAGGGTAAGCACTGAATAGGCTAGTTTCTACCGTCAATAAATTGCAAATCTATTTAGTCCGTCAGTTAGAGTATTGGAAAATAATGGACACGTATTTTTTGTTTTTGTAAATCAATGAATATTGACAAAGATAAAACGCATCAAAACTCGAGAGTGGGGGCACGTGACGTCATAACGCACTAAAAATTAAAGCACGGCGTGACGTATTGAGAATTTTAAAAGCGTCGGATCTTCGCGAATTTAGGTTTACGTAACAAAAGAATAAATACGTGTCAAATATTTACTGATAAACTAACTGACGAACTACTTAGATTTTTTCAGGATACAAGTCTATTAGCGATATAAAAGTACGATGTGATACTCTGCCAGTTGTAAGTTAGTTTGATGGCAATAGGTCAGCCAAAACACACATACCACTGAGAGACTGGTGCTTGAGGTGCGTTTTTTAGGAAAAGCCTGTAAAATCAGATTAATTGAATCACAGTAAGGCCGCGTTTCCACTTTGACGTGCCGACAGATATCCGTGTAATTTTAGGTATCGCGGCTTGAGTATTTAAATTGAGGTGTTCACGAGCACGGGAGAGCAGCGGTGACCCAGTGGTGACGGCCCCGACTTACGAACAATAAGTCATGGGTTCAAACCCAGGCAGGCGCATTACTTCGTGTAATTTATTTCATCACCACTGCTCTCAAAAACGGTGAAGGAAAACATCGTGAGTAAACCGGCATGTCCTAGAACCAAAAATTTAGCTTATAAGAATTAGATTTTGCTTAGCTCTAAGTCTTTTTTGTTAACACCATGTTTTTACCTTGTAGAACGCAAATAAATGAATTTATATGATGTTCACTTAGAGAGGACGACGCGATTACTGTCGTCCACGTCTTTTGCCAACTAAAAACTAACGATAAATTAATTGTCACGACATAGTGTAGCATGCATACACATGATTAATAATAGGGTATATGCATGATTTTTTTAAATCACTCTAAATAAAGCGTAATAACATCAGAAATAGTTAAGTGAAATTCTTTTTTTAATATCTATAAAAAATACAAAGTTATAAGCATTTGAAACTGCTGATTAGACAGAGACATCCGATATAGCGAATGACGTCATTCGCTGCATCGACTTACAAAATCCATACTAAATTCCGTTTATCTAGAAAGAGATAGAAACAAAAGTTTAAATGGTTATAACTTTTGTGTTGTTTGGCCGATTTATGTCTTGTTTTCGTTTTTCGTCATTATTTTTATAGTACTTTAACATTCCGTATCGAAATAAAAAAAAGAAAGTTTATGCATTATGCATATTGGATACATTTATTGAAATGGATGATATATTACAATAATAATAAAAAGCTTTATTCATTCCACACAATCGAAAAACAATTCAATTACAATCAAATAATCTTCATCTTTATCGTATGGTTAGTGCCTAACCTGGTGTCACAGTTTTTATACCGCCCATGGGCCTCTGACTTGGCTTTACATGCCGTCGAGAAATATCTCTCAGGCATACTGGTTTCCTCACGATGTTTTCCTTCACCGAAGCATGTGATAATTATGCAATACGCACATGAATCCGAAAAAAAAAATTACAAATCAAACAAAATATAATAACAATAAGTATTAATAATAATAATCAGTTATTAGTTAAAAATAACCTTATAAAATCAACAAAAAAAATTACATTAAATTAAAAATATTAATTATTATTTTGATTAAAAAAAATACTTTACACCAATAGGGTATATGCATGATTTTTTTTTATCACTCTAAACAAAGCGTATTAACATCAGAAATAGCAAAGTGAAATTATGTTTTTAATGTCTATAAAAAATAGTAAGATAGAAGCATTTGAAACTTCTGATTAGACAGAGAGATCCGATAAAGCGAATGACGTCATTCGCTGCATTGACGTACAAAATCCATACTAAATTCCGTTTATCTAGAAAGGGATAGAAACAAAAGTTTAAATGGTTATAACTTTTGTGTTGTTTGGCCGATTTTTGTCTTGTTTTCGTTTTTTGTCATTATTTTTATAGTACTTTAACATTCCGTATCGAAATATATAATTTATGCATATTCCCTATTGAAATGGATGATACTAAACCTAATTTTCAACAATTTTGACCCGGTAACGGGTCGTTTTTACGGGTCGAACTTTAAAAGACTTATGGTAATTTTCCACCTCTACACCATTTAGTATTTTGTAGATATATGATACTGCATTTCTCCCGGCATGTTGTTGAAGGTACAATAGTAAACTTGTTTACTTATAAGCCATCGTAATAAACTATTTTATCACTCCACGTGTCTTCAATATGACCTACATGTTTCTATCGCAGGTATCTGTGCATAAAAATATACCTGAGTTGTATACTTGTGAAGATTTTTGTAATAGAATCCGAGTCGTAATCTATAGCCCTAAAAACTAGCCCCCAGAAATAAAAATAGGGTGAAATCCCACACCGACGCACACAATGGCATTATAAGTAAAATTTTTACATATCATTGGACGCACAAACAAGAATTTTTTCATCGGTAATAAAAAAAAAACAGCTGTTCCATACTTGGTAAAACAGGTGGTCGAAAACAAGACATTACATACAAGGAATTTACGTTCACCGATAATCCCAATTTGTGGAAAAATAAGTAGACAGATACTTCTTTTAGAATTTGGTGAAATACAAAGTGTGCATGACAATAAACTCTACTTTTAACCATACTTGTTCGTGACAAATCCAGTTTTGCAACGAAATTTATCGATATGGTCAAAATGAAACGGATGTCAAATTGATTCGATTGGCTGGTGAGATTATACAGAAAACAGTATTATTTACTCCATTTTTGTTTAAGTTTTAAATAAAAATATTAATGTTTACTAACCCCTGAAACAAACTACCAGTGGTCCACATTAGGCCTGGATAGAAACCACTGGAAGTCACGGGGAGAAGCCTTTTCCCAGCAGTGGGATGACGCAGGCCAACAGTATCAGTACTTAAAGCCTGTGTTCGTCCTTAGTACAGCTATAATATGAAGCTACCGCGAGCTGCAAAGCTCGTCGGCTCTGCCGTCACTACATGACACTGGCAGAAAAGTCGACAACCAAAGACAACGAAAGATAATGCAGATTGGTATCACAGAAAGTCAACACGCGCCTTGCCAATTTGTTACCTAATTCATGATTTTGTTATACACCTTGTGAAGTCCACCAAATCAATCAAACCCCAATTCCATCTATACCCTTAACCAAAAAAACGTTCCCTCGTAGTCCTCAGGAGCTATAAACCTAATCAATCTGGTGGGCAGTCCTTAACCCCTCAGACAGCCTTGGGCGGCGCCGGCCGGTCTCGGCGCAGGGCGGCGGCGCGTCGCTCGCGAGCTATCCAAACTTGTGTTTGGGTGTCCGTCCTAATGATGTGTTTTAGAAGTTCCTTTTGGTCGTGTTTTTTGAGGTTTTTGGTTTTGATTTTGCAAGCTCGATTAGATTTGAGGTTATTTCTATATTTTAACAATCATTTAATTTAACTTTTAATTGGTTGATTTTATTACGTATATTTGCAGCTCTAACCGTTTGAATTGAGTATCTACAAAATATTTGTTTTGTATAGTGTTTACACAATAATCAGTAAAAGCTAATTTGAGTTTTAGCCTCCTGCAAATAGTATCTGAAAATGTCCCCATTAGAATATTAAATCAAATTGTTCGATATAACGAATAGATAATGAAAACTTGTGTTTGGGTTTCCGTTCTAATGATGTGTTTCTTAAGTTCTTAATAACATGTTTATTGAGCTGTTGTAAGGTCTGAGATTTGTTTTCTTCTAGGACTGTGTATGACTTTTAATCTAAATTTCACAGAGGCAGATTTCGTGTCCGATTGAAGACTTTAGTCTATTGACTCGACTCCTATTGCATGGGAGTTAAATACGTAAATAACTGGCGAAATGTTAAAGTACCAGTTATAAGTACACTCACACCTCTACGTAGCCTCGGGGAGAACAGACTGAGTCCCATAAAAAAAAAAAAAACTTGTGTTGGAGTGTCCGTCATTGTGTTTCTGAAGTTTCTTTCGACGTGTTTTTTTTTGAGTCTTGAGTCGTATACCTTTAGGTAGAAGTTAGATTTTGGAATTCAGATTTTAACTGTCAGTGTAACAACCTTGACTTGAAGTAATGGAAACATTAAATAAGTATTATAAGTAATACATCCTCGTCGTGATAACTCGCATTGTAATAAATGTCGTTCGTTGGTAAGCCGATCATTTGGGAACGGTTGGATTTAAGGGGGTATTATATTAGTTTTCGTATGTTTCATACTATAAACAAGGGTGTAGCTCTTCGATACTCGCAATTACAGACACAATTAAAATAATAATGCACCGTACCCCGTCGGGTACGTCGGTTCTTAGTACACAAGTGAAATCTAAGATTTTCTTATAATGCACAAAACTGAGTTGTATGCATGAGACTTAGTATTTAGATTCAAAGCGACTACTAATTAGCTAGATAAGCATTTTGCAAGTAGGCTCATGGCGTAGACATGAATGTTAATTGTCAGTATAATTCTCTAGATTAAATAAATGAAGATGAAAATCCAATAATTCTAATGTGGACAGTAACAAATAGGTCACCTGACATGACATACACAAAAAAGAACTTTATGCCATACTAGCTTATGCCCGCGGCTTCGCCCGCGTGTAGTGTGATAATTGTCCCACGGGTTCATACTACCGGGATAAAAATCCTATGTGTTAATGCAGGTTATAACCTATCTGTGTGCAAAATTTCATCCAAATCCGTCCAGTAGTTTTTTGTAAAAGAGCGACAAACAAACATCCATCCATCCTCACAAACTTACGCATTTATAATATTACTAGCTGATGCCCGTGGCTTCGCCCGCCTGCAAATTATATACTAAAACCTTCTTCTTCAATTACTCTATTTATTAAAAAAAACCCGTATCGAAATCCGTTGCGTAGTTTTAAAGATCTAAGCATACACAGACAGACGCGGCGGGAGACTTTGTTTTATAATTATGTAGTGATGATAAAAGTAGGATATGATGTCTAGATTCTACTGTTTTTTTTCCCCTACTAAATAATTCTCGTACAGCTTGCAATTTAGGTACAGATAATCATGATTTTGCCTTTTCCACAATAAACTAAGTAAAAGCAAGAAAGAAGCAAGGACGTAAATAGTCGCAGTCAACAAAACAGTTGCCACGTGTATCATAACTTACTACAAATTACTTCAGACACGCTTCCAGTACAAAACCGGCCAAGTGCGAGTCGGACTCGCTCATGAAGAGTTCCGTAGCATCGTAGAGCCCCCTTTAACTTTTAATTTTATTTTATTATTTGTTGTTATAGCGGCAACACACACACACCCATACGCACACGTATACACGGCAAAACACACACAAACACACACACATACACAGACGGCACACGTTCTGTGAAAATTTGATCGGAACGGAACAAAAATTACGGATCATGAGATAAAGCCCGCTGACAGACAGGCGGACGGACGGACGGACAGCGGATGTTTAGTAATAGGATCCCGTCGGTTACCCTTCGGATACGGAACCCTAAAAATTTAGCTGACGGGCAAAAATATTTCCTGTAACATAGGGTATTAGCATTACTATCACGTGCGTGTTGTACTTGTGAACAGAGTAATAATATCAATTGTTGCTCTGTTATCTTCTTTAGCTCGTGGCTAGGTAATAAGCCGCGCTTGCCTAGGTTGTTCTGTGGATGGGTGACCACCCATAACATACCGAGTTTTCTCCGTGCCTCGGATAGCACGTTTAGCTGTTGGTCCCGGCTGTCATTTCTAGATCTTTGATAGTCGTTACAGGTAGTCAGTGGCCCGAAAGTTTGACAACCAATCTTACCAAGGGGTATCGCATTACCAAGTACTAATTGGGTTGTGGAGGTCAGATAAGCAGTCGCTCCATGTAAAATACAGGTATTCATCTGCATCCGGTTGTACGGGAAGTGGACCCCAACATAATTGGGAAAATGCTAAGCAGATGATGATGACTCTGTTGAACTTTCTATTTTTTCAGATCTTAGTATTAGGCTAAATTATAGCCAGACAGAGATAGATCCCTCAGTGATCCCTCAGTGCCTAAAAACCCGCCTTTTTAACCAATGTTACCTGCCAACAATGACTTATGGTGCCGAGACATGGACGCTCACAAAGGAGACTGTCCACCGAGTACAAGTGGCACAAAGGGCCATGGAGCGGGCCATGCTCGGTATAACCCTCTTGGATAGAGTACGCAACACTGAAATCCGCCGTCAGACGAAAGTCTACGACGTCGGTGAACGGGCGGTGCGGCTCAAGTGGACCTGGGCAGGACATCTGGAGAGACGCGAAGATGGCCGATGGAGCAGACTTTGACCGAGTGGTGGCCAAGGTTTGACCAAAGAAACCATTCTAAAACTCGTTGGGTTGACGATATCATCAGAGTCGCGGGAAACACCTGGATCAGGAAAGCACAAGACCAGGAAGTGTGGCGGAAGAAAGGGGAGGCCTATACCCAGCAGTGGGTGATTCCGGGCTGATATGATGATGATGATGATAGCCAGACAGTGTTCTTCTTCGTCGTCACACTCTTGGCAGAGGGGTCGTGGTCGTCACATCAGGAGTGGTGACAGACAGTGTAGATATGTCTGAAATCGGGCGGCGCCGCCGGCGTAACCGAGGCAGGCCCGAGAAACGCTGGATTGACGATTTAGACTCGTTCCTTTATGGCTGGAGAAGACAAAACGTAAGTAAGTTTGAAAGGGTACTTGGGAGAACCCTTTGCCACGTAGGTATAGCCCATTTGCTCATACTTGGGTGTACTATGGCTGCAAGAGCTGTATGGCCCCGCCTCACGATTAATTATTATAGGTCACATTATGAGACAGGCAAATTATTTTGTGTAGTTAATTTATTATATCACATCAAACCGTGAAAGAAAACTTCATAAGAACCAAAACATCGAAGATATGTGACATCTACCAACCTGCACTGGACCCTTGTGGTTGATTACAGATCTGTTCTTCTTATTAAAGGAGGTGTGTCCCAGAACTGACAACATTATTGAATGATAACGGTACAAAAAACATCAAAGATCTTTTTGCGACTTGTCGCAAGTATACGATAAAAATAGAAGGAAAAGTTTCCGCGAAATATACGCTTCTATTACAACGACAATATACTCATTATCTGACTCATCTGCCTAGCCTTTTCCCAAGTTTTATTGGGGTCGGCTTCCAGTCTAACCGGATGCAGCTGAATACCAGTATTTTACATGGAGCGACTGCCTATCTGACCTCCACAACCCAATTAGTACTGGGTAATACGATACCTCTTGGTAAGACTGGTTGTCAGACTTTTTGGGCCACTGACTACCTGTAACGACTGTCAAAGATCACAAATGACAGCCGGGACCAACTGCTTAACGTACTTTCCGAGGCACGGAGGAAACTTGGTATGTAATGGGTGGTCACCCATCCACAGACCAACCTAGACAAGCACGGCTTAACCTAAAGATCGACCTGAGCGGCAACAACGACAAAATACTATATTAGTTTTTTTTTTTTAGTCTTAACAGTCGTATTTTCAAAACTCAAAACTGCTCCACCTGACATAATCATTACATTTACAAACCTTAAAGAGTATACAGAATCGGAACTCGCTCATTACATGTAGTACAGATTGGTCTATAGTCTGGAACAGTCTAGAATAGTCTGGAAGAAGTCGAAAACATCCTGTTTCTTGTTTAGATCCCGATAATGTATCCTCATGTCTTTTACTATTACTATTCCACTCGAATTACAAGTAATTTAGTTGGTCCTTTGAGAAGATTTCGAAAGGACGAGAATAGCTCGTGCGTAGCTTAGCACTTGCTTTGAGTAAGATATGTTCGCGTCCTTTTCTTACAATTGTAGTTTGACAGCTGTGTGAGCGTGACGAGAATAACGCTAAGCCAAAGTCAAAGTACGTGATATGTAATGTTTTGTTTATAGGTTTTCTTAATAGTTTGATTGATGGGTGTTAGAAATGGGACGCAACAAACGTCATAGACTTCCGCCGTTTCTCGGATTAACTGTCAATGTAAAATGCAACTGTCAAAACTTTACTTCTTGTGTTAACCGGCAACTGATTCGTTCTTTTGTAAAACGTATTTAAATATAGAAACTCATTTTAACTGCTACTGTGCTTTATGTGGATTATTCCAGAAATCCCCACCGACAAATCCCTACAGAATCAGATCTTTATTTGCTTAGAATGTAGGTACAGTTATAGGATGTTGTACATAAATTAATGAGATCGGCTACAGTCTCCCTTACTGCATGCAAATTATTACATAAATTAAAATATGAATAAAATCAAAACAATCTCAACAAAAGAAAACAGAAATTAAAGTCAAGTCAATTAATAATATTATAGTCAGGTACATGGTCATCATGGTTAGCCGTGTGGTATCCGGCAGAGTAGAATAGAACCAACCCATTACACTCACGGGTGTCGTATAAGGCTCGTAATGTCTGAGGCAGAACACCTTGCGCCTCCGTAGACCAGAGAATGGGCAGCAGCGTTTTCTGTTAGTCTTTCATCACTGCGATCTCCAATCCGCCTGCCAAGCGTGGAGATTACGGCAAATTCCTCTCATCATGGGAGAGGCTTATGTCCAGCAGTGGACTTTATGGGCTGTTGTGTGTGTGTGTGTGTGTGTGTACATGGTCAAATTTGCAATTAAAAACAATCATAATCTGGATAAAGTCATGTCATTTAAAAAGTATTTCACAGAGTAGTAACATTTGTGTAAAAGTAGTAGTAGGTAAGTGGTCGTAGTAGTAGTAGTTTGTGTTTATAATTAACCACTCACGATTTAGCAGATTTTTTTACCCTTATGTCCCCAGCCGTGCCCGATCGGGCACGGTGCATTGTTATTTTAATTGTGTCTGTAATTGCGGGTATCTAAGTGCTACAACCATGCTATTATACTATTGACTGAAACAATTTCCCGAATATTTACAGACCATGTCTTTTACACACATAACATTACGCCTGTAATTCCTGAAGAGTTAGGCAGAGGTGTACCTAACAGTACACTCACATTTCGTCAGTTATATTTTTTAAGTCCCATGTAATGGGGGCGAGCCTATTGCCATCAACCAGGCACAAAGCTAGACTCCGTGGCTGTTACTAAGAAATTCCTGATCGAAAAACCCAATAACACGTTGCCCCGGGAATCGAATCCAGGACCCCATGCTCTACAGTAAAGCTTGTGGCCACTAGACCAACGAGGCAGTCCACTACCATCTCTTTTATTCAGATTAATCTTACAACAACAACAACAGCCCATAACGTCCACTGCTGGACATAAGCCTCTCCCATGATGCATGAATTTGCCGTAATCTCCACGCTTGGCAGACGGATTGGAGATCGCAGTGATGAAAGAGTAACAGAAAACGCTGCTGCCCATTCTCTGGTCTACGGAGGCGCAAGGTGTTCTGCCTCAGACATTAGTCCCCTTATACGACACCCGTGAGTGTAATGGGTTGGTTCTATTCTACTCTGCCGGATACCACACGGCTACTACGGGATTAATCCTACAATAAATCATAATAATCCACGAAAATAATTAATTCTTGTGTAACTAAAAATTGACCTTTACTAACTCAAATATACACTTAAGATTCAAACTGTTTCACCTCTAAGTACCTACTTTGCCTAAATTAGACCTTTGAACCAGACTAAGTGGGGTTTGACCTCAATTGACCTCAGGCAGGTTGGGCGTGACGTCTGATGGACGAGCTTTAAATAGACACTTGAGGTCGTGAATTTAATGTAAGTTATATATTAATCTAGGTTTCTGTTGGTTTACGAGAGGTCTAAGTATATAAAGTTTCTTTGTGCGTAAATGGAAATTAAAGTGTGTGAGAAAATAATTACAAAGAATTTCAGGCAGTTAATATTAACCGTGTTGTGGTGCTATAATAACATTGTATGTGAATTTTACTTAAGAGTAATAACATGAATATTTTAAATTAAAAAAACATAACTTTTAATTTTATTAAAACGATTGGATCATGAACTTGTCACTGTTATTAATGATTCCTAATATTACGAATACAAAAGTAATTCAGTCAGCCCGTTTTAATATCTATCACCTTTTCACGCCTCAACTGCTGATCTGAACAGATTTCGATGGAATTTGGCACACAGATAAACGTGTATTGAATACTTTTTATCGCGGTACTGAGTTCCCGTGGTAGATTCCGTCCCTTATCCAGGTGGGTGAAGCCGCGGGTCAAATCTAGTGCTTATTGTATATAAGGTGTATGTATCTATTCATACACAAAATCTCTTAAGGGGTCATTGTACTCATCATTATAAACAACTTTTACTATCGGACCAAACCAAAAATCGCGAAAAAAAATCAGCTGTTCTACAATATGTTCGCATAACTCTATCAAATGTAGGGAACAGTTGATTTTTTTTTCGTGATCTATCATACACGACGTATGAATAGATACACCTTATATACGTATAGGTAGAAGATTCTCAGTACGAATCTTACATAAAACTGCAGTTATAAAACGGCAAAAGCTCAGCAGTTAAGGGCGTCGGTCAGTCGAGCCTGAGGTCGTAAAGTCGAACCCTGACCGTTGCACTATTGACGGAAACCCAGTCCTATCTCCGGCACACGTACATACATATGTGCTAAGTTTGTGAGGTTACGGAAATGGTAGTAGATAATACTGTTGTTTTTTCTCGGTGAAAATTAGCATTTTAAATTAACGATCAAGTCAGGTCTACATAATTATGTTAAACAATTTAACTAAATCGGAAAACGTCATCATCATCATCATCAGCCTATTAATGTTCCCACTGCTGGGACACAGGCCTCCTCTCTATGAGAGGGAATGGGCGATAATCCACCACGCGGGCCCAGTGCGGATTGGTAGATGTCACATGTCTTTGAATTTTTTGGTTCTAGGACATGCCGGTTTCCTCACGATGTTTTCCTTCACCGTTTTGAGAGCAGTGGTGATGAAATAAATGACACAAAGTAATGCGCGGGTTCCTTCTATCTGGCAAAATCTTGATGCTCCGAAATTTCTTTGGCATAACACACTTGGCATAATCTTCTTTAAACGAATATTTTTAAGGCATAATTTTTTTTTAATATAGTTATTGTTAGGCCGAATGTTTGTATGTCCGAATTTACAATGGCATACTTTTAAGATGGCAGAATTTTATTTGGCATAATTACCTTTGGCATTGTTCAAATTCCGCATAATTTCGTTTAGAATAACGTTTATTTAGAGCGACGATTATGTGGTACAATTTCACTTGGCATACTATGAAGATGGCAGAATTCCATTTGGAATAATTTTATTTGGCATTATTGCCATTTCATAAAATACCATTTTTAACCTTAAATTAGAATTAAAATATTGTCTTAGAAAGACAATATGTTACGATAAAAACGTTAGTGACAGAAACGAAACGCTCCAAAACCGACTCCACGTAGTCTTGTCTGCCCTACCCCTAGAGTGTAATTTAAATCCGCGTAGGCGCGGAGGGGTGAGGCGGCCCGTGAGCTGAGGAGCAGGTGTTTTTAACGCTCGCCGCCGTAGCTGAGGCTGGCCGGCGAAGCCGGCCAGCAAGCCGAAGCTGCTGTGGTGAGCGTAAAACACATCTGCGACGATAAGCTCGCGTGGGACCGCCGGAACCCTGCAGCGCCGGAGCCGTGACAGAAACCATGCCTGCTGCATGTTGCATGCTTGTTTGCATGCTGCATGCTTGCTTGCATTCTGCATGCTTGCTTGCAAGCTGCATGCTAGCTGCATGCATGGTGTATACTGGTTTGCATGTTTGCATACTGCATGCTTGTTTGTATACTGCATGCTTGTTTGCATACTGCATGCTTGTTTGCATACTGCATGCTTGTTTGCATACTGCATGCTTGTTTGCATACTGCATGCTTGTTTGCATACTGCATGCTTGTTTGTATACTGCATGCTTGCTGCATGCATGATTTATTTATTTTACTATTTATGTACACACAGTATACAACAAAGGAAAGTACATCATAAAATATGAGTACATAGGAACTACTTATTTCTTAAGAAATTTCTGCCAACAGACCTGCAAAAGGAGAAATTAAAAAGAAATGTGGACAATAGTGTGTGATAAAAGGAAGAGAATAGATATTATGTGCCTTACCTAACTTAACCATGATGTATGCTTGCCTGATCAGAAATATGCAGCAATTAACATTATCGTCGTATGTTTGTGGCGAAAAAAAAAAATGTATAATCAATTTTATATGGTAAGAAATACAAAATTAGTAAAACTATGATTTTTTTGTTATGTGATAGATCAGATGAGGCTTTCCATTATTATGCATAATGAAATGTATGCCAAAAGATGATTGTAACTGTAAACTTTCTGTAATATGATAGTTCTGCCTTTTAATGACTATCGATATGAAAGGAGACAGTTTTTTTAGGCCCTCCTCGATGTTGCGGATATTCATATTACTTACACCAAAAAAAAGTAACCATTTTATTCTAATAATGAACGAAAGATTACATAGAAACGAAACCGGAATCTTAAAATCATAACAAATAGGTTGTATTATGATATTTTTTTGCGAGTCAAATCATTCCTGTTGTGGTCAATGCCATTTGACGGAAAATACTTACGTAAATAGGGACGTTTTTTCCGTTTACAAAAAAAAAGTACGGTATCCATTGGTACTAATATTTGCTTTAATTAAAATATAATATAATATAAAAAGAAATAATATTAAACTGTGAGCTTTCTAATGCTATTTTAGAGGTTTCCGCTAAAATCTTTTAGATTGTATAGAAAATCACCATGGCACGGAACGTTGTAAATTCGTCTTTTTGGTGGTTGAATGACAACTTCATTTGACATTTGACGTGTTATTGTTATTGTTTATTGTTAGATTCACGTTTTCATTTTCGAATTTCTCATCATTCCGGTAAGACATGGCTTAGCTAATATTACCACTGTAATCTAGAAATTATAAGGAAGAAATCTATATACGTTTCATTAATATCTGTATGTCTGTTACAATTTTATGTGGGTGGCCTGTTCTCCAAACAAAAAAAATTGTCTCCTTTATGTCAAAAGATGATTCTGACTGTGAACTTTCTGCGTTAAGATGGTTCTACTTTTAATTCTTATGCATATGAAATTTATGCCTAAAGATGATTCTGACTTACAAAATTATGAGTTTTGAATGTATGATAAATGAGTGTCTGCCAAACAATTTTCTGCGAAATGAAGTTTATGCTACCCGCTGTTATCATCATCATCTAAGTCGTTATCTTCATTATTGAAGGTCGTGTCTAGTCTGTGTCTGAGGTATTCATCACTCGGTGCACTATGCTCTTCCACGTTTGTCTGTCCTCGGCGGTCTTAAAATCTTCGGCTATTGATAGGCCAGTGAGCGACTTTACTCGGTCTGACCAACGGGTAGGTGAGCGCCCGCGTGGTCTTTTCCCGTCTACTTGGCCAACTACCATCAGCTTCTCGAGGCTGTCAGGGTTTCTACGAGCGACATGTCCAAAATACTTAAGAATTCGCTGGAAGCAGACAGTGGATAGTCTTGTGGTTATTTGGAGCTCCTTAAGAATGGACAGGTTGGTCCGGCGTGCAGTCCATGGAATTCGCAGCATCCGCCTCCAAACCCACATTTCAAAAGCGTCAATTTTTGCCCTTTCCTTCTCCCTTATTGTCCAAGATTCGGCACCGTAAGAGAAAATTGAGAATACCAGCGCACGCACCAGCCTCATTTTGGTTTTGCGGGATATATTGCGATCTTTCCATATCCGAGTGAGTTTAGTCATCGCTGCCTTGGACATCTGGATTCTTCTGGCGATTTCTCTTTCGCTGCCTCCCTCGTTACTGAGAAGAGAGCCAAGGTATACGAACTGCTCAACGAAATCTAGGTCTTTTAGTTCATTGGAGCGAATCAGCGAGCCAGATCTATCCACCATCAACACCTTGGTCTTCGCCTTATTAATGGTAAGGCCAACTGCTTTACTCTCTTTCTCCACTCTAGAGAGGAGTTGAGATAGTTCCTGCTCAGACGATGCGTATAGAGATACCCATATAGGGATACCCGCTGTTATGCAAAGTAATATTATGACATAAAAAGTTCTGCTATAAAGGGTAGACCCGTAATGCGCCTGTCCAGGTTCGAACCTGTTCGTAAGTCGGGGCCGCCACCACTGGGCCCCCGCTGCTCAATCGGAAAGCGTAAAGTGTATTAAAATAAATAACAAGGATATCATCATCTGTCTGCCTTTTTCCAACAATATTGGGGTCGGCTTCACAATATTCCAATATTGGGTTAGGTGAATTGTTGCTGAATACCAGTATTTTACATGGAGCGACTGCCTATCTGACCTCCACCACCCACTTAGTACTGAGTAGTACGATACCCCTGGGTAAGACTGGTTGTCAGACTTACGGGCTGACTACTTTTTACATCTATCAAAGATCTACGATAACTGCCGAGGACAAAGACAGCACGGAGGAAACTCCGACTGACCTTGGCAATCATGGCATAACCTGAAGATCGATTGTTTCATCCCTCAACTGTGAGGTGCTAACAGCGGAGTGAAATGGCTATGATATAAGGACAGGCAGACCGAGAGGACGAATCTATAACATTGATCCGTTTATTAACATCACCTAGCCAAGTTACAAACGTTTCGTATCGATTCTCATTCTACAATCGTAAACGCCTCGGCGTAAGCGATTGTAGAAAGCGCTAAATTGGTAGCCAAGTTGACACGACTGAGTCGATCGCTCGTTCTCTAATGTCTGTAGAAAAACCTACACTCTAGTCTATTGTGATTGTGATGTTAGTGAGCGTTCCTACCAGAGTTTAGCGATCAACATTGTAGAAACGATAACATTATATTCTATCACTAGCTGACGTCCCGCGGTTTCACCCGCGTAGTTCCCGTTCCCGTACGGGAATAAAATATAGCCAATAGCACTAACGAATAATCTAGCTTTCTACCAGTGAAACAATTTTTAAAATTGGTTCATTACTTCCGGAGATTACCCCCTACATACAAACTTACAAACATACAAACTTACAAACAAAATTGTCACCTCTTTATACTATTAGTATAGATTTTGAACGATGTAAACTTGTCTACGAATTTTCTATTCGTTTGTGTTGATCACGTGATTTAACGTTGAGATGATGTCGTTCCCATTCATTTGAATAGTTTTCTACTAGCGTTAACGATTGTAGATTGTCAACTTGGCTAGGGGTGCTGGCTACGAAACCCTAAAAAACTGCATCACAGTCATAATGATCATCATCATCATCATCAGCCTATTAATGTTCCCACTGCTGGGACACAGGCCTCCTCTCTATGAGAGGGAATGGGCTATAATCTACCACGCGGGCCCAGTGCGGATTGACAGTCATAATACACAATAACAAAGCAAAATATGTAGTTATGTCATTATTGCTACATAAATGTTATTGAAATGTAGTTTGTATCAGCTGGTGAAGTCTCACGAGTTTATTAGAAGGAGGGGCATGGGCTATCGTATTACGAGCTCACCTTGCTAATCACTTAACTAGAATATTACAGTGGAGTACTGTGATTTTTATTAAGTTTACTTGTAGTGAGTTTTAATAAAAGTAGGGCTCGTGACGATCGTAGGGTAAACCACGCTTGCCGAGGTTGGTCTGAGGATGGGTGACCTATTGTGTACCGAGAACCTTGGAAAGTCCGAAAGTCCGACACCCAGTCTTGCCAAGAAGTATCGTATTACCCAGTACTAACTTGGTTGTAGAGGTTCATATAGGCAACCGCTCCAAGTAAAATACTAGTAGTCAGCTGCATTCGGTTAGACCAGGGATTCCCAACCTTTTTTTGTCTACTGCCCACTTTAAGAATAAATTATTTTTTAACGCCCCCCTTTTTAAACATACTTAAAAACCGCTAAGTACTTATAACTGGTTATTGAAACGCAAATTTATAGTATTCGGACAGAGTAGTAGAAATTTACGTCGTTTATATAGGGTTGCATAAGCAGCACGCACCAACAGGAATAAGACAAACGTGCATAAACTCGTTTATCTTATTCGACGCCCAATCGTACTCGACAAGCAAGAACAAGTATTATAGAACCAGCCGATTGGTATAGGAATGTACAATTCGGATTATTTAACAAAAACTTGTTAAAACATGATTGCCCGCGGTCTTTTATATCGAACCGAGTTTGAACTATATCTTAATTAATATTAGTTGATGTTCACAAGATGTAGTCGAGCGTCGAGAGCTCAGTCGGTGTCTAAGAGTCTTCCTAGCTAGGTAGATCAAATTATAAATCGACCCCAAAGCCCTACACAATGCCCCCTTTTTTTTCTGGGTCTCTTACCGCCCCCCTTTAGGCCTGCAGCGCCCACAGGGGGGCGTTATAGCCCACGTTGGGAAAGACTGGGTTAGACCGTTAGACTGTAAGCCGACCCCAACATAATTGGGAAAAGGTTAGATAGGTGATGCTGATGAACTTCGGAAAGAACGTAAAATCGTTGCTCCCGGCTATGAAATAGTACCTCAGTAGAACTTCCAACCAATTCCTGTTAAGAATTTGGAAAAAACGACCAAGAAAAGAATTTTGGTAGGAGCGCCGTCGTTGGCTTCACTTATTAGAAAAAAATAAAAGACCGTGATTTTCTGGCTAAAACTGCTTTTACTGTAAAAACTAGATTTTTGACTTGTATCAAATCTAGTTTTTATTCGAGACTTGTGTAAAATGTATTTGTACAAGTACAAAGATTTCTCTTATTTCGGACTATACACAGAAATATAGGGTAAGAAAAAAGGACCAAATAAGACTCTCTCACAGAAACACAAAACACAAATCTAAGCAAAAGGACCAACGTGCGAAAAACATCCTAATACCACATAAAAATATGTTCCCGTAGCCATGAATAACACGTTGCGTGTACCGTATGTTGTACATAATAAAATTATTACATTGTACCATCACGTTTCACCCCGGATTCACCCGCATTCTTCTGATAAATCGATAATAATTCCCCGATTGTCGGAACCCTGATAACTGTTATCATTACCCCACCCATAACTCCGTCTGGGTATATATAAAAAAATCGTAAAACCTTCGATCGTAAACTGACGTCGTAAACCCCATGGCATGGGTAAAAATATATTTCTAATATGGTAAAGTTGCTAAAAATTCCTTTTTTATAACTGTTGTCATTTTTTTTAGGGGCATAATTTTAGTTACACAAGGGGGCTGGTCGTAGAAATGGGTAATCGGTTATAAAAAAACCATTCCGATCGTGTCGCCACCTGGTGGCTTTTGGGCAAATTAGGGGGTCTTTTTTATGAGCTAAATGATACTAAACATTACCCTAGTTTTGACATCGACAGTCGCGTATAAAGTAGTCGCTTATTACTGTTTCGAGATTTTTAAAGTCGTCAATATTTTTATTGGTATTTTATAGATATTTTATGGTGACTATGACTTTATTTACTTTGGTTTCATGCTTATTTTATGTGTCTATGAGATAAAATAATAATACGTCCGACTAGGTGGACAGAAGATCTCATTAAAGTGGTCGGAGGACCAGTTTCCTCCGTAGTACGTAGCCATGACACAAAACCGCCAAAAGTGGAGAAAATTTGGAAGAGACCTACACTGAGCATTGGGTGGCGAAAGGTTGAAGAAGAGATAAAAATACTTGTAATCAAGAACCTCACAATATGATTAAAGATTGTGGGAAAAATTTACACCAATTTTTTTAGGTGAAATATGATTCTTGCAATTGATTGATGTCATTGTTTGTAGATCTTTGATAGTTATTACGGGTAATCAGAAGCCAGAAAGTCGGAGAAACAATCTTGCCTAAGATATCGTATTACCCACTAACAGAGTTGTGAAGATGTCAGATAATTATACTCCTGGAAAACATTAGTATTCAGCTGCATTCTGTTGGATTGGAAGTCATACCACAAACAGTTGAGAAAATGCTAGGCAGATGATGATGCCTAGAAGCGGACCGAGACAGTCTAATGATGATAATGATGACGGCATAACTGATCATTTTATCACCAGTTTAAAAAAAAAACCACAATAATATCTAACATTTTTCATGTACACTTTGATACTTACGAACATGCACACGGTTTACGACTAATCAAACGGTTGAGGAAAAACGCGAGAAAACCAAAAGTTTTATTGTGAAATGTTACGGGACACATCAAGAACTTACTACAAGTATAACGAAAAATATGCCATCATAATGGTAATGATCTTGTGTTTTAGAGAACATGGTGGTGTTTTATTATAATATACTGTTTAAATTAATTATGTATGACAGTGGAAAGTGAAAGGCTCAATTGATTAATTGTAATCTTTCTTTGAGAGCAGCGGTGGCCCAGTGGTGGTGGCCCCAACTTACGAAAAGTAAGTCGTGGGTTCGAACCCAGGCAGGCGCATTACTTTGTGAAATTTATTTCATCACCACTGCTCTCAAAACGGTAAAGGAAAACATCGTGAGTAAACCGGCATGTCCTAGAACCAAAAATTCGAAGACATGTGACGACATCAACCAATCCGCACTGGGCCCGCGTGGTGGATTATAGCCCATTTCCTCTCATAGAGAGGAGGCCTGCGTCCCAGCAGTGGGAACATTAATAGACTGATGATGATGATGATGAATCTTTCTGCAGGGTTAAGGTCACATTTAGAACATAAAGCTTTCTAATTGAAAGCAAGTTGCTGACTTTATAGAGGTCTGTTGTGGGGAACCTAAACGGTTTAAAATACATCACCTTGATAAGTGATCGCTGAGCTCTTTCCAGATCGAGGAATTTCATTTTGGAAGCACCACCCCATATCGGAATGCAGTAAGTTATTACGGATTGCGCCAGAGCTATATAGATCTTGTTTATAAGTTGGGCGGACATAACATAACGTAAAGTTTTGAAGACCCAAATGAGCTTCCTGATCCTTTTCATGAGGATCTCAAGGTGAGGGTGCCACGACGTCTTCCTTTTAACCCAGATACTCAGAGCAGAAGGCGCAGAGATATTGTGGCCTACTCTCCAGGGGTTCGATCAGCATTTGCTAGCCGTCAATATGTTACACAATCCACCTACATATACAATAAACTGAATCTTAAGTGTGAAATATATCCCATGCGGTTATACGATTGTAAAAGAACAATAAGTGATTGGTTAAGATCTCTAACATATGAAGAAACAGAAAACATTCTGATCAGGGTAGGCTAACATGTTGGATAATTATCTGGATTATCGCACGAACACACACACACACGCACACACAGACAAATACACACACACACACACACACACACACACGCACACAAATACACACGCACGCAAAAAATACAAGGAGAGCTGCTTAAGTAATTAATTAATTAATTAACTATCATTTTTTATTTTTTTTTTATTTCCTTTTTATTGCATTTTTATTATATTCGTTGACTTAATTTTCATTGTTAGGATACCACCTATGGGAAGAGCGAGACAGCCCCGACACAAGTACTATTGTAACTTACTGGGGCTACCTCAATTTATGTATGACACAATGTTTGAGAAGTAATAAATATTTTTGTATTTTTTGTATTTTTGTATGAATCTTTCTTTATCTTGTAGTTAGTACCTAACCTGGTGTCAGTTTTATACCACCCATAAGCCTCTGACTTGGCTTTACATGTCGTCGAGAATTATCTATCAGGCATGCTGGTTTCCTCACTATGTTTTTCTTGCTTCGGGCAAGTGATAATTATACAATACGCACATGAATTCGGAAAAATCAGAGGTAGTGCCTTGAGTTTGATTTCAAAACCTATGACTTGTTAGTCTGACAGTCACATCTATGCTGTCACTGCTATGCTGATATGGTTTACTGGCATGCCAATGCAATGATATTGTTACGTCGTACTCGTACCTACAATTACAAGTAGGTAGGTAGGAAGTAGTAGGTAGGTACGTAGGACGAGTCTCGAATGATGTAGGTATAGGAATTGTCATTGTAATTTTGACCGTACGCCGAGGGCATAAAGTTCCTACTTCTTTATTTTGTATAAGTTGTGAAGGGACAATGACCGATTATGTAATTGTCTAGAATACCTAATTCGAGTAAGTCGTGGATCTTTCTAGAAGGGTTGGTCACCATATATATAGCGGACATGTTTGCGGGAGCAGCAGTCTTATTTTGGCTACAGTACGAAGCGAATCGAAGTGAACTAGAAGTGCGATATCTAAGTGAATAGTGATCAGTAGTGTATTAGTGATTGTGTTTTAAGTGTTTAGTGATTATTAAAGTTATTCAGTTGTTTCAACGGTAGTAATTAATTTATCCCATACCTAATATTAAAATACATAATTATCATTTCAGTAAACACTCTTTAACACAAAACCGACATAAAAAAAAGAAAAACACCAACTAAAAGAAGACGGATGTTCCAGTGCCAGTGTGAACAAATTAAAAACAGTGACCTTAATGGGTGGCAGACACTTGAAAGTTTGACCCAGATTTTAAGTTCTAGCTGTTCTATGAGTAATACGCGTGTGTCCAACATGGTGCATATATATAATGTGTGTGTTATATTCGGTAAGTGCTGAGTTTTATGTAATTGATTAGGTAAGCATGTTTTTTATGAGCTTGTTTCCTGGTGTGGTTTTCTATCTGTGAATATGAGTCTTTTTTTATGATCTATAAGTTTAAATGAGCACTTGGTTTTTTATTTATTTCTTCAACATAACAACAACACGCCTGTAACTCCCGAAGGATTAGGCCTAATAGTATTCCCACATTTTGTCAGTTATTTATTTATTTGGTACACTAACAGCAATACATACTAAGAATTAACGTGAAACAATGAAAATAGCATAAAAGTGCTGGTGTGTACGCCTATTATAGGTATACGTAGCATTCACCATAGGACAACACCATAATTTATCTAATCTTAATAATAAAATTCGAATACAATAAAATAAAATTTACTTAATACTAGTAATAGTATATTTATTCGCGTAAAACATGGTATACAAAGGTGTTACAAGTTCAAATGGCACAAACATGTTTAGCTAGGATAAGACCAAACATGCAAAAATTTTGAATACAGGGAAAAGGGTAAGCAGGCATTAAACACTGAACAGTACACTTAATATTAAGAACATCAAAATGTTTTATCTATAAATTCTCTTAAGCTATAAAAACTATATTCAAGTAACCATTTATAAAATTGTGAAATATAAATAAATGAAGTGATATGAATTATGATGATATACAGGGTGGAATTTTTCAATGCCACCTGTAGGGAAAGTACTCGAAATACTGGAGATAGCAAATTTTACTCAAAGGAAACATTCCTTTATTTTTAAAAGGAAACAAATCTGCATTCACAGATTTTCGAAAATTCGCTTGCCACACTCGGGAATCGAACCGACTAAAGTTCGAAAAAATAACATCCTGTACTTTTTTTTACATCAATCGATAGGTGCAATCATATGGATCAAATCTCTCTAACAAACATGATAAATTAAATGAAGGGAAAACCATTAAATCTAAAGAACAGTTATAAATTCAATGGGATAAATTCAATAAGATAAAGCACATGGATTCATGGTTTTCCTTTCATTTAATTTATCATGTTTGTTAGAGAGATTTGATCCATTTGATTGACCCTATCCTAATAATGTTATTTTTTCGAAATTTAGTCGATCCATCCCGGGTTCGATGCCCGAGTGTGGCAAAAAAAAAAACGAAAATCTGTGAATGCAGATTTGTTTCTTTAAAAAAATAAAGGAATGTTTCCTTTGAGTAAAATTTGATATCTCCAGTATTTAGAGTACTTTCCCTCCAGGTGGCATTAAAAATTCCACCCTGTATATAGTATTATTAGTGTGATATCTAAAGATTTTTTTTTTTTGTTAAATAGGTGCGCAGTTGCAAATGTATTGAGTTGACAGAAATAAGTTATTTATAGGTAAATTGGTGCTCTCCCGTACCTCAGAAACTGATCTTCTAAAACTTGTTAAGGGAAACACCGAATAAATCGGTTTCCAGTGATGTGTGGGAGCTGTTATAGTTTCTACATATTCTGAGCATAGGAGCATTGATACCAAGGTTTGATTTGCGAAAAGGGATATGAAACAGTCTAGTGATGGGATATCTGGGAGGTTTTGAAGGGACTGAATACGAAATTCGCATTTTATGATTCCGTTGAAAATTTTGTACGGAAAAATAAGATCACACGGACGGCGACGGTCTCGTAGCACCTTTATGTTGAAAAAATGTAGGCGTTTTTCGTAAGGACAGCGATGGCTTATTTTTCTGGATAAAAAGGCAAGATGCTTTGTGAACACTCGTTGAATTCTTTCAATTCTTTGCGAATGAACAGCGTAGAACCATGCAACGCTAGCATATTCTACACAAGAGTGTTGAACAAAACTATTCTGGTCTTTGGAAATTCGTGAGTATTGCGTTTTATCGAAACCCAGCATCTGTGCTGTGCAATTATGTCTCAAGTAGCAGGGAGTGAGCCTATTGCCATCAACTGGGCACAAATCCTCACACAGACTCCGGGGCTATTACTGAGAAATTCCTGATGAACCATACAATAACACTTTGCCCGCCCTGGGAATTGAACCCAGGTCCTCATGGTCAGCAGTCGCACTTGCAACCACTAGACCAACAAGCAGTTATTTTTCAACAAAATTACAAAATGTCATCAGGCTTAAACCACGGGAGAGATATTTTCAATACAATAGGTTCCCGTCAACATATTATTATCTTGAAGATTTTATATTATTTATGCACTACATTTACGAGCTCTTAATATTTTGAAAGTACAAAATCAGATACTTTTGCTTTTAAAACTATTTAAGTACTATAGTTTGGAACTTACTATCTGTTCAAAAATACACTTACTATAAAATCAATTTATACTTAAAAGACGTAATAAAATAAACTTAAAACGACATTTGCTAGAAAACTGCATATTAAAACTGAAAACTTGCAGTTTTTATTGAAAAAAACTGTCTCTATGTAGACCGAGAAACATTGAATAAATGGAATGATGTCATTTTCATAAAAAAGCGGGTTATTTGTCTACCGCTGGGATAGCTCTGATCTCGCAGGATACTCAGTTAACTTTAACTTTACAGTAATGGTTTATTGTAACTTTAGTTAACTTAAATACAACAGCCATTTCAATGTGTGTTCACTCGAACACCAAAAAGACGTCATAATCTGCATGGCCTTTTCCCAACTATATTGGGGTCGGCTTCCAGTCTAACCGGATGCAGCTGAATACCAGTATTTTACATGGAGCGACTGTCTATCTGAACTCCACAACTCAGTTAGTACTGGGTAATACGATACCCCTTGTCAAGACTGGCTGGACTTTTTGGGTCACTACCTGTAACGACTGTTAAAGATCTGCAAATGACAGCGGGACCAACGGCTTAACGTGCTTTCCGAGGCACGGAGGATACCCGGTATGTAATGGGTGGCCACCCATCCACAGACCAACCTAGGCAAGCACGGCTTAACCTAAAGATCAACCCGAGGGGCTGTTATTATTTAGCCACGTGCTCCTCAACACCAAAAAGACGTAACGTACCAAATTTTACTTTATAAAATAGTGAATGGCTTAATAAATGCTCCCGAACTCTTGGCGGAACTAAGAATAGCTGTACCTCGACAAATAACTACTAGATCTAGACGCGTAACAATAACTTTTGCCACTATTGCAAGTCGTACTAACCTTGGCAGCACCGCACCCATCAACCATCTAATGAGAAACGATAATAAAATTGCCGCACGAACCAGTAGCATCGACATCTACTCTAACCCCTTCCGTCAATAGCGTATGAGACTCTTAACCAGCTCGGAGTCTCGAGACGCCTGTGTGATATCAGACACCGGGTTGCATCCACTTCCATTCCCTTCTTTATCAGCCTTTTATTTTTTTATTCTTATATTATACATTTTTTGTAAAATTATTCTGTATTTCCCACCGGCTTAATGTTGTACACAGCCCATATTTAATTTAATTTTTTAAATGTTTAGTTATCTATAAATTGTTTAAGATAAATTATGTAATGAGTGTAATCTTACTTTTATTATTTACCTTTTATTATTCTGCGAGTACCGAGCAGTTCTTTATGTGACGAATTCAATTTATCTAAAATTGTGTGATTTATATTTATGTATGTTTTAGTGAGTAAGTCGTTGAAGTGCCATATAAATAAGTAAAATAAAATAAATCGTACTGTTTTTTTTAAGTAAGTGCTCACAGTGTTCAAATAAACTATATTCTTATAAACAACGAGAGAAAATACATTGTTTTGTTATAATACAGTAATTTATCAGAGGACAAATAAACCACACTCTTTAAAATATCAAAATATTGCCCTCGTAGCACCGTACTACGGCGTAGCACGGTATTACGGCGTAGGCCACGCTACGTCGTAGGCACTACGGCGTAGGTCGCTACGTGGAAATGGATATGGGCTTTTTGTGGACAAAGCTATTATGGGCATAGAATTTGATCTATAATAGGCAAGGTCGTCGATTGACCTCATAAACAAACAATTACTTTAATGTACGAGGTATTTTAAGGGATGTCCATTGTCCATATAAAAAAGCGTTCGGGTATATATCCAACTGTACCAAGTTTGTTTTCGAAAGTATTTTATATACTTTCACTATGGAAATGTCAATGGCAATCTACAAGTTTTTTACTAGTTAAAAATGCATGACAACTGTATCTAGCATTGAGAATTCTGAAATTCTTTTATTATCTCCACAACTGTTTGCCGGGATAATATTTTTTACTTCAGCAAGCTCCCGTTTAAAAGAGAAAACGAATCTGATCTTATTTGAGAATATCGACAAGCTATGTACTAAAATAAGTCTGACACTGTGTACTATCGAGGACACTCCCGCCACTAAGCTAATTTTTGTTTGCACTTACAACATAGAAACGCTCTCTATAGCCCCGCCCCGTTGACTTTGTATAGAAATAATGAACGAAAATATACCGATAGGCCGAGCGCACTGACGACGCACGCCAAATGAGAGTTATTGTTATTTTGCGAGCTAATGTAGACGCTTTCCAAATAGGCCTAAACTTTAAGGGGGCGTGGCTCGGCGCCTCCGCATGATTTAAGCGAAAAAAAAATTAACTGATCAGGCGGAAAAGAGCACGACTGTGCAGTGAGGGCAATTATTTGATTATCAATATCACGCCTATAATTACCGAAGTCTTAAGACCTAATAGTACCTAACAGGACACCCAGTTACGTTTAAGTATCATGTAATATGGGGCGAGCCTTTTGACATCAACCGGGTAAATCCAGACTCCATTAGTGCTACTGGAAAAACCCAATAACACTTTGGCCAACCTGGGAATCAAACCAAGGACCTCATGCTCCGCAGTCGCGCTTGCAACTACTCGACCAACGAGGCAGACAAGTTTACATACAGCTTATTGTTTTCGTGTTCCAGCTGTTTTACACAGCTGTCAAAGAATTAAAACTGGGGTTAGAACACACGGGAGTGTTTCAGTTGTTCACCAATTTATTCAACCTATATTTGTTAGATTCAAACATCGGATTTGATTTAGAACACTTTGATATAGCACGCCTATAAGCCGTGTGGTATCCGGCAGAGTAGAATAGAACCAACCCATTACACTCACGGGTGTCGTATAAGGCGACTAATGTCTGAGGCAGAACACCTTGCGCCTCCGTAGGCCAGATAATGGGCAGCAGCGTTTTCTGTTAGTCTTTCATCACTGCGATCTCCAATCCGCCTGTCAAGCGTGGAGATTATGGCAAATTCCTCCCATCATGGGAGAGGCTTATGTCCAGCAGTGGACGTTATGACGAGTAATAAAGAAGTATGGAAGAAGAAGATATTCTGCGCCGATCCCAAATAAATTAGGATAAGGGCAGGTAAACTTTAATTTGATTTAGGAAATTGGAAAAAAACCTAGGCAGATTTTTTCTTTATTGAAAAATCGATACCATAGATTTCTTTCAACCAAAAATCCTACTATACGCCGATAACCAAACGCCACCGATTAACAACCTTTTTCACCACTTAACGTTCAACTGATTTTTAACCAAAAACCCTGCCATAAATCCCTAAAAAGACTGCCCATAAATCCTATAGGCACTCAAACGCATTATACCACTGTGGTGCAGCCAATTCGGTCAAACACTAGTGGTTTTGCCTTGTATATATAACTGGTGTTAAAATGCGTATACTGTACATAGTGAAGTAAATAGGGGGTGTATATACAGCGGAGCTTGCCAAAGGGGGTGAAAGGGGGAGACGCACACCACCACACCCTGTAGATATTAAGTCACATAGACGCGGCTAGGGTTGACAGTTTGAGTTGGATTTTTTAATTCAGTTTGTGGGAATGAGGGTAGTGTATTCCGGGTTTAATTTACGGAGTTTTGGGTGTTAATTAACTACTCTTTAGTAACACAATACATGAAATAACATATTATAAATTAAACTAGTTTTTTATACAAACGTGTTAATTTTCTGAACAACGTAACGGATTTTCACCAGCCAGCATTAAATTTATTTCAAAAGGTTATTATATTAATTATATTAATATCTAACTAACTTATAATATATAAATCTCTACATAGAAACACGATGCCTAGCTGGGGCTCTTAAATAATTTAAAGTAAAGTGCCTAGTAGAGTATATAAGAGCTGAAGATCGCAAACAGAAACCACCTGTGAATTTCATAAGGATTGCGAATGTCAGATGGCGTCATCTGAAATAATTTCAGAGGGGAAAATCAGGGCGCAACGGGAATTGGTTCTGCAATGGTTTATATTGTTTGTGTGGAAGCTTTTATCTCAATAATACTACTAAAATCTCGATAAGTTTCTAATCTTTTCTTCTAAAAAAAGAGTAAAGTTTCCTTCAAACGGGTACACACGGCGATACATCAAGCGCAACATTTCCAGTATGACATGGCCTCGCTTTGTATAAATGTCTCGTACAATGACCGATCCGATTTTGCTGGTTTTTTATAGTTTGATTGGTCGTCTATCGGGTCGTCTATCATATTTCAGTGCTCTAGCATAATGAGCTTAACTAGAAATAAAACATTATTTTAGAAAAAGTTCTGGTCGATATTCGCGGGTTAATGCAACTTGCAAAATTTGTCGAATTCCCACAACTTAAGAAACGACAAATGCTATGAATTGGTTTTTACAAACACTTTTACACATCAAAACAATACTATAAAAACTTGACGAGGTCGGTGTTTTTTATCCATTTCGGTGTCTGTTAGAAACTATGTAGCTTACTCATCTATCTCTTAATCTTCTGTCTTTTTAAAAGGCCAAACATTGTGTTGATTAGATCACGTGAGGATCATGCAGATTACTGTCTGATTATGTTTTTCCTTTGAGAAAAGAACACAGTTCAAAAATTAATTACGCAAAGAACAAAAATAAAATAAAACACTTTCCTCGCTCGTGCCAGCCCTGACAGTCGCAAAATCACGACGACTCAGCGCTGCAATTGCATCGCGTTATTACGAATTTAATGGTCTTCGGACAAACGTATATACATCAGTTGTCACTATCGGTACCAAAGTACCGATAGTGCCGCTTGTCTGCATGCAGTGGTACTGAATAGTGCCGGGTTGTATTGTCAAAGTTATGCGGTGGATCGTAACGGGATGGGGTTTGATGTCTGTTCGTGGAAAATTGTGGCTTTTGAGAATATTTTTCGTGAGTGTCTTTATTATTTTATTGTTTGGTAATGCGATTCAAATCAATCCATTAATTGTAAGTAATATTTTAATAAAAAATAGTTTAAAAATTAATCTTTTACTATATGCAATCCGTAAATTGGAATTGAGGACATAATTAAAGAATGGCTGGTTATTTTCGATTCACAAATAAATTAGTGAAACATTTTTATAATTCAAGAACATTAAATGTTACGCAAAAAGGAGACAAGAATCAACACCTATAAGATAGGTTTGGGTGCCTGACATGCTAATTATTACTGCTTTTCCTACATGCGCATATTTTTGCGAACAAGAAATTGGTGCTGCATTAAATTTAATGTCATGGATTTCTATAAAATAACGCCTGATTCTTTATCTGATAACTCAATAAGTTGATAAAACATCATGCTGACAAGGAATGAGAAAACAAATGTTTGAAGCTAAGCAAGGTCTAATATAACAACTAATGCGTCCCGCCACTTATGACATGGTGCCGAAACGTGAATACTGACGGTCGGGTTGGGATACTTAAAGGACGGTCGAGAATTTTTGCGAAGTATGAAATCTGCAATGAAATACTGCGATGACGAGGGACAGTGTGCTGTGGCACAGCCGAGAAGGGCAGAAGCCGAGATCCAGCAGGAGACTGCGAAAGACAATTTGACTGATTGATGGAATGGATGAGAAGGGCTCCTTAGTAAATACATTGCATCAATATCACTTGCTTCGGAAGAGGAAAACATCGTCAGGAAACCAGTATGCCTGACAGATAGTTCTCGACGACATGTAAAGTCAAGTCGGAGGTCCATAGGCGGCATAAAACTCGGACACCAGGCACTAAAAAAATAAAAAATCGGCCAAGTGCGAGTCGGACTCGCGCACGAAGGGTTCCGTACCATTATCTATACATTAGACAAAACGGCAAAAAAATCACGTTTGTTGTATGGGCCCCCTTAAATATTAATTTTATTCTGTTTTTAGTATTTGTTGATAAAGCGGCAACAGAAATACATCATCTGTGAAAATTTCAACTGTCTAGCTCTCACGGTTCATGAGATACAGCCTGATGACAGACAGACGGACAGACGGACAGACGGACAGACGGACGGACAGACGGACAGACGGACAGACAGCGAAGTCTTAGTAATAGGGTTAGTAGTAGGGTTCCGTTTTTACCCTTTGGGTACGGAACCCTAAAAAAATAAAAGTATGAAAATAGTGAACCTAAGCGAAGCCAAATTTGAACTAAAATTTATCCCAAAAAAAAAGCCAATTTATACACACATCAAATCATCTTTGTGCCTGACCAGCAAAAGATTTGGCGTGACAAGACCTATCGTATCAGACATTCAATTATTTTCCATCTATCAAAATTATTTGAAGCAAAATATCAAAAAATGAAAGAACGAAAAAGAAAATTGGCCCCTTCGGGACTGTTTGTCGAATATCTGATGAGGGATTCAATGTCGGGGCGGTCACCTTGAGGTTATATTTTTGATTTTGTAAGCCTTAGTAACAGTAGAGTATTGTTTTAAGCTTTCACGGTTCATAACTATACTTAAAATGTCATTTACGGACTATCTTCCGTGATTATAGATTATTTTTGAGCTCCCGATATGTCGACGCTGTTGAAAAATAATCTATAATCACGGAAGATATCCCGTAAGTGACATTTTAAGTATAGTAGATTATTTTATAGAAGAGCAGGACATTCTTATTCTTCAGCAGCTAGAATATAGCAATTAACAAACGCAATTAAAAAACGTTGCCATGGACTGACGTAGGTGCGATGGTAACTTTTACAAAGAGGTCCTACTAATACGATCTTCTCGGGAAATTGATTACTAACGTGTCTCATTATCTATACTAATATTATAGAGAGGTAACATTTGTTTGTAAGTTTGTATGTAGGGGTAATCTCCGGAAATAATGAACCAATTTTAAAAATTGTTTCACTGGTAGAAAGCTACATTATTCGTGAGTGCTATAGGCTATATTTTATTCCCGTACTCCCATGGGAACGGGAACTACGCGGGTGAAACCGCGGGACGTCAGCTAGTCGTATAATACATCTCAATTTAGATTTCGTATTTTATGATAAGGATCTAAATAATAGGTGTTTAAATATCCTTAACGTACTATTGGGCGCATGTCTTTGCGTTTTTTTTTTTGTTGTTCTATGCCCATACCTGGGAAACTTAATTACAGAGATATTGGTGGTCAATGTTCCAACTTTACACAAGTTTTTTGTAGTACAAATATCAATGTTTTAACTTTACTTTAAATATCTCCGTGACCTTCTGATTTTCACCCCAAAAAAAAGTCATTTCCCAGCAATCAATTTTACATAGAGCTACTTAGTTTGATATAGGTACAGAATGCTTGGTTGGCGTTGGTGTATTTACACCTTGTTTTGGGAAAACAGTTTTCCACCACAAATATTAACATTGGCAATAAAGTAAATCAACATCTAAATAGTAATTTTTTGTCACGACTAAAAACGTACGACATTCAAGTAAATAATATATTACGTTTCAATCGTTTGATGGTCTGAACCAATGTCAACGCGGTCACCTTGGCTCGCTGTTTCTGAGAAATAATCTTATTTTGTTTCTTTCACTTTGTCTGTTTGCTGAGTTCGGAGAAATTGTGAATACCGTTGATTGCAGACGCTTCTTTTGATAAGCCGGATTGAGCTAGCTTAGAAAACAATTCGGAGGGATTATTTTGTCGAAATAAATTGAGTTATGGGGGAAAATAGTATTAGCTGAGGTGATTGCGTATTGTTTATATTAAATAAGATTTTAGGATTGGAATGAACATGTCTTTGGTTGTAATTTTTTAACAGTGAATTGCTGACAATGTTTGCTTTTTGGATGTTTGATTTTTCATTATTTCATTCATGTTTTTTCTGACACTAAATGAGTGCCTACAACAGTATGTACTATTGCGCATACTGACGGTTTGCCACTTTTCACCCTTAATTACATAGCAATATGGTTGAAAATTGATCGACCGTCAATTAACGCGGTAGTACATAAGACCTTGTGTAAAAATAACGCAATTCTCACTATTATCAGTCTACGTATTAACTACAAAATGCATTTTTTTTACCTGATTTTTATTCATAACTATTTAGCAAAAGTGAATTTTATCAACCTCTACCTCCAAGCTACTAGTAGTAATTCAATGAGAATGTAGTATTTACTATTGTACCCACAACTATTACACTACCTAAACACCTTGGAATTAATCATTCCTACTCCTGCGATGTTTTTCTTCCACATCTTGTTATCGTCGGCAATAAATATCGCGCTGATGTTTACAGCACCGGTTCACGCCCAGGATTCGAACTTGAGATACTACGGTAGGTTTCAAGGTTACGACCACCATATCCTGGTGGATAAGGTTCATTTTATATAGTAATATGTAGGTGGGGATGAACTGGTCAAGCTCTACGGGAAGTATATAGGCGTGATTTTTTGTTGGGGAATTCATTGTCTCTAAAGGTTTCTAAAAGAATACTTCTTAGTGTCAAATGATTAGCAAAGTGCTGAGATCTTTTCTGAAATATTAGTGCTGACTATGCCTTTTTGTTCCATCGATGATATTATCATTTAGCTTATATCATTTTAGTTTTCAGCCACAAAAATATGAACAAAGTCAAATTATTAACGCACGCATTTGTAGACCACACAACAGAAAAAAATGATAAAAATAATAATCAATCTCACGAACCCCAATACCAAAAACAATCACGTTACCTAAATTAAGAAGAGAAAGCTATATACATTCCTCTCCATAACTTTACTATCACCTATCTACTTGAAAACAAATGTATTCTCTTACAGAACCGTATTATAGTTTGTTGACATTGAAAAAACTTTACATAAACTTTGTAAAAGTTTGAAACTTTGGGATTCAGTGGCTCGCGACGAGTTTGTAAGTTTCTTAATGAGATCAGGTTGTAAGGTATGCAGAATTGTTACGTCATGTGGGAAATGGTGTAGTTAGAGATAAAGGTACTATATTTTGCTGTTTGCATGTAAAAGGGAAAATATTAAGGTGGTTTTCGTTAAGAGATATTATCATGCATATAGTTCTTAGATGATCTCAAGTCTTATGCAGATAGGCATTCTGTGAGTGATAGAGGATATGAAACTTTCAAATATACATTGGAATGACTTAATTGCTCCTTGTCGAGACCGTCTGGCGTTACTAAAAAGTTGTCTGGACTTGAAAAGAGACTGACCTGCAAGTTTGTTTCGGCATTACCTGTAATAATTTTAGGTAACCAAACTACAATGAGAACTCCTTCTTTTTGAAGTTGGTTAAAAATAAAACCTTCATCATCTGCTTGCCTTTTCCCAACTATGTTGGGGCGGCTTCTAATCTAACCAGATCCGACTGAATACCAGTATTTTACATGGGGCGACTGCCTATCTGACCTCCACAACCCAGTTAGTACTGGGTAATACAATACTTCTTGGTAAGACTGGTTCTCAGATTTTCCGGCCTTCGACTACTTGTAACACACAAAGTACTTACGCAATAATATCCGTGATTTTCTTTATCCATGAGCTCCCGATAAAGACAGACTCCCGACCCGCGTGAAAGTCTAAAACAGTGTACTTGTAACGACTGTCAAAGATCTACAAATGACAGCTGACACCCAGATATTTAGCCAATATCACAAACCATTTATTATTATTTTTCATAGCATACAACACGTCACCACGCTTGTTATCGTCGTAGGGTAGGGCAGAGGCATGTTCATCTATAGTAACGATGTTTGAAAGAAATTTCATATATTACTGAACGCAGCAAGCAAGCAGCGCCTCCAATAACTTTTGAATTAAGTTTTTTATCTAATCAAGTGAAGTCGCGGGTTTTATACTAGTTTTATATAATAATTCTATATAATTCAGCTACTTACTCATTTCAGGTAATAAAAAGCAGGAAAGAAGAGTCATATATCCACTCATTTTAAGCCGCAACTTTTCAGACAAAAATATCGTCCTAGAAAAAAGTCTAGAAATATTATGATTTAGCCTAAGTATAAGGAAGCCAGTGTGTCTATCGATTTGTATATTTCTTGTCTAGACACTATAATAAGGTCGCGCTCAGTCGGCGTTCTCCTCGGACCACTAATTCTTGAGATATTCATATCAATAAGAATTGGCAACAACGGTCTGTTGGGGATATTAGGCAAGGTTGAGTAGTTGTTTAGTCATAATTTTCAAAAATATACGTTGATTAGTAGAAATATTATAAAATAGGCTTTGCGTAGGTATACAAGATGGATAGAGACACTTCACGAAGTCGTCAACCAAGCACTCAGCGCAATTTGGAAAGAGCCTTTTTTAGGGTTCCGTAGTCAACTAGGAACCCTTATAGTTTCGCCATGTCTGTCCGTCCGTCCTCGCTTAATCTCTGTGACCGTTAGCACTAGAAAGCTGAAATTTGGTACCAATATGTATATCAATCACGCCGACAAAGTGGTAAAATAAAAATTGGAAAAAAATGTTGAATTAGGGTAGCCCCCCTATATGTAAAGTGGGAAGTGATTTTTTTTTTAATTTCAACCCCAACGTGTGATATATTGTTGGAAAGGTATTTAAAAATGAATAGGCGTTTTCTAAAATCATTTTTTGATACTGTCAATAATTTCGGAAATAATCGCTCCAAAAGTAAAAAACAATGTGTGTGTCCCCCTCTAACTTTTGAACCATAAGTTTAGAAAATATGAAAAAAATCTGAAAAGTAGAACTTTATAAGGACTTTCTAGGAAAATTATTTTGAACTTGATGGAAACAAAAGTTTTTGTACAAAAAAGACAAAAAGTTGTACAAAATAATTTTCCAGAAATTATTTTGTACAACTTTTTGTCTGATTTCTGTTTCTTTTTGTCTGATTCTTTAAACTCATAAGTGGGAACACTTATTGTGACGGACGGGAAACTACGGAACCCTACACTGAGCGTGGCCCGACACGCTCTTGGCCGGTTTTTTTGGGTGAAAGATTACGTTTTACGGTAGAACTCAATATAATGCACTCAAAACATTGCGCTGATGGATGCATTGAATAGTACGGGGATCATGTTTGGTCATCATCATCATTTCAGCCGAAAGACGACCACTGCTGGACATATAGACGTCCCCCAAGTGTCGCCACATTGACCGGTCCCGTGCGACTCGCATTCAGCGGGTTCCCGCAACCTTCACCAGGTCATCGGACATCGGACATCGTTCATGGAGGTATTTAAGTGAAATAACAATATTAATACTTGTTTAAAAAAACTTTGACCTCCAATATCTCCGCAACTAGAAGATTCCCAGGTACGGTTCACAACAAAAAAAATAATTGCTATGATGAGGAAAACAAGTGCCTTTCGGCTTGGTTAAGAGACTTTTTACAACCAGTCTTTTCTTGATTTGTCAACCTTGCTAATAAAAGGACTTGCCTATTTGCAGGTTACATTGCGCTGTTGTATTTTTTATTATTTTGTAAAAATAAATAATAAATTGTTACGAGTTCCACCTCATACCAATAAACAAACACATGTCTAAAACTAACCGATCGTGAATAACGACTGTCTGTTCTGCTGACGACATATTGTTATGTAATTGTGTCGTTATGATGTATTTTGTTTCACCTCATTAGGTTTATGATGTCTGGACAGTAAAATATGGCGGCGTGTCTTTGAACTAGGTGAGACAAGAAGCATTTTTGATTAAGATGCATTGAAATTGGTTGTGTAAGTTATCGTCGTAATGTTTTTTGAGGAAAACATCTTGAGGAAACCAGTATGCTTAAGAGATATTTCTTGACGGAATGTAAGCCAAGCCCATGGGCGGCACGCACTAACCAAAAGATTTTTTTTTTTTTTTTTACTCTCAGTTTAAAGTCTTCAGCATAAAAGACTGTAGTCCATGGAATTGGTACATTTTGCCTTGCATCAAATAAGGTAGTTCTGTTTTTATTATATGTTGTAGTTAATAAAGTAGTAAAGTCAAATCCAATATTTCGACCTCCAAAACCTCCGGATCATTGTTAAATTTATGAAAAACCATTTATTTTTGGTACTTTTTTTTATTTTTTGACATTATTTTCCACCTTTGCTACGGTAAAAGTTTTTATGACAGTTTTTAACATAATTAAATTTGCAACAAAATGAAAGCAATTTGGTTATGTTATAACCACATAGATCCTAAGATAAAGCTGTTCAAAATTAGCAAAAAAAAATCTGAAAATTGTATTTGACATCAATACTTCATCACTTATAACATCATCATCATCATCATCTGCCTAGCCTTTTCCCAACTGTGTTGGGGTCGGCTTCCAGTTTTACCGGATGCAGCTAAATACCAGTATTTTACATGGAGCGACTGCCTATCTGACCTCCACAACCCAGTTACTTACTTAGTTAGTTACTTCATCACTTATAACATAATATAAAAAAAATCAGAACTACCTTATTTGATGCAAGGCGACCCCTCTTAAATAGTACAATTTACATGGACTACTGTCCTTATTTAAATATCTATATTTATTTAAGAATGAATGAAAGCTTCATTGTGTATTAAATTACGGACCCACTAATAACTTTTACAAAATATTTGAACAATTGTTACAAATGCTAATGAAACTCTGATGGATTTATTAAAATCTCAAACAGACTCTAATTGAAATCATTCACCTGTAAAGCCATAATCCAAGATTCGATTTTGAACAAAAACAAATGATTGTTTTGAATAGTATATTTACAGTATGCGCAATGTAATGATCGATTCTACTCACTCACTGATGTAATGCTCGACCCTGAACAGTTACACAGTACAGGGAAATGCTCCCAGTGAGTAAAACCCCTAATCTAAAGCTTTTTCAACCTACATAATCATTACCATTTTCCTGCATCACCGCTTAACGGATCCCATAACGCACCGGAAGCGAGCTTACTACCGTGAAAAAATTTCAACTAATAATTTGGAATCCGTCGCATCCCCAATAATACAGGGAAGGAAACAAGGGTTGTTGACGACCCCATTAATACCCCATCAATGGAGAGTGACCCTTTAAATTAGGTAAATGAGATCGTCCCGTGATATGGATGAAGGGAAATGAAACGGTTCACGGATGTTGTAGATCGGCGACGGTAAATAGGTAATTAGCTTTTTGCCAAAATGTGCCTTATGGCTGAATAGTAACAGCTTTGGGTCGTTTGAAGGTTAGTCTACGCTTGTCGAGGTCATTCCGTGAATGGGTGATCATAATATCGAGACTATCCATGTCTCAGAAAGCACGTTCAGCCGTTGTCTCAGCTGTCATTTGTAAATCTTTGACAGACGTTATGGGTGATCAGCTGAAAGTCTGACAATCGTATACCCAGTAACTGCGCTGCGCCGGTCAGTCATAACATAATATAACATCACGCCTGTAATGTCCGAAGGTTTGGGCAGAGGTGTACATAGTAGGACACCTATATTTCATCAGTTTTGTTTAAGTCCCGTGTAATAAAGGGGAGCCTATTGCTGAGGTAGGGAGTCACTCCACGTACAATTAATTTTGGGTTTTTTTTTAAATTGCACTTTTTCCAATTATGTCACGTGTTGTTTGTTTGAGATCAACATGTATTTGTACCTCATGTTTTTTTTAAATTATCTAGAGCAGTGTTTTTCAACCTGGGGGTCGCGACCCCCAGGGGGGTCACGAAGCCTCTATTCGCAAGAGGTCGCGAAAACTACCTCAATAAACAAAACAATAAAGCCTAGACAAATAGATTTAATAAGAAAATGTTAACAAAAGGATATAAACATTTTGTGTTCATACAAACTAACAAAATAAAAACCTATTATTACTCATCCATCTTATTGAGGTTCCGCTTGTTTGTCATTAACTAATTTCTCCCATCGTGGATCCGTTTTTGCTACATTGAGAATTAAATCGAATTCCAAATTTGTTAAAAACATTTATAAATATAAAATTTTGTTATTTGATATTTGTAACATAATAAAATATATGAAAAAAACCAGCCAAGTGCGAGTCGGACTCGCGCACGAAGGGTTCCGTACCATTATTATCAAAAAAAAGGGCAAAAAAAATTACGTTTGTTGTATGGTAGCCCCCCTTAAATATAAATTTTATTCTGTTTTTAGTATTTGTTGTTATAGCGGCAACAGAAATACATCATCTGTGAAATTTCAACTGTCTAGCTGTCACGGTTCATGAGATATAGCCTGGTGACAGACAGACGGACAGATGGACAGACGGACAGACAGCGAAGTCTTAGTAGTAGGGTTCCGTTTTTACCCTTTGGGTACGGAACCCTAAAAAGCGAAGGGGGTCGCCAAATATTTTTTCATACTAAGGGGGTCGTGTCATGAAAAAGGTTGAAAAACACTGATATAGAGAGATTGAATGAGTGACCATCTCATCATGTGCCTAGCTTTTTCTCAACTATGTTGAGGCGGCTCCCAATCTAACCGGACGCAGCCGTATACCAGTATTAATATTATATGGAGCGACTGCCTAATTGCCCATCTGAAGGATTGCCTATCAGCAATAATAATGATTTAAAGGTACTGAAATGCTTATGGCAATCCTGGTTAACGCGCGTTAGAACGATTTTAAAGCGATTGCTGATTTCAGCTTTTTCGATATTATCGATTTCATTGAATGTGTGAAGAAGTATTTCATTAAAAGAATTGAGTAGATGAAAACGAATTATGGATGGATGGTCCATGCATAATTCGTTCTCAATTTAAATAGAAGTTGCGTAATATAATAAATTGCATTTGTATTCTGCACCATGAAACATTTCTTTTAATTAAAAAAAAAAAAACTTTTAACAGTGCGTGCGTGCTTTGTTAAATTTAAATAAAAACTGTCCTACCTACTGTTATCTATTTAGATATTAAAACTCGAGTAATGATAGAAAAACCCTATTATCAGAAAGTGTAGAAAGCATAGTAATATCAAGAATTCCCCAATATGCCAGAATATAAAGCATCTAATATTCAATGTAAGTCAATCTACTATGCTAAAATCAGATACCTAATTCTGCTATGCTTGATCATACTTATTTACCATGGACTACTAAACAAAACCTTATAACAAGACCCAAAATGCTGCAAGCATTAGTTTGTTAATGAAAATAAATGTGACTCTACTTTATTCTAACAGTATAATTAGTTTCCTCTGCTGGGACTCAAGACTACTTGATTAATGAACATCTAGAATTTTTAAATGACGAATGACGAAACATTGCAAAGGATTCATTTATAGGTGCAATCCTTCACGAAGATGTTGTAACCGTTCATCCAATATAATTTTAATGTCTACAAATAACTGTAGGTTTGGAAATTTGAATATCATCTCTGAAGTTTCGTAATATATTGTACCTATAACCGGGTAATTAGTTTTGCTGTTAGGTAACTTAACAGTTCTAAAAGTACTGATACCTTCTTATACATCACTTATTGAATGTGATCTAAAGTTGTCGAAGCTCTCATTACTAGAAACATTACATCTTCAAAAGAGTTCATCATAAATATTAATAGTCAATGGTCTCTTAGCGACCAGAACATATTTATTTGAAAATAACCCCAAACGACTCCAATGCCCCAAAAGAAACAAGAACGCAATCAACAAACCAATGATAATTAAATAAATAAAACATAATTGCTAATCGACATGCCATGCCATACGAAAATAACCTCTCAATAAAAACCATGTGAGAATCACGTGCTCCCCACAATATAATACAAATGATCTGACGGGATCTGTCGGGATCCTGGACTGTAGGTCATCGAAGGAATCCGGGGAGAGGGGAGCAGCGCTGTGGCACGCAAATGATACGCGGGCAACGCGCCCCGCATCGATCGCCCATGTGCCGGCCCGCAACCCCCCCTCCGCGCCGCCGGGGGGCCTCACACACCCCCACCCCCTCGCACACCCATCCACCCCGCCAGACACAAACACCCTCACGCACAGACGCACACACACCACGTATCTAATGTGTTCTACCAAATGATCCGAATAGAATATTAATTCATCTATGTATATAAAACTGATGGTCATGGCTCTGGTTGAATTTTTTAGGGGCTAAGGCACCTAATTTGTTCCATTTGAATGTTTTTGGTAAGTTTCTGTTTTGAGAATATATTAGGTAACACTTGTAAAAGAAAATAAAAATTATTTTGATCTGATGGTATCCGCTCATCATATCCAGAAAAGTCAAAAACCGCTTTCAATTATTACAAATGATAATGTTAATAGAATACCTAATCAACCCGAAAATCAGTAATTAGTGTCACGTAAATGGTTGTATTTATAACAACAGTTAGTTGTACAGGTTTTCCATCAGTGAAAGTGTGCGTGCCGACCCCACCGGGAGGTTAATTGAGCTCACAGCCACGTGGGAGCAATTATTTACCTTCAGGTAACCACGTGCATCGCTCACTCCGACGGCACTCCGATACAACTTCACTCCGACCTCAAACTACACTTAGAACTACACACTCCAAAAACTACATATAGTGAAATGTATATAGCCACTAGCGAAGCATTGCGGAGGAGCTAACTAAAAATGAAGAAATAAGATGGTGAATTTACAGACATTCGGGTTTAATGTTTCTATTCAGAGCTCAACACTGAAATCTAGACTCTAAACAGTAGTCGTAGGGCTCAAACTACAACGCTACCGACTAGGCCACATAAATATACGCAAAGACACTCAGTGCAAAAGACTGGCTGGTCTTCGATAAACGGACGGGGGTGATACTAAAAACATGAAAAAGAGTGTTTAAATGATTTATTGCTCACAATTAATCGCACCAAGCTCATACATGAACACTACCAGATATCAAATCGCTTTGCTTTGCGAGATCGCATGCGTTCGATACAGATGACATCAAAATTTTATGAGACGATACACTTTAATGACAGTAATAACACTGTGACTACTTAACTACATATTAAGCTAGGCTACACGACTATTACTACAGAAGCATTGCCTGGTTGTAAATAAACGTAAAAATGCAGCATTTGAGCGTTCCGGCGACGACACCCAAATGTAGGGCACGTGATCCGCGGACACACGCCTCAAGATCTGAACTCACATTAGCCACAAACCGGTACAGTCCGAAACACTATTATACTAGATGTTTAATTAATTATTTTAAACTACAAAATGATCACAGTCAACAGTATCTGGCCGGTCGTCTGGTGGTGAACAGGGTTCGCGTTTGGTCTCGCGGAGTACTCATTTGGTTGTTTCTAGCGCGCCATTCACGTGCGGTGTGCGCGGCGGCCACGGCTCGACTGGGCGGCGCGCGCTCCCCCGCCGCCGCCCGCCCTACCCCCCAGTTGCATCCTTCAAACGCTCCCTGATAATCGGGAGAAAATACTACACACAGTTGCAATTGGAATGCCGCATCGTGTTCTTTTTGGCGATGAGTCAGGCAGTAATCGCATCAGCCCTCATTGGCCGCTCGCTTGACTCGCCTCTCCTCGAATGCAATTTAGTCAAGAAGATTTCCGCTTAAAAGAACTTAATCAGATCATTTTGTACATTTTCGTATTTCGTGTCATCGTGCCGGTCTAAGTCCTCCTCGTATTTTAGAAGACTATTGAGCATGAATATAGATGTTTCATTTTGTCGACGGGCACGTTTTCATGTTAAATTATGACTAGTTGAGACGAGACGGCGAAAAAAACTAAGTTCTCTATGCCCTGAGACAGTCAGATCTTAGATATCATAAATTTAACCAACGCCGTTTTTGCTTTGGGTTTTTTGCGTAAAAATACGAATTTTCTTTTTTATTAAAAGTGGAATTTTGATGAAATACATTTTCATACATCTTTAATGCTCATATTTAAGTTTGATTCTTCATGTTTTTTTTTTGTTATAAAGATAGTTTTTTCAGACATACCCTTCGTATCTTCTACTAAGTCGTTTATATCATAAGATTATTGAAGTAAGATACCACATTACCCAACATATGCTAATGAAGTCAAATGTTTCCCCTCGTCCCGGGGAATAGAGTTGGGCTCCTAAATCACACACTTAAGGAATATATAAAGATATACTTTTGACGTTCGCTCCTCAGAAATATTCGCGAGAAATGCATAGAGATCTTTAAGCCACTTATCATGTACTGCTCATAAAAAGAACTTAGAGAAAGGCTTTACTGCAAGTTATCATAGAAAAGATTTACTGTTTTATGAAACTCAAGGGTTTGTGGGCGATCCAAAATCGTTGACAATTTTATCTAAGAGAAGAGTAGGTTGCTGGGAGCTCAATTTCCTAAGTCCGATGTTAGGCCACACTTATAAGGTATTAAGGACCTGTTTACTAGATTATTAAAAGCTGGAAGGCTGGTACAGAATTTGTATGAAAATATCTTATCCAACAAGGTGACTTCTTTATGGAGATTATGCGGATGACCATTACAGACTGATAAGTCTTTTCCCAACTACTTCAGAATCCAGCCCAGTTCCAGTCTCCAGTCCAACCTGAGCCAGTTGAATACTAGGAGCCAGTGACAACCCAGTTACAGGATTCTGATTAAACGGCCGACCGTGGCCTCTCCAGGTACAAATGTAGATAGAAAATAGAAGAGGCACAACGAACTCCACTGTATGACCTAAGCAGGATATGTATTCAACCAGCTGACGTTTGTTAAAACATCAGTCTTAAACATTATTATTAGGTCAATGACCTCTTCTCATAAGATACAGCATTACTACGATTCTGTTTTAGATTGTAGGTACGTAACTATGGGTTTTCAAAACAGAATAAAACATAATTCTGTAATTACATTAAAATCACCAACTGTCTTCAACTAATTCAAGACTGATAACCCCTACTAACTGTTCGGGAACTTAATGTCATACACATAAGCCTCTACGCTGTAGAGTCTACGCCGTAGACCCTCTACGACTCGCTACGAGCGACACTATCGTCTCGTAGCACATTCGTAGCTACGAATTTAATGTGAGTGTAATAATTTCTAAAGCGGCCATATATAAGTCTGTCAAGTATTTTAGTACCATAAATAAAACAAACTGCATGGGGATATTATCATGGGATTGTGTAGTTGATGCTCTGGTCATATTGTATGTATTTCATGAATTTTAAGTACGAAAAGTTCTTTAAATTTTTAAATATAGTTTTATTGTGTTTTCTCTGAATGGAGTTGGCTGTGTTTCTGTGTATTGTGCCGAGTGATTTAGTCGTAATGGCAGGTGGATTAGAACCTTAATAGTGTGCTTGAATGGAATATTTTTTAAATGGATTGCAATAGTTTTCATTTAAATATTCGTGCAAAGGTAAAAGGCAAATAAGGAGCTCGTGGCTAAATAGTAACAGCCTCCCGGGTCGATCTTCAGGTTAAGCCGCGCTTGTCCAGGTCGGTCCGTGGATGGATAACCGCATATTACATACTGAGTTTCCTCCATGCCTCGGAAATTACGTTAACCCGTTGGTCCCGGCACATTTGTAGATGTTTGACAGTGGCCCGAAAGTCCAACAACCAGTTTTACCAAGGGATATCGTATTTCCCATTACTGGGTTGTGGGGGTCAGATAGGCAGTCGCTCCATGTAAAATCTGCATCCGGTTAGACTGGAAGCCGATGCCAACATAGTTGGGAAGAGACAGGCAGGTGATGAAAGGCAAAATGCGTAAACTTCTTGTAAACTAATTTAGTGTAGGACAAATTTTAGTTTAAAATGGTTCTTTTCCTTAGCGAAAGATTTGTTTTAAGTGCAGACAGCGAAATTATTTGATTTCAGTGTTTAAATGTGGACAAAAAGCCTATGTAAGAATCATAGTATGTGACGTCCTCAATTTGTCTGCCTATCAACACAGGCGTAATAAGAGTGTGTGTGATAAATATCGTAAATACCAGGCTAAATGAGAATTAATAATAAATAATAAAAATATCGCTGAACATTATACACAGCGCCATCTAGTGCCACACTAAGCAACGAGGCTTGTGTCGTGGACACCAGATAGTTGATATACTACATAAATACTTTTTGTTTGTAAATACATACTTATTATACATATAAACATCCATGACTCAGAAACAAATGTCCATGCTCATCGCACAAACATTTGCTCCGACCGAGATTCGAACCCGGGACCCTAAGAACGTAAAGCAGCCTCACTACCGCCGCGCCATTCGGGTCGTCAATCGTCGTCGTTGTGTCTGTATTGTATGCTAACATTGAATTTGTCATCAATTTGACTTCAACCGTATTGTTGGTTAACCGCTAATTTTGATTGCGTATGAATTAGATTAGTAGCGTATGCTTCGTATTATAAATTTGAGCGATACTGTTAAAACTTGACTTAAACCTCGTTTCAGCCAATTAAATGAAAGCAAATCTATGTTCAAGGCAAAATCTGAGATTCAGTATCGTACAGGTTATAAAAAATGTTGTAATTAAAAACTTTTTTACAAGTATCCATACTGCAGTGTCCATATACAAGTTAGTACAAGTCTGTACTTGTCCGGATACATGGAGAGTGCAGTGAGTTATACCGCGGTGTCGCTCGTTCATTTTGTATTCATATGTTTACATTAACATTTTTTATTCCATGCGTTTGTTTTAGCTTCAGTTAATATAATAGGCTTCTGTCGAGCTGGTAATTGTGTTTGATTTGTTTGTTTTTTTTAAGTTTGTGATCAATTAAAAGTTTTTGATTTTAAAAGCGTGTAGTTGCGAGTACAACACCTCTGGGGTTATAGTGGGGCGCTTAAATTGCAATTGCCTTTTCTTTTGACAAGTCAACAGTTTCATAAAATCATGACATATCCTATTAGAATAGAATAGAATAATCATTTATTCGTTAATGGACAGCAGCAACACAATAGAGCAGCACTAACATATACATGTAACAACAAACAGCGTAACAATTAATTACACAGCTCAACTGCGCTGAGCATGCCCATTACGAAAGGGTCACCAACTCAGCATATGCTGGGTATAAAACACTCAGCGCTGGTTTCGTATTATTTGAAGTAGCCTGAAAATGCGCGGTTGAAATGAAACCATCAACAAATAAAGTCAAACGCCTACATGCCACTGTGGTAACAGTTAAAGATGTACATAAATATGTGTAATTACATTTTTAAATATTTCAAAAATATAATAAAAAAATTGGATATGTCTCAAGAACTGTCGCCCGTCCCTGTGACATAACTCATCCACAGATGTGCTTCTCATGCTTAGCTATAAATTACTCAACCATAAATTCAAAGTCAACGCGTCTAACCTGTATGATCTTTACACATGTAAATGGTAAACGGAGACACATTTTCGCACATAATCTTATTTCAAAAAACTTAAGAATTATTTTTAATGCAACAATTTGAAGAATACAAATCATATTTGACAGTCGCTACGAGTAGTCAGAAGCTGAGAGTCTGACATCCAGTCTTACCAATGGGTTTCATATTACCAAGTTACTGGATTGTGGAGGTCAGATAGGAAATCGCATCATGTTAAATACTGATACTCAACTGCATCCGGTTAGACTGAAAGCCGACCTCAATATGGTTGGTAAAAGGCTAGGCAGATGATGATGCTGAAATAAATACATAGTTTGAAGTTTTGTCTTTTTTTTAAATCACCAATATTTGTGCCAGGTGTGGTCATTACCGGTTGCGGTATTATTCCCGAAAACAACAAATTACATAACCTAATGGCTAAACAATATCAGAATTGGGTCATAACAGGCCGATAATTACCAGCTACTCTAAATTTGAAACCCAAACACCAGTTCCTCTTATCACCATCCAGTCTCACCCAGACCAGTCCAATGACACGTGTCGTGACGAGCCCCAAGTGACCTTGAGTCCCCCCTCCCCCGCGCCATCCAGAATCGGGTGAAGTATATTTTAACCCTAAATTAAGTGGTGAGGTTTCCTTCGACCGCCCGCGCCGTCGGGTCTCGGCAATCGACGGGTTGACGCGAAAAGACTTATGAACCAAAATCTGGGGGACAATTTTGAACTCTATGTGGATGGGGTAGGGTTTTGTTTAAGTATGAGGTGTTGACAGTTGCAGAGGGTGTGTAGTGGGCTCGCTCGAAGCGTCCTCTAAGAAAATGGAGACAATACGATTATAGTATTGCAGTATAAGCTAGGATTTCAGATGGTGAATATCTTTTTACGCGATGTGAAAAAAATGTGTAATAGTTTTCCATGAGACTTAAAAATAATATATTTTACTATGTGTTACGTTATAGGTTTATGATTACGAGTATTCGTTCGGTTACCTCATACACTGAATCTGAACTCAGATCAAATACTCTGAAAGCAAAAACGGTAAAAGAAAATATTGTGAGGAAACCGGCATGTCCTGAAACCAAACGTTCGAAGATATGTGACATTCACCAACCTCATACCACTCCTCGCAAAGAGAAGACCTGTGTTCCAGCACTGGGAATATTATAGGCTTAATATGCTACGCTTTAATGTAGGCCTCTAGATCTCTACTCTCAAAGTACTGTGCTCCGATTTCTTCTTCTACATATTAGATTTTAATAGATTAAATGAAACACATCACGTTGCAAATTTGCTTTGAAATACAGCAACTAATTATTTTGATACTAGGCTTTTGCCCTCAGCTTTACCCGCGTGGGGGTCAGAAATTAAGAATGCGGTCAGAAAATAAGCATGGGGTTCGTTACTCATTCAAATCCGTTTAAGCTTTTATGCGTGAAAAGAGTACAGACTAAGTGACGTTTAATGGTATAGATTATTATGTGATTATAGAAGTAAGGACTGATTGTCCCAGTAATTGTATTGTACCTTCACGTCAATCACCTAGCCTTCACCAACATAACATCACACCTATAATGCCTGAAGGGCTAGGCAGAGCTATACCTAATAGTACACGGCCACATCTAGCCCGTTAAGTCTCATGCATATGGGGCGAACCTATTGCCATCAACTGCACACAAATGCAGTCTCCGTGGTTGCCACTGAGAAATTTTTGATGGAAAAATCCAATAACGCAACCTGGGAATCGAACCCAGGACCTTACGCTCAGCAGAAAAAATAAAAGGCAAGCCTTCTAAAGTACTGTTGATCACAAATGTCTTGATTTGCTGACCCCGTCACAACAAACACATTCCCCCTAATTTAAATCAGTCTACCAATTTTGCTTCTTCAATCCCACCATATATATTAAACCACCCGAATATTATTATGTATAATACAATAATTTAGACTATCCTCTCTTTATCTCTCTCACTCCTCGAACGAACACATCTTCTGTCCCACTTTAAACCAGTCTACAGGCGGATTTCGCGACGGTTTTTTTCGATTTTTCACATTTGCGCTACAGTACTGATTGATAGGAGAGAAGGGGGGTGTACGGGGGTGTAGGGGGGGTGTAAGTTGAGTGCATCCCTACAATAGATGTCGCCCCAGTCGTTGCTATCATTTAGTACTTTTATTTTGTAGCTAAACGTGGGGAATAGAATGCGAGCAACTCCAATAAAATACGCATTGCGTATGCTTATTTTAAAATGGCGACTTCACGCCCTTTCTGCTTGGGGGCTGGGCAGAAGTCCAAGTAGGTTTTGTATGTTTGTCTAGGAATGTCGTGTTGAGTAAGGTTTAATTTGTCGAATAAGTATTTAACGTTTGTAGTACGGATTCTGTTTCCATAATTTAACAGTTTTTAAGCAAGTCCACAGCTATGGTTTCTGCTTGTTAGTCTAGTGGTCGTATGAGGTCCTGGATTTGATTCCTAGGTTGGGCAAAGTGTTGTTGGGATTTTTCAGTAGCAGCCATGGAGTCCAGATTTGTGCCCGGTTGATAAAGATAAAGATGCATTTATTTGTATAAACATATGTGTGACATGATACATAGATTTGATATGCACATATGAATGGAAAACAAGTTTGGAAGATTGCTGGTTCAACATGTTTTGCCATATTCGGCGTACAAAATAGTTCATAGTTAGTATTATAGAAATTACAAATTAAGAAATAATTAAATTACATTAGTCAAAATAATTACAATACTGGTAAAAAACTCACACACTCAACTCTGGTATACTGGTTTCAAATACTGGTATTCAGCTGCATCCGGTAAAACTGGAAGCCGACCCCAATATAGTTGGGAAAAGGCTAGGCAGATGATGAGTCAAAATAATTACAATAGTCAAAATTCAATCAATTCAAATATATCAACATACAGTCAAAGCAAAAAAAAAAAAAAAAAAAAAAATTAAAACAATTACATTAAATAAAACTTAAATTACTTATTAAATTATATAAATTCAAAATTTGTCATTCAAAAACTCCGTAACATTATAGTATCCCTTAATAATAAGCATTTTTTTAGTTCTCTATTGAATAAATTAATATTCAATATCTTAAGGGAATTAGGAATTTTATTGGATACTAGCTGACCCGCGCAACTTCGTCTGCGTCACATGAGAGAGAGAGGGTTAGAGAGAGTGGAGTCAACCTTGAAAGATAGACATAATGCTATCGCGGTTTTTTTTAGAACGCTTTAAAACGAACAATTCCCTAATACATGATTGTTGCGCAACTTTAACCGTTTATGCAGCGCCCGCAAAGGAAGCTCTCGAAAGAAATACATTTTCCTTGTTTTTGCAACATTTATCATTGATGCTCCGCTCCTTTTAATTATAGCGTGATGTTAGATAACCTATAGCCATCCTCGATAACTATTCAACACTAAAAGTTTTCCTGTAATTAGCGCGTTCAACCAACCAAAATCTCTTTAGCTTTATAATATTAGTAGATACATATATACCTACGTAGATCCAAGTGGGTAACAATTTAATTTCTTCGATATATTTGCATTAATCGCTAAAATAATCTACTTATGTTTTTCCAAAAAAGGGCTTACCTCGACAGCCTTTTTTTTTCGGATGGGAAATCATCAAATGACTCCTCCCGCTCTGGGCGGACCAGGAGGCAGTGTCATACTTTTATTGACTAAACCCATCCATGTTCCTTCATCGCCCTTTGTGTTCCGGGGCCACGGTATCTCTTTAGAACAGTCCCGCAACCCCGGCAGGCATCGGCCCTTGCGGACCCCTTCCTATTGCTGACTCTCTTTGAGGCGCGCGTCGAACACGAACGTGCCGTCGACACGGCCTGTCGTCATGAGACAGACGGACGGCGAGCTAGCCCATAGCCCACCGTCCACAGGCCCGCGGCGTACGGTGGCCGGGGGCCACGTGGTGGCCCCGGACGCCCGGGGCGTCTCCCGCGGCGGCCGGGACGTTTAGTGGTTCTCTCCCTCTCACGTTCCGCCACCTCCTTCATCCTTAGACACTCGATGACAGTCATACTCCAGCTAGGTCGAAAGTTCTCATCAAAGGTGCAAGAAATTAGCCCAAACACGATTTTTCAATTATAAATGGGACCAACTTTGAGATGTACCTACGCTTTTTACAAACAAAAGGACCATGTACGGACTTCTCTGTAAAAGTTATCCGTGGTCATATATAAAAAAAATACTCATCGAATTGAGAACTGCCTTCTTTTTGTTTCGTCGGTTAAAAAACCAATCTTGAGGCAATTTACACGTTTGCGGCGGCGACCTCTCGCGTCCGGCCCTGGTGCAAGCCATGGTCCGGAGCGAGACGGAATGGGACGCCGTCACCTCCTTCTGCGAAGCAGTAATGCTAGAGAAGGAGGTGGTGGAACGTGAGAGGGAGAGAACCTCTTAACGTCCCGGCTTCCGCGGCAGACGCCCCGGGCTTCCGGGGCAACCACGTGGCCCCCGGCCACCGTAGGCGCGGGCCTGTGGACAGTGGGCTATGGGCTAGCTCGCCGTCCGTCCGTCTCATGACGACAGGCCGTGTCGACGGCGCGTTCGTGTTCCACGCGCACCTAAAAGAGAGTCAGCAAAAAGGAAGGGCCAATCCGCAAGGACCGATGTCTGCCGGGGTTGCGGGACTGTTCGAAAGAGGTACCGTGGCCCCGGAACAAAAGGGCGATGAAGGAACATGGCTGGGTTTTAGTCAGTAAAAGTCTGACACTCCCTCCTGCTCCGCCCAGAGCGGGAGGAGTCATTTGATGATTTCCCATCCGAAAAAAAAAAAACAACAACGCCGTCTATCGACCAAAATGTTAAACTGCTAAAGTATATTACCTATGCTATAATTTTTTTTTAAAGCTGGTCATTCGATTTAAAAGTTATGACTGTGGTGAGCACATTTTTAGTCATTGGTATCATTTTAGTTCAACAGATGTCGCTGCATGTATGTATCTTACATTTGATGATTAATTCTTCTTGAAAACTTTAAGTTCATATATCTTTTGATAGAATTAACCAATTTCATTGAAACAAACACTAAATCATACCCCAAGTTACACACAATTTTTATGTATAAACATTGTCAGCATTGAATTCGTAGATTTTACGTGATGTGCGCACAAACAAACAGACAAACAGACAAAAATTTCAAAAATGATGGAAATGGGTTCTGTTACTTATCTTTTCACACACTGGCTATTTTTTGTTTCAATTTCTTCAATGTACAAAAATGACTTTTCTACAGATTTATTATATGTATAGATTAATGGGGCCATGCACATTACACTTTTTTTTAGAAATGCTGTTTTGGCGGAGACTGATTGTACTCAAAGTCTATACTTCTCACGTCTATTTCTACCTGTATTATTTGTTGTATTGATGGCAATAGGTTTGCCCCCTATTACATGGGACTTGAACATAACTAGCGAAATGTGGGTATACTATTAAGGACACCTGTGCTTAATCCTTCGGGGCTACAGGCGTGATGTCATGTTAAGCAGGTCATACTATCGTATCATAATCCTTGCCAGACAGGTCAGTGATCACAGCATAATTATTATTCATTTTACGACCGAGAAAAACGCACCTGTTTACCCTGTTGCCTTCTTGGGATATATCTCTGTACACACACACATTCGAAACTGTTAATCGGTCAAAAGCAACTTTGACTGGCTTTAGTCAAGATTCTTATAAAATGTTTTCAATTAAATACATACCTAGAACTGGTTAAAATTAGTTTTTTACTGATTTACATTAAGTATATTTATATGAGACTATCCCACCTGTACGCTCAGACCAAATAAAAAGGTAAAGACGGAATTCTGCGAACAGCAAAGTGAGGTCCGTCAAATTACGTCTCGCCGTGTAGACTCAGACCAAATTACGTCTCGCCGTGTACACTCAGACCAAATTACGTCTCGCCGTGTACACTTAGACCAAAAAAAAGTTAAGACGGAACTCTGCGAACAGAGAAGTGAGGCCGGTTTTGTAAACATGTTGTGCATTTATTGAGGCATAGTTTAATTGTAGTTTGATGTAAATGTGTGCGTGTGAGCGTGTATGAACAGAGCGAGACGTAATTTGACGGGCCTCACTTTGCGGTTCGCAGAATTCCGTTTTAATCTTTTTATTTGGTCTGAGCCTATACTTACGTTCAAAATCAAAATTAATTTTATTTGTGCAACATAGGTAGTAAATACAGTTCTAAAATTAAAAATAAGTCGCTATGTTATGCCAAGAGGCGTACAAATATATGGTTGCATGCGAATAAAAAAATATAACTCATGCGAGAGGTAAACACAAATTATTTGGTACGTATGTCAAAATTAATAGCATGATGATAAAAAAAATATATATATATATAAAATGTCACAATAATATGAAGTATTTACTACAGACCATGCTTAAATAAATAATCATAATATAAATTACCATTGCTCTCAATATTACTAGAAATTGTCTATTGCGTGTATTCTCCAGTCAAAAATAAATAAATAAGTCTACATTAGTTTATCATTCAGAAATTCATCAAAACAACAGTTTTAATTTTTGTCTGAATTGTGTAACATTCAAATTTTTTATTACATCTGGCAGTTTTTTTTTCTTTAAACGTCGTAGTTTCCAGGATGCTGTGTTGCTAATTAATTAAGTTTAGAAACAGACGGCTATCACGACTGCGTGACAGAATTTGTGCCCTCCACACATTTTTAGCACAATGAATTTTATTAGTACCTAATGCCGACTTTAGGCGCTGTCGGCAATTGAGTGAATCTTTGTTTATGCACTACGTATGTTCATAAAATATGTTGAAGATAGGCCAGCGGCGCTTGGCTCACTAGAGAAAATATACTTTTTATTGTATAATCTATATCCATTCCTACAATGCTCCTATGTTTTGATTTTAATTTTTAAATAATTTAATCTTTTTAGAGTTCCTAAGGCAAATTTTAATGACAAAAATGTCAGAGGTATCGTTCTTTAGTTTTCTTTCATTACCCATACTATCTTCATACCTACCAAGCCTTAACAAGAGCAATCTGTTCTCACACAAATTGTTGCCATATTCCCCATTCCTAGGGTGTATACTAACATATGCTCAGCATCGCATCCCTTGGTCCAAGGGTCGTTACCCGACGCTCGGGTTTAATGGCCTTTACACACAGTGGACACATTTGGCCACACTTTTACATATATTACCAGCTCGTACAACATGAGTGTATTTATGGCTTAATGTGTATGTCATGGGTCGAGTAATGTGTAATTGTGTTGTTTGTGGGTTGGGTAGTTGAAAACAAGCAGTACCGAGTACATACACAATGAATTAAAATAGGGTTAGAGAATTTGTTGAATAGAATTAGTATTAGAATAAGTACCTAAGCCTAAATGACTGCCTCTTTGGTCTAGCGGTCGCAAGAACTACTGCGCGAGCATAAGGTCCTGGGTTCGATTTCCAGGTCGTGCACAGAGTTATTGGGTTTTTAGGAATTTCTCAGTAGCAGCCACGGAATCTGGTCACGGGTCTGAATCGGGTTTACTTGTATTTGTTGTATATACTGCTGATGAAGGACTAAAGGGCTTTTTTTAAAGCGTTTATATCAGGGATGTTGCGAAGTTTCGACTCCGACTCCGGTACGTCGGAACTTCCGATTGATTTTACACCTCCGGTTCCGACTTCGGTTCCGATACTTTTAAATCAGAGGTTTTAATCGGAGGTCGAAGCACTCGAAGCATAGCAGATAGTGGCGGGCGGCGGTGACGACGCACGGCGCCTGTGGTCAACGTGTACGAACAGGTTTATGCATGTCGCCTGGGGAACACAGCACGCGTTCTGTCATCGATTCATAATTCACTATTTTATTTTATTGCCTGCCCTTAACACATTTTTCTTCTGCCACCATTTCCGACTCCGCCTCCGACTCCGATTCCGGTTCCGATTCTGACTCCGACTCCGGCAAACCAAATTTAAAAACTCCGACTCCGCTTCCGGTTCCGATAAAACCACCTCCGTAACATCCCTGGTTTATATGAACATCTATCTTGAGTAATTATTGTTTATATACTGTCTTGGCTCTCATGATTTATCAAGCAGAATTATTATAAGTATTTGAATACTGTTTTATAGATTCTGAATCTTTCACTAGCCTAAGACATGAGACTTAAATTGTTAATTGCTGTGAAATCCCCGCGGCCGGCGTGCGTCAATGAATTGGCAGACGAATTATAAAAGTTTTGAACAAACTCCTGGAATAGGCAGAGTGATAGGGACTTACTGTACGATAGAGATCCGAAAGTATGAAAATCTTAAATCTCAATTAGTAAAAATAATACTGACTTGATTTTTTTTTGGAGTTACCTAATACTTTTAACCTTATTGGCGAGATTCTTCAAAAAGGTCAGGTTCTTAGTACTCGTAACCGGCGGGCGTGTCTGACTAGATGCATGAACATGGACCAGGCAATAGTAGTAGGTCTCTACCTACCCACACGAGAAAAATGTGTGAATTTATGTATGTATCAATTTAATTCTGCCCAAAAAACTCTTAACACCATTTATAACTCGATAAAGAGCTCCAAGAAACAGTACTACAAAACAGCAAACTTGCCAGTTAAAAATAAACCTTAACATTGCCAGTTAAAAATAAAACCTTCACAAGAATCCCTTGCATCATAAAGCAAGCTGATAATAAAGTCAACTTGACCACGATAAATTAAAAATAATATTTTTGAGGATTTACATAGCTTGGGCGGTTGCCTCGCAAGTTTGTAAAGCTGTGTTCTCAAGACGCTACTGGTGGAATGTGGGCTTTTAGTTTTTTAGGTCTTTGAACTTTAATGCCTTATATGTATATTGCTGGTCGCCAACACGATGGTCCGACCAAGTAAATGAAACTACGTCCTCAAGAAAATTTTAGCAGGTGGTGATGGTAACTTTGGAACGGAGTCGATGGAGGCAGATTGTCCGTTTAAAGGGGTCCAGTGACCACGATCTTCAGTAATGAGGGACTGATTGAAGAAGAAGAAGATATGTATATTTCTAATAGGCCCCTCTTTTATTAGGAACTTATAGATAACTGGAAAAATGTGTTATGGAGATATGTTTTTTTTTCTGTCCAAAATGGTAGGGCTCAATGTGGAAGTATTTACAAATACCAGGTACTAGGGTTTCCTTATGCAATAAGATATCAGTTCGACGACCCGAATGGTCCAGTGGTAGTGAGGCTGCGTTATGTTCTTAGGGTCCCGGGTTCGATACCCGGTAAGAGCAAATGTTTGTGTGATGACCATGAACATTTGTTTCCGAGTCATGGATATTTGTATGTATAATAAGTATGTATTTACAAACAAAAAGTATCTATGTAGTATATCAACTATCTGGTGTCCACGACACAAGCCTCGTTGCTTAGTGTGGCACTAGATGGCGCTATGTGTAATGTCCAGATATTTATTTATTGTTATTTATATCAGTTAATGATTTCGTAAATCGTAAAGAAACAAAAAAAAAACGCAAAAGCACTATTGCCGTAACCTGGCCTGCTGTGTGCATTAAGTTGCATAGTAATCAATCGTCGCTGCACCTTTATGAATCATTAATTTAGAGTATTAAGTGCAAAGCCAATGTCAGCCTTAACAAGCGCTTAAAAAAGTATATAATCAGTTGAAAATTATTCTAGAAACATATTACATCACTCGATGAGAAAGAGCCTTTATGCAAGGCCGCATGTAATCCGTCAAAGAACATATATTTGATGTGGATATGGTATCACTCAAAACCTTTAAATATTCCGTTTTTCGGAACTTCATACAATTTCCCAAATTAAAAAAACTGTATACCTAACCGACTAAAGATGTATGTAAAAAATGCAATAACCGTTTTCTTTTTTTTTTTTTGAGTGGGAAATCATCAAATGGCTCCTCCCGCTCTGAGCGGGAGAGAGTGTCAGACTTTCACTGACTATAACTCATCGATGTTCTTTCTTCTTCCGTTCGCCTTCGTTCCGGGGCCACGGTATCTCTTTCGAACAGTCCCGCAGTCCCGGCAGGCATCGGCCCTTGCGAACCCCTACTTATCTTTGCGATTAATTGGGTAATCTTTCCGCAGTTTTTTTTTGTAGTCTGGATGTACAGATGAATTGATTAATTGATTTTCTTTAACTTCCATCGCGAATTATTAAGGTAAACAGTATGTAAAACAAATACCAATTTTCAGCATTCAAACCGCGGTGCACATGGATGCCTCTATGAGTTGTTAATTCAAGCACACTACAGTTCCCACTGCTGGAACAGGGGCAATGGACACCTTCTCTATAAGAGAGAGGAAGTGGGCCACGTGTGGGTTGATGGAAGTCACATTATGTTCGAATTTTTTATTCTAGGATATTATTATGTAGGTTTCCTGACGATGATTTCTTTCACCGTTTAATATTTTTGACACAAATTGCCGCCTCCACTCTTCCTCCATCCCCTATAACTGGATTGCGGCCAATGAATAGTCAAATGGGGGTAGCAGTAGTGGTGGTAATTCGGAGCGACGCACGATGCGAGTGTAGCGACCGAATCCGACTGTATGTTGCGGACTAAACGCGCCTAACGCCGAGTTAAGTAACGATGTGGCTCGGTGAACTATATTGTTCTAGTTACGGAGTTACATCACGCCTGACATTCAGAGATGTACACCCACATTTCGACAGTTACGTTTAATGCCTATGTAATAGTAGGGGGCGAGCTTATGCCCATCGAACGGGCACGATTTTGGACTCTGTGGCTGCTACCGAAAAATTCCTGACGGAAAAACCCAATAACACTTTGCCTGATCTGGGAATCGAACCCAGGCCCTCATGCTCACCACCACCAACGAGGCAAACCCCTAGATACGACATAAGATAACGCTGCCTCATCAGTCTACAGCTCAGTTTTTATTGACCACGGAACAGAATAGAAACTCGAAGCACAATGAACTTTATGACAATTTTATGTGTAACGTGGAAACTAGATACGAGCTGTTAGCTCGTTCCCGATAATGCACGAGGATTCTTCGGAAGTGGCACAACTTGGTTGTTGACTGGTTTTCATTCTGAGAGCTTAAGAAAGATAGGAAGGAGCTCGTGGCTAAATAATAACAACCGCTCGGCGCTTGCCGCGCTTACCTAGGTTGGTCCGTGGATGGGTGACCACCCATTACACACTAAGTTTCTATCGTGCCTTGGAAATCGGGTTAAACGTTTAATTTTGTAACAATATTCTGATTTAAAAGAGTGTCCATGGAGTTTCTTGCCCGTTCTTCTCCATAGAGATCTGCGCTAGGGAATGAGCAACTACAGTACTTTCACAGTTTTTATGTCTTGTGACTGAGACTGTAGCTACATTTAATTTTCATCTTTGTTTCGACAATTCAAAAGTGCCTGTAACTGGCTTACTTGAAATAGATGCTTTGATTTTGATTTTCGAAACCGCTGGTCCCGGCTGTCATTTGTAGATCTTATTGACAGTCATCTACAGGTAGTCAGTGGCAAGAAAGTCTGATGATCTGATCACCAGTCTCACCAAGGAGTTTGTATTACTCAGTACTAACCGGGTTGTGGAGGTCAGATAGGCAGTCGCTCCGTGTAAAATACTGGTATTCAGCTACATCCGGTTAGACTGGAAGCCGACCCCGACCGACATGGTCTATAGTAGGTATAGACTAGTACAGATAAACGTATAATATACGTTACCCCATGGGCAAAATATTAATAGTGCTTCCTACAATTTTGTCACAAAATTCGCTACTGTTCCATTCTGTCGCTTTGTAAATTGAGCCTACGTCTGGATAAAAACCAGAACCGCAATTGTATAAACATTATCTCAATGTGTTTGTCTGGTTGTCTAGGCACGAGGCATTGTCAGATTATGATCAGGTCGTCCATCGACCTTTTGGCCAACTTTGATGGCACAATTTGATTCTATGGCTAGACGGTTAGGTTAGCTTTTCAAGTGACGAGTTTGATTCCCGCTTGGAATAGTATTAATAAAATTTGTGGTACAGGCTACAGATAAACGTAATTGTTTCGTGTCTGGGTTTAATAATTAATTTATTCGAAGGATAAAAACCTAGCCTTACTAACAGGGTGTTTACGTATCTGAGATTTGTTTGTTTAAACACTCATGAGACACTACAGGACACCTTACTATTGAAAGTGAATGGTATGGAAAATAACACTCTAATACATAAATATATCTACATGTGGGACTGTGGGTGAGCGTGTCTCGTAGTCAATAGTATAGGCGTGACTTCTTTCAATAATCTTATTAGATTAACTAAACCAAACTAACTACACTGGACATAGGCCTCCCCCAAATGTAGCCACATTATCCGGTCCCGTGCGACTCGCATCCAGCATCAGTCCTGGTGCAAAAAGGAAGGCTGTATTAAAATACGCAACTTTTTTTTGGCTCGGTCATAGACCGTCAACGGCCTTGAAACAATATAGTTTACTTACCAACGTTACTATACTAACTTTTCTTGTGTAATAACACAAGAAAAGGGTTACAAATTGAATAGTACCTTAATCCTGTGCCCTGTGTGTATGTTGTGTGTTCTGTGTGTGTGTGTGCGTCATGTGATGATTCTTCTTATAAAAGCTAAAATTACTACAAGATAAGTTGAATGTTTTACTTGTTTATTGGAGTTTTAGAATTTCTTTAAATTCCTTGAGTTTTCATGGAAAAAATCGTAAAGAAATAGTAATTTAAGCCATAAATGTCTTAATTCAGCGTCCATTATATTCCAAATAAACTCAATTTTATCAAATAAATTAATATGATATAAATCTTCGATCTACAATGAATAAGTTTCATTAGTTTTCGTTTGTCAATATAATAAGACAAAAATACAATAAATAAAATTAAAGTACCTACTATAATTCTCAATTCAGCTCGCTCCTCAGTCTCATGTCAGTCTCGTCTCTAATATTCGTCAATATCAATCGACAATCGTCCGAATATCGCTATTATTATCGACTCGTGTACGCCGACCGAAATAATTTGATCCAGGAAGTAAAAATCAAAAATTTGCCTAAAAAATGTAATAGGACTCTTAATATTATTCAATTGCTACTTAGTCCTCTTCCTCTCTCCTATGTTGCTGTGCCCGACAGGGTCCATATTATTTTTTTATTATTTGATTACACCATCTATGTATTACATATGGAATGCAATAAAGATTTGAGATTTGATTTGATTTGACTTACTGTGTTACAAAAACCAGTCCCAAGGAAGGTATTACAAATTCTTATGAAATAAGATTAATGAAAAATAATCGGTTACGGCCCGACCATTTCATAAAATGGAAGCTTTTCATAAAATTATCGGCCACATCATGAAGTGATCAATTCTAAGATCTGGCCACGACATACCTATACAGGGTTAGTTTTCAGTAACCAGCCTTTTCAGAAATGATTCAGAATCGACAATATTTTTTTTCTTCTTTTTATGGAAATCATCACAACACAACAGTTTAACAACCAAGATTGAAATTTTATTTTATTTTCGATTTCGAAAAAATAAATCTACAACCATCCATCCATATCTCGATTATTGTACGAGTTTGATTCAAAGAGATTTAAAAGACTTTATTGAGCGGACATTGAAAATTTGGGAATATTGTAGTAGGTAAGTAGGTACCAAAACTTTCATCCCTATCATTTTCGATTTTGACACACAAATACTAACATGCAGGCGACACTAGACAAACCTATTTGTTAGAAAGTTGTAAGAAGTCGATTACGATTTTCTTCGTCTTGTCCCGTCTATTGCTCGTAAATATTTGAATGTCTTTGATTTGATTAGAATATTTATCATGATTTGATTAGAATATCTAACACTCAATGACGGTTCAGAATATTTATCATGATTTGATTAGAATATCTAACACTCAATGACGGTTCAGAATATTTATCATGATTTGATTAGAATATCTAACACTCAATGACGGTTCAGAATATTTATCATGATTTGATTAGAATATCTAACACTCAATGACGGTTCAGAATATTTATCATGATTTGATTAGAATATCTAACACTCAATGACGGTTCAGAATATTTATCATGATTTGATTAGAATATCTAACACTCAATGACGGTTCAGAATATTTATCATGATTTGATTAGAATATCTAACACTCAATGACGGTTCAGAAACATCATCATTCTCTTGCCTTATCCCAATTAATTTGGGGTCGGCGCAGCATGTCTTCTTCCTCCATACTTTAGGTACCTATCTATTACTCGTCATCGAATAGAATAAAATAGCGTAGTTACTTAATTTTAAAAGGCTGGTCATTGAAAACTAGGTATCTTGCATTATCAAAAGTAACTTGAAAATTAAGAAATCTAAAAAGTTTTCGATCTAATATTCATCATCATCTGCCTAGCACAGCCTTTTCTCCAACGTTATGCAAAACATGTCCGTTTCCAAGTAAGAGCACAGTCAACCACCAAAAAAATCGATTCGTCTGTTCTGTCATTGTAGTGAGTTATCTTGTCTGAACGAGATGGAAATGAGATGACGCTTTTAGGATTAGGCCCAGTTAATTTAGCTGTCTGGGCCTATGCGTCACGGGGTCGGTGACCTGCCTAGTACGTAGGAACGGGATGAAACGGCCACGTGTTTAGGAGGCTCATTTTAAGTTGGGTATGTGGGTTATTCAAATACTTAGAGAAAATCGCTTTTCAGGGTTTTATTGAAAGTGACTCGGTTGTAGTTTTAAAGTCGGTTCCTTTTTGATGTCTACTTCTTTTTGGCTTTGACGAACCTTTAAAAATATTTGTACTTTTGAAATAATCGTGCCACTTTTTTCGAAACATGAAATCAATTCTTAACCCGTATGCTCCCGGCCGTGCCTCGTGAGGCACAGTGCATTGTTATTTTAATTGTGTCTGTAATTGCGGGTATTGAAGTGCTACGATGACACTAGGCGACATATTTTCCACAGAGAATTTCGGGGGTATTAGTTTACTGTTTGGTACTGTACATCCAAAGTTATAAGTACATGATATCGTTTTGTCTCATTATTATTTTTTTCTGTGCGGAATCAGAATGGTAAAATAAAGAGCCATTAGAAAATTACGAGCTACCAAAGATTCGCTTTTATTGCCAATTTCAACGCAACTTTGGGCATAAATTACGTAGTAGGTACCTATCTAATAAAATAAGTGTCAAATTTCCGTCAAAGCACAACTATCGAAGAATTTAATAAATTTTATTTGTAATTGATTTTGCAGTGGTTTTTTGATATAACTCGATTTTCCAAAAGCCTTTTAGTATTTTTTTACGCGCTTTTTACTGTGAATTATCGTGCATCTCACTCAACTCACTCTGTCGGGCACGATGCCAGGTGAGACAGCGTGCTTTTTGGCACCAATGAGTTCGAGCCCGCGACTAGTGTCACCTTTAAGTGTGGTGATAGGTAATCCCTTTACTTCTTGACTTTAAAGTTTTCCTAATGATTATTCCTAATATTTGTGGTCAAAAGGTTTTATCAAAAAACCTTAGCTCACGAATCAACTCTATCTACCTTCTTCTTCAAGTTAGTCTGCACGACAAACTTTGATCACCAATCGGTTATCCTACTTATGATAATTATGGTCATATCAGTGTATTCCTTGTAGTGATTAAAGGTCACCGAGATGCCAGGGCATTGGTGAACATTTTCAAAGATCATATTAAATTAGTCGTACGTAGTACGACACTGTTGGTGCAGTGGCTGTGTGATTGGCTGCTACTCTGCGTGTCGCGGGTTTGGGCTGTTTGTATATCATGTAAGTTTAAATATTTTTAAACTCACCCACGATACAGAAAAAAATCCTAGTGTAAGGCAATGTTTTATAAAAGGAAAGAAAAAAATACTCTATTTCTCGTGATTTTTCAAAATTGCTGGTGCACTGCAGGCTCATACAACGTTTAACGGTTATTGCTTCAAATTTAATCGGGTATTGTGTAAGGATATTCGAAATAAAACTACAGATTGTACATTAATTAAGTTTATTACACGTGACTTAAGTTAATTTATTCGTTATTGCTTCAATATTATATTAATTATTGTACTTAGCTCTATAGAAGGGGTCAAGAACACACATTTATAAAATTGATAGAGGAGATATTCCTAGAGCAGACCAACGTGTTTTTATTAAATCTTCAACTCTGCTGTAACAATCTGCCCCATGCTGAAAAGCTTTAGTTTTAGTCAGTTGCGAAATACATACTTACATACAAAATTAATGGTGTTTGGCCCGGATTCGTAGATGTTTTGGCTCTTTAGTCAACTGGTCCCACTCATTTGGGACCCGCGGGATGAGTTTACAAACTCAGATTGCAAAAGATACCTACCAAATTAAATCTTGATTAACAAAAAAACTACATGGCTTAAGGAACTGACGTCATGAAATAGTGCAATTCCTACACAAGCAGCTGATTTTCTTTAATAACCTTTGGTTCTGACCTAAAATCGTGTACAGAGTTCATGGGGATAGTTTATATAATTGTAATTACACTGTAATTTCTGGATAATTTTACACAATATAGGACGAGTTATTTTTGATGATTTGGAACTTTCAAAGATTACAAGCTGTTGTATTTTAACTCGAAGTGCCTGTATATCATATTGTTATCATTATAAATGTGAGCTCTTGATCTCCCCTCTCACGGTGATTCGCAGGTTGCAAGTGATATGAGAGCTTCTAGTTTATATTAAAAAAAGAAAAACTATGTTTCAGTTTCCAGGAAAGATTTTTTTTTTGTAAAATAGATCGTCTACAATTTTTTTTTGTTTTTGTGTGAGATCATACTAAGTTTACATACAAGCTTTATATTGAAATGACAACCTTCTGGCAATAATAATAGGTACTATTATAATAATGAGGATTATTATTATTGTCAGACATTTTCGTATATTTGGTAACTCTATAACATGGATGTAAAAATTGTTGTTTTAAAACATGACTAAGTACTAAAAATGCAGAAGTAATTAATAGTATTTTAGAAGAATAATGTGTTTTTGTATCTTTATTTTTGTTAAGCATTTAATAACTTAAAAGACAGTGATGATAATATTTGAAATAATGATAGATTGTTCAGTAAAACTACATTCATGTTTTAAAACAACAATATCATAGTGAAATACATAAATATTAAAATCTTCCAATGACAAAAGGCTGTATGTCCAAAAATGTATCGTTTATTCCAACAAGAACACATCAAGCAGTTATTAGGTTTGCTATTATTAATGTTATATTTTACCACGAATACTTTGACCAGTTTCTGAAATTATCTTTAAAATTCTCACTTAAAACTAGTGTCTTAATTAATAACACTATTACACACACAAGTCAACAAGAAGGGTAATAGATAAATTACTTTATTAGCATTTAAAATATCTATTATTCCAATAACAATATCACATACATAATAACTAGACAATTGTATTATAATAATTATAATATAACAATCAACAATTACATTCGATGATACAATGGTGTAATTATCATTATTACTTATAATTAATTCGTATATTATTATTTTTTGCTTATGTGCGTAATGATTGAATAATGATCACGATAGCGCGCTTAAAATAGTAATAATTATTATTTATTGAAGATATTCTATTATTATTAAACATAGAAATTAATAACGACATTAAAATTTGTCCACGCTTAAAAGTTATTAGGAAATATACAGAGTCACATACTAACATGTATAGAATAGGATAGATATAGTTATATTTCTGCTACATACAGTATAAAGACAGCTTGATAAGTGACTTTAATAGTTTTCTAAATTCACTATTTAATAATAATATAATAATTTATTATTATGTGCCATACATACTAAACACTGGTCGATATATAAAAAGCCGTTTACTATGTCGCATAGCTTTTAAGAGGGTACCTTAAAAGTAGTTAACAATAAAAATATTGCTATGAAATATTTTCTATATTCAACAAATAAAATTCTTTTATTTCGCGTTATACGTATCTCTAAAAAGGGTAAAACTATCGTAACAAAAAACGTTGGACTACAAATTTGTAAAGGTTTTTATCAAAAATGTGTTCGTTTGGACAGTGACGCCACGATTTCATTATTAATTTTCAGTCCCATGTTATTATTATTATTAAATTCAAGTAATAATTATTATTATATTCAAAAAAGTTTAACGTGTTCAAATTCGTCGTTATAATGACAATAATTCTTCAGTCAGCCATCAATATTTATTATTTTAAATTTGTATGTCAAAGGGATGATTTTTAGCGAAAGTACCTTTTTTGTGATTCTTTTAACAGATTATAAATATTTGTAAAATGAACAATGTCATTCAAAAATATTTTTATTAGGTACTTAATTCCTGAGGAGAGCAATAATTGCTCTTATTCAAAATCTTTTTCAAGATTTTTATTAAATTATTTTATTATTTCCTTTCTTAAAAGATTTTTTGCTAAATCTTCCCCATCATAACGCCACTATGCAAATCAAACAACACGTTATACAATTCGAAAATTGGACAAAATCAACAGAATGTTCACAGATGTCTTCTTTTTGGACAATCCTTAAACGACCACTAGAAGTAATTTATTATTTAAGTTATTAAGCTTTTTGCTGCGGACACTGGAGTTGAAAAAGTTATGATTATTATGTCTGTTTATTATTAAATAGTAATAATTATTATATAAATACGTTTTTTTTGGATATTTCAGTTTTTGTAAACATCGAGAGTTTTCTATTAGAAGTAGATTTTGTTTTGCTTGATTGTGCAGATTTTAGGATAACCTGCTTTCAGAAAAGGAACATGCAAGGTCAGGAGTTAACACACACAATTTTACAAGATGATGATTTGTGCAGTCTAACCATACTAGAATTTCATGTTAGGTTATTTATTCACGTCAATCTCCTGCTTAAAACTGTACTTACTCCATGATGATGAAAATTTCAAAGCCGAAACCGTAATCCATTTTCCCCAAAATATTCACAATCGACCAAAACTTAAGACTTATTTTAGCATAACGACTAATCCTGTCTACCCGCTAAAGCAAATAATAAGTGGACGTAACGAACCATCTCAAGATGACCATTCTAAGAAAATAACTACAAAGAAAACAACTGTATTGTCTTCGTCCCTGTATGTCATGAGTCAATGATGTGGACACTGTTAGGAAGGTTCTAGAGCCTCTCGTAGAAGGTAATAATAATATATTCGGATGAAAAAATAGGGGAAAGCAAATCACCACAGATTTCTACAATCTTAAAATTTGAAACAGAAATGTTAGGATTTGTATTATTGTAAGAATCCGTTGTTGAAACATGAGCCTTCGTAATTATTTGAAATTTCGCATAGAGCATCCATAAATTTCTAAATTCCACGCCACACGGGACATTCTTTCCAATATTTCACAAAAAAATAAAGATGATGAGGAAAAAGTTAAATGTAAATGTAAGCCTCAGATAACAATTAAAGACCATCATAGTTAAAATCGAACCAGTAGATAAACAGAATGATGATAAGAATACCGACAGTGATGCAGTAAGTGTGACTACTGCTATTGACAGCTTTCCCACTAAAGTTAATTATAACTACGGTTCACAAATGGCGACAGATAAGTCTTGCATAGGACTGGCTTTTGTCTACTTTTCTATTTAGTACAAGCCCGCTGAAGTATTCCCAATCACTGAAACTCCTGAATCCGCCCGTCCGAAAGTCGAGGCAATGAAGTCTTGTCTCCTTGACAAGGATGTAGAAGAAAACGAGCATATTCTTTGTGAAAATAAAAGAGATCTAGAATCAAGAATTAATCAATCGTTTGTATGATGATGGTATCTATATTGGATTCTTTAGAGATGGTAACATATTCTCTGTTGATTATTTCGTTTACCGTCACTAAAAGCTGCTCTTCGTACTTGTCTTGGTATAGCCGTCATGCAAAAACTTTTCGAAAGAGTTTCATCATATTCATCTGTTGTTTGACAACGATATACTTCAAACTAAAGCCAGTCCCATTCAAGACGATTCACATTACTAAGCCGACCCTAAGATAAGTGACAATCTCAATAAATACACATTTATCTTCTTAAAACTATAATTACATTAATATTGTCTAAATTACATTCGTCCACGCAACTACAACCACCTAGCGAGAGATTATATACATTTATAACAAAAATAACTAACTTTAGCGTAGTGATTCGTTATCCGATATGTTAGGCAGTATGTATCTAGGCCACTTATATGTTCTTAGTGATAAGTTTTGGCGTAAATACATATGAACGTCAACGTCTATCTCAAAACATTAATAAAACAATTGATAACTTTCTGAAATATTTTTTTGATACCAATACCTTCATATTTCTGTTTCACAAATTGAACATCTTCATGAAATGGTAGAAGTAGCGACAACGTTAAAAATAGGTTAATTTCAATTTTATTCAAAATTAACTCACGACAAGAACATCATTTTCAAAAATCTTTTTTTTTATTATCCTGTATCACTATAAATCAACTTTATGTATTTACGCCAAAAACTGTAAAAGCAATGAAGTGATTAAGATAGTCCTTAAGTTTAGCTTGGATATAGATTCCTTGTACTCAAAACATCGATAGTGCAACATCGAAATGTATACGATGAGTGCTATTATTCTGGTCCAAACAATGAACTGGTATTTGCTTTATTCGATCCTTGAAGAATTGGGCATAGTTGATCAACAAAAATAGAAGCTAGACTTCTCTGACCTTGCGATGATGAAGAATTGAAGGATCAGCATCATCATCATTCATCATCGTCATATTTCAAGATTTAAACCTTTTTCCCCATGGATCAAAGCAAAACCCCCATCGCATGAACCACCATTACATAATAGATACGACAATAGATTAAATATAAAATTTAGTTCTGAGGTAACACAAAGTCGAGGAACTGAAGTTACAAGCACACGAAGATACAAATGATATATTGAGCGAAGCATCGCATTAAGTACTATACTTAACATAGACATAGTGTAAAAATCCAAGACGATAAATTGACAGCATTTCAGTAACACTAATCGTATAATTATGATGTACAATAGTAATTGAGACGAAAGCCTTAAGACTAAAGGCAGAAGACCACATCGACAGTGCTCGGGTGAATGAACTTGCTGATAGTACATTTATAGCAAAGTTTAGCAAATTACCTATATACGTATATATCAAAAGAGAATGAAGAAAAGCTTGCTTATGTTACTAAGAGGAACAGAAATATGAAGAAAACGTGACAATACTGCTAACCAGTGACATCGAAAGATCTAATTATAGGAATCAAATCAAGTTACAAAAAGATGAAAATAGAGAAGCTACTTAAATGAAAGAAAGCTGCAAATTCATTCGCCACAGCATCACACAACTAGCAGCCATAAAAAGTGATAGACGATATCAAAATGATTAATATTAGTACAACAATTTTACGTATAGAGATTTGTGATATACTAGTTTAGGCAGACGCGAAGATTATTGCACATTTGTGATCTGACGGGAATCATTGTTTGGTCCTACTAATATTCTGGTACTATTTGAAAACCCAATTGCATCAAAAATAATTCTAGCCAAGTAAGGAGAGTCATACACTCGAAACACATTCATAAGAGGACTAAGAACTTGCGTGACACTGAAATTATCACATGTGCAAGAGACCTTATCCTTATAGTATTTAAATTCTTCAATATTTATGTTAATATTAACGATGATGCAACGGGTCATGAGAATATGAAGGTTTAAAAGAATCTACTTCTAATGTTTCTAAATAAATCTATTTCTATCGTTTCTCAAATTATTCCGTATCACATTTCTGACGATTTTATTGCTTTATGGGTTCGTTAATAAGTCTATTGTTAATCACTTTGTGGAGAACAGATGGCTGTTCGATCAATAACAATTAAAAATCAATTTTTATTCGTGATTGCTTTATTAACATGTTTGACTAAGTTAATTATACAAACTACGATGTTTTCATTTGATTTAACATAAACATTGTTTGCTTTTATAATAACATCTTTGAATTCTTCTACTTCTTTTCTACGATCTTTCAATTCATTGTGTTTATCTTACTCAAACATGTCATAAGATAGCAAGTTTAATGTGTGCATAAAAACTGAGTTAACTCTTATTTCCAACACAACAATAACGGGTTTAGAAATGTGACTTTCAAAATTTTGTCTCCAACTTTGAATTTCACATTTCCGTATCACATCTTGGACCCCAGTTTATTTCAACAGCAACATGTAAAAACTAAATAATATTAAAAAATATTTTTTGTTCTCTCTGTTCTAGATCACGAAGGTCATAAGCGTCTTGGAAATGAAACTAAAATCTGACTCTAAAAGTACTATTATTATCTTCAAACTAGGTCCCTCAAGTAGGCAAGCAGCCAATCGCCAAAGATTTCTAAATACTTCGCTAACTATCTTCTCTTCTATAGCTCGTGTACAAGCAATTACCTACATATTTCGATAAATCTCTCTTACACCGATATTCACCTATATTGATAATTCTACAAATTGTTCTATCAAAATCTTTATTCCGTTTTCCAGTTCCAAGACGCCTATACACCAACGTTGGGGTTTCAAAAAACAACTTACTCTAAGGATAAACAAAAATCCTTTTGAAGGATAACAAGCAATAACAAATCTGTCTTTTATCAGAGGTAACGTCATCTAAAACTAGCAACTAATCGATTTGTGCTTAATTCGTTGCGCTTATAATATCGCACATTTGTTGCATTATTAAATAAAGTGTTAAAATACTTGACTTAAGAGCGGATATGAAGAACGATAGCTAAAACATTGTGACAAGTTTCAAATGACGATTATCATTTTTACGAATTTATACCATATTTAAGAAGTTTCAACATCCACAATAGAAATACTTTTAACGTTGATATATTCAGAAAGATAGAGATATCCGCACCTGAGTCAGTTTTTGATATTTTAACACTAATAATGAGAATAGCTAAAGATGTATCAAATTGATCTTACCTTGGGTTTTCACCAGATCCCCATAGAACATGTTATTGAAATGGTGGATCATTTAAACAATTTTATATTTTTGCTACATTATCCCAAATCCGAATTCGGAACACAGATATTTCGTAAAATTTACAAAGATGTTTAAAAGAACATGTTAATATTTTATTTGTGTTACATCGGTGTTTGTAGATGTTAACATAATTCACATGTCACACAGCAAGTCACGACACAAGATGGGAAATGGTTTTTATTTGAAGCGCGATTTGATACATCAATAAGATTCACTATAATAATAACGATAGCACGAATCCACGGTTTCTTAAATATACCAGTTTGGAGCTAAATATCTTAAATCTAATAAATAAAAGCGACCACACATTCAGAGAAATAGAAACAAATCCGAGAGTTAACTTGAACACTGGTCATCTCTCTGCTTCGACGTCCATTGATTAGTCACAGACAATCTCTCACAAATAGTTTCTCTATAGAGGAGTAATGTATTGAAGATAGATGAGCATGAACTGTATTGGAAGACTTGAGCAATCAAGATGGAATACATCGAAGAAGCTAAATATAATAAGTAAATAAATCTTCTTCGCGAATGATTTTGTATGGAGAAATATATTAAAGACATTGATATCAGAACTATTATTAAAATTTCTGTTTAACATTTTGGATTAAAGACATGACAGTAGAAAGAGAGGATATAGGTATTATTATTTTGATAAATACATACTATGCTATCGTTGAAACAAGATGCATCACCATTGTTACCTTATCTTGCAAAGATTTCTTATCTGGGACTATTTTTAGATTTTACTTCTATCAATTTGGTGTTTCATCATTATCTAGCATCTGTAAGTTATCCTACAACTAGTTATATATCTCTGTTATTTGATTATTTCGTTGTTTATAATTATTGCCAACATTATTCTGGTACACTTCTTAGTCAGTTTCATCTGTTTTTATTTTATCTTTACCCTACACTTTTGTCATATTTTCTGTACCGCCTTTACCATTGCTTTAAATTTAAACTATTCCCAATTTTCTTATACATCAATACCTTCATCATCAGAGATGTTATTCAATGCCTTCAATATATTTCTTCGAGGGGTGAGTTTAGTAGATGAACGCGGGATGTAGCGGCGGCGGCGGCACCCGGGGTTGCTTGTCCAGGGGGGCACAGCACGATGGCTCACAGCAGGGGGTGCTGTACGGAGCTGGGACCAGGGTGTACTGAGCTGGTGGCCCGTAGATCGCTGGGGTGGCTGGAGAGAAAGATATTGATAAAGGTTAAGAAATCAAAAGAAATTGTGATAAATTAACACAGAACGAAAGTAACAAAAGAACATGTCAACAATTTATGGTACAGTTAGCAACAAAATAATGATGGAGTTAGAATTTTCAAATATTGGAGAATAGAACTTTAGCTTTACCGATTATGATGAAGTAAAAGTTAATCTCACCACAAAATTAGTTGCATCAATAATTTTGAGCAGTAACTTATTGAAAGCTTATTAATCAAGTTCCTGGGAAACTATAACTACGTTTTTAACACTTTATCATCATTTGCATAGCCATCCCCATCTATATTAGAGTCTATTCCCAGTTTAACAAGATGCAGTTGAATACCAACTTTACATGAAGTAATTGCCTATCCGACCTTCACATCCCAGTCACCGGTAATCAGTGCCTCTTGATAAGACTACTTCCAGACTCTCATCAACTTACTATCAAACGGCATCGGATACACAGCATATGGTGGCGGTGGCATTTCGCAGGGCGCGCAGGGCTGCAGCGGGGCGAGAGGGGGGGCACAGAGCAGCTGATAGCAAAGCGGTGCCTGCAGGGGAGCCGCCTCTGTGCCCAGGACTGGCAGCTGGCTCATCTGGAAGTACACGAACTATGCTTAAAGTCATCGTGTTGAAAAATTTAGCACCAATTGCAAAGATAATTTAGTTTCGATGAAAAAGTTTTTATAGGTGTAGCTGGATAAAAATCTCTAGGCGATAACTAATGAACATACGTATTTCATTAAACAATATTGCACATTTTTTCTTCAAATGCGTCTCCTTATCGTCTTTCGGACGCCAAAAGATTATTGTAGCACTAGTCATTTGTTACATTGATAACCTTATGATATTTGTTTTTGTTTTATCGGGGGAAAATATAATGACCACCAAAAATAACGTTGTGACCACTAACATCTATCACCTACAAATTTAGTAAATTGAGCACCAAATTTTAATGAGGTAGTTGATGACAAAATAGTTTTGCCTAGGTCGACTTGGGGTACCCCGGAAAATAATTATCTCAATTTTGCAGGCACTTACGACTTTTCATTCAAGAGAGAATTAGACAGTTTACTTGACTCTCCAGTCTGTCTCTAAAGAATGCTTAAGAATATAATCTAGTAAATTAAATGTGTAATTTCATCTCTGCCTCATAATTCAACTAATGATCAGATCAACGTCACTCCTAACCCTCTTCGAATGACAGGTCATTTCTCCCTTTGTTATCAGACGATCCCCCCTAATTAATCGGAGGGTAACTGATTAATATTCACCTGTTTTCTGACAGCCTGCGCCACTCGCAGACGTCCCAGGGGAGAGAACATCACGCCACCGCTCTGCAAGGAACGAGAAACATTATTAACATAAACATCTAATCAATTACAGGTAAAACCCTTAACGAAGCCGTCAACCAAGCATTCTGTAGATAAAACTAAGTAAAAGTACGCAAAAATTATTGCTGGGAAACGTCTTTTTTTTGGTGTGAAAAATCACGATTTACTGTAACGTACTCAAAACGTTGTACTGATGGAAGCATTGAATAGGACAAAGGTTCTGGTGATTTTTATAAAAAAAAAAAAAAACAAAAAAAAAAAACTTCTTATCTTTATTACTTAATTCTTTTTCTTCTATTTTTTTTTTAAATGGAGCAGTCCGTGCAACAATGGTTTGACGATTCATAAGTGAGAATGTAGGTCTAAGTGAAATCAAATATTTTGAGCTTGATTGTGATCACACTCATTTCGCCAGTAATGTCTAAGTCCCGTGTAAAAGGGGACGAGCCTATTGCCATCAACCGGGTGCAAATACAGACTCCTGAAGTTCCTGATGGCAAAACCCAATAACACTTTGTCCGACCTTGGAATCAAACGTAGGACCTCGTACTCGGCAGTAGCGCTTATGACCACCAGACCAAAGAGACACTTATAAACGAGAAACCACCACCACCACCAACAGCCCATAACGTCCACAGCTGGACATAAGCCTCTCCCATGATGGGAGGAATTTGCCGTAATCTCCACGCTTGGCAGGCGGATTGGAGATCGCAGTGATGAAAGACTAACAGAAAACGAGAAACATTCATTATAAATATAATCTCTTAAGGTACCTACGTTATTAATGGGTTTGTAAATCGCTGCGAGATGAGATATGTCGTGTAGGATGTGACATATCTCGTTCCGTCTAATAAGGATGATGATATCTTTTGGTGGTGCGAGTTGAGAGTTTTTAAACGTTATATTCTTTTGGATTGGATTGTGCCAAGCACACCGACAATCTTCTTACAAATCTTGCCTTTGAATTTGATTGGTTTGGTCTGTTTCAATGTGGTTGGCAAAATTCTTGCAACAAAAAAGTTGCAATTTTTAAACCTTTAAATATTGTGTCCTATAATAAGTGAAATTTTGTGTAAGGCCGTGTCCTAACGCCAAATGATGGCGACTTTCGATTTTCCGAAAATATGGGATACTTAAGAACATTATCAACAAAACCGAATACCGAAAACAGTAAAGAGGATCCACCAAATTTCCGTATTTTGTTAAAATCACAAAACGACCAATGAATCTCATTCACAGTCCCCACCCATTTCTGAAATAACAACTTCTGCAAACCTCTGATTAGATAGATGTCCCTGACATACTACCCTCCCTGCCTACGACCCTAAACGAATGACACAAATCCAACCTTTCGGGATAGACGACCATGCATTTCCGGCTAAGCGCCATTCATAAATAAATAGGGTTCGGCCTAAAATTAGCCGAGAGGCCCAAAATTCGCATCCCTGCGACGATTTGCAAGTATAATTTTGTAGCGGACACATTGTCTACACGACCTTCTCTGACCTAACGGTAATTGGCTTTGTCGAAGTGTGGAAACATAGAATTAAATTGCTGCTGATTAACAAGAAAAGCATTATCTTGATCAATGAAAGAAATGCTTTAAAGGTGAGTCACTTTAACTGAACGAAAGGGCATGAGTTCAAATGCTAAATAGGTGCTACTACACTCATATTTTAGTTGGCATGATAAACCTGGTGGAAAAATCGGGAAAAACCTTGGTCTAGCTCGAATTGCATGCAGAGCCCGACCGAACACGTGTAAGTAGTAATTATCGCTTTGTTTCGGCAATATTGTTCAAAGAATACTGCCAGATCGAATGCGTTTGTAGTTTAGTCTGAAATCGTTAAGGCGATTAAAAGAGCTAAATTAGCAACTCTATTTGTGGTGGTTCAAACTTCGTTTGAAAGACTGTTAGAATAAAGTTCTAATCAGATTACACTACAAAGTGGTTGTCGTCAGTCACTGCGGGCCGAATAGTGCGAAATGAGTGGTTTTTTTGCGATTTATAAAAAAATCTATTGATTAGACCAAAAAAATAAAACACTGTCATGCTAATATGTTTCTTGTAGAATTATTTGCCAAAAAATCCGAATGATCGCATTACTTTAGTATGGTTTAACTAGTCAAAAGAATTTTTTAGAGATTAGTTCGTGATTTTTTTCATCGAGTAAAATTAGTTGTATTATGTTTTCAAAACACTATCATACTAGCATATATCCTGAAGAATATCAAATATTTTTTTGGTTTTGTTTATTGCAGTGAATCATATGCTTTTTTTTGCATTATATAACTCACGTTTAGCTCCTGTAGTCCCCTTAATTGGAACCAATTCAGTAGGGTCTTAGAGATCGTTACCGCTCCCAAGAGAAACACAATCAATACGTAAATAATCGTGGCTCATTAGTCGAGGTTTGTTTTCTTAATCCAATTACAAAAACAAAGTATAAACAGCCTATTATGGTTCCATAGCTGGGCCACAGACTAGCTCTCTTTGTGGCCAAAGCAAAATGGCGAAATGTGGGACTCCTCTGCTGAATCCATTGGGGAATACGGCCGTGAAGTTTTTGAAAACAAAGCAATTTCTAGATGTTATCGTCAATCACACAAAAACTACCAATAAATTATCATTGTTTCTCATCCACGTAGCCACTGAATAAAAACAATTCTCCGCCCAATATCAGCCCTTCACAATCGTTACAAGGCACTCCTAAATTTCGCGGACCCCTGACGATAACCTACCCCCATTTCACCCCAAAATGGAACGAAAAAATATCGAGACAAGGGCATTATTGTCTCGCTTTCATATTCTACCTGTTCGTCCTTGGCTCGTACTAGTGATGCACGATGTGAACTGATACTTTACAGTATCGATACAACAGGATTCGATAAATGCTTGGATTGATACAAAATTACTGGTATCGAAATGAATTGATTGTATCGTGCTACATTGCCCCAAAAATGATCAGCCAGTTCAAAAGAATACAAAGGGAACACAAAAGTATTACAAAAAACAACTGGATTTTGGAAAGATTAGAGGGGGATTAATAAGTAAAAGGATCGATAACATTTAAAGTATCGTGAGTATTCCAGAGGACGATACGTCGTTTCGATATCTGGAGATTCGATATCGAAGGCATTCGATACGATACTGGAATCGTAACGCATAGTTGCAATCGGCTCGATTTTTGTCGTAATTTTTAGCTTAGCCCAACTATGTAGGGGTCAGCTTCCAGTCTAACCAAAATGCTGAATACCAGTAAGTATTTTACATGAAGCGGCTGCCTATGTGACCTCCACAAGCCAGTTAACACTGGGTAATACCGTTCGGTAAGACTGGTTGTCAAACTTTTGTTCTACTGACTACCTGTAACGATTATCAAAGATCTTCAAATGACAGCCGGGACGCACGAACAAAACTTAGTATGAAAAAGATGGTTACCCATCCACGAGACAACCTGGGTAAGGTTGTGTTATTTTTTTTAAACCACAAGCTCCAAAGTATCGATACAAATGTAAGTATCGCGCATCCCTAGTCCGTTACCTACAAAGGGGTGAACTCATGAAAGTGCTTTCCGCAGTCAATGATTTGCCATTCTGGATTATGAATGGCACTGACCGGAAGTACGAATGGCATTCGACCTAAATTGTAGCATTCGAGGGTAATAGTATACTCTGGTATAGGGCACGATGTACTTAAGGGTAATAAAAGAGAGAATAAAGGTGTGTGGGGCGAGGAAATGGCCTCCGTATTGGCGTTATGAATTTTGATTTGATTTGCGTTCAAGGCTACTTAAATGCCAATGGAAATATGCGTTTGGGGTATAAGTATTCATTGGAAATTGTATGTATGTGAACAATTTCGTCTTGAAAAACAATATTTGATAAAGGTTTTTTTATACAACATCGCGGCATCGCTTATAACACAGTGCCGTTAAATGTTGTCAATCCCAACAACAAAAGATTTTAGTCCAATCCCTGAATTAATTGACCTATTGACAAGCGTAAAATAGGTACGTCTACGGCCTAATCAAAGTTAAAGACGCGCGCAACGTTACAACGATCGCGTTTATACAGTTTGTCGAATCCAAACACATGGTTGGACCAACACAGAATGTCGAATCTTATGACGCGTGGCGTTCTTCGGAACTAACGTCGCCATTTTGTTTTTATAATTCCATTTCCATAGACCATTTCACATAAGTGTACGAACACAGTGGCCGCTCGACGCTATAGCGTCGGGCGGCGCGTTCTGCGGGGCGTCGAGCTGCCGACCAACGCGGCGGGCGTCTACTGAGGCCGGGTCCATATTGGCTCACCTAAAGTTGTTTACCCGAAATTGTTATTCCTAACGATTTGTAATCCGAATGATCACTCTTCCTAAAATTTTTCATCCTAAAGTTCTCATTCATACTATTTGTAGTGCTACCGGCGATGTTCATAACACTCATGTTTCCGAAAATTTTAATTAATAATGTCATTAACGTGAATATATTCAAACTCCTACTGTTTTTTATCATAACGCTTTTAGCCCTAAACATAATTACCATAATATTTTCACTCATACTCAGAAAGAAACATTTACTAAGTGTATTAAAAAACATATGTGGGTAGAAGATGATATGTATATAAGTTTTAATTTGAGGGTATGATTATTATTTGGGGGGTATGCTTTACATAACGTACTTATTACTATAACTATACCTAAGATAATTATGTCTAAAAACCAACTGTTTAGAATGATTAAAGATCGTTTCACTGATTCTTGTCTTTAATGAATGAAATTCAGGTCAGAGTGTCGTCTTGGGGGCACTATGATAAAAATACTTAGAATAATTTCGCGACCAATTTCGAGGTAGTAGTTCGTAGTTGGTCACAGTTCTAACCTAACCTATGGATATCTTTGCAGATACACACCGCTATAAATATATATGAAAACATGTATTTAACTACTTGTACCGTACTATTATTTTGCATACAATTAACGAACCAACAGATTTAGCAAAATGTAACGGCAAAAAATCACTTTTGGTTGCCAAAATTAGTAAATGATCATCAAAATTAATCCCCATTTTATCGTGAAATTAGACTCAAAAATTATTTTTGACCACTAGAAATTGAACTGTTATGCTCTTGCATCCGAGTCGAAGGAGACCTGGTCGACGGAGCCCCGCTCCGCGGGGCTCCTACTTCTGGATTGTTTATAAAAAAATAACCACGAAGGGTATGGCGGGGTCTATTCGCTCGCTTCGCTCGCTCATTCGACCCCGCCATACCCTTCTAACCTAATCTATCCGTGTCGGGGTGCCCCAAGTCGGCCTAGGCAAAACTAGTTTGTCATCAACCACCTCATTAAAATGATGATGCTCAATTTACTAAATTTGGTGATCAATTGATATTTTAGGTGACAGATGTTAGTGGTCACAAAGTTAATTTTGGTGGTCATTATATTTCCCCCCTATTATTTTGTATGGTACTATTATTCTTATATGTTATACATGTTATGTGAAAATAAAGTTACGCAAAATTAATTTATATGATACTGATTATTATGAATAAAAAGAAATCTAAACAAAAAAGATATGTCTTTGAAATTTTGAATAGTGTAAAAGATGGTTATGTTGAGAAAATATAGGAAAACAAATAAAAGTATAATAGATGTTTATTGCTACTGACATTATGAAGTTGAATGCTTCGGAATTATGAACATTAGAGACAGAGTAGTTAGGAATTGTGATTGTTAGGACGAAAAATGTTAGGAAGAACATTTTCGGATTTCCAATTATCGGAGTTGAAAATTTAGGTAAACTTTGGCGCACCCACTGAGGCCACTCACGTATAAATGCATGTGTTTGACATGAACGCTGCACGTGGCCGCTCGAATCGAGCGTGCGGCGGGGCGGCCCGCCGCACGCTCGATTCGAGCGGCCACTGTGTTCGTACACTAAGACTTGATTTGACGGCCTCGTTGGCAAGCGCGACAGTTGAGCATGCGGTCTGGTAAAGTGTTATTCGGTTTTTCCATCAGGAATTTCTCAGTAGCAGCCACGGAGTCTGGATTTGTGCCCGGTTGATGGCAATAGGCTCGCCCCTATTACATTGGACTTAAACATAACTGGCGAAATGTGGGTGTAAGTACTATTAGGTACAACTCTATCTAACCATTCGGGGATTACAGGCGTGATGTTATGAGATAGACAGAAACAAATAAAAATCAAAGCAAAGAAACCAACGTAAATATTTTCGTATTTAACAACTGTTTGTAAAGACAACAACTGTTTGTAAAGACTCGTTACAATCTCTTGCGGGACAAATAATCGGAATGAGGCCAGATATTGAGAAGAAATCTCTTAATGAGAATCGATACGGCTCTCTCGCCGTTATTTGTGTCCTTGTTTCTCTGAATAAGTTATTGGTGTAAGCTGAGACTAGGGACTTCTAAAACCTAAAACAGTCCACGTAACACTGGTCAGTTTTCCTCACTCGTCAGTTTATTAAATTCGACAATTTCGTTGATTAGTCAGTTTTGCAGAGAGGACAAAAAAAAAAACCGGGTCGGGCCACGCGCAGTATACGTAGAGTTCCGTAGTAGCCCGTTATATTCAAGCAACTACTTCATAAGGATTTTGTATTTGATAAAATTATTCAACACCCAAGTTCAACAACTATTACTGCTAAGTTGATAAAGTTATCTTAACCGCTATAGTTCATGAAATGCACTATCGTCATGAATATTTCCAGGTTTTTCAAGCCAGAAGTTAAGCTTTTGGAGGGGGGGGGGGGGGGGGACGAAAAATTTCACTTCAAAGTTTAATATTTAGTAAATGGTGCATTAAATCGAAAATTAGTATAGAAAACCCCGAAGTCATTTTAAAAGACCTATTCAACGATACACACGATGGGGTAAACGACGAAAAAAAAATCATCCCCACTTCACATGTAGGGGAGCTACCCTAAAAAATATTTTCATAAATTTTATTTTATTTTACCATTTTGTCGACTTAATTGATATTCATACCTCTACAAAATTACAGCTTTCCCGTACTAACGGTCTATTAGCAAACCCTCGGACAGACAGACGGACAGACATGACGAAACTATAATATATAAACTAAAAACAGCAGTTATATATGTTTCATGTTATTATTATTTGTTTCGAGATATATCGATGAAAAATTCTGTGCAATAGACAATTTTCGTTCGGCAGGATGTAATTAATACATGCATGGAAACGTAATTTTATTGTCGAACTTGAAAACCCGATTAATGCGCAATAAATAAACAAAAAAATGTTATTTTAGAGAAAAGAATCCATTAACTATATTAAGAAATACACAAACAAACGTCCCTTGCTACCTCATTTAACCGACTTAAATGAGTTCAACTTCTATAGAGAAATCCCATGACTTATTCTTTTCGAAAAAACATACATCACTCATCCTAAAAAACTTTGACAATATCATATTCATATAAATATCGAGAGAGGCGTTAAAGAGTCCAAGTGTACACTCGATAAAGGTTGCTTTGACCACTCCTCACTCTTACACGCTTAGTAATAAGGTTGAAAGTTGGTCACCGGTGGACTTTATCGACAGTACTTTAGATTCTTCATTGTGTGACGTGTAATATACTCTGAAAGTCTTACAAAAACTTGGCCAACAATGTCTTCGATATTTTCTCGGACTTTTTACAAGGAGCTGAATCAGTGATTTCGTTATTAAAAAATCGGTCAAGCGTAATGGAGTTCTTTCTGTAGGGTTCAGGGAGCTTTTGAGGTGTTGGTTTTTTTTTTAAGTTTTTTTTTTGTATTCTATTTCGTATAATGGGAGTAGAATAGATCAATGTTCTTTAAGATGTAGATACAAATAACATTTATAAAAGAAAATATTTCACATAGGGTTACACAATGGACGGCCTTATCGCCTAATATATAAGTGTATAATATATAATAATAAGTGCCATCATATCCGGCTCTATGAAAATCTGAAAAGTTAAAAATGCTGTTCATAAAGCAGTAAGATCTATCTTTAGACTACTTGAAGTGTTTCTCTGCCTCTTCCTGAAATGCATCCAAAAGTGGATTTTATATGGTTGATCGAAATAGATTTTTTTTTATTATCCAGGTAATACATAAGCAGGTACACTGGTTATATACAAGAGATATTACATAATTAATAATAATAATACTAGCTAATAATAAGCTGGCAACACAAGAGTCAACAAGTCGTTGAAATTTCAAAAATTCTTTTTCATTTTACTTATTACAGATATAATTTTAAACAACCAGATACCAGTTCCCTTTTTATAAATATAATAGTCTTCAATACACATAAAAATTACAACGTGAGATCTGCTTTTTAAATCAAGAAATATAATTATAGAAAATCTGTGACCTGACATATGTCATGTTATGTGAAAATGACTGAAAATGAAATCGTCAAACCACGTCACACCATCAAACCATCCAACAAAATAAGTAAGAAAATGAAACAACGCCAATGTTGACAAGATCAGCTGCTGCTCGTCGCGCACGCCTACCGCCTCCGGACTCGTCGCTCAGCTCCGCCTCGCCGCCGCCGGAATCCAGCCCCATCGTGAACGCTGTGACACCGGCCGTGGCAGTTGCGTCGAGCTCGAGCGACGAGTATTTCTCTCCGCCCACGACTCCACCACCTGCTCGTCGACGGGGAGGACGCCGGCCGCCGGACGGTTTAGGACCTCGAGGCCCACCGGCCTCTAATAGGGTCCCAGCTCCCGGCGGAAGTGTGCAGCGCATGCGATGGACACAATCCATCAATGAAAATGTCATGCGCGCATACTATGGGGCTACAGAGGGGGGAAACAACCTGACTGCGTACCGTGTTAGGATGCTCTCTCTGTTTCAGGTGCTTGAGCCAGCTGTCAACGTGTCGGCACAACGACTGTCGGATCAGGTGCGGGTCATCCAGCGTAATCGTATGTTGGATGATACCGTACTTGATCGCTTGCGGACTGAAATACAAAGTAGCCATGTCATTGCCACGCCGCCGCCGTCGCAGGCTGTGGTTCCACCAATACCAAATTGCGATAACGACGTGAGTAATGACATGGTTACTAATGTAAGTACCCAGTGCAATGTAGAAATGAGGAGTGCTTTGGAGGGTGCGATTCGGGAATATCGGTTCATGCAACCAGACCTGAGACCACGCATACCTCGTTTGCCCATGCATAACAAAAATAGGGCGCTGGTGGCTGTTCTGGATTCGCAGTTATCAAACTATTTTGATAACTGCGAAGACCTCACCGATGTTCACTCAATCCTGTACTGTGCGGCTGTAGCGGCATGTCGTGTAGCTCATGTCAAATTTCCTTCTGACAGAGCTACACGACTTAAACCAGCCGTACCGGCATGGCAGTACAGGATTGAGCGACGTATTGGTGGGGCCAGAGCACTCATCGGCAAACTGGTCTGCTTCAGGGAGGGCAATACTCGCCCTAGAGTGATGCGTTTTGTGAGGCAGGCGTTCTCGGGGACTGATATCAGTCCTCGAGACTACATGTCCCGTGTCACAGAACGCATCGACTTCCTGAAGCAGAAAGTGTATGCATGGGCAAACCGTATTCGTAGGTATAAGCGGCGGGTGGACCGATACACTCAGAATCGCACATTCCAAAAAGATGAAAGGTGGGTTTATAGGGCTTGGGAGCGACCGGACCAAGGTGTGGCTGACACGCACCTACCGGATGATGATGCAATGTGTTCGTTCTGGCGCAGCATCTGGTCGGTGCCTGTCAGCCATGCCGAGGGTGAATGGACTCGGGTGATTGAGCGAGCGTGCGATCCAGTATCAGATATGGGGGCAATTACTATCAGCCGCCAAGACGTAGCTCGTGCAGTCCGTCCGTTGCCTAACTGGAAATCTCCAGGGCCGGATGGGCTGCACAACTTCTGGATAAAATGGTTCACAAGGTCGCACGCTCGCCTGGCGACCCTGTTCCAGTCTGCCTTAGAGTCTGGGTCGCTGCCAGAGTTCCTGACAACAGGTATAACCCACCTGCTCCATAAATCAGGTAGTACCGCGGAACCCAAAAATTATAGACCGATCACCTGTCTGCCGACAGTCTATAAAGTTCTTACATCCATTTTGAGAACTAAAATTAGCAAACACATAGATGACAATTTTGTCATGTCCGCTTCTCAGAATGGATGTAGGAACGGGTCCCGTGGTACTAAGGAGCTACTCCTCATTGATATGGCCATTAGTCACCAGGTTCGCCGTTTCCAAAAGGATCTGTCGACATGCTGGATAGACTATAAGAAGGCCTATGACTCGGTGCCACATACATGGCTCATGAGGGTGCTAGAGTTGTATAAAGTTGATGCAACTCTGCGCACCTTCCTGATGTCGTGTATGGGGCAATGGAGGACAGTCCTTCGCTATCCAGGATGTCGGCAGATTCAGAGGAATAGCGAGCCAATAAGGATAGAGCGAGGTATATTTCAGGGCGATAGTTTGAGTCCACTTTGGTTTTGCTTAGCCTTGAATCCTCTTAGCACACTGCTGGAGGATTCAGGTTTAGGCTATCGGTTGCGGAAAGATGGTCAGGTTATATCTCACCTCCTTTACATGGATGACCTAAAACTCTTTGCCCCCAATGATTTGCGACTGATGGAGTTACTGAAGGTAACTGAAACTTTCAGTAGCGCCATCAGGATGGAATTCGGTGTGGACAAATGTGCGGTCATGCATGTAAAACGAGGGGAGATTGTGGAATCTGTGGGAACCCAGCTCTCAGATTCCATAACTCTTCGATCCCTCTCAGCAACCGAAACCTATAAGTATTTGGGTATGTCGGAAGCGCTGGGCGTCAATGTTACTGACATGAAGCAATCGTTGAAGGAGCGCTTCTTTGGCCGCCTGAAAAAAGTACTTAATAGTCTTTTATCAGGTGGCAATAAGGTGCGTGCCTTCAACGGTTGGGTCATGCCGGTTTTGATGTACTCTTTCGGCATACTCAAATGGACTCAAACAGAACTAGACGCCTTGGATACGAAGGTCCGTAAATTGTTGACGGCGTATCGGATGCATCACCCACGTTCTTCGGTTATGAGACTGTATATCCCGCGGAAGTGTGGGGGTCGAGGCTTTTTAAATGCTAAGACTCTCCACAATCGCGAGATATGCAGCCTCAGGGAATATTTCCTAGGAACCGATGTGGGAATGCATCGAGATGTCGTCACAATGGACAAGGGCCTCACCCCGCTCTCCTTGGCTAAAGAGAACTGGCGCAAACCTCCAGTGCTTGACACTAACGATCGTAGGGAGGTATGGCAGAGTAAGGAGCTTCACGGACGCTTTTTCCGGGCCCTCCATGGGCCCGATGTAGACCTATCAGCGTCCGTTGCCTGGCTACGTTCCGGGGACCTATTCGGAGAAACCGAAGGTTTTGTCTGTGCAATAATGGATGAAGTTATGATGACGAATAACTACCGGAGATTTATTGTGAAGGATGGCACGGTTGACATATGTCGGGCATGCCACCGTCCAGGCGAATCAATCCGTCACATTATCTCCGGGTGTTCTCGTCTAGCTAACGGAGAGTACCTGCATAGACACAACCTTGTAGCCAGGATTATCCATCAGCAACTTGCTCTAAAATACAACCTTGTGGAATCGGAAGTGCCTTACTATAGGTATGTGCCCGACCCAGTTCTCGATAATGGCTGTATCACGTTGTACTGGGATCAATCCATCATCACTGACAGGACTATTGTAGCCAATAAGCCTGATATAGTGGTGGTGGATCGATCAGAGCGGCGCGCAATGATTGTTGACATAACGGTCCCGCATGATGAGAACCTCGTAAAAGCCGAGAAAGATAAACAAATCAAGTATCTTGACTTGGCTCGCGAGGTTGTTGACATGTGGGAAGTGGACTCAGCAATCATTGTGCCGATAGTCGTATCAGCCCATGGCTTAATTGCCAAGAGCCTCGATCAATACCTGAGGAGGCTCTCGTTAGGCAGCTGGATCAAGGGCTTGATTCAGAAAGCGGTACTCCTGGACACGGCTCGTATTGTTAGGAGGTTCCTCTCTCTGGAGCCCTGACCGCCGGTAGCTTGGACCCTGTTCCCGATACCGGTGGGCTACAATTTTTTATATTTTTAAATGTTAAGTATTATATTTTTTTTTAAATTAATATTTAAAAATGTAACGAGTTTGTCTGAAAATGAATAAAGGAAATAATACTAGCCTTTATTCAGATCAACTTAATCTTATAACAATATTCAAAAGCAAACTTATAACTTATTAAAACTTATTCTAATATTTGCTGCTTTTTCTTTTTTTTTATCTGTTGCAATCTGTTTGCCTATCGGCAAAGGCCTCCTCCAACATTTTCCATTCTGATCTTTCACATAACTCCTTCCACTTCTCTTAACTCTCTGTATGCTTTTTTGACTCCACCCGTTTTACTTAAGTATAATTATATTTTTCTATAATTTCCATTTTGTTTTGTTTTCTGTCCTTTCATAAGCTATCTTTAATTTGTTCACTAATTTCTGTTAAACGTTTTGTTCTGTCCTATGTATCTTTAGTGCTAATTAAGTTGTTTCTCGCTTCTAGTAGTTAATTGTGTATGTAATCATAATTTTGTAATATTAAAACAAAAAAAAACATAATTATGACTTACTATATTACCTAAAACTAGTTTATATACAGGGTGTAACTGTAAAGGATCCTTCACGAAACCTTACGGCAAGGCTACAACGTACAAGGTCCTACATCAAACTAAGTAGCACTGTGTAAAAATTATTGCTGAGTTACAACTTTTTTATGTGAAATATCACGGTTTAGGGCAACTCATTCAAAACATTGTGCTGATGCATGCATTGAATAGTACAGTGGTGGTGGAGGTATTTAAGTAAGAACATTACAACTTGTATTTAAAAAGAAACTAGTGAAAAAGTTAGAACTTTGACCACTAATGGTGTCGATTCTATTGTGCACAATCATAACTTAATTTAGGCTATTGCTATCTTTTACTAAAAGGCAGTGCGAGAAAAGGACGGCTATAGCTATGCACTAAGTTAGAGATGTCAAACTAGTTTAAGTATGTCTTGCGCTTCACCGTGTTTTAGTCGACATGTTTTCACGTGCACCCTTCATTTGTATAGAAATATTAGTTCTATCTTAATTTGACAGCTCTAAATTACGTCCGTCTCTTTCTCGTTTTATTAAAAAGAAAAAGATAGCAATAGTCAAAATTAAGTTTAGTTTATGCACAACAGGATCGACACCAATATCACCGTAACTAGAATGATTTTAGATTCTGCTAAATTACGAGTACTTACTGAAACAGTAATTTGAAAAAAAAAAAAAAACATTTTGTCCAGTCTCACATTATAATAGTATAGGTAAGTGGGTAGGATTCGTGTCGTTGTGAAACCATTAACCCTAAAAATTATAATTATTCCAGATATTTAATAAAGAAACGGAACCCTAAAAACCGTGCTCACGAAAAGGTCATCGTTTCTTATTGTTACATGAATTTTTCAGGAAACCTTTTGACGATGTTTTTCGCAGAATTTTACGGAAAGGATTTTAATACTTTTATAAGGATACTAAGATACTTTGTTTTTCAGATTATGGCTGTCGTTAAAATACGAAACAGTTTGGTTAGGAGTTTTATTAATATTATTTTGCTTGTGAGTGAATGGTCGTGAGTGAAAGGTCGATTGTAGGCGAATACATTAAGTATAAGTTAATATTAAGATATTAAGAGCTTTTTAGTATTTACCTTTATTCATCCTTAGGGCAAATCATTGCATTTTTTATTCAATATTTCTAAAAAAAACATGAAATAGTGGTCTGCCAGTGTCGGGAATAGGGGCTAAGCTACCGGTGGTTAGGGCACCAGAGACAGGAATCACAATGCAGGCCGAATTTAGAAAGGCTGCCTTCTAAATCAGACCCTTGATCCAATCGCCTAACGAAAGCCTCAAAAGATATTCGTCGAGGCCTTTGCTAGGCGGTTAGATATTATGTATCATTATTTAAACACGGGTAAACTTTTTTTTCTATTCGGATTAATCATCAAAACGGAGTCATTTGATGATTAAATCGAAAAAAAGTCCCGTTCTGCCGTCGGGGGCCACCACGTGGCCCCCAACGCCCAGGGCATCTCCCCCAGAGGCCGGGACGTGAGGTTCTCTCCCTCCCACGTTCCGCCACCTCCTTTAGACAAGTTTTTTTTTTGATTACCAATGCGTCTTCCTGGCAGTTATCATGCGTATCATGCTTGGAAGTCTATTGATCTACATTATACATTTCACCGCAGCTTTAACATTGATTACCCTGTTTCCAAATACGGGAACTGTACCTAACTAATTTATTAGAATACATTCTTCACCTAATTTATGGCAATCGTAAAGAAATCCAAGAAAACCAAAATGTACCATTTTGAATTACCTCAGATTTTCACAACTTTTTTAGGAGTTGTTTTATACAGGGGGTTTTGATACGCCTTTTTCTCATGGGGGTAGGTAGACACCACAGAACGTCATCCAAATCGTCAACCATCCTTTTGCCTCGTCCACGCTTATAAATTACTAGCTGACGTCCCGCGGTTTCACGCGCGTAGTTCCCGCTCCCGTGGGCGTACGGGAATAAAATATAGCCTATAGCACTCACGAATAATGTAGCTTTCTACCAGTGAAACAATTTTTAAAATTGGTTCATTACTTCCGGAGATTACCCCCTACATACAAACTTACAAACAAATGTTACCTCTTTATAATATTAGTATAGAAGTATCGATTCATATAGCACATACATCATTTTGTAGAAGAAATCTAAGTACATCCACAACAGTCGATAACACACAAAATATTACGTTCTATTTGTGTTAATTTGATGACTTGGAGGTGATATTTCGCGAAATAAATAAAACAATATTTTAAACACTGTATTAGGCTTTCACGGTTTAAAACTAAACTTATATCGTCACTTACGAGATATCTTCCGTGATTTTTATTTGGAGTCCGTTACCCCACCCAGATGTCGTCGAAAATGGTCATTTGAATCTTATAGATAATTAGTTATACGGCTTCTATAATTGTTGCGCACATTTTTAAATTTGTTGCGCTTATAGTTTTTTAATTATTTCACAAAAACATTTCCTGCCGGGGTAACGTTACCCCAGCCAGACCTTTTTCTTTCTAATGGGAATATTTAAATAAATACTAGCTATAAAATTAGTTGTCTAGATGAAGTAAATGTTGTGCCTTATTTTGTACTAGCGGACGTCCCGCGGTTTCACCCGCGTAGTTCCCGTTCCCGTGGGAGTACGGGGATAAAATATAGCCTATGTTACTCGTGGATAATGTAGCTTTCGAATGATGAAAGAATTTTTTAAATCGGTCCAGTAGTTTTTGAGCCTAATCATTACAAACAAACAAACAAACAAAGTTTTCCTCTTTATAATATTAGTATAGATTTGTTCTTTATTCGGTTGCGAAGTTATTCGAGATTTTGCTGGGGTAACGTTTTTGGTTTTGCTAGATCTTTGAAATGGTTAAGCGGATTCTTATCATATTTTGTACAAGACTTCTTAGGAATTACTTTAAATTTGTTCTGCAATAAAAAAAAAACTAAATAATACATAGCTTAAAGGTTATTTCATTAAATAGAAAAACACTTCAATTGGTCCCAGCACTCTCAATAAGAGGTCTAAAGACTTACTTTAAACATTGTTTTGAAGCTTGTAACTGCCTTCAAATGTATGTGAAGTTTCATTAGTATCCTGTAAGTATTTAACAAGTTATGATGATATTCAGTTCTTCACGAGCACGGTCTTGATGCGCGCGGTGTTATTTGGCCACTGGATTGGATATATGAACTGCATGTTATGTCAATTATTAGTTTTTTAGTTCAGTTGTATATCAGTAAAATTTCAGCGTAGTACATTGGATAATTAATGAGATAATACGATTAAAGTCATTAGGAAGTGAATGACCGTGGTAACCCGACCAAGTTTAGGTGGTTACGAAAAAGCGAAAACGCAGAACATTACTGTACCTTCGAAAATATGTAGGATAGTGTTACAAATTTAGTACAGACATGTACACAAGTTTTAAAAAAACTACATGATTATTAAAGAATTTTGATTGACAGGTAAAATAATCATTTCAATTGAACTTTTAAAGTATTAATAAACTTATACTTAAAAACAATCACAGATTAAAATTACAGATAGTAATTTTGCAAAAAAAATAAAATAATAAGTAAGTTCCTAAATTCAAATATTGGTGCCGATTCTGTTGTGCACAAACTAAACTAAATTTAAGCTATTGCCATCTTTTACTAAAAGTCAGTGCGAGAAAAGGACGGCTATAGCTATGAACTAAGTTAGAGATGTCAAACTAGTTTATGACTTGCGCTTCACCGTGTTTTTAATCGACATGTTTTTACGTGCACCCTTCATTTGTATGGAAATATTAGTTCCAACTAAATTTTACAGCTCTAAATTACGTCCGTCTCTTTCTCGTTTTATTAGAGAGAAAAAGATAGCAATAGCCTAAATTAACTTTAGTTTGTGCACAGCAGAATCGACACCATTGAAGCCTTAAAAAAAAATAGAGTTTTAGATAAGTACCTAACAACATGTACATAATAATTTTGCTACTATTTCTGTAGTTACATTATGCAAGCTTACCTTGTTCGTGAATTCATCAAGCAGCCCGCACCATAATTATGATCATCAATAGAAGCACTCCACATTAACAGTAATTCGGCACACTTATTATTATATAATAGCCCTCACGCACTCGATAAATATTTGCAAAAACAGGAAACGGAACTGCCGAAGCGCATGCGCACTCTACAAGATGAATTATGTGATTATGGAGCATGTTTAGTGCGTTATGCAAACAATGTATTACCCCTTCACCCCACCCCTCCCGCGTCCCACCGAACGACACGTTATATCGGTGATTTTTGATAAGTTTGTGCAAGTGGAAGATAATAATAATGTTTTCATAGTACAGATATTATTATATTATTATGTATTTAACAGTGTACGCGTCTGTACCGAAATTGTAAGGTGTATTATACTAAACATTTCAAAAGATAGTATAATGTTCTGCGTTTTCGCTTCTTCGTAACCACCTAAACTTGGTCGGGTTACCACGGTCATTCACTTCCTAATGACTTTAATCGTATTATCTCATTAATTATCCAATGTACTACGCTGAAATTTTACTGATATACAACTGAACTAAAAAACTAATAATTGACATAACATGCAGTTCATATATCTAATCCAGTGGCCAAATAACACCGCGTGCATCAAGACCGTGCTCGTGAAGAACTGAATATCATCATAACTTGTTAAATACTTACAGGATACTAATGAAACTTCACATACATTTGAAGGCAGTTACAAGCTTTAAAATAACGTTTAAAGTAAGTCTTTAGACTTCTTATTGAGAGTGCTGGGACCAATTGAAGTGTTTTTCTATTCAATGAAATAACCTTTAAGCTATGCATTATTTTGGTTTTTTTATTGCAGAACAAATTTAAAGTAATTCCTAAGAAGTCTTGTACAAAATATGATAAGAATCTGCTTAACCATTTCAAAGATCTAGCAAAACCAAAAACGTTACCCCAGCAAAATCTCGAATAACTTTGCAACCGATGAAAGAACAAATACAAAATAAGGCACAACATTTACTTCAACTAGACAACTAATTTTATAGCTAGTATTTATTTAAATATCCCCATTAGAAAGAAAAAGGTCTGGCTGGGGTAACGTTACCCTAGCAGGAAATGTTTTTGTGAAATAATTAAAAAACTATAAGCGCAACAAATTTAAAAATGTGAGCAACAATTATAGAAGCCGTAAAACTAATTATATAGAAGATTCAAATGACCGTTTTCGACAACATCTGGCTGGGGTAACGGACTCTTTTATTTGTTTCGACCTCCCGATATTACGGAAGATATCCCGTAAGTGACGATTTAAGTTTACAATATTTTAATTTTTGAGTCAAAACAAGGGTATGACTCACCTTTCCAAAAAAAAAAATTAGTACGTACTATTTCGCCTTCCAAACAACCTGTATATTTTTTATAGGAAATAAAACAAATGCGAAGATTATTGTGGAACTTGGAAGGAACATTAAAGTTTATGTTGTTGTTTCCAAAGATACTTTTGCTAAGTTATACACGTTTTCACCAACAATGTAATTTACCTAAATCATCATCTGCCTAGCTTTTTTCCAACTATGTTGGGGTCGGCTTCCAGTCTAACCGGCTGCAGCTGAATACCAGTATTTTACGTGAAGCGACTGCCTATCGGACCTCCACAACCCAATTAATACTGGGTAATATGATACCCCTTGGTAAGACTGGTTCTCGGTATCGGGCCTCTGACTACCTGTAAAGACTGTAAAGATCTACAAATGACAGCCGAGACCAACGGCTTAACGTGCTTTCCGAGGCACGGAGGAAACTGTATTTAATGGGTGGCGACTTGCTACATTGTTCTCACATAAAATACCATCTCAACATGAATGATGTAACCAAGAATGACCAAGATTAAGTAGTAACAATATTCTGATTTAAAAGAGTGTCCATGGAGTTTCTTGCCCGTTCTTCTCCTAGAGATCTACGCTAGGGAATGGGCAACTACAGTATTTTCACAGTTTTTATGTCTTGTGACTGGGAGTGTAGCTACATTTAATTGTCATCTTTGTTTCGACAATTCAAAAATGCTTGTAACTGGCTTACTTGAAATAAATGCTTTGATTTTGATTTTTTATTTTGACTAATCCAAGAAAAAACAACTAAGTGAAAAGAGTTTCAGAATCTATAACTTCTAAGCTTGAGCTATTTCGAGCTCCGCAAACCAGCATGTACGAGAACCTATACCGTTTACGCCTGTATTATGTTTAGCACCTGTGTGTGTACTAGTTTGTATTTAGATATGTATGACAGCTTTAGGCTTTAGGTGTCTACCTATTATAATATAGGTACTCTCTCACTGATTAATTTATTAATCCCACTGCCAAGCGTGGAGATTATGGCGGTGGGTAGGCTTATGTTCAGCACTTCACCACAAGTACACGTGAAATAATTCCTCAGTTCCTAAATCATAACGAATTGTTCCTTTTACCAACATCATAATTTGCCGAGCCTTTTGCTAACTATGTTGGGGTCGGCTTCCAGTCTAACCGGATGCAGCTGAATACTAGTACTTTACATGGAGCGACTGCCTATCTGACCTCCACAACCCAGTTAATAGGTACTGGGTAATACGATACCCTTTGGTAAAACTGTTAGTCAGATTTTCGGGCCACAGACTACCTTTAACGACTGTCAAAGATCTACAAATTACAGCCGGGACCAACGGCTAAGTAACGAGCTTGTCGAGGCACGGAGGATACTCGTTATGTACTGGGAGGTCACCCATTCTCGGAAAAACCTAGGCAAGTAAACTCCCTTTATAAGTAAACTGCTTTATTTTACAAACAATCTCGTTCGTACAGTATTGAAAGTAACGTTATATCATACTCGACAACCTACTAAATTATGTACACCGCGAAAGTGCGGTTTTGAGGTCCTAGCGCCGCCACAGGGAATAGACAAAATCTATTGACAACTACAATATCGGGAGTGAGTGAGATAGTAACATAATGTATTTGTATTAGAGTAAGGGAGATGGCGAAACAGGAGTTTCTCACGCGTTTCATACCTTAACCACAGTGTATTAATAATTATTAACATCTAAACTACATTACCTATATTAGGATAGGTATTATGGCTTCACAATCTATTTTTAGTTAAGGGTCTTGTGGCTAAATAATTACTGCGGCATGGGTCGATCTTTCAGGTTAAGCACGTTTTCCGATGTTAGTCCAGGGATGGGTGATCGTTCATTACGTGATAGTGGGTAGTCAGAGGACCCAAGTATATGTAGTTGGCTTGGCTTGGCAGAGGATACGTCATCAAAAGGGATAAAACAATTATGAATTTATATTTATACATTTACACTGTTTCATCTGCCTAGTCTTATTGGGGTCGGCTTCCAGTATAACCGAATGAAGGTGAATATTAGTATTTTACACGGAGCGACTGCCAATACATTCCCAGGTATGGTGTAGAACAAAGAATTGAACGCAATGACGGGGAGAACAAGTGCCTTTCGGCTTCGTTAAGAGGTCTTTTACACCCTTTACATGACCTCCACAACCCAGTTAGTACTCTGCAAAACGATACCCCTTGGTAAGACTGGTTGTCAGACATTTACACTGTCTAAATAAGAATACGTATAAAGATTACGTCCCAAATTGTCATTTCATTCCCACGTTGAAAAAACCCTTTCAAAGTAAAAATGTGTAAAATAAAAACTTGGGGCAGATTTATGTGCTGTGTTGAAAGAGAATAAAAAGGAACATAATGAACAATACCTAAATGAAAGTTAGAGGTACTCGTACCGTCGTTTTTATTTTAATAACAGGCTTGAAATAGGGCTGAGAGGAAGATGAAAATGGTTGTGGATTTATAAAGTACGTTACGTAAGTAAGTTTTATTTTATATTTTAGACCGAAATAAACTCTCTCCCTAGTCCATAGAGACTAGTATAAAATAAAAAGGGAATAGATATTACTACTACTTACGACCTGTTTGTTTATGCAATGACGTATTATATATAGACACGTCATGAACCAACATCGCGGCGCTTAAAAACGGCGAAAATACTAGAACTACTTATAAGCGTGAAGACAGAGAAAGAAAATATGACACCGAACGGCGGGATGCCTGTTGCGAGAGGGAGATAAATATACATCTTCAGTCACGTCACAGGATTTATTAAATTATAAACAAACGTAGCGTCGCGCGACAGGTTGGTGCGTAACTAAGCGCGATGTGGCCAATTGGCTTCATTTCATGTTGTCATTTTAGAGTGCGGACAACGTATCTATAGTTTATATATCATTGTGTTTATGCATGAGGTTCTGGGTTCAATTCCCGGGTCGGCAAAGTGTTTTTGGGATTTTCCATCGGTAATATCATTTTCCCTCTCATAGAGAGGAGGCCTGTGTCCCAGCAGTGGGCACATTAATAGACTGATGATGAAGATGATGAATATAATTTTAAGTAGCAGCCACGGAGTCTGGATCTATGCCCGGTTGATGGCAATAGGCTCACCCCATATTACATGGAACTGAAACATAACTGGTTAAATGTGTGAAACATTTATCTATACTAATATTATAAAGAGGTAACATTTGTTTGTAAGTTTGTATGTAGGGGGTAATCTCCGGAAGCAATGAACCAATTTTAAAAATTGTTTCACTGGTAGAAAGCTACATTATTCGTGAGTGCTATAGGCTATATTTTATTCCCGTACTCCCACGGGAACGGGAACTACGCGGGTGAAACCGCGGGACGTCAGCTAGTTATGTATACAGGGTGTATAAGACCTCATCACGAAGCCGTCAACCAAGCATTCTGTACATCAAACTAAGTAACTCTACGCAAAAATTGTTGCTAGGAAACTACTTTTTTTTTTTGGGGTGAAAAATCATGTTTTGTGGTAGAACTCAATGTAACGCACTCAAAACATTGTGCTGATGGATGGATTAAATAGTACAGGGGTCGTGGAAGTGTTTAAAGTAAAAATCTTACATTAAAAACTTGTATTTAAAAAAAATCCTTTCAAAAAGTTGAAACTATGACCCCCAATATCTCCGTAACTAGAAGGTTCCCAGTACATTTCTATGGTTCCCAGGTATGGTGTAGAACAAAAAAATTATCGCAATGACGAGGAGAACAAGTGCCTGGTTTACACCCTTTATACAATATTTTAATTTTCTCTTGGGCTTTTTCGTCCTGTGTCAAAACTACAAACCATTAAACGCCTTTCAAAATAGGCTATAGTACCTACCTACACAGTAAGTTTAGAAGATACATAAACAAACTAAGTTATCCCATTTTTGTTAGTTCACGGTAACCTCTAAGTTTTGTGATGTGAAAATATATTGGTTATGTGATCCCGCATAAATATAATATATGTATAAAGTTAAGTGAATGTCGGATAAACAAACCCATAGCGATACAAACAGTTATGTTTGTCAAGTTACTGTCGAAAATCGAAGAATAATAATATATAGCGAACCTTCTTCAAGATATTTTCTTTACTTACTGTGTTCATTATCAACAGTGAATGCAACATGTACTGCTTATGAACAACGTACCTATCACCAGGACTGGAAATGTCCTGATTGTCTGTTAGACAAATTTAAGCTTAAGTCAATCCAATATATTTTTAAGGTTCTTAGCCGAAGGGTAACCAACGGGACCATATACTAAGCCTCTGTCCGTCATCCGTCTGTCTGTGAGCGGGCTGTATCTCAAAGGTAGACAGTTGAAATTTTCACAGAACGTGAATTTCTGTTGCCACTATACCAACAAATAATGAAAATAAATTAAAAATTGCACGGCTCACCTACTAAGATGATACGTAACCCTAAATGCGCTACTAAATACTAATGCCCGACTCGAACTTGGCCAGTTTTTTTTATTTCTTTATCATCGTCATAATATCATATCGTACCTTTTTCTTGGCCTTTTGGTCTCTATTTTTTTTTTTTTTCTTCTTTATCATCGTCATAGATACTATCACCTTTTTCTTAGCTTTTCGGTCTCTATTTTTTTTTTTTTTTCTTCTTTACCATCGTCATAGACACTATCACCTTTATCTTGGCCTTTCGGTCTCTATTATTATTATTTTTTCTTCTTTATCATCGTCATAGATACTATCACCTTTTTCTTGGCCTTTCGGTCTCTATTATTATTATTTTTTCTTCTTTATCATCGTCATAGACACTATCACCTTTTTCTTGGCCTTTCGGTCTCTATTATTATTATTTTTTCTTCTTTACCATCGTCATAGACACTATCACCTTTTTCTTGGCCTTTCGGTCTCTATTATTATTATTTTTTCTTCTTTATCATCGTCATAGACACTATCACCTTTTTCTTGGCCTTTCGGTCTCTATTATTATTATTTTTTTTTCTTTATCATCGTCATAGACACTATCACCTTTTTCTTGGCCTTTCGGTCTCTATTATTATTATTTTTTCTTCTTTATCATCGTCATAGATACTATCACCTTTTTCTTGGCCTTTCGGTCTCTATTATTATTATTTTTTCTTCTTTATCATCGTCATAGACACTATCACCTTTTTCTTGGCCTTTCGGTCTCTATTATTATTATTTTTTCTTCTTTACCATCGTCATAGACACTATCACCTTTTTCTTGGCCTTTCGGTCTCTATTATTATTATTTTTTCTTCTTTATCATCGTCATAGACACTATCACCTTTTTCTTGGCCTTTCGGTCTCTATTATTATTATTATTTTTTCTTTATCATCGTCATAGACACTATCACCTTTTTCTTGGCCTTTCGGTCTCTATTTTTTTTTTCTTCTTTATCATCGTCATAGACACTATCACCTTTATCTTGGCCTTTCGGTCTCTATTATTATTATTTTTTATTCTTTATCATCGTCATAGACACTATCACCTTTTTCTTGGCCTTTCGGTCTCATTTTTTTTTTTTTCTTCTTTTATCATCGTCATAGACACTATCACATTTATCTTGGCCTTTCCGTCTCTATTTTTTTTTATTATTCTTTATCATCGTCATAGACACTATCACCTTTTTCTTGGCGTTTCGGTCTCTATTATTATTATTTTTTCTTCTTTATCATCGTCATAGACACTATCACCTTTTTCTTGGCCTTTCGGTCTCTATTATTATTATTTTTTCTTCTTTATCATCGTCATAGACACTATCACATTTATCTTGGCCTTTCCGTCTCTATTTTTTTTTATTATTCTTTATCATCGTCATAGACACTATCACCTTTTTCTTGGCGTTTCGGTCTCTATTATTATTATTTTTTCTTCTTTATCATCGTCATAGACACTATCACCTTTTTCTTGGCCTTTCGGTCTCTATTATTATTATTTTTTCTTCTTTATCATCGTCATAGACACTATCACCTTTTTCTTGGCCTTTCGGTCTCTATTATTATTATTTTTTCTTCTTTATCATGGTCATAGACACTATCACCTTTTTCTTGGCCTTTCGGTCTCTATTATTTTTTTTTTTTCTTCTTTATCATGGTCATAGACACTATCACCTTTTTCTTGGCCTTTCGGTCTCTATTATTATTATTTTTTCTTCTTTATCATCGTCATAGACACTATCACCTTTTTCTTGGCCCTCCGGTCTCTATTATTTTTATCACATATTTTTATAATATATTGATTTCCTAGAGAGAAAAACTTGATAACGCTTGCACGGGCACGTGTAGCTAAGGACTCTGCGCTCGGCAGTTATGTTCGTGACCGTTCTACAATATGGAATCTATATCCTTTTACATAGGTCTGAAAGAACACTTCAAGCCAAATATAGCCTCTGCCTGTCCCCTCAAGGTAAACAGGCTGATGTTTTGAAAAACAACACAAAAACATTTGATACGTCTACATTATTAACACAGTACTAAAAAGCTAAAACAAAGTCTAGAAACAAGATTTTCACCACGTAAAACAGCCATTTTGTAAATCCGGTACTACGTCAGGCAACCCTGAAGTGTTTGCTTCAGCTTTCGCGTTAAATGGCGGCCGGAGTTACAGTTTAGTTTCATTTTTATTATTGTTCTACTAGTATTTGTACCTACTCGATATAAATGGCAATGTTACTTTGAGTTTTTTTGTAGTATGAGTTTGCGGGAAAACGGTACTAATTCTTAGTGGCTTTATTTTTCAAAATCAACATTTCTTTCTTGGTATTTTTATCCGGTTTTGGCGACACTTTCGGTGGTAGACGAACCAGTTGGACAGACTTACCAGTCTGCCCAACTGGTTCGTCTATCTTATCAATATAACGTATTTACAATATTTGTAAAAAAACTTTTAGCACCTCTCATTTTGGTCGGGAGTTAATTTAAACTGTAGAAGTCACAACGTTCTTATTTTAATTATGACACTAAGACGCATATCGTGAAGGCTGGTTCGAGGTGGGGATAAAAGAGACCGTGGAACGAATTCGGAGAGGCCTTTGCCCAGCAGTGGGACAATATAGGCTAACAAAAAAAAACGTTACCGAACTTTGAAAAAGCCTAAACACCCACAGAAAATTACCCAACTAAAATACCTCAAAATTAGTAACCCACAAAAGGCTTACCAAATATTTAGCTTCGAGGAACTTGGTAAAAATCCCTTAGAAATAAGACGGAGGGTCTAATGCAGGGAGATTTATCTCAGGGTCCACTCAGAGGGCAGAGGGTTCAGGGTATTAGTTTGACTTTGTGATTACTTTGCCCAAAGTGATCGGGTTGGTAAATGTATAGCATGGCTTTGTAAAGATTATTGAGACTTTAATATTTGTGGTCTAGGAATAGTTACCAGTTTAAAATGATGTTTCTGATGATATAATGGGTGATTTTTTAAACGTTGGCAATACTTTAAGGGCGTGTAGTTCTCATGACAATGAACCAGTGTTGCCAATTTAGCGACTTTGTCACTAGAAATGACGACTTTTGTTAATGTCTTAGCGACAGAAAAAAAGATTTGGCGACTAAAATGGTTTAGCGACTTATCTGACGACTTTTGGAGTACAAATCAGAACAATTTTAGGGCCATTACTATATACGTTTTTTGTTAACTCGACACAGAATTACAGTGTCAAGAGATTTAAAAGGAAAAAGAAAACGCGCTTGCGCGCCAATTTCATGTTTATTTGATTAAAGTTGAATTTGTTAAGAATTCTATTTTTTTTTTTCGATTGTTGAAATTGTGATTGAAACAAAAAAAATTAAGTTAATACAATGATGGTTGTTGGCGACAGATCTGGCAACCCCGTTGCTAGGTCTTGTTGTGGTAGTTGGCTAGCAACGGGGCGGTTTACCTATATTTTATTTTCTAAATATTGTGATTAAATATTAATTATACCCAATTGCGCCTCATCTATAAAGACTTTAATTTGGTGCCTAACAATGGTAATATATTTAATTAAACATTAGTACCTATTTTATAAGTATGTAAATACCGCCACTATCTTCTTGTGCCCCTCCCAGAACAAAATCCTTAGTCCGCTCCTGGTAGAATCAGTTTTAGCGACTTTCTGGTGACTTTTGATATTGAGTCTAGCGACTTGAAGTTATAGGAGTTGGCAACACTGCAATGAACAACTTTTAGTATGGGACCGAGGACCGACCAGCGACTATAAAACACATTAGTCGCGTATCTCAAAAAAAAATAGGCAACATCAGTTTTTTTTCTGTCATATTTCATAGTTTCAGTCCCATAGTGAAACGTGGTATAATATATTATATATATATAATATTTGTGACTATTTCACTTCCTTTAAGTATTGCCTGCGTTTAATTAATCATTCTGTATTGCTAAGTAATTTAACGAAGATGTTGATCAATACCGTGGTTTTTGGTTATAGTGGTAGGTATACTGAGTATACTGACATTACTAGCCTATCCTAAATTTGTACTTAGTTATTTATCTACATTATTATTATTATAAAGAAGTTGATGTAAGAGGAACTACAGATCTAATTCAGAAAATGATTTCACTAATGTGAAGCTACATTATTCCCGAGTGTCGCAGGCTATATTAAATTGTTTCCTTTGGATAATTTCCGACCATAACGCAAGCGAAGCCGCGGGCAAAACTAGTACCTATTCATTTAAGCTTGCATCATTAATTACCTTAATGCGTTTAGCGCTAAACTTGTTTAAAACAGTATTCTGTCATTGTCATCTTGAAGCGATTGACAGAAACAAAACGATGTCTTAAATATACCAATTTGTAGTAGAAAGCGGGCAATAATTGGGTGTTTAGTAAACTGGTCCCACACAGGTGGATCCCGCGGGATCAGTCGACCAAATGAACTTTTGAATGATCTAATTTTTGTTTAACTCCCTTTTCATTGTTTTATAACATAACATCACGCCTGTAATCCCCGAAGGGTTAGTCAGAGGTATACCTAATTGTACACCCACATTTCGCCAGTTATGTTTAAGTCCCATGTAATAGGGGGCGAGCCTATTGCCATCAACCGGGCGCAAATCCAGACTGAACTGACTGTCCGACCCGGAAATCGAACCCGCGACCGCATGCTCAGTAGTCGCGATTGCGACCACTCGACCAACGAGGCTTAAGGTCGTAGCACACGTATCAACTCGGAAAGGGATCGTCACCGCCTCGCCTTTCCCCTTGGCGTCAATCAGGCGTCCACGTAACGTAACCATGTAACGTAAGCTGATCAGAAGCTCCGGCACGTCGACTCGGCTACAGCTAGGCGATGACGCCGCGCTTGCGGTTCGCCGACCACTGGTTGACGGCTAGGCGGCACTAGTTCAATCATTTTGAATCAAAACGTTAAGTGTAGAGCGAAGAGACGTAAGCTAGGGTACGGAGAGCCGTAAGCTAGGGTACGGAAAACCGTCGGTAAGCGCGGGAACGCACCGCAGTTCGTGAGCTTGTCCCGAGGCGAGGCGATTACGTTAAATTTCCGATTATAATGATTATAGTGTGCGTTGCAGTAGGGAGTTTCATACAAATAATACTGAACGGCTAGAGTTGATACGCTGACGATCCCTTTCCGAGTTGATTTGTGTGCTACGACCTTAAAATGATCAAATTTTTGTTTAATTTCCTTTTTTATTGTTTTAAGAGCCGTAAAAAAGCGTAATAAAGGTTTAAACGTTGTTTTTATGTGTCATAAAATTAGTGTTTTAGGTGTAGCAGTGACGGTCGGACTACCAATTCGAGGCCAATTCGAACCCAAGACACGCACGTCTGATTTTTCAGATGAATGAACATTTTGTATATTATTATCACTTGCTTCGGTGAAGAAAAACATCGTGAGGAAACCAGCATGACTTTTTTTCGGATCTCCCCGTTCGAGGCGGAGCGGAAGGGAGTGTCAGACTTTTACTGACTAAAACCCGTCCATGTTTCTTCTTAGCTCTGTGTTACATGGCCGCGGTATCTCTTTCGAACTATCCCGCTGCCTAGGTACCTAGGTGTGCAACGTAATGAATTTGAATTTTGGAATGATTCTAAGGCCTTAGAAACATGCCAAAATCATGCATACAGGTCACTATGGGTACGCCAAAGTATAAAGACCAAACATATAGTGCATTTTTAGGGTTCCATTCCTCAGTCAGTAAAAAAAACCGGCCAAGTGCGAGTCGGACTCGCACACGAAGGGTTCCGTACTATTGACTATATTTAGTATTTGTTGTTATAGCGGCAACAGAAATACATCATCTGTGAAAATTTCAACTGTCTAGCTGTCACGGTTCATGAGATACAGCCTGGTGACAGACAGACGGACAGACAGCGAAGTCTTAGTAATAGGGTTCCGTTTTTACCCTTTGGGTACGGAACCCTAAAAACGGAACCATTATAGGATCACTTTGTTGTCTGTCTGTCCGTCTAACAATACCCTTTTAATCAAGAACGCGTGGAGTTATTACGCTCATAATTATACTCAAGACTGCTTTTGGAGCACTGGAAAAAACCAAACTTCTAAATCAACGTGATCAAAAGATTAGACCGTTTATGTCGCACATTTTACGAATTAAAGGGAATCAAAACCTCTAAGGTACTTCCCTTTGACCTAGAATCATGAATTCATGATATTCGGCAAGAAGCAATGCCTTACAGTACATGTAAAGGACAAAATCTGATAACCTTAAATATGTAAATTTATAAATAACAAAATACCTAAGTACAAGTTTATACGGAATCCTCGCCTCGGTGCGCGAGTCCAACTTGTTTTTGCAAGACATTCTTAAAACTATACGTCATAATAATCAAAGTACTTATACCAGTGTTAAAAAATAAATAGCATTAAAAAGCAAAAGGGTGCGGCACCATTAGTGGGCGCGCGTCTTTCCATAGCACGCAAGAAACTCATTACCCTGCAGGTAGTATGTACTGCGATAAAAAGGCTGTAAACGTGACGTCGTAATGAAAACGTGCTGCTTGCACGTACACTCAACTACACATCACTTTCACAAATGTTCTATAACTGACAGCGCTTTTGTGTCATACATTCATCATCATCATTTCAGCCGAAAGACGTCCACTGCTGGACATGGGCCTCCCCCAAAGGGGGGTTTTTGCCATAATCACCACGCTTGGCAGGCGGGTTGGCGATTGCAGTACGGTTGTTACAAAAGCACAGAGAACGCTGCTGCCCATTCTCTGGTAAGTCCCTTAGTCGCCTCTTACGACACCCACGGGAAGATATGGGATGGTGCTATTCATTACGACCGACACCATACAGAAAATGTCATACATGCCATGCATTATTTGTACATAACAAAAAAATCGGGAACAGGGTCCAAGCTGCGGCGGTTAATGAACAATACGAGACGTTTCCAGGAGTACCGCTTTCTGAATCAATCGTCATCATTATCATTGGCAGTTGGTTACTCAAGCCACTGCTGACTATAGAGGCTCTTCCCATTTGTTCCGTTCTTCTCCTGATCTGCGCAAGTCTTACCAACGATCATCTGTTTATCATATCCTCCACCTATTTAACATGTCGTAGCATAATCAGCCTATTTTTTCCTGGGAAACAGAACTCCTCCCTACAAGACGCAAGCAATGGTAAATGTTACAGGTTTTTGAATTTTGGATGCAAGGACATGCCGGTTTACTCTTGATGTTTTCCTTCACCGGTTTGACTTTTGAGAGCAGATGGTGACGAAATAAATTATACAAAGTAAGTAACACATGTGCCTGGGATCGAATCCTCAAAATACAACTCATAAGACGAAGTCATTACTACAGAGTCACTAGTGATCGTACAACAACAACAACAACAGCCCATAACGTCCACTGCTGGACATAAGTCTCTCCCATGATGGGAGGAATTCAATGCCGTAATCTCCACGCTTGGCAGACGGATTGGAGATCGCAGTGATGAAAAACTAACAGAAAACGCTGCTGCTCATTCTCTGGTCTACGGAGGCGCAAGGTGTTCTGCCTCAGACATTAGTCGCCTTATACGACACCCGTGAGTGTAATGGGTTGGTTCTATTCTGCTATGCCGGATACCACACGGCTAACGGTGATCGTAACTACTCAGTAATATCCTGGGCTTATGCACGATTTATTTGTCGTCAGCGCAGCAGGTCTCCTTGTACAGTTCTGTTTTCGTCATCATCTCATGGTTTCCCCTTATTCCTTCCTAGCCATCAGTGACACACTTCGTTTCATCGCAGTAACAGCGATTTTCATAGTGCAAGTGGTAATATTGTGTGGTTGAGCGTACTGGAAGATTTTCTCATTATAAACGCATCATACGGGTGTGTACACTTCGATAAAGGCGAGTGTATACTTGTTGGGGCTGTACAATGGATCTGTTGGAAGAGTGGATTAAAATCTGTGTCTAGGTGTGTTCATTAATTAAGGCTGATTGGTAAACGAGGAATGAAATATTGATGGACTAGAAAGACTCTAGATTTCATGTACTTATCATGTAATTTCTACTCAGTAAAAATCAATTCGATTCATTAAAAATCTTTTGTTTATAGTTCTAAACCGTAACCAAAATTTTTTATCGATAGAAAAAAAATCCAAAGTTACCTCCAAATTGAACAATTAACCGCTGGTATTCAAAAAGAACTTCAAATTAGATCATGAAACTTTGAATATTAACTGAACTAACTATAAAGCAGGTCTAATGTTTTTTATTTTTTCCAAAAGACAAAAAAATAATTTTAAATAGAATAAAACACCACGAATTTTGCACTATTCGGCCTGACTGCCGTAACAACCACTTTGTAGTGCAAGCTGATTAGAATCTAACAGTATTTCAAACGAAGTTTGAACCACCACAAATAGAGTTGCTAATTTGAGGTAGTTTAGGCCCTTAAGCTAAATTTTCGACGCCCCTTAATTCTTTTCAGCTTTTGATACACGTTCATAATTTTCATTTTTTTAATAATTATTTTAAGAGAGAGTAAAGGTACGTAATAAATAGCTGGAATCAAGCAAAAATAGAAAATATACATTCAAGGAGCATTATACGTGGATTATTCGATGTGAACCCAAAGAAAATTAAACTCTCATTCAACGAAAGAATCTCTTATCCGAAAAGAATATCTCTAACGAGTTGCTATTAAAGCACAATTTAGCAAACTCAATGGTTTTAATACTTACCTTTTTAAATGTTAAAGAATCCGGTAAAAGGTTAAGCTAGAAAGTGTCACTCCACGACCTCACTCGATACGAGTTACGTAGAGCGAGTCGCGGATCTGTCACTTGTTTTTTTGTGTGAGTACCGTGACGTCGCAGTGACTCATGGCACGTTCTATGTTCGTCGTAAATTCGTTCATTTGTTTTCTCTCCAGCCGCTCTGTTATAACATGCGTGTCGTATAGCGTGTAACTTGTGGCCAAGCCGTAAAAGGTTAAGCCTGAAAGTGGAAGGTAGTAGTGGCCTAATTTTTATACAACGGCTATTTCAAAATGATAGCCTAATGATGGCCGTTTCGGTCTGGATTTTTGGGATTATGTCTGTTTTTAGCTTTGCGGCTAGACGTAATTAAAGGCTGGGTTCTGGCATGTTTTATTTTGTGCCCCGTTTGATGTTTTTCTTTGACGTATTTTTTACGTTTTTCATTTTAGGCTGGCTTTTAGATTACTCAAAGGGTTTTTATTTTTGTTGAGGATCAAGCTGAAATTATAACTGTAAAAAATTTGTTACCGTAAGCTTTGCAAAGACCTGTTCTGTGAGAAAGTGTCCACCTGGGTACGAACCTACGGCATTCAATAAGTACAACAAGTAAGATGCAGCAGTTACTACCGGGCCAGTGCTATTGGCGGTACTTTCATAAAAGCCTAAAGCTTGGTTTACTCTTATAACCTATTGCTGTTCACGATGTTAGGGTTACTGGCCAGCCTACTTACCCTAGGAGCTTACTATATTTTTAGGCTTGCTGTTGCTCACTGCCACTTGGAGCTCTAGACCGTCAAGGCCTCACCTAACGAATAAAAACTACATTTCAGTGCTATTCTAAAGGTACACCACTGTCTTACCTTTCGTGCAAAACAGGCGTGAAAATATGTTGTTTGTTAAGAACTACAATATCAGTTTGAACATAAAATGGCCGGTAAAATATACTTTGTAACAGCCATATCGAGTTTCTAAAACATGGACGACGAAAGGAACATAATATTGCTACAACAAACAATTTGAGAGAGATAAATATTTACTTCGGCAGCGGGAGATGAGTGCCGTCGTTTGTAGGTTTTTGTTCTTTACTTTAAATAAATAATTTAGTGAATGTTTTGTGTTTCAAAAGGGACTATTAATATGGTTAAGTGTGACTCAAATGGACAGAATAATTGTTTCATCGTTCTCACATAATGTACCATCTCAACATGAATGATGTAAGCAAGGATGTGTAACAATATTCTCATTTAAAAGAGTGTCCATGGAGTTTCTTGCCCGTTTTTCTCCATAGAGATTCTACGCTTTGGAATGTACAACTAAATACAGTACTTTCACAAGTTATTATGCATTATGACTGGGGGACTCTAGCTACATTTTATTGTTCTTTGTAACTGGCCTACTTGAAATAAACGCTACTTATGTTTTTGAAGTGAAAACTTCTTTAGGCGCGTTGAGCACTTTTTGGGTGAAGGAAAAACATTGAACTCGTCGTCACGTAACGTAACGTGCGGTCACGCTTCGTAGCCGTTCGCAGCACTCGTAGCACCCGCTACGGCGTAGCACCACATAGGCAGGCGCGGGGCATAACCAGTGCTACGACTGGGGCGGGGCCTGTGTACTTTTTGTTTTCACTTCTATCGGCAGTCCCCAAAGACTGTTTTTAATGTGCCGTACCTTGGTGTCCGCATGTTTAGCCACCGGGTCCACAAACGACGACGATGTCAATAGCTATCCAACATTTTCTTATAAATGATGATCCTGTGTCCTAGAGAAAAGTATAAGTGCTAATAGTTGATTGCTAATAGTTCACAATGCTGCTGTTTGATATGAACGGAAGTGGGAATCAAGTTTTTCCCACTCCTCTGCTATTCTTTTCTGATTCATTTCGTTGCGGGATCCAAGACAGTTAAATAGTTTATCTGGGACTTCGTCGAGTTTCATTGTCTCGGCGCTTTTCTGGTGGTCACAACTAGTGATTCTGGTGCACATCAGTTGCAGTGCGGGCGGGCTTATTCACACTGCCAAGATGAACTATACCTCCACTAGTTAGTCTAAGTACAAACTAACAAACGACTCGTTTCTATTTGCTAGCTTTACTCGGCTTTCGCTTATAACCGTCGCCTGTGGGGTGGGACAGGTTTAAAATTTGGGGTGCGCAAGTGTGACTTAATCAATGTCAAACATAATTATATACCAGCACGCAGCACGCTCTGACATTCTGAGAAAACATTGACTAATGGCTCAGAATCGCCAACACGCGTAATGACTAAACGTTGTAAGGAATTCTTGTGCTTTCTCTTTAAGGACTTGAGACACGGATGTTTACAGGATATCTTGAGAACTAACACCTGTGAATGGCATTTCATACCTGACTACCACAGAGACTGATAAAATAAAAAACAGTCGGGACCCATTAAATAATCTAGACTAAAATCATTACATCCAATATGGGTCCCGACTGTTGCAGTCAATATGTTCCGTATTCGATTTTTTTATTTGTTCTTTTTTCTTTTCAGTTTTTTAAGTTATTAGTTATTTTTTACGCAGTTGGGTTTTTTTTTTTTGTTACGATTATAATAAGACTAGTATTTGCGTGGGTGCGCGAGCTGCGCGCAGCTCGCGTGTTGTCGTGTTCTTGAGAAGTATTCCTTACCATCATAAAATTTTGAGAATCCATAGGAATCCTTAAAATAATTGGCAAATCCGTTATCACTACCCCTTAATCAGTATGAAAACCCTTAAGAACCCCTAAAACATTCTAAAACCTAATTCAATAAAAAAAAAGAATTCATTAGAAACGTTAAAAGCTGAGTTACGCTTCACTTACTCAACCTTCGTTACGCTAAGGAGGTCGCCGGCTCGCTTCGCTCGCCACCTCCCCCCTTCGCTCCACTCGGTCTCGCAGGTTCGCTCCACTCAGGACCTACCACCACCGAACATATTTGTTCAAACACCCAATGGCTATCTCTAACCGTTACGAAGTTACAGCCCTTCCAATTTTAGGGGAGGTTGGGTAGGGGAGGATACCCTCCGTTTACAAATTTAAACGCCAACGCAATAGTTTTAGGTAAGAATCAAAAGATTTTTCAGTAGTAAAAAAAGGGGTGAAGTGGGGGTGAAGGGGGTGAGAGGGGTGAGTTTTGAAAAATGATTTTGACCAACTCTGGGCCCCCTTGTATGAATTTGAAAAAAAAAATGTTCCAAGTCTCTCAACTTCCGAGATCCGCCTAAAGGGGGTGAGAAGGGGGGCAAGGGGGGCAAATTTGAAAACCGGTTTTTACTTTTTCGAGCCTCCTCTATACGAATCCGTAAAAAAAGTAAACTACGGGTCTCTTTGTTTCCGAGATACGATAGGGCGGGGGAGGAAGGGGGGCAAAAAGGGGAGGTTTGGCACTTTTCCCATACTCGCGGGAGTTATTTGTTTACGAATCTGTCAAAATATACCCACCTCCCCATCCACCATCTGGGAGAACAATTCTGTCAGTGAGTGAGTCAGTCAGTCAGTGGTAATCGAGCTTTATATAGTATAATAATAATATAATAATAATGGAGAATTTCGCATTTAATTTATTTTGGTGTACATTTATCACTTAAAAGTTTACAAACCTACCTAGTCATCAGCGCGTTTCTTGTATAGATAAATACATAACATTTTTTTAAATTAAAATATCGTCATGTTATACCATTTTAAAATCCTCATGATGAGCCCTTTAATTTGATAGGTACCCATATTGCAGTATTCATTTTTTTTTTAATTGCAATGCTCACGATGAGCCCTTTAATTTGATAGGTACCCATATTGCAGTATTCATTTTTTTTTAGGGTTCCGTACCCAAAGGGTAAAAACGGAACCCTATTACTAAGACTTCGCTGTCTGTCCGTCTGTCTGTCACCAGGCTGTATCTCATGAACCGTGACAGCTAGACAGTTGAAATTTTCACAGATGATGTATTTCTGTTGCCGCTATAACAACAAATAAAACAGAATAAAATTAATATTTAAGGGGGGCTCCCATACAACAAACGTGATTTTTTTGCCGTTTTGTCTAATGTATAGATAATGGTACGGAACCCTTCGTGCGCGAGTCCGACTCGCACTTGGCCGATCCATTCAGCCAATCCTCACGATGAGCCCTGTAGTACGAAAAGAACTTTTATGTCCGTTTAGTTCAATTAAAATTACTAAACGGATTTTTTTCTCCGTTTAGTCCTACTAGTAGAACTGAACGGTAGAACGACACGACACAATACGGACATAATCTTTAATTTGATAGGTACCCATATTGCAGTATTCATTTTTTTTTTTATTGCAATCCTCACGATGAGCCCTTTAATTTGATATTGCAGTATTCAATTTTATTTTTTAAATTGCTGTATACTATTTTTTTTTTTAATTGCTGTATAAGTACTATTTTTTTGTTTTTCACTAGCCTATGTTACCCGGGGTAACACAAGGATTCTAACAATACTACGTACATCGAAATCGGTTTAGGCGTTTAGAAGTTATGGTGGAATAAAGAAACTCACACACAAACATACATACATACCTACATACATGAACCCTGAAACCATAACACTCCTTTTTTTGGGTAGTCTTGTAAAAACATAGCGTAATGCGTGATGTCACGACTGTAGGGTAGGCAGAAGTACATCTATAGTAAACCCGCCTTTCGCCAGTTACTGAGAAATGAAAATTCTGGTGGAAAAATTAAGAATTCCAACATAACATCACGCCTGTAATTTCCGAAGGGTTAGGCTGAGGTGTACCTAATAGCACCCACGTTTCGCCAATTACGTTCAAGTCCCATGTAATAGCGGGCGAGCCTATTGCCACCAACTGGGCACAAATTCAGGCTCCGTGGCTGCTACTGAGAAATTTCTGATGGAAAGTCCAATAACAATTTACCACACCTGGGAATCTAAGCCAGGACTCAGCAGTCGCGCTTGCCACCACTAGACCAGCGAGGCAGTTGACTGAGAAATTCCTGGTGGAAAAATTAAGAATACAAGTACTTAAGGCGACTACAAAAGCTAAATTAGCAACTATATCTGCTATATCAGCTCGCTAGGTGGCGCTGTATGTGTTAACTAGCCTAACTTGACTTGCGGTGTTATTAATTTTCTAATAATCTTAAATGTACTCAAAGTTCAGTGTATTGTTTGATAATAGTGAGAACATGATATAATAATTGCGGACAATTGAAGTCATTACGATCGAGCAACTAGAATCAGTGTTATTGTGGAAACAAAAAAACCGGTGTTTACATTGGCTATAAACATTACAACAGTGATAAAGTGTCGAAATTAGTGGAAGAGGACTGTTCTTGAACGATCTGCAGTGTGGACCTTTAACTTTGGGTCGTTCTTCCGAACACAGTGACTTTATTATTATTGATCTTTATTATTGATCTATAATATTGATTTTTGGGCCATTTGTCTACCCTCAACTTCTACTTTCATCCTATCTGCAGTAAAAATTTAAATCAACGCCATCTACTGATCCTACTGTGTTCCAGTATAACTGCGTAGCCCACACTGTTAACTGACTGATTGATTGATTGCTCTTCACTTCATCGAGCTTTTCCATCATTGAGATAGGTGGCGCTGCATGTACCTTGTTATCCAGGCTGTACTTTACTGTTGCAAATCGAGCTAACGAGAGATCAATAAGTTTTCTGATCATTTCGTCAGGTGGCGCCACTATTACCTTCCTTGCCTAATAACAAATTGCACAATTATTCAACAAATCAAAATGAACTGCAACGGATGCAACAATGTGCTGGCATCTGATGCTGGTTACCTGATGTGTATTTTGTGCCAAAGTGGTTATCATCACGAGTGCCTAAATTTTTCTCTGCAACAATTTATGGCATTAACTGTTGAGTTCAAGACTGCCTGGAAATGTCCCCCGTGTTGCAACATTACTCGTCGCACCCGACCTAATTTGGACACACCCGTACGTTCCAGCACGCAGGTTCCAGCATATGTAGATAATTCCATGAATATGTCGTGCGATAGCATGGAACAACGACCACCCTCGCCTTGCACTCCGCCATGTATGTTCACGTCACTTTCTACAAGAGTTGAAAATGACTCCACAACGGTGCTTATAGAAAACCAAATTCAGTCTTTTACCCTAGAACTGAACAAAACATTACAAGGATGGCGATCTGATATCGATCGTACCATGGCGTTGTTTAAGGAAGACATTAAAAACACTTTGAAGGATTGTCGAGCCGAGATGGAGGCTAGCATGCTCAGTTATCACGAAAGTGTTAAAAACAGTTTGGCCGATATGAAGCAGGAGCTGGGCTCTGTCTGCGCTGCCCAAGCTGACCTCAAGAGAGATGTGAAGAAAATGAACGATGATATGTCCAGTCTCAAACATTCGATTGAGTCCCATGCAAGCGAACAGATTGACCTCAGGGGACGTGTTGAGGATATTGTACGTCTGCAGGCGGAGCAATCAGCCACTTCTACAACCTATTTGGAATCCAAAATTGAAGCGCTTGAACAGCAAGCTAGGCAATGCAATCTAGAAATTTGTAACGTACCAGACAAGCGTGGTGAAAACCTCTTGCAAGTGTTGGGGGCGATTGGAGATGCCATTGGCTTCCCCATACCTCAAAAGGAAATAATAGCCATCCACAGAGTACCTCACGCCCACCAACAAACAAACAGGCCAAAGAATATTATTGTGAAATTCTCCACACGCATATTGCGCGATAATGTTCTTAGCTCATTTCGGCTGGCTAAGACATTGAAAACGGATCAAATAGGTTTAACTGGGTCTTCAACAAATATTTATATTAACGAACACTTAACTTTAAAAAACAAAATATTATTTCGGAAATGTAAGGAAGCGGCAAAACTTCACCAGTATAATTACGTTTGGATTAAGAATTGCACTATCCTTGTACGTAAGAAAGACGGTGAAGCTGCTTTCGCGATTAGATCTGAAGCAGATATTGTTAAAATCAATAGTGATTGTAATTATGTCGGTAATAAGACTAATACTCAGTAATCATTGCATGTTTACTATTTACTGTTCTGTTTATTCTCTCGATATTTGTAATTACTGCATTGTTTTACCTGTCCTTATAAGTCTGTTATTGATATTATTGTCTGTACTGGGCATGTTTTATTGTGTTTGTAAATTGTCTACCGTTCTTTACCATGTTATAATTTGTGAAACAACTCCTAACTCACTCCTTATAAATTCAACCTATTTGTTTATAACATTCAAAAATAACTGTTCTGTTGCTAAGAAATACGTTGCTGTCGTTGTTATAAAGTGTTGCGATCTATACTGTCTCCTAATTCAACAAACTCAACCAATTACATTTATTTTTACTACAATTTCTGCCATTTTGTTAATTAGATTCTTAGTATATTTGCTGCTTGAACACACTCTTATCATGTATACACATTTATATTTTATTATTACCAATGTCGAATAAAAATATCACCATTTACTACCAAAATTGCAGGGGTATTCGCACAAAATTAAACCAGTTACTCACCAATATCCTCATGAATACATACGATATAATCATATTAACTGAAACCTGGCTAACACCTGACATTTATGATAGTGAGTTCATAGACCAGCGTTATCTTGTGTACCGTTGTGATCGTGATCGCACTGCTACTAATAAACTAGACGGTGGAGGTGTACTGATTGCTGTTTTACGCACTTTAAAACCTTCTGAATTAGGTATTTCAACCACACAGTGTAGGGATCTCTCACACATTCACATTGAACACATTATGGTTGAGTTGCCTAGCTCTGTCAACAATAAAAGACACATTGTGAGTGCTGCCTACATACCACCTAAGACTTCTACTATAGTATATGACAAGCACTTTGAATTGTTGCAAGAAGTTTTAGGCCACTCTAGTGTTGATAGTTTCTTTGTTATTGGAGACTATAATCTCCCTGAAGCTAATTGGCTAGTATCCTCTACAACAGATATCTCGAACATTGTGAAATCATATTCTGGAGGACCTTCGGCCTGTGCAAATCTACAGATCTTGATTTCCCTCTTGGGTGCTTCTCAATTTAACAATATAGTGAATGACAAAGGCAAAATTCTTGATCTAGTTATTTCCAATAATCCCTGTAATGTTTCTCATATCTCAACTACATTACTTCCGATTGACACCTATCATCCTGTTCTGTCGTGTGAGACATGTCTTAACGTCCAAATCACACCAATGACTAAAACTCCTCTTCACAAATATTGTTTTCATAAGGCCAACTTTGACAATATTAATAGTAACATACAGCAACTAAATTGGTCAGAATTGTTATGCCCTTTGAAATCTGAAGAGGCTCTGGATAAATTCTACACTGAAATGGATAATATTATTAAACAAGACACTCCATTGGCCCGACCTAGATCAGTCAGCTATCCCATATGGTTCTCTCGTACTCTTATAACTATTTCTAAAAAGAAAGAAAAGGCATGGATCAAGTGGAAGAAATATAATAACATTTCTGACTTTGAATCATTTTCAAATTAAGTATAGAAAACAGTTTAAGGATATATGTCTTAAGTGTTTCAGATCGTATATTGGTTCTGTAGAGGATAATCTGGGCAAAAATATAAAATACTTCTGGACCTATGTTTCCAATCGAAAAGACAAACCTGGAATACCGTCTAAACTTCATTACAAAAATGATGAAACAAATGATCCAAAAACGGCGTGTAATATGTTTTCTGACTTTTTTTACTCTGTATATGAGCCGACGTCTCCTTCGTTGCCTGATTGGAAGCCTCCGCGGGACAATAACGCACTACACGATGTCTCTATTTGCGATCTTTCTTTTAGTGAAGAGAACATATTGAAGGAGCTTAACTCCTTAGATCCAGCGAAGGGCCCAGGTCCTGATGGACTTTCGCCTTACTTCCTTAGGAATACTGCGACTTCCATCTGTAAACCTCTATTTATTATTTATAATAAATGTATATCTGAGGGAGTTGTGCCTAATGTGTGGAAGCATGCGTATATTGTGCCTGTTCACAAAAGTGGACCCAAACGCAGCGTGGAACACTATCGTCCCATTTCCATCCTGCCTGCACTGTCGAAACTCTTTGAAAGGTTAGTTCATAATGAAATCTACCCTGTACTCCACAACATCATAATTCCACAACAGCACGGTTTCGTTAAGCGTCGGTCGACTAATACTAATTTATTATTATTTTCTAGCTTTTTGTTTGATTGTGTTGACAGCCGTGTGCAGGTAGACGCAGTGTATACGGACTTCTGTAAAGCCTTCGACAAGGTTGACCATGAAATACTGCTAAATAAGATAGCGTTCAACGGCATACGTGGTAATCTTCTGAGGTGGTTTACCTCTTATATTACCAATCGCAGTCAGAGGGTTGTAATCAATGGTCATCAATCAAACATCGCACAAGTCACCTCTGGTGTGCCTCAAGGCTCTATACTTGGTCCCCTCTTGTTTATTTTATATATAAATGACATCAGCCAATGCTTTCGCAATACCAAATTTTTATTATATGCCGATGACCTCAAATTATATAGAGCCATACGACAACCAAGTGATTGCCTTCTGCTGCAGCAAGATTTGGACAGACTATCCTGTTATTGTCAGGAAAATAAGTTACAACTAAGTTTACCTAAATGCAATTTCTTAAACTTCACAAAAAATAAAATCAAAATTAACTATACATACACGTTGTGCAATGCCCCCCTACTTAAAGTGGATTCTATTCGAGATCTCGGTGTTATTCTTGATTCTAAGCTTTGCTTAGATCTACACATAGGAAAAATTGTTAATAAAGCGTATCAACTGTATGGATTTGTAATGCGTTCAACTGTCGACTTTAAAAAGCCTTTTTCCTATTTATGCTTATATAAGTCTCTTGTACGCTCTCAACTAGAGTACGCCGCGTCCGTCTGGAGTCCTTACTACAAAAAGTACGTTGAAATGATTGAGTGTGTTCAATACAAGTTCTTGCGAGCTATGCATTACAGATGCTACGGATATTATTTGCCGTACCAAGATTTACTTGCTAAGTATAAGCTCGCAACACTCGAAAACAGACGTAGGTACTTAGAAGCTATGAATTTATATAATATTGCTCGAAATAAATTTGACTGTATTGAACTGTCCAATATGTTATGTTATGCGGTTCCTAGGACGGTCCACAAGCGAAAGGTGCGCGCTGGCAGATTATTTTCCGTGGGCACTTGCAAGTCCAACTCTGGCCAGCGTTCGCCTGTTCGCAGAATGGTCGATTCCTACAATAGTACTTTCGAGCAAATTGACATTTTTGCATGTTCTCCATATAAGTTTAAACGTCTTATACTTAAAGAACTTTCTTAATTATTTATACACCTTCTTACACTGTTTTTCTTTTTTTTACAACATTTTATATAATAATATCTCGCATTTGTAACCCTAGCGATTATTTCACTGTCAAGTACCTTAGAGTTAATCTGTGAACAGCGTTGTGGGCTGCAATATTGTCTATAAGCTTTGTATATTTTTCTTATGTCTATGTTTTATATTGCAGTTGTTTGTTGTTCCTTTTGAATAAAATAAAAATAAAAATAAAATAAAAATAAAATATCTGTGGTGGTTCAAACTTCGTTTGAAATACTATTAGAATAAAGTTCTAATCAGCTCTTCTGCACTACAGAGTGGTTGTTACGTCGTCAGTCACTGCGGGCCGAATAGTTCGAAATGAGTGGTTTTTTGCGATTTACAAAAAATCTATTGATTGGACTAAAAAAATAAAACACTATCATGCTAATATGTTGCTTGTAGAATTATTTGGCAAAAAATCAGAATGATCGCATGTATTTTTAGTATGGTTTATACTCGTTAAAAGATTTTTTAAAGAAAAGTTCGTGATTTTTTTTTATCGAGTAAAATTAGTTGGATTATGTTTCCAAAACACTGTCATACTAGATTACTAGCATATATCCTTAACAATATCATATATTTTCTGGTTTTGTTTATTGCAGTGATTCATATGTTTTTTTGCATTATAAAACTTGCGTTTAGCTCCTGTAGTCCCCTTAACGTCAAAATTAAATCAAAGACAATGAGAGTTCAGATATTTTAGAACACACACACTATTCCGATGAAAATGTTACGTCTTACTCTCTTAGTAACCGACTTAGAAAGTAAAGCAAAAAGTGTGGCTGTCACTTCGGCGCCTCCTCACAGATTTATGTTATTATCTAGAAAGGTTCGTTTCCCTGTCTGAGTCTCAAGGACGGACCTAGCCTAGCCCTGGAACTAGATCAATCATAGATTCAAGATGGCGGATATAGTATGGAGATTTTGCTTGTAATGTGTTAATTTGGAATTACTAATGCGCGGATTCGAATTCAAGATTTTCATAAACAAGTGTACCACTATGTTTGTAGACCCCAATACAAGGCATTTTTCATAAATAAACAGAGTTTTATATTTCATGCATATTCCCTATTAGGCATTGGCAACATTGAATGCCTCCAAACGAGTCTTTTGATATCTAAGTATTAAACGTGAAGATAACATTAATTACTTCTTGCTAGACATTTGAGTCAAAACAAGAAAATATTCGTTCATGGCCATATAATCAATATTTAATCCTCAACTATGTTACACCTACCTATCCAAAGACTAATAGACTTATCCAGGCAAAGGAAACACCTAATCACCACTACCTACACACTAACGCCAGATAAGTCTAAACATGATTCAGCAGAAGAGAATGCCCACAAAATCGATAGTATACCCCAGTCAGCCATAAAGGTTTCACCAGTCACCTCTGTATTGGAAAAATAATTAGGACAACACATGGAACCGAATTTATGAGGAAATATACAACAACAATGGGTGTATAGGGAAATTATGGAAGACGAACGATGAAAACAGCAGGTACTTGTGATTATTTAAATGCTGTGTGGCGCCATCAATTGGCGCCATTTAATGAAATATTATACGTCCGTCACATCACCATCCCAGGTCCAGTTGAAAACCAGCGTCGGGCACTAGATGCTCGGCAGTTTGCTGAACTGGGCCTATTTGGCGCAGCCGTGAGACACAATATTATCTCATTTTTTCTGTCTCGTTTTAAGTTTTTACTTTTTACTGTGTAGTTTTAAGTTTACTCTTTTGTTTTTACTTTTTTATTTTTTTGTTGTGTGCATTTACGGCATGTGCCGAATAAACATGTTTTCTTTCTTTCTTTCCATCCACAACGCCACATTTATGAACTACACTTCTTAGTGAGGTCAGGGGCCCTATTCTCTAACGTTTCGTCCGTATATTCGGATCTATCCGTCTCTCTCGCGCGTCTGCAGATGAGTGCGAGTGAGAGAAACGGATAGATCCGAATATACGGACGAAACGTTAGAGAGTAGGGCCTCAGGCACAGGGATAGTTTGTTGCGATTAACATAATGCAGAATCCCGACGTCGACCATCGGGCAGTAGCCCACTAAACAACACCCGTCTGGGTGGAGGACACTCCCTTTCACTAGTTTACACGGTTTTCATACCCCAGCTGAAAGTTGTTATATTGAGTAATATATTATATATATATATATTGAGTGATATAATTGTCAAAAAAAAATCTGTCACGTCTGGTTTAAGAAATATTTATTAACTTAACTGAAATACATAATTTTGGTATAAACACTAAAAAAAAATACAATTTTTTGCCTTCTATTTATAGCTATTTGAATTAGTTTCTCTTATAATGGACCAACAGTAATCCCCCCCCTAACATGTTTTCATCCCAAAATCCTTGAGGTCTTTTTTCAAAAACCTTGTTCGTCACTCATACTTCCTAAGTTTTCAGAGAAAAAACTCACGATGCGAGTGCAGAAAATTAATCTTTAATGACATGTTTACTCCCATCTTTTGAACCCCACCCACTTTTTATCTTGATTTGCAACAGGAAATCCGAAATAATGAAGATATGCACTTTTTAATGAATCTACAATGAGTCTTCTCTTTTTTGAAAATATAAACTGTCCACAAACATAACAAAAACGATCAGAACTTTGTTTACACTTTCTAATCGACATTTAAAATTAATCCGAAACAAGATAATTGTCGTTTAAAGCGAACAAATAAACAATAAACTGTCGTCACCACGTTAGGTAGTTAAAAAAAAACATTTGACTGCAGGAAGAAACTGTGACGTGATACAATATTTCTGCTAACACTTTTAGGTTTAAGGAAGGTAGATTAACATACATTTTTATTTCATTATTTTGGGGTATAAAAAAAGTCCAATTTTGTAAACTAGTGCTATTGCTGGGAAACGATTTTTTTTGGGGTGAAAAATCACGTTTTACGGTAAAAAATCAATGTAACGCACTCAAAACATTGTGCTGATGGACGCATTTAATAGTAAACGGGGTATGAAGGTATTTAAAGTAAAGTAAAACTAGTACTTATTAAAAAATATTGTCCTCCTGAATATCTCCGTAACTAGTAGGTTCCCAGGTGTGGTCCAGAACGATATTTTTTTTGTTCTGGACCACACAATCCAAGATGGCGCCGACGAAAATTTTCAGTTTTTTCTTCATGGGTGTCGTTTTCGAAGTTTTTGGGGTAGTTAATAATAAAAATGAGGTCAAAATGAAAATTCAAGATGGCGCCGACGAAAATTTTCAGTTTTTTCTTCATGGGTGTCGTTTTCGAGGTTTTTGGAGTAGTTAATAATGAAAATGAGGTCAAAATGAAAATCCAAGATGGCGCCGACGAAATTTATGTTTTGTTATCATTATTTCGTGGCCTACCCACCGTGGATGACCACTGCACGCCACTGAATGACGGAGAGAACAAGTGCCTTTCAGCTACGTTAAGGGTCTCTTTACACCCTTTATAGCCAATCAGCACGATGGCTAACTGCGTTTAATGCTTTTAAAGCATACCTAGCCATGGAAGATATTTAATGTAGTCTTGAGAAGATGATTACCTTCCCACTCCTGTAAATGGATACTCTCTTTATCGTTAAAAGCTGGTATTTCACAGAATAAAACGTTTCACAGTATTTTATTTTTGAAATTGAACGTGTAGTTTCTGCTCGTTCAGTGCAGAATGTTAAAATTCATCGAGCGGCGAACAGTGAAGTATGGAGCGAAGTATTTATAGTGCACTGAGATATATAAGGGTTAGTTTATTTTGTTTTGGTTTAAAACGGTTTAATGTTTTGTACAAGTATGTTATTTGAGCTGTTTCTACTTTACAGTATTGAATGAGTTAATTGAATTTTACTTTAGAGTTGATATTGAATGAACTTAATAATGAAAATTCTTACATTAATAGTACATTTCGATTTAAGTGGGGAAACTTTGTTATTGCAGTCGAGGCGAAATTCACACCCGAGCCGCAGGTGAGGTTGTTTATGAAGCTGAGAACTGCAGTAACAAATGCCCACGAGTATCAAAGGACGTTTTCAATATGCACTTAAAAATAAATTTATATAATTAAAAAATAATAATAATAGAACAAAAAGTATTTTTGTCACGAATTATTAGAAAACCATGATTTCATTCGCTTCTTTTTTTCGTCTTTGCTTTCGCCAGATTGAAAGAGAAGCAAAGGTATGAACCCGCTAAACAGCTATGAAAACAACCACAATTATATTATAACTTATGTTAATTTCTTTTTAAAAGTATCTTTTTTTAATAGTCTCAAGTTTATTTATGATATTCTATCTATGAACACAATTTAAATATCAAAAAAATATTAACGCCGTACAGACGCATTCTCTTTGCCGAGATTAAAAAAAAACTGACTATAGCTGTCAAATATAGAATCTGTCCGTTGGTGAAATCTGTCAAATATAGAATCTGTCAAATGTAGAATATGATGTCATAAGTAGAATCTGTCAAATGTAGACTAAACGTAGAAATTGAACCAATTTGGATTTAGTATACCTATCTGAGAAATGTTTATTTGCGCATTAGTTGTTATAAATGAAAAAAATCCAAGTGTGTAAATACATTGCATGTTGAACCTAATATTAGTGCGATAAGAGCCAGTTTTCGAGTAAGTTCATAGAAAATTATTGAATAATTTCACAAAAAATACCAGGAAACTGTGGCACTTATGGCCGTTTTCGTGCTTAAATATACCTTTCCCATTGAGAATAGCGTTTAAAATACTACGGCGGGCTTTTTAATTACGCATACACTTAGGTGCCGCCTAGTTTTAGTAACAACGAGTGGTAAACACACAAGAAGAGCTCGTGGCTAAATAATAACAGCCACTCGGGTCGATCTTAAGCCGCACTTGCCTAGGTTGGTCGTTGGATGGGTGATCACCCATTACATGCTGAGTTTCCTCCATGCCTCGGAAAGCACATTAAGCCGTTGGTCCCGGTCTTCGACAAACGTTGCAGGTAGTTAGTGGCCCGAAAATCTGGCAGCCAGTCTGACCAAGGGGTATCGTATTACCCAGGGGTTCTGAAGGTCAGACAGGCAGGTAAAATACTGGTATTCAGCTGCATCCGGTTAGACTGGAAGCCGACCCCAATAGACTTGGGAAAAGGCTAGGTATATAGATGATAAGTGTTAAACAGAAACATAAGAGTCTTGTAATAACACATCCGACACAATGTTAACAAAGTTCGAGTAGGATTAGGGAAGTCGTAGCGGTATCTGCTACGAAAGCGTAGTACGCGTAGCGATGACGTCATCACAACAGCTACGGCGTAGTAACCGCTCCGTAGCCTTAGTAATAATTATTTTTAGCCAGTGTTGTCATCCGGCAGAACTGGGGGTCTTCTTTTTAATCGATTTCGAAAAAAAGAGGTTTGTTTTTTTCTACTAATCGCTATTCTGAGCCAATACGGATCATTGCTGTTAGCATTAAACTTATCTCGCCATCTTATTATTCACTAGCTGACGTCCCGCGGTTTCACCCGCGTAGTTCCCGTTCCCGTGGGAGTACGGGAATAAAATATAGCTTATAGCACTCACGAATAATGTAGCTTTCTACCAGTGAAAGAATTTTTGAAATCGGTTCATTACTTCCTGAGATTACACCCTACAAACAAACTTACAAACTTACAAACAAATGTTACCTCTTTATAATATTAGTAAGATAATCGAGTCTATAGCAGTTTAAATCGATTTCTAATTATACACGTTTTTAGGGTTCCGTAGTCAACTAGGAACCCTTATAGTTTCGCCATGTCTGTCCGTCCGTCCTCGCTTAATCTCTGTGACCGTTTGCACTAGAAAGATGAAAATTTGGTACCAATATGTATATTAATCACGCCGACAAAGTGGTATAATAAAAATTGGAAAAAATGTTTTATTAGGGTATATAATATGTAAAGTGGCCCTATATGTAAAGTGGGAAGTGTTTTTTTTTTTTATTTCAACCCTAACGTGTGATATATTGTTGGAAAGGTATACATGAATAGGGGTTTCCTAAAATCTTTTAAATCATTGACATTATCAAAATATTTTTTGATAATGTCAATGATTTCGGAAATAATCGCTCCAAAAGTAAAAAACAATGTGTCCCCCCCCCTCTAACTTTTGAACCATAAGTTTAGAAAATATGAAAAAAATCTGAAAAGTAGAACTTTATAAGGACTTTCTAGGAAAATTATTTTGAACTTGATGGAAACAACAGTTTTTGTACAAAAAAGACAAAAAGTTGTACAAAATAATTTCTGGACTAAATTTGTAGTATATTCGTATATGCAAGCATTTTTACATAATAGATACCCACCTTCAAACTCATAAGTGGGAACACTTAAAGTGACGGACGGGAAACTACGGAACCCTACACTGAGCTGATATTTTATCTCTATGGCTGTTTGACATTAATTGAAGTGTAAACATTTAAAAAAATTAAAGAAATCCTCCACATATTATTCTATTTTATGGTCTATTGACCATAAATAGAATAATATGTGGAGGCTCAGGCATAAAATAATGTCGCGGTTTCTGAAAAATGATTTTTTTTTAGATACGCTGTATTGTTTATTAGTGTAGTGTACAGCAGACTGTAATCGTAAGTGTCACTATCACTAAATATTATAAAACAAAGTCGCTCGCCGCGTCTGTCCCTATGTATGCTTAGATCTTTAAAACTACGCAACGGATTTTGATGCGGCTTTTTTTAATAGATAGAATAAGAAGAATAAGAATAAGAATAATTTATTTATAAAAGTATTACAAAAATGTACATTTATGTGCAGTAGTGTTATTTATAAAACAATGGTATAAATAGTGCATAATAGTAAACTATAACTAAAAATATATTTAACAGTTGCAAAAAAAAATAATGAAATCAAAAAAATTACTATTATTATTATTTTATTTTTATTTTTTTTATTATTATTATTATTTTTTTATTGAATGATTCAAGAGGAAGGTTTTAGTATATAATTTGCAGGCGAGCGAAGCCGCGGGCATCAGCTGTACAAAATATACGAAATTTATGTGTAGAAGACATCTTGCGTTGCGGTTAGGGTTACCAGATATCTGGGCAACATTTAAAAAAGTCGGAATTTTGGGATTATATTCGTGATAAATAAATATTAGGTACAAATCAAAATTTCACTTTTTATTATTAAAAATAAAAGAAGCTGTTTGTCGGGACATTTTGTATTTACTTGGGACTCATATGAAATTAATATCGGGACAATCCAGACGAATCCCGACCATCTGGCAATACTAATTCCGGTGCGAGCCGCCAAAACGTGCGTTGCTTTAAAACGGTAACATAACATAATTCTTCCCACATTTCTCTTTACGCAGCTAAAAGCCTCCTGAAATATGAGACAGAAACAAATGTACGGTCCCAGGTACCTGCTCAGACACTTTTTGTAATGTCAATAAAACAATCCTGAGATTTCATTTAACTAAGCTGGTCTACATACCTTTATCTGGGGCTGGGTAAGGGTTTGGTGCGACTGAGAGCGTGAAAAGCCGACCACACCCTCCCCAAGCTAACAAATTGTGAAACTGTCAGTATTCAGGGTGGATATGGTTAACGGGTCAGTTAGGGGAATTATCTTAACCAAAAATGGTCTAAAGAGACTCTTCATAATTTTTCGTGATATTTTGATCCCCAATAACAAAATTTTCAAAAAAAAAAAAAACAGTTAGCAAGAAAATGGCCATTTTACACAAAACAGTGTTTTTATGCCAATCGAAAAGTTGACTGATCGAAAAGTTCTATCGGAAATACAAAAAAATAATAAAAGACAAATGATCACGTAGCGTAGAGGGTATGTAACTCTTTTTAGTACACCAACGATGGTTGTAACTTAACAAACATACTGTACCTAACAGTGTTTTTGTAATATGTAACTGCACATCAAGCTACTGTAATCTGTCAAATTTCGTTGATACATTTTCAACTTTATTGCTAATACATTAGGTTCAAGGTTGATTGGGAGAATTTTAGTTTCGTGTACATAGAAGTTAAGGTAGTGTGACAAAAATCGTTTTGAAATAAAAATCCTATAATTTTAAGCAGCATTCACGATTATGTAGCACATGATGGTCTTATTTGTGTTGTTGGAAAAACAGCATTGTAAAGTTGGTCTAAACTTAGTCACTTCCACGACGTCATGCGGTGGTGTAGGCAGCTGAAATCCCTGGAGATGTTAAAAATGCCAATTCGTCTGTGCCTGGCAGAGATTTTGCTGCAAAACGGCAATACAAAAAATACAGAGAGGATTTTTTTGTTAAAATACTGGCATAAGGATTGCTTAACATAGGTAGGTAGGCTTCTTGTACTAAGTGATAATTAACTACTTAATTTAAAAAAAAAAAAAACTGTTTTATCACCGATGTTTTTGTCCCCCTGCAGTGGCACCAAGCCCTAAAAATATTTACCTACCCGCTTTTCACAAGTCAACAAAATCATCAACCAACACGATATCAAATCCAATTATTAAAAAAGCGATTTATTTATGCATAACAAGCAGTTTATGAATAGTCAAGGATAATAATAATACTGTGATTTTGTAATCACAGTATTATTATTATCTTTGACCGTCAATTTGTATTGACGGGTTATTTTATTAGAGATTTGGCATGACCTAAATAAGTCCTGTGCCTAAAACCAACGGTTTAGTTTTGATTATTTTCGATCTACATCGGTCAAGGCTCCAGAGAAAGGAATCTCCTAACAATACGAGCCGTCGTGACAATATGACATTAAGTATTATTATTAAACATGAGATTTATTATTATGGATATTTGATAATAGTTATGGATTCATTCCGACTATAACAGGACGCTTTGTAAAATAACTCGCCCCTACTATCACCGTGCTTGCTTCCCCAGCTATGCAGCTAGGGAATGCGATCTCGAGACGAGATCGCCAAGTCGAGATCTCGAGGGATCAGATATTCGATCTTGACGAGATCTCGGCATTTTCGAGATCTGGAATGGTTTTACTTAAATAACTGAAACATGATTGAAACTGCTTAGTTGTGATTATGACGCGAGTAAGTTACAACATTAATTATTGAAAAAAAGTCTTTATTTTATAATTACTTAACAAATCAAAATTCAGAGCCGTACAAAAATCTCTTATTAAGAAAGTACGTATTTTAACAAAAATAATGAGTGTGACAATCAAGAACAAATGGTTTTAGAAGTGATTTTGTAAATCCATAAAAAACAAATATTGCTTTTAAGCAATATTTGTTTTTATTTTTTTGTGCTGCTGCTCGATCTCGTCAATCTCGCCCGAGATCTCATTATTTTATGCTTCGAGATTGATCTCGACAAATGAGGCGAGATCTCGCGAGATCGTGGTCTGCGAGATCTCGCTGAGAGAATCGAGATTGCATTCTCTATATGCAGCACTGCTTTGTTTGACGGTACAGTAAAATCTGGACAGCAGACTGGTTGCGGATTTTGACAGATATCACAATACATAATATTATCTGTCAAAGTCTATCAAGTTTGAGACCCACTGCGTGGTAACTTTAGCACATCATTCTCTTGCCCTTCGGGTCTAAAATGGCCGCTATAGCAGATCCTACGCAGAATCTTAGCATGAATCACGTTAAATAAATTAAATTCTTAAAATGGACTTTACGTAAATAAAAATAAAGTCCATTTTTACAATTTTAAATTTTTTACGTGATTCACAAAACGATTCTGCTAAAGCTGCCATTTTAGACCCCCTTATCCCAATTCATTTGGGGTCGACGCAGCATGTCTCTTTCTTCCATACTTCTCTGTTACTCGTCATCTTATCAGACACTTCCTTTCTTGTCATATCATTCTTCACACAATCTATCCATCGTTTCTTTGGTCAAAACATTCCCCACTACATTTTCCTCATTTCTCCGCAACACATGCATACATGTGACATGAGATATCTAAGACGTTGGCACTAGAAGGTAGAGAGGCTACATTCATAATAATGTACTTGCTACAGAAAAACGCTAGTATATTTTGTAAAACGCTATTCCCAAATCGCTACTCGCTCCCAACGGTACCTCTCCCAACGCACCTATATTATTGACCCGTCGCACGCGACCGGTAACAAATGGATTTCATTTGGGACGATATCGGGGGCCACATCTAAGCTATAAGTGTTCGACCACGAAAATTATTTGGTTTTTTTTTTTTATTAATAAAAATTGTTGGGGAGCGGTCTGTTATGGTTCTTTTATCAAGATTAATGCGGAGGTATGGGGATTGGGTATTTTCGTGGTGGTATGCAACCTGCAATGTTTATAAATAGAAATAAACTTTTATAGCTTAATTTTAGTTTTTTCCTCTAATGATGTTTTCTGGCACTTGGCCACTTGAAGTATGGACTTTTTATGTCTCTGTAATCGAATGCAGGTGTTTTACATGAAGAGACTGACTGTCCGACCACACAACCAAGCACGACAAAGTTACTGCGTAAGTGTAACCCGAGAAATGCCATTACCAGTCTTACTTATGGAAAGTACCTAATACAGGTGGTGGCATTTTTTGCATGACTGATAATATTTTTGTAACTGTTCAACCTATTGCCTGGTACTTTGACTAGAGAAAAAAAAAGTTTTCTTACTTTTTGCTCCGGGAAAATAAGAAAATTGACTCGTGTTTTCGGAGTCATAAGTAAGGTAGTGAAGACTTCCTGCCGGGGCTGCTGGACAGTTCGAAAGAGATACCGCAGCCCTGGAACACAAAGGGCTAAGAAGGAACATGGATAGGTTTTAGTCTGTAAAAGTCTGACACCCCCTTCCGCTCCGCCCAGAGCGGGAGGAGTCATTTGATGATTTCCCATTCGTAAAAAAACTACTCTTCATGATGTTAGGGTTTCTGAACAGTCTGCTTGTACTAGGGGCTTGCCATATTGTTAGCCCCGTAGTTATACAAACCTACCGACCAATATCAAAAATTTACTAACAAGACCCAAAGCAGTTTTATAATTTACAATAACCCTTAATATTTCAACACTTTCCTCCTAAAAAAATACCTACCGTCAAATCGAGCCTCCTACAAAATAAATACGTATCCATATAAGACAGCTATTGTCTCAAGAGCTGTAGACATTCCTCTTCACTTTGAGGAGCAGACCCTCACTCTTGAGAAGCCGTTGAGTGTCTCTCGCGGCTTTTGAAGGCGGTAGTCTTGATACCCCCTTTGAGGGGTAAAAGATGTTTGATCTTTGTATTTTATAGTATATGGGAGATGGTGGATTAATTGGGGGTTAGATTTGGAATATCATGCTTGTATTTTCTAAAGGGAACGGCAGAGAAGTTATGGCTCATTCACTTTTTGCAATATGTCCAGACATGCGCAGATTTTTGAACCCCGTCTGGAATTTATTGCGGTCGGAATGTTTTACTTGAAAGCCTTTTTTAATTTAAAAATTATTTTCCAGTGTCCTGGAAAACAAAAAATGATCCGCGGGGTACGAGAAACAGCAGTGTTTAGGTTTTTCCGGAAGTCGACGTAGCAACAATGGAAGAGGCTTATGCCCGTGCCACTGTTGTAAACAAGCCCTCCACACACCTCCACATCGGTCTCCACCGGCGGTTTACAACAGTGCGTGTTGTTGTTAGCCGTGTGGTATCCGGCAGAGTAGAATAGAACCAACCCATTACACTCACGGGTGTTGTATAAGGCGACTAATGTCTGAGGCAGAACACCTTGCGCCTCCGTAGACCAGAGAATGGGCAGCAGCGTTTTCTGTTAGTCTTTCATCACTGCGATCTCCAATCCGCCTGCCAAGCGTGGAGATTATGGCAAATTCCTCCCTCCATGGGAGAGGCTTATGTCCAGCAGTGGACGTTATGGGCTGTTGCTGTTGTTGTTGTGTTGTTGTAAACCGCCGGTGGAGACCGATGTGGAGGTGTGTGGAAGGCTTGTTTACAACAGTCTGGCTGGCCCACGCTTTATGTCTAGAAGGGGTGTCTTACGGCTTATATGACGAAGATAAATTGCGGGCGACAAAAAAGTAACTTTAGTCTCTAGACAGTCTGTCAGTCGGTCTGCTGTCTATTTGTTTCTTTTTCACGCTTTTACCAGACCACGTCCTGGATTAGGACATAACATATTATATTTTTTAAGACCTACTTCAGGCACCAGCTCTCACAATGTGAATTTATATAGTTCTTAACTGATATGTCCTACAAAACCATTGTGAGAGAAAATAAATAAACTTATTATTATTACATTTTATCCCGGGTATTACATTCGAATGAGATATTTTCCAAACTCCTTGAAAAAAACCAAGTTGTACTTTTTATCCAAGTCTTACAAAGTAGGTACTGGTAATTAATTTAAAGGGGTATTAAAGTCACCCGTTCCAAAGCGGGCATGTTGTTATTCTGGACTGTTACCAAATTCTGGGGGAGTTTTCGCCCCCAAACGGTTCTTGGCTATGGATTCGCCCTATCTTTTGGCAAACTAATGATTATTGCTGTCTTGGAAGTACCTATACTATCCAAAATTTCAAAATATTTACAGAACTAGTTTATGTCCGCGGCTTCGCCTGCTGGAAAGTTCGGTAACTGTCCCACAACATCATTCTGATAGAAAGTATCGTATATAGTGTATAGTATAGTATATAGTGTAGGTAAATGAAAAAGTAACAAACATCCATCCATCCATCCACAAAAACTTTCGCATTTAAAATAGGCATAAGATTTAAGTACTTAGGTATTTCAGGGATTTTAAACTTCAATAAAAAAAAAACATTTATTTCAGGTCCGAGACCCATATAAAACAAAAATAGCAACCAAATGCAAACACATAAATTATTGAAATATAAGAAATATTAAAATTACATTAAAAACATTATTGAAATTAAACTAGATTAAATTAGCAAGCAGTAGTTTTAGTTTACTTTTCTACAACTTGTAAAAGTTGAGCTCTCTTAAATGTAGCACATCAAATAAACAAATTAAACTAAAAAGCTGATTGCTATATTTTAATCACTGATTTATACCACCAAAGAATCTGTTGCGACTTTTCTACCATTGAAACAATGAACAAGCCTTCCTACTACATTTTTACATAGCTTTCCTATGTATAGGTTAAGATTTATTATACTCAGACCCCTTCAAAAAAACTTCTGCTCCAAAACGAGCCCCGAAAAAACATGTCCAACCTCATTTCGTAAAAAGTTGTGTACTTTTTTAATATGACGTCACGGTTGGACGGTGACGTGGGTCTCGAGTTGCCACCTGACTGACGTTCTAATCTCTCCCCTTTTTCGGGGTAAAAATATCTTTGACATCGGCGTATTGTGTAAGTAGTTATATCCGTACTGGCGACATTTTAGGGGTGAATAGAATATGTCGGGAGTTGGAAAAAAAGAACAATTTGCTTCAGATTTTCTCCTCTTCAAGAAGATTTTATTTTGGCTTTTAAGATCTGAAGAACTTTAAAGCACTTGTGGTGAGGAGCTCGTGGCTAAATAATAACAGCCACTCGGGTCGATCTTTAGGTTAAGCCATGCTTGCCTAGGTTGGTCTGTGGATGGGTGACCACCCATACATAACGAGTTTCTTCCGTGCCTCGGAAAGCACGTTAAGCTGTTGGTCCCGGCTGTCATTTGTCCATCTTTGACAGTCGTTACAGGTCAAAAAAAAAGTCTGACAACCAGTCTTACCAAGTGGTATCGTATTACACAGTATGAACTGGGTTGTGGAGGCCAGATAAGCAGTAGCTCCATGTAAAATACTGGTATTCAGCTGCATCCGGTTAGACTGGAAGCCGACCCCGCCTGGCAGATGATGAGAATTTTAAAACACGAATCTTGAAAATGTACAATCTGTTTTTTGAACAGCTAGGGTGTGGCCTGCTGCTGCAAAAAGGAAATCTTAACGTGTCTTTTCGGGGCCTGCCTAGAAAGAGATAGCGAGATGATCTAGACATGCTTTACGAGGGCTGGTCCGAGGTGGCGCAGGAGAAGAGTGCCTGGGAGGATATGGAGGAGGCATTTGCCCAGCAGTGGGACATACAAGGCAAAAAAACGTCTCTGAATCGCTAAATGTGAGAAATCGCTAAAACCGTCGTATCACTTGTATGTGATTCCCTTTGAATGATGTACATTTATTTATTTATTTATTAGTATAGGTTCAGCAACAGCTTCTGTGTTTAACATTTAGGTATACATAGGTTTAACAGTCTTGGACTTACACAGTCGCCAATTACAGGTTAACCAGCATTCACAAAAATAAGTGTTAGCTTAAGAGAGATTAAAATTAAAATGAGTGGCTATAGAAATAAAATACAATAGTAGACCCTACATTTAAGAGATTATCTAGCATACGAAACATAATACAAAGAAAAGGAAAACGTATGGAGTAATTTCATATGCCTGTTTTTGCCAACACTGTGCCGATTTTCACCTTCTGATGCAGCCGAGCATTGGCGACTTTATTTTAACATTTCCCCACACTAGGGAATTTCTCCTGTATCGTTGGTGCGTTTACAAACATTTAAACTCACATAAACTAACAACCAGACCCGGAACAACTACTTGTAGGCAAGGCCATACAAATATTTGTTCCGTGCAGGAATCGCCAGCCACTGCGCCAACCGGGGTGTCAAATTCAATTCACTGAGTGTCTAACATTAAAAAAGACAATTAGCGAGTACTTACTTACTCTGTGTGTCTTTCTACAAACTGCTGGATTATGGAATTCTTATTAAAAGGTTACTTCTGATTAATATTCTTCGTATGCGCTGTTCATTCATAAAGTAAAAAGGGCCTTTTTGCATTAAGGGAAATCACTGAGTGTTTGGTGTAATTATGTTTGCCACAGATTTTTTTTAAAATGTGAAAGTAACGGGAACGGAAAGTTTCCATTGTAACATCAGGATAAAAATCTCGTTACATTTTTGCACCATGGGTGTTTTTTAATTCTCCTTTTTAACCAGAGGGCTTTTTAAAACTGTCTACTTTTCGTGGATACTTTTTTTCATCATAAGATCGCTTTTAAGTTATCGGATTCATGTGCGTACTGTGTAATAATTATCGCTTGATTAGGTAAAGGAAAACATCGTTAGGACACCAGCATGCCTTTTTTTTTTTTCGGATGGGAAGTCATCAAATGACTCCTCCCGCTCTGGGCGGAGCAGGAGGGAGTGTCAGACTTTAACTGACTAAAACCCATCCTTGTTCCTTCATCGCCCTTTGTGTTCCGGGGCCACGGTATCTCTTTCGAACAGTCCCGCAACCCCGGCAGGCATCGGCCCTTGCGGACACCTTCCTTTTGCTGACTCTCTTTGAGGCGCGCGTGGAACACGAACGCGCCGTCGACTCGCCTGTCGTCGGACGGCGAGCTAGACACCAGCATGCCTGAGAGATATTTCTAAAAGCCATAGGCGGCATAAACCTTCTGACACCAGGTTATGGGCACTAAACAAAAATGAAGAAGAAGAAGCTAATCATCCTTGCGACAGCCTTTTAGTGCATATTTTTTTCTATACATTAGATCTAATTAAGTTAACTAACAAAAACAAATTAAAGATCACCCATTACGTCTGAAGGGTTTTTAAATCGATTAAGACACTCGGTTATTTACTTCAAAATATCTTACCAATCCCATTGCAGTTAATTCGATTGTCTCGTCTGACAAAGTATTAAGAAACAATATCTCTAGGTTAGCTATTAGTTAATTGGACTGTCTCAATAATAGACACATTCGATCCGTGCCAAAACTTATCTACAAATTGTAACACTCTCGCTATGTCTAATGGGTAATGAATCATTCTTTCAATAGCCCCTATTTCTCTATCTCAAAAACTTTGGTTAAAGCAACACAGCTTGGTACTTTTCGAAATACTTAGGGCTGGACTCCACCGAAGCGGAGACGAGACGAGACGAGAGCTGTGTTGTAAACCACCGATAGAATTTAATTATTTATACTTATTGTCTCCGCGGAAACGTTTGAGCATAGAGGAGATATCTCGTAATTGTTCAGGCCAGCGCAGACGAGAAGAGACGTGAGCGGCGTGCGGTAAGCGGTGTGCACACACACACACAGCACACCACATACCGCGTCACAGCACACAGCAGCCACGGTGTCTGGATTTTAACAGGTTGATGGCAACAGGTTTGCCCCATAATACACGGGGCTTAAACATAACTGGCAAAATGTGGGTGTAGGTACTATTATAGGTAAACTCAAACTCAAGACTCAAAACTCTCACGTATATAAGAATGTGCCTGTCTGAGTTCGAATCCACAACGTACAACTCGTGGCCAGTATCACCGAGCCACCATTGCACTTCTTCTTAGCGTATCGATATAACTGTCGATGACAATTCAAATGGAGTCAGCCCAAAACTTGGCGACGAGTTTACCACTTTAAGTAGCGTCCATCAGCTCCTATAATGTGCAAACAACAGGAAAAGCAGGCTTCGATATCAAGTGACCCATCGTTGGTGGGGGGCAATACCACATTTACACTCCAGGGCAGAGCCATCTGGCCTGTGGACGGAGAGCTATGGGCTAGCTCGCCGTCCGCCCGACTCATGACGACGGCGCAGGAGTGTTCCACGCGCGCCTCAAAGAGAGTCAGAAAAAGAAGAGGTCCGCAAGGGCCGATGTCTGCCGGGGCTGCGGGACTGTTCGAAAGACACAACGTGGCCCCGGAACACAAAGGGCGATGAAGGAACATGGATGGGTTTTAGTCAGTACCTAAAAGTCTGACACTCCCTCCTGCTTCAGAGCGGGAGGAGTCAATTGATGATTTCCCATCCGAAAAAAAAGGGCAGAGCCATCTAAGAATTTTCACCTGAACAGTTTTTCCTTGCTACAGTCAACCTGTATCCAGAGTCTATTTAAAGACTTCCAGGTCCATTGCACTCATGGCAAGTGTAAGTTGCCCGATATTTTTTGACGCTTTTAACCTTCTATCTGCTCTCTGCCTTTAATGAAATAGTCCACTATTTGCTTTCCATACTGTTGAGCGGTTATTAGTGTTCCAAAAAGATAATACAAACCGCTAATCAATATTTCGGTTGGCTGGCCGCACTAAAATTTTATTACCTGATAAATTGACGCTGGTTAGTGGATAGCAATATAATTAGGAACGCATTATGCTTGCTGATATAATCGGGTGGAAATTGTGATTTTACCAAATTAGAGCCTACGGCGTACTTGGGGCTGCATCCAGGCACGTACCTATACAGGGGGGGGATAGTTGGGATTTACCCCCCCCTCCCCGAAACCTGACTGAAAATAAACGGGATCATAATCACTGCAAAGTACGTAAATTATAGTACAGTTAATTACTTACGATTTTTGTTTCAATGTTTGTCCCCCCCCACCAAAAGTTTCTGACTTGTGGAGAAAGCCATTGCATTAAAACCACCTCTGTACATTACGTGTGCTCACATAACATCACGCACGGTATCCACGAAGGTTTAGGCAGAGGTATAGCTAATAGTACACGTACATTTCACCAGTTATGTTTAATTCTCATGTAATAGGGGTGAGCCTATAGCCATCAACCGGGCGCAAATACAGACTCCGTGGCTGCTATTGAGAAATTCGTGACGGAAAAACCCAATGACATGCCCGACCCGGGAATTGATCGAGGACCTCATGCTTAGTAATCACGCTTACGACCTCTAGGCCAATGAGGCAACAACAACAACAGCCCATAACATCCACTGCTGGACATAAGCCTCTCCCATGATGGGAGGAATTTGCCGTAATCTCCACGCTTGGCAGGCGGATTGGAGATCGCAGTGATGAAAGACTAACAGAAAACGCTGCTGCCCATTCTCAGGTCTACGGAGGCGCAAGGTGTTCTGCCTCAGACATTAGTTGCCTTATACGACACCCTTGAGTGTAATGGGTTGGTTCTATTTTACTCTGCCGGACACGACACGGCTTTGCCGGATACCACACGGCTTTATGATGAGGCAATATTAAATAAATAAATAATCATTCGGTACAGACGTGCAGCATAATCGAATATTGTAGAAAATTATACTTACTTACGTTCGGGAAAAATCCACTCGGATTAGCTATTCTAGATGCTGAGTTTGCCAATCAACATTCGCAAAGCCGAAATTATGCGCAGTCATTGCTTCGGACTCGGTTTTGTTGTTCTACATTTTCTGCCGAATATAATGTGCCGCTGCCGACCCCAATTAGTGTATAGCGCACCTAAGTAGGTTGGTATAGCAGTTTAAAAATGCCAAGTAGGTAAATGATGTTTGTTTTATGTTGTGAAAGTGTTTTTATCCATGAAAGTTTCTAGTAGAGATGCAACGAATAATGATTTGGCCGAATACCTAATATTCGGCGGCGACGACACGCTTTGGTGCGGTGCGTGCGGAAAAAATACCTGACGTCACCGTGCAGGACTGTAACGTTTATAGTGAAAAGAAGAAGGTATTGTGTATGTATGAAGAAAAGTGCAATCGTTTTTTACCAACAAATACTGAAAAACTTGTTTTTATTCATAACAATTTGCCTTTAGTTAATTTTAAATATTAAAAAAAAAAAAAAAACTTGTTTTCACAATAAACGATTATTTGATAAATAAGTGATTAAATTGCTTTTTTATTTCCTTTTATAAGATATTCGGTAGGTATTCGGCCGAATAGTCAGTAGTAGGTATTCGGGCGAATACCCAATAGTTGCCGAATATTCGTTGCATCTCTAGTTTCTAGTCATATTGTAAAGCCAGCACATCAAGCCACTACTTACAATCTGTCTTTCTCGTTCCCAAAATCGAATAAGAAAATATGAAACATTAAAAACTGTAAGTATTCAAAACCGTATTTTAATTAACTTATAAAAAAAACCGTAATGTCAGTGAATTGGTTAAATAAAAATCAAAAATCAAAACTAAAATGTTATTCGACTACAAATTATGTGATGCATAACTTTTTTGATCTGTAAATAATTGTAACATTTTATTGTTCTCGTTAAGGTTAAAATAAAAAGAATTTACCCTCCTACACAAAACAGCAGAAGCCTTTTTTTCGCACAAAATAACTTTTTTATTCTGCCATCTTAAGAGCCTATAGGTACAACCTCAGCTCAAATTCTAATTTCGCCCCCACTTCACCGCGCCCGGCGGGCGACGCGCGACGTCGCGCCGCCTAACTCTATCTCGCTCGCACACTGTTACTCGCGGTCACGCGGGCACACCGCGAGGTCGATGCAATTTTGTTAGAATAAACTACTTACTTTATTTATCGGACAAGTTCTAAGTAATAAAATTATCAATAATAATATTAATTTGTCACTATTATCAAAATAAAATTGTATAACACTTTAATTTCAATGTAGGTACCTTTTTTTATCGTGATAAAATCCTCCCACCCTGAGTGGAGCGGAAGGGACTGTCAGACTCTTACTGACTAAAATCCACGTGTACCTTCAATAGCCCAATGTACTTACCTACTGACAGTTGCTTATCAAGCTAAATTTTCCAGTATAAACTGACCTCTCATTGTACGGTCAGCCTGTACAATGCGAGATCAACTTATACTGGTATTTTGCTATAAAATAATAGACGAGCCAACGTTACCGTGAGGGTTCCGCCCATTGATTTTGTAGTAAGCTTGAGTTTTATAGTTTTTTCCTTGTATGTGTTTGTGACAGCCGTTTTTGTATGTAATTATAGTTCAAGTAGTAGGCCTAAATGCAAGTATCTACATATAATTACTATACCTATAAGAAATATTTTAAACCGATTCTGAGCCACTGCATAAAGTCTACTGTTACAAAAAACTAATCAAGTGCGAGTCACCATTGCATTCAGGGTTCTGTGGGTACATTGGCGTGGTAGTAAAACGCTTTGCCATTATACAAATTTCAAACTAAATCACCGAAATGTATAACTGCGTATAACTTCCGAAGGACTGCAACATATTGGATATTTTATTTTGTTGTGTTCGTGATTCTCAAGGCATGGTTTGTATGACTATGAATATTAGATAGGTAGGTAAGTATGTAGATAAGTAGGATAGTTTGTTATGTAGCCATACATGTATGTGAAAAATGTGATGCGTTTTCGTGTTATCTATCAGTAGGTATGTAGGTACGTAGGTATAATACTTAGGTAGGTATGTAGTTTATGTACGTAGGTAGAATAGTTAGGTAGGTAGGCAAAGATGTAGGATAGGTGGGAGGGTAAGTATGTAGGTAGGTAGGATAGGGTAGGTAGGTAGGAGGGTAAGTATGTAGGTAGGTAGGATAGGGTAGGTAGGTAGGATAGATATGGTTTTTACCATAAGTTATTACACATTGTCAAAATGACATAGCATTTAATTCGCTTAAATCTCTAATGGGCATATTTCGAACATGTCTGGGATCGCATAGCTCAGGCAACATGCATGTCTTCTAAAAATGTACTAATTTTAGTTCCATTTCTTGCCAATATTGGTCATCTCTCTCTATAATTTCAACTTTGACGTCTTCGTCGCATCCAGACCATACTCCGAAAATACATTTTACGTTTACTCGCCCTTCCGCAATAGCAGCATCTCGTTCCCTTGCTGCAGCTGCCTCCATTGTAATTATAGCAGTTTTTCGCCAGTCATCATATATTTCATTTTGGACTTTAGCATAGTGCTTTTGAGAGAATGATGGACACTCTATTGATGCACATAGTTCGCTAAATTGGGAATAGCCAATTCCAGAAGATATGATGCCAGATAATGCAGATTTGTTTAAATCTAGGTCTGATTTCGGCTCAGAATCAAGATAAAATGTTAGATTACACATATTGCAGGTTAATTTATATTTGGAGAGTAGACCTTTTCTTTTTTCTGATATAATGTGAACATTGCTCAATGTACCTCCGAATGCCTTATTATGATTGCATATTTCTTGAAGTCTTTTATAAAAATATTCTATATCAATCATTCTCCGTCCTTCTACACAAAAACAGCTTTTCTCTTCCACAGGATTATTAAAAGTCACTTCGTACCTGAAATTACCACAATATTTTTTTTATAAATTCTTGCTAAACTGAATAACATACATGATACACATACAATCTTCTCACATATAAAATCTAGCAATTACCAATCAGTATCATCATCACATTCATCATCTGATGTGTCGTATTGCGGAAGATTATGTGAATATCTGAAAAAGAAAAGGTTTTTTTAGTATCAGAATTCATCATTATCATCATCATTTCAGCCGAAAGACGTCCACTGCTGGACATAGGCCTCCCCCAAGTATCACCACATATCCCGGTCCCGTGCGACTCTCATCGAGCGGATTCCCGCAACCTTTACCAGGTCATCGGTCCACCTAGTGGGAGGTCTTCCAACGCAACGTCTTCCGGTTCGCGGTCGCCACTCCAGAACTTTTTGACCCCATCGGCCATCCGTTCTGCGAGCAATGTGCCCTGCCCACTGCCACTTAAGTTTGGCAATTCTTCGGGCTACGTCGGTAACCTTGGTTCTCTTGCGGATGTCTTCATTTCTGATTCGATCGCGCAAGGAAACTCCGAGCATAGCCCTCTCCATTGCCCTTTGGGTAACTTTAAGCCTTCTGATGAGGCCCATTGTGAGCGACCACGTTTCGGTCCCGTATGTAATCACTGGCAACACACAGTAGTCATACACTTTCGTCTTGAGACACTGCGGTAAGTTGAACGAGAAGATACCGCGCAACTTCCCGAACGCTGCCCAGCCGACTCGGATTCGACGATTGACCTCTTTCTCGAAGTTAGACCTACCTAGCTGGACCGTTTGTCCCAGGTACACATAACCGTCTACAACTTCGAGTGTAGAGTCTCAGATCTTGATATGAGTGGGTGTGACATGGGCATTCAACATGACCTTGGTTTTGTCCATGTTCATTTTAAGACCCACTCTTCCGGAAGCTCTACTGAGGTCCTCCATGATCTCAGCCATGACCACTATATCGTCGGCAAACCGAAGGTGAGTGATGTACTCGCCATTGATGTTGATGCCTAGCCCTCTCCAGTCCAGAACCTTGAAGACATCCTCCAATGCAGCGGTGAACAGTTTCGGAGACATGACGTCTCCCTGTCTCACACCTCGCTGCAGGAGGATAGGTTCCGAGGCTTGGTCCTGAAGTCGGACTGACATAGTGGCGTTTTTGTACAAACCCTTCAACACCTCGATGTACCGATAGTCGATTTGGCACCGTTGGAGAGACTGCAGTACAGCCCAGGTCTCGATCGAATCGAAGGCTTTCTCGTAGTCAACAAACGCTAAACAGAGGGCACTCTTCGGTCTTCTGTATAACTTGTATGTGGTCCACGGTGCTAAAGCCTTTTCGGAAACCGGTTGTTCGGGAGGCTGGAAATCGTCAAACCTGCGCGCGAGACGATTCAAGTATAAGAATTAAGAAATGATAATCCTAACTAATAATATAAATGTGCAAACGAGTTTGTTTGTTTGTAACGCTAAAGTAGCTGAACGGATTTGGATGAAATTTTGCACATGAACAGACCATGTCCTGGAAACGGGTATACTTTTTATCCTGGATCACAAACGACGTCGCGGGCAAAAGCTAGTCACTAATAAAATCAAGAGTATTATTAATAAATAGCTTACGGATCCTATATTCTTTCGTCGCTATGTATATTCAGTGAACAACTTGTGTCCTCAAGTGGTACTTGTGATTTGCAAGAAAACGCAACATTCATTATAAAAGTACTTACACCTGAAAGCATAATTTAATCAACATGAATAAGTAATACGGAACCCTATAAAGTACAACAATATGAAAAGTTTGTGAACTCGCCAATTTCGTGGTAGGACGTGTAATAACGCACAAAACGGTAGTGCCCTGTGGCAAAAGCACAGAAAAAAATATCTTGATGATCAAATACGTATGATACTTACAATTCAATATTTTATAATGTATGAACATTTGTTTCGTCCCAATTTATTTCTACAGCTATTGGAGGTATTTGGGCCCTGTAACAATCACAAGTGGCTGGTATAATAATACTGACCTATAGACTATACATACATTACATATTTTTGTTTATCATTTCGTTATGGAACCCTAAAATTGTACAATAAAAAAAAGAAGACGAAATCGTCCATAAAATCATATTTGCGAATGTAACACCGAATAATTATATACCTACGTAATTATTATCATCTACCTACGTTTATTAGAGAAATACAGGTGCGGGTACGGGTACGCGTGGCTACATATGAAGCTGTACTTTCCAGTATAAGCTGACCTCTCATTGTGCGAAATGCCTATACAATGTGAGATCAGCTTATACTGGAAATATATTGTTTTTTTTATACCTTACTATATAGCTGTGTGTTCTAATAACAGATCAGTTACATGGATAAGTAGGTAGCAGATACTCACGAATTTTCTGGAATATTCTCCTTATCAAATCATCTTCAGTTGTGTGTAATCGACGTCGTCCTCTAAAAGAAAGATCATCATATTTATTATTGTAGCTAAACTACTACAGTAAGTCCAGTAGGTTCATATTTTTTATGTATTTTACAACATGCGTAGCTACAATCTGATAAGTCAGTAGGTAAGTATACCTATATACTTATATTTTTTATAACTTTCTAAGCGCTTAGCGGCTGCAGTACGGGTCGCGGCCCGGGGTTTGATTACCGCACGGAACATGTATTATTATGTTATAGCCTACAAATAGTTGTGAAGACTTGAGTTTGTAATTGCACCGTCTTTTTCATTTTGTTGTATGTGTCAAAACAAAAACAAACCTATTTTGGTAATTTAATTATTTATAAAAGTTGCCCTAAACTGAATTCTCCTGAAACGTGGACGATGCGATTACAAACACAAGTCGTCACAACTATTTGCAGACCATCACATAATAACACATGTTCCGTGCAGGAATCGAACCCGCGACCCGTACTGCAGCCGCCAAGTTAGAAAGTTATAAAAAATATAATTTTATGGGTAAGTACCTGGTCTACCCACACATGCAGAAACTGCTCCAAACGTGTGTACCTACTACATATTATTATTTACCTACATGTTTGTAATCACTAATACTGTAAATATATAGGTCGGTAGATACTTACTTCATTTCGATCATATGTTTGTCTATTTCTTTACGCCAACTCTGTCGCTTCTTATTTTTATATCGGTTATTTCCCATTACGCAAACAATATAAATTCATGCAATTAAATATTTTACGCCGTTCTGTTGCGTAATGTGTCCTGAGCGCAAACTGACACAGCCCTCCCGTACGGTAGCCGGAGCAGGACTGAGCGCGGGTGGCGCGCGGCAGGGGAACAAACTTTAATATGGCCGATATTATAGGTTATTTATTTTACGGCGAAAAAAAGGAAATTCAAAAAAATAAATAATATAAGACCTGCTTTATAGTTATTTCAGTAAGTATAAAAAGTTTCATGATCTAATTTGAAGTATTCTATGATTGACACCGGTTTATTGTGCAGTTTAGAGGTAACTTTGGATTTTTTTCTATCGAGAAAATTTTATGGAATCGTGTTTTCGACAAATGTAGGACTTAACATTAATCCTCAACTTTACCATATATTTATTTCAGAATTAATGCTGCAGTATTTTAGGCGTAACGTAGGATCCAGCTAAGCCATTTGAGGTAGTATAGGCTCTTAACTGGCAACCGGAAACGTGCCCAGAAGGCTGGCAACACCGCCGCCCCCTCTACCGATGCCTGACGCTGAATAAGGTACTTAAATAAGATTTATTAGAAAAACAAGCATTTTCGTTAACAGAAGTGCTTTACTCTGACTAAGATATTACTGTTCTGTTGTTCAAGTTCAGGGCTACTATTGTTGGTTGGGAGGGCGACTTTTTTCAGTTAAAGAGTTACCACTTAATGTTCAATATCGCCATTCAATTGTGTAAGTATAGCAAAAAAAAATAAGTCTAAAACTAAGTAGGTACATACATAAATAAACCTCATCACGAAGCCGTCAACCAAGCATTCTGTACATCAAACTAAGTAACTTTACGCAAAAAATATTGCTGGAAACGACTTTTTTTTTTGGGGTGAAAAATCATGTTTTGGGGTAGAACTCAATGTAACGCACTCAAAACATTGTGCTGATGGATGGATTGAATAGTACGGGGGTCGTGGAGGTGTTTAAAGTAAAAATCTTACATTAAAAACTTGTATTAAAAAAAAAAAAATTGTCAAATAGATGGAAATTTGACCCCCAATATCTCCGAAACTAGAAGGTTCCCTACAAGGTAGGTAGATCAAGTGCCTTTCGGCTTCGTTAAGAGGTGTTTTACACCCTTTATACAACGATGACAATAGTATACTTAGGCGTCAAAGTACTCCTCCACATCGCATTGCCACGTTGAATTGCATTGCTAAATCTTACCTATAAACCCTTAAATAATAATAACAGCCTAGAGGAGCCTCAATAGGTATTTAGCCAAAGGTCGTGGGTTCGATTCTCACCCCTTTGAAAATATGATAACAAAGCATAATGCTTTTGTTAAGCTTAGTTAGTAACGAGGACTAATATGTATATTATGTGCGTAGATATTAGTCTTAAAGGTCAATAGGTATTTCAGTATTTAGGTGCCACCCACCTGATACTATGTATCCCCAAAATTTATCATCACCCCCTACGTACTCAGTGTGATATCGGAACGTAACAGTTTGTCTATGCTTTGTAATTGTCTATTATCCTTTCATTTGCTGTCTCGCTCTCTCACACCCAATCAGCCATATTGTAAACGGTGTATAAAATTACACAACACACAAACTCACGTACACGTGTTGTGTAGTACGTCACGTACTACACAATCAATTATAAGCCTTATGACATCAAACACAGCGTGTATTTACCATGCACCGTACAACTTACCCACACAAAAACATCAGTCGCTATCGTTGTGCTGTGCAAAAGCTTATGTACAATTGACTTATTGTGAAGTATCTTTTGTCCGCGGCTTCGCTCGCGTTTATTTAGTGCTAAAGTTTCCATAATAATATACTTCAATCATGATTCGAAAGACACGTGGCGACATCTATCATCATGAGAACGTTATTGTTGTTTTCCTCGGGAACAGTACTTCGAGATGAAAAGTTATGTCCCTATTTCCGTTTCTGTACACCTGACAGTGTACCTTTATGCAAAATTTCAGAATGATCGGTTCAGTGGTGGCTGCGGTTCCACTGAAGCGGAGCGGGACGCGATTCACCAATCACATGGCTTGAAATCCACATCTCTTCTCCACTGCTGCCATGTGATTGGTGAATCGCCCTCCGCTGCGCTTCAGTGGAACCGCAGTCAAGGTAACAAACAAAGAAACTTAGTTTCACTCTTTCACATTAATTTATAAGTAAGTAGGTACTATTAAGTAGTTAAGATTTCAAGTGGGTATGTCAAGTACCAGGATCCTTAGTTCCGCACCCAGGGTGGCAACGGGACCCTATCAGGTACTAAGGGTCCGCTCCAGTCCATACCTACGTCTGACTGTCCCAAACTCCCAAGGCTGTATTTTTTAAAACGTGATAGGGTCATTGACATATATATTACTGCGTAAGGACTGGGTGGACCGCATGTTACAATGACGCCTCGAACGTGGTCCCAAAATGGTCTTCCCTATAGCGAACTAAACTAGAACGCGTTCGGCTGTCTTCGGGAGCGGTCGTAAATTTTACAAGCAAAAATGCCAAGTTGTGTCGTGAAGGGATGCGTGAACTACGACAAAAAGCACAATAAAATAAATGATAACATTTCTTATCACCGGTAAGTTAAAAAAAAATATTATATCAACTTCTAACATTATTTAAAACAATTTTCTTTCGTATTTGTCTCAACGTTTGGCAAAGACGACGCGAAGCCGCGTAAAAGTTAGACATAACTTTGCAGCGGCGCGCGTTTTAGCCGATGAAATGAAAAGATTTAATAATTCATATCATAAAATTAATTTTATATGTATAAAATAATTTTTATTGTTTATTACAAGCAAATTAAAATGTGTTTTTATGTACTTACTGGTAAAAATCTATAAGTACAGTGAAAATACGTATTTAATTTGCAGATTTCCTACTGATTCGGTGCGAAATGAAGCTTGGAGTCGTGTCATAAGACAGGAACGTGGTGAACCATATTTTAAGTCAAATAGCTATTTACGTGTTTGTTCCGCACACTTCTTCTTCTTCTTCAAGTCGGTTAAAAATACCCGGTCCGGTCTTACAAGGTTACGTCTAGGGGAAGACCACGCCGATTGACATCGTAGTTCATAGTAGTTCTAATAGATGGCGTTAGTGTTTCTGTATGGCGACCGCGTTCGGCCAACGTTCGGAAGACCGTATCTTTACTATTTAAATCAATGGATAGGGTAGACACTTGACATTCACAGAGTGTGTACCATTAGCTCAAGGCTAATCTGCTCATTTTTAAATAAAATCTCGTGCACACGATGTCCACATCTGTTTACCACCTATTACAAACTTTTTACCTATTACAAAATGGCCGCTATACGAAGAAATTGCGAGTCAGACACGCACTTGGCCGGTTTTTTAATGCGGTGCGAAATTTTGAATTGATTTAAGTACTTACTTAACTTTTTTTTTGCGACTACCTACTTATTTTCTACTTTCACTCTGGCAGCTGGCACAGTTTACGTAAGATTCCAAATATACTTATCGAAAACAAATAGAAGTGGATAACTATTCCATTTCGTAGTTGGTGTGGATAGAAAATGAAAAGTACGTTGATGGCCACTGGAAACTAGGAAACTGGTCTTACGCTTGATTATTAAATCATTATTGGATAATTTGAGTAGGGGTTTGGCGTTCTCTCATCACGCCCTACCTACTCAGCTATCGAGTTTTCATGCTGAATATGCATGCTGAAAGACCCTTCCCTACCATAGGTGCTTGTACCGTTAATTGTAAAATAAACAAACATAGAATTTATAATATTAAGATGATTAAATATCTAACAGGTTATGAGTATAGAGCAAGCTCAGCGAACAATGCCAATGCACTGCTAATTGGAACAGTAAAATTACGACTCAATATTATTATAAAAGCAAGCAAGAACGTGAGGCAACTGGCATTTCCTAGAACCAAAAACGAAGACATGCGACATCTACACTGAGCCGGAATGGTCGATTAATCAGTGGCGTGCCTAGCCTATAAGCCAACAATACGGTAAGCCCAGAAGCCTAGCAAACTGTTCAGACACCCTAACATCATGAAGAGTAGTAACTCATAAAGGCAACCCAAGCTTTTAGACTTGTATAAAAGTACCGCCAATCTATAATATAGCCCAGAGGCGGGTGTCCCAGCATTTGGAAAGTGATAGGCCGATCACATTTAGTAAAGTTATAATGGCATGACATAATAAAACTTCAGCAAAGATGAATATAATACTGTAGTAGACCATGCCAATTGTCAATGCCAGTTTCAAAGAAAAAAAAAAAGATTTTGTTTGTGTCGTTTTATACAATGTTCTACGGGGCCTCACCCTTGAGCATTTCGGAATATTGCCAAGGTTTCCCAAAGGTCACGAGCGAAGGAGTAGCTTAGCTTTATTATCTTCCGGTGAAGAATAGGTCACTCTTTGTTCACTTTAGTGTCGTAAAAATGAAGTAAGGGATGTTATGGCGATCGGTAGCAGTGTAAGGGGTGAATTGAAATAGGCTTCCTGAGTGTAGAGTACTTAAATGTCCTCTAGTTTTTGATTTTGGGGATGTCAGCCGAGACCAACGGTTGAACTTGCTTTTTGAAGCATGGAGGAAACTCGGTATGTAATGAATGGTCACCCATCCACGGACCAACCTCGGCAAGCGCTGCTTAACCTTGAAGATCGACCCGTGCAGGTATTATTATTTAGACACGAGCTAAGGGACCAAACCAAAACACTACATATCCCAGAAACAAACATCTACATAGATTGGACCAAAAAGCAACACGAAATATTCCTGAAACAGTAATCGAAACAGCGTCCCCGAGCACAAAAGCCTTCACACCGTTATTCGGTTCGTCAATCACCGTCCGTACTCGTGTATATTCGGGAAAAGTCGGAGCATTTCGGTTCTCGGCGATTTTAATTTTGATAGCACCGCGTATGAAGTTTCGTAGTTATTACCGAAGTATGATTGAAGTGTGACTTTGTGAAAGAACTAATTACTTCTGAAAGTTAATAAGTTGTGATGATATTGATGGTGATTTTCAACCTTTAAAAGCTAATTACCTGTGTATTTTGTATTTAACTTAGCAAAAACTAACTTTTCACCCTGGTCTGCATAGCCCATACTGGTGACCCCGATACTGAACAAGTCTTCGTAGCGCAGCCTTTGTGCAACGTGACGTCATCATCAACATCACTTCCTCAAGCTTTCGAGCAGCGAGTCAAATAACCAGCCAGCTACAAAATGGGTTTTCCACCACCTCTGCACTCTTTAGAACAGCTAGACATTTGATTGGTTTGATTGATTGGTTAGAAAGTAGTCTACAGTTTGCTAATCATGAAGACAATCATGAGGGTTCAGCAGGCAATCATGCAACGATTGGAATGTTACCACTGCTGAGCCCTCGCCCTCGCTCTGCCAGATGGAATGTGGGCCATAATCCACCACGTTGCGTTGGCCCAGTGGAGGCTTAGATGTCACGTATCCAACATGTTCCAAAACCAATTTTTCGGTTTAGGAACATGTTTCTTTTCTTTTCAATGGTTTCCTTTGCGTTTTGTGCCAGGCTGGTTCGAACCTACAATATACAGCTCGCAAGACACAGCCGTTTCGACTGGGCCACTGTCATTGCCTACGAATTAATATCAGTTTCTTGATTGGTACTTAGCCTAGAATAGGTACCTATAACCTAACTAACTACATTTAAGTAGACATCTCAAGTCTCAAGGTGTTCGGTGTACGTCTCACCCGGAGCTCTATTGTCACACATTCAAAACTTCAGCAATGCTCGTCCACTACCAAGTTTAATTGCATAAGTTGAATTTACCGACACGACTTGCAACTTAGAAACGTTAACTGCAAGTTTACTGTGGGTTTGAGGACATTTTGCACCTTACCCAAACCACGAATTCGATTGAGACTTCCACAAAATGCGACTTAGCGTTGAGCCTCCTCTATCACGTGTTCCTGACATCCCAACCGCATCGTCGATGCTGCCGCGTGCAATAGCACTTCCGCTCTCTTTCTCGCTCTGGCATACGTCTGTTCTGAGCGTCGAAAAAGGATAGAACTATGGATAAATACGATTCCGTGCTGCCAGAGAGAGATGCAACCCTTAAAGGTAAACGTAACCGCCAACCATAGAGACAAAGTCACAACAGTCGATGTCGTCATCTGCGGCAGTGTTTGCACGGAGATGCATTGAGGCCTGTGGTGTTGCTGCGGTTTGTCACCGCGAGTTGGCGGTTTTGCTGCTGCGGATCAGGCTGCGGACTGTATTCGAATTGTACCTTAATTGACAATCCAATTTTATGCTCACAACTTAGGACCCATTAATGTTAATATTTTTATCCGTGGTGCTAGGCAACTGGGCCTATCCCAGTTGTAAACGTCCCTTTGTGCCTATTGGCCTTGTTTCGTTCTGTCTCCTGCTGATATGGAGGGAAGTGGAAATTACGATTTTTTCCTACTCCTCCGCTATACTTTTCTGATTAATTTCGTTGCGGGATCCAAGACAGGTAAATAATTAATTCTCTGGGACTTCGTCGAGCTTCATTGTTTCGGCGCTTTTCTGGTGGTCACCACTGTTGATTCTGGCTTTCAGGAGTTACAGTGGTTTAGGAATAGTGTGGCGGGCTTGTCCCATTAAAAAAAAAAATAAGTATCCAATTTTACAGTCGTATGTAACAAGGTGATCTACTCGTACGAAATCCGTAGTTTCGGCCGAAGTTAGGGTCATTTCCTACTCCGTATCACTTACGGACATAAGATCGTTAGGAGACCGAACTAAAAATGAATGACAACACGATTCGTCATCTGTCCTTAAGTCCTTACTCTCCATGTGTTTTCAAAACTCATGAATCCGAAAATATTAGGGAGTAGGGTTCATTTCAAAGTATAAGCTCTTTTCGGACGGGTCCGGTATCTTCGTTGATGGACTTAGAGAGTAAACCCCCAGGACTCAAAGTCTGACAACCAGTCTTAACCAGGGGGTATCGTATTACCCAGTCCTAGCTGGGTTGTGGAGGACATAATTATAGGCAGGGGTTGGCTTCCAGTCTTACTGGATTTTGCATGGAGCGCAACCCAACATAGCCTAACATAGTTGGGAAAAGGCTACGCAGATGATGACTTTGTCAATTAAAAATACTCCTATTTTATGAATTCATCAATGAAAAGATAACCTTTTAGCTGAAAAACTATTCTAGGCGACTAAGATCCAATATCTAGAATCATACAATACTTAGGTACGTCTATGTAGTTTATCATAAAAACATCAGTATTTTTGCTGCGCGCACACAAAACGCGCTCTTATCTACACGTCAGATCCAAAACTGTTTTGATTGATCTAAATCAAGATATGCAAGAAACGTTCCTACGGTTTATGCAAATATTGGCCGTGACTAACCTAGAAAAAACGGAGTGTTAGATCATATTGATCTGAGTTTGTTTTGGGACAGAATAGTGGAGGTGGGCATCAAAAGGCAGTTGCAAAATTAATTTATAGATACCAATATTCATTTATTGGTAAACTAAGTACCCACTCGGGGGTGGATGTAAGTAACTAGAAATGTGCGGTCTTCTTCTTCTTTATACGCAACGAATCTTAAGGGGAGGTTGGCACGAACCTCTCAGCGTCCCGGCCGCCGCGGGAGACGCCCCGGGCGTCGTCGGGGGCCACCACGTGGCCCCCGGCGGCCACCGTAGGCGTGGGCCTGTGGACGGTGGGCTATGGGCTAGCTCGCTGTCCGTCCGTCTCATGACGACAGGCAGTGTCGACGGCGCAGGAGTGTTCCACGCGCGCCTCAAAGAGAGTCAGCAATAGGAAGGGGTCCGCAGGGGCCGGTGCCTGCCGGGGTTGCGGGACTTTTCGAAAGAGATACCGTGGCCCCGGAATACAAAGGGCGATGAAGGAGCATGGATGGGTTTTAGTCAGTAAAAGTCTGACACTCCCTCCTGCTCCGCCCAGAGCGGGAGAAATCATTTGATGATTTCCCATCCGAAAAAAAAAGGGGAGGATGGCACTGCTTTTCCCGTTAGCCAAAATCGAAAACAAAAAACGACGTCTATGTCTTGTTTACATTATGTTATGGCTAAAGATCTTAATTTTATGTTCACACACTTTAGCCGTAACATACAGGGTGAAAACGGACCCTTCACGAACCGTCAACCAAGCATTCTGTACATCAAGAGTCTAACTCTACGCAAAAATTAATGCTGAGAAACGACTTTTTTTTAGGTGAAAAATCATGTGCTTTGCTGATGGACATTTAATAGTAAACGGGGTATGGAGGTATTTATGGCCATAAAAACTAGTAGATTTTTGAAAAAAAAAACTCGTGAAAAAGTTTGAACGTTGACATTTATTAGGTATCTCCGTAACTATACCTGGGAACCTAGTTATGGTCCAGAACAATAATAATATTCGCAATGACGGGAAGAACAAGTGCCTTTCGGCTTCGTTAACTATTTACACCCTTTATACATTTATAGTGGTTGTTTTTGTTGTAGTTGTTGTTGAAGACTTTTTATCTAGCTTCCGCTTTCAGTTCACGTACGTGTTAGGAAGGGCACAAAGGTCTTACAAGGCTAGCTGACGCTATATTTTCAAACCGGATTCTTGATACTGGCTGGATAATGTACGGAAACCGACGCCAATCCGGTGCTGTTGAGCCCCGAAAGATACCAGGAGGATCTGCAACTTCCTCTTATTCTAGGTAGGTAGGTAAAATTACAACATGCTGATGGTCAAGATGTTTTTGTAGGGGAGCTGTGGATAGTGGAGCTCCGTAATTATCATAAAACCGGCCAAGTGCGAGTCAGACTCGCGCACGAAGGGTTCCGTACCAATTATTATAAAAAAACCGGCCAAGTGCGAGCCGGACTCGCACACGAAGGGTTCCGTACCATTGACTATATTTAGTATTTGTTGTTATAGCGGCAACAGAAATACATCATCTGTGAAAATTTCAACTGTCTAGCTGTCACGGTTCATGAGATACAGCCTGGTGACAGACAGACGGACAGACGGACAGACGGACAGACAGCGAAGTCTTAGTAATAGGGTTCCGTTTTTACCCTTTGGGTACGGAACCCTAAAAATCAGGTTTGTTGTATGGGAGCCCCCCTTAAATATTAATTTTATTCTGTTTTTAGTAGGTACCTATTTGTTGTTATAGCGGCAACAGAAATACATCATCTGTGAAAATTTCAACTGTCTAGCTATCACGGTTCATGAGATACAGCCTGGTGACAGACAGACGGACAGACGGACAGACAGCGAAGTCTTAGTAATAGGGTTCCGTTTTTACCCTTTGGGTACGGAACCCTAATAAGGCCAATTAATATTGTTCTACGCTGTTGTTCTGGTCATCTCAATCTCTATTTATGAGTATGAGGTCTTGGTTGCGATTACCAAGACGGACTAAGAGTTTTTGAGTTATTCCTTCAATAATTTCTCAGTAGCTGCCACTGAGTCCCCAGTTGATATAAATAGGCTTGCCCCCTTATAAATCGGACTTAAATAGGTATAACGGGCGAAACGTGGATTTACTATTAGGTATATTAAAACGGCCAGAGGGTACACCTCTGCAAGATTACGTGCGTGGTGTTTGTTATCAGCTTCGTTGGTCTAGTAGCAAAAGCTAGATATTTTCAGTGTTATGTGATAGTAATACTGTGGTACACACGGCTACACATCAAGCTACACATTTCCAGTATAACATGGTCTCGCTTTGCTTAGATTTCTTGTACAATGAAAGTCGTAGCATGAGTTCTTGGGTTCGACATGGCGCGACCGCGTGATTTATGTTTTGTTATATTGATCCAGTATTTTTAATCCAGCGTTTGAAGCCAGCAACACTCGATTGTCGCCAATAAATTACTACTACCACTGTTTATCTCTGCATCACCCAAAGCTTGAATGGTTGGTAGTAAATGCCGTCCGCCTCTGTACTTTGTGATCAGCGATGGAACGAAAACTGACTCCAACACTAGATTGAGGCAGACCCCTACTGGTTGAACTCGGATCTTTATTGACCTTTACCAACTTACTTATTTATTTACGAGAACCATTTTTCGGGAAGCTTCGTTCGAAACAAAAGACGTCCACATAACAGGAATTATTTTAAAGCAATTGTTTTGGAATCGAAAACAATTGCAGTCTATGAAACCAAATCTGCGTAACCGGTTGTGGTATCTTATCAATTTTATAGTAACACTCATCAGCATGGATTACATGGTAGTGGTACCTAACCCTGAAAAATTTAGAATAGCTGAACGTGGAACGAGACTTACGGGACTCTCGACAGGTAAAACGTACCTACTTACCTAGTCAATATCTTCTGCCCTTGTCGCATGTTAGATCCTTTTGGGGTCGTGCAACACATTTTATTCTTCCATAAAAAAATGAAGAGATATTAAATGGACTCTTTTGCAGGAACAGACGACAAAAACAACCACATGGCAAAATTTCGTAGTAACACGAGATAATTTCTTATCTCGAAAAACGCATGTTACATGTTACCAAGCATAGTGCTAAATTAATCAACGTAAAATTACCGTATCTGATAATGTTTCTCCTTGAGCCATTGTGCTCCAATTCTTGGTTAGCAATCCGTCATTTATTTAAACGTCATGTTGTTTGTCTATCGATAACACTCTTCTATAGATAGTATTATCGCATAAATTATCGTGGAAGCAGTGAAGTTCAATGTCGAAGTGTAGAAAAATGCAGTAAGAAGTGTTTACGCGTAGACTAAATCTCGAAAATAGGTATGTGAAGAAATTACGGAAATGAAACAAGATAAAGTAATCAAGGTCTTCTTTTCAACAGATATCATAAAACAAGATGTGTTGTTCTTGTTTAGAGAGAAAACGCCTCGGAAAATCGAGCGAAAATTTCCGTACTTATCACAAGACTAAACAAAGAACGTCGCCCAGCTAAAAATATACTTACCCCTGTCTTAGTACTAATGTAATTAAGTAGATACTTACCTGAAATAATTCCGAGTTGCTAAGACAGTACAGATATTAAAATAGGTATATCGAACTGTCCCACAAATTCGAGTCTGTAATGTCTCAGTCCAGTGACTCGAAACAATGGCACCAAACAATTTTCGGCCGTTTTGAAAAAAAAAAAGTACCTAACGTACCTACCACAAACACCATGAATGAAAACTCCCAGATTTTTAATTAAACGTTTGGCTACACCCGACATTGTTGCTGAAAAGTTTTCCAATAAAGAGTAGGAGACTAACCTGTTTAACGATCAGCCTGGCGACTCTGGGGCTCGCGAATGTAACGAAACCATAACACTTGGAGACTCCAGCTCGGTCGTAGATCACCCGGGCTGCCGTGACGGTCGCGAACCCTGAGAAGAACTTCCACAGGTCCTCATCAGTCGTGGTCAGAGAGAACCCTCCCACAAAGATTCTATTGTGTATAACAGTCCCGAATTTTGGAGCGTCCGAAGGAGGCAGTGTATCATCCGTGTCATCATCGGGAGAGTTCAAAAGAGCCTTCAGTTTCTCGTGAGGGTCAGCCGTCTTCCTGTTATTCGCCGTGCTTTCTTCAACCATATGAGCGCAACTCGCAGACTCACTCCTTATGTACCTCTTAACACTTTCCATTGTATCTAACACTTTAAAACACTAATATAACATGTTCCCTTGTTTACTAAACTAAAATCTCTAGCGGCAACTAAAAGGGCACTGGTATTCACGAAAAAACAACTGATTGTCTGTAACGCGAGGTTTTATCGATTACAGTGGCACATATGTTGTATAGGTAGGTCTCGTGAGTTGCGCGATACGGACCACGACGTTACTGACACAAGGACGGTATTCGAGTGATGTTTAAAAAAAAACAACCAAGATAACAGTGTGTGATTTGAGATTTTTTTTAGATACGCACTATAAATAGTGTTTGAGCTATTGTCGACCGCTATTTTTACTAGGCGAGGGAACTAGGTCACCAGTTGACACCTAGCGGATGAATATTCCTAGTGGTTCGTATCTAAGTTAAAGTTTAGTTCTGGCTTGTTACGTGTAGGTGGCGCCTTTGCTATCGGTGATCAGCTGCTCTTCTCCTCTCAGATAACATTTTTACTTAGATTATTGATAAGATTAAACATGTAACACAATAGTTTATATGTAAATTTGTTGATGTTGTAATTTAATGCATAACTGTTATTTTAGTGCCGTTGAAATAAGGTTGACAATTAGAATAATAGACATACCATACTTTACACATAATTTCTGATTTACAAGGGAGATTGTTTTTCTACTGTTAGTGCAATAATAAAACGCATCATGACGTTTATAATGTTGCAAGTAAATGAGTGTTCACTATATTTTCGGGAATTGTGGCTAAATCAGAAAACTCCAGTTAAGCGGATTCAAAAATAAAATACATTCCAATCACTCTGCGCATTCTTGTCAAATAGATGATTTTTTTTTTAAATAAAATGATTTTCTGACTACTCTTTTTGTTTCCGAGATTGAACATTAAATTTGATTATCACGAAATACAGGTTGTATTTTTAGATTGTATTATTTTAACTAATAATGTAATTATGAAGGAAAAAACAAGGTAAAATACACGTGCAACGCACGTACACGTGAACGTGGTAAACACGTTCCAAGGGTACTTTTTGGTGCCAGCCCTTGCAACACTGAATGAAACGTCAATGTCAACGTCGAGTGGAGGAGGCTGGTTGCTATTTTTTTTGTTGTTTGGATTTCCTTTCCTTATGCTAATTTCGTTTCAAAACATAATGATTGCTATAACACTAAAACAGTGGTGAAACATCTGACTGGAGTGATAACAGCTACTAATTTGTGGCGTTCTGAACACGAGACAATCAAGTTATGTGCCAACAACTGTTTGTAATTGGAATATAAAGTTTTCTGAACACATTCACTACTGTGGTAAGTGTATTTATGTTGTAACAACAGCCCGTAACATCCTCAATTATATTTAAGATCGGTAACTATACTTTTACAATACGCAATGCATCAAAATCCGCTGAATATTTTCTGTGGCGCGAATTCTGCAACAATTTTATGTTTACCTCCATATTTTTGGGAAAATATATTACGTTGTTCGTTACAAGCCGGTTGATATTGTTCTCGTTGACGGTAATGTGCGTCTTGTGTATTAATAAAGCGCGTAAACTGGTTTTTGGGGCAGTCACATTGTATTTTATAGTGCATGGAATAATATCTCCAAATTTGTTTAACATAAGATGCGCATTTGCTTGTCTGAAATGTTTGATAAAAGTAAAAGTTTACCAAATAACATTTTTTAAAACAATATTTATTGTGTCTATTGCCAGTTGTCACAGTTAATTTAAACTTTTATTTTCTCTGTACTCTTTAATGCTATGACATTAATAATATTCAGCCGTAATGCAATAGTTAATGAGTTGTCGCAGAAACATAGAATAATATATATTTTTAAAATAACTGCTGCTTTTGTGAGTTGACCTCAAAGTGCCCTGTAACAGTAAACAGTAATAGTTAAGAAGTTTTAGTGACCCTTTCCGAGATAAAATAAATATTAGTTTTGACATATTTCTTATCTAGTTGAAGAACAGTGATGGCCAAGTAATAAAACCTGCGACTAACTAGCTGTAGGTTCAAGTCCAGGCAGGCAATTTGCTTTGTACCTATTTATCACCGTAGCGCTGCTCTCAAACAGCGGAAGAAACTTGGTCAAAGAGTTCATTTAAAAATATATCAGTCAGATGAGTCTGTTAAGGTAGTAACAAAAAAGATGTCCTAGTCATAATACATAATAACTGAATGGAAAGGGTAGCTTTATGGAGAAGAATGGGTAAGAAATTCCATAAAGATTGGTTACATCATTCATGTTAAGATCATGTGAGAACAATGTAGAGAGACATGCTCATTAAAATCGTCTGGACTAAAAATATAAAATCAACAATTTCAAAATAAAATAAACCCAGGCAGCAAAGAGATGACCAGTTCCTACTAAAGGTGCTAGCACCATTCAGCTTAACTAAATGATCCGACACACACAAAACCATCAGCAAGTCATTTGGGCAGTAAGTAAGTAAGTACGTAAAATTTTATTTGTTTAAACAAGGTGTACATGATACATTGCATGCAAGGTAATAATAATATAGAGAAAAGTTCTAACATGTTTAGCCGCAAATTATGACGAACAAATTGGTAGGAAGAGATGGTGCATAAACCGTGATAATATTCATCAAAATTACATTATAGAAAATATGTAGGTACATATTAAATCATCATTATGGGCATGAGCATGACATTCTCTCAACAGCGAGGGTCTTGTAGTCGCAAGTATGAGTATTTATGATGTTATCCTCTGTTAAAAATTAATTAAATTTTTCTTCCTGTCTGAACTTGAGGTGCTTGAATCCGACTGCCTTAGTGAGAACAAAACTAAATGTAACTCACCAACAACCAAACAATTAACTAATTAGCCATTTTCTCAAATATCTGTTATTGCAATTATTTGCCACATTTAATTTTTTGCCATATTGTTTGAAACAGTTGTGTAAATATTCTTTTACATTTAACTCAAAGACCTTGTGGCTTCCATCTCAAGTTCTCATCTATGTATTACAGCTGTTATTAATTAATTTAATGCTTATCATTGTTTTCAATGAGAGCTGTAGTCAAAGCCTCGGGAAACACATTGAGCTGTTGGTCATTTGTAGATCCTTGATAGCCGATACGAGTACCCAGAAGTCCAAAAGTCTGACAACCTGTCTAAATAAAGGGTATTGTAACCCAGTAACTTGGTTGTAGAAGAGGAATGATAAACAGCCGCTTCATGTAAAATACTAGAACCACACATCATCAGACAAAACGGCAAAAAATCACGTTTTTTGTATGGGAGCCACCCTTAACTATTTATTTTATTTTTATTACATTATTTATTTTAAAGTAAATAAACAACTAAATATTCTGTGAATATTTCAAGCGTCTACCTGTTGCCGTTATTAATATCGAGCAAAAAACGGAAAACTAAATTGCGTTTATTGTATGGGAGCCCCACTTACATATTTATTTTATACTGTCTAGCTATCACGGTTCATGAGATACAGCCTGGTGACAGACAAACAGATGTCAGTATAGTCTTAGTAATAGGGTCCCGTTTTTACCCTTCCGGTACGGAACCCTAGAAAACACCATGTAGAATATAACTCTAGAATTATTGCTTACTTATAAAAAAAACATGTTGTATTCTGGATAGAACAAAATGGATAAGTAAACAGTCTTAAGTAATTAATTCTCAAACAGCAATTAATACTCGAAACCAATGATTCAATAATTAGTTTAAACACTGCCATATCATTAAGTATTTGGTATGACTCACTAAGTATATGGATGTTGTGCAATATCGCTAGAGTCACTAGTAGATGGGGTTTTCCCGGTGTCCATCGCTTTCATTCACTATTCAATAATGTTCAACTGTTAATAGAACGTGACTATAAACAATAACCAGTAGAGTAATGCTTCTAATGATCGAATTCTCAAACTCAAGTTAATTTGAAATCGCCGTTAAGTTTTATTCTTTCACTTTCATTTCAATGCATTAGAAACACTTAAGGGCCTATACTACCTCAAATGGCTTAGCATGATCCTCCGTTACGCCTAAAATACTGCAGCATTAACTTTGAAATAAATATATGGTAAAGTTGAGGAATAATGTTACGTCCTATGTTTGGTGAAAACAGGATTCCATAAACTTTTCTCGATAGAAAAAAAATCCAAAGTTACCTCCAAATAGAACAATAAACCGCTGGTATTCAAAAAGTACTTCAAATTAGATCATGAAACTTTGCATACCAACTGAACTAACTATAAAGCAGGTCTTATGTGTTTTGTTTTAGTCCAATCAATAGATTTTTTGGAAATCGCAAAAAACCACTCATATCGCACTATTCGGCCGCAGTGACTGACGTAACAACCGCTTTGTAGTATTTCAAACGAAGTTTGAACCATCACAAATAGGGTTGCTAATTTTAGGGTTAGAAGGGCCTTAAGAATGTGTAGTGCTTGTGTAATAGCACTTAGAGACGTCTCTTAATCATATTATTGCACTATTGTAATTCCAATGCTCAATGTCGAGAGTTGTACTTTTTTTCCGGAGATATGCCATAGTGCAAAAGTAAACTCCGGATAATGAAATCTTGTTTTTTTTCTTGACCAATTGCAACGGTAAATTTACAAGACATTATGACTGCAGAAAAGAATTGGTGTGTTGTTGAAGAGTTTGTTACGCCAGTGCTTCTCCCAGGTGAACATGATGAATGACACTAGAAAATGGTGAATGGTAGACCTATCTTACAATTTTGACGACGTTAACCCAGTTAGTAGTACTGGGCAATACGATTCCCCTTGGTATGACTGGTTGTCACACTTTCAGGCTACTGACTACCTGCCCGCGTAGCATGACCACCGTAGAGACGAAAAAGAATCGACAAAATCCTTTGTTTATCTGTCATTTTGTCGATTCATGTCTTCCTTCATCCATACTTCTCTATAGTCCTCCTGTCATGAGTTCTTCCTAGCCATATCATCTTTCACACCCATAACCATCTGCATTCCACCACCACAACTACCTAACTCGGAGAAATAAAATACTTATATCGATGCAAGTGACGCCGCGAACGCAGTCAGTGATTCACAGACCCAATATCAATATCAGTTTACTAAACCCGAGATTCGATCTCAAGGTCTAGCTCTTGTTAGCATTTGTCACATTGCCTCAACAACCAACATAACATCAGACCTGTAGTCTCCGAAGGGTCAGACCTGTCTTACCGCGCCGTTATTGTACCCATCATAATAAAGTCAGCATTACCCTTCTGCCCCTATTCTTCTTTAGAAGAGGGGTCAAGTTATGCAGGACATTAACAGAACACCCACATTTTGCCAGTTAAGTTCAAGCCCCAAGTTATAGCGGTTGAGCGTATTTCCATTCACCAAACTCAAATCCTGACTATGTTTCTGAGAAATTCTCGATGGAAAACCACGGCTCGACTTGGGAACCTAATCACCCCAACTTCATACTAAGTAGCGGCTTCCGACTATTAGATCGACCAGTCAGTAATTTCAATTCATAACACTAGTGATATGAATTGATCTCATACAATCGCCAATTCGCCAGTATAATGCTTGAGTCACGGGTTATTCTTAGACTCTTCAGTCAAAATCAAGGTTTTAAAGGTGATGTCCCCGCAAGGCCGGTCGGCCGGTGTGTGACAGTACGAACGGATGAGATATATGTATGCGACTATACTTCAGCTTGGCCAGATGCATTAGGCCCGGTTCCCACCAAAACGGAGATGAGCAGAGCGGAGAGACGTGCGGGAATCGACCAATCACATTAGCAGAAGTCCACGACGCGTCTTTTGTCTCTCCTGTGATAAGTTGATTCTTGTGGATCTCCCAAGTCCCGTTCCATTTTGCTGTTGAATGTTATGCATGTGCCGGAGACTTCGCAGACCCAGTGCGGATTGGTGTATATTTGGATTTCACGTTACTCCAATCTTCAAGTGTTCTTGTACGCTTTTCTCTCTTTGTTTCAATCTCAATATGTTCTGTATTAAGTTTATGCTAATAATCATCTCTCTAGCCTTTCCCAAAGTCTAACCAGATGTAAGCTGAATACCAGTATACAGGGAAGGAGCAGTAACAAACAAAAAGTGAGATTCGTAGTTATATAATTATATCAGCTTTATCACGAATATTTTACAACACAAACGAGATAACTTTTGTTACATAAGTTGATAATTATTTAATTGCCAAAACTCCACTAAATCGATGACCTCACGTGATAGTGAATGATAAGAAGTGATGATTTGCAATTACCGGTCTTAGTCGATCGAAAATACCAATAATTGTACGGAAGCAGTATTAAAATAAACCATATCAGCCGAAATAATGATTGATTGATTATGTGAGAAATTATATGAATGAAAAAGGAGTAAATAATAATTTGACGATTGACAGTGGAGAATGGAAGAAAAAAACATGAGACAAGGGCGGGAAGATCATGACGGTGATCAGCTGAAAGCCAGGGACTTAGGCTTCTCCTTAACGTCACCCGTTAACCGGTCATATTTTTCATCTCATCCAGAATTTCCCGAATTTGGAGTTCTTACATATGAAGGTGTGATGTTTTTTTTATTAATTTGATCAAATTAAGAATGAAAATGTTTAAAATGTGTTTATTTGAGCAGAAAATGTCGCCAATCTTAATTACTGGACGTTTTGATAAAGGTCTACTAAACTTGTCTAAGACGCATTTTGTTAAGTATTGGTGGCGCAGTTTGCATTGTTTGCAAGTCCATGTTTTTGTGAGAGTGGTGAGCTTCAACTGATCACTTGTAGGTTGTGACTTGTGAGACCGAATCCATGCATGCACTTTGTGTTACTTATAATTAATTTCACCACCCCTCTCAAAACGGCGTAGGAAAGGGACATCGTGAGGGAACCGACATGTCCTAACCAAAACCTCGAAATCTCTCGATTAGATTTTGAACCCAAGTCGGCCAGAGCTAAGGCAATCACCGCAGAGGGGGATTCATGTACGGCTCAGATCTAAAGTGCGTATGCAGCGTGTCCTTACAGACAATGGCCCACCACAATGAATTGCATCAGTGAGCGGGGTTAAAAATATTTGAACTTTTTGGCATCGATACGCTAAAAAGAAAAGAAGAAACGGGGATCTCTACCTTGCTGCTATCCCTTTTAAAAACAGTGTCACACATTCTGATAACACAATTTTTCTCAGAACATCAATTAAAACTATCAGTGCTCTTGAAACAAAGATTAAGAATAAGGTTACCATGATGCGATTTGTTTACTTCTGTCCGAGTGACGTTTGTTTGTTGGCTCCAAGGTAATTGTCCTGCGGGTTATCGCTGGCTGCGATGACCTTGCAATGTTTCCACGTAATAAATGTCTGGGTGTACTTTATTGTGGGTTCGAAGGACCAGCAGTTTCTGAGGTTGATGTTTGTGATAATTGATGTAAGATTAATTGTTGTCATGATCTAAGTTCAAATAGTTCAACGACTTCGACGTTTATGATACGGTTAAGTCATGTTCTATTTTTGGGCAAAAACAGAGAGAAATGAAGGTACTTACTGATTCTTCACCTTTACCTGTTACTCGACGTCGCCTTTTTTATGTTGAGGAGCCAGTGCTGGGGAGTCCGCCACTTCTTCTTGCCAGCTAAAACACTAGGAAGTAGTGACGGGCATATCTTTGCGGGACTATCTTGTGTAACTGACATTCAAAAAGCTGATTTTCAGCCTAACTTGAACAAATGACTTTTGATTTGATTTATTGCTCGTAAGCATCGTCAAAATATAGGTCCAGTTTCGTCATCTTCGTACCTTTCTGGTCATTGTTATGCTCATGCAGGAATTTTGTGGCTTACCTCTTCTCGTGATATTTTTAGCTTCGCGTGGGAATTGCATGTTGTGGTTTTTAATCATCCTTCGCTATCCAGTTGCAATTATCGAAATATTCCGATAATCGATAAAATGAAAAATATCGATTTTTTTTTCGATAAAAACCGGTAATTACCGATAATTATCGTTTTTTATAAAAAAATACCTAAACTTGTTTTTTACTTGTAAATAAAGGGATAAAGTGATGCAATTACTTACCTAAAATAAAGGACAATATAATATACTGAAAAATAAATAAAACAAGGCGTTTTTTTTTTTAAATCAACGTTTGTATTTCTTTATAATATTTAAATGATATAACACAACATTTTGGATTGTCTCACTAAACTCTTCTTGAAGAGATCTTTTAAATAAAATCTTAGAAACCTCTAGCTTAATTTTAAAAAAAGTTACTCTTTAAAATAATTATAATAATTATGAGTTAAATATTGCAACTTTTGGACGTTTAGTATAATTAAATTAACTTTAAATAATTTCGTAGTACAGTCAGTATGGACATCTGAGTCATACAACATACACATCCTAACAAGATTTCTTAACGATTAATTAACGACAATAGGTAAAATAACTTATAACAATTCCGTATTGACGCAAAACTCTCAATTCAGTTAATCCGGGCGTCCTCAACTCCTCACTCACATGGTAGACCGACAGCGATCGACACGTTCACACACAAATATTGCGCAATGAGCAAATAACAGTGACGGGAAAGAAAACGCGCGCGGCGAGGGAACGGGACGCATCCAACGTTCGTTCAGAAATGTGTCAGAATTCTTTATATAAAATTATCGATTATCGGTATTTATCGTTTTTGTTTTCGATATTTATCGTTTTGTCAGAATGGATCGATAACCGATAAATTATCGATTATCGGTTATCGGTTTGCATGCCCTACTATCCACAGACCACAAATTCCGACACAAGTTCCGAAAGCATTATAACGCGTACGATTTGAAAGCGATGCAACGAAGCAATTTTGAAGAATTGCGCAATTCTATCAAAGACTTAAGAGTCCTATTACATTTTTTTCGCAATTTTTTGATTTGTACTCCCTGGATCAAATCTTTTCGATCGGCGTACACGAGTCGATAATAATAGCCATCTCCGGATGATTGTCGATTGTTATTGACAAAAATTAGAGACGAGACTGACATGAGACTGAGGAGCGACCTGAATTGACTCAGAATTATAGTACTTCAATTTTATTTATTGTAATTTTGTCTTATTATATTGACAAACGAAAACTAATGAAACTTATTCATTGTAGATTGAAGTTTTATATCATATTAATTTATTTGATACAATTTGTTTATTTGGAATATAATGGACGCTGAATGAAGACATTTATGGCTTAAATTACGCTTTCTTTACGATTTTTTCCGTGAAAATTCAAGGAATTTAAAGAAATTCTAAAACTCCAATAAACAAGTAAAACATTCAGCTTATTTTTCAGTAATATTAGATTTTATAAGAATTGCATGTAACAATGTGAATTTGAGCGTCAAAGTTCCATCGCCGACGGTTTTTCTTGCAAACTGAGTTCGTAAAATATTTATAGTAAATTACAAGAAAAGAAAAATGAAAATGTGTAACTCCAACTTACAAGAAAAATAATGGCACTATTGTTATTCATAAGCAAATAATTAAAATATCTAACTGATGCTGAAAATTACTGCGTCAAAAATCATGAATTTTCGTAAAAAAATGTAATAGGACTCTTAAAAACTCCCACAGACTTCATTCAACAGACTTCCACCAAACGCTCTTAAAAAACTCATTGAGTAGTTCAGAAACACTTTTTGACACTTCAGACTAAAACATTTTTAGAAAATAACTTTTACAGAATAGGTGTAATACCATTCGAAATTGGTACTATCGAGGACACTCCCGCCTGACCACCACTAAGCTTATTTTTGCTTGCACTCGCAACATAGAAACGCTCTCTAGCCCCGCCCCGTTGACTTTGTATAGAAATAATGAATGAAAAGATACCGAATCAGCCGAGCGCACTGCACGACGCACGCCAAACGAGAGTTATTGTTATTTTGCGCGCCAAAGTTGAGGCTTTCCTAATAGGCCCAAACTTTAAGGGGGCGTGGCTCGGCGCCTCCGCATGTTTTAAGCGAAACAATTTTGAAATGGTCAGGCGGAAAAGACCCCGACAGTACCTATGCATCAAATTGAGAATTTTTATAGAAAAAAGAAAGTTTTATAACAGAATGTTGTGTAGGTTGGACAACAGTGTAAGCAAGTCAATTACTTAGTCCTTATCACATAGGTTTCTAGAGGTTAATGTATCTAGCCGCTTAGATAATATAAAATAACAGTATTATACCGTCTTCTAGTCACGTTTTGTAAGGTGAGAAGAGAAAGTTGACACATAGATACGTACATACGTACATCAGTTATAAAAGTAAGGAAATTATGAACACCTAAAACCTTACATAAATACAGTTTACAACAATAAAGACAAAGTAGGTAAATGCAAGTTTTCCGTTGCCAATCACAAAACGAGGTCTCTTGGTTTGTAATGATGAGGTTCTTTTGTGTAAAGAATATTTGTTGACATCTTATTTTCGCACAACACGTAATCATCTCCAATGGCCATGATTACTTTTGCGCACTTACTCCACATCTATTTTATGCCTCCGTGCCTTCGTGTCTGGGAACGCACGTTAACCGGGCGGTTCCGGCTTTCATTCGTAGATCTTTGACGATCTTCACGGGTATTGTTTGATAAACAACCAAAGGGGAGCTCGTGGCAAAATAATAATAGCTGCTCGGGTCTATCTTCAGGTTAAGCCGCGCTTGCCTAGGTTGTTCCGTGGATGGATGACCACACATTATATACCGAGTTTCCTCCGTCTTTCGGAAAGCACCTTGACCCGTTGGTCCCGGCTGTCAATTGTAGATATTTTGACAGTTAGTAAGTAGTCAGAGGGGCAGTTGCTCAATGTAAATTACTGGTAGGTACTCATCTGCATCCGGTTAGATCGGAAGCCGATTTCAACATAGTTGGGAAAAGGCAGGCAGATGATGGGTATCGTGTTTACCAATAACTGGAGGTTGTGGAGGTCTGATTTTAAGGCGCTCCATGTAAAATACTGGTAGTAGACTGGAAGCACCCTAAAAAACTAGGGGAAAACGCACTCAGAAACTACCTACCTAAGTTCAAAATCCTGCATCTGGTCTTTTCAAAAGCCAACGGTGCGCGGCGTAGTTAAACACGTGTGAAATGCAAAATCTGTACTGAAATATGATTCATTATATCAATCATCAGCGTAACGGTTGTGACACAATATAAAATAGGTTACGAAGTACCATTAAAGTTTTCACAATCGGAATAATAAACACAATATGAAAACGTTAAATGTAAATAAAGATAAATTATGCTAGCTTGACCTTTGACTCTGAAGAAAATAAAATGATTCTGATTGCCGTCGGAAAGACAGAAGGAGAAAGTCCAGTTGACCTGTTAAGATTGAAAAATTACGTAAACGCTGTTTTCTAGATTAAAACAGCGTTTCTTTCATACTAAATTATAAATGCGAAAGTAGCTCATGTCTATCAGATGCGATTGATGCATGAGTGAACAACACAAACCTGGGCCAAGATATTGGATACTTTTATATTTTATTTTATACTACTCGGGAAACTTACAGCTACTTATAATCAATTTTCTTAAACTGTACGCATTTGAAGGCCATTTACAATTAACAAGTTTCCGCTGATAAAAAAAAACACGGTAATACTCTCCCGTTGAATGGTAATTTATATCCACCGCGCGGACGAAGATACTTTCAAATGATAGTTCATAGCCGTACGTTACGTTACGTATACGTTGTTAGCCGTGTGGTATCCGGCAGAGTAGAATAGAACCAACCCATTACACTCACGGGTGTCGTATAAGGCGACTAATGTGTGAGGCAGAACACCTTGCGCCTCCGTAGACCTGAGAATGGGCAGCAGCGTTTTCTGTTAGTCTTTCATCACTACTGCGATCTCCAATCCGCCTGCCAAGCGTGGAGATTACGGCAATTCCTCCCATCATGGGAGAGGCTTATGTCCAGCAGTGGACGTTATGGGCTGTTGTAGTAGTAGTAGTAGATAGTTCATAAATGGATCTCAAAAGACCAAAAATACTCGTCGGAACGGACCGCGGTCCATTCGATTTGGTCCGTTCAGACTAAACACACCAAAATACTGTTGCAGGGACTCGACAAAAACCATTTCTGGAAGCTCCCAAGTCTATGATGATGTCATCTTCCAATATAACCAAAATACTGGTTTGCATCCAGCTGAATACCAGTATTTTGCATGGAGCGACTACCTATCTGACCTCCACAACCCAGTTAGTAATACGATACCCTTAATTGGTAAGACTGGTTGTCAGACTTTTGGGCCACTGACTACCCGTGACGACTGTCAAAGATCTACAAATGACAGCCGGGACCAAAAGGCTTAACGTGCTTTCCGAGAGACGGAGGAAACTCGGTATGTAATGGGTCGTCAGTGTGCTCACCCATCCACAGACCAACCTCAGGTCTGATATCTCGGTTAGAAATTAAACTCCCGGTTTCCCTTATGACTCCAATAAGTCTGCGTCACAAATTCGCAATAACTTCGACATGGGTGTAATGTACCGCTAAAGTGGTGACTGTGTGAGTTTCTTATCGCGTCACTGTGTACCGGTACTTCTGTACTTAGTCTGTGCTGATAAAGAACGTATTAGTTGCGCCTGCGACGAACGAAGTGTACCGAGTGCGAACTCAACGTACTTGAACGCGTTTTTTGTGGCTTTTTATGTCATTTGTTTTTTTTTTTTTTTTTTGTAAAATGACGTAATATTTTTTTGTAACATCACGTCTGTAATCTCCGAAGAGTTGGGTAGAGCTCTGTAACATTAGCACAAACACCGGTACACCCAGAGCACCAGTCATGTGCTGGCGCGCTTCTTTGTTCCGGACAATTACTACCGGGGCAGAAAGCACAGGCTGTTTGCCGTGCCTCCATGTCGCGCTGTTGCACGTGCTAAGTCGCTAATTCCTCGCACTCTGGCTGCGCTTAATGATCTCTTGGATTCTAATCCAACAGACGATCTGTTTGCGGATGGATGGACGAAGATTTTATTGGCATATCAGAAGTACTGTGAACGAATTTATGATTTAATTTTATGTTATAACTCTTTCAGTTCTAGTTTTAGTTACTGTAATTAGTTTAGAAATACAACCGTTGTAAATAATTAAATAAATAAATGTTTTAGTCCCATATTGGTGGTTAAATAGTGGTTCAACTTTTGTGGCTTCTGTCATCATTTGTGTTTTTTTATATGACGTAATTTGCTGTCTAGTTACGCATTACTAAATAGTCACATTGCAAACACTCCTGCGCAGTATATTTGATAATAGTATGAACTGTGAATCATAGTTGAGGCGCGTTTAGCGTACAATGTCCTTCCCACACCGGGACTTTTCGGCATAATGACTTTGTAGCTTCGCTTATTATAAACCCATCGTCATGACGTCATCCCTTTCAAATTCAATCACTTTTCGTCCTAATCATTAAGTACCTACGTCTTACAGTTTTTATTCTTACTTGTATGGCAGTCTTTCCAGTAGTGTCAGCTATAATGAAAAGTCAGAAACTTTAAATCTTGTATCATGACTCTTAGTCACAACATACACCGCTGGCTGGAGGCACAGCGGAGCGCATTTTAAGGCATCAATTTAAGATAAACCTTAACTACCTTGATATACGGTCAATACAAGAAATAATTCGCACGCGGTACTCGGAGCGCCCTTAAGCTACTACAAGAGTATGCGCGACCGTATATCAAGGTTGTTAAGGTTTATATTAAATTGTTGTCTTCAAATGCGCTCCGCTGCGCCTCCAGCGGTGTGCTTGTATTGCAATCTACAAATCTAAACAATTTATTACTATACTAACTTATGCCCGCCGCTTCGCGCGCGTGGATTTCGGTAATTGTCCCAGTTATCCCACGGGTTCGTACAGCCGGGATAGAAAGTATCCTATGTGTTAATCCAGGTTATAATACTGTTCCGGACCATCACATCGCGCTGGCCAGTAGGATCGCGTCGTACGTCTACGTCACCCCCAGTACCTGGCCCTCGACCATACCAAAGGACACTCCGACACTCGCTCGGCGTCGCTTACCGTGGGTATACACCGGCCATTTTTATTTGTAATCACGCAGCCAACATTAAATTCTTCATATCGAATAGTAGTTTTATTTTGTCGAGACCACCAGCATCACAAATTCACAACTTGAGCTTAACACTCTAACAGTGGTCCTTCGAGCCGGATACCGGACACTCAAACAAATACTATTACTATATGTGTGACTCATCCAAATCCGTGCAGTAGTTTTTGCGTGAAAGAGAAACCAACATCCACACAAACTTTCGCATTATAATAGTATAATATACATACAAAGTACATACGCACCATGGGCTGTCGAACCCGCAACAAATCTTTCTCACTGGCTAATCTCAAGGCGTGACCTACTCTCGCATGACTCGTATCGATAAGAGCTATTCGATTGTGCTATAAGAACGCTGTTTTAAGTCAACATTAACCGACAAACATACTTCAGTTGAGTTAGGTTAAGACTTACGTGTCCAGACTTAGCTACGATTTTTGGATGCTTTGGAAGAATCGTAGAACAAAATGTTGAAACAGAGTTGTCACTGAATAGAACACAGACAAAAAATAAAAACAAAGTAACCTAAATACGAAGACAAGTTTAAATTGCGCAGATCATGTATATTACGTCAACAGGTTACGTATTCAAGATTTTTTTTCTTTATTTCCAGGTGTCACCGCATGCAACCCTCGCCCCCCTCCACTCGGCTAGGAGGCGCCAGTGATGGCGGGCGGCAGCGTGTGGTCGCGGCGCGTGGCTGTGCGCACGCGCACGCTGCGCGGACTCGTCAGAGACACGCAGCGCGCGCTGCACGATGTGGCCGATATACTGCACTTTGGTGAGTAGACCAAGCAGTAACCTCCCTATACAAACAAAGAAACGTTCTATCAACGATAATAAAATTGCAATGAAAAAGTTTAAAACATAACACTCCTTTTTTTGGGCAGTCGTGTAAAAATGTTTGAGTCTGACAAATCACATTAGCTACTAACCTGACCGCTATTATTTAGGCATTCAACGTTCAATGAAATCGGGCATTATTCTATTTTATGTAACAACTAGCTTCTGCCCGCGACTTCGTACGCGGATCCTGTTGCTTATGCCAGCGACAACGGGGTCGTCAAAATCGAAGACCTCAAAACGTCTGTTGTGGAATTTTAAGAGCCCGGGGACGGGAATACAACGGGATGCGCGAGACGATTCGAGACGTTCCAGATCTTTCATTTTTGTAAGTCAACAGGAAATGCCCATCAGACTAAACATTTTTATAAGTCAAGAGGAAATGCCCATCAGACCAAACAACACTTGCTGAGACGTCGTTCCTATGTGTTATGGTGTAGCTGGGCTCTTGGAGTTCCACAACAGGTGTTCCAGATCTTCGATTTTTATAAGTCAACAGAGAGTGCTCATCAGATTGAAGAACTTTTGCTAAAACTTCATTCCTATACATATGTTAAAGTGTAGCTGGGCTCTTGGAGTTCCACATCAGGTGTTCCAGATCTTCAACAGAAAATGCTCATCACGTGGAACAATTTTTGCTATGGTACCATTTTTGTATCTCTTATAGTTCAGCTGGTCTGTTGCGGTTCTGCATCAGGTGTTTGTTTCCAAGATAAAAGTCAACAGGAAATGCCCATCAGACCGAACAACTTTTGCTAAGACGTCATTCCTATATGTGTTATGGTGGAGCTGGGCTCTCGGAGTTTCACAACAGGTGTTCCAGATCTTCGATTTGTATAAGTCAACAGAGAGTGCTCATCAGATTGAACAACTTTTGCTAAAACGTCATTCCTATAAGTATGTTATAGTGTAGCTGGGCTCTTAAAGTTCCACATCAGGTGTTCCAGATCTTCAACAGAAAATGCTCATCACGTGGAACAATTTTTGCTATGGTACCATTTTTGTATCTCTTATAGTTCAGCTGGTCTGTTGCGGTTCTGCATCAGGTGTTTGTTTCCAAGATAAAAGTCAACAGGAAATGCCCATCAGACCGAACAACTTTTGCTAAGACGTCATTCCTATATGTGTTATGGTGGAGCTGGGCTCTCGGAGTTTCACAACAGGTGTTCCAGATCTTCGATTTGTATAAGTCAACAGAGAGTGCTCATCAGATTGAACAACTTTTGCTAAAACGTCATTCCTATATATTATGTAAGTGTAGCTGGGCTCTTGGAGTTCCACATCAGGTGTTCCAGATCTTCAAATTTATTCTCTCAGCAGAAAATGCCCATCACGTGGAACAATTTTTGCTATGGTACCATTTTTGTATCTCTTATAGTTCAGCTGGTCTGTTGTGGTTCTGCATCAGGTGTTCAAGTTTCCAAGATAAATTATAGCCTATATCTTGCCCAGACTTAATACCTATACAACACCAAAAAAATCATTCAAATCCGTCCAGTAGTTCCGAAGATTAGCGTGTACAAACAAACAGACAAACAGACAGAACTTTTTTTTTGGATTCGTGCTCTATTACTGTTTCTAAACCCCCCTCAATTATTTCTTTATTAATATATTCAATGTACAGACACAGTTTTTTTACTGTTTTATTATATGTATAGATTATATGTTTTCCTTAAGTACCTAATTTTCCCTCGTAATATTCGACTCGTATTTAAATTAAACTGAAGCAGGAAAAAGTCCTTCTAAAAATACTTACAGGAAGCACTAGTGTTGCCTATTCACACCTAGCATATTAAGAGTATAGCTCGTTACTGCCAATTGATGTCTATCTCTGTCTTTCAAATCTTCTTCTCACTCTCTCAATCTTCAACGTTGCGCTAGAACTGTTGGAAGGCCTTCCACTTGGTGGACCGATGACCTGGTGAAGGTTGCGGGGACCCACTGGATGCGAGACGGGACCGGTCAATGTGGCGACACTTGGGACAGGACTACGTCCAGCAGTGGACGTCTTACGGCTGAAATGATGATGATGTCTTTGTAAGGGCCGCTGCTCACTGACGGCGTGGCACGGCATGGCACGAAAGGTTGTGCAGTGGCATCCCGCGGCGTGCAGTGGCATGAAATCGCGCGCCAGTGCGTTTTCTCCCTCCCTTGCCCCGCGCACCGACTGGAACGCGCCCCACCGAAATGCTGCACAAGTTTCAACCTTATTTCAACTAGCTAGCAATCATAATTCCTCGACCCCAAAGTGACCCATACGTCTCGCGGGATGCAATGGCGCGCCGCGGCATCCCGTGGAATGAAAAAGCAAGACACGTCATGCCGCCGCATCCTGTGGCGTGTCGCGTCATGCCGCAGCATCCTGTGGCACGTCGCGGCATCGTGGTATCAAAATATAGTAACATAAATTCTAAACTCATTGAAATAAGATTCAAAATAACTTAATTAGTATTCAAATCCTTTGCCATGACACACCGTGCCGTGCCGGCAGTGGGCGCCGGCCCTAAGGCGTCCCATCCCCTGGTCAATGTTTAGCACCACCAATATCCAATTTGTGTCGTCGCAAAAACGTTGTCATAAGGTAAGCGTCCACCTGTCCGCATCACACGCATCGGAATCTGTTCAATAATACTACGATGCGTCCGATGCGTACGATGCGGACAGGTGGACGCTTATCTTAAAAAAGTGTTACAGGAAAAAGTGAAGCTGTAATATTACCTTTTCGAGCCTTTACTACATAATTATTATAGCTATTCAACGCTAATTAATAACTAGTTATATATATAGAAAAACTCTCCTTTTCCTTCCCTAAGCGGACAACTAGTATATTACAACAAGATTACTATATTTGCACTAACCTGACGTCATCATGAGGTCACCGGACCGCCTTGTGTTTATAAATAGATTAAAGAAATAAACTGGTTAGTTGCATTATTCTGCAATTGTCCTTGCGAGAGTTGTAAAACTTCAAAGGACGCTTGCACTCTGTGCACCAGAGTCTTGGAAAAAAAAGTATTCAATTTGTGGCCTCAACACCCTCACAAAACGCTTGGTTCGTTCGAGCCAAGGATTACCTCTTCTTATTTTCTTTTCTGTATCTTAATTCAGCAATTATGGATGACATTGTAAGACACACATATATAAAAATATACACACAAATATAAATAAATATCGCTGGACATTTCACACAGCGCCATCTAGTGCCACACTAAGCAACGAGGCTTTTGTCGTGTCGTGGACACCAGGTAGTTGATATACTACATAGATCTTTTTTTTTGTTTCTAAATACATACTTATTATACATATAGGTAAACATCCATGACTCGGAAACAAATGTCCATGCTCATCACACAAACATTTGCTTCTACCGGGATTCGAACCCGGGACCCTAAGAATGTAAGGTAGCCTCACCACCGCTGCGCGATTCGGGCTTTTCCATTTCATATCTGAATTGTAGATGTTGGCATCAATAACCACAAAAATACAAAATAGAATAGACATAACGTGAAACTCATCTCTATCCTCAGATCCAGAAGTATTCACAGCAGTGCAAGAAGTGGGCAGTCAGTCTGTCCGCTCCACTGCTCTGGTACTGCTGGGCACGTCTCCGTCTGCCCGCGCGCGGCTGCTGCACTGCCTGCTAGGACATCAGCTGCTGCCCGACCCGCCGCCCAGAGGATGCCGATGGGTGAGTGGGACGAATGAAGTTCTAGCGGTACTACAAAAAGTACTTCAGTAACAGCAACATAGGACTAAAAGTACTACAGCAACATAGGACTAAAAGTACTACAGCAACAAAGGACTAAAAGTACTACAGCAACATAGGACTAAGAGTACTACAGCAACATAGGACTAAAAGTACTACAGCAACATAGGACTAAAAGTACTACGGCAACATAGGACTAAAAGTACTACAGCAACATAGGACTAAAAGTACTACGGCAACATAGTACAGAAAGTACTACAGCAACATAGGACTAAAAGTACTACAGCAACATAGGACTAAAAGTACTACAGCAACATAGGACTAAAAGTACTACAGCACCCAGATACAACACCCGTCTGGTCGGAGGATCCTCCCTTATCAATAGAGGATGAAGAACTATACTATCTGTACCTCATACCCCCAAATAGTGGTTCACTTTTAAGGGGGCAATAATAATAGATGCTAGTTTTAAAAGGCAAACTATTTTTGCTTTTGTCGTAACTGTTATAATTATGCAGAAAGTCGAAAGCTTTTTTATTGCGGCCACTTGAAAGAGAGTGGAACCCTCCAGGAAGAAAATGATGAAAAACCAATGTAACCCCGATTCCCAATTCCAAGTGGGTTGTAATTCAAATATGTTTATTCGTGACACATAAGTAAAAGTAAATAGTGTGTAAATAGTGCAGTTTTTAGTTTATATGAGTGTAAAAACTACTGGTATTGCAGCTAATTACCTAATATTAAATCTTTAATAAAATCCTTGTCGAAATTCAACGATCTGATTGTTCTTTCTTATTTTGATCGACCCTTGCTAGTACACAGCAGTTTGTTAAGAGACCAGCTTTCGCCCACGAAAGGAAACCTTACTTGTCATCAGTTTAAAACACTTAAAAAATCCAGTATCAATTTTCAGTAGCCAGTTACAGGCAATTTTGAACTGTCAAACTAAAGGCAACGATGAAATGCAGCTACAGTCCCAGTCTTAAGGCTGGAGTCTTGCAAAATTCACTTGCTGCGAATAATTTGCGCAACAAAGTATATATTTTTTAAACAAACGGATGAAATAACACGAAATATTATTATTGCACATAAGTAACCTTAATATAAGTAATAGCTAGTTATTTTTTTTAAGTTTATTTAAGTGGATTATGTTAGGTAAATCAAGCGCTAGATACAGGTCTTTCGTGCCCAACATCATTTCGAGTTGTGTTTGCGCGCTTAGTTTATGGCAATAAAGAATTAATTTACAAATCTGTTCAGCGCATAATGACCTAAACATACTCGTCTTCAAAATGCGCTGATTAGTTTTTTCTAATTATTTTTCATTTTCTTAATTCAGAGGTCACAATTTCATCAAAATTCTCTGATTTTATCTCTTAATAAACGGGTTGTTTCATAAAAACTATGCATCGTAAGTATGTAATAATTAAATTATTTTGATGCCAAAAATCTCAAAAGACCTACAAAAAAAGAGTTTATAAACAAGAATTGCAAGGGATTTCTTGTAGGTCTTTTGAGATTATTATTATTGTTAGAGTAAGGTGATTTAGGTGCAATTTTTTTTTTGTATTTGCTTTATTGAACTCTTGGCATCAACATAATTTAATTATTACATACTTACGATGCATAGTTTTTTGAAACAACCCGTTTATTAAGAGATAAAAACAGAAAATTTTGACGAAATTGTGACCTCTGAATTAAGAAAATGAAAGATAATTAGAAAAAACTAATCAGCGCATTTTGAAGACGAGTATGTTGAGGTCATTATGCGCTGAACAGATTTGTAAATTAATTCTTTATTGCCATAAACTAAGCGCGCAAACACAACTCGAAATGATGTTAGGCACGAAAGACCTGTATCTAGCGCTTGATTTACCTAAGATAATCCACTTAAATGAACTTAAAAAAAATAACTAGCTATTACTTATAATAAGGTTACTTAAGTGCAATAATAATATTTCGTGTTATTTCATCCGTTTGTTTAAAAAAAAATATACTTTGTTGCGCAAATAATTCGTAGCGAGTGAATTTTGCAAGACTGCAGCCATAAGGCATAAAAACTGTGTAAGAACCGTAGTTGCCCATTCCAAAATGTAGCTCTCTGTGGAGAAGAACGGGCAAGAAACTCCATGGACACTCTTTTAAATCAGAATATTGTTACAAAATCTTGGTTACATCATTCCTGCACCCCTAGCCAAGTTACAAACGTTTCGTATCGATTATCTTTCTACAATCGTAAACGCCTCGGCGTACCGCGTAAGCGATCGTAGAAAGCGCTAAATTGGTAGCCAAGTTGACACGACTGAGTCGATCGCTCGTTCTCTAATGTCTGTAGAACTTTAGTCTATGGTGAGCGTAACTACCAAAGAGTTTAGCGATCAACATTATATATACGATAACATTCTATTCTATCGTTTTGAATGGTGTAAACTTGTCTACGAATTTTCTATTCGTTTGTGTTGATCACGTGATTTAACGTTGAGATGATGTCAATGTCATTCCCATTCATTTGAATAGTTTTCTACTAGCGTTAACGATTGTAGATTGTCAACTTGGCTGCTGTTGAGATGGTAAGTTATTATATCTCCAGTCTTTGATGTTCAGGTCCGCATCCAATACGGCAGCAGCAACCAGCGGCAGGTGCACCTGACTCTTGGGAACTCGGAGTTTGAACTGGTTGAGGAGTTAGAGTGTAATAAGAGGCCCTGGGACACACTGCCTGTTGAGGTGAGTTACTTCGAGCATATTAAACCTTGGCCCTTAAAATGAAAGCTACAAGGTAACCCACGAAAAACACGTTTTCTTACGTTTTTTGCAATTTGCAGGCCAGTGTCAGGTTGTATTGTATGTTGATTAAAATATAATTCGCGACCGTAACTAACATGGCCTTACTGTGTTATTGAATGAGTTTTTCATGAATAATCATTCAATGGGATTAAATGAACTCAGAGGGTGTTATTGAGGAGAGAGCAGTGGTAGCCCAGTGATGGCGGCCCCGACTTACAAACAATAAGTCGTAGGTTCGAACTCAGACAGGCGCATTAGTTTGTGTAATTTATTTCATCACCACTGCTCTCAAAACAGTGAAGGAAAACATCGTGAGGAAACCGACATGTCCTAGAACCAAAAAATTCGAAGACATGTGACATCTACCAACCCGCACTGGGCCCGTGTGGTGGATTATAGCCCGTTCCCTCTTATAGAGAGGAGGCCTGTGTCCCAGCGGTGGGAACATTAATAGGCTGATGATGATGATGATTGAAGATTTTAATGATTCAAATATTTTGTTAATACATACGTATTACGGCCGCGAATCATATTTATATGAGAGAGATATAACTAAAATAAGAGGAAGGCCAAAAGTGGTGCCGGTGACTGAAAAGGTAATCGATTGGCTTGATATGGGCATGTGATGCGGAGGAATGAGGAAAATGTCGTGAGGAAAGTTTTGAGTATGAATGTGGATGGGTATATGAGTAGAGGAAGAGCAAAGTAATGATGGATGGACTGTGTGAAGGATGATATGGTAAGAGAGGAGGTGTCTGATGAGATGACGAGTAATAGAGAAGTATCAAAGAAGAAGATAAGCTGCGCTGGCCTTATATAATTGGTATAAGGACAAGAGAATGATACAACAACAACAGCCCATAACGTCCACTGCTGGACATAAACCTCTCCCAAGATGGGATGAATTTGCCCTAATCTCTACGCTTGGCAGGTGGATTGAAGATCGCAGTGATGAAAGACTAACAGAAAACGCTGCTGCCCATTCTCTAGTCTACGGAGGCGCAAGGCGTTCTGCCTCAGACATTAGTCGCCTTATTAGAGAATGATAAGCTCTAAGTAATATTAAAACGTATTGTTTCACAATTTCAGGACCTAATAAGACAAGATAAGACTGATCTCACAACAATATTAGAAGTTGAAATCAACAACCAATTCCTTAAGGATGGACTCCGAATCATATTACCCCCAGACCTGGATGTAGACCCAGGAGTAGCCAGCCACCAGACCTTGAAGAAACTTCACGCAGACCTGTATTCGAAGAGAGACAGTATATTGAAGAATTTTAATCCTGTATATCTTTTTGGCGTTGACAAAATTGGGAAGAATATTTTTAGTGAGAATATATCTGGGACCATAACGACGTCTAGAAGTGAGGAAGATTTTTGGAATACGTTCAATTTGTACTCTATGGCGAGGGGGGGTAGCAGTGGGGATTGTGGGGATAATGGGGATGGTGATACGAGTAAGGTGAAGAGGGTGTGGAATGGGAGTAGAGAACCTGCTGTGTTTTCTTGTGAGGTCAGTATTTTGTGACTATTTCTTCTATTCAACAATAAGTTGAAAACTAGACTGCTGAAACATCACGCTCTAAAAAGTATGGAAATATTCTCATCTGAAATTGTTGTATACAAACTATTCAATATTTATCGCCTATCAAATATGTAAATAACTTACACGTAATTTATATTTTAATGCATTTAATAGGCTTGTGTCCTGAAAAAATCTATTTAGTCCGTCAGTCAGATTTTCAAAAAATATTTGACACGTATTTTTTCTTTTGTTACGTAGACCAAAATTAACGAAGATACGACGCTTTTAAAATTCTCAATACGTCTCGCCGCGCGAGATATCTATCTATATATATATATACATATAATAAAACAGTAAAAAAACTGTGTCTGTACATTGAATATATTAAAAAAGAAATAATTGAGGGGGGTTTAGAAACAGTAATAGAGCACGAATCCAAAAAAAAAGTTCTGTCTGTTTGTCTGTTTGTCTGTTTGTTTGTACACGCTAATCTTCGGAACTACTGGACGGATTTGAATGATTTTTTTGTTGTTGTATAGGTATTAAGTCTGGGCAAGATATAGGCTATAATTTATCTTGGAACAGAACCACAACAGACCAGCTGAACTATAAGAGATACAAAAATGGTACCATAGCAAAAATTGTTCCACGTGATGGGCATTTTCTGCTGAGAGAATAAATTCGGAGATCTGGAACACCTGATGTGGAACTCCAAGAGCCCAGCTACACTATAACTTATAAGGAATGACGTTTTAACAAAAGTTGTTCAATCTGATGAGCACTCTCTGTTGACTTATAAAAATCGAAGATCTGGAACACCTGTTGTGGAACTCCGAGAGCCCAGCTACACCATAACACATATAGGAATGACGTCTTAGCAAAAGTTGTTCGGTCTGCTGGGCATTTCCTGTTGACTTTTATCTTGGAAACAAACACCTGATGCAGAACCGCAACAGACCAGCTGAACTATAAGAGATACAAAAATGGTGCCATAGCAAAAATTGTTCCACGTAATGGGGATTTTCTGCGGAGAGAATAAATTTGAAGATCTGGAACACCTGATGTGGAACTCCAAGAGCCCAGCTACACTATAACATATATATAGGAATGAAGTTTTAGCAAAAGTTGTTCAATCTAAAGAGCACTCTCTGTTGACTAATAAAATCGAAGATCTGGAACACCTGTTGTGGAACTCCAAGAGCCCAGCTACACCATAACACATAGGAATGACGTCTTAGCAAGTGTTGTTTGGTCTGATGGGCATTTCCTGTTGACTTACAAAAATGAAAGATCTGGAACGTCTCGAATCGTCTCGCGCATCCCGTTGTATTCCCGTCCCCGGGCTCTTAAAATTCGACATCAGACGTTTCAGGTCTTCGACTTTGACGACCCTGTTGTCGCTGGCATAAGCAACAGGATCCGCGTACGAAGTCGCGGGCAGAAGCTAGTAACTAATAATAATATAACTTTAGTGCGTTGTGACGTCACGAGCCCCCACTCCCGAGTTTTGATACGTTCTAATTTTGTCAATTACAAAAACAAAAAAATACGTGTCCATTATTTGCCAATACTCTAACTGACGGACTAAATAGATTTGCAATTTAGTAATGGTGGAAACTAGCCTATTATGTCACTTTGCCCTAAAGCTTTTGATCGCTTACTAGTGTCAGAATGTACCGATTGTTTTTTTGATGATACTTTATTGTAGGAAATTTGCGAGTGGAATCCCATCAAACTATTTAATTCCTTCCGACAGAACTGCCTAGATCTCCATCAAATAAAGGAGATCAACCCGAACTCACAGGTGCTATTCGTTCTCTTCTCCACCAGCGAAGACATGAACCGAACAGAAGGCGCCGCAGAAGAGAACAGAAGGCCCGAGAAGAGGAGTAATGTGGATGCTTTGAAGTGGATATTTAGGTTAGTTTTCCTCAGAGCGTTAAGCGCGCCGCCTGTCCGCCATTGTAGATGTTTGACAGTCTCTATGGACAGAAAATCTGACAACCAACTTTGTCAAGAGGCGTCCTCAGACGTCGTCGACTCGGTAATTGCGTTGTAAAATAATGGTATTTAGCTGCATCTGGTTAATCTTGGGCATTGCTGTGGCAGAAATATACCTTGCAGTGCCCGTAGTATTTAATTGTTAGTTTACGTGTATTTATTTTGTGTTGTTTAATGTAATATAGCCGACATTGGCATCTTTCTATTCTATTCTATTGTTACCTGAAATAAATGCTTTTTATACTTTATTCCAATTCCATTCCAGTCCAACGGAAAGTGGAAAAAGGCAAGGCAAATCATAAATTGGTCCTTTTGACTGTTTGACGGATTGGTGTTTTGTCAATCAGTATTACTGAAGGCCTCGAGGGGTAACGCCACTGAGATTTTACGACGGAATTTTACTGAAGCGAACACTGTTTAATCATTATAATAAAGACTTGGTGAAGGCATTGGAATTAGATTATTTTATAATTAGTTCCAGACAAAGTCAAGACCCACAGAAGCCGACGGAGCAGAAACACAAAGGAGAGGATAAAAGACTGTTTGAAGAGCAATCCGCCTTCATGAACGACTTGATGGACCAATGGGAGATGATGTGTGAGTATGACACACATTGTAGTTTACTAACTTTTACATCCGGCTTAGAATTTGACATTCAATTCGCACTGCTAAAGTTTCTAGAATAATATAATTAAATTATAATTCGAAATACACATGGCGCCATCTACTATGATAAGAACGTTAATGTTGTTTTCCGTATTTCCGTTTTTGGGACAGTATTTTCAATACACTTGCTCGAAAACTGGTCCATAACACACTACGATTAGGTACAATATGCAATATATTTCACACGCGTGCGTTTTTTTTCATTTTTCCGCACGTGTGCGGGAATGAAAATTTCCACAGATAACTATACCTATTCTTAGTCCAAATTGGTTCAATGCCTATAGTCTGAGGTGAATGTTTTTTTTTGTAATTTCGGCGAAGCACTACGCGTCTTTACGGCATAAATATTTTTTAAATATTCAAATTCTGTTTATAAATAGAATATCATAGATAAACATGATTATTAAAAAGTAATAGTCACTTTTGTACACAAATTAACATATATTTATGTTCTGAATACAAAAATATAAAATAAATCTATTTTTTTATATTAGGCTGTTTAACGGCTTCATACATTTGCCTCTCCTTCAACCTGGCGAAAGCAAAGCGCGGAAAAAAAAGAAAATGAAAATCATAGTTTCTTAGTTGTTGACAAAAATATTTTTCGTTCTTTTATTTTATTTCTTCAAAAGTGTATTGAAAAACATCTTTTGATACACGTGAACATTTGTTATTGCAGTTCCTTGCTCAAAAATACCCTCCCTTACGGCTCGGGAGTTAATTCCGCCTCGGATGCAATAACAAACTTTCTCCACTTGTATCAAAATGTACTATTTTTTCGGGACGAAGGGTACCTTTTGTTCGTTTCTGTACACCTAAAATAAGTGACATTCAGTAGAGGCTCGGAAACCACTTTCATTTTTGGTGAAAACATAAACTGTAGAAAGTACAGAGGTTGCGGGGTTATTTAAAGAAAAGTTTATCGAGTCACTAAAACAACCTTGAAAATTAAATAATAATCTCCTTTATTTCAGCGACGCCACCCCAAAAACACCACGTGAAAAGCCAATGTCTCCTCCTCGACGATTCCGACCTCCTGCGTACACCCGACCACAAGCCTTTAGCGCCAATTCTCAGCACCGCCATACAAAACGCGGGCGAAACTTGTGCGAAGAGCAAAGACGAAAGGAGTCCAGTTAAGAGTAGGACTGGCTTGTTGAGTACCGTTGTGAAGTTTGCTGCGGATTGCTGTCAGAGTTATCTGTTGGAGTATTGTACGAAGTTAAGTGAGGTTAGTATTCATTATTTATTAAGCTAAGCGTTGACAAAACAGTAAGTGGTAGTAATTAACAGAGTAGGGTAGATAAAATAAATAAATATCGCTGGACAATACACATAGCGCCATCTAGTGCCACACTAAGCAACATATAGATGACAAAAAAAAAATCAATCAGATAGATTTTCAAAAAATATTGGACACATATTTTTTTCTTTTTTCACGTAAACAAAAAATGAAGACGATTCAGTGCGTCGAAAACTCGTGTGACGTCACATTTGAGTACATTTTTTACCGGAAAGTGACATCGCAAGCCAAACAAAAAACACGTAACCAATATTTTTCGATAATCTAACTAAACAGAAATCATATTTTTTAATCAGGAATCATCCCTATTCTAGTGTACCAAAGCTAATGTTGCCTCATTGGTCTAGTAGTCGCAAGCACGACTGCTGAGCATGAGGTCCGGGGTTCGATTCCCAGGTCGGGCAAAGTGTTATTAGGTATTTCCATCAGGAAAAATATCAGTAGCAGCCACGGATTCTGGATTTGTGTCCGTTGATGGCAATAGGGTCGCCCCCTATTACATGGGACTTATAGGTACACCTCTGCCTAATACTCCGGGGATTATAGGCTTGATGTTATGTGAAGCTAAAGTTAATTTAATTCCAGGTTCACGTGAAACTGCTACAACAATTCATCCTGGCGTCGTTCGACATGGCGCGAGAGTTGCAAGTCGTGCCCAAGAAGATACAGTACGTGGCGAGGCAAGAACAGCAGTTATATGAGGTGGGTAATAAAACGAAACTCTGTTGAAATTCGATTATTTTCTGTTTGCAGTAATTTCCATTCAAACCAATTTGAACTGTAAATTAAGTTTATTTTAGATTTTTTTTGCAAAGTAAGCGAAATGTTTTAAGTTTTCATCATCTGAAAATATGTTTTGGGCCTGAAAACCCGATTTATTTTCAATTAATTGACAAATTCGATTTTTAGCTGCTTTGAAATCAATAAATAGTTGAGTCATTGAGTTGACTAAACAGTGACGTCACAGTTGGCTATTGCCATACAAAATCTGTGAGAGAACCGCGTTTTGACAGCTCTTAAAAAGTATCTCAATTGATTGGTGTGTCATCTACCCCATTGTGTGAAAGCATACACCAATGTGGTCAGTAAAAGACATTTTTTTTTTTTTCAGTAATGTAGTGATTAAAAAGTGATAGAGAAATGATATACTTTCGAGTCTTGAATCGTAAAAGGTTTCTCTCTACTTCTAGAGATAGATGGAATGGGGTCACGATGACACACCAATCAATTGAAATACTTTTTAAGAGTTGTCAAAACGCGGTTCTCTCATAGATTTAGTATGGCAATAGCAAATTGTGACGTCACTGTTTTTTCATATAATAAATAACTCAACTATTTATTGATTTCAAAGCAACTAAAAATCGAATAATCTATACTAATATTATAAAGAGGGAACATTTTGTTAGTAAGTTTGTATGTAGGGGGGTAATCTCCGGAAGTAATGAACCGATTTCAAAAATTCTTTCACCATTAGAAAGCTACATTCACCCTGAGTAACATAGGCTATATTTTATCCCCGTACTCCCACGGGAACGGGAACTACGCGGGTGAAACCGCGTGACGTCCGCTAGTTGAAAATAAATCGGATTTTCAGGCCCAAAATAAAGTGTTCTTTTTAGAGTTTGGTGTCTTGGAATTATTGTTTTATGGTGTCATCTACCTTATTATCTTAGAAGGTGGCGTTTTGTAGTTTTTGCCTACTGTGGGAAAAAAAGGGTGAGGATTTAAACGTGTATTTCTCTCTTATTACCAGTGATAGGAATAGGTAGTGCTTATTAGCCTAAACTTCGAAGAACAGAGACAAGAATCGGAGCCTTCCTTAGACTATATTTTTTCCGGGACATCACGTAAGTACATCAAAAATTAATGTTATTTGGAATAAGTAATTGGTCTATGTTTACCTAAAGTTTGCGACTAGACATAACATAACACAGTCGTTACAACCATCAAAATTTCTGAAAGTATTCTTTTTTTTCTTTATTGCACCGAAAGTACAATGGGCGGACTTTTATGGCTGCGCATTTAGTTATCCACTCTTAGAATTTACAAAAAAAAACTCGCCGTGGTCGCATAATAAAATATAGTCTAAGGAAGTCTCCGATTCTTTTCTCTGTTCTTCTTCGAAGTTTAGGCTAATAAGCACTACCTATTCCTATCACTGCTTATTACTGTACTTACAATCGTCGGTCTCGTCTCAAATGACATTATTGATCATGTCAGTATAATATTTTCAGACTATAAACGAGAAGTTCTCCGAAGGCGACAAGAAGCGAGAGTTGCTGAAGATCATGCAGGAAGTGCTGGAAGAGATGAGGGCAGAAGTCAACAATATGGACTGGAGTGTCGATGGTAATCATTATTTCGTATTATTAAATCAAATTGAGTTTTTAACACATAACTTTAAAGCTCATTTTCATAAAACCGACGCTTGTTTCGCAACTACCGTCTAATTTTGGAAACTAAATTGTTCTACCAGCCTTCCTAACATTATGGATTTTGTGTGATGCCTTGTTGAGTGCGTATATTTTAACGGGGTTTTTTTGTTAAGAAATTATCAGTCAGTCTGGATTTGTAAAATAGTTTAGAGTAGTACGGACGATTTACGTAGTGATTTCTACTAGTGGGGATAGCGGCGTAAACATAAACAGTCGCTTGCGTCGATCTTCAGGTTAAACTGCGCTTGTATAGGTTGGTACGTGGATGACTGATCACCCATAACAAACCGAGTTTTCTCTATGCTTCGGAAAGCCCGTTAAGCCGGTGGTCCCGGCTGTTATTTGTCGATATTCGATAGTTGACAGTTCTTACAGGAAGTCAGTGGCCCGAAAGTCTGTCAACCAGTCTTACCAAGGGGTATCGTACTAACTGTGTTGTAGAGGTCAGATAGGCAGTCGCTCCGTGTAAAATACTGGTATTCAGCTGCATTCGGTTAGACTGGAAGCCGACCCCAACAGTTGGGAAAAGGCAGGCAGTGATTTTTTTTATTTTTTATTATTTAATTACTTACATAATCTTAATACATAATCATAATAATAGTAACCAGAACCTTTATTTGCCAAAAGAATAACAATCTTACAAAAACAAAGAAAAAAAAATATTACACTGGTTGGTAGGTACTTAGTTTCTATGCAGTTAAGGGATTATACACCCAATTAGTTATAAACTGTATCACGGTGGGACAGGTTTCCTCGTTCTCAGTTAACAATATTATAATTATTGCCGATTTGAGAGAAAATAATTAGGATAAGCTACTTTTTAAATATTACCAATCAAAACGGTGGGTAAAATGTATCAAATATTCAAATTGTTGTTCACTGATTCTTTTAATTTGTAGGTAGTAGCGTAAATTCACATAGTATATGCAAAATTTTTAGATGTTAAGTTTGTTTACAAATATTTGAACTGTTTTCTTTCTACTTTAAATAAGACAAAAAAGATTGATTCTAAAAACAAAAAAATAATTATAACATTAATCTGAACAAAAAAATAAAAGAATTAAAATAAAACTTTTTTTTCATCCCTTCTATTCGAAAAGTGTCGCTTTGTTCCCCTTTTAGCGGGAGCAAAGTAGCTCTTTTCTCCACTAGACTTTTTAGCGGGCAGTAATGAGATTTGAATTTGGAACATGAATCGTTCATTGAAATCGAACGAAAATTGTATAAATTACTGGCTGTAAGTGTTTGTTGTACGGTGCGGGGCCAGCACCCGCATTGTAGAAAATATCAAATGAAGAGTTGCAGATAGTTCGCCCATACCGTTGTCACCGCGCTCTTCTACATCAAAGGAACCTTTTCCTGAGCACCAGCCAGATACTGAGATTACAAACACTCAAAATACTGGATGACTTTTTTATCACTTTCCAAAAAAAAATGGGTATATTCGGTGAATGGAGTAGAAGCTTATGGCATACCTAGTTTTGTTTTTCTTTTTTCCACAGTTTAGAAAAGAATTGATCCATCATCAAAAAACGCTACAAATTTCAAGTAAACTTTTCATATTAGAACAAAGAAAGAGAAATTAAAAAACAAAAAATGTAAAATATCGAATTGCAAATCGAAGAATTTTTTTTTTTTTCGAATTTGAAAAAAAACTAAGTGTGGCATTTGCTTCTACTCCGTTCACCTATTATACCCATTTTAATTTGAAAGTGATAAAAATGTCATCCTGTATAAATGAATCCACAACTATGTCAATCCCAAACAAAACACACACAGTGACAAACATTTTCAAAATTTCGCCATTGTATTAGATAGAAATATAAATTTGTAATTGACCTTTTTTACATTCATGCCATTTTTAATGAAACTTATTCAATAATTACTTAAAAGTGTCTCTTATTTATTTTCTCATATAACGAGATGAAAAGTAGAGTACCTATATGACTCGAGAGCAAACATATTTTTCCCTCAGGCGATGTACTTTGAATCCCTCGCTACGCTCAGGATTCTATTTTAGAATCCCTCGCTATGCTCGGGATTCTATTCTAGAATCCTTCGCTTCGCTCTGGAATCAAAATAGCGCCCTCACCGTAAAAATACTATTTTGCTCCCTTGTTTGTCATACAATCTACTATTCCTTACTTTAACATTATTTTACTTAATGTTTTCTTGTACAAAAATAATAAACAAACACACACACGCACTCATATATATGTCGCATCCGGTCATGAGTACGGACGGGCGAATGTATCAAAGCGCGCCAGTAGTGACGTCACGCGACCTACTTACCAGTCTACCCCACCATGGCGGCTTCTACAGAGTCCTGATGTTAAGGCGACGCATCGTTCTAAAACCGGGCACGCGCGCTTCGGGACTAAGCGGGGGACTGGGCGTCTGAGCGGGGCGAGGATTGCTAGCTTATAACTTAAAGGACGTAAACGACAAAATGGTTTTTGTTATTTAATTCAGTTGGAAACGATAATTTCAGAAATTCCTTCTACAATTTTAAAGAGTATGTATAGACTCATCTACGGAGAAAGTTAAGAGGCTTAAATTGGTCCCGTTTGCCCATAACATGTGAATCTCTTTTTAAAAAGAGGTATGTTTGATATTTTTTTCTCTGTTACAAACGTTACTTAATCATGTATTGAAAACTAACAAAATAAGGTTTTTATCATGAATTATCAGGTCACCAACTTATATTTTCATTTGTTTTGTAATTACTGCCAAAAATTGAGATCATTGACTCCATGATTTCCAATGCGTCCTCTTAACAACACGCGGCGAGGCGGACATTCTATGTCTGATCGCAGCGGAGTTAAGAAGTCTTGAAACTGTACCCGAATCATTGTGCCCAGTGTTAATGTGTCAAAGTGTAATGTCAAGTAATTTGTTAGACTCAGTGTATCTGTTTGAAAAGAGTAACCATGGAGTTTCTTGCCGGTTCTTCTCCATGGAAACTACCATACCGAACCGTGCAATGCGAAATAAAATAGTGTATCGCATCCAGTGTGTTTTCATAGCACGAAACCCGTCTTCTGCCCACATAAGCTCCAGCCTAGCGAAATAAAATCCTGACCAACCCGACATCATAAGTGGGATAAAATCGTGCTAATGAAATCATGCTGCGAGGACAGTGCCAATAACAATCAGTGTCAACTGTGTAAAAACCGAAAAAGTGCCGAAAAAAGTTCGCGATGAGTTTCGTGTGTCGGGTACCGAGTGCAAAAAAACGATCAAGAAAGAGGTGCTTGCAACAGCGCCGAAATATCTGGATACACCGTTTTTTAGTGTTAATGACAATCAGTGACGGTTACTATTTAAAATGCAGAACAAAGACTTTGCATCGTTTACAAATTCTTAAAACCTAGCCAGTGAATAGCAAGATAGTGTTGTGGACCAGTTTAAAGAATTGTTCAGTGCCAAATTCGTGTACATCGTACGTCATTTACGTGAGTAGTGACAAACACGCGGATTTTCGGACGAAGACGACTGCCATCAAGAAGTTGCCTGTGCCAGCTGCCAAAAGCGTTGGGCAGCGACCGCAGGGCAGCAGCAGCTCACTGGTGTGCTTCAAGTGTGGCACGCTCGGCCACATCGCCAGTCAATGTACAGCAGGCCAGCGCTGGTCCAGTGCTGCTGTACTGGTGGAGAAGTGAGTCGACCTTTTCATCGTCAAGCCGGAATATGAAAGTACTTTAGTGAGTCATTTTCATTATGTTATGACTCTGGAGCTGAGTGCTAATTCTGTTTCATTATTAAAAACTGAAAGCTTTGAATTATAAGGGTGCCTACAAATATGCACAGGATAGGCTAAGAAAGATGCCAGTGGGTCACGTACCAGTCGATGTTGATAAGGATTTTAATGATGATGAGCAAGCTTAAGCGGTAGCAGCCAGTGTGGCACCTAGAGGCCTGTGTGGCACCTGTAGGGTGGGGAGCTTTAATGGTGTGCATACGTAGTGTAAACGTGGTGCATACGTAGTGTAAACGTAGTGCATACGTAGTGTAAACGTAGTGCATACGTAGTGCGTGCGTAGTGGATGCGTAGTGTAGACGTAGTGCATACGTAGTGCGTACGTAGTGGATGCGTAGTGTATGAGATACATACGTAGTCCATGCGTAGGTTGCGTAGTGTGTGCGTTGCATACGTAGTCCTTGCGTAGCTTGCGTAGTGTGTGCGTTACATGCGTAGTGTGTGCGTTGCAGACGTTGTGTGTGCGTTGCATACGTTGTGTACCACTGTTTTAGTACCCTTTCGGTTATAGTAGTGTGTTTGACCGTACCAGTAGTTATTACGTAGTCGTGGTCCGTGGGGCGCGATGCGTGTTTAACTCTGGCGGGGTTTGGGGTCTAGAAAGACCGTAGTGTGTAGTCACTGGGTGATGCACATGGCAGATCCATCTGATGGATGTGAGAGCAATGCGATTGCTGGTCGGCTGGAGTGCCGTGGTGTTAGAGGTTTTGCTTGAGGGTTTCTGTAAGCTTGGCAGATTTTATAGCAGTAGTTTTAAAGGTTGATTCGAACGACTATGGCACATGGCCCATGGGTTGATCTTGTAGGGTCAGAAGTTGACCGGACCAAGGAAATTGAAAGCTAAAGGAACGAGACTTGTTCGGCCTAGCTAAGTCCGGTCCAGTTTAACTGAAGGGACACACCTGAAGGGCAAAAAAAAGAATTGCCGGACCAGGGTGTATCTTGTAGGGTCAGAAGTTGACCGGACCAAGAAAATTGAAAGCTAAAGGAACGATACTTGTTCGGCCTAGCTAAGTCCGGTCCAGTTTAACTGAAGGGACATACCTGAAGGGCAAAAAAAAAGAATTGCCGGACCAGGGGGTTAATCTATTTTAGAGTATTCCCAATTTAACCGTGTTTGAATTAGTCGACTGCCTCGTTGGTCTAGTGGTGTCAAGTGTGTCTGAAGGTTCTGGGTTCGATTCCCAGGTCTGGCAAAGTGTTATTGGGTTTTTCCATCGGGAATTTCTCAGTAACAGCCACGACGTTTGGATTTGCGCTCAGTTGATGGCAATAGGCTCGCCCCCTATTACATGGGACTTGGACATAACTAGCGAACTGTGAGTGTACTGTTGGGTGCACCTCTGTTAGACCCTTTGGGGATTGCAGGTGCGAAGTTATGATGTTTGATTCTATTAGAGTAAGATGTGGTTAAAATAAAACGGTAAAGTTCTTTACTTTCACCGACCCGATGAATTTTGTTTGGTCAGGAGTGACCGAGTGGAACAAATTTCTGTCGTGGACTTTTTGTTTGCAGGGTTACCATCACACGAGGACGTGTGCTAGCAGGATGGCCGTGTCGCATCCGGTCATGAGTACGGACGGGCGAATGTATCGAAGCGCGCCAGTAGTGACGTCACGCGACCTACTTACCAGTCTACCCCACCATGGCGGCTTCTACAGAGTCCTGATGTTAACAACACGCGGCGAGGTGGACATTCTATGTCTGATCGCAGCGGAGTTAAGAAGTCTTGAAACTGTACCCGAATCATTGTGCCCAGTGTTAATGTGTCAAAGTGTAATGTCAAGTAATTTGTTAGACTCAGTGTATCTGTTTGAAAAGAGTAACCATGGAGTTTCTTGCCGGTTCTTCTCCATGGAAACTACCATACCGAACCGTGCAATGCGAAATAAAATAGTGTATCGCATCCAGTGTGTTTTCATAGCACGAAACCCGTCTTCTGCCCACATAAGCTCGAGCCTAGCGAAATAAAATCCTGACCAACCCGACATATACACACGTATATATGAGTGCGTGTGTCTGCAATAGTCTGCATATGGGCGTGTATGTGTGTGTCACATTATATCATCTCAAAATATTTTCCACTTCATAGTAACCTAGTTTTTTAAGAATGAATACAGGTTATGTTTGTTTTGTACCATTAGGAGCCATTTCACGTTTTCGCGCAAATTTCTAAGACTTTAGTCGCTTAAATTACCATCTTAGAGAACATCCTGGCATTTTTGAATACATGTAAAAAATAGATCAGTTTTTCTTATTGACACTTAATGTAACACATTTACAAAAAACTTATTTGTTAACTATGTAGTGATTAATCTCCCACAACTAGTTTACTAAAAAATCTTTGCAGAGTGAATTTCAGACTCTTATTTCTATCATAAATATTTATAAATGTCACTCAAAAAAATACACAAAGCATCAGACATATACTTTTATCGACACATAATGTACTAGAATATCGATAATTAATAACATTAATTAGTAAAAAAATAAAGTCTTAGGTCAATTTTTACGTTTTATATTGCTATTTTATCGTGATTTTTTGGTTTGAATAAAGCGTAATTACATTGAAAAAAAAAATGTAAAAATAAACTATGTTCATTTACTTAACTAATTCCAAAGTTTTATTAAAATCAATTCATTTAATCAGATACAATATAATTTTTAACATCACTCTAAATTAGAATAAATTACGACGCATAAGCGAGCACGGATTAGTACGGCCCGAGCGCCCATCGACGAAGGACCTGTGCCATTTTTCCGCGTCCCGATTTTCGAGCGTATCTATCGTAAACGCATTGTTATACTACGACTACAACATTTTGATTCTCTTTGTATTTTTTTTATTAGGTTAATTTCGTTTATTATCAAGTAAAGTATTATTTTAGTAGTTTGTAAATGAATTGTTATATGTATTTCTGTTTTATTAGTTTTAGCAATGGGGCGTAAGGGTTGTATTATCATTGTGTCAATTTATGGAAAGAATAAAAGAAACAGAAGCGAGGTGGATATTATTTTTATTTACAATTCCTAAACATAGTTATCGATCACGTAAGGTGAAAGCGCAAGGGTACTCCGCGAAATTCAAATTTTCTAACGACTATTTCATTGATGAGTTGATTATAACTCCGCAAATCCATTATTTGCTACGATCGCGAATCATATTTTGTTCAACATACAACCTGACACTGACATATAAGTTTTCATTTCTTAACATATAATTATATCGACATGGAATATAGAACCGTAATTACAATTTGAAGGGTTTGAAAACACTTAACATTCCTTTAAAAATATTTGGGGTCCGAAATTTGATAGCTATTTTGTTTTCATTTTAGAATGAGAAATTGCGTGAAAAGAGAGGATAGTACTTTTAGAAGAGACGCCGTGCAGGGTACTAGTGGAAAGTGATTCAATAAAATTGATTGTTTTAGTTACAACTAGCTGTGCCTGCGGCTTCGCTCATGTCAGCGCGTAGGTATTCTTTTGGCATTATCAGGGAACATTACATGAGAACGTGAAGTCGTAGTATATTCCTGACATCTTCTACAAAACAACATACTAATAAACTGACTTACTGTTAATTTTAATTAAAACTTGTTAGTACTTTTTTTTAAATACCTACTAAAGGAAATCGTAGTAAATTTTTGAGGGGAATCAATTTAGATGGCCATCGACACGGAAGAAGTTTATGAACAAAGCAAATAGATGCAATTCATGATATATCATAGGTACACCTACACAGAGTAGGTATCCTTAAAAAAAATCTTTCAACTCTGAGAGCATAATCAGTCGATCAAAATTAAGAATATGGAAAAACCTCGTTACTGTGAAATACTGTAAACGCTTGAATTTAACGTATTTAAGGAACCAGAAAGAGTATGCGCTTCGAAATGAAGATTATCATGTTTATCAAACTATCTACCTACTAAATATAATAAAAAGTATAATAGGTAATAAACATGTAATAGAACCAACCCGCGCTGGGCCCGCCCGTGGTGGATTATAGCCCATTCCCTCTCATTGAGAGGAGGTCGTGTCCCAGCAGTGGGAACATTATAGGCTGATAAGATAAGAAGATAAGAATAGAAACATACACATAAAAAACATATTTACATAACATATACCTATTTGTGTTTTATTAGTTAAGAAGGGTTTAATAGATAAACTACACTGAATAAATAAATTATCTTTTTGCCTAAATCTCAAACCAAGGTGCATTACGATTATAACGGCCCAAGATTGTTTAGTCCGTCTCGACACTCGCGCTGCACTGTTCGCGTTGTGTAAGTGTGGATAGCTACGCACACATACACACAGCTGCGGTCTTTTACCTAAACTCGAGCGTTTGAATTTTGTGAAATGGCTCTTAAACCAGATATGGTTTGTATTGGTACTCACATTTGCTAAAACAACACTGCTTAAAAACTACTACACAAAATAATATAAGTAAAAGTATAAGCACATGAAAAATATTCGAATGAAATGATAAGTCGAATAGTCAAATGTATCTTCAGGAAAAGTATCGCTTATGTTTTATCGTGTCAATATTTTCGTAAGTGTTTTAAGAATTAGTGGCAGTGTTGTGACCTTAGTTGACAAACAAATGATTAGTCTACTTTTAAAAAACTAACTTTTGCCTTTTGTTAATTTATAATTTGACAATCAATTCATAAGAACATTGTTAGGATGATCGGTTCAATGGTTTAGGCCTGAAAAGGTAACAAACAAACTTACTTTTATTAAATATTTAATAATATTATTATATTATTATAAAAGTTCTGGAGTGGCGACCGCGAACCGGAAGACGTTGCGTTGGAAGGCCTCCCACTAGGTGGACCGATGACCTGGTGAAGGCTGCGGGAATCCGCTGGATGCGAGTCGCACGGGACCGTTCAATGTGGCGACACTTGGGGGAGGCCTATGTCCAGCAGTGGACGTCTTTCGGCTGAAATGATGATGATGATGATGATTATTATACAGTTAAACGATCTTAATGCGTAGGATATTTTAAATGTTAAACACGGTAGCTATTATGGAGCAAATAAATTAAACTATTAGGTTAATTCTCTGCAAACATTTATATTAAAACAAAACCTTTAAACAAAATAAATAATAATAATCTACCACTGATTAGTTTAACAAAATAAATAATAATAATCTGTTTAAAATAATTGAGCTAAGGATGACTGTTCTGTCGCACGGTCCACAAGCAAAGAGGCCCGGCGCACCGAGCGAACAGCCCGCCAGCCCGTCTCCTCCCCACCACGTGCCGTCGTGGTGGTGCGATGCCGACGTCACGGCTGGCTAGGCGGCGCCCGCAGTTCCGTCCGTCCAAAACAGATGGCGCTCGCTCTACGAAGTTGCCAACACTTTTGCATTCATAATATTATTATGGATATTTTCTGCAGATCTCCCGTGGCACCAAGACCCGCGCTTCATAGTGTCGAACTCGATCTTCTACTCGTCGTCCGTATCGCGCAGCCCCGACGTGTCGCTGCGCCTGCGCACACCGTGCGCGCAGGACGCGTCCGACGGCGAGGAGGCCGTGTGCATGGACACCTACAACTTTGACGACTACGAGATCATTAGGGCCAACGATGAGAGCTTCGCCGAGTCTTATGGGAAAGTTAAGGTGAGTTTACCTCATGTATGTATGTTTTAGCTCCTGCTAAATGTTGGGTATCGTCTATGTATACAAATAAATAAAATTGAAGTGTCTGTTTATAATATCAAAATAATAGCTTTTTACCCTACTGCGGCGAAGCCCGTTCGTTTCTTTATAAAAAAACCCGACTGCGTAAAAAATAACTAATATAATAAATAACTAATATAAAAAATAACTAATATAATAAAAAATGACTAATAATAATAACTATAACTTTTTTTTTTTTTTCTGCATGCATATGAAAATAAATATGGCACTTTTGTCTGTTTGTTAGTCCCGGCTAATCTCCGAAACGGCTGAACCAATTTTGATGGAAATTTTACTGGCAGATAGCTGATGTTATAAGAATTACTTATTTAATATAATAAAGAGGGTAATTTCATTTTAGAAAAATAAATAAGGTTCCGTGCAAATAAAAACCCTTAAAATTCGATTCAAAAAGGAAAGCAATATTTTTTTAATAATTTCCCGCGAACAAAGGTAGCGGGTGTCAGGTTTTGAAAAAAATAAAAACAAATCATTATACATTAAAAAGAGGATCAACTTTAAAGACATAATGATTAATCGATATTAATTAATATCAGCTGTTGGTAATTTTTCCAGACCCCGCCACCCCCAGATGAAGACTCCCCCCAATTCAACAACATACGAGTAGAGAACGAGTCCGAGATGTTCTCTCTGTCTACTGCTAGAGGCAGCTGGAGCGGCCGCCTGCTCAGCAGTGGCAGCACGGCCACCTGCACCAACAGCGTCAACATATCTATCAAGCAAGCCTCGCTGGATGTGCAGCAGACAGGTACCTAGATGGATAGATACAGATGCTAATCCGAAATGTTATCTCTCTGGCTTGTTAAATTGATGGATTGATGAATTACCCATTTTCTTGCTAACGCAATATCTGTGAATGCTGACCGAAATTTCTCAAAAAGTAACGAAGTATCTAATGACCTTTTTCTGTAGATACAACAATTAGGCTGAGACCAAACGCTCGTTACGCTCCAATCACCCTTAAGGTACCAGCCTTAACTCAAAATTCCTCCCTGTATATTATAACCAACAGTCGCGCTTGTGGCGAAAGTCATTATATTTAAAAAAATACAATGACATCTCAAAAGTAGTTTAGTGGCGACCGCGAACCGGAAGACGTTGCGTTTGAAGACCTCCAACTGGGTGGAGCGGTGACCTGGTGAAGGTTGAGGGGACTCGCTGGATGCGAGTCGCACGGGACCGGGACGTGTGGGGGAGGCCGGCGTCCAGCAGTGGACGTCTGCTGGCTGAAATGATGATGATGATCAAAAACATCTTTTTGTTGCAGTTCTCTCCAAACTGAGTCAGAAGATCAGTTTGAAGCTAGCAAAGTTCGTGGATTGCCTCAAGGACACATACTTCGGAACGTTGCAGAGGTACATATCGTTTATATTCCATATCCGATCATTCATTTTTCTTCCGTAAAGTAAAAACATCAGATTTTTATCGTTTTCATCCTTAAAAGAAACAGCTTTTTTGCTATACTATAAGGATAATATACTCTCAATGACCTTAATTAACTAGATCTTTACTAGCTTATCGTCGATATACACCTTATGCTGTAGGGATTTTGAAACATTTGGTTCCACTCCTTATCATGAAGGGAACCGCTGTTAATGGCGTGCGTTAGAGATGTTGGGTCCAGCTGTAAATTTTTGTAGGCTTATGGTTATCAGGTTCGGGGCATCTGTCGCCCTCCATCACACTGGACCGGTGCGTAGTGTTTGTCTAATACCACACCCCTACAATTTTAGCTGAGAGATAAAACTGTGCAGTCAAACTGTACAGATAAATCGTAAACGTCAGTAATTTACTGGAATTTCCATCCATTGTGAATTTCTAAATCGAAAAAAAAAGGCTTATGGTGATGGTGATGAGTTTTATGAGAACTTTTTTTCATTTGTTCTTGGTAATGTTCCGTTTTTTTGTTTCAGATGTCTAGAATCCCTAGAGTCTTCCTGCCGCCAGGAGCTGGGCGGCAGACCGGCCAGCGAGGCCATGAGACTGCTGCTGTCGGTAGCTCGGCAGGTGGACCTGTCTCCCTGCGCCACCTTCCCGGTGCTCAGGAGTCTGTTGGAGTCGCTGAGGAGACTGCTGCACAAGTGAGTGTATACAGTTGCTGTCGGTAGCTCGGCAGGTGGACCTGTCTCCCTGCGCCACCTTCCTGGTGCTCAGGAGTCTGTTGGAGTCGCTGAGGAGACTGCTGCACAAGTGAGTGTATACAGTTGCTGTCGGTAGCTCGGCAGGTGGACCTGTCTCCCTGCGCCACCTTCCCGGTGCTCAGGAGTCTGTTGGAGTCGCTGAGGAGACTGCTGCACAAGTGAGTGTATACAGTTGCTATCGGTAGCTCGGCAGGTGGACCTGTCTTCCTGCGCCACCTTCCCGGTGCTCAGGAGTCTGTTGGAGTCGCTGAGGAGACTGCTGCATAAGTGAGTGTATACAGTTGCTGTCGGTAGCTCGGCAGGTGGACCTGTCTCCCTGCGCCACCTTCCCGGTGCTCAGGAGTCTGTTGGAGTCGCTGAGGAGACTGCTGCACATGTGAGTGTATACAGTTGCTGTCGGTAGCTCGGCAGGTGGACCTGTCTCCCTGCGCCACCTTCTCGGTGCTCAGGAGTCTGTTGGAGTCGCTGAGGAGACTGCTGCACAAGTGAGTGTATACAGTTGCTGTCGGTAGCTCGGCAGGTGGTGTTTCACGTAAACAAAAAATGAAGACGAAAGAGTACATTTTTTTCTGGAAAGTGACGTCACAAGTCCCCACTCATGATCTTTGGCACTTTTATCTTCGTATTTTTTATTAATATGATAAAACAAAAAATACGTATCCAATATTTTTTGCTAATCTTACTGATGCACTAAACAGAATTATATTTTTTTAGTCGGGAATCATCCCTATTTGGTACATCGATAAAATATACCCTGTGTTATGGCATAGTATAGGCATTATCCCAATAGTACAGTACTCCCAAATTAATAATGCGCATGCAAATCTTCGCCAATTGTCGTATTCCCGGAAACACCCGAATCATTGAATCGGAGAGAGCCCTAAACAATGCACTTGCATTTTGTACCTTGTTGGAAAGAAACAGGAGTCAATGTCATATGTCAAATCATGTGAAACAATTGAAAACAATTCGGGCGGTCGGCGGCTGTCGCCGGTCAGTCAAAGGTCCGTCATTCGTCTTTATATATTGGTGGTGAATGCACGTGTTCTCTCTGTGTGGAATTATATAGAGCTGCTATTACACACCCTTCTTGGTTTTGTTTTCAAAGGTGAATTTAATTTCAACTTTAATTATCTTACTCAAATTGAAATAGTTTATTTTGTAAAATAGGTAAATATACTAACATTTTTCACGTTTTTTAATATTAAAAATACCTACGTCAAATACATATTAAGAACTGAGATTTTAATGATTAGATTTTAATGTAAACCTGTGTTTGAAAACCATTTTTTCTTCTTCTAGTATAAACCTTGTGTTATTTAAACCTTCTTTTCTTCCATCATTACACCAGCTTCAGTATGAAGAAGTAAATCAATTCAACAAAGATTGTATCATATTCGAAATCGTGTCGTTTTCCTCGCTATTTACTTACATCGAATTATCGAATCAATTTCGTTACTGATAAATAAATATTTATCTCTTTTAGCACAAAACACATAATTCTACTAAATTATGCATGAAGAAAATGCACTTAACCACTCTATATACATATCGTCTTCCGACGCTCGGGGGATACGACCGTTGCCGAACAGTGACGAAGTTTTCTATGCGCATTATCACTTTGGGAGACCTGTACATTTCCTTAGAATACAATCGGAAATTAATGAAGCTGCACCCAGATTCTACAAAATTGTTTGTTGGTTGCAGGCTCCGGTTAGTGGGTGGGGAGGAGGAGGAAGCGTGCTGTGTGCTGAGCCCGCTGTGGCGGCGCCGCGTGGCCTCCACCGCGCTGCAGCAGCTGTCGCCGCACAGGCTCGCCAGGCTCATATCTGCACAGGTTAGTGGGTGGGGAGGAGGAGGAAGCGTGCTGTGTGCTGAGCCCGCTGTGGCGGCGCCGCGTGGCCTCCACCGCGCTGCAGCAGCTGTCGCCGCACAGGCTCGCCAGGCTCATATCTGCACAGGTTAGTGGGTGGGGAGGAGGAGGAAGCGTGCTGTGTGCTGAGCCCGCTGTGGCGGCGCCGCGTGGCCTCCACCGCGCTGCAGCAGCTGTCGCCGCACAGGCTCGCCAGGCTCATATCTGCACAGGTTAGTGGGTGGGGAGGAGGAGGAAGCGTGCTGTGTGCTGAGCCCGCTGTGGCGGCGCCGCGTGGCCTCCACCGCGCTGCAGCAGCTGTCGCCGCACAGGCTCGCCAGGCTCATATCTGCACAGGTTAGTGGGTGGGGAGGAGGAGGAAGCGTGCTGTGTGCTGAGCCCGCTGTGGCGGCGCCGCGTGGCCTCCACCGCGCTGCAGCAGCTGTCGCCGCACAGGCTCGCCAGGCTCATATCTGCACAGGTTAGTGGGTGGGGAGGAGGAGGAAGCGTGCTGTGTGCTGAGCCCGCTGTGGCGGCGCCGCGTGGCCTCCACCGCGCTGCAGCAGCTGTCGCCGCACAGGCTCGCCAGGCTCATATCTGCACAGGTTAGTGGGTGGGGAGGAGGAGGAAGCGTGCTGTGTGCTGAGCCCGCTGTGGCGGCGCCGCGTGGCCTCCACCGCGCTGCAGCAGCTGTCGCCGCACAGGCTCGCCAGGCTCATATCTGCACAGGTTAGTGGGTGGGGAGGAGGAGGAAGCGTGCTGTGTGCTGAGCCCGCTGTGGCGGCGCCGCGTGGCCTCCACCGCGCTGCAGCAGCTGTCGCCGCACAGGCTCGCCAGGCTCATATCTGCACAGGTTAGTGGGTGGGGAGGAGGAGGAAGCGTGCTGTGTGCTGAGCCCGCTGTGGCGGCGCCGCGTGGCCTCCACCGCGCTGCAGCAGCTGTCGCCGCACAGGCTCGCCAGGCTCATATCTGCACAGGTTAGTGGGTGGGGAGGAGGAGGAAGCGTGCTGTGTGCTGAGCCCGCTGTGGCGGCGCCGCGTGGCCTCCACCGCGCTGCAGCAGCTGTCGCCGCACAGGCTCGCCAGGCTCATATCTGCACAGGTTAGTGGGTGGGGAGGAGGAGGAAGCGTGCTGTGTGCTGAGCCCGCTGTGGCGGCGCCGCGTGGCCTCCACCGCGCTGCAGCAGCTGTCGCCGCACAGGCTCGCCAGGCTCATATCTGCACAGGTCAGCTGAAGCTTACCTTGCTTTGAAATAAAGGGTGTACGGGACAGCCCTCCGCAGAATGATAGAGTGAATTCAGTGACCTGTACAAGAAATTATTTCAGGATCTTTATGGGAAGCCATTAATAGTAGATTGTATCATAAGCAGTGATAGGAATAGGTAGTGCTTATTAGCCTAAACTTCGAAGAACAGAGACAAGAATCGGAGACTTCCTTAGACCACAGAATAGATAATAGTACTTGCTTAGACTGTATTTTTTTCCGGGACATCACGTAAGTACCTACATCAAAAATTAATGTTATTTGGAATAAGTAATTGGTCTATGTTTACCTAAAGTTTGCGACTAGACATAACATAACACAGTCGTTACAACCATCAAAATTTCTGAAAGTTTTCTTTTTTTAAGAACATTTTGGAAACGACTTCTTCATCATAAAACTATGAAACGCTATCTTTGTCAAAGAGCCGTACACGTTTTGAAGTAAATATCTACTTTCTAGCTCACTCTCGACCACGTTTGTTGAAATTTCTAAAGTTCAAGTGATTTATTATTTCAAAAACAAAAGGTATTTGGATTATCTTACTAAAATATATTTCTGAAGTATATTTCAAAATTCTAAAATAATAGCCGGGGTACATTGTTTAGTAACACACTTAAACTTTAAAAACATCATTTAATCTTTATTGCAACGAAAGTACAATGGGTGGACTTTTATGGCTGCGCATTTATTTATCTACTCTTAGAATTTACAAAAAAAACTCGTCGTGGTCGCATAATAAAATATAGTCTAAGGAAGTCTCCGATTCTTTTCTCTGTTCTTCTTCGAAGTTTAGGCTAATAAGCACTACCTATTCCTATCACTGATCATAAGGGAGCAAAATAATATTTTTACGGCGAGGGCGCTTTTTTGAATCCAGAGCGAAGTGAGGGATTCTAGAGTAGAATCCCGAGCGCAGCGAGGGATTCTTTAATAGAATCCTGAACGTAGCGAGGGATTCAAAGTACGTCGCCCGAGCCAAAAATATATTTTGCTCCCGAGTGATACACTCTACTTTTCATCACCCACTATGAGAAAATAAAAGGCACCTCATAATTTTAACCGACTTCAAAAAGGAGGAGGTTCTCAATTCGACTGTTTTTTTAATGTATTTACACCGATTACGCTGATATTTATGAGCCGATTGACGTGATTATTCTTTAGTTTGATGCGAAATAGTTGTCATTTGGTCCTATAAAATTTAACATAGTTTGGCCCAGTAGTTTTCATTTTATGAACATTTTTACTTCAGTCGTGTGGTCTAATTTCAACATGTAAAATAAATGCATATCTAATATTTGGATAGGATATTACAACTAAAAATGGAAAAATAAAAAAAAAATAAAAAAATAAAAAACCGACTTCACAAAACACAAAAACGTTAAAAATAACTTTAGCTTCAGAAGTCGGTGACAAAAAAAACTAAATGAATCAAACAAAGGGCACCGACTTCTGAAGATCTAAAGTTATTTTTCACTTTATTGTGTTTTTTATTCACTGTCACTTGAAGAACTCATTTTTCAAAACAAAACCATGAATTTCTAACAATTCATGAAAATTGACGAAAACACGATCTGTAATTCGCGCGTTTTTAATTTGATTTCTTTTTTTTATTCAGTCAGCGCGGCGGCCGGCGGCGCGACTGGGCCGTCGTACCAGCCAGTCTTTATTCAAACAATATTTGCGTTCGATTTCTTTCGGCGCTGAACACTAAGATGTTCCAAATTCAAAAAGAGAATTATAAAGAGGATTAAAAACTCATTACTGCCCGCTAAAAGTTTATTATAGAAAACACCACCTTTGGATGCACTTAAAGGCGAACCAAGTCGTCCTTTTCGAATAGATAAGATGAAAATACGATTTGTTTTATTGCCTCATACGCAATGTATCATTACCGTGACAAAACGCTCGTAGCGAACAGCAAGCGCGACGACGAGTTCGACGAACTTACCTAGGCAGGAAGTGAACAGCTGATTTCACGCGTCGTTCTTTAGAATATTTTAACATCCATTGTTGTATTTTTTTAGCCGTATTATTTATATAAATGGAGCACTGCGTATAGAGAATGTAATTTACATTGAAATAAAGAAATAGTTTTTTTTATTTGTTTTTTCTAATCTAGCCTAATAAGCAATTTTAATCTAATTTAATTTGCTAAAAGTATAATTATATCTAAGAGCACGTCCATTGCGTTTACTTAGCGTCTATTAAGACGAACTCACTTTGTTCTTGTGTCCATATAAATAGCTAGGTACTATATTACACTCGCGGTAAAGTCACAATTAAAATTACACTACACTAACTCAAAAGGTTTAGTCCTCTTGAGCCTTCTCACTATGTCCGTGTTATCGAGGAGCTGGATAGCCTCGACATTAACATGATGAAGCAGAAATAGTAAATAAAAAAAATGGAAATTTTCGAGGTTCCCAAAGTATAAATAGATTTTGCTACTTATAACGAGCGAAAACCTAACGATCCTACAAACGCATACGTATGGCGGCGGCGATTCTAACAAATATCAGTCAGGAGTGCGCTTCAAAAGTTCCTTAAAATTTTTGGTTGCAATAAAATAAAATAAATATTGCTGAACATTACACACAGCATCTAGTGCCACACGAAGCAACGAGGCTTGTGTCGTGCACACCAGGTAGTTGATATACTACATAGATACTTTTTGTTTGTAAATACATACTTATTGTACTTATAAACATAATAGCATATAATTTTAATGATATAAATAGCTCTCAAATTGAAGTCGAGTCATAATAATAATTATTAGTTTTATCGCTATTTAATTTTTAATTTTTGTATTTGATAGATTATCTATTAGTTTATTTTATGTGTATATGTGTATTAGTATCAATTTAAGTATATTAATTCTCGTTAACAATAAGTTAGTTTTTTAGACATTATTTTGTACCCTATCACTATGTTTTCTTATTTATTTATTTATTTATTTGCTGACATGTAAAACACTGGTTATTAGGCATGCATTAGAATTTCATGACACAGTATTAAGACATGCACCCTGTAAGGGCACTGCAAATATTTTATAAGTATATCAAATTATTCAATTACATAATATAATATTGATTCTAATAATTACAATTTTATTGCATTAAAATAGTTTACATTACAAATTATTAAATTATTTACATTACAAATATTACATTAATTATTCAAAACATTAATCAATCGTTTATTATTTTAAAATTAATCATTATTATCAGTACGTCGGTAGGTATAGGTAATGTAGCATCTATTATTATTTTACATTTACGTCAGGTTAATATTATTACAGGATCGATCGATTCACAATTTGTCAGTTTTAAATTCCTCAACGGTATAGTAGCCTTTCTTGATTAACAAAGATTTCAACTGTCTAAAGAAAATTGAGTCATTTGGGAGGGATTTTAATTTTTCAGGTAGCTTATTAAATAAATTAGCTAGTCTTGAGTATGGGCTTTTCCCGATAACTTTTAAGTTTGTGATGGGTAGTATTAATCTATTCTTGTTCCGTCGGTTATAGTTTTCATTCAACTCGATATTAGATTTAAAGAGGTGCCTATTTTTTCTAACGAACATACAACTTTGCAATATGTATATTGCTGGTAGCGTAAGAATTTGTTGTTTAATAAAGTGTGGCCTACAACTCTCTCGTTGATCTATGTTCATTAATATTCTGATACATTTCTTTTGCTGAATGAAAAGGTCCAAAAAGTCAGTACTTTCTCCCCACAGAATGATACCGTAATTTAGCCAGGAGTAGGCGTACGCATAATAGGCAGCTAAGGCGGTGTTATAGTCTGTGTTACGTTTCAGTATGCTTAGCGCATAGATAAATTGGGACAATTTTGCTCTTGTATTTTCTATATGTTTCTTCCAATTAAGGTTTGAGTCTAATGTTATGCCTAAAAGTGTAAATTCATTTATTTCTTCTAATTTAATTTTTTGTGTTAATATGTGGGGTTCTTTGGTAAGTTCTGAATTGGCATATTTTAGTTTTAGATAGGTTTATTTCTAAGTTATGTTCGTTTAACCATTGCTCAGTATCTGAGAAAGTTTGTAAAATGGCTTGATGGTCAACATTCGCTGGCGTTTTAAATAATAATGAAACATCATCAGCGAACAAAATACACGTCGAACTTATCTTTTTTGGCAAGTCATTTACGTATACTATAAATAGGGTACATCCTACGACGCTTCCTTGGGGTATTGAATTATTAATGGTAGCCATGTCTGATCGTATGTTGTACATTTCCTGGTTAATGCTATCGAAGTATTCTACTTCTACGAATTGTACTCTGTCCTGTAAATATGATTTGAACCAATTAAAAGCTTGTCCCCTTATACCCGATCCGTATAGTTTTTGTAATAAGATTTTATGTGACACCCTGTCATACGCCTTCGTCATATCTAGGAATAGTCCAACAGCGTACTTTCGTTCGTTAATGCAACTGTAGATTTCCTGTACGTAATTGTATACCGCTAAAGTAGTTGAGCATTTTTTCCTAAAACCAAATTGGTTTTTATTCAAAATATTAAATTTCTCTAAAAACGTGTTAACACGATTCGCCATTGCTTTTTCGAAAATTTTTGAGAAAGTAGGTAATATTGCAATAGGCCTATAATTGCTAGGATTTTCTGAATTTCCTCCTTTTTTGGCAATAGGGCGTACTTTCGCAATTTTAAGTTTTTCTGGGAATCGTCCCTCGTCGAAGGAAATATTTATTAGTTTAGTGAGAGGCGATGTTAGCTCCTTTGCGCATTTTTTTACTAATATCGGCGGGATATCATCCACTCCAAAGCTACGTTTGTTTTGCATTCCGCGTATTATATTAAAGACCTCTCGCTCGGTTACCGGTTCGATGTATATGGAGTTTATTGCGGACGTGTGCACCGAATGTACCGATGGCTCACATGACGATGGCGCCGGCGCCGCAGCTTTCGTACTTTTGTTGTTATTACCTACCGATACAAAATAATCATTAAATGTAGTGCAAACTTGTTTCGGTGAGTTTGTCATTACGTTATTTGTTTTTAAGTTAATGTTCTTCAGATTTAGGTTAGTTTTATTTGGTTTAGTAATATTATTTATTACTGACCACATCGTTTTCGTTTTATTTTTTGAGGCATTCATCTTTTTTATGTAATTAAGTTTCTTTGAAGTTTTAATGCATTTTCTTAACATTTTCGAGTACTCTTTATAATGTTTTTTTAAATACGACGCTATTCAGCTGATTCGAGATAATTCTAGTCAATCTTTTATTTTGGCATGATTTTTTCAATCCCTTTGTAAGATAATTATTTGTTTTGGTTTGCATCATTTTTATCCGTTTTTTTGGTATGTATTTATTTAAATTATATTGTAAAATGTCATGAAATTTATTATAAGTTTGATCTATGTCCAAGTTTTGATTAAAAATGTCATTCCAGTTTATTTTAATTAATGCCGATTGGAAATTAGTCAAATTGGTATTGTTAAAAATTCTTTTGGTTACGTACGTCTTTTAAGACATTGCGTTTCCTCATTTCTAATGCTGTATGTTAGCTATTGTGGTCAGAGATACCATTGTTATTAACAGTTATTTGAAATTCTGTGCTACTATTATTTGTAAATAATAGATCTATACAAGTCGATGTTGATTTTGTGGTTCTTGTAGGAGTTTTGATGATTTGGTGTAGGTTTAGTTCTTTCATGATATTGCTTAGTTTCTGGTATTCCTTTGCTTTTTTTAAATAATCTATGTTAAAATCTCCAGTAATTATGAGGCGTTTGTTTTTATATTTTAGTGTAATGAGCTTCAGAAGTTGATTTAAAAAGTTAAAAAACTGTTCTATATTTCGATCGGGCCTGTATACAAGAATAATAATTAGTTTTGGCGACTTAATTTCTATGGCACAACATTCTACAACATATTCAACGGATAGATTAGTAATGTCGGGTAGTTCTTTGCACTTTAATCCCGTTCGTGTCAGAATGGCGGTTCCACCTCCTCGGTGGTTTTGTCGACAGAAAGCCGAACTAAACTCGTATCCACTGACTGTAATTATTTCTCTTTGGTGGGTTCTTATCCACGTCTCGGTAAAGCAAACTACATTATAAGGTTCATTATCTAGTAGGCTCTCAAGAATATGGGTTTTGTTTTTAAGACTTTGCACGTTTTGAATAAATATTTTAAAGTCGAAAAATATGGTCTTCGGGTTGTCTTTGACTTACATCACGGTGGCTTGTTCTATGCTGTGGAGTAGCGGATGTGGTTGCGGCGGATGTGATTTGTGGTGCAGTCTGGTTGTGGCTCCTGAATGGATTTGCGGTGTTACCTCGTGACAGATTTCGTTCTTCTCTATGTTTTCTTCTTTCATTTATTGCATCTGATTCGAGATATTCTGAAATGTGGAGTCCCTGCCCCTTCAAAAATCTTGCTTGTGTTATGATATACTTTGTCATTCTTTTGCTGATGAGCTCTATATGTATTGGTCGTTTTAGCCCATTTCTACCTATGCGGTGTAATTCCTCAATATATCCTGTTAAATCAATGTTCAGCGTGTCTTGAAATGCGTATATTATCCTTTCCTCGAGATCCTGATCAGTTTCACGATAGTACTCATTTAGACCGTAAATAACGAATCTTTTCGTGTTGTCGTCTTTTCGTGTACCTTGTTTTTGTAGTTTATCTATATCGTTTTTGAGCTTATCGTTTTCAATTTCTAGTTTCCGTATTTTTTCGTTTATGTTAACTATGTTAGTATTTATTGAAGTCTGTTCCAAGAGTAAGGCATCTGTAGTTTGAGTAACTTTTATCTGTAGTTTGTGTATTGCTGAATTTATTTCTTTCTGTACTGTGCATTTCATTTCGTTTAATATTGCTGTTTTATCATTTTCAAATTTTTCATCTAATAGTTGGCTTATTTGCAGTAAAGTAATGGAGTTTGTTATTTGTGGGCTCAACTGTGCATTTGCCGGACTCGCAGGAGAGACACTCCTTCTGGTATTGCCTAGTATACTAAGGTCGTCTTCAATATGGTCGTCAATGGACATGGTAGTGTCGTTCAGCGTAGGCAGCGGCTGGCATCGGGCGGGGGTGTTATCATTTCTCGTCCGTTTTTTTGCATTCTCACATGATGGACAGCTCCAGGACATTATTAATTTTTGTTTGTTTTCCATATAATAAGATGTCGTCATGTTAACGCATCGATAATGGTGAAGTTGTTTGCAAGTAAAACAACGTAGCAATTCGCCGCGTGCTATTTGCTGCTTACATGCTTCGCAATTCATTTTTTTTGCCGTTTGTTTTCAATCTTTCGTGGATCTATCAAACCTTCAGTGCAAGTACGTAGCACTCGATTCGATACGATTCGATAAATCTGACAGTTATTCTCGATAAAATGAGTTTTTAACCAATCGAAAAGTCGGATTTATCGAATCGTATCGATTCGATCGTTATCGATTGCTACGTACTTGCAGTGCTGGTTTATTTGTAGTGAGGAATAGAACTCCAAGATATTGCAGAAACAATCTCAAAAAGACATATGTGTGACTGCGGTTCGAACTCGAGACACTGATTTCTCAGTCACGTCACACGACCACAGGGCCAATTGATCTCACATTTTATGTGTCGAAATTAGGTGTTGTATTTTTGATGATGTTTGATTTACTCATGGATTATTTGGCACGTTGGGTATTCGGATATTTAAATCAAATAGCACAATAACCGTTCGAAAATTTTCTTGAAACACTTTAATAATCACTTTACTCACTTGGATTTTGATGTTGTTTATCACATGAGCCGCGCACAAGCAGTTAATTTCTTTGCACTACAATGTTTGTTTACTGGTGGTTGATTTTTTTCATATTGTCACTAATGTTGTTGTTGTTGGTGATTTTTGAGTTTTGCTTAAAACTCCTCAGTTTGTGTTTGAAACTCGTAGATAACAGTTGCACGTAGGTATTGGCCGGTGTTTTAACTGTTGTACTTAGTTTTAATTACATAATCTCACTTATAATATTTTTAAAATATATTTTATGCCACAGCGTTTACTTTTACGTTAGGCCAGATGCAGCGCCATCTAGCGGATTTAACCCAAAGGTTGACTGGTAGAGAATGCCTTGTGGCATTAAGTCCGCCTATGTACCACTCTTGTACATGAAGTTTAAATAAATAAATAAATATAAGATTATAGATTCATGGTTAGTCAATTATCGATTCTTTAGTCATCCTCTATTTCATAATTTTACAAACTTACTGATTATAATAAGTCGTACGTCTTGGTTTCATATTGCCCAGTACTAACAGAGTTGTGCAGGTCAGATAAGCAGTCGCTTCATGTAAAATACTGGTACTCAGCTGCATTCGGTTAGACTGGAAGCCGACGCCAAAATAGTTGTGTAAAGGCTTGGCACATGATGACAAACTTACTGATAATAATATTGCAATATTTCTGTAGATCCTAGAAAGACTGAGTACGGCGCATGAGAGGTATCAATCAGCGCTGACATCCCTGGAATCTGCGCTCGCGGGCCGGTTGCATCACACGGAAGATATCAAACTAGCTATTAGGAAAAAGTAAGGCATTATTCCGTTTTGTTGACTTTTTAACCGACTTCTAAAAAAGGAGGTTTCTCAATTCGACCTTTATTTTTTTATTTTTTTAGTTTATGTGTGTTCGCGGATAACTTCGTTGTTTATGAACCGATTTAGATGATTCTTTTTTTGTTAGAAAGGACCTATCCCAACGGTGGTACCATGATAAGGAAACCAGGGTTTGGTGAAATAATATCCCAAATAAATCGAGGGGAAAATCGTACTGGTGACTAGTACGTTTGTTAATTTTTTCATTAAGTATTTTAAAGCACTACTATTTAATGCAAGTCTGGAGTAGATCTGATGATGGAGCCGAAAGTCAGTCGAGAGAACTCCTCAACGATTTACAGCAATTACCTGGTGTTTGGGCTTGACTAATTTGTATTGATCAGAACTTTACACCTAGATGGGTTATAACTGTCATTAAGGGTCTGATGATGAAGACCAAGGACAGTCAAGGGAACTCCTCAATGTTTTACAGTAGCTACCTTGTGTTTGGACTTAATTCATTTCTATTGATGAGAACTTTGCACCCATATGGGTTATAAGAGTGTCATTACAGGTCGGATGATGGAGACCATAGACAGTCGACGGAATTCCTCAACGATTTACAGCAGTTACCTTTTGTTGGGCTTACTTCAAATTGTAGTTTGCAAAGCAAATATTTGTATAGGATACAACACAACTAAAAATGGAAAAATAAAAACCTTTTTTGCAAAAAATAAGTGACTAAAAAAAAAAAACTGAAAAATAACTTTAGCTTCAGAAGTCGGTGACAAAAAAAAATATCAATCACAAAGGTCACCGACTTCTAAAGCTGAAGTTATTTTTCAGTTTTTTGTTTTTTTTTTGAAGTCGCTTTTATTTTTTGCAAAAACGTTTTTTAGTTACACATTAATTTATAGTTAACAATGCAGATTACTAGAACTTGTTTATTTAATTCCAGATACGCGCCCACGTTCGCAAGACTGTGTCTGGAAAGTACATCCATGTGTGATCTGCTGATGTACGGCACTCCGGAACTGGGGCGAGAAATAGGTAACAAAAAGTTATTTCTACTTACTAAAAGCGAAATTATTTTACTACAAACATAAGTAGTTGGCTAAACCTTTGAGGTTAGAGTGCTTTATCTTATCCCATTGAATAATATAATTTTAGATAGCATGGTTTTCCTTTTATTTAAATTATCATGTTTGTTTGATTCCATAAAAGTACAGGTTGATATTTTTTAGGATTTTAGCCGGTTCGGTTCAGTGGCAAACGAATTCTCGAAAATATTTCAATGCAGATTTGTTTCTTTTTATAAATAAAGGAATTGATTTATTTATCACACACACACGTTTCCTTTGCCATTACAGATAAAATCTAATGCGACAAAGTAACTTAAAAATATACTTAATAGTAGATTTTACAACAAGTGCACAAAACGAACCATTTTTATCCGAGATTTTTAGCAGCCCGAGCCGAAGGCGAGGGCTGATAGTAATGTCGAGGATAAAAATGGTTTTGTGGACGAGTTATAAACTCTACTTTTCACTTCGATTGCGAGGAAATAAAACAGTAGTATAAATTGAAGAAATTAATAAACACGCAAAAACCAGAGCTGTTTCCCGCCGCTTTCTTTTTTTGAAATCTTACGACATTGATATTAGACTTGGGCTGCAGACCTATACAGCCTACTATTAAATATTTTTTTAATAATAATTTTCTTAAATTAATTAAATAACCTACCGTAGGTACTTGAATTTACTTTTTTATGTCTTTTATGTCTTAAAAAACACATAAGGCAAATAAATTAAAGTAAATATTATAAAATAACAAATTCTATCTATGAACTTCTTATTGCGTTTGGCTGTATGGCTCATTTTATTTGCCTTAATATAGATACATTTATGAGTAGATACATTAATGCCCTTGTGCACAAAATTCGATTTTGTGCAGCCTATATCCTGCACAAACAAGCACTTTCAGAGCATGAGAAGTGAAAAAATATATGCTTAACTATACCTTACATGCTACACAGTAAGTGGCCCTTGTGAACTCACTCAGCGTACAGGTGAATGTGTCTATGGTGTCCGCCACCGTGTTGAGAGTGCGAATGTGTCGTTTGAGTAAAAAATGCTATTATTACAGTACTTTCCCTCAAGGTAAGGTTGAAAAATGTATGTAATGTTAACTTAAGGTTTCCTCTAGGTCGCGGTCAGTACGGCGTAGTGTACAGCGTGCGGGGCGGGTGGGGGGGGCGGTCTCCGGTCGCCGTGAAGTCCGTGCTGCCGGCCGACGAGAGGCACTACCGGGAACTGGCCATGGAGTTCTTTTATACAAGGTATTTATCGTTACAGTGCGTGTGATTACTACTACAACAGCCCATAACGTCCACTGCTGGAAATAAGCCTCTCCCATGATGGGAGGAATTTGCCGTAATCTCCACGCTTGGCAGGCGGATTGGAGATCGCAGTGATGAAAGACTAACAGAAAACGCTGCTGCCCATTCTCAGGTCTACGGAGGCGCAAGGTGTTCTGCCTCAGACATTACGAGCCTTATACGACACCCGTGAGTGTAATGGGTTGGTTCTATTCTACTCTGCCGGATACCACACGGTGTGTGATTAGCTTGTGGCTAAATAATACCAGCCGCTCGGGTCGATTGCCAGGTTAAACCGTGCTTGCCTAGGTTGGTCCGTAAATGGGTGACCGTCTATTACATACCGAGTTTCCTTCGTGCTTGGTCGTTGCCGTTGGTCCCGGCTGTCATTTATAGATCTTTAACAGTCGTTACAGGTGGCCCGAAAGTCTGCCAACCTGTCTTACCAAAGGGTATTCCCAGTATTAACTAGGTTGTGGAGGTCAGATAGGCAGTCGCTCCACGTAAAATGCTGGTATACAGCTGCATCCGGTTAGACTAGAAGCCGACCCCAACATAGTGAAAAGGCTAGACAGATGATGATTTATCGTTACAGTCAACATTCTTCACGAAGTCGAATACCTTTATTTTTTCATTAAAATTCACTCGGACAAGTATACCTTGGAATTTTCTCCGTTATATGGCGCTGAACTTATTTTTTTTTCTCTCTTATTTTGAGATTTAAACTATTGCCATATTATTCTCTATAACGTAAACCAGTTCGTCACAACTGATGAACACTACACACTACGGTCAACTAAATGACTTCTGACCGACTGACCTTATTTTAATCGGTAATTTCTTTATTATTTATTTATTTTATTTGGTAATTATTATTATTTATTTAAAGCGAACACAAGTGATTCATATTGTTGTTAGTAATACTTACAAACTATGTTAGCAACATTCTCATTAAAATAACCAATTATCATCAAAATACAATAAAATAATAATCAATTCAAAAACCTATAGCTATAACTAAGTCCGCTTCCCGGTGCACCAGACCTGCAGCTGTGTATACGGGTCCAGTGCCCCAGGAACGGACAGTCAGGTTTATCCACTATTACCTTTAAGAAGCTGTTGGTGCTCCCCCGAAGCCGCCGCATCAAGGATGCTGTTCTTTTTCGCATAATTGCTTGAAAGCTATCTATACCTGCTTCAGCAAACATGCCCGACGCGCTACAGAACCGTGGGAGCCCCAACATCACCCTAAAAGCGTTATTGTACTGGATGCGAAGAGTGCTGTAGGCCCTCTGTGTATGTCTAACCCATAGGCTGCACGTGTAAAATGACTGGCAAAACGCCTTAAACAGAGTGAGTTTCACTTCCTTAGTACATCGTGCAAACCTACGGGCTAGCATATTACATCGGACTGACAGCGCTCTTCGCTCCCGCTCCATGTCACTCTCATCAGTCAAGTCCTCCGTCACTATATGGCCAAGATACCTAAAATGCGACACTCTATTTAGTGGTACACCATATAGGCATACTGGAGGAACTGTTTCAGGCTTCTTAGTACCGACTCTGAAATGTAATGTAATGGTGAATTGTTTAAGAGATACCAGGCTACCACATGTGTTTTTGCCGGCTAAGGGACTACTCACACTTATTCAGCATATGCCCATAGAAAACAATGATTTTGTATGACACGCGTACGCATCCGTTCAGCTGTACGCGCGCGTACGCGTCTCATACAAAATCGTTGTTTTCTATGGGTATATGCTGAATAAGTGTGAGTAGTCCCTAAATCACGTCATTATCTCCCAGGAGTATCCCTGCCCACCCTCGCATAGTCCGGCTGCACGGCTCTGTGGTCCAGCGCCACAGCGGCGCGGGCCCGTGCGTCCTGCTGCTCTCCGAGAGGAAGGTGCGGGACCTGCACGCCGCGGTCAGAGCCGGCCTCTCCTTCACAGCCAGGATGAGGATAGCCAGGGATATCGTTGAAGGTATAGTATGATTGTACTCTGTGTCTTCCTGCTCTCTGAGAGGAAAGTGAGAGAATCTTAAATGTAAAGTTGCGATAGCTAACATTTTCATTTTTTTAATCGTTTTTTCAGTTACTATTTCCTTCATTTCAATGTAAAATTACATTCTCTGTACACAACACTCCATTTTTGTAAATAATATGCCTAAAATCAAAAAACTAATAATGGGTGTTAAATTATTCTTATGAACGTCGTGTGAAATCAGCTGTTCACTTCCTGGGTTAGCTACAGTGTTCATAGAACTCGTCGTCGCGCTTGCCGTTCGCTACGTGCGGTTTGCCACGGGAACGATACATTGCATATGACGAAATAAAACAAATCAAAATTGTTGGATTCCCATAACGTTACTGAAATAATTTCTTGTACCGGTCATCTTAGTATGGTATACCTACTTAATAGGCGAGACGACAAAAAAAATCTAATTAGTCCGTCAGATAGATTTCCAAAAAATATTGGATACATATTTTTTCTTTGTTACGTAAACCAAAATTGACGAAGATATAACGCTTTTAAAATTCTCAATACGTCACGCCTTGGTATAATTTTTAGCTAGTTCTGACGTCTCCCGATTTTTGATGCGTTTTATCTTTGTCAATATTCATTGATTTATAAAAACAAAAAATACGTGTCCATCTTCTTCTTAGCGTGTCGATGGCAATCTAAATTGAGTCGGCCCAGAACTGAGCCACTAGTTTGGCGCTTTCGGTTGCGTCCATCAGTTCCTGTAGTGAGCAAACAACAGGACACGCAGGACACGATAATAAGTGCCCCATCGTTTGTGGAACAGCACCACATTTACACTCAAGGCAACCTAAACCAGGTTTTCCTTGCTGCGGTTAACCTGGGTCCGGAGTCCATTATTTTCCAATACTCTTAACTGACGGACTAAATAGATTTGCAAATTTTTGATACTGTCGTTATGCCTATTCGGAGGGCTACTTTATACCCCCCAATATCTTTTTTTTTATTTTATTTTTTTATCTTTATTTATTTAGAGGCTTTTACCTTACAAAGGTACGTCAGCCTCATCATATCCTAATCTAACTAATTATTACACGTAATTCTAATATTATTAATACAAAAGTTATTGCGTAAGCGAGGGAGATAACGATGCAGCAACCATTTCATAAATCATCTTCGCTTCTCCCGAATTAGGTGTAGATAATATTCTAATGAAAGCCCCAACATCATACATATTAACCTTTAACTCCCGCATCACTATCTCCCTCTCTCTCCTGTTCTTTTCACATTCCACCAGCAAATGTTGGACATCTTCGACTTTATTACACACTTGGCAATTAGGGGAATCGACTTTTTTCATTAGGTATCCAAATTTCCTGGATGGAAAATGACCAGAACGCAATCTATGTGCCATAACAACATGCGACCTCTTTGTATGACTTTCAGCAAACCAAGGGATTCGAGGAGGCTCACTTTGCATAGTCTTATACCATATGCCTTTTTCTTTAGACTTCTTGTCAAAATACTCCTTAAAACGATTGTAGCATATGTTTTTGTAATAGCCAAGTATTTCTGTGTAGAACGGAGCTATGTCAATTTCCAATCCTTCTAAAATAGCTTTTTTAGCAAGCATGTCAGCCTTCTCGTTTCCATGTATACCAATATGAGATGGAACCCATTGCAATCTCAAATTAATGTCACTAAGTTCATAAAATTGTTTAAGAATTACATAAGCTATCGGTGTACCTCTGCAACCAGAGGCGCATCGAGCTAAATGCATTAAACCACTTTTGCTATCCGTGCATATGACTGTTTTTTGATTCACAGAATGGTTCGCATTTTCCCAACAAATTATGTTCTCTAGAGATTTTGAGATTGCTACGAGCTCCATCGTCATTACAGATACGTTTGCATCAATAGATTTAAACAAGGCCGAAGTTCCATCACTCAAACTATAATAAGCGGCACCGCATCCACTTTTGCTCTTAGACCCATCAGTAAAGTACATTTTCCACCCCGGGTATTTTTCACTAAGTTCTTTGATAACATTGCATTTGAGTGATGTAACCTCATGGCTGCGCTTTGCCACTTTGACACAGTCTAACTTAAAACTAATTTTATCCCGTACGTTTATACCTGTCACCCATTTTTCTAGTGAGTACATTTCTAAAATACTTGAACAATGTATATTACGGAGTTTACACTCATTGTATATGGTCACAAGCAATGGTTTTTTCTTATTGTTCCAGTATCTTGCGACTGAGAGATCATTCAAGTCATCTATTAATTTGATAGTTACATTGTTCGAACATGACATACTTTTTATACAGAACTTGTAACCTAAATATAATCTCCTAACGTACAGAGAAGGAATGCACATTTCAGCTTCCATTACGTGTATAGGAGAGCTTTTTATAAAACCACCTATACTCCTCAAATACTGATTCTGAATTTTGTCCAGTTTACTTATATGACTCTTTGCACTATTATCATACAGAAAACAACCAAAGTCAATCCTACTGCGTACCAATGAAATATACAAAGATCTCAAATGCTTCGGATGGATTCCCCAAGTCGGCTCCGCTAAAACTTTAAATAAATTTTTCACTTCTCATGCTCTGAAAGTGCTTGTTTGTGCAGGATATAGGCTGCACAAAATCGAATTTTGTGCACAAGGGCATTAATGTATCTACTCATAAATGTATCTATATTAAGGCAAAGAAAATGAGCCATACAGCCAAACGCAATAAGAAGTTCATAGAAAGAATTTGTTATTATATAATATTTACTTTAATTTATTTGCCTAATGTGTTTCTTAAAACATAAAAGACATAAAAAAATAAATTCAAGTACCTACGGTAGGTTATTAAGAAAAATATTATAAAAAAAATATTTAATAGTAGGCTGTATAGGTCTGCAGCCCAAGTCTAATATCAATGTCATAAGATTTCAAAAAAAGAAAGCGGCGGGAAACAGCGTGTAAAAAACGGCGCGGGAAATTTTGCGTGTTTATTAATTTCTTCAATTTATACTACTGTTTTATTTCCTCGCAATCGAAGTGAAAAGCAGAGTTTATAACTCGTCCACAAAACCATTTTTATCCTCGACATTACTATCAGCCCTCGCCTTCGGCTCGGGCTGCTAAAAATCTCGGATAAAAATGGTACGTTTTGTGCACTTGTTGTAAAATCTACTATAAAAACTTTGCCGTCTTTTCTCGTATCTCATTAATATGCCTTTTCCATAGAAGTGACCTATCTAACCAGATACCTAAGTGTTTTACACAATCTACTGAGGAAATTGGTAAGTTGTTAATTACAAGTTGCAATTGTCGTCTTCTTCTGCCTCTACTAAAAAGACACATCTTTGATTTTTCTGGTGACTTTTCTAGACCCATATCATCCAGCATTACAACCATAGAGTTAAGAGCAACTTGCATTTCCGATTCCGCATGGCTTAAATCTTTATGGCTGAGGTAAAATACGAAATCATCCGCGTACTGCGAAACAATAACAGTCTCAATCTGCTGGCAAATTGCTGATGTAATAATATTAAAAAGCATCGGTGATATTGGGTCGCCCTGTGCCAAACCCCTGCTTGCTCGTCTAACATCTACAGTTCGTCCATCACTACTACTTTTTATCATCAAGTATCGCTCCAATAGAAACGAATTTAAATAATTACAAACTCTTGAGCCAATTCCCAAATCATCCAATGTCTGAACAACCTTTTCCACTAAGACATTGTTATAAGCATTTGTAATGTCCAGAAAGCAAGCCAACGTAGGGTCGTTTCTAGTGAAACCCAATTGAATATAAGTAGACAGTCTTGAAATGCAATCTAAACATGATTGAGCTCTCCTAAAACCAACCGTGTTAGGTGACAAAATTGAATGTTTCTCAATAAACCATTCTATTCTTTTTCCGATCATATTATGGAATATCTTACAAACACAAGATATAAGAGATATTGGCCGAAGTTTAGTCTCCGTATTCGTGTCGTTCCCAGCTTTAGGAATAGCAATAACTGATATCTCACGCCATTGTTTTGGGATATCTCCAGTTCTGTATATGTCATTATATAACCGGAGAAGAAACTCCTTGGCCTCACACGGAAGATTATTAATCATAGAGTACGTTATTCCATCAATACCCGGAGCAGTGTCCTTCTTTTTTAAACTATTCTCTAATTCTTCCATTGTAAATGTTGATTCTATTAAAACGTTCTGTGATTTGAATATTGTTGGTAAATTTATCACGGAATCCGGTGTGAGTGAATATAATAAACCTTTTAGTTTTTCCTCCGATACACAAAATTTAGGTTGACGATAACCTTTAAGCCATCTCATCTTTCGCCACATATCAGAAACTGAAGAAGTTTCATCTATGCTACTACAAAATTTTTTCCAGCCGCTATCTATGGCTTTCATTATCAAATCATGTGCATGTGCCCCTTTCTCTTGTAATCTTGTAAGATTGTCAGGAGTAGGATTTCTTCTGAATTTGGCTAAAGCTAATCTACGTTCAGCCACTGCTCTAGATAATGATGGATCCCAATACTCTTTTGGCTTAAAATTCCTTAAGGGACTAGTACACATTTTAATCATAGGTACGTGCTTATTCGCTGCCATATCAATTTGTTCTAAGAAATAGTCATATAATGCCTGAATATTATTGCTCACGTTAGCTTGCCCAGAAAACGACTCTATAAGCTCATGACGATAGGCCTCCCACTTTGCTTTTTTGAAGTTTCGTCTTTTATTATACTCGATGTGTTCATGGAAATTCATGGAAATCTTCATTATGAGGTGATCACTACCCAAATTTTCGTTCATTACAGCCCAATTAAATTTAATAGCTATGTCAGATGATGTTAATGTGATGTCCGGTGATGATCTTTGTATATTTCCATTAACTAACTTGACCCGGGTTGCCTCTCCATTAGTTAATGTCACAAAGCCGTGTTCCAAAGATGAATCCAGTATTTGAGTTCCACGCTGGTCGGTTTTATAAGACCAGTTCGTATGGTGAGCGTTAAAGTCACCTGCAACTAACGATTTTTTAGGCACTAATGAGAAAATTTTGTCCCAATCTGATGATGTTGTACTCACTGAAGAAGGGCAATAAATAGATACAACATATTCCAAACTCTTACAATTAAGTATTTTCATACATATAACCTCTATACCTACATTACTTATGCTAATAGGGCATACTTGCGCCTGTATAGATTTATGGATAATTATCGCGACACCACCGTAAGAATCGTCTCTGTCTTTTCTATATATATTGTAACCTCTCATATTCAAACGAACGTCTGGATTAAGCCAAGTTTCACTAACAATAACAATATGTATTTTTTCCTGCCCAAGTAACGCGTCTAAACTAGGTGATTTTGGCTTTAAACTTTGACTATTCCATTGTAATATATTAATCAAAGCGTCTTTGCGATAATTATCCATTTAAAGATTTTAACAGCCATTGACATAAATTTCCTCCAACTAAAAAATCCTTAACAAATACCTTGCATTCCTCATATATTACTTTCAACACCGACATTATTATTTCTTCAACTCCTTTCTCTGAACAAATTATTTCTTTAATTTTTAAAAATATTTCTACAAATCTGAACTTTCTTTTCTTCTTCTTTTCAGCTTCTTCTTTTTCCGATAGTCTATTTTCCTGACTGTTTTCAATTATCTCATCTTCTATAGAACAAGTTTCCCTCTCTGTTTCCATAAATCTACGAGTAGTTTGCTTTTCTCGCCCCTCTTTATTTTTATTTTTCTGCTTAGACCTGTCCACTTTTTGTTTTTGTATTTGTCTGTCATTAGTTAAGACTTCTTGCGCAGTAGCTGTCGATTGCACAGCACTACTGTATGTTTTCTCCAAAGTAACTCGTTTGACTCTCCTCCGTTCTTTCATCAGAATCCTCAATTGCTACAACCATACTGCCTTTATTGTTGTTCTTTAGATATATTTCTAAGGCTTTTCTATAGGATATGTTCTCTACACTCATTAGAGTACGAATCTCTTTTTCTTTTAGGAAGACGGGGCACGTTTTGTCAAGTGCCATGTGAGGTCCTTTGCAATTAGGACATACAATTCTGTCTGTTTCACAATTCTCATGCTCTTTACTGCATTTAGGACACAGAATCTTTTTTGTTGGGCAGAATTTCTTTATATGACCGAATTTCCAACAGTTGGAGCATTGAGAGACAGGAAATACATATCGTTCTACTCTAAAACGGCATCCATAGGCAAGAATAAATTCTGGAGTTGTAGGGCTCTCAAAACACACCCGCACAGTCTCACTCTCCACCCACTCCCTGTCCTGACTGATACGCCTTAGTCTTCTAACTGATAGTATTTTGCATGATGTCTCTAATGACTCTAATATCTCTGACTCACTCAGTTCCAAGTCTACACCCTTAATGATTCCGTAAGATAAGTTGAGTTGGTTAACAAATTGAATTCTTACTCCTAAATCAACGAACTTCTGACATTTGATCAACTTTTCTCCATCTTCTTTCTTAGCAATATGTATGTAAACCTTGTAGGGACTCTTATAGTTGATTCTTAATATGTTTTGGATATTCTCATTTTTCAATAATTTTGCTAATGCCATTTGTTTGGGCAAGACTTCTAAGGACGTTAAGCTCATTTTATATGTGTCATCCATATTTTCTTCTCTCATCTCCTTCCCCGATTCGCCTTCAATTCCAGACTCATTCCTTAAAAGGCGCTTTGGTCGCTTCCTGGTCACTGGTATAAAACCCTCTTCGCTGCAGCTTTCATCGCCCTTTTCCCTGGCCCTTTTCTCCGCACTTCCTCCACTATTCATCTCGCAATCCTTCTGGTTACTAGTATTACTCGTCCCACTCGCGAAGGAAATCGAAGTAATCATCAAATTGCTGTCTTCCTCGTAATTTCCGTCACTTTTTCCTTCCATTCTCAACTTATGTGGGTACTCCGAAAAGAAACTTAACTTAAGCGATACGGAGTAAACAAACTACGTGCGCTCGCGTCGGCGTTTGTATTGATGACCCCCCAATATCTCTCGCGGCTAATTCAGACTGACTGCAGTATCCGAAACCCAATTGGAAAGATAATCATTACCTAAGCTGTTTCTTTTTCCTCAGGCATCCGCTACTTGCACTCCCTCGGCCTGGTGCACCGCGACATCAAGATGAAGAACGTCCTGCTAGACTCGTGTGACCGCGCGGCGCTGTCGGACCTGGGCTTCTGTGCGGCCGAAGCGCTCATGTCGGGTTCCGTGGTGGGCACGCCGGTGCACATGGCGCCCGAGCTGCTGGCCGGGGACTACGACGCCGCCGTCGATGTCTACGCCTTTGGGATATTGTTTTGGTGAGTACTATTTGTCAGGTAAACATCTCTTGCAACCATCATTATCTGAAGTCAGAGTAGGGAATTTACTGAGTCCAGCGACTCTCCCGCTTTAACCTTCCCGCAGCCACAATCCAAGGCTTGGTAGAACGTCGGGGCTTGTCGGCAGAGCACACCACAAAGAATCTCCAGTCAATAATCCCACACATATAGGTCCATAGGTCACGTAAAACACTTTCTTCCAGGAAGATGAAAGGAGAACTGTTTTTGGGTAAATCAATCAAACGGGACACACTAGCACTGAATATTGGCGACGCGTGCGTTTGCAATGGAGTCCATTTTTTGACTACGTCATGGTGGTGGCGCGAAGTTTGTACCAACGACCATTCCTCAAGGAAAGGATGCGTTCCAGTCGACGCAGTTTATCGTCGACCCAGTATACAAATAAAAAGAACCACGTTTATGAACCAAATTGTGTTATCTTATCCTAACACGAGTAAACAAATATTTAAACAAAATATAAACAAAAAAAACAAACTTGTTTCGAAACGAAACGGTCAGCTATCTAATATAACCAGATGCAACTGAATACCAATATTTTGAATGAAGCGACTGCTTTTCTGGTCTCCAGTAGGTAACACGTTATTGATTAAATAAATAAAACCATTTTATTGGATGACGTGAAAATTAAAAACAAAATGCACCTTTTCTTGATTTCGCGTAGTCATATGACCTGAGTTTATAAACTACCTTTGAAATGAAATGAAATGATGTTTATTTTGCAAGTAGGTTTTTACAAACACTTTTACACTTCATTTTTTAAAAACTAGATGAGGCCGATGTTTCGTACCTGACTACTCTGAGAAGAAACAGCCGAAACAAACTCAGAGGTCGTAGTCTCTTTTGAAGTACATACATAATTTTGCTCAATTCACATGAGGACTATGCAGATTAGCGTCTGAGATGGTATTTTGAAGAAAGAACCACACAGTTTGAGTGGACCTGTCCAGTCAGTGCAAGCATTTGTCAGTTAACGTGTAGCTCGACTTATAACTCAAGGAACTCAAGTCTCAACGAACTTTGTTTACAGGTACGTGTGCGCCGGCAATATAAAACTACCCTCAGCGTTTGAAACGTTCCAAAACAAAGAACAACTGTGGAGTAAAGTCAAAAGAGGTAAGCTACCATCCACAATAGAAGCTATTGGTGTCGATTATGTTGTGCACAAACTACACTTAATTTAGGCTATTGCTATCTTTTACTAAAAGGCAGTGCGAGAAAAGGACGGCTATAGCTATGAACTAAGTTAGACATGTCAAACTAGTTTATGCCTTGCGCTTTACCGTGTTTTTAGTCGGCATGTTTTTACGTGCACCCTTCATTTGTATAGAAATATTAGTTCCAACTAAATTTGACAGCTTTAAATTACGTCCGTCTCTTTCTCGTTTTATTAGAGAGAAAAAGATAGCAATAGCCTAAATTAAGTTTAGTTTGTGCACAACAGAATCGATACCATTTTTTATTTTATTTTTCCTCCATATTTTCAATAAGCAAAAAGTCTACTTAAATTCATAATCACCTCACGTTCCCAGGTCTCCGCCCCGAACGGTTACCGCACTTCACAGACGAGTGCTGGGAGGTCATGGAGTCCTGCTGGGCCTCCGAGCCCTCCCAGAGAGCCCTCCTGGGCGACGTGCAAGCCAAGCTCGAGAGGATACACGAACTGGCGCTCTGTGACGTCACACAACATCCAGACGACGGCACGCAAGCTTATGAAATGTCCGACGAAGATAGTTTAGATATTATGACGGCTGATCAGTGCATGTGATTTTTAGATATATGATGTGTGCAGAGGTAGGCAGAGTCCAAGAATTGTGGAGATTCGAAATGCTGTAAGGGACATTGGATTAGCGATGAACGTCGCAAATTTACAGCATTTCGTTCAGTACCTAAAGTCGAAAATACAACAACACGCTATTTACAGGGTGTAAAAGACCTCATCACGAAGCCGTCAACCAAGCATTCTGTACATCAAACTGAGTAACTGCGCTAAAATGATTGCTGGGAAAAGACTTTTTCAAAAAATCACATTTTACGGTAAAACTCAAAACGCATTCAACAAATTGTGCTGATGGATGCATCTAGTAGCAAACGGATCATGGAGGTATTTAAAGTTGTACCATTAAAAACTTAAAAAACCTGTCAAAAAGTTGGAACTTTGACCCCCAATATCTCCGTAACTAGAAGGTTCCCAGGTATGGTGTAGAACAAAAAAAGGATCGCAGTGACGAGGAGAACAAGTGCCTTTTGGCTTCGTTAAGTGTGTATTTACACCCTTTCTATTGAGCATTATAGTTACGTTATTTCAAACACTGTTTTAAGCTTTCATGGTTTAAAACTAAATATATATTGTCACTCACGGGATATCTTCCGTGATTGTTCATTGTTTTGCGCTCCCGATATTTCGACGCTGTTGCAAGCGCCATGATCGCGGGTTGACAGCGTCGAAATATCGGGAGCTCAAAATCAATGAACAATCACGGAAGATATCCTGTGAGTGACAATATAAGTTTACGTTATTTCGGGTTTCCACCGTGGATATGATTGTGATATGCGCCATTTCTGCAGTGAGCGCGCATTGTGAACTACGGCTCATTCCTAGGAAAGAGGAAGCCGGAGTTCCAACTGTTTGTTATAAGCAGATATGCAAACGCCCGTATTAACTGAAGAGGTACCCACAGAGCTTAGGCCTCTCTATGAGATGGAAAAGTCCCATGTCTTACCTAAACCTGTAGCTATTACGTATCTCTGTTGACAGCTCGAAATGATAGTAACTGGGCTCAGTGTCCATCAATTAACTGTCAAAAGGTTAGTTTCGTATTATGTATGACCAGTCGCGATCAAATATGATGTCATTGGTTGTCATCGTGGCTGATAGTCACTGTAACTCATTTGGACAGACGCTTTCGTATTCAATTATGTTAGCATAGTGGACAACAAATTGATGAAAGCTGAGTTTGAAGTGGCTTTCGTGAAAGACGTTACACCGTACCCGGGCTGTTAGTCACCGTAAAGTGATATCCACTCTGTCCGATACGTAATACCAATATTATGACATTCTCGGTTGTCATCAAAGTTCAGTGTACAACCAAAGCTTGATAGTCACTGGATATCAGAAAGATACGTAATAGGCCTACTGGTCAAAACAATCCTTGTCCGAAATAGACTACTAGCTCCTGAAATTATTTGCAAAATGTGGGTATATCTCTGTGTACCCCTTCGGTTGATACTGGCTTGATGTTATGTTAAAAGTGAGTACATAATATGTAGTAATTCTTCTGTCAAAGAAGAATTAATTTATTTTTATATCTCTGAATCTCTGGTCCTGAAACTACAAAGATATTTTATATAAAAACTTTGTATGGGGACTCTATCGGTTAGTGTGTCTGTTATTAAGTTTCCTAAATGCTTACTTCAAGGGGATGCTTTACTGTAGCTCTCGAAAAGGTTAAATAATAAATCTGTACTACAAACGTTTTCGAGTCGACAGGTGCAGCGGTGAATTGTATGGATATATATAATATATATACAGGGTGGAATTTTTCAATGCCACCTGCAGGGAAAGTACTCGAAATACTGGAGAGAGCAAATTTTACTCAAAGGAAACATTCCTTTATTTTTAAAAGGAAACAAATCTGCATTCACAGATTTTCGAAAATTCGCTTGCCACACTCGGGAATCGAACCGACTAAAGTTCGGAAAAATAACATCCTGTACTTTTTTTACATCAATCGATAGGTGCAATCATATGGATCAAATCTCTTTAACAAACATGATAAATTAAATGAAGGGAAAACCATTAAATCTAAAGAACAGTTATAAATTCAATGGGATAAATTCAATAAGATAAAGCACTTTTATTCATGGTTTTCCTTTCATTTAATTTATCATGTTTGTTAGAGAGATTTGATCCATATGATTGACCCTATCGATTGATTGCAAAAAGGTACAGAATGTTATTTTTTCGAAATTTAGTCGATCCATCCCGGGTTCGATGCCCGAGTGTGGCAAAAAAAAATCGAAAATCTGTGAATGCAGATTTGTTTCTTTAAAAATATCAAGGAATGTTTCCTTTGAGTAAAATTTGCTATCTCCAGTATTTAGAGTACTTTCCCTCCAGGTGGCATTGAAAAATTCCACCCTTAGTCTGGTAAATGAGTGCTCAAAAGGGGGGTGTGGTTGGAAAAGTCGAAAGCAGAAAATGTGACTTATGAACTTCGTTTGGACTAGTTAGAAGATAAACATATTAAAAGTCCTGACCCCTCCGAGGTGAGCCCGAGGGGGGGGGCAAAGAAGGTCCCGTTTTTTGGTTTTTTGCTTATATCTCGAAAACGATGCGTCGTATAAAATTTTGTTGTACTACATAATAAAACCTCATAAAATTCTCTACAACTTTGTTTGTCACACTTTTTATCTTCCATGCCCATCCATGCCCATCCATGCCCGAGTGTGGCAAAAAAAAATCGAAAATCTGTGAATGCAGATTTGTTTCTTTAAAAATATCAAGGAATGTTTCCTTTGAGTAAAATTTGCTAGGTATCTCCAGTATTTAGAGTACTTTCCCTCCAGGTGGCATTGAAAAATTCCACCCTTAGTCTGGTAAATGAGTGCTCAAAAGGGGGGTGTGGTTGGAAAAGTCGAAAGCAGAAAATGTGACTTATGAACTTCGTTTGGACTAGTTAGAAGATAAACATATTAAAAGTCCTGACCTGAGATAAAAAGTGTGACAAACAAAGTTGTAGAGAATTTTATGAGGTTTTATTATGTAGTACAACAAAATTTTATACGACGCATCGTTTTCGAGATATAAGCAAAAAACCAAAAAACGGGGCCTTCTTTGCCCCCCCCCCCCTCGGGCTCACCTCGGAGGGGTCAGGACTTTTAATATGTTTATCTTCTAACTAGTCCAAACGAAGTTCATAAGTCACATTTTCTGCTTTCGACTTTTCCAACCACACCCCCCTTTTGAGCACTCATTTACCAGACTACCTGTATATTATTGGATGTATGTCTTGTCGCCCAGTTGTTGTGAAACATGGTCAACTCAGACTGACCCGTGTGAGAAGCACGCCTTAAATATTTGAAAGGATAGTGGGCAAATGTGGTACAAGCGTCGCCAAGGATGAATTATATACCAAATTAAAGGATTATAGACAGAATTTCAATCATTCAAGACAAAAATAAGCTATAATTTCTCGAAATCTCTTGGACAGATTTTGATGCTCTTCTGCATGTTTGAACAGTACATTGTACCCTTTTATTTGGTATATGATTCGTGTCATTGACACTTGCTTGGCCACCATCAGGGATTTTAATTTTGATAACACCAAAAATGAGTCGCTAATTAGTCGAAATTTGGCGACAAATTTCAGAATTTGTGGGCCACTGGTTCAAAAGATATAAAGGTTTATTTATAGGTGGCGAATGAACTCTCTAAATTCTTTCGATCTAGCTCTTGGACTATACCTTACTAATGGGGAAGGAAACTGTGGAACTAACGGCGCTAGCATAGCTGGTTCCCAAACATCGTCATTGGTTGAAAATGTGGTAATGTCATTTTATATTTCAAAATAGCTTAACTTCATTGGTGAGATTGAGACCTAGCTATGATCGCGTCATCTACAATAAGTTTTTAACGGTCTTCCCCATTGAACTCATTATATCTTCTAAACTAAGACCCGATTAAATCTGTGTCTTGGCAATAAATTGCGATTAATTGGCGACAAAATATGGGAGAAAACAGATCTTCGCTAGGTGCCCTAGTTTTTGAGATATAAATGTGGCCACGCTGGGGAGACTCTCCAGATCGGTCACTTAGAAAGCCTTATATCTTTTGAACCAGTGACCGACAAATTCTGATATTTGGCGACAAATTAGCGACAATTTTTGTGTTATCAAAATTAAAATCCCTGATGGTCGCCGAGCCAATGTCAATGGCACATAATTACCTATGATTCATCCTTGGCGACGCTTGGACAGCGCACTGACGACGCACGCCAAACGAGTTATTGTTATTTTGCGCGCCAAAGTTGACGCTTTCCTAATAGGCCCAAACTTTAAGGGGGTGTGGCTCGGCGCCTCCTCATGTTTTAAGCGAAAAAAATTTAAAATGGTCAGGCGGAAAAGACCCCGACTGTACCTATTTTGTTTATTTTTGTCAGCCAATCAAAACACAATAAAATGGATATAAGTTATTAAACTGACATTTAATTTAATTTGATTTTAACATGGCCACTAACACTATCATAAACATTGAAAACGGGATGATTTACAGTCTTATAGGAAATACATTACAGGCGATATTGGAGCACACGGCTGTGGCAAACTTATGAAATAAAATAATTAATATTTTTCTACGGCATCATCAATAAATATGGAAGGAAGTAAGGTTGTGCGGAGTTCGATTCCCGGGTCTAAAGATTCGGATCAGTCACATAACTAATTATAGTCGTATTTAAATAAGTTTTTTATAAAATTAATTTAGTATGAAATTGACGCACTGTAAGAATAGAATCAAAATGTGAGCTTTTTGGGTTAATTTTAAATTGTCAGGAAAATAATATCTTATTGGTCAGCAGTCAGCATAATTAGAATAAATGTATTTCTTTTATTGTTTTTTATAACGGTTTTGAACAGCCAGCAAAATCTTTAGAAGCAACATATTATTTATTTATGTAGAATTTTGTCTAAAACTTTTGTATGAACATATTTATCATAAAAAAAAAAAAAAAAAATCACATGTTTTCCCCATAGGGGCGTAAACATGTCAATTTATATATTTTTTATTTTGATGAATAGGTTCACACAGATTTTTTTTTCCACATTCCACGTAATAACCGTTATGGTTATTATGTGTAGATATTGCATTTTTATTATGAGTTCTTTGCAATTTAGACCTTATGTCAACCGCATAAGAGTTATCACGAGAAGTCATTGTAAAAGGCAATATCTGTAACTGTGTAAACTGTAGTTTGTAACACATGTCTGATCAATCACAATTGTATTTTCTAACAATTTGAAATAAATCTACATCAGAATTTCACTTATGGTAACAAGCCCAATACCAGGACAGATAATATTAAACTGTAAGTTGTAGTAATAAGGTCTATATTCGTCTGTGATCAACAAATTGTTATTTAAGAAATCGTTTTGATAAATTATTGAATGAAATTCAATCTTTGGCAAATTTTGTTAGCTTTGTGTTTTGGCGTTTCTTAGTACATAAAAAACTGTTGGAAAAAAATTGGTTGCCTGTAAAGTCGGTATACGGGCGAAAGTTTTACGTGACAACGACTTTGAGTGGTAAAATAAACTTTTTATGTCTGTCTCTCTCGCTCTTAGGCGGGCTCTCACTCGCTCTCATTGTGAGCGCATAACGTGAGCGGAGCGTAACGCAGTTTCTTGAAGTGTCACCCGGCAAACCAATTTATAAGACGTTGTCACGTCAAAAAGAATTTTTCATGTGAATAGATCAAAGATTAAAGCGCTAGATTTTGTTCTCAGAATTCTGTAGTTGTGTTGTCTCGCTTACTCATGCCGAAAATCATATCTCCCTCTCAAACTGAGATCTATAAATTGAGCTAGCTCAAAGTCAGCTCAGTCGCACTACATCCGAAAATAAATCTTATTAGTGTAAGGTTAAAGTGCATATTTCTACAAGCGACTGTGATCAAGCGTATCATACCAATAACAAATCGTACATTGTTCACCGAGAGGAGAAAACACCCGAGATCGGGAATCGCACTTTCTCTCGAGTGATACATAGTGCTTTATCTACACCCATGCTATAAATCCTCTATAAAGGTATCTGAAACAGTTAGCTTATGGCCAACATTAAAACAGCCAGTGTCATAATAACCATTATAACACCGAAACGGGTGTTATAATGTTGTACTGAATTTCATTATGCAACTCGTTTTAAAAAAAGAACATCGAATGTGGTAGTGAATCGAACGTCTAGCACGTGCGATTCACTACCACAGCGCCGTAATTAAAAAAAAAACTTATAGGTTAATTCGATTTCACGTCGTATCCCGCCATTTTTGTTCGACATTTGGATATTAGTATTGCAATTTGTACTTTGTTGTTTACAAAAATGAGTGATACAAGCTTTGTGAATTTTGATAATTGAACAATCCAAAATGTAAATAATTATATTACTACCTATACACGGTTTGTTTGTAGTAAATACAAGCAATTAAACTTTCCATGAATTTACATAGACTTCTTAGAACACTGCAACACCATAAGGTTTCAGAACCTTTTATGGAGGATTCATATCATGGATGTAGATAAAGTCTTGTATGCAACTGTACATAATTAGGTATTAAAACACTCATGTGATACTATTATCACACTCGGCTTCGCCTCGTGTGATAAACCCACATTCGTGTTTTAATACCCCTCATTATACAACAGTTGCATAAATAACTATTATACTACACCTACGAGGAAAGTAAAAAACGAAATCTTTACTAATTGAAATTTATATTGAAATTGTTGCAGTTAGTGAAGCTTATGTAACACTTTTTCCATTAATGTTCTTTTTAGGGTTCCGTACCCAAAGGGTAAAAACGGAACCCTATTACTAAGACTTCGCTGTCTGTCCGTCTGTCTGTCACCAGGCTGTATCTCATGAACCGTGACAGCTAGACAGTTGAAATTTTCACAGATGATGTATTTCTGTTGCCGCTATAACAACAAATACTAAAAACCAAATAAAATTAATATTTAAGGGGGCTCCCATACAACAAACGTGTTTTTTAGGGTTCCGTACCCAAAGGGTAAAAACGGAACCCTATTACTAAGACTTGGCTGTCTGTCCGTCTGTCTGTCACCAGGCTGTATCTCATGAACCGTGACAGCTAGACAGTTGAAATTTTCACAGATGATGTATTTCTATTGCCGCTATAACAACAAATACTAAAAACAGAATAAAATTAATATTTAAGGGGGGCTCCCATACAACAAACGTGATTTTTTTATAATAATTGGTACGGAACCCTTCGTGCGCGAGTCCGACTCGCACTTGGCCGGTTTTTTTTTATAATAATTGGTACGGAACCCTTCGTGCGCGAGTCCGACTCGCACTTGGCCGGTTTTTTTCAAATTGTTTATCCTGCCGCCGCAGGGTCGCACTGCCAGCCCGACACCATCCAACACACAGCTACTGGCCAGTGTCATTTTGCGAACTTGGAGATAAAAACTCACTGTAAAAACTTTTTGGCTTTTGATATTTAAGTTACCGGCGCATAGTCTTACCCAAAATTAAAAAAGAAAAACCATGTAAGAAATGGATTTTCATACACTTTTCTCCCGCTCAGATGCGTTTTCTCCCCGCATATTTGTTCGATATGCAATGACGTACTTTCTACCGTAAATTTGATAAAGTATCAAGGTACTTTCCAAGCAGGTGTAGTATAAATTAATTTTATGCAATATGGTTGATTTTCGCAATTTAAGTACGGTTAGAGCAGTTCAATTGTAATCTTTTTTTCATTCAACATTTCGACTGGAATTTTGACATACCGGAAGGAACATAAGGTGTGCTGTAGGAATCTCAACTTTCGGCCCTAAATCGAACGTTGAAATTTCAAATTTCCGCCGAAGCTTTTCAGCTATCGCAATCTCATAAATCGGTAAAATATCAATAATATGAAATATCAAATCAAAAGAATACTTAAGAGTTATAACATTTTCAATCATAGTAGCATATTATACTACATAACTAGTATCATAGTAGTAGTGTTTATTGTTTCTATTTTCATTTTTTTATGCATGTCATGTGCCTGTGATAAATAAATATTTTTTCTTTCTTTCTTTCTTAGTAAGAAAGAGCTTTCTACTGATCAAAATAATCATGAAAAACATTACCCTCTTTTTGCTCGACTGCAGTCGGGTGAAATAATTTTTCTACTTTGTACATAATATTCTAGCTTCGTGGCAGTTTACAAGCGAATACTTTTGTCACGAAATAGTATTACTAAAGCGTTATGATTGCTTATTTTAAGAACATTATTCTACTCTGGAAATATACGCTTTTTACATAAAATCATGCAGTTTTAATTAATATTTTATGCCCTCATCAGCCAGCAAGCAGTAATACATGCAGCACCAGCCTACAGCAGTCCACTGCTGGACATAGGCCTCCTCAATCGCACGCCACTCAACTCGATTCTCAGCAAAGCAACTCTCATCCAGTTGCTACCAGTCACCTTGCGAAGATCATTACTCCACGCTCGTCTGAGCGCCTCCCAACTTTTTTTTTTAGATGGGAATTCATCAAATGACTCCTCCCGCTCTGGGCGGAGCAGGAGGGAGTGTCAGACTTGTACTGACTAAAACCCATCGATGTTCCTTCATCGCCCTTTGTGTTCCGGGGCCACGGTATCTCTTTCGAACAGTCCCGCAGCCCCGGCAGGCATTGGCCCTTGTGGACTCCTTCCTTTTGCTGACTTTGAGCCGTGCGTGGAACACTCCTGCTTGTCGACACGGCCTGTCGTTATGAGACGGACGGACGGCGAGCTAGCCCATAGCCCACCCAGTGAGGTTCTCTTCCTCTCCCGTTCCGCCATCTCCTTCTCTAGCATTACTGCTTCGCAGAAGGAGGTGACGTCATCCCATTCCGTCTCGCTCCGGACCATGGATTGAACCAGGGCCGGACGCGAGAGGTCGCCGCCGCCGATCGCCGCTACGGCGCGTCCCACCTTGCGTTTGCCGATTTGCGGTCTCCACTCAAGAACACGTCTACCTCAATGGTCAACGGTTCTATGACTATTATGATCGCACATCCGCGCATCTGCATTAAATAAGACTTATAGGGTAAGGGAAATTTGTTAAAAATTGTATAAACTTAAAGCAATGTGTCATTAATTTCTTGACTATTTTTATTAAGGTGAAGAGCGCGGGGTTACGACACCGGCTTTGCGCTGCGCGAGATACTCAATAAAACAATCAGTTTACTTTTCCTGATTTGTTTATTCTTATAAGATAACATGGTCGCGTCGAGCTGGCACCCTTGCCCGCCCTAGAGCTTGGGCCAGTCCAGCTCCACGGCGGCCACGTCCAGCGCCAGGATGTCGGCCCGCGCGCCCAGCGCGTCCTGCAGGCGCGGGCGCGTGCGGCCCAGCTCGCCGTGCGCCCACTCCTTGACGTACGTGCCCGCGTCCGTGCGCAGGCGCAGCGCCAGCAGCGCCGGCTGCCCCGCCACGCCGCGCGCCGCCAGGCACAGGATGCGGCGCGCGCGCGTCAGCAGCGGCCGCCGGTGCAGCACCCGGATGGGCGTGCGCTGCTGCAGCAGCACCCGCGCCGCGTCGCCCGCCGCCGTGTTGCGGTACGCGTTCAGCCGCGCCAGGTCGCGCTCCGTCACCGGCACGCCGCCCGTCGCGGGCCCCGCCTCGCCGTTGGCCTGCGGACACGCTCACACAGCTACAGACATACGTCTCGCTCCCGCACGCGCCGCTCGCAGCTCGTGACGTCACTCACCGCGGGCTCGTCGTCCTCGGAGTGCGACAGCTTGATGCACAGCAGTTCGTACGTCTTGCACTTGGTCTCCTCGCCCTTCTTGAGCTCCGCGAGGTCCTCCCTGTAACGACGCACATTTAACACACCCTGCACACATACGCACGGTGCCATAGCCCACACGCCACTCACCGAGACACGGGCACCAGGCGGCGCACGCGCACGTGCCCGCTCGCAGAGATCTGCTCACACAGCTCGCTCAGCTCCGCTTCGCTCGGCTCCCGAGTCGGGTCTGTAATCTGCAAACGCAATCTCCACTTTTAATTTTTATGCAGAAAACCGACTGAGCCGAAAACCAACGTTAATAAATGAAAGTTGAACTTCCTAATAAGTACATACTTAGATACACGATGACTGGTATGGTCTACAATGTTAGTGAAATGGTTTCGCTATGAAATAATTATCTAATTTATAACAGTTGGGGAGCTCGCGCACTACGCGGCCGCGGCTTGTCGCATGAGCGGCCGCTATCTTGAACAAAACTGGTCGGACGCCCGGTCGTGCGACCAAACTTTCTTCCTCCATCGAAAATTCCGCCGCACAGTTCGCGAGTTCCCTCGCAGTGATTGGTGCGTGAGCATGTTGTGGTTAGTATTGAATGACGTGCGCACCTCGATGGCGAAGGGGCGGCCGTCGCCCAGACAGCGCACGTCCACGTCCTCGCGCCCCGCCGACATGAACTTGAGCCGATGCTCCGCGTCCTCCACGCCCATCCTGCACACACACGCGCACGTCACCTCACCGTGTACTGCACTGTGACCTCACACTCACACCCACAGTCCGCACTCACCCGAACAGCGCCGCGATGGGCTGGCATATGAGCTCCTGCACGGACGAGTGCATCATGCGCACGCCGCCCACCAGCCACGGCGTCTGCGGCAGCGCACGGCTCAGCTTCACGTACCTGGCGACAGAGAACGTGCTGGTTACTGACCGTTCTTACACCTCACACACGCACACACACACCTGCACAAACAGGTACCTGCCGCCGAGGTAGAGCGGCGCGTGCGTGCACACGACGCTAACGCAGGACACGCGCGTGCGCACGGCCGGCACGTCGGGCAGGCCGGCCGCGCTCAGCGCCTCCAGCGTGGCGCCCGCCAGCGCCTGCTCCACGGAGCGGCGCGTGAACTCCACGCCGAAGCGCCGGCCGGCCGCTCGTCGCGCGCTGAACAGCGCCGGTGCCAGCGCCTTCAGCACCTCCAGCTCCTGCGCGTCGTCCGGGTACTCGATGTTGAGCGTGACGAGCAGCGGCGACACGGCGCCCGAGTCCAGCGCCTTGCCGGCGTGTCGCGCCAGCTGCACGCCGAACGACCACTTCCACGCCTCCTTTAGCGGCGTCAGCGACGCTGCGGATGTGAACCAGTACAGTACACACTCGCACAGTGCGGCGGGGTGGGGTATGAACACTGTATGTAGGCAACTCACCGTCGTCGTAGGCAGGCAGCGCGTCCTTGAGGCGCAGCGTGACGAGGCGCTCGCGCAGGATGGTGGCGATAGGCGCCGACAGCGCGCACGCGAACGTCGTGCACTCGTAGCTACAACAAACATCACCATCAACGACAACATTGCCATAGGTCTACTAAAGCGCGACACGCGAAGCTTAAGTCCAGCCATCCCTACTCCGTATCACTTACGGACCAAACATTAGTTACGAGCCTGAACTAATTCGTCATTACTATGACAACATGATTAGACAGTGCTGTTCTTAGAGTTCTTACAGACGAGCGGCACGTTGCCAACGGCAGATACACAACTAAACCGTCGCATATAAACTGCAGCCGTCGCCTAGTGGCGGAGTTTATCTGCAGTTGGCAACGTGCCGCTCGTCTGTAAGAACCCTTACTCAGGATATTTTTTCAAAACTGATGAATCCATAAATAATAAGATGTGGGGTTAATTTCGAAGTTTCGTGCTACTTTCGGATGGCCTGTGTCTTCACTGATGGACTTATTGAAAAAATCGTTTCTCGACCTTTATGAACTTGGAGGGTTGTATTGATGGTTTTGATGATTATAATTCTGTAACTACATACGTCTTACAATCGCGTCCAATATTTTCATCAACATACAACCTAGCACTGGCCTGCAATTTGCCAAAAACGTAAGAAAATTTGAATTTCGCGAGGCTAGACTAGACCCACAACATGCTTGTTGGCCTTGTCACTAACAAACAAAAATATTTCCATCATATCAAGTTCAGACTGTGGCTGTGGCTGTGTGTAGTGTGTGTGACTTTGGTCTGAAGTTGATATGATGGACACATTACATGACTAACCGTTTCTTATCCAGCATTTCTTTGACCATGTTCCAGCATTGTGGCCAGTTCTCTTCCTGCAGCACTCCGAGGCAGGTCACGCACACACCTTCCACCTTCATCCTCTTGGCACAGGGCTCACCACATGGAGAGTCTTCTGTCTCATGTGGTGTGTCTGTGGCTCGCTGCTCGCTAGGGGAGGTGTCCTCGGCCTTGTGTGCCTTGTCCTCTTTATCATCCTCAGATGGATCAGTTTTTACTTTTTCAGGAGGATTGTCTGTTGGCTCCACTGCTGGTTCTACTTTTATTTCTAAGTTGGGTTTCTCGGGCTGACTTGTCACCGCACACTATATGAAATTAATTATTTCATCAAATTGAAGAATAGAAACATAACAGATTAATTATTGTAAAATTGTTAAATGAAGGCTATGAATAAATAAATAAAGTTTAAAGAATTAATACTGGCATATCCACAAAACTGTTCAAATTATGGTGACTTTCTTCTTTTTATTTCAATAAAAATGCGGAGATATCAAAGGAATTGATCTATTGTTGAACAGTGCGTAAAGAGAAGTTCTATAAGGTAGTTAAAACTAAAACATATAGAGACATACATAGAGCATTGGTATTACTTACAATAAAGCAACACCATTGGCTTTTCATGACATGATAGGCGGTCATCATTGGTTGATGATGATGTGATGAAAGTGTGTTATTATGGTTGAACAAATAAATTGTAAAAAAAAAACAGTTCCTTATTTAATTTCTATGTAAAACAGTAGGTAGAAGTGAATTTAATTCCACAAGGTACTCTCTGCCTTTACGGGTTGTTTAAATTTTAAAGAATAAGAACATTATTAGACTTTCTTTGACCATGTTTGGCAGTTTTGTATTTTATATTGTTCTTCAAAGCAAACGTTTTCATAGGCAATAACATTATTTTATTATAAACAAAATTCTTAAAGTTTCGAGGTTAGGACACATTAACTTTTAGTAAGTAATAGCTGATATAAAAGTACTGCTACTTTCGGGAAGTAAAATGTGTTTTGTTTGCTACTCTTTTTAGCAATTATGAAGTAGGTAATACTAAAGCTCAAACAGACTTACAAGTTTAAGAACGAACTGTTGGGCATTTTCGTAAGCTGATGGAGTCTTCACCCCTAAGTACCGAATACAGCATGCGTCGCAGCAGCCCAGCTCCTTACAAAGCTTTATGATAGCCTTTTGATTCATTTTCAACTATTTATCAGAAGAATGTAAGCATGTGCAACTAAATAACTAAACCCAATAAAAACGTAAACAAATACAAATCAAATTGCACGTTCCTTTTCACGAACAAGGCAAATGTAATTGTCAAACTTGAAATTGAATATCAAAAACAAAGACGAGGTGGTATGGTCCAAGACCTTATGCTGGCCTGCCCGAGTTGGGCGAAGGAAAAAAACAAATACACAACAGATATAATGGCTACCTATTCTATTTTTTTTTCCACTGATTTAAAAAAATACATTCTATAACCAGCATTTTCAGATTTAATTATCTGTGGATTGGCGCGTAGTTCGAAATTTAAAATAAATTTTGGAAAGCTGTGCTAATTGAATTTTAAATTCAGCTTAGTTCCAAGATAGTTGTTTTGTTTTTGTTAGATTGTAGTTTTTGGCGCCATGGATAAACTGAAATTCATACAATTTTCGTGTAAGAGTCCTACGTGGAAATACCGCTGCGCAAACAACACGATGTGTACGGGCCTAACACTGCTTGCATACATAAACACGGTCCATTATTTACTGATTTATTCGATATAATATCCAAGGCTTTATCTTCGAGTTACGGGCGCCTCTCATGTCTTGTTGGGTTTTATTATTTCAATCAGTGGCGTAGCGTGCCTTGGTGGGGCCCCGTATAAAAATTTGTTTAGGGGCCCATATGGAAATAATGAGAGGTTTTCTTTTTGAGGTATTAAAAAAAAACTTAGTCTCCAAGAACTCTATAGATGGCGTTGAACTTACTATGATAGTTGGTGCCAAAGCCAAAACGCTTGGAAAAAAAAAACATTGTGTCACGTCACATACTCTCGTTGACTGACACTTTCATTTGCTCAACCTTCCGAATATAACCTAGTTTTCTCACGCTTTGTTAAAATCAGTTCTTTTAGGTTCCGTTCCTTGCATTATCATACTTACTCCTAGCGTCATCTATCCAGCGACTAGGGAAGAGCTAAAAAGAAAATCCCTCATTGTGATTTCTCACAAAAAAAAAAACAGTTTGCATGAAATGGGGAAGGCTGGTCAT